>CM055887.1:6598109-7860078 GCA_029582165.1 Portulaca oleracea
CATAAAACAATAGAAAAAGATAGCAAAATATAATACACAACTGCTAAAAAATACAAATCTTTATACCACAAATCTTTCTCGCAATTATCCTCCTGTATGTAATCTTTACGTCTATATCCTTCAAATGTTTGAGCTTTCTTAAAGCTTCAACATTTCGAACTGCATCCAGTACCCCCTCCCCCCACCCCCCCATTTAGATTTCAGCAAGACTTTATTTTTCTTATTTCTTCTAAGATCAACTTTCAAGTCCACTAAGATGGAATCTTTGAGATCAAGAGAAAAATAGTTTCATATTTTGCTAACAAAGAGTCACCCAATCATTTAGATCAGGTCTTGAAAGCATATCCTGTGGTAATCGCAAATTGGAAGAAACGGTACCATGCGATTTAGGAGCACTTAATTGAGGCAGCTACTGATTGACTCAAGCCTGTACAAGATGAGTTTGAAATGGTTTGATCTGACGAGCCCGAACATAATCACCACCTTGGGTAGCATTTGGAAGCTCTAAACATAGAGATTAAGCCACCTCAATCTACTTAACTTTAGGTATCGAAATCCGCTTGACAAAATCTCTCCCTAAAGAAGGAAAAGATCTATATGTTTTGTATAATTTTGCCCATACAACTTTGAATACTGACTCATTGTACATCCAACCATTTAGGGATTGTATAGCATTGGAACCTACTTGTTTACTCTTGAAATGTATAAACAATACCATTCCTCCCCAATTTGTCGAGAATGTACGTATCATCAACAATGTCAAATTTTACAAATAAGTTCTTCAAACAAACATTATCAACTCCAACATGCAAATTTTTCACAAATAAGGTGGAACCACCATCCCTTTCACTATAACAAAATACCGCACAGGCACATTTAAAGGAGAGCAGATTTATTAACCACATGTACATACGAAGCATTACCTGCAACATTAAACTTAAAAGAGCATTTATCATTACCCTTTTTTTACCAATTATTCTCCTTGGTTACAAATTTTCATTTTAGACATATTGAGAGACTCAGTATCAATATTTTTCTTTATAGTTTCTATCCAAAATATAAAAGTATTATATATAATTTCTTTTTATCCATACTTCTTGTTGCACTTTGGAATATTAGTTTTCTTTTGTATATTATCATGTTCCCCAAATTAATAGTTAATGACTATCTCACTTGTATTTCTGTACGTATAGATATTAATTAATATATGTCAAAAATAAGGATTCTTATATTTGCACCTGAACCAAATTTTAAGAATTGTTTGACTATCTATATTCATATTGCCCCTAACAACTTTTTTTCCAAAAAGTCTCTTGTTTTCCTTCATTCCACGTCACGAAAGTGTGTTCATTGATGAAAATTTGGTCAATGATCAATGGATCATAATTTTTTATTTTTTATTTTTTTATAGGAATGCTATGCTAGTAAACTTTATTCATCACTTGAAGCAAAATAAATTATGAAAGTTTTTCTGAAAATTGAGACTAGTGGTGGATCTAGGTTTCATAATTAGAGTGACTGATACACTATTATATTTATCCAATACATATAAAACCTATAATTCTTATCATAAATAGCTTTTTTTTTGTGTGTGTTAACTAGTAGTTGTAACCACCCTTAACCATGCTTGGGATCCGCAAGTGATTGAGACCATAAGAATCCTCGTCTTTGGATTAGATAAAATGAGATTTGGATGGATAGGATTGGATTGGATTGGATTGGATTGGATTGGATAAGTTATGAACTTATGATGTTCTTTTTTTAGAGAATTATGTTTTTAAAGAGAATTTCTTTTGGGAATTGTGTAAGGTTTGAATTAGATTAAAAGAGTTACTAATCCAAATAACAGAGCCTGAATTTGAGAATATGTGACGACTATGTATTAACGCAAAAATCTCATTAAACTATTAATATTTGACTTATAGTTACTAGAACATTCAACTATTATTAAATGAAGAGGATAAAAACAAAATGTACACATCCATCCATGTATGAATGATGAGGAATGAAGTGATGTGCATCATCCACCTAATGTGGGGTTTAATTGTGATTTTTTTAGGGGGGGGATCAATTTAATTGTGGTTTAGTCAAATTCAATTATTCCAAATTTGTTAAATGCTTAAGTTGATACACCAAGAACACCATATCCAAATGACAAAGAATATGACCTAAGCAAAGCAATTAAAATAACCCTTGAGATTATCCTTTTGCTAATCATAGCTAAACTCCAAAACAAACTTTACATCTATAGTAAATCTACTTCTCTTAACAAAAGCTAAGGGCACTTTGGACATTTCACAGTGCCACCTACCCACTACTAATATTTATCACATAAAGGGAAACAAAATCCTTCGGCTGAATTTACATACTACTCGCCAAATTACCAAAATGACCCTCTACGTTATACGAGCCGTATAATTCATATTTTTTCTCTTTTTTTTCTGGGTCACATAACAGAACACGCATTTGGGTTCTCATCGCTGAACATCTCGAAGGAATCCGCCGGGTGAGATGAGGCGGCGGCGTTCCAATCCGACGGCGGAGGAGGAGGAGGTGCCATGTCAGCGCCGTGTACGTAAGCGTACGAGTAAGGCGGCGGAGCTGAATAGTACGACGTCGCATAGGTGGGGTACGCCGTATTGTAGCTGACGCCGTACATTGGCTGCGGCGGCGGCGCATAGTAAGCCGGCGGGTACTCGTATCCCCGATTGAACCCTGCATAAGGCGGCGGACCAGGAGGATAGCCGCCTTGAGAAGGCGGCGGCTGTTCGGTTCTGTGCGGCTCACTGTTGGATTGCTGCGACTGAGCCGTCGCCGCATTCTCACCGTTGTCGGTGTTTTTGTCATGGTCGGCGGTGCTTGTTGCGGCGGGGGTGGTATTACCTTTACGCCCTTTCTTCTTCTTCTTTTTTCCGGCGCCGGCAACTTCACCGCCGTTTTCTTCCTTCGGCGGCGGCTTGCTCGTCTCCTTCTCAGCCGCCGGAGCGCCGCCGCCTTCCGATTTGACCTCAACTTTCACTTTCGACTGACTTTCGGTATTGTCGCCGGCGGATGTTGAGATCTCCGGCTGGGCATTCTTCTGGGGCTTTTCCTTTTCCTTAACGACTACTTTTTCAGCCTCAACGGTCGGACTCTTCGTCTGAGTTTTCTCCCCTCCGGTTGGTTCTTGAGACTTCTTCGATTTGGTAGGGTTTGGACGAAAATCCGGCCACAATTCCGCGTGTTTGCCTGATTTTTCAAGCTTCTTCAGCAGAGCGTATGAATCCACATTTCCAGTAACAACCACTTTGTGTTGCTTCGCATCAATATCAATATTATGAACCCCTGTTCATACGAATCAAAATCAGAAACCCTTAAACAAAATCTAAGCAAAATTGACAGAGAAATAACAGAGAAAGTAAGAAGAAAGGCCGACCATGTACGGAGCTGAGGATTTTCTTGACTTTCTTCTTACAACCTTCGCAGTGAATTGAGACCTTCAACACCCATGTCTGTTGGATGAAACAGAGAAAAGTGAGAAAGTGGGTAGTACTGGATGAATTCATGAAGATTAAATGGAAGTAAATGGGTACATACCTGTGAGTTGAGGGGTTCAGAAGTCGCTCCACCTTCTTCTGGTGGGGTTTTCGCCATTGAAGGAGAGACAGAGGAGGAAGAAAATGGAGGGTGAAGAGAAGAGTTGAGGGTAGAGAGAGAAAGAGAAATTGGTGAGAGAGAAAAGTGTGTTGTGATAACCGAGAAAATAAGAATGAATTGGGGAGGGGAATTAAGTGTCTCTGTTTTTGAGGAGGAAAGAAGAGAGTGGGGAGGAGGGGAGGAATGATGGCTTCTTATTTAATCAAGTGATGAAGTGCTCACTGTTCCTGCTGCCTGCTGGTGCACCAAAATATTGTGTACTGCATCCCTCTTTCCTTTTTGTTGTTTTTCTTTTCATTTCAGCAAAATCTTGTACTACATTCCCATGCTTTTTCCCCCCTTTTCTTTTCCTTTTTCTAAAGGTTCAACTTCATTATATTTTTTTTTTCCGATTATTAAGAGTCAAAAAACTTAAGAGTTCAAAGACAACAGCATACCGCATGCAAAATAGTAAACAACCACCTTCAAAAGAAAAGGTTACAACCAAACAGTCAAAAAAAAAATTAACATAGCAATAACTTTCCGACCACAACAACCGAAAGACGCAAGCTCAATACTTCAGTTAGGTGGGTCATCGAGGGTTCGCACGCCTATACAACAACAACAACAAACTCTCAGGTGACATGTTTGAGCGCGGTCTAGGGGATCCTAATGTAGACAGCCTTACCCTCATGAACAAAAGTTCATGGAGAGACCGATTCCGACGGATCCGAAGCAAGAACAGATGAGAAGCGCGTTAAGAGAAGAAACTACATACTATAGTGTTGCGAGTGATATCGGAAAACCTGACAGCAACCTGCATAAGAAAATAAAAACAAGCCAAAAGATGAAAAACTAGCTCTAGTCACAAAACTCTTCCTCACCCTACGACCTTAATACTAGCCTGCCAAGCCCCCTATCTAGAGTCATGTCCTCCTCTATACCTAGGTGTCTTAAATCTTCTTTTATCACCTCTCTCATAGACTTTTTAGGTCTCCCACGCCCACGACAGCCCTGAGGTATCCCAATCCCTTCGCACCTCCTTACAGGAGCATCCATGCTTCTCCTACGGACATGCCCAAACCACCTTAGTCTAGACTCTCGTAATTTTTCCTCAATAATCTCAGCCATTCGGTCAATTTCAGCATCAATATCATTAAGATTGTCCTCTTCCAACAAGTTCGCACGCCTAGTCATTCTAAGCTTCCGACTAACCTTTTGGCCATGAACACTTCTACAAGTTGCATCTCTAACAATTTTTCACTTGGATTTCATCAGCATGTTCTGTTTTCTCTTAATCCTTACTTTACCCTTTGAAACCTCAATGATTGAATCCTCAAGATCAGCAAGTAACTCACGCCAAGCCGCATCATCAAAGTAATCAAATGGGTTGCTATGAGTGCAGTCAGTGTCAGAGTCGGCTCCCATATCCCTATCCGTCACACGATTGATTTTGGAGCCACTCAAAAGAGCATCCTTGTAAGACAACTTGCCAGCATGTTTGTTGCTACCCAAAGAAGCATTAAAAGGGCCCGTAATGGTTTTACTAGAAGCATCCATAGACCTGTCACAATCGGAAGCCTCAAGAGAGTTGGGAACAACCGTGTCCTCTTTCTCAATATTCCTCAACCCATTGTTAACCACACAAGGGGTCGAGATGCGCAAAGTATATGAAGTAATAACACCATCGTTATTCTTTTTTGGGGTCCACGTACTTCTGAAGAAATTTACAGCAGTTGGAGGCCTAACAACATGCTTTTTACTGAATTTAGCCCAAGAAACAAAAAGCTTCCTTTGATCGACAATTCTAAGGTTCATCTCACAAATAACTATTCTCCCATCATCCTTACTTGCATACCACACAAAATCAAATTTCCTACCAATTTTTTCCAATTTTTACAGGGATATAAGCATCGACAACAATTCCAAACTTACTAAGTAAACTTTTGAGCCTCAAACTGCCCATATTGATAGACATATTATCAATAAAGAGGGAGAACAAACTCTTGTCACTGCTAGGCCTATCTGACACAAAAGAGACAACCTTGAAGGGTAAATCCTTGACAACAACACCATCACCCCTAACCAAGCGATTTTGAACTGAGGAGGGAGTCACCAACCCTTCATGAAATCCCCCAACTCATTCAACACAACAATAATTTCACAAGCTCTATTCAAGGATGCCCGACACACAACCTTTGAAGAAAAATTCTCCAAAGAAATGGAGGAAACAAGACTCTCAAGCTCAAGTTTCAACGCCTTAAACCTATCACGAATTCAACGGTTTAAATCCATGACCAAACAAAAGGGAGGAACACCACATAACATCAACAAAATCCAGCACCCCTAAAATAGACCCGGGACACAGAACTAATCAGCAGCAGCAGGGGAACGAAGTAACAAGAATCACCTGGTGACTTGAGCAACCACACTAACGCAGCCCAACAACACGGCCACCCAGAGGTCCAGCGAACCCCCGGCGACCAAGGACGGCGGCAACAAGCAGCCCGACGACGAAGACTGCGGCAGATCGATGTTAGAGATGAGGTGACATTTAGGGTTTAGAAAGGAGGCGAAAGGTCAGGAGGAGGGGATACAGAGAGGCCCATAGCTCGACAACCGGAGCACCGACCTCTCGGGAGGCCGATGAACCCTCGGCGACCACAGACGACGACCGAGGGGGGTTCTGGTTTGAAGGGAGTGACGGCCACTGGAGGGGAGTCGGAGGGACGTTTCTGCTCCTTGGATATTGGTGATAACAGTGAAAACCCAACTTCTATCTCTTCAACACGAGGACTTCCCAGGAGGTCACCCATCCTAGTACTACTCTCGGCCAAGCACGCTTAACTGCGGAGTTCTGATGGGATCCGGTGCATTAGCACTACTCTCGCCCAAGCGCGCTTAACTGCGAAATTCTGTCATTTTATTTGGAGGAGGGGGAATTAATAAACGCATTAAATATGGCTTGTTAATTAATCATAGAATTTTCTTATTTTTACTTTTCTAACGGTAAATTAAAAGAAGTATATCACCGACTTAGAATTTCATGAAAATTTTCAAAACAAGATGTTCTTTGCAAGTTCATAATATTAAGGTCTTTGCTGTTCGGACTTATTCCTTATGTCATTTATGAAAGTATAGTTTGTGTCGTTTAGGCGCTATTCTTTTGCGTTGTTAATAAGATGTGTAAATTGTACGGTGTAGTGAAATTGTAGAAAGTGCGGTAAGTGTAAAATGATATGGTAAAATTTGTTGAAAGTGTGGTTGATGTGGTAGGTGAGGAGAGAGAATGTGAAGAGTAGAGAAGAAAAATGACGAGATATATCGGTAATGATTGTGGTAGAGTGTGGTATAGTATGATAAAGTGTAAAAATTGAATGGTATGATGAGTTATGGCATCGCACTGCACCGTACAAAAAATCAAACCTTATAAAGTACAATTTGCAATTAAGCAAGAGGCAAGGAGAGTGCAGGTCTAACAATAGAAGTACAAACGAGTGTAGGTAAGTGTAAATAAATATACAATAGTACAGGTAAATATTGAAAAGTACATACATGTAGCATATATGTGAGTTCAATTACATGAACGGGTGCAATTACCCAAAATTTTCTTAGGAACTATTTAATTGAGGGATTTTCATAGAAAAGTTAGTCAAACTTAGAATTTTTTTTATAGTTGGTTACAAAATGAGAATGTGAAAGATTTTGTTGGATCTCAATATTTTCCCATGCTAGATGAGAAAATGTTCTCATTAGAGAGGTTTGACAAGTTTGTTTCCCAGTAAAAGGAAAAGCACTTTAATTAAACTTCAAATGAAAAACTTTCTTTAAAACTTTTCTATGATTTCTAATGTAAATAAACATTGTAAAATATTCTTTCTCATAAAAAGCCTTTTCAAAAAAAACTTTATCAATTAAGAAAGAACCAAACGTACTATTAGAACTTAGAACATATAGGCATGTGCAATCGCACTCACATAATCACATACATTTACCTAGGTCTGACATTTTTTTGACCTGACTTGATAACCCGACCCGAAACCGTCCAAAATTTATGGGTTTTGAACACAATATTCTCAAGTAAACCTGAAATACACCGAACCCGAAAAATAGCAGGTTAAACCCAACCTGCCCGTTTGACCCGAAAAATTAATTTTTTAAGTTCAACTTTATTAGAATTTGTAACTTTTCCTTGAAATTTTTAACGATTAAACTATAAGTGTAACTCATTTATTTGTTATTTCTCTAATTTAAGTTAAAATAGTTACAATAATCTATTGTTATTAGAAGATAATCATATTTTATTATGTATATTGTATAAAAAATAGTATTTAGAGACTCTTTCTTAAAAAGAAAAAATAGAATAAGGTCACAGTTATAACTCGTTGGGTCGACCTGTATTTATCCGAACCCGATATACGACCGACCCGAAACCCATCCCGTCTGACCGAATTGACAAGTCTACATTTACCTATATTAACATGTAAGTTGTATCACATTTTTCGAATGGTCCAATGAATATGCTAGTAATAATTAAAAAAAATGTCTGTTTAATGTGAATGGAATTTAAAGGTTAGTATTACGTGTGTATCACAATTTGTCCCGTAACAACGATTTTTTTAAAGAGTGGACAGTTAGTATAAACTGTTGGCTAATATTCATCAACTCCTTTAAAATTATGACCAAGACAAAACCTAAAAGAAGCTTTGCATTAGGTTAAAGAGAGATGTCAATACCCACCAATAATGAGAAGATAATCTAATTTGGGTCAACTTTGTACATCTCAACATATACATTCATCCATGTACCATCACTTTTTGGAGCAATATGTAATTAATTAACTAAACAACATTGATAGATATAGATATGTAATTAATTAAAATGTCAGTGGTAACTAGAATATAACTTTCAAGATAATTTTTTATATTATATTTTATTAAAAAATATAACATTATAGTTTTATGATAATATTCTTTTTGTTAGAAATCTAATGATAATACTTTCGTATTGTAAAACCTTATATATGTTCAGAATTTATGGCCAAATTAAAGTCCCCTAAATTTGGCTGAAGTATAGACCAAAATGACAGATAACATAAAATAGAGAGAATATTACATACTGTGTACGAAAGTTATTACTTATGAGAGTTATTAAACTTTACAATAACCAGTAACATTGCTTACCAATTTGAAGTCATCAATTTTATTTCTTTCCATTGAAAAGATAGTTATATACTTAAAAAGTTTACTCGTTATAACATTATCTCATAAATTTACTTGAAGTGAAAATTGTTATTTATTCTTGAACATTATATTTGTAGGTGTATTTTTTTTGGGGGGGGGGGGGGTGATTAACATACACAATAGGATAGTGTAGCACATCTTAATATTATGAATTGAAATAAAATATCAACCATCTATGATTTACTAGCTAGTATAACTAAACTCATATATTATAATTAGTGGAATTGTAACTGTTACTTGTGGTACAAATTAAATGGCTTTAAATCTATGTTGAACAAAAAACTATTATAAGAGAAACACTTTGATGACAAAAACTAATGTTACATGTGTGCCTTAATATGATACCTCAATAAAATTCTAAACTAACAAATCACCATAGTATAAATTAGTTGTTATTTTAATTAAACAAAAATGATAAACATCTTGACACAAGATGACTCTTAACCATCTTGCATTTCTTCTAAATCACTAATAAAATAAAATGTAAGTGTATTTAAATCATTCTAAAGGTATGTTTCATTATTCTTAGGGTTACTACAACTTATAAACAATTTAAAAATAATTATTTATTTATATTTATTTCATAAATATAAAACTATATATAAAATGTGGATTTTCTACTATGATTGATAAAATTCGCTATTATTATATATTTTCACCTAGCTAATAAGTATTATATTATTATAATTGATAAATATATATAATTATTAAATAAAATATTAATAAAAGTTATAAAAATGTGAAATATAAACAATTCAAGATGGTTAAGAACCATCTTGAGTCAAGATGATTATCATGGTCCTTATTTTAAATCCTTCAAATTTACATCTAATTCTTCTATGAGGGAAATCAGACATGCTCGCCTATTACAACTCTCATGAATTAATCCTGAGACCTATGAAATACCACAATATAGCAGTTATCAACTGAGTTAAGAGCTTATTGGTACAAAACAACTTAATCTTGATATCTACATTAGTGTTAAGAATTTATTAATAATACAATTTAATGAGATTTGTGCCCTAAATTTTCAATCAAGCAATGGGTGAATATAATGAGGGATTTTTCGTCTTTCAAAAAAAAAAGGTTGAATACATCATTTTTTATATGAGATATTGTGTCTAGCTTGCTTGGCAGCACTCAAATCAAAAACTAACCCCACAATAGTGAAGCTAATGATGCAGAGGTGGATCTGGCTTGTATCCAGTGGAGTCAAGTGATTCCACTGGAATTTTGAAAAAAAAAAAATTGCTTCCGGAAAAAAGATTATATAATGTATATATATAAATTCTGCGCATAGGGAACCAGTTGGAGAAGGTTAGTCAGATGGCGCGCGTGTTACTTCTCTAACATCTAGTCGCACGCAAGTTTTGGATTTCTTTTTAAGGCGGGGTGTGTGTTGCTACTCTAATGGCCAGGCGCGCCATGGAAGATGCAAGTTCTGGACTTTTTAGATTCACTACTAGGCGCGAGTTTGTCCTAGCAAAATTTGATTGTGTCGTTGCCTTATTTAATCTATTTAGAATTGAAATATATCAATTTTTTATCGGTGAATTTTTGTGAATTTTGAAAACTTTAAAAAATACTGATGAATTTTTTAATAATATTAATAAATTTATAATGATTTTTGTAATTAAATCCATCTCTCTATATCCACTCTCTCAAGTCTCAACCCAACCTCTTATGATATATATTATTTTAAATTACTCTCTATGTTCTAAGTTTCTATGATCATTTGTGATTTTTCTATAGTCCATTCTCAGTTCATTCTCAATTCTCGTGACACTGTAGTATTTTCTCAATCCTCTTGTGGCTAAATTAGGGTTTGTATTTATTGATTTGTTAAATTAGTCAATATTATCAAATTAGAAGTACCTATTTATGAATTGAATTATGTGGATGTTATGAAAATAGAATTTACTAATTGAATGCATATGTTTCTATTTGACTTCAGATATTGTCAGTTGTTAAGATTTGGAATATTTACTTGGTAGTTCATTGAATTATTGCTTGTTAATTGAATTATGAATTACTAATTTGCCAACTTAGTTTAGATCTTGTTAAATTTTATTTTTCTTAACAAATTATTATTGACTCCACTGACTCTAAATCATGGATCCGCTAATGTAATGATGTGAGGCCATTTGTCATTTTTTTGGGCAGTCTAGAATCATGTCATTATAGCTCAACAATAATTAATTAATTTTTGTGGACTATAATTTTCTTTTTCACTAAATTCTAATTTTCATTTGCTTTTTTTTTTTGGAAGGTGGTGGAGTATGATCTTTCTGATAAACATGGTACCACTCAAACCATGGTGAAAGTGAGTCTCACAATAAGTCACATTGCATTCAATATATTAAAGACAAAAAGGACTAATCTTTAAATTTGGCTGGCAACATTTCTTTTCTTTTTGTTTTTTCTGTTGTCACCTAGCATTATTATTCTGTTTTATTTAAACAAAATACTCACTCTATTTCATATTATTTGTCGTCTTTAGAAATCGTGCAGTCAAATTTCAAAAAAATTATCATAAATTAATCAATATATATAATGAGTTAATTGCTATAAACTTACCACAATTAGATTTGTAACGAAAAATACTATGATAAAAGTATAATATTGAATTTGTTAGTAACATATTATGTAAGAAATTATCAATTATCAAAGAGTTACATTAAAGACTGTAAAATTTAAAATTATGACAATTAATATGGAACGGAGGGAGTAAAAGATAAATACACAATTAAAAAAGACTAATTACGTGATTATCATATAATATTGGGTATTTGGGTTGTAAATTAAGTGTGGGCTTGCCTAATTGGGTCCCCATGCATATTCAAAGTATATGCTTCCCTCATGAGTCAATGAAATGATTAATTACATATTCAATGACAAAAAAATTTGAAAGCTGAGTCATCCAATACATCACCTCTTTTCATAATCTCATCCATAACAACCTGTTTTATAAAATATTCAAATTCAATTCCATTGATCCACCTATCATCCCCACTGATTAGCCAAACTAAATCATTTACGGATCATGAAATTTTATGTCACGTTTAGCAACCTTATCCCAAAACATTACTTTTTTATTTGGAAGATTGAAAAAAAAATGTTTCTTATAATTCTAGGTTTGGATTAAGTCGTTGTTCTTTTGAGTGGTTGGTAAGATGTGGAAGTGGTGCAGTGTGTGGAAAGTGTGGTGATGTGTGGAATGATGTGGTGAAATTTGTGGAAAGTATGGTTGATGTGGTAGATGAGGAGAGAGAATATGAAAAGTATAAGAGCAAAGTGAAAAGAGAAAAGAGAGAAAAGAGAGGAGATATATTGGTAATAATTGTGGCAAAGTATGTTATGTAAGTAAAATGTTGAAGAATATTAAGTGGTATGGTGAGTTGTATTATCGCATTGCACAAAAGAACAACTTGTTGGCTAGGTTTTAGAGTTATGTCGTGACATCAAATTGTATGTTTGTGTTTGTATGAATTTGATTTTGTATAATTTATATATTTAGTAAGTTTGTATAATTTATATTTTAATAAGTTTTATGTAACGTAATTTTACAATAGGCTATCATAATTCATAAGTCCATCTCACATCCTAGTAACCACTACTATACATTAAAAAGGAGGTTAGTATTGTCTTGCATGATAAATGCTTGTATGAACTCTTTAAGTTAATGATAGCCTTATGTGTGGTTTTCACAAAAAAAAATAAAAATAAAGGTTGTAGGGTAGCCATTCGTTGCTCTTTTTTTTTTTTTTTTTTTTTTTTTTTTTTCTTTTGATTTATGGATTTGGCAAATAACTGGAAAGAAAAATTGACAACAAAAAATCTAGACTTAAATTTCGCCCAAAGGCCCTAAACCAACCAGCAGTTAGTGGACAAAACTATTGTACAGATGACAGGCCCAAATGTTCATTCCGACGCTCAATTCTAACACTTGTAGGCCCTATTTCAGTATTTCTTTTGAGCGCAGTTAAGGTGATGTAAGCTAAGGTAGGAACCTATTCTTTTGTGTAGTTTGTAAAACACGGAAATGATGTTGTGTGTTGAAATTGTGAAAGGTGTGGTAAAGTGTAAAATGGTACAGTAAAATTTGTGAAAAGTGTGAGTGATGTGGTAATGATTGAGGTAAAGTGTGGTATGGTGCAGTAAAAGTGTGGAAGAATATTGAATGGTATCGTGAGTTGTGGTACAACAATGCACCTTATCGCACAAAAGAACAAGGCTTAAGGTAAAGAAAAGTAAATAAAGTAGTGAAAGTAGGTAAATGTCCCGTCATTTATTTATTTTATTTTTTAAGTAAATTCTGTGAGTTAAATAAAGAATTTTAAATATATTATCAAAAAATATAACTTTGTTCTTTCAAATGACAAGGCAAGGCAAAATAAAATTTTGCTTGCAAAAGAACATGGTTAGTAGAAATGAAACTTAGCCTTGAAAAAGATGGAAATTATGGAAATCATTATAGGAGCGTGGAGCATTTGGTTAAAATATTAATTATAGTTTTTTTAGGTCACATATTTGAATGTGGCCAACCACAAAATCTTATCACACCATATCACAATTATTATAGAGATATAAATAGTTAAGTCTGGACTGAAAAACGTTCGATCAGTTCAATTTAAGATCAAAATATTTGCGGTCTAGTCTTCGGCCCAAATCAATCCCCAAGTTCGGTTGCTCATCCCTAGTTGAAAGAGCACGCGGTTGCTGTACTACTTAATTTGCAGAAGAGAACCAGCAGATAGCAGTAATTTCTCACTTTCATAAGCACTCTTTACTAAGAATAACTTCCAACTTGATTATTGACATATTACATTTCAAACAAAGAAATTGGGGAAGGTGGGAAATTACAGGTGAGATTTGCTAATCTCTCCTTGCATTCAACTCCTAACTAATTAATCAAAAGGTGGGAGGAAGTATGGGAGAGGAGGTAACATACACATCCTTACCTAATAATAATCAAAGAATCTACTTCTTATACATAATATATGTGTGTATATTTACTAAAATATATGGCACAGAAACACCACTGAGTTTCACAACTCCAAAAACTACTTATCTGGCCTACTTGGCCAAAATCGCGGTCGAAATGCAGGACAGTGTAGGAGATTGGTAGTGTAAATATAGTCTCCTTGCATCCTCACACCTTGCCTTAGGCATGGCTTAGATGTATCGGTTTGGTTCGGTTAACCGTTTCTAGAAATTCTCCTTGTGGAAATCGAACCTCGTGGATGTCTTCCTGGAGAAATCTAGAGACAAATTCCTCAGCTCGTGCGTCAAACCGGGTGCACCACAGTAGAACACACCTGCACCATCCAAACACAACACCATTAAAACCGAAACCCTTTACTATCGTGATGTAAGACCGACCCAAGTTTAGCATTGGCAAAATTTCGTCTGATCCGAGTACCTAGATTTGTTCGACCCTAGAAATACTGGGCACACTCAAATGTTTCGTCTACCTGAATTGTCATTTTTCTCATTTTTTCTAACTGAATTTGGTCTGCCCAAATTGCCGACGGCCTGTCAAATTCATGGATAACTCCAATTTACCAAACTTACCAGTTTTTGACTCAATTTACCAAAATTTACCAAAACTTACCAAAGTTAAAAAAAACAAAAAAAATTAATTTTGATATATTAGCGCAAATTTGCCAAAAGTTACCAAAAATTTCTAAAATTTAACTTTTACGCAACTGTTTTTTACCCATGAATTTTACGCACAGTTACCCAACAAAAGACACAGGGCAACGATCACCAATTTTTCGTCTGAATTTTACTATGATTCCGATTTGACCAACCCGAGTTCAAATTTTTGCCAACACTAGCCAAGTTTCGATCAAAACGGCAAGGAAAAAAAGAAGAAAAACTTACCAACTCTTTGATCAGTGTGGTTGACAGCAACATGCTTGAAAACAGCCCTCCAATTAGGCCTGGCAAAGTGAGACTTGACCCTTGTCCCCGACACGATGTCCACGCCGTTCTTGGCATGCTGAATGGACTGCAACATGGCGATCAACGCTGACCTGGCATCGCCCTCCTCGTACACGCTCGTGCAGTAGTTGTGGAGCTCGATGACGTGGTCCCTGTCGTTCTCAGCCACCTCGTTCATCACGCTCCTGAACCACTCGAATGAGCCCTGTTCGCGGGTCACCCAGTAGAAGTACGCCCGCTTCACTTGGAAAGGCCTCTTCCTGTTTGAGCCCTCTGATTCTGCGTTCTCGATGTCCTTTTTCTGTTCCTTGATGTGGTACAGCACGTCCTTCACGATACTGATCAAGGGTGTGGCTCCAATCCCGAGTCCTACGAGGAGAAGCACGTCGTATTTCCTGTAGTCCTGTGCTGGTGCTCCGTATGGACCG
This sequence comes from Portulaca oleracea, assembly GCA_029582165.1. Taxonomy (NCBI): domain Eukaryota; kingdom Viridiplantae; phylum Streptophyta; class Magnoliopsida; order Caryophyllales; family Portulacaceae; genus Portulaca; species Portulaca oleracea. The sequence continues at coordinate 6,613,342 of CM055887.1, forward strand.
TCAATCTTCAGCCTAGGCATCCTGAAGAACAAAAAAATGCAATGTTATAGTTGGTCTTGACTAAGATACAGTTGGTTTGAAATGGGTTGCCACAGCTTAGCCTATAGTTGGTCATGACCGTATAAGGGTTACTTTTGACCAAATGTTACTCTAAATGCTAAACGTCAGCTCTACAAACGTTTCAGAAACGCTGGTTAAAACGCTAAACACTACTTAACACACTAGTTGAAACACTAGCTCTTACTAAACACTAATATTTATTGAATTGGAGTTTTGACTTGGTTAAACGCTAAATGCTAATCCAAACTTTGAAAAGTATTAAAGAATGAGAGGTGTATTAGTACCTAGGAATGGAAACTCCATTGCCAATATCTGCTCTGAGGAGGCCGCTTTGGTCACTTTCACGTGGGGGTTGGCACAGCTTGGAAAAGAGTTGTCTGAGCTGAGAAGTCCAGTCGCCCAACGTTCGAATGTGCACACTGATGTAATCATCTCCTGGTGCCGATGTCAGAGAAAATGGATGCCATTCGAATGGAGAAACATCAGCACAGTTCACAAATATGTACTGTCCACTGGTGTATCTGAATCCCTGTGGTTTTGTCATCTGTAATGACAGCACATTTCCTGGGTATACGGCAACCTGTAACATACACAATCATGTACAGAGTGTCAGCACTCGACTTAAATCTAAAATCAAGCAGACTTTTTTTTTTGAGTACCAACCTTGCTAATCTGGACACTCTTGTAACCCGATCTAAACGCCCTGATCAACCTTTCACTTCCATACAGAACAACTGGCACTGCGAGATACATCCATGTCTGCATAGCATACATACAATGTTAGAAAAGACGACGTCCAAAGACAACCAGTTGAGTACTACAATGAAGGGTTTTTCGGAACTCACAGTTCTCTTGTACCAATGCTTGCTAAGGTAGAGGAACCACCCGTGTACTACCAAGAGGGCGTAGACAATGACAAACAAGTGGTGGGAGTACCAGAAGGCGTTGAACCCGGTGAGCTTTTTTAGGGTTGGGTTTTTGATCCGGTTTCTTCTGAACCAAGGCTGGGCCAATATGAATGCAATAGCCATGAGGACAACCATGATCACCCCGGTCCACCCTTCGGTACCCTTGACAAACCACCAGTAGTTTGGAGGTCTCTCGGAATGTGGAGTGAAGTACTTGGCTAACGGGGCATAGGCCTCGTCAGACGCGTGGAGGAGCCTCGGGAAGTCACAGGTGAGATGGCATATGACATGTAGACCGACCCCAACTGCAACCCCGAGTGCCACCACCTTGTGGAAGTTGATGTTATCGTCAAAAGGCACCGCCATTCCTAGCTTCGTCCTGCTCCAAGTACAATGAGGCATTGATCATTAATATCAACTAACAAGCACATTAGCAAATCGAAATGGAAAAATGTAGACCCATTTTGCCAATGCCCTCTATATGCATGCAGTTTTACCTCGACAAACATCAATGTTCAAAGAGAGACTGATTTCATAATACCCACAAAATAATGTTTGTAGAAATTAAAACAATTTGGAAGTTGGAAAACCATTGAAGAAACAAGTTCTTGGATAAAATTGCCATCCAACTATCCATAAAACTAAAAATGTCATTTCAACCGGCTGTAGTCGTAAAAAATGTCACTGAATTTGAAAACATCCATTAAAAAATGTTACTGTCTTGGGAAGATGAAGGATTATAAATAGAAGTCACTTGCTATGCGTATGACTAACTAATGAAGTAGTTGAGTCTGTTGAGTTGTTAGTCGGTTATTTCTGAGGGTCAGGGTAGAAGAGTCTTAGGAAGTTACTGTATAAAAGCCTATCTCTAGCTTGTATCAAAACCATGGATGATCAAAACAAATTCTCTATTCTCTCTCCAATATCATTCTCTCTCTTTTCAAATTCAGCGACATTTTTATCCAAGCACTCTCAAAGAAACAAGAGTGCCATTGGCCAAAGAGCAATATAACACGAAAAAGACAGTTGGAAAACCATACTTGCTTCGAAGAAAGGTGATGGTGTTGCGGCAAACAGGGAGGAGAATGAGTGCCATGTTGAACTTGAGAGTCTCGGCGGCACCCTTAGCAGTGGTGACACAATACCCCATGACATGAAACACGTAGCGATTCTTGTACTGAAAGAACTTCCAAAGGAAGAGTCCGATGCATATGCAGAGCCACAGGAGGATGACCCATATGCGCTTCCAATTGTCCTCCACAAAGTAGGCGAACCGGCTTGCAACCCTCTTGATGGGGTTTGGTTCCTTTGTTGGGACCAGCTTTTGGCTCAGCAGTTGGCTCAGTTTCCGGCTATCGGTCACTGTCTTGCTGGATTGAGTTGGTGCTTGGATCAACAGCATTTCCAAGTTGTGAAGCTGCATTCACATCATATGCATTCATTTCAAAAAAAGCTGATAATACGTTGAAACGGAATCAATACACCGAATTCCAGTTGAAACCAGGTATGGAGAGACTGGTTCCGATTTACCCATGCTAGAATTTACCAAAAAATGGGGCATGGACCGCAGAAAGTTGGGCCTTAATGGGCCTAGGGATGTAAGATGTTTGGGCTTTATGGCCCATTAGGAGATTGGTAGTAACTAGGAATCATCAATTAGATTTGCTGATATACGCCCCACCCAAAACTCTAAACCATAGAAACTAAACTAACCTCAATGAAACCAAGGCCATCAGGGTCAAGCTCTTCCATGATTAAGGCAGCATATTCTTCAGCATGATCTTGCAGTTGTGTCAGCTGATTTGCTGATGCACTCAGTGAGATAATCTGCCACAACAATGAAGGTAAAACAAGATAAGAAAATTGTTTACCTTTCTAATATACTAAACCTAGGGTAAAATCTAGAGTTTTGAAAGTTAGCTTCATTTTGTTACCTCTCTGACTTCTTCTGCTGTAATCCTGCCATCTGCATTCTTGTCCACCCTACATAACCACAAATTTAATCCAAACTTATTAATTGTGAGCAAATTTATATTTCCTTGCAAAAAAGTTCAATTCATCTCTAACTAAAAGATGAGGCAATAGCTATATTTTCCAGCATTATTTTTGAAAAAAATTTACATGTATTTGCACTCGAATTTCTGTACCAATTCACTTAGCTATGTTCACTTAGTTTTTTTATTTATATTTTTTATTGGATTTTTTGATATTTATAATTCCATACAATTGCATTTCTAAATTTTTATCCCAATAATAACAAAAAAAACAACTCAATTCTAACCAGTAAGTCTTATGTGTAACCGTCTTTTGATGAGTTCTCAGTGAATTTTGAACATTGTGAGTAGTCAAATCAATGAATTTCTTTTTTTTCCTTAAGAAAGAGGATTATTTAAATATTGTGAGTAGTTAAAGACAAAAACACATGGATTAAAGTAAAGTAAGATCTTAATCTCACAGTACTACATAATCAATACCACTCGAACTGTCTGTCATCACTCATTCACTCCATGAAGGGTCACTAACATTTTCAAACAACTTATTAAAAGCTGCATTTGAGGCAAAAGGCAAATTATTCAATGCTTTAATTAAGCATAAGTTGGATTAATTAAAGATGTTTAGAGCTGATTAGCTGGTTTAATTTGTTGGGTTTTGGTTATCCTTCGTCTTTTTTGTCATGCCAACCCAAAAGTAAACGTTGGACTCTGGTGGGTGGTGGCTGCGTCCCAGAAGAAAAGTCGTACTTCCACCGTTTTTATTTATCTGTTGTTTAAGAAATTATATTAATGGTTTGATCATTAATTTCTTAATTTGTATAATGATTCTTCATATAAAATTAATGTCATTAGATTCGTAATAAAAAATACTATTAAAAAATATAATATTATAATTTTTTTAAAAAAATTTATATTAAAAATTGGCACTGAAAATCATAAATGACATAAAAAAGAACGGAGTGAATAACTTTTGATAACTCTATTATTCTTTTTTTTGGGACCAGATGGCAATTTTAATTTAAGCAGAGCATAGAATCTGAATTAATTATTAATAATTGGTAGGACTACAGAACATAATTAATGTTTTTTGCTTTGCCATGGACTCACGGGTCTCCTGTTTAGATCATTAGCTTACCTAATCTCAATTTGAATTTTCTCCTCAAACAAAAATAAAGTGCCTAATAAATTGGAAAATTTATGAAATAAAAGAGGACCCGTACTTGTCCTACAAAAATAGACTCGTGTCTTTATCTCAGAATTTTTATGAAAATGTCTCTAAAACAAAATTGCATTAGTCGACAAATTCCAGAGATAAGATTTAATGTGAGATGATAAAATTATTAAGGGTATGTCAAAATTATGGGTAAAAAACTATCTGCAAAAGTTAAATTTTGACAAATTTTGGTAAAAATTTTGTCAGATTTACCCTAATATATCAAAATTATTATTTTATATTTTTTTAACTTTGATAATTTTTAGTAAATTTTGATAAATTTAAGTAAAAACTGATAAATTCAGTTTACCCATAAATTTGACAGGACCTAAGTATAAATCTTATTTATTTCAACTTCTAATGCATCTATAAATTCAGGTAGGAAAAGAGAACTGTGAGTTTTCCTTGAAAAAATAAATCCTTTAGAAGAAACAATTTTATCAAAAAGATTCAAAAGAATAACTCCACTTTTATCCTTTATAAAATTTGAAGCTTCACCTAACCTAAAACATTTCTTCTTCTATATTTTGGTAGGAGGAAAAAGATGATTTTTATATTATTGTACTTCACATGGCACATTTATAATTATCATAAAGAGAATGGCTTTTTTTGGGGTTGAAAAATATTAAAAGAATACATACACTTGATCACAGGCATGTGACCAGATTTTGTGACAACAGTTTTTCCACTGTACTTTAGGTTTGGTGAGTGTCTTGGACACTATTATTAAGACTATGATCATTTGTGCGGTTGAGAAGATGTGAAAATAGCGCGGCGTGATAAAATTGTGGAAAGTGCTGTAAAATGTGAAATTGTATGATAAAATTTGTAAAAAGTGTAATTGATGGTAGATAAGGAAAGAAAATGTGAAAATTAGAGGAGAAAAATGAGAAAAAGAGAAAAGTGATAGATATATTGATAACAGGCACCGTTCTTTTGTGCGTTGCGTTTGCGTTGCGTTACGTTACGTTTAGTTGCGTTGGAAATAGTTAAAAAATAATGATAATTTGCGTTATGTTGCGTTAAGTTGCGTTGCGTTTGGGTGCGTTAACGCATAAAAGAACGGTGCCTGAAAATGATTGTGATAAAGTATGGGGAAGTGTGGAAGAACATTGAGTAGTATGGAAAGTTGTAGTACTACACTGTATAAAAGAATAAGGCTTAAGGCTATTATTTTTAACTTAATTAATTAGATTATTTTATTTTATAAGGGAGTTTATGAACCGTTGAAGTATTAGATTAGATTTTGTTTGTTGAATGCTTATCAAGATTGACTCAAATGGGCGCAGACAATAACGGCGAGATTAGGACAATTGGCATATTAATTATTTTCGGCTTCAATTTTATAAAAAATTGACACTACCAAATCTTTAGTTGGTACTCACATTATTAGGTATTATACCAGTATTTCTCAAATTGACCAAAATGGAATATGTACAAAATAAGAGTATCCCGGGTCAAACCAGAATTGATCTTATAAATAATAGTTTAAAGAAATAATCGTTAAAGATTATTTAAAATTGAGATTTTTTTATTGGATAAATTAGGTTTGAAGAAAAGAGGTAGTTGAAGAGAACATACATGTCAAAGAAGGTCTGAATACGAGCATCAAAGCTTTGATCAGAAAGTTGTTCCCAAAAATCACGGAGCTGATCCTTGTTGATTGTCCCCGTCACTATCCCTCTCCTGCGGGCCAATGCATCGAATAATTCCCCAGCAAATTCCTTCTCATTCATCCCTGCAGTTCACCCAAACGCGCCTTTATCATCATTTTCACTAATATAAACAATTCAGCACTTCAGCTTTTTGGGGTTGGAATTCACCAATTATCGGCACCTCCCATTGTTTGCTTTTGTTTGTCTCTCTGTTTTCCTACGTTTCCGCACCTTTTTTGTCCCCTTTACATTCTTAGGTAACAAAAACCAATACATCAAAGTTCACAGAATTGATGGATCAGTTTGATATTTGGTTACCTCCCGAGTAGACCAGTCATTTGGGTCGAAGTTTCGAGTTTGTTTATGTTTTAGTTTTGGTAATTTTAGGTCTAACCTTAAATTTTTAAACATGTTTGGATAGGTTTTCGGGTCGAGCTAGATTCTGCCAACTTTTCTGCTGAACATGTTCTTTTAAAAGGTAGGCATAATGCAGGAAAAAGAATGTAAAATTTGATCAATAAAAAAAGATAAAGTAAATAAAATTTTACTTAGCCTGTAAAAATACATGAATCTAAATCTCTAATCTATAAAAATTGTTATGGGTTAATTGTGATATAGAGGCCTAATAAGCTAACATCTTTATCCATATCTTTATCATTGGGGAGAAAAACCAACTATTGTGTATTTTTATAGAATGAGTGAAAATGGCTTTGTACGTCAGTACATGATTTTGATTTTTGGGCAACCCTACTAGACACTTGTTTGTAAGCAGTATCTGCAAGTCTCTATTTGTTATCCTTTGAAGCTTATTTTCACGTGCTTCTTCTATTATTGAAGTCCTTTTTAAAATATCAACTAGACACTTGGCTCACTTCCCTTCCTCAAAAGAACCTTCTATCTTTGGTCTGACAACCACTTAATAGCTAGTAGCTGTCAGTCGATAACTATTTGGGCCAACCGTTTAACTTAAATGCTTGTAAAAAAAGTGTTTGATAAATAAGTTGTTCGTGAAAATCTACATTAAAAAACTTCTTTAAATAACTCTTTAAAAACTAACTTAAACCCTCTGAATCTAAAAAACAAGATTTTATTATGTTCTTTAGAGTGGTAGGATTAAGTTTAGTTTGGTACGGTAAGGAAAGAAAAAATAAAGATAAAATTTTGACTTTGTATTGAGTGTTTTTTTAGAAAATCCGGTAAGGTAAGCACAAATCGAACTTATCAACCTAAAAAACTGGACCTGAGTCCGAACGACTAATATAAAAAGTAAATTACCAAACACTTCAGTTCACTTTTTGAAATTAAAAAAAAATTAACAGTATCAAAAATACTAAAAATTACCCTAATTTTATTACCAAATAGCTCTCATGCACAAGTTTTTCCAACAAAGTAGCAAAAACTTGTACTTTCCGCCAACCTTAATGGAACAACCCATAATGGTTTATTCCGACCCAATGAAAAGTACGCGTAATAAATAAAGTTATGAGGAAGGTTGTATTTGTATGACAGCTAATTTCATGCAACTATGCAATGAAAATGCAAGTGTACGTGTACTAGTACTACCTTTTAATTTGTCTGAATAGCCTACCAGTATTCAAATTCCTCTTTTTTTTTTTGTGTAGCTTTCATACTAAGGCCCTGTTTGGTAAACAACCTATTTATTGGTCTATTATAAAAGTTGGCTTATTAGAGGGTGAAATAGGTTGTTGGGGTGTTTGGTAAACAACCCATTCTATTAGCTTATTGGTCCCAATATGCCATTTTTCAATTTGAGGAATAATTATCAAATGACTGATTGTGGAAAAGACCATTTTGTCCAAAAGTTGTCTAAATTTACACCATATGCCATCCAAACAGCTAACTTTATCATATTAGTGATAAAAGGTATAAATGGAATTTTAGCAAAAAAATTTGTAGAATCAGCTAACTTTATCAATCACAACTTTTCCAAACATTAATACAATCACCAATACAAACAAAGAAACAACAATCATCGATCACTGATCACCAATTTATCAGCTGTGTGCCAAACAGGGCCTAAAACAATAAAAATAAAAGGGGCCCATGATATATTTAATAAAAACAAATTATTATAGTCCATTTTGATGGCCCACACGCATTCTTTTTGCATGAGGAACCAAAACTCTTGCAACTAAAGAAAAATACGACCCCGTAAGGTAAATGTAATCACTGGAAAAATATTCCCCCCTTGGGTAAAATTTAATTGAATTCATTTTTCCCCTAATTTACTTCACTTGATTAATATACAACATCACATTTCCAGTAAGAAAAAAAAAGGAAAGATAAATAGAGGAGATTTATACATTTCCCTAAATAAGCACTACAATAATTTCATTGGATGTCACCCTCCTAGGTCTTAGTTTACCAGCTTTTGTCCTGTATAGATTGCATATATGTAATTATTATTTTACGTTTTTGTTGTTGGTAAGACACGAAAATGATGTGATGTGAAATGGTGGGAAGTGTAGTAAGATATGGAATGATATGATAAAATTTATGAAAGTTGTGATTGATACGATAGGTGATGAGAGAAAATGTGAAAAGTAGATGAGAAAAATATGTTGGAAAAAAGCAAAGAAAGAAAATTGAGGAAATAAATTGATAATTATGATTTTGGTTAAGTACAGTGGAGTATAAAATAATATTGAATAGTAATAATGATTTGTGGTACTATAACACAACATACTCATAATAGCTTTCTAGATTATTTTAATGGTATTATACTATTATTTTGTATTTTTTTTACTTTGACCCCATGCATGGTGCAATAATTTATAAACATTATTATCAAAAAAATCCTTTTTAATTAACTTTTGGCTAAACATTGTGACAAAAAACATAGGAGTACTACTACCTCATGGTCCCCATCAATAATTTACAGATGTCTACCAATTATAGATAAGGAAAACCTTTTATTTGCTGCGTACTTTAGCAAGTTGCAACTAACTACCAAACTGCAGCACATGTTTAACCTAATAGGTTTGAAAAAATCGCAGCAGATGAATTCTTCTTCTGTCACAGTAAAAACTCAATTACAATAATAATATTACTGGCTCCTATCATGAACCTTATATATGTATATCGTACTGACCTCCGCCTTTAAATATCTGTCACATGACTACTTCAGTCTTTCACAGAGCCAATAATTTAGGAAATTGTATTAAAAGTTTATATATTATTGAAAACATCTTTAAAAATATATTTAAAAATGAAATAAGAAATTTATTCATTAAGAATATAATAAGTATAAAAATTAATTAAATTATAAAAAATTATATCCAAATCTAGGGAGTTGGGAGATATTTTTTTTTTAAAACTTCAATTGTAGTAAAGTAAAATAAAATTTTGCATTAAACTTTCTCGGCTTTTTCTCATGGATTAAAAGACAACGAATGATTTTTAAATTTGGGTTAATTCGAACTAGTCTTTCAAAATCGTAATTTAAAGATAAAATTGCTATATCCAACTTCTATATGCGGGAATTGCAACTTTTAAGTATTGGATTTTGTTTTTTGTTGGATAGATTCAAGGCGGAAGTCCATTTCAGCCAAAGTCCACACTAACTATTCTTTTGTGCGTTAACGCAACTAATCGTAATGCAACTAAACGCAATATACCGTAAATTATCATTACATTTTAACTATTTCTACTGCAACTAAACGCAACGCAAACGCAACACACAAAAGAACGGGTAAGTGAGGTTTCATTTTACAATCAATCGTTTAACTCATATACTGCATCCTTTCACCTTAATTTTCTGAGGTGTGCCTTCAAATTCATGGATAAATTCGAATAGTTTTCATTAAAATTATAGAAATTAGATAATTTGATAACTAAAAAGAATAGAAAAATTATTAAACTGAAAAAAAACGTAGCAAAATATACTCCAAACAAAAGGGGAAAAAAAACAAAAAATGAAGACACTTACCAATGCACTGTCCAAACCGAGATCTGAGCAACAGCCCATCCACACTAAGCTCATTAAACCTCTTCTCCACCTTCGTCCACCCGTCGGCGCCGACGTTCTTGTTAATAAACTGCAACCCACGCAACGCACGCGCCGCCGTGGTCTTTGTCCTATCCAGCTGCTTGAACCCCCTGTTCGACGACGTCACCCGCTTCAGCTCCCTGGACACCTGCTTGATCTTGGCCGACAGCTGTGACGTCAGCTTCTGCGGCTTCTGCCGCTCCAGCTGCGACGTCAGCAGCGCCGCCTCCTGGTCGTCGACGGCGCCCTTTATCCCCTGCACGGAAACGGCGTCGTCTCGGACGTCGAGCGTGATCTCGACGTAGTCGTTGTTGTTGTTGTTGTCGGAGAAGCGGGCGGAGTTGCGTTTGGTGTTGGTGGAGTGAGTCACGAGTGGACCGCTGAAGGTGACTCGGGATTGGTGGGTGGAGTGTACGCTGCTCCCGCCCGCATCGGAGTCGTACCCTTTGTCTTGGATCTCCATGGCTTTCTTCATTCTGATTTGAGCAACTGATTCTGTTACTGATTGAATATCTGGGTTTGAAATGGAAATGAAGTTCTGGGTGGTTGTTGAATGGTGATGATCAGAGGATCATATGATTGATTGATTGAGTTGGGATTTAGAGAGAGAGAGAGAGAGAGAGAGAGAGAGAGAGAGATGGGGTTGATGATGAAATTGGGGGAGAGAGTGAGGGAGGGAGGGGGGATTATATGGGTGGGTTGGTGTTGGGGATAGAAAGAAAGTGGGAGGAAATTGAGAGGAGTAGGAAAGCAAGGATGGATAGGAGGAGAGCAAGTCAAAAAAGATGGAGCAAAAAAACACGAATCCCAGGGGCGGGTTTGGTTTGGAGGCCGCATTTTGAAACCATAATTATACTGTTTTCCTTTGTTAATTAACAAGGTTGAGTTGTTCTTTAGTTTTGGGGTTTTTTTACAAATAAAATTATATATAAAATGCTAGTGGTAAAAGGAAAATAACTAGTAACTAATACTCATGAGTTGGTTACTTGGTTGGTTTAGGTTTCTTCTGAATTATTAGAAGCTAATCAAAATCTAGTTGAGAGACGTTAAAAAAAAAAAAATTCTAGTTGAGAGAATTTGTTGACAAAAACAGTAGTCATGTGTTGTTTTAATAATTGAGGCTTGAGGGTGTGTATCTTCCGTCTAAATTTGTGGAACTAGTGATTATCTGGTTGAGATATTTTTTTTAAAATAACGGAGTCAGTAATATTTGATTGAGAAAATTTATACATACACTTTGTACATATTTTTCTTTGTGGCTTATGATGCTTATCAATGAGCTTTTAACTTAGTTGGTATCCGTTGCACTGTGGTATCCCATAGGTCCTGCGATTGATTTATGGGAATGGCAATAGGTGTGCATGCCGCCTGATTTCCCCTATCCCCATGGGCTGGTGAACCCATTGGGTTTTCCCTAAGATAGGGGGCCCAGTGGATGGCCTGACTTACCAATGTTAAAATAAAAAACTTTCTTTCATGGCCTACTAATGAGCTCTTCACTCGGTTGGTATCTACTGCATTGTAGTATCCTAGGATCGATTCTTGGGAGCAGCAACAGACATGCATGCCGCCTGATCGATTTCCCACATCCCCATGGATTGGTAGTCTGTTTCGCTGATCTATGTGCTTATTTAATTACATTCCTAGTTACCTTTTATATTCTTTTCCTGATAAAATCTTGCGTTAGTTGTTTACAAGCTACTCCAGGAACATACGAACTACTATCTGAATGCTCCGGATTTTGCATATTAGTTACCGCCTTCAGTGAATTTGTATAGATCGTAACCTGATTCCATCCCAACTGTTTTGCCTTTATCAAAGTCATCTGAATAGCCTTAAGTTCGGTCAGTGTTGTTGATCTTGCCTTAAATTTCATACTTTCTTTGATTCTCCCACTCCCTAGATCTCCATTGCCCTGCTAAATTGTTGTTGCGACCTCTCTTGAATTTTCGTCTCAGGCTCCATCCACCTCAAAACTATTTCCAGGTATTATAGGTAAGTGTTGGCCTATGTCAAAGCATACAATTCCTTCGACCAGTACCTCTAAACATCTTTTTTGAGCATAACGATTCTTCCAATTCAACGCATGTTGCAATGATAATAGCAAAGAATTTTGTAGCATCACTTGAGTCATATTTTCTATATGAATCTTTACTTATTTCTTATCTTCCATAAGGTCCATAGGGTAGCAATGACATTCAATAATCTTGTTCCTAAATCTTTATATTTGTTCATCAGGTAACAAATTGAATTTATCAGCCATTCCTTCAAATGAATAATATTGTTCTCGGTTTTAAACTTTAAGGGGCTTGCTTGCCAAATATGTTGTGCAATATGACAATCACGAAATAAATGTCATATTGTTTTGAGCCCTTCCCGACACCAACATTGATGTTCTCCTTCACTAGCTATTTCTCTGAACATAATTGTCCTCCGTTGGTAAGGCCATTTTCCATAGCTTCCATATAAACATTTTCTGTTTTGGTGGAATGTTTAGATGCCAAAACTTCTTCCACATCGTTGGCACTTGATTTTCTTTATCCTGCACAATTTGGTTTTTCTTACAGAAAAACTAGTACCTAGATTTTACTGAAATTCTTCGAGATGGATGTCCTCCCCAACACAGCAAACCTTGTATTCCTTGACAAGGCAGTGGATTCGGTAAGATCCAATTCGTTGATTCTGCCTTAAGGGTTCGTTTGGACCTAGGAAAACAACATGAGAAAAAATTATTTTGGAAAATGAAAATCTTTTCTTTGTTTGGATTGAAGAAAAACGAATGAAAAAAAATAGTTGGAAAATTGCATGGAAAATTTGGGATAAAAAATAATAAAAAATTCTCCCTTAAAAAATGAAAGGAAAGTTGAGAGAAAATTTTTGAATCAAAGTCAACCTTTCTCTCCATCATCTCTTGTGGCTCCCTTGATTCTCTCTCTCTCTCGCGCTCTCTCTCTCTGTCTCTTCTCTCTCTCTCTAACTCTCTTCTTTCTCCCTCTCTTTCTCTCTCATTTTGTCTAACTCCTCTCTCTCTCTCTCTCTCTCTCTCTCTCTCTCTCTCTCTCTCTCCCCCTCCCCCTCCAAATCACATCATATAATCTAGAAAAATGAAGCTTGACATTTAAAAGTTTCATGCAAATTTTATTTTTCCATGCATTTTTTCTCAAACCAAACAAAGAAAAGATAAGTTTAATAAAAAATCAATTTTTTTTTCCTTCAAAATTTTACTTAAAACCAAACAAGAGAAAGTGATTTACTTCATTCCAAAAACTTTTTCCTCCTAATTTTTTTTTTTCCACGAAATTTTTTTCCATCCTGTTTTCTTAGGTCCAAACGAACCCTAATTTTCATGAATGTGAATAACATTCCTGGAAGCCCCCCAAGGTGCATCCTAACCCCATCTGGTTAGTTTTCAAAACTCGCTCCTAATCTTGATTCCTAAGCTCAACTCGATGTCCTTGCAGCCAACTTTCATCTCCAATGCTCATTTTTCAACATTCGCTATTTTCTGCATCACCTTTTCCCTGGCCGATTGAGTAACTTGAACCAGACCTTTACAGGTATAGGAGGCCAATTCCGAAGGTTTGTAGTCTTTTGAAAGTAATAACGATGAATGTACCTTGTATTTACCAGTCCAAACTCTTGCTAGTAAGGAATTTCATTATGATAAGACCCCCATGCCTGCTTGAGTAATAATGCTTGATTAAAGCTTCGAGATTCTCTGATTCCCATATCACTATTAAAAATATGTGTATTACCAACCACTTTTTTCCAATCAATTTAAAATGGTTGGAAAAATCAACTATTTTAGTAATCATTTGATATTCCAACTATTTTTCAAAAAATTTAGTGGGAAAAATGGTTGGAATTTCCAACCAATTTTGCTAAAATTGGTTGGAAAATTTTCCTACCATCCTTTTTCCTACTATTTGAAATTGGTTGGAAAAATGGTTAGTAATCTCACCATTTTTCCAACCATCTTCAAATAGTAGGAAAAAGGGTGGTAGGAAAATTTTCCAACCATTTTAGCAAAATTGGTTGGAATTTCCAACCATTTTTCCCACAAAAATTTTTTAGAAAATAGTTAGAATATTAAATAGTTGCTAAAATAGTTGATTTTTCCAACCATTTGAAATTGGTTAGAAAAAGTGGTTGGTAATACACATATTTTTAGTAATGTATCACCAGCCTGTTTTGGTACGTAGAAATAATTTTCCTTTGCTAGCCAATATTAATGTATTGAGTTATGTCCCTTAGAGTTCCACCCAAAAATTGAGTCACGACTGTGCACCACAATACCCTCTAGGATCTTATACACCGAGAAAAAATGTTGGTGTAAAGCTACCAAAACTGCATTGATCATAATTAAACGACCACCGGGTGATGAAAATTTGGCATGCCACCCTTGCAATCGCTTGCAAGTGACATCTACAAGAAATCCAAAGGTTGATATTTTGTTCTTAATTACTGCTGGTGGCAATCCTAAATACTTTGTGAAAAATAGACATTCTGCATATTCAAAATGCTGATTAAACAATACCTTAACTTTTGATCAAATGTTTCCTTTAGAGAAATGTTCCGAAGATCTGGAAATGTACGTTAATCATCTGGTCAGAAACATAATTGAAAATACAGATAATACTTTTTAGCTCAAGGAAGAAGATATGAGTAAATCTAAGACGCTCCAAATGGTGCATGTTAATGTTTATCGACATTAAAAATCGAAATAATCAATTGATTAGTAACAAATAATACGAAACAAACGGGGTAAAAGAAAAAGCAGGGTGGGGTCCTTGAAAGGGAGAGCAATTTTGAGAAGGTATAAACCAGGGGGATGTTTGTTTAGTAAATAGGATTGGTCCAAAGCTTGGCTGGTCCCCATTAACAAATTTTAATTTTCAACAATGGCAACACTAAGTCAAGCCCTCTTTTTTTAATTTCAATTCTTCTTCTTGTCAAAAACGCGGATAAAGGTACGAGAAAAAAAGGCATGTAGTAATATTTTGTGCTTTTTAGTTCAATAATCTTTTTACTGATAGTAATAATCACTAGTTTGAAAGTTGGAGAGTAATCATTCATGGTATCTCTAGAAATTGGGGTTAATAGACATTTGTCATACACTATTTCTTTTACGTGTGATGATCACTTAGTTTGGATTTTGGAGGAGTAATCATAGTTTTTCCCAATATATTATGAATGTATAATGCCACGCCATTCACAATTATGTATTCCCATCCATTTCATGATAATAATAACAATAAACGTTTAGTGGGGGAATATTAAACAAGAAGTACAAAAATTAAAACAATTATCTAGCTATTTCATAAAAAGTTTACTCCTATAAACCTTAGGTACTCCCTCCGTCCTATATTATTTACATAATTCATAAAATCAAGAAAACTTCTAGTTTACACTAGTTTGCATTCTTGAAAATGAGAAAAAGATAAATAAAATGGTGAATAAAAAAGAAAAATGGAATAAAAGTGAAAATTTGAAGAAAAAGATATACTCCCTCCGTCTCATATTAATTGACATTTTGACTAAATTTTGACCGTTAATTACTCACAAATTATAATGAATTACAATATGAAATTATCTCCATTGTAATTTTTAGTATGGTATTTTTCTAATGATGGTAATTTTATATTGTAACTTATTATAATTTGTGAGTAATTAACGATCAAAATTTAGTCAAAGTGTCAATTAATTTGGGATGGAGGGAGTATTTAATAAGGTCAATTTGATAAATTAGTAATTAATGTGTTATTGAAATTATAAGATGACAGGTATATTGAGAAAAAAGAGTTAGTTAAAATGACAGATAATATGGGAAGGAGAGAGTAATAATTTATAGAAAATGTATATGATGTAAAAATAAAAAGTTATATAAAATATTTATTAAGGTTAATGTAGGTAAAGTGCGTAATTATTTATGGGGATTCTGATAATTTTGAGGAGTTCTTCTGGGAGAGTTTCAAAACGTGTGTTAGAAGAAAGAAGAATGGGAAGTCTTTAATTACTGAATTCTACATGACATCTTCTTAGCTAAACGGTATGCAATGGTATTTCTACTAGGCCTAGGGGTCCTAACAAGAGGAAGAAAAGGAGTATTGTCTTGTTTGAGAAATTTGGGAACTCTCTCAAGATAGCTTGGATGACATGACTTATAGAGTGACAAAGTTTGGTTGTGGTACAATATTCATTCTTCAGGATCCAGTAACTACGATGAAGTTGTTTAAGTAAAAATAACGCAAAAAGAAAATTGCAATTTTAAAAATTAATTATGTTTTCTCATTTTTAGTTGTCTATATCGCGATGTTTTTGTCGGTTTTTTAGCTACCATACTGCTGTTGTATGTTGTTCTGCATCGTTGTTACAAACTCTTTGACCTGTCCAACTTTGAATTATCAAACAAAGGTAAATTAATTAATGAAAATATAATGTGATAATTATCATGGAACAAAAAGTTAGTTAAAATACTATGATTATGAAACATGGGTAACTAGTGAAAATCACATTAACGTTTTACCTCAATGAAACCAAATCACACTATAATCAAATAACTTTAAGATCGAGAAATAGATAAATTAAATCCTCACCATGTTTGTCATTTTTAACTTTTTTTTTTATTGTTGTTAGTCAAAAGGCTTAAAAGTTTACAAAGTACCACAAACCGCAGAATACAGCAACCAACCAGCTCTAAGAGAAAAAATAACAACCAAACATTGCTAAACATAAAAAGCACAGCAAGGGCATTCGCCCCACGACAGCCAAAATCGATCACAACTCAATCACGCAGCTAAAAGATCAATAACTTTAGTTTGGCAAATCATCTAGAATTCGCACGCCTATATTATTGCCAATAATCCCAGCCATACAAACAATCTTGGCATCAATATCATAAAGACTGTCAGCTTCCAAACTGGTCGCACGTCTGGCCATTCTAACCTTCTGGCCATCCTTTTAGCCAAGAACATGTTTTGATTTCTTAGCTCTAGAAGTTACTTCTCTGACAAGCTGCCACTAAGATTTCATCAACATGTTCTGTTTTCTCTTACCCCTAGCTTTACCTTTCGAAGCCTCAAGGATGGAATCCTCAAGATCAGCAAGTAAGTCATGCTCGGCCACATCATCAGAGGATTCAATCAAGATGCTGAGAGTACGGTCACTGTCAGAGTAAGCTTCCTGATCCCTATCCACCACCCGATTGGTTTTGGATTTTGTAGCGCCCGTGACGACACTGGAAGACGAGTTGGAATTTGGACAGAATGAGGTCGCACCCGCGACAGCGCGCTCCTGCCGAATCGCCCTGACGTTTTTCGCTCTGTCGCGCCCGCGACTCTACCCGTAGCGCCCGCGACCACCTTTTTTCAGCGTGTTATTTACCCTAAAACGACTGTGTTTAAGGCCTTAATTCCCCCTTGTATAAATACTCCTTTTTCACTGTTTTTGAGATAGACTTTGAAGAATATGTTGATTATGTTTATGCTTGTGAAAAGCTAGGGTTTCCCTAATTTTCTCCTCAAATTTTGATTACTTTATCCAATACTTTGGTGGTATTTCAAGTCATTCCTTTAGTGATTATTGGTGGATTATCCTAGATAATCATGGTGGGGTGTGAGGCCTAAGATTGAGGACTTTCCTTGCCTCAAGGTCATATCCAATTCCATTGAGCATGCAAGCTCTTGGTTGATTTTGATTATTCATCTTTGTTATTATTCAAGTTCAAGGTTATTATTATGAAAATCAAGCATGGATGATTGAGTTTTTCTCCTCTCTCTACTCTATTGTTCGTGGTGTTCATTGGTTTTCTCTCCTCTCCATTTGGTATCAGAGCTACGGTTTGTTCTAGCTTGAGTTTTGGTTTTCGTTCTTGCAAATAGTGGTTTCTTTTGTTGGATTTAATTGAATATTGGTGTTCCCCATTCCCAGTGTTATCCAAGAGTATTGGAATACATTGTATTGTGTTTGTATTTGTATTTGTTTATTTTGAAGTCATTTGGAGCTTTGAGGTGAAGTTAGAAAATAGTGTCCGGAAGGTGTTCGATGAAATGTACATGAGAATTAAATACAAAGAACCCCTAGCCAAACACTAGCCAACTACAAATACACTAAGCAGAACACTCGCTACTTTCGTTTTAGGCACTCAGCAAATATGAGAGAGACCACTATAATTACACCAAGCAGAACACTTCACGCCCCCTGAACCAATTCCAACATATATGGAGGAAAAGAAGTGAGAAAAACACTTGGAAAACATGAGCAAAGCACCGCCCAGAAGAGTAGAAAACCCGACGGACTTCAACCTGAAAGTAACACCGACGGACTTCACCCAGCTGTGAATATTCAACTTTTTACTGTATTCTATATACCACTTTAATATTCAAATTTCAACGAATTTATTTGTAAAGATAACATCACTATGTTCATATGGAATTATGTTTATAAACTAATGACGCTAATTTTATTGTTTAGATCATTTGTCACTATAACTATAAATTTTCAAGGGGAAATTGGATTTAAATAATCTGAACTTTGAGCTATAGTAAACTAAATAATCTGAACTTTAGATTTGGTTCTAAATAATATGAACTTTGACCCCCTTGGATTCTAGTACCATGCCACCGAATTAAGTTGAACTTAACTCGGCGGCATGATGACAATAGTAAGCTGACATGGCACAACTAAAATGCCCAGGCACGTGCCTCCGCTGCCACATCATCCCGCCGCCGAATTAAGTTCAACTTAACTCGGTGGCATTCTACTAGAATCCAATGGGGCCAAAGTTCAGATTATTTAGAACCAAATCTAAAGTTCAGATTATTTAAATCCAAATTTCCATTT
Organism: Portulaca oleracea; assembly: GCA_029582165.1. Classification (NCBI taxonomy): domain Eukaryota; kingdom Viridiplantae; phylum Streptophyta; class Magnoliopsida; order Caryophyllales; family Portulacaceae; genus Portulaca; species Portulaca oleracea. Next base: position 6,632,022 of record CM055887.1, read on the forward strand.
TCAAGTCTAAAATAAATACAGACAAGAAAATTGAACAAATTTAATTTTGTATTAATTTCAAAGAATTCGAGTACAATTTCTATCAATATTTGTTACAAAGATTGAACAAATAAAAATCCTCTGATTCGATCTCTGTAATCTTTTTGAACGAGGACCGATGAAACCTGAATCTTAATCAAGTTGGAGTTGAATCTCTAGAACAAACAACACCTTTTCATGTGTTTAATGTTTAATTCTAGTGTTGGTGTTAATTTTTTTTTCCTCCTGAAGGTGAGGAGGTATAGTCCTCTATACTTGTAGAGAAGAGACTCATTTTCTCGGACTAATAACCTCTTAATCTTCTGGGGCTGTTGATCGGGATTTAGGTTTGGGTTGACTTGCCAATCTATTTCACTTTGACTTGATAGTCATGGCCTTGATTTTGACTTGATAATCACTCGGGTCTTGACTTGGTAGTCAGTGTTACTATAACTTAGTAGTCGTCTGAACTTTGACTTGGTCGTCAACTTGAGCAAATTTTAATAAAATTAACTAAATTCGGACCAATCAAACTAATTAACTTAATTTATTTTATAATTTGACACTATTTTTATATTTTTTAAGTCTCTGTAGCCACCTAGATCACACATTAGTTAAACTTTGAATATATATTGACTCTATATTAATTTCTCAATATACACAATGTTTCATTATACAAAAGTACTGCCATCATATTAATTATAAAAGATATTATTATAGTAATTTGTGGATGAAATGTCATGTGGTCAATCTGTTAGATCCTAGTCCGACATTGTTAGATCATAGTCCGATGATGAGCTTATATGTAAACAAATATACATCATAATAACCATCATAGTTTATAGCCCAACTAAAAGTGATCCAATAAGTATATATATTGGGTTTTAATGTATCTGATAAGATATGAACTCTAACGGGTGGATACCAAAAACTTATTATTATTCTATGATGGGCGGAATAGTAATAGGTCAAAGCCCTAAGCAGGTTTACTATTATATATATGGTTATGGTCTCCATGTCATACACACAATTTTTCTCCCTGATATCCCATCGTCAGTGAGAGAGAGTTATCTCTGTGAGTTTTCTTCTGAGTGGATGTTGATCTAAAATACTTAATCACGTTACTTGAATAGGAATAACAACTACAATGGATTCAAGTATTCAAATTTATATTTATGTTCTATTGATTCAACATATTGAATTATGGGTTTATGATTGTTATAAACTTATAATTATGATTAATCCCAACACAATCAACCAAACATTATTAAAGGTCATGCGATATTTCTTAATGACATATAAAATGAATCATATGGAGTATTGAACAATAGCACAATACATAAACTTTGCAAAGATATGGAGACAAATAATAAGGAACCTAGGAACTGTATGAATTCTGATATAAGTTGAAGGCTACGATCTGAAACTAATTTAGCTTTGATATCTTACTGTCTTATTTGTAATTTTGTAGGTTGGCATTCTAATTCTAAATGGTATCATGCTCCCCTGATACTATAGCAGATGATGCCAAATAAAATACCTAATTGGTATGGTCTTACATAAGAAATCAAGAGACAGAAACGTCTAAAAATGACCAAATTCCAAATTATGCACATAAAAAAAATGTGCATTCATTCATGTGAGATAATTTTAGAGTATGCTCTTATCAACTCTTCTTATTATTTTTTTTTTTGTTATTATTCAAAGTCTGAATAGAGTGTAAACACTATAACAAAATTGCAAAACAATAGAAAAACAACAGCAACAAGACAACTAACAATATAGAAACATCACAACCAAGTACTACCTCGATATGTTCCATATTATTTGTCCTCCTTGAAAAATGTGTAGTTAAATTTAAAAAGTTTTGACCATAGATTTTTCAATATATACAATGATTTGTTAATTAAAATTATTATCATTAGATTTGTAACGAAAAATACATATTATCCTAAAAGTATAATATTGCAATTGTTAATGAGATATTATATAAGGAACTATTAATCAAAGAGTAACATTGGAAAAAGGAAAGGACTATAATATGGAAAGGGAGGAGTAGCTAAAAAATGACACAACAAAATTAATTTTGTAACTTAAATTTTTTTTCTTCACTATTTCTACACAAACATGTTTAAGCAAAATGCGTGTAAATAAAACTCCATGCACAGAATTTTAAATCGGGAGATTCTACCATAGCTGAATTTATTTTCAACTATGATAGTTGAAATGTATAATTGCCCTTATTTTTATCATTAAAAACTAAAATTAATATATATATTCATTATAGGACTTGTTACAATAAGTAAATCTATATGTTAAGTTATAATTTTTTATAAAATTGAATATTTTAAAGGAAATTCTACCATAGTTGACTTTTTTTCAACTATCGTAGTTGAAAAGTGAAAAGACCATTAATTTTACTATAAAAGTTCAAAATCAATGTAGATTGATCAAAGTAACTTGATACAATAATTAACCATGTAGGAGGATATAAATTTTTTTAAAAATATAATTTATTTATAATAAATGAATGGTATAAATTTTTTCAACTATCATAGTTGAAAATAAATTCAATTATAATAGAATTTTCATTTCAAATCAGGTCCCCCCTACATTTATCTTTTTCCATGACGTGATATCATGATTTAGATTTTAAGGTACATTATTGTATGTACTCCCTATTTTTTCAAATAATTATTAATTATTGTCTTTTTATATTTTTATATTTTTTATTGATCTATAATTTTACATAATGTATTATCAAAATTATGATATTATCTTATAATAATATCTTTTTACTTACATCCAATAACAATAATTTTGTTTGATAAATTATTTATAGTGTTTAGGGTTTAGCTATTAGAATATGAAAATTTTAATCGATTCAAATATTAAAACAACAAGGACAGTCTCACAGAGTTAGATCTTGGTTGTTCTTAAAAGGAGGGATGGCAGTGGGTTCTGAACACGAGCTAGATCCGGCTGATCCGACCCATTTAGGTTGGTTTTGGTCCAAAAATTTTAGACCCACTGAGTCTGAGTCGGGTCTGGATCCAGAAAAAATTGCCAGTCTGGGCATGGATCCACGGACCCGTCAAATTACACACACACACACATATATATATATATTAAATGTAAACCCTAGTATAGTTGTGTCATGTGTAGTGTGATCATCATGAATTTTTTTTTTCATTTTAAATTATATAGCTGTATTTTTAAAGTTGATGTCTTAATGATTTTTATACTGCTTTTTTGTTGGACTTCGATCGTAGCCTCGTACGTTAAATCAAATGTTTTTATTGTGTCGAAAATAGGGGTATTTAAACAGAATAGTTATTATTATCTGAGTGTGCGCGTGCGATGAGTTTCTACCAGTGAGTGCTTTTGTTTTATTTGTGCTTTACCAATGTAAAACGAAAAAAAAAAAAAGTGTGCACGTATACAATTAACCCGAAAAGTTGATAAATCCGTTAAAAAAATACTTAAGAGTGTTGAACCCATTAATGACTCGCAAACCCGGTGGGTATGGGTCTGGGTCCAAAATAATTTGGCGGGTCCAAGTTCGAGTCCAGCTCGACCCTTCCCAGACCTGAAAATTGTCATCCATACTTAAAAGAATGGGTTATTGAACTTGAAGGACGGCCCAACAAACAAATTGACCTAATGGTCTTATGAGGACATGGATGTCCCAATTTGCAATTAAACATGGGGCCCAAAATGATGACTGGGCATGTCATGTGTTTGTTTTTTTTTTTTTTGTTCCAATGTGAAAATCGGTTGGGTTTTTTTGTAAAAGAAAGATGAGGTTCAATGTAAGAGGAAGAGGTGTGCAAAAGAAGAAGAAGAAGAAGAAGAAGAAGAAGAAGAAGAAGAAGAAGAAGAAAGAAAAAGAAGAAGAAATTGAAGAAGAAGAAGAAGAAAGAAAAAGAAGAAGAAGAAGAAATTGAAGAAGAAGAAGAAGAAGAAGAAGAAGAAGAAGAAGAAGAAATCGAAGAAGAAGAAGAAGAAAGAGAAAGAAGATGATGATGGGCCTTTTTGGTTTGTTTGTAATATTTTTGTTTTTTAAAGTAAAATATCAACAATTTATATAATTTTTGCTTTTGGGAGTGAGTTGCTCATTTTTGGTTTCTCTGCACTTGTCTACAAATGAATAATGAATTATAACTTCACAGAACTTCTTCTTCTTCTTCGAATGAATGAATGAATGAATGCATTAATGAATAATGGTTCGTCATATATGTTGACCTTGGATAACAACATAGTAAACCTTGTATATTAATATGTCTTGTATATTAATATGATAATTCTTGTACATTAATATGACAATCCCTATATGACACAATACGTTCAATCCATAGAATAATACGTTCAATCCATAGAGTAAAATACTTTAAAAGTTTTTAATATATGATAACCACCGATAATACACTGAGTACATCCATATTTCGTAATATGTGTTAATCAAGGATTACTATATATATTGATAACCAAGGATTACTATAGTAATCCCTCAGGATATTTAATAAGCTTTCAATTCAAGACACATATATTCCAAATCTTTTAAATATTTTGATGTAACATTAGTGAATTATTAGAACGTGCATAATTGTAGGCTACTTGGCATATATCTTTTCAAGTAAAAGTCTGAAACAAGGTACTAGCCGCCACTGATTTGGATTATTGGATTATTAGACTGTTATTGTATGCTTTACAAATTCAATGTATTATTTATTATTTTGTTATCATATTTACCTCTATATAACATTAAATTTGAATTATTTAAATTAAGTGTTGATATTTTTATAATAGATATAAATTGTCTTCTTTACCAGAGTAGTCAACCCCATTTTCCAGAATGTCAAATGTTTATGAATGGTGGGAGTATCCATTAATAATGGATAATCAGGTGGGATTATAAAAATAATAAAATAAAAACACAAATCCGAGTAGTATGGGGTTGGGTTAGAATCGGACAATTCACACATGTTCCGGTGGTTTTATAGGACCCTGTTGATGGTTAGTTGGGTTAGAATCGGACAAATGAAAGCTAGGTTTTTTTTAAAGGTTTTTTTAGGTTCTTTTATAATTACAAATAGATATTTCTTATGACTTTTGTCACTATCTTTTTTAATATAAGTATTAATTTTCAATTATAAGAAGTTTGGGATGCGTATGTTACGTCAATGAGCACAAATGATATCTTAATTGAACAAATCCCTTCCGAACAGCTTATTTTAGGTGATTTTTTTAAATATAAAAAATAATAGATAAGTATAACTTTATGCAATTTATATATGATACTATAGTTATAGAATTCAATCATTTCATTTAAGTTCATTTTAATATATAATAATATAATTTTAATGAAAAGACAAGACACTTAAAATGTATCTTATCCTAAGACTCAGATCATTTTCGTTTAGTATATATGATCAAAGTAGCGGGTTGCAACAAGCCAACAAGTAATTATATTGATTGATGCACTTATAGTGGTTGTCAACCATGATAACCACCCTAAGTAAAATAAATTTTATTCGTACATGTGTCAACTTTTACCTTGACCATTAATTTTCTTATTTAATATAAATTGTAAAATATATTTTTTTAAATTTTAGTTTATTTTAAAAAAATTTAAAATAAATATTGTTCAAAATATGTTTATTTACTAGGAAAAAATTTAGATTTAAGATATTTAAATTTTAAAAAATTCCAGAAAATTTATTCTAATTAAGAAAATATATTTTATAATGTTGTTCTAAATAAAAAAAATGATTGGCGGAGATAAAAGTTGACACATATATGGATAAATATCATTTTCATTGTGGTGGTTGTCATGGTTGACAACCTATAAGTTTTTCCTTGATATATTACCAAATTTATTATATATGATTAAAGTAACTAGTTGAAACAAGTAATAATCAAATGAACAATACAAGATTACCATTAATAACAACAAGTAAAAATAGAAATAAGATAACAGAATCCAAAATGGTCATCAAATCTTCAATGAAAAATGTAAATTATGCAATCCAATCAATAAATTACCAGCTTTCAGAAACTCACAAGTCATACCACGAATATTGTTATCGAAGTTGCCATTATCTGAGTACGAGATCTAGATCGATTTTTAGAAGTGATTTTCATCTTAGTTGCTTCAAATCTTTGATGCAAATCCACAAATTTCTTTTAGTTTCTCTATCTGGAATTATTAGCAATTGAGATTTTAATTGAATGCCAAACTTAATTAGGTTTAACATAATAATTAAACTAAAATATCAACTCTTAAAACATCATTAGAAAACAACTTGTTAAAATTAAAAAAAGACAACCTTTGTAGGATAACTTGGGAATAAAAATGGACGTCTAATTCCCACAAAAATAACCAAAATCTAAGTACATGAAGAAGTCATGTTTTGAGATTAACAGAGGCAATGTTAATGTTAACATGGGTCGTGTTAATGAACCAACAAGCAATATGAATAGTATTGTAGGTCACGCGAATCGTGTAGTTAATAAAAGCAATCAAAATTGTAATTTTGGGCAACTTTAGAAATAACATGGTCGTAGTCCTGATCGTGTTGGCTGAAATGGTCGTCCATTGTATTGATTAATGGACTATATATAATTAAATAGAAATCTTTATTATAAAAATAGGCTATACATAATTTTAAAAGCACAACCAGTACTATATTACTACTTCCGTCCCAAAATGTTTGTCCGTTGACTAAATTTTGACCGGTATTTATTCACAAATTATAATGAGTTATAATATAAAATTACCGTCATTGTAATATTTAGCAAATTATCTTTTTAATGGTAGTGATTTCATATTTTAATTCATTTTAATTTGTGAATAATTAACAGTCAAAATTTAGTCAACGGACAAACATTTTGGGACGGAGGTAGTATTAAATAAGACCAAATTGATTAAGTTGACATTGTTATTTGGAATTTATTCCATTGATTAATCAGACACTTTATATGAATTGTGAGGCTAAGATTAGAGAAGCATAACACAGATTTTAAATTAAGATAACAATTAGTCACAATTCATCCAATTATTATATTGTATATCTTGAAAAACCTATTTTATAAAATTCATCGTAAAATTATCAATATTATTGTAAAATTTCTTGATGTTTTGAAAATTTGTCAATTATTTAAAACAAAAATTCATCACATAATAAACTTGACATATTTTAATGCATATGAAGATATGATGAATTTAGATAAATTTTTTGCACAGTTCATCATACATTAGTAACATCATACATCACACAAAATGGGAAAATGATTAGGGTTTCCCCTCCCCCTTAATTCTTTTGTGGGTGGGGATCACTTAATATAATGAAAAAATTGACATCCAATATGAAAACAGAGCTTATCTCATCGTATACTTTCATATATTTAATACTACTCGTGCTTAAATATTTATTTGCTTTTCTTAAAAATAGAATAAAATTTCCATTAAGATATCCATGATAATTAAGCAATAGGTTACGCTTTTTAGAGAGTGTTTGGTAGGAACCCCGGGGAAATTTTTCCCAGGGAAAATTTTCTATGAGAAATTTTCCATGGGAAGATTTCTCTGGGAAAAATTTCGCTTAGCCCCCCTAAGGGAAATTTTCCCTAGGAAAATGGAGAAAATGATAGGCCCATCGTGAAAACTTTCCCGAAGTCAACCCTCATTCAAACCTGGAAAAATAAGTCAACTTGGAAAAAATTGACAATTTCCCCTAGTTATTGACCAACTAAACGTACCTTTAATTTAATATTTTCAGCATACAAAATACAAATGCTTCATCACGCCATCTTTATGTTCTTTTAAAACCCTCCATACAACCTAAGTGCTCTGTATTCTCTTACTTTCCTTCTTTTTCATATTATTATTATAGTTCATGTGGAAATATTGGTATGAATCCATGCATATATACTTTGCATGGGTAAAATTATTCAGTCAACACGAATATATTTTTACAAAGCAACGTACTCTCTCTATTTCATATTAATTGACACTTTAATTAAATTTTAACCGTTAATTAATTACTCACAAATTACAATGAGTTAAAATATGAAATTACTATCATTAGAAAGATACTTTAATAAAAGTTACAATGGAGGTAATTACATATTATAACGCATTGTAATTTCACTAATTTGTGAATAATTAACAATCAAAATTTAGTCAAACTGTCTATTAATATGGAATTGAGGGAGTATTGCATAAATAAACACGAAAAATGTTTTTACGTAGGATTATATTCACAATAACGGTGGAGTTTTTATGTGATCAAGGTCTAGACAAATTTAATTGATGGGACGATTGGTTTTCGTTTTTCACAAAGACATGTCGATTCCATGGACTTATGGTTTGAATTCATAATTTTTTTCCGTTAATTTGTAAGGATGTTGACAAATATTGATTTTTGCAACCACACCTTGATTAGTTCATTTGATTCGAGTTCTACTAATCCAAGACATAATTCACGTTTAACCTCTATTGTTACAAACGAGAATGATATGCGTCTTGCATGGCATGATATTACATATTCATATAAACATAATAGCATATAAGCTAAAGTTTTTTAAACGAAAATATTTACCACTTTATTATTGTAAAAATATAAACAAAATATAGAGCAAATATATTTAAATTTTTATATTTTTATCATTTTTTAAAATCATATTATATTATATTTTTGAAAATTATTTTTACAGCCTGATTCAATTTTAAAATAAAACATTTTCTACAAAAATCTACTTTTTGAATAAAAGTTTATGTATTTTAAAGGGTATTTTTATTTTTCTATTAAATATTTGTGAAATATCATTTTCATTATTTTTTTATTTATTTGTTAATTTTATAAATTATGACTTCTTAAATATTGATTTTTTTCTTTCACTTTTATGAAAAGGTCACTGTAATTTTGTTTAATTAATTGAAGGTCCCTTTATATTTATTTATTAATTTAATCACAATATTGATGTAATATATTTTTTTTATAAAATAATTTAATATATTTATGTGAATATGTTATGTCATACAAATGCGTATCATTGCCCTTGTTACAAATTATCACGACCGTTGGTTTATTTATTGACTCCATCAAGATAGAGGATGCAGTGACTACCTGAACATATAATTAAGTTTTGTAATTTTTGTTTTGATAATAAGTTTTGTAATTAATTTTTCTGTAACCAATGAAGGTTTTCTCTTAAAAAGGAAGGTTTGGCGTGTAATTAACGTCTATATGCTCATCAAGGCAATAATTGGTTGTTCACTTGTTCTTAGTGGTGATCGATTAGTCAAAGTTAATTAATTATTTATTTTTTAAAAAAAAAATAAGAGGGAAAAGAATGTAAAGGCTATTTTTTTTGGAAGCATGTATAGCGATTTTCAGTTTTTGGCAATTATGGTAATTACGGTAATTCCCGCGATGTGTACCGTATATGTGCCATGATCAAATCTCATACATCGATTTTATTTATTTTCAAATTCTGAAAAAAGTTAAAGGTATGAGATTTAAACTTGCAACCTATCTTATAGTAAACAAATCCCTACTCATTCAACCATGTGTCTTTCACTAATTATTTTTACAATATTTTGCTATTATATACAACATATCTTGGAATTTAAGTTTCAAAACCCTTCTGTCTTCCACAATTGACGATGCCCCTGGTAACTGACTCCGCCGTTCAATGCAGCACAACTTCTCACCACCGCTGCCGACCCGTTTTCTAGTACCAATTTCCGACCGACCGGATGTCACCAGTGCTGGAGAACAATGATGTTCTCAAACATCGGCCATACAGAGTGCGATTTCATTTCGTTTTTTTCCGCAATCGATTTTGGATGGCGGCGAGGGTAGCAGATCAGGAGTGGCTGGTCTCGGGATTGCATCCGAGCGAGGGAGACTTGGCCACGTGAATATTTCTCGCAGTAGTTGTATCTCCGGCGAAAGGTCGCCAGAAACAAAACAATGGAGGGTGGTGAATTTGTTTCAATCTTTTTATCCGGTATCCATCATAATCTATTAAATATATTAAAATACAAGCTCCTAACTCATAAGGAAAATCTGGTGAATTTCAAAGCAAATTCCAAACCTACATAATTTATTAATACATTCATAAATATAATATTAATAAAAATGAAAAAGAAATACCTAAAGTCATTCATAAGTTACCAATATTTAATGCATACAAAATTAGAGCATTTTACATTTTTCAAAAAAGACAAAGAAATACATAAGGTCATACATACATAAATTAGAAATATCTAATACAAAATTAGAGCAATTTTTACTTTTCCTTTCATTAATTTACTATTATAATATTATATTATGACCAAAACCTTAGAAATAAAAATATAATAATAGATACTAAAATAAAATTTTCCTGAAAAAATTGTTTCGTAGTCTTTTTAATAACTATCTTAGAGATTAAAATTTTTGATACTATATATACTTTTAACAATAAAAAAATTCAAATTATATGCAAACTACCAAAACAAGAATAAGAAATTGGAATAAGTATAGATTAAAAAGTTGAATAAGAGGTTAAAGTTACGTAATATATAATGGAAAATAATAAGAAAATAGAATTGTCACCCAGTTGTTGCTGTAACAATTTTTTCAAAAAAAAAAAAAAGCATCCTTCTTAAGACAAAAAATAAAATTAAAGTATTTATCCATAATCATTATGGTCATGAAATAAAATAAACTCAAATGATAGTTTAATCCATAAAAAAATAATATTTTTATAAGATTGGATTATATAAAATTACTCTAGAAAATAAATAACGTAAAATTATTGAAATATTATCCGTGCATTGCACGGGATATTATAGACTAGTTTTCACAATTTAAAAATCAAAATTTAATATTTTTAAAAATTAATAAAATCGACGTATGAGATTCGAACATGCCACATATACGATACACATCGCGGTAATTACCATAATTGCCAAAAGGTGAAAATTACCTTACCTTTTTGGTTTTTTAAAACCTTTTTACAACAATGAATTGGAATTATTTAAACTGAGCCCTTATTCTTATTATTATTTTGAGGGAAATTGCCAACCGAGCGACAAATTTATGCACAATCATTTAAAAAGATGACATATCGTTTCGGGTCAAAGCTATAGAAACCTCAGGACCACACTCCAACCAAATTTGTTGTCGCAATACAAAAGACCACCATGACTCTATTAAATTACTAGCTCATTTGCAGAGTGTAAAGGGTATTACTATTATATGTGTTTTCTTGTTCAATAATCAACAATACTAATATCAATTTCACCATAATGTTTTTAATCTAAGAAGATGAAAAACTACCGTCATCATAATAAAGGATGTTTATGATAAACTAATGTAGACAGATTAAAAAATTAGTTGATTGATAGAAGTTGTTGGTCTTATATGCTATCTTACGGTGCAATATCAAGAAAGAAGTATTCTTCATGTGGTTTTTATTGATTTAGAGAAAGCCTATAATAAGGTCCTAATCAAAGGAATTGATTTGGGAGTGCTTGAAGGTAAAAGGGTGCAGTATCCTTATATTCAAGTTATTAGAGACTTGTATCACAATGTTAGTGTCCGAAAGGTAGTGGAACCATATGAGAGTTATCATATTTGATAATGGGTGCATTGGGGGTCAGTGTTGTTGTTGTACTTTTGGGAGTATAATTATCGTTCCACGAGGAGTTATGATCCAGACACTTAGAACTAATCGAAGTGTTTCAGGCTATGCAAATTTACCGAGGACAATGATGGTGATAATCATGAACATTACTATCTACGACAACAATAAAGGATGTCCATGTTACAAAATCAATATTCAACAACTAATCAATCTGAATGACCTAATCCACCAATTCGTAATAAGTAATTAAGATTTAAGAGTGATCAATTGCACTATTAAAGAACACCAAAGCCCTCTCTCGAGGGTCACATGCCAATTTAACTATTCTAACAACCTATTCTCATAGAGTTGGTGATCCATATTTCCTGAGGGTCCTTAGCATCGAAAAAAAATAATGAAAATGGGTCCAAGCTAGTTTTCCTTCAAAGTCAATCTTGGGTCGCTTTTAAACCCTCAAATCGATTATTTTTGGAATCAAAGGGGTATCTTGGTCTTTTCACAAGGGCCGGGGTCGAGTCCATGGAGCATCAAGGAAGAACACCGGAGAAACTGAGTCCAAGGAACTAAGAAGAAAGAAGATGGGATGTCAAGGAAGGAAGAGTAAAATGAAGGAAGGAGGAAAATGAAGAAAATGGGTAAAATTGGGTATAAGAAAAATATATGTCTTCATTCTTTTGATCATAACTCCTTCAATACAACTTCGATGAGCACCAAATTTGTCGAGCTTATAGTACACACCGAGAGCTTTCCGTCGATATATAATACATCCGAACCGAAGTTAAAGCATAGAAGTTATGTGCATTGGAAGTCGGTAGAAGCTGACAGATGTTGGCAGGCGCTGCCCGCGCCCAGACATGCGCTGGATGCGCCTGCCATGGTTTTTCCGCCTCAACTTTCTGGTTGGGGCGTTGGCCATGGCTCGGCATTTTTTTGCATATTTTTCGCTATTCCCCCTTTCTCTTTGTTGTGTTTTCTTCCTCCCATTTCACCCCCCATTCCCCTCATTTTGTAGGTAACTTTAATTTTGAAGACTAAACACTTATGTTTATGAATTATTGAGAGGGTATTTGGAACCTTAATTCCTTTGTAATTAAGTTTAATCATTTGTGGGAGTGTTTAATCAAATTCCTTTTCACTTGTGAGTTGATATGCATCTTTCAACCTCTCTTTTGGTTGAATTCCATGGAAGATCAAGTGTGGATGCTTGTGAAGGTTTTCTTTGCGATCTCTTGTAATTCTTAAACTATTGGGTGAATTAATTACTCTTACATTAATCATATCCTTCTTTTAATTGTTCTTGTTATCTCTAACGTAAAAACCCTAAAAATGGTGAGATATTATGAGTTCTAATTTGGGGTTTCCTTAAACTCTAGAGTAACTGTGATCCTTGGGTGATTAATCTTGCTTGCCTAGTTGATTTCTAGATCAGTTAGTCTAATTAAAACGGCAGGAACAACAACACCAGATCTAGTTAGACTTCGACTATTTTCATGTCAAATTCCTAACTATTTAATTTCTCTACCTGCACTAGCAAATTGATCTTATCTCTCATCATAATCAATTGCTTATACTTATAGACAAAAATTCTCTCGAACATTCTATCAAACACGTGGTAGACAAAGAAAAAAACCTCAAATTACAAGCATGAATTTGGAGATAATAGGGTTAAAACAAAATCAATTAGCCATCAAATGAATCAATCACAAACCAAATGATAGGCCGCAAGTGCATGGGTGCTCGTGTAGCAAGTATCAAGGTCGATCCCACAGGGACTTTGCTAACTACGCACCAAACTAGCCTCCAAGGTGATTGCTAAAGCGGTCGGGTTTTAGATTGAGAATAACTAATTCTAGTTCTAGTCACTAAAAAGGTCAAATAAATCAAATATTCACACAATTCACAAGATGAAATCAATATGAGAAAGACGTTCAGGGGATAAAACCTAAGTCACTTTATGAATCAAACAAGTGGATTGAACATGTATGTCACTAATTTGGTACATTATAGGGTCGATAATCGCATAAATTCTTCCGTAGCGAGCTTTTGGCAATGAAACGGATTGCTTAGCAAAATTGATCTCTTGGACTCTTTATTGTGTCAATTTTATCTAAGTTAAAGATCAAATTATCTAATGACCCCTAATTACAAAGTCTTCTATCTCTAGTTCACTTCATAACCAGTTTAATCCTAAGGGTTCCGATTATCGAATTTCTTCGTTCGGTACTTCATTCAACAATCTAAATCCATGCTAATGGTGATCAAGCAAAAGCAATGACATACAAAATCAAAGGATAAATAAAATGCATTCAAACAAGATAAACAAACTTGTTCAATCCAACAATACTCAATCCATAAGAGAAACTTGAAAGGGATTATCCCCCAAACTGAAAGAAACTACTCACTACTCATGTTCAAAACAAAAAACATATCAAAATCTATTCTAGAAAGCATGAAATCTAAAAGAAAGAGAAGTAAACCAAGATGGAAATCATTCCTCGCTTGAATGGTAGTCGGTGGGGACTTTTGCTCCTCCACTTCAATGGATTTCTTGAGAATCGATCTTCGAACTCCAATAAACTCTCAATCTTCAATTAAGGATGAATGTGGATGGATTTGTGGAGGAAGGGATGGATGATGGTAGAGATGGATGATGGTAGAGATGGAGATGGATGAATGAAGGTGGATGGTGATGGATGAATCAGCCGAATCTACAATTATATAGCCATTAAGAGTAGTTGAAACGGCCAAATCGTCATAAACAGGGCCAATACGGACCGTGTTGGTTCAACACGGGTCGTGTTGATGGTTTCTGGGGAAATTGAGCTCTCTGGAGGCCAACACGGACCGTGTTGATGTCAACACGGGTCGTGTTGGTTCTGGAGTTTTTTGGGTCGTCTTGTTTCGGCCATATCTCCTTCGTCCGACGTCCGATTAATTTGGTTCTTGACTTTTCGGAAAGCTCTAGGAGTCTACTTTTCATTGGCATAGGTCTCAAAGTCATAGCATACTTGTGGAAATGATGGTGACCAAAAGAGTGGACATATATCAGTTTTCACACACTTTCTGCTATTTTATTCATAACTCCATCATATCAACTCGGAATTGACCTTATAATATATCGTCGGAAAGCTCTTTTAGTGATGAACCAAGTAATGGATGTGAGCTTTGGAGTTCATATCACTAATCTGCACAAATTGAACAAAACACACAAAACTCAGTTAAGATAGCGAAATAAGATCATAAAATATCAATTAAACACATTATTCCCCAAATTTCACTATCAAAATGCTTCCAATATATAGTCACTATATGCCCTCATCACCAAACAACTCAAAACTAACAACTAATTAACATAAGATGCAATTGAAAAGGAATGGAACCAAGCCAAACAAGAAGATCAATAAACATAAAGATAGAGAGAGAAGCAAAAATTTAGTCTTGAATTGAAAGTGGAATTGAGTGTCCTTGCAAAACATAATCCACTTCTAAATTATTTTTGAGAAAAGTAACCTAAAAACTAGAGAGAACGCCTCTCTCAAAACCCTAAAAGAGAACTAGCGAAAATGTAGAAAACTACTCCGTTTATGTTTCTCAATAACACATTTAAATAAGACATCTCAGCCTAACACAATCGTGTCGTCCTAACATAGATGCCTTTGCCGGACTCGGAATTTTTTTTTTTGCAATTTTCTGGAGCGGCTGTGCTGGTCAGGACAACTGTTTGTGTTGGCTTCCTTTAGCTCCTTTTACTCCTTATTTACTCTCATTTCTCTCCATTGTCATCATCTTCGCAATCGACACCCATAAACTCTATCAAGTTATGTCAATTTGTCTAAAAATAAGACAATTATTGGTCATAATTAGCAAAGATTGGCACAAATACTATCAACTTATACTAACTAATTTAGATATGTCAATAAAAACCGAGGTAAAATATGGTAAAACTGTAAAAGTGAGGTTTAACAAGTGCTCTTCCTGTTTATTTTTTAATTTAGTGATAAGGAGTTGACTAAGGAAATTCAGGACGAGTTGTCATGGTGTACATTTTTTTTCCAGATGATATAATCCTTATAGATGAGTCAAGGGAAAGACTATTAACAAGGTGGAGCTTTGGAGAAATACCTTGATGTTTAGATGTTTTAGATTAAGTAGGTCTAAGACAGAATATATAATGTATCATTTTAGTTAACTTGTGAACTTGAATTACAGTCAAGAAGTTACCATTGGAGAGGTGGTCAATCCATAGGTGGAGAAGTTCAGATACCTACATTTTGTTGAATAGAGTGATGAAGAAATTAGTGAGGATATCATTAAATTTAGGTTGGTTGGCAAAGGTGGAACGTGACTTGATCAAGAATGTTATTTGATAGGAGAATATTCCTCTTAAGCTTAAGGGAAAGATGTAATGTAGGGGAATATTCCCCTAATTCAGTGCATATTTTATGTCGCAGAGTATTAGGTGACTAATATAACTTGGGTTTCTAATGATATACACTGATTCAGTACAACTTAACACATTTTAACGTAATTCAACACATCAAATTATTATAATAATTAGGTCAAAAAGAACACAACTAGCCAAAACAAACACACAATCTACAATAACTTATTAATCCCATAATTTTAAAAATGTTTTGACTCAAAATATACCAATGTGATGAATAATTTATTATATCACAAGTTTGATAAAGTGGCCATAAATAGTAGTGTAGTTGAGTAGGGGTATTTCTTGTATGATTTGAGGCAAATGACGTTAATGGAGCAACCGAACGACCGATTTTGGCATAATCTCACATGCACCTCCACATGTCAATTGTCACTTGTGTGAGTCAGTGACCAGTGACTCATGGAATACACATAATCATTTCAATGGATAAATATAGATATACTCCCTCCGTTCTTTTTTATTTGTCATTTACGGTTTTATGTGTTAATTTTTAATTAATAATTTCTAATATATAACTTTTATAGAAAAATACAATATTATACTTTTTTAATAGTATTTTTTATTACGAATCTAATGATATCAATTTTGTATGATAAATCATTATACAAATTAAGATATTAACGGTCAAAGTTTTTGCCACAATTCCCTATGCGACAGATAAAACAAAACGGAGGTAGTATAACATATACTCCCTCCGTTCCATATTAACTGTCGTCTTTGGAAATTGTGCAGTCAAATCTATAGAATTTTGACCATAAATTTTTCAATATATATAATGACTTGTTATATAAAATTACTATCATTATATTTGTAACGAAAAATACTATCATAAAAGTATAATATTACAATTGTTAATAAAATATTATGTAAGAAATTATCAATCAAAAAGTGATACTGGAGACCGTGATAGTCAATAAAATGACACTTAATATGGAACGGAGGGAGTATTATTGTAATTCTTTTACATTTTCGAATATAACAGTTTTTTTGGAGCTTAATTGCCTGCTAATAATATTTTATGCCTAGAACGTGTAGGAAAAGAAAGAACCACTTTTATGTGGTGTTTATTGATTTGGATAAAAATTATGATATGATATTTGGAGAAGTGTGGTACGAGTGCCTTGAGGTAAAAGGAATATAGTAGTTAGTGCCATATGTTTAAACCATTAGAGACATGTATAACAACGTTATAACCTATGTCGGGACTAAGGTCGGATCTACAAGTAATTTTCTTATTGATATCGGGCTTCATTAAGGTTGGTTGGCTTTTATTTTGTTTCTTTTAAAGTTGTTATAGACCAGTTGATGAAGGATGTTTAGGATGACTTGTTATAGTGTATACTCTTTGTGGATAATATATTTCTGATTGATGAGTCCCGTAAAGGACTAAATAATAAGGTAGAGCTTTCGACATGATACCTTAGAATCTAGGGATTTTAGATTATATGAGGTGTTGTTTTAGGGGAGTTCAAGAAAACAACAGTCAAACTATTACTATTAGAGGAGTTGTTATTCCTATGATGGAGAAGTTTCAGTACTTGGAATCTATCATGGAAAGTGATAGAAATATTAGTGAGGATATATATAACGCATCATATTAAGCTAGGTTGGCATAAATAAAAGACGACTTCATGAGTGTTGCTTGATAAAAGGATTGTGCGCAAGTTTAAAGGTAGGACGTTGTATCATGAAGTAAATAGACCACCAATGTTATATTGTTCGGACCGTTTGGCTACAAAGAGAGCATACGGTCAAAGCTTGAATGCAGACGAAATGAGGATGCTCTGATGGATTTATAAGTTTACCAAGTTAGATAGAATTAGGAACAATATATCCTATAAGTTAGGGGTCACCTCTGTTGATTATAAACTGCGTGAGAACATACTAACATAGCTTGCAAATCAAATAGATTTGGGGAAATTGGATTTAAATAATCTGAACTATGGGCTATAGTAGATTAAATAATCTGAACTTTAGATTTGGTTCTAAATAATCTGAACTTTGGCCCCTTTAGATTCTAGTAGCACGTCACCAAGTTAAGTTGAACTTGCTACTAGAAAGCCCAGACATGTGCCTTCGCCGTCACGTTATCCCGCTGTCGAGTTAAGTTCAACTTAACTTAGTAGCGTGCTACCAGAATCCAAGGGGGTCAAAGTTCAGATTATTTAGAATCAAATTTAAGGTTCAGATTATTTAATCTACTATGACCCCAAGTTCAGATTAATAAAATCAAATTTTTCATAGATTTTTCATAGATTTGTTATATACTTGTTTTATTATTTTATAAGTCAATAGTAATTTAACTATAATAATGCTAATAAATACAAACATTGTGTATTTTTCCCCAAGACTACTCAACTGCACCCAAATTTACAACACTAGATAGGGAAAGGTTACCAACTCCTCAAAGTAGAAAAGAGGAAAGTGAAAAAGAACAAGAAAAAACTGCAAATAGCTCTTATAGTCAAAGCATTTACCAAATCAGACCCTTCATTTGTCAAGTCAAAATTGAGCAAAAATGAAGAAAAGGGTAAAAAGGACACTAAGAAACTTCCAAAAATTCAAATATTAGCAAATAATATTCAATTTTTTTTCCTGTTTTTTCATCAAAAGTGGTATTCCAATTCTAATTCTAATTCTTCTCAATTTCAACTTTTTGTTTTGTTGGTGGGTTGACTTGAATGAAATGTAAAAGGGTTGAATAAAGGAAGACTTATTCTTGTTGTTGGGTCAAATTTGGGTCTTGGTTTTCCACACAAGTTGATTGCAGCCCATTGTTATGTTTGGAGATTTTTGGGCCTCCTAATTCGCTGGCTTACATGGTTGGTGGGACCTTAAATAGTTCTGTCTGTTCTACTCAAACTCAACTTGTAGACTCATGAATCATAAATTCATAATCCATCAAATGAGTTTGGAGCTTCGGGTTAATGTTGTTAAATATTCAAGCGCGGGTAGACCCGGCAAAACTTATTCGAGACCCAAAATTCGAACCGAAAAAAAGAATCCAAACTTGAATGGGTGATCCGATCTTGACCCGGATCCAAAGAAACCTAAAACCGATTCGACCTGCAACTTGAAAAGTGACCCGATTAGGATCCACACCGAAATGACCCCAAATCAAACCAAAATCTAATCGAAAAGAACCTCGCCCGAAGCAACCCAAATAAAACTGACCTGGAGCCAACCCGTCCCCAAACCTGTAACCGAACCAAAATTGGCCGAACCGTTGTTAAGACTTGAACGATCTCGATCACCAGGTCTAGGTGCGGGTCATTTAGAATTCAGATAAATTGATTTTAGAAGAAAAAGTGATGTTCAGTAATACCTTTTAGGTCGGATAATTAAAATAGATATGAATTCGTGTTAAAGTTTGATTTTGAAATAAAAATTAAAAAAATATATATTTTTAAATTTTCAATCAGATCGGTCAATGTCAAAATCCAAATAAAAATCCATAAGCGTACTTCAACTTTTTTGGGGGCTAAACTAATCAGAATATTTAGGTCATACCTAATCCTAAATTGAGGTGCCAAAAAGATTTGGGGATTTTAAACTGGATGGAACAATAGCAAAGTCAAATAGCTTGCCTTAATTGACATTCATGTATCAATTGACAGTAACCAATTTGGATTCTTTATAGTTAGAGGACAAACTTTAATCCTAGCTATCTAAACTCTAATATGTGTCCAACAATTTAGATTTTGAGTAGCTAAAAACTTATAATTTATGATACAATAATTATATTATTGATCATCTTAAATAAATAATTACTGCCCATAAATTTCTCAATTTGGTTGAGAGGTAAAACTGTAACTGGGCTTGACAAAGAAGATCCAACCAGAATTTGTAAATGCCAATATGATCAACTAATCTCTTTGTTCATGTTAAATTCTAGTCAATTGACATTCAAACGATCTACCAAGCCTATTTTTTGCGGGGGAAGAAAAGGATATAATTGTGATGATGAAAATGACAAAATGTTGAGCACAAATCAACTAGTCCTGGCAAAATTTTGTGCAACCCTAATACTCAAATCAATAATTCTTATGTAAGACCTTCTCACTATAAATTTATTGTTAGATGTATAATTTTGTGTTGACTATTAGTAATAGGGGGATGACTAATAATTTATTTGCATTGACTCAAATAAAAGTCACCCCATAATAAACTATTAGTCATATTTGTGTTAAAAGTCATTCTAATATCACTTATTACTCAGAGTGATATATTAAAAGTACCACCCTATGAGAAGTATGTCTCACGATAAGTTCACATGAGACGGTCTACACTAGAATTTGCGTATCCGAATTTATCTAACACAGAAAAGAATCATGTTTGGTTCAGATACGACTTTGACACTGAACAATATCCGATACAATATTTCTCTTTTTTTCCATTGTCCGAACCCAATTTTGACCTGAATTCAGCTCTGTTCAAATTGTTCAACCCGAAAAAACCCTAGTTTCAGACAACAATTTCACATCCAAACTTTGACATTGACTAATTTGACCGACTCAAATTTACCAGATCGCAAACTTTTACCCGTGCTTTAGTCATATTAACTGTGGAACCATCTCAACCAAAAGCTTAAGCTAATGGTTGAAGCCCCAAGAATGGTTTTATACTCTAATACGCCCCTTCACGCGAATGCCCTTTGGGCTTGAAGCGTGGATGCTGCAAAGGCCCCCTAACCTTGCGCATTTGAATATGGGGGGGTGTTGAGATTCGAACCTAAGACCTCTTATTTATTGGTCTGGCTCTGATACCATATACAATCATCTCAACCAAAAGCTTAAGCTAATAGTTGAAGCCCCAAGAATGGTTTTATACTCTAACATTAACCAAACCCTCGTAGGACACATAGGTTGGTAGTTGCTACCAACGACACAGAAGAATCCACCAAAAGAGTAGTGAGTAGTGACCCATATTGGCAAATATTATGATGTGTGTATGTAGCAAGGTTTGTTGTACAAAAACGTGAGTAGATGGTATATGTTTGTTGCATACCCATATTACCCCATCCCCAACCAAGTGACGGCCAAGCCAAGCCAAACACGCCACAATGTTGCCTTTGCCCCCCTCAATCAATCATGCAATTTGACAAAGTTAGGTGACGGTGGGAAACAGTCTGCACATGCCTACGTTAGGGTTTGTGTTTGGGTGAAAAATAGCAGCCGTTTGACATCTACTCTACTCCCCTAATTACAGCCTTAACATCTTGACTATAGGACAACTTTGAATATCATATCCCTAAACTACTCATTAGTACTCACTTGCTTAGAAATTGAACAAAAATCCGTCATCCATGATCAGATCGAAAAATTCGAATATTCGATCTGAAAAAAGGATAATTAGTGGATATTTTTTGGATCACGGATTGGATACGGATCGAGGGTTGAAAAATCCGGATAGCCGATCGGTTACCCGAAAATCCGACAATAATTAATTTACAGCTTTGAATCCATCTGAAGTTATTTTTTTTTATGGTAAATTAGTACTAATTTGCTTAGAAATTGAACAAAATATATCATTTCTACAACTTTGAACCCATGAAGATCGGAAAGACAATCAATAATTATGATTGTATGAATGTTTTATAATCCGTGGATCTACAGGTTATCCGATCTGGGATCAGATACAGATCTAAATTTTATTATCTGAAATTTCGATTAACCGAAACTTTCGGATCGGATACGGATATGGATGGTGATTTCCATTATCAAAATATTTGGTTAACCCATTCTTATTTATGATCAGAGCGGTTAACCAATCCATGAACAGCCCTAAGCAGCCATTTGATATCTACTCCCTCCCCAGTTACAGCCTTAACATCTTGACTAAAGGACAACTTTGAATATCATATCCTAAAGTTAACTACCCATACCTAATTCAAATCTGGGCTACTGTCTTGTTTGTCTTCATAATCTCACGTAAATCCTAAATGGAAATATGATGGATGGTTGTTCACAAAAGGCATCACCATCATCATTGATGTTTGATGGCATTATGACTTTTCATCAATCTAGTATCAATTGCTAAACTTTTACACACATCATTAGGGCACTTTAGGTACTGCTCTTTTCTGCGGTTGGCAAACTGCGGTGTCGCAGCCTACCGCAATTTGTCACAACCCACCATATTTTACCGCAAATGATTACTTTTCTCTCTCCTCACTTTTCTCCTCTACTTTTTACATTCTCTCTCCTCACCTACCTCACATACCAATAACCTACCACAATTCCACCACACCTCACACACCATTCCGCAAAATACCGCATAAAAGAACAGGGCCTTAAGACCCATGTTTTAACCCCTAAGATTCCTAAACTTCAATATTTGATTGTGCAATCATCTTGATGCTCAAAAACTTGTAAATTTTTTTTTTTGGAAATGGATAAAGGAAGGTACAATGATATTTACGGGATCCTTTTGTTAAGGCATCTTCCCAAGTTATTTACACATAAGATAGAAAAAAATTTAGGAAACGGGCTACTATCCCAAATGGTATAACTTAAGTAGCATAAGAATAAGAGATTTATCCTTCTCACTTGGATACATATCCTAATGGTCACAATTTTCACAGTGAGAAATGTTGGTGTTAATTAAAGCTTCTTATGGACCTACTCTCAAAGCTAGACCTCCCTTATGTCTAGTTTGATGTTGAGTTTTCACCTTGCATATGTAGTCTCATAAGTAAGACATCTCTCTCTCTATATATATATATATATATATGTATATTTATTTATTTATTTAAAAGAAAAGGCTCAAATTTACCCAATAGTTACTAGCATGTAGGCCAATCAATGATATTTTGTCGAGATAAATTTAACTACGTCTAGATTTTCCCAAACCTTATGAAACTGGAATCTGCCGAAGCCTACATTTTGGGGTTGCGGGCCATAGAAGTCAAAACTAATTCATTTGACTTATGACACATATTATTAAAAATAACAAGTAGATTAAGACATGATATTAGGCTTAGGTGTGATTTATTGGCTATAGCTCTATTGTTTCCCAAACAATGTTACATTTTGTATAATTTGGTGAACCCTATGATTACAATTTAGCCATAACAAGAGGAAAGTGAAATAAATACCACAAGTGAAGACAATATACGAGTCAAATACAAGCTCCATTCAATATAGTAGCCAAGATTCATTTTTAATGACATAACAATACAATTCTGCAAGGCAAAATCGATCTATGGTACAAACAGTTTTGACAGTACGTACAGCAACCGATATCATATTAAATTACATTGAATGATAAAATGATAAATCATCCATCCAACCCAGATCATTTGTTAGTACATAATCCTAACTCAACCTCAGCCGTTGGATCATGGATCTGAAGTCATCAGGGTCTCATCCAAGGTAGAGTTGGCAAAATTTTGTCCAACCCGAATACCCGAATTGTCCGTCCTGGAAAAAAACCGGGTCTGAACGTAGATTTTTCATCCAAGTTTTACTATTGACCAAATCAACCGAATATTGGGACATAAAATTTCTCATTTTTCTATTGTCTGAACCCGATTTTAGCTTCGTCCGAATTGTTCGACCCGGAATAAAACTGGGTCTGGACATGAATTCTCGTCCAAATTTGAAATTGACCGAATTTATCCAACACGAGTTTACCCGGACCTAATTTTAATCAGTTAATATCTCATCCAGGAGTACTGTGTGGTTCAACCCCCAAGTTTGTCTCTCTAAGTTTCTCTCTCTAGATGGGATGATAAAGGAGGTAGGTCAGCTCTCCCCCCAGCAAGGGAGGAAACACAACCAACAGGAGGCCCACTGTGTGATTGCATGGTTTTAAGGACATTAAAAGGGAGTACTAATTATCCCCAACTGTGAAGATGACCACTCATTACAGTTATTATTATGATTGAAATCCTCTGTTGGCAAAAAAAAAAAAAAAGAATTATTATGATTGAAATCACTGACGTGTTCTCTTCAACTTATTTGTTTAGAGGAATTTCGGACAATAATATCCTGTAGTTTGAAATCGTGGGTAATAGTATATCATACAATGGAGCTATGTGTGTTTCGTGCACTGTGAACAAGTTTGGTGGAAGTTGACTCGTCGGATATCCTACATGATAGCTGGAGTAAAATGATCGGACATAATTTTTCAAATGGTTACTTAATTTGTGCCAATTCAAAATTAAAAACCATAACATTGATGAAAGTTAAGAGGAAATCATTCATATTGTTTACATTACTTGTGGATAATGCATTTAATGTTTATGATTTTTAAGTTAAATTTACACGAACTAAGCTAACATTTGAAAATTATGACAGATCATTTTACCCCGTCTGCCACATAGGGTCTCACTGAGTCGATATCCACCAAACCCGTTTACAATGCACATGACACACCTAAGTCCATCATATAGTATATTATCATGCAAGATTTTTATTGGATGTATTATTGTTCAATATATATAACCCCAGAACAGATGATATTAGAGTCCAATATCTTTTTTTAGAAGAAAGTGTTTAGTTTGTAAATCATAACACGATCGGTCTTGGAATAAGGCCTTGTTCTTTTATGTGGTTGGTATAATGCGAAAATGGTGCGGTGTGGTGAAATTAAGGAAGTGCGGTAAGATGTGGAATGATATGATAAAATTTATATAAAATATGATTGATATGATAGATGATGAGAGAAAATGTGAAAAATAGAGAAGAAAAGTGAGAAAATATATTAGTAACGTGGTAAAGTATAGTGTAGTGTAGTAAAGTGTGGAAGAATATTGAGTAATATGGTGAATTATGACATTGCACCATACAAAAGAACGTGACCTAAGTTATGCAAAAAGCTCCCCCAAAAAGTTGAGAATAACTTTAGGAAAACAAGTTAAGAATAAGCTCAACAAAACTAAGCTAGAAGTGAACAAGCCTTAACAACAGATGATGCAGGTAATCTCATCTGAGCTTAGTTAATGTTGAAACCCCACTGTCTTGATACCAAAATGGCAGGGGTAACCCTAGTTCATAAATCATAACAGGTAAGAAAAGGAAATGTGCATCAAGGCAGGGGAAAGTAGTAGCAAAACAGGGGTTGACAGCAAAGTTAAACAGAGGATTTGTCAGAAGGTGAGTTAATGAAGGAGATAGAGAGAGAAGTAGTATAGCAGAGCAGAACATGAAAAGAAAACACAATAAAGAAAGAGGCCCATTTTCACCACCTACAACTGCCACAGTTCAGGGATTCCTTGGAGTAGCATTTAAGTCTCTCTCTCTCACTACCAACAGGAGCATTACTGCATTAGATCAGAAGTTTGTGTGTTTTCTACATTCTAAATGGCATGGACACAAAGTAATATGACAGACAGTTTCTAGGCATCATTTCTCACTTCTTTGTCAAACCCAGAAGAATGATGATCAAGGAAAGTACCCAGAAAGCTCTTTCTACTGTGATCATCATCATCATCATGATCATCCTCATCATCATTGGCATCATCACATTCACATTCACAGCTCACAGCAACAATGTAGGAGGTGTTTCCATGGTGGATGAGGTTCCTCATGTTGAAACCCAACCCATTTCAGGGGAAGAAGAGAAGGAAAAAAATGAAGCTTTGGTGCTTGAAAAGTTCAGGTCTTTGCTTGGACTGAAAACAGTCCACAACACCAAATCCAATGCTGCTGCTGCTGCTGCACCATCTCCATCCCCGAGCCCCGCCCCGGCTCCCGGACCCGAACCGTGGGCCTGGGCCCACCGGCACCACCGCGGGCCGACCCGGCCCAGGCCCCACCCCATGCTGCCGGTGCACGAGTTGGGTGGTCAGGAAAAGGAAAATATGAGAAGAAGGAAGATCATAACAGCAGTGTTGGTCTCCACTGGGGTGGCATTGGTGATTTGTGCTCTGGGTATATTGTGGGTTGGCAGAAGAAGGCTAAGTAAGGAAAAGAAAGGAGGATTGTGTGATGATGATGATGTCACTGAGAGATCCTCAAAGAGTGTGATTTCACAGAGTTTGGTGACTAAAGTCAGGCATGACCCTGGTTTTGCTCTTGTTGTAGAACCACAGGATTGTGTTGTAAAGGGAACTTGTGACAGTAGTAATGTTGACAGTAGTAATGTGAACACAACCTGTGTAGTTGAGAATGTGGGTTGTGGGAGGAATTCTGATTCAGCAGAGGAGATTATATCAGTTCATGAGTATGCAGACTCATGTAAGTTTGCGTCTGATGGACAAAACTCACCAAATGCTGAGAATTCGTCCGAGGATGAATCGTTCCATTCGTTGAATGATTCGCGCTCTTCTAGTAATCTCCGGCTTTCGAATGTATCCTTGGCTAGTTTTGCTGATCCGGTCGAGGTTTTCTCCCCGGATCAGTTTAGCAAATCACCACCAAGTTCACATAAAACTCCCCCTAAAAACACAATTTCATGTGTTAATTTGCCTTTAAATCCTACACCACCACCACCTCCTCCTCCACCACCACCTCCTCCTTCGGTCTCCTTCCTATCTCGAACCACAAAGAATACATCTTTAGGTTCGAATCATAAAAAAGAAAAAGAGTTGCCCTCATCTTCAAACAGCCCAAAAATTCCACCACCACCATGT
This sequence comes from Portulaca oleracea, assembly GCA_029582165.1. Taxonomy (NCBI): domain Eukaryota; kingdom Viridiplantae; phylum Streptophyta; class Magnoliopsida; order Caryophyllales; family Portulacaceae; genus Portulaca; species Portulaca oleracea. The sequence goes on from CM055887.1 coordinate 6,658,703, forward strand.
CCGCCACCATTACTAAACAACAATGCCAACTCATCAAAAGGCCAAGGCCCGCCTCCTCCTCCACCGGGGCAACTCGGGCCACCTACCCCGCTCGGGAAAGATGGAACCCCGCTCCCGAAACTGAAACCACTTCACTGGGACAAAGTGAGGGCGGCACCTGATCGGTCCATGGTGTGGGATCAACTGCGGTGTAGCTCGTTTGAGTGAGTATATGTCACATTTTTTTTCAAATGATCGAAGGATTTATGTGAAAAATGATGGGTTTTTTTTTTTTCTTGTAGGTTGGATGAGGAGATGATAGAGTCATTGTTCGGATACAACCTGAAGACGGCGTTCAAGAATGATGAAGGAAGAAGTAAGAGCCCGTCCCCAAGCAAGCATGTCCTCGAGCCTAAACGGCTTCAGAACATAACTATACTGTCCAAAGCTCTGAATGTCACTGCAGAGAAAGTCTGTGAGGCTCTGGTGCAAGGTATTCTACACTAAGATATTTTGCAATTGTTCCCTGAAGTTAAGCGCAATTACAAAGTTACTCATGTTGTTTACAATTTTCGGCCAGAACATGGTTTTCAAGACTTGAATAGACTGAAATGTCCGTTTTAGTGTGTTTTTAAGTAAATTTTTATTGACCCCTCTTACTAATTTATGACAAAGACCATATTTATATATGTGTTTTTGGATCTAGCACTTTATAAGGTTTGGAAACAACAAAATTTCATTCTGTTGTACTGTGAAAAAGCAGGGGATGGTTTATGCACACAACAACTTGAAGCCCTAGTAAAAATGGCACCAACCAAAGAAGAAGAATCCAAGCTATCAGATTACAATGGAGACATCAACGAACTCGGATCAGCAGAAAAGCTTGTCAAAGAAATGCTGAAAATACCCTACGCCTTCCAAAGAATCGAAGCCATGCTTTATAGAGCCACTTTCGACGATGAGGTAGTTCATTTGAGGAATTCATTCTCTATGCTCGAGGTAATGTTCAACCCCACAACACCCTTTTACCTAATCTCTCAACTAATTAATTACGTTTACCCTACCTGACTTATGTGGTAATAATTTTTGTATACTCGATATTTGAGAAATAATTTTCACCCTACCTGACATTTAAGTGGTTATAAATTTAAAGCCCCTCGGGTATGTTATAATTGATTTTTTATTGACTTTTCCGATGAATTATAAAAAAATAAATATGAAGTGACCTTTATACCTTGGTATTATTTCCTTTGACTTTCAATTAAATGTGAAATGATTTTTGTACCCTTAGTATTAATTGTTATGGCATTTTAAAACCCGACCACTCCACTGATTCCTTTCCTTAGTCCCCCTCCCATACAGAAAATGAAAACCTAACCCCTTCCAAACCACCATGTCTGTCTTCTATTCTTCAACATAGTCTTTTCCTTCTCAAATTAAAGGGCAACATCGTAATTTCACATAGTGATATAGGAGTATTATTGTATTTTTCCATTTTCGATAACAAGTTACCGGATTCTAACACTAAAAATCATTTTCACTAAATGTCAGGTAGGGTGAAAATTATTTCCCAAATATCGGGTGTGCAAAAATTATTACCGCATGTGTCAGGTAGGGTAAACGTAATTAGCTCGTCATAATCCAATATAATTCATACTTTTTCTTCACAGGAAGCGTGCAAGGAGCTAAGATCAAGCAGACTATTCCTAAAACTACTCGAAGCAGTCCTCAAAACAGGCAACAGGATGAACGTAGGAACGATAAGAGGGGGCGCGAGGGCATTCAAGCTCGACGCCCTCCTCAAACTAGCCGATGTCAAGGGCACAGACGGAAGAACCACCTTACTCCACTTCGTTGTGCAAGAAATAATCCGGTCTGAAGGGGCCCGCATGTCACACAGCATCATGGGGACAATTGACCGAAACAGCAAAACAAGAACACTCGACGAACAGGAAGATGACTACAGGAGAATGGGCCTAGACCTTGTCTCTGGCTTAAGCAACGAGCTCTGCAATGTCAAGAGGACCGCGTCAGTAGACTTAGACGTCCTAGCAACCTCCGTGTCTAACTTATCTGAGGGCATGTCCACGCTCCAAGAGCTCCTAGACAAAGACATGTTGGGAGAAAATGATTGCTTTGTCCACGGGATGAGGAGCTTCTTGGGGCATGCTGAGAGGAGCTTGAAGGAGTTGCAAGGTGAAGAGGACAAGGTCCTGCGAAGCGTGAGGGAGATTACTGAGTACTATCATGGGAATGTGAGCAAGGATGAGACGAACCCGCTTTGGATATTTGTGATTGTGAGGGATTTTCTAGGGATGTTGGATCAAGTGTGCAGAGAACTGAAAACCCTCAAAACTCCGAGAAGTCCAAACCCTTTGGCTCCTTTTAGGTGAATCGATTCGATAGGTTTGTTTCGAATTTGATGTTGATATGTAGTGTGCTTTTGTAGAGATTTTGAGTGCTTAGATAGGGGACTGTTTGTGTCAGTTTATGTGATGGGGTTAATAACTAATTTCATATGGCAAGTGTGAAGGTTCTGTTGAAATGCTTAGATAGGGTTTTAATGAATCTGGATTTAACATCATGTCTTTGCACAAACAGGAAGATGGAAACAGAGAAAATTAACCCAATATCTTGCTTGGCATTCATATTGTCTATGGTATGTACTTATGTTAAGAATGTCTGTTTCAGGAATTTATCAGAATTGAGTACTTCATACCTCATCCCAATCAATAGTAGAGCAACAGTTTATTCAGATTAACCAAACAACAATGCTGGGAGGAAAAAAGAAAAAGAAGCATATCTCTATATGGCAACAAGCTTTAATTTGGGACCCTCCAACCATGCTTCCTCACAATTTCTCAAAAACATTCGCAATTAGGCATCAAAGATATTAAAAGGACAATTCGGTGCACAAAGCGTTTATGTAAGCAAGGGTCTAGGAAAGAGTTCCACCAAAAAAGTGTGATATAGGTAAACTTTTTCTTACATATCTGCAAGAAACTGTTTTTAGGACTCGAACTCGTGACCTCTTTCCAAGACTCAAGCATGTGATCTCACGATCACACGCATCAAGAATATTATCAAACAAAAAGTTTCACATAATAATAATTTCCATTAAATATGAGAATAATGTGGTTCTTTAATAATAATTTTCACTAAATATGGGATATGTTATAATCGATATTTTTGTATTTTGTCATAAGCGATTTAATGCTTATATACTTTGTCTTGTAATTTATAGAGTTTACTCATAATTATTTTTGAATTAGGTCCCAATAAACAAGTTGATTAATGAATAACTATGATGTACAATTGATCAAAAAAAAAAAAGCTATGATGTACAAAATACAATTATCTATTCGATGGGAAATTCTTATAGAGTTGTGGCAATAAATCACTAATAAAATTGATGGAATAATACACTAAAAATGCCCCTAGTGTTATTATTATCAAATAAATTCATTTATCCAAAAGAAGTAAATTCATTCATCTTTGTTTTCCTAATTATTTATCACTCAAACACATTTTATGTGGAATAAATTTTTTATATATAATTTTAAATGCATTATTTAACATTATATTAATAATATTTTCTTATACATTTACACTTTTCTATTTCACACTTGTTATCTAATTAAAACAGAGATATTTTATTAACAAATACTCCCTCCGTCTCAAATTAATTGATATTGGGCTAAGTATCAATTACTAACAAATTACAATGAGTACCAATATGAAATTACCGTCATTAGAAATATGTTTTATTAAAAATTACAATGGAGTTAGTTTCATATTGTAACTCATTGTAATTGATGAATAATTAACGGTCAAAGTTTAGTTAAAATGTCAATTAATTTGGGACGGAGAGAGTATATATTTACTATTTGATTTTTTTGGTATCATTTTATTGCTCTATTTTGTAGAAGTGCCTATAGAATTCAAGAAAGTTCGGAGGAAATGATAAAGCTACAGCCGGTCACGGAAGAACACTTCAAATCAAGGACGTGTCGAGTTCCAATTGGACGAATGGCGTGGGTAAATGCAAATTGGCGCGAAAGTAAAGCAAAAATGATGATGTGGATTTAAATAATTGGGCAGAACACTCTAGCATGTAATTAAGCAACAGAAACCAATCTTAATAAGCTATAAATACAACGCCTTCATCTTTAATCTCATTTCAGTATTCACAGTTAAAGACGCTCACTCACTTTTTTCTCGGCGTTCGAAAATCATCAAATTTTGTGAGCTTCAACCAGGAAATTGACGATGCGATCGAGGGATTTGGCATTGACGTTTCTTATACTCTTCATTTCAGGTTAGTTTTTGCAGAATCCTTTCGTTTTTGTCTTTGTTTTTCTGGATTGAGTTGAAGTTTTAGGAGTTTTGTTGTTGATTTCTGGAGAATTGCGTGGAATTTAGCTATCGAATTGTTAGTTCTGCTTAGAATTTGATAGTGTAGATGAAACTTTAGCTCGATTTGTGCGTGAGAGTGTAAGTTTGGATGAGTTGATCCTCTGTTTTTCTGATGGTTGAAGCGCAGTTGTTAGCCAATACTCTTCATTTCAGGTCACTTTTTACAGAATTCATATTCTTCATCTTTGTTTTTCTGGATTGAGTTGAACTTTCGGAGTTTTGTTGTTGATTTGTGTAGAATTGCGAGGAATTTAGCAACCGAATTGTAGTTCTGCTTGAAATTTGATAGTGTAGATGAAACTTTAGCTCGATTTAGTGAGAGAGAAAGTTTGGATGATTTGATGAGTTGATCCTCTGTTTTTCCAATGGTTGAAGCGAAGTTGATGGTATTTTGATCAATGTTGTTTAGTAGTTTAGTGGCGATCGATTCGTGGTGCAGACTATAGTGTTGAATCTTTAGAGTTGCTTTAGTTTGATTTGTTCAGGAATTCTAAACTTACATGCATCATGATTAGGTCCTCGTTACCTTCTTTTCATTTGTTATTGTGAAGTTTAAGCTCAATGCATGGGGAAATCCACAATAACGTAACACATTGCCTTTCTTCATGAATCATGATTAAGAAAAAGTTAGCCATCATCTCATCAGATTTGTTGCAGCGATAAGGTTGCGTAACGCTTGATCATTATGTGAATAATTAAGGATGATGAAGAACTTTATGCAGAAATAACGTGAATGCTGTTCTGAAATTTTAATCATGGGATTATTAACATGTGAATTTTTTCTTTGTGTTGGGGTGAAGAATTTTGGGCAGGAATAGCATTAGCAGCAGAAGAACAGACAATCAAGGGCACAGTCATTGGTATAGACCTTGGGACAACATATTCATGTGTGGGAGTTTATAAGAATGGTCATGTGGAGATCATAGCCAATGACCAAGGTAACAGGATCACCCCCTCATGGGTGGCATTCACAGACACAGAAAGATTGATAGGAGAAGCGGCCAAAAATCAGGCCGCTCTCAACCCGGAACGAACCATTTTCGATGTCAAGCGGCTCATTGGGAGAAAGTAAGTATTGTAGTTCTAGAGTTCAACTTTGGATCTACCAGCGGTAGCAAAAAAGTCGGGCTCAGGTCAAATCGGTTCGACAATTTCGACATTCAGACAAATTCCCCAAACCCTCTCCGAATTTCAAATTTGGACATTTTATCATGTTCGAACCCGGACCTGAATTGTCTAAATATACCCAAACTCGAATTTATACTAAATTTAGACACAATTTCAACATTTTGTCCGAATTGTAGACACAAAATTCGGACACCCAAATTTGTTACCCCAGACCTTAACCCGACCCGATTTTAGAATCGGACATGACCGAATTGTCCGAATCACAATTCGGACAAAAAAATGATGACCAAATCCAGTTTAATTCGGGTCGGACAAATTTGAGTATTTAGGTCGAACAGATTTTTGCTGGTGCTAGGATCTACAATGTCTGTTTTAGAATGGCGTTGGTGACTCATACGTGTTCTGTGTTTTTGGGTTAGGTTTGATGATCCTGAAGTTCAGAGAGATATCAAGATGGTACCCTACAAGATTGTGAACAAGGAAGGGAAGCCATACATTCAAGTCAAGATCAAGGATGGTGAGGTCAAGGTGTTTAGCCCTGAGGAAATCAGTGCTATGATCCTACAAAAGATGAAGGAAACAGCTGAATCTTACCTTGGGAAAAATATCAAACATGCAGTCATCACTGTTCCAGGTATTGCAATCAATTTGATTTTGTTCATTGCCACTATAACTGATTGAATGTGTAGGGTTTTGTACTAGTTATTTTTGAGTCAGGTTGAGATACAAGGTAGTGTGATTATTCATGTAGGACTTAGCTAGGGTTAGGCATTTCAAGTGTGAGTTTGTACTCTGTTGTCAACTAGGGCATAACTAGTTGAGAAAATGGTATCAATATAAAACCAATACCAAAACTAATACTCTGAAATATTGCCCAAGCGAGATATATAAAGGGGTCAGATATGGCAGTCTTACCTCTAAATTTTGCAATTTAGAGAAATTGGTACCAATTGATCCAAAATTTAGAAACCGTTTGCTACCTAGGCCCTGCTACTCCATGAAACAGAAGCAAAGGAGGTTTAATGAGACATTTTACTTTAATCCATTGAATTTAAGTTGAAAAATAGTTGTATCCAACTATTCAGATTATGGACTTGGGTATAAATATCAGTATCATCTAGATAAGTTTCGATTGTGTTTGGAACTTTGGATTGGGTTGCTCATGATGGGTTCTTACCAGCAATAATGGTTGTTTTCAGTTTCATCAGGTCTTTATGGTGTTTCTAACTGTTCTATTCTTCTGTGCAGCTTATTTCAATGATGCACAGAGGCAAGCCACAAAGGATGCAGGCACCATAGCCGGTCTAAACGTGGCTCGAATCATCAACGAACCCACAGCAGCAGCAATTGCCTATGGTCTAGACAAGAAGGGTGGAGAGATGAACATCTTGGTCTACGACCTCGGTGGTGGGACATTTGATGTCAGCATCTTAACCATTGACAATGGTGTTTTCGAGGTTCTCTCCACCAGTGGAGACACCCACTTAGGAGGCGAAGATTTCGATCACAGGGTCATGGACTACTTCATCAAGCTGGTCAAGAAGAAGTACAAGAAGGACATCAGCAAGGATAACAGGGCACTTGGCAAGCTAAGGAGGGAATGTGAGAGGGCTAAGAGGGCTCTAAGTAGCCAGCACCAAGTCCGGGTCGAGATCGAGTCCCTCGTCGATGGTGTTGACTTCTCCGAGCCATTGACACGGGCCAGGTTCGAGGAGTTGAACATGGACTTGTTCAAGAAGACAATGGGTCCTGTCAAAAGGGCTCTTGAGGATGCTGGGTTGAAGAAAAAGGACATCCATGAGATTGTGCTTGTGGGAGGGAGTACAAGGATTCCTAAGATTCAGCAGCTTCTGAAGGACTTCTTTGATGGGAAGGAGCCAAACAAGGGTGTCAACCCAGATGAGGCTGTGGCATATGGTGCTGCTGTTCAAGGTGGTATTCTCAGTGGTGAAGGTGGTGAAGAAACTAAAGGTAAATTCTAGACCAAACCCTGGAAAATCCCCAAAAAATTTCACCACATTCTTGCTGAGTTGCTGTCTTTATCAAAGTTATTGGGAATGCTACATACGCTTGCGATCCAAGTTCTGGAAAGAAGCATTCCAAAGTCAAAATTAGACTAAGGGTGCATTTGGTTGGTCAAAAACCCTGAAAAAATGGTCGATCTTCCCAAATTGACTAACTTTTCTCATATTTGGATGTAGATCGACCTTTGGAAAAATTTTTACGCGGAACCCATCATTTTCCTAGGAAAAATTTCCTGTAAGCTCTACTAAGAGAAATTTTTCCCGGGGAAATATTTTCCAGGGAAAACTTGCCATGGAAAATTTTGTTCGGGTTTCTACCGAACGCTCCCTTAAAAATTAGCGATCCACATTCTGGGACTAATGACCCAGGAAGCGTTCTTGGTAACTATGGTCTTTATACTTCCTAGATGAATGAATGGTAGTAAATGGTACTAAATTTTCACCATCTGGTTTGCTGTGTCTACATACAATGCAGGCCTTCTTCTGCTAGATGTTGCTCCTCTGAGTTTGGGTATTGAGACTGTTGGTGGGGTGATGACTAAGTTGATCCCCAGGAACACGGTCATCCCTACGAAGAAGTCTCAGATCTTCTCAACATATCAGGACCAGCAAACAACTGTCGAGATCAAAGTGTTTGAAGGTGAAAGAACCCTGACTAAGGATTGCCGTGAACTCGGCAGATTCCAGTTGTCTGGCATTCCACCTGCTCCAAGGTAATGACTAAACACCCAGCTCCCAAAATACACTGTGATCAGTGTTCCTTCTCTTGAAAATGCTTTGTCCATAATCTGAATAGCTAAACGAGGATTTATTTTTCGAAACTTAGATTTAATGGCCTGAAGTAAAACGACTCTCTAAACCTCTACTTGATTTCCATGAAGCAGTAGGTGGTGATCAATTTTAAATCTTGGCTCAATTGAAACTAGTTTCTTTGAATTTTGTAAAGGATAAGATTGTTATATCAGACTTCTCTATACTTTGTTTTGTCATGGCATATTTGGATTATTGTTACTTGACCTTGGGATCAAAGTTTGAGCCTCCTAATACCAAATGCACGACCAACTAGCAAATAACCCTTAAGAAGAATTATCTTGCTGTTAGCCATCTTTGTGTATAGTAGCAAATCTAGGCCTTCACGTACTCATTTGATAAAACATGTTAATTTTTGTCCCTAATTATATTAGGTTCTAAATAACCTTTTAGAATTGGCCTTTGGCCTATGTATGAGTAGTAAAACTTGTAGGGGTAAGGTTGCTTAGCCATGTTCTTTAGTTAGGTTGGATATAACTCTCCCAACCTATCCTAACTTATCGTAATTTATCTAAACCTAACACAATTCACCAAAAAAGAACTCACTCTAAAAACACAATTCCTCAAAAAAGCATCATAATTTATCTTAACTTATTCCTACTTATCCTAATTTATTTTAATTTATCCATCCAAACCTGAAAATAACCTAACCAAATAACAGGACCGTCTGGAGTTCTTGAAAACCCGTGTATGCAGGATTTATGCTAGAAGTTCTTTTCGTATCTCATCAAATGTGTGCTTCCTTGTACTGCAGGGGTGTGCCACAAATCGAGGTGACCTTTGAAGTGGACGCCAACGGCATCCTCCACGTGACAGCGGAGGACAAGGCAGCCAAGAACAAGCAGACCATAACCATAACCAACGACAAGGGTCGTCTCAGCCAAGAAGAGATCGACCGAATGGTGAGGGAGGCCGAGGAGTTTGCCGAGGAGGACAAGAAGGTAAAGGAGAGAGTAGACGCGAGGAACAAGCTGGAGACGTACATCTACAACATGAGGAGCACGATCGAGGACAAGGACAAGTTGGCCGACAAGATTGAGTCGGAAGACAAGGAAAAGATCGAGGCCGCCCTGAAGGAGGCACTCGAGTGGCTCGATGACAACCAGAACGCCGACAAGGAGGACTTTGAGGAGAAGATGAAGGAGGTGGAAGCCGTGTGTAACCCGGTCATCAAGCAGGCTTATGAGAAGAGTGGTGGCAAGCCTGGTGGTGATGATTCTGAAGAGGATGACTCACATGATGAACTGTGATGAATTATGATAATTGTACATTTAGGGTTGGCATGCTATTAGGTTCCTTTTGATCTTTTGCTGGTTGTTTGTTACCTTTGGAATTTTGGTTACCCATGAGAGCAGAGTTCATACTTGGTGGAATTCGACGCTAACAAATTGTGTTCATATCTTTGTTATTTGTATCAAATGAGGAGCTAGCTTGATGTATCTCAACGGATAACTTTTCTTTCCGATTATTCAAAGCTAATAATAGAATGAAAAGTTTGCATCAAAGAGACGCAAGATTCTTCAATATTAATAGTTGGACTGCGGAAAGAAAAAAGAGAGTGAAACAAAATAATAAGCAATCCATCAAAACAGCAAAAAGCAGTACACACAATTTCAAGAAGGCAAACATCACCAAAGAGGCTTTCCACTTAACATCTGACCAGACTTCCAAAATTGCCATGCGCTCATATCTGATGTAGCTATCTTAATTAAATTTATTATTGTATGGAATCAATCAACTAGCTCTTTAAGGAAAACCCAGAATTGATTATCAGATTGTTGCTTATCAATCCAACTGAATCGACTTCCAAAAATCAAAACCAAAATCAAATCGACATTAACAAACAATTAGAGCTATAAAAATTGTCTTGACTCTTGACCAGGCTACCCAGTGATTTAGCCATAAATTCTATCCAAATTTAAATAATTGACCGACTTTTCTCGAAGCACAGTCGTATAGACATAGTGTGTTTTTATTATTATCTTATCCCTATTCGGATTGAGCCCCCCCAAACAAAAAAAAAAAGGGTATCTGAACATCATTTTTTAGTCTAATGTCCAATTCATTCAGACTAAAATCGACACAAATCCATCTATTTGACAGCGCTAATAATAACTTCATGCTTTCACACATGCTACAAAGAATCAAAATGTTGGTAGTTTTGTCTCGACAAACATTGCTATCTTATCATAATATCACCCAATACCAAAATTATGAACTAGTCGGTAATCACATCTACCACCATAACAAGTACAATTTCTAAGCCTCGATCCCAATAAGACTCAACCAACCATTAACGAATCAAGCTACAACATCCAAAGGCAAAACACAAGGCAGAGAGACTCATCTTTTGAGGCTGGAAAGTTTCGCTGCCAACCTTCCCCTGACAGTCTTAAGATCAGCCTGCTGCCTCCTTGATTTTCTCTTGCGAGATTTCCTCGGACTTCTCTTCGATTTCATCTTAGCCAAACGCTGCCTACAGATCTCAGGGTCGGCCCATCCCTTTCCCCACTCTGAAAAGGAGGAGAATCGCTTATTCACTCCGGATGATGATGACAACAGCATGTCCGCCTCAGGATAGGCATAAAAATCCTGCACAACCTCAGCACCGGATTCCAGAAACCTCAATCCCTGTTTGGTTGGCTCTGGACACTTTACTTGCACGCCAAGAAACCCGCCTCCCTCTCGAATAAAACCCTTGTCCTCTAAAATCCGCGCTAGGCCCCGCCACCATAGCTGATCGCTAGCCAGAAACTTCTGACAGTTCTCTCTGATTTTTGTGACAAACATTCTCAGACTTGGCCTCTCTTTGGGTCTGTTTCTCCTCGTATAATCAAGCCCCATGAAATCACCCCCGTATGAGCTTTCTGCGTGGTCTAACCATTTGTAGTCAGCAGCAACAACCTGCATGAAGATATTCGCCTCTTCTTTCAGATTCTGCAATTCAGGAGGTCCGTTTCTGCAAACATCGCAAGACATGCACTTTTCTAGGGTGAATTTTTCCCCAAAGTACTCGACCAGTATTTTGGCCCGGCATTGGGAAGTGTTCATTCCGTATTTGAAGCAATCTGACAGCATCTTGTATGCATGTGTTTTTTGCTCTTCGGTTCTTTTGTTGGGCAGAAGAGTTGGGATTCTGGATAGATTTGCGTACAGAATACAGTCTGCTCGTTTTCCATCTCTTCCAGCTCGACCTGCTTCTTGATAATAGGACTCCAGGCTCTGAGGCCAACCGTAGTGGATAATCCTTCGTACATTCGGTTTATCGATACCCATTCCAAAAGCAATGGTTGCCACCACAACATCTAAAGCTCCTTCGTGGAATTCCTTGTGAACTCGTCTTAAATGTGACTTTGCCAACTAAGAAAAGGAGAAACACATTAGCTAGGTGATAACTTTTGTGTGACATAACTTCAAGGCACTAGAGTTTAGAAGCAAGGACTACAACAAATGTCAAGCCAACAGAAAAGTGAAGTGTTCTAGAATAATAAGATGATTCTGAAAACCTTTAAACAAAGAAAAATTGGATCATAGTGCACCATACTTTAGGCCATAAGCCCGACTTTAAAATTGTATCTCGGTAAACCAAATTGAGAAACTATTGGACTGCAGCGCAATGCTACTGAGTTGGGTGAAATCAAAGTATGTCATATCGGACTCCAACAGACATGACATTTGTGACTTGGAGTTTAGTACACCATAGTATGACATATTGGATTGCAGCAGTCAAACATTTCAACCATGAGATTGTGGTATGCCAAGCTATGACAATCCACTGAGTTGGTTTCACCCAACTCGGTGGTGGTACACTGTAAGTCTATAATCCAATAGTTTCACAATTCCGTTCACTGTAATACAATTTTAAAGTTCAGATTACCACAAGCCCAAGGCCTAAAGTACAATATACTAGGATCCAATTTTCCTTAACCAAGCCTACCAATTTTAAAATATAAAATTTGTTCCTCGTCCCAAGTTAAAAGGTCCCTCTGCCAGACTCGCTTGAATTACCCGACACATAAATAGATAAACAAGAAGGAGCCTTGACCCATTGAAGAATAGGTCAACAGATATCCAATAAAACTACAAACTACCCAGCCAACCCTAGGCCCTAGCAAATAGAAGTAACAACTCACCCCTGCATTATATGCTGCAGCCTTCACTCCCTTGGAGCAAAGATACTTTGCTATTTTTAGTGTCTCCTTCCTAGTAGGGACGTATATGATAGATGGTCCTTGTTTCAAAGGTGCATCCTTATATTGTGGTCTTTCTGGCTGCTTCAAAGGGGCATCAGGCAATTCTGTGGACTCATTCATTGGTGACTGCCCACAAAACTCACCATATGAGACTGCACAGCATTAAAAAAAACAAAGACAAAACCCATAATTAATCAGACAATATGGGAAAAACTGAAAATTCTGGGAAAAAAAATGTTATGATCATCAGGCACTGAAGCTTGTTACTGCAAGCACAATCTAGCAGCTCTACCATCAAAGTCATCTGCTGCCTGAATGTCATCAAAATCATCTTCAAGATACTCAACGGACAATTTTCTCTGCTCAGAAGCACTGCAACCATTTTTTCCGGATGAGTTTACCTCACTATCCAACTCATAAAGGTCGTCATCTTTCATTTCATCATCAGTGCAGCTAGTTGTACTGCTGGAGCATTCTGATGCATTATCAAAATCGTCTGTCTCAACATAATGATTGCTTTCACTAGCTGTCATTTTGTGAGTGTATACTTGTACCAGTTCTTTGAAATCCACAACGTATGAAGATGGAGATGATGTTTTACTGTGCTTTACCTGTGAAAATGCATAAGAAAATAGACATTATCACATCAATGCTCTGACAATACTTTTGAAGTAAGAACATAAGACTGATATCAAGGCATGTAAGGGGGAGAATGGTCTAGAAAGAAAGATCTTTTTGGTAGCCAAAACAAAACCAATACACAAGGATCAGGTTTGAAAGATATGACATACTGAGAAATGAAGATTTGGCCGAAAGAATGTTGTGAGAACAAGTTTTGCTTCCTTTGACATACTGAGTGACCTGAGGATATCTTCTCTCACATGAATGGTGGCGGTAGCAGTTAGTGCCATTATTGGTATATCAAATTCCAAGAATTCCAAGCTTTTGACACTGAAATTCTCGCGCAAGACAGACAACCGCCTGGGGGAGAAACAGAGAAAATTAAATGCAAAATCTCAACCTCAAAGAGAATTGACGAACGCATAACTTCGAGCAGCCATCTCAGGGTCCATCCATAGTTTCACATAGGTAAACAAATATTCTATCAAAAAGATGGTTTTTCAACTTCCAATATTAAAATAACATGATTTTAAGGATACCAATGTATAGGACCATGTGAATTCATCAACCGGACTAACCCTACATGATTTAGGTCACCAAATATTCTATCAAAAGGATGGGTTTTCAACTTCCAGTATTTATAACATGAGTTTAAGGATATCAATGTATAGGACCATGTGAATTCATCAACCGGACTCACCCTACATGATTTAATTACTAAGCGACAGAAAACTAACATCTAACCCAGGTTGTACATCAACATTGTATTAGCCTCTCAGGCATAGATGTTCACAAAGAATGTGTCATTGAGACACAAATTTGGGTTATACATACAAAAATTCTTCCTTGGTACTTTCAACATATGCATCCTGTTATAACTAGAAGTCCCAAAGTAATCAACTGCTTCTCTTCCTAAAACTTGATTGCCCTTGCGCGTTAACTTAGTTATGTATCACTCTATTATACCTAAGGCATATTCTATGGCAATGTATTCCAAAAGTGGAATGCTTTCCCCCTTTTTGCCTCTACTAGATACCCCCCCCCCCACCCCCACCCGCCCAATTTGAAAGTGAGGTTCAGCTTTTGGTGGGCGTGAGGGAAAGGGATGGGGCCATAAACAGATATAGAAGTTTTATGTTAGAGCAATAGAGCCCCTTTTTGGTGGTGGGGAGAGTTACCTTTCAGTTTGCTAGCAATGTTAGCTATCCTTCTACAATTAGACATGGATGTGAAAAAATTGTTCATCATTTATCATGCGCATAGTAATACGCCACATCATCTACTAACAGCCATAACACCACCTATGTGAGGGACTACTTACATGTTTCAAATGAATGAACTACATCCATCCATCGTAGGTAAAACATACGTATAGTTAATGACTTAAGAAAACATGACAAATACAGCATATATGAAACTCCATCCAGAACCCAACCATTCCTTTCTGCTTGCTAAACACTATAAATAAGCTCCACGAATATAAGACCATTTGATTAAGCCAAAACAAACCTGTAATCTGGTCTGAAATCATGGCCCCACTTAGAAACACAGTGCACTTCATCTATGGCAAATAAGGTTATTCCACGATTTTGTGCAAGCCTCTGAAGTGGCCCTATTAGTCTGCATATATGATGCCAATTTTAAAGTTTAGATTAAGAATAATGGATAAATCATCACATCTCAACAAAAAACACATGACATAATACAGTTTCACATAGTACTCAAATAAGCCATGTTCTGGACAATAGAACATGTATTACCTTAATATTGTCTCAGGGCAAATGTATACAATAGAGTACATGCCAGTCATTGCTTTCTTTTCTACAGTGCTGTCTGGCTGTCCAGAGCCAAGAAAGCATGCAGAGATCCCATGTTTCGCTAGCTTCAAGCACTGGTCATGCATCAAACTTATCAATGGAGAAATCACAACCACAACTTTGCCAGTCAAAAGTGCAGGTAGCTGAAAACAAAGAGATTTGCCTGCGATTGCACTACGACCTCAGTCACGCCATCACAAAACAACTGCATGAAGTATGCATAGAAGATACAAAGAAGGCAAAATCACAATACCAGAACCCGTTGCTGCAAGAACAAGACAGTCTTGGTGGGCTAACCAGGCACCCAGAGCTTCCTTTTGGAAGCTCTTTAATCCTGTGTATCCAAAGTGTTTTTGCAGTAGCCTATTGGCTTTCTGATCCCAATCTTGTGAGATTTCAGCATCCATTCCTATTCTCTGAATGGAAGACAACGGATATGGCAGTTCAGATGATTCATGTGTATGATTAGGTTGAAAAGTCTCATCAACATGGGGCCGTTCCACTTCTCCATGGCCATCTACATTTCTAACTAAGAATGTCACATTTGATTTTGGGTCACCGTGACCATTCATAGCGCGAATCTTCTTTGGCTTCCCCGCAGATTGGAAATGTTCCATTATGCTTGACTGTTTTGTACAATCATATGGACGCAATGAAGAAGATCTTTTGCCCAAACGCTTATCATTGTGGAGTGCAGCAGAACAATTGGAACTAGTCGATACACCCTTGCTGTTCCTAGACGGACAACTCAGTATGTAGTTGACTGCATTATTTAGTGATGGACCCACGGCCTCTATAGCTTCTATAACTTGAGAATCCTCGAATCCCATGTCAATAAGTTTAGCAATAACTTCATTGCTAGACCCAGGATTTCCATCCATAGGATTGAACTGCACAACCACTCTCAACCATCAAGAACAACAAGCAACAATGCCCCTTGAGCAATCCACAAGAGGAACAAACTATGAAAGCTTCCTAACCCTCAATGCTAGAATACTAGACACAATGCCCCAACACACAGAAATCTTCTATAAGTGCAAAGCATATCTCAAAGGTATGTGCATGCCACTCGATCGGTTTTTTGTGCACAAAGGTGCAGTTAGTCACTGAAACAATATTGCATAGGTTTTGACCCTTTTGGGCATCCAGCAAAGTAGACACATTGCAAATTTAGACACATTGCAACTCCAAGTGCCATACTAATGAGGCAATTATACTTTACTGAGTTTTTGAAATCCAGCTAATTGAAATGATATAAAGATTTTCATGTAAAGATGGTCCTCATCAAGTCAGCTGCTTTAATGAACTAGCATCACATAATTTAGTTAAATTACAGCATAATCAGTCACAGTCTTAGCAAAAGAAGCCCCTTTGATTTATTTTTTTTTTAGAAAAAGGAAAAAAATCGGTGATGTATACAATCAAATTCCATATTTCCACAAGACCACAACAATTACTCATTGCCGAAAATGAAACCCTAGTCCTGATTATCAGAACAAGCTAAACACAACGATGAAAGAGAACACAAACAATCTCCCACATTCTCGACAAATGTGAGCTAAAACACAAATTGAATACGAATCTAAAGCAAAACTTGAAGAATTAAGGAAGAAGAAATTGAATGTGAAGCAGAATAATTGGTAACAAAATTGAGAGACTTACCCAACAAAAAACCTCGAAAAATCGATTGAAGAAACCTCAATTAGTTCTCCTCCTTCTGCCTCGATTTTGAATTTGGAATTTGGGAAATCAACGGCGATGTCTGCCGCGTTTTTTTTTTTTTTTTTTTTTGGTAGGAGCTTGAAGATCCCGTTTCCCGCCCGGCCCACTTGCTTGTTTTCATTTTCTTCTTTTAATTATGCATTTTCATCTACTAATCTTTCTTCCTTTTATTTTTTTATATTTTTCTCTTTTTTTTTGTAAAGGAGATAGAACTACCTAAACAACCAAATAATTACATACGAAAGTCAACTTAGCGGCTAAACACTTCCTTTCGACTAGATTGTGACTAGACTAACATGGGGAAAGAACTAACAGAACCATTATCAAACTAACTTGTCGAAGAAAGACTAACTAAAAAATTACTAGCTGATTCAGGTACATGCTTTATTGTTAGCTGAGACAACAAAGTTGCGAGGCGAAGACGTTAGTAGCGTGACACGGTTTCTTTAGCACACCCTAAAATTCGTAAGTTAAAGTCCATAGCAGACTTCGCTTCTTGAAACCTGCACTACCATCTTGACTAGTATAATGCCATGTTGTCAGAATCGAACCGGATATCGAACCAGTTAACCCAGTGGATTAATGGTTCAATTGGTCGGACTGGTTTGATCGGGTTAAACCGATTGATCCGGATCACGGTCGAACCGGTCATGACTAGATAAAAATTCATATATTTTTCAAAAAATAATGTTATAAACATACAGTTTTCATGCACCTTACACTTACAATATATATACTTTTTTTAAAAACATCCAAAATAAACATCATTTTTCCCCAAATTTCATATATAGCAAATAAGGTTAAAAAAAAGGCACTACATATAAGGTATAAAAAGAGATGAACCAAAGCATATAGTACTCATTAGTGATTAATACGTGAATAACATTGTCCATTAAATAAAGAAATAAAATACTAGGCACTATTAATACCTCACAAAAATATTCTACTACACTGCATTTTCTTTATAGGTTTTCTTAGGCTAAGTAGCTAGCCTCAATCTCACGGTCATTAAGGCTCCTTCAGACACGTGTTGCAATCTTCTCGCCCCTATGGCTATAATCCTATATACCTTGAGCTATATGTCATATTATAGGGACCCTCTCATTTTATTACCTACAACCAACAAATCCACCCAGACTTTCAAAATTCTTCGATGATTACGAAGACAAAGAACTTCACGGTTTACAATTCTTCTCCTCATTTTCACATGTTAACTCTTTTTACCATTCATGTTTTGCTTTTTCTCACAACTCTCTCTAAATATTTATAGTCTCTGCCCTTGTTGGTGTTGTCAGTCTTAGATCTATCATTCTGCAACTAACGACAGTGAGAACTTACATGCGCTGTACCGGTGTCCTCAATTATGGCCATCGGGGAGGAAGGAGTGTTGCGAGGGCCAAAGAGGAAGAGTGTTGAGCAAGAGACGGAGAAGCTGTGCGTGGATTTGGGGTTCTAGGTTGAATTTTTTTTTTTATATAAAAATGTCGAAAACCCGGTCCGATCGTGAATTGCCCGGGTCAACAGGTTTGGACGGGTCACCGGTTTTGGCGATTTTAAAACAGTTGAACCAATTCTCCAAGTTAAACCCAGAATCGGACCGATCAATTGACCGGTTCACGGTTGAATCGGTCAGACCGGCCGATCCGGTCCGATTTTAACAACACAGGTATAATGTACTAATATATCGTAAGGGTCTAACAATTATTGAAATAATATGAAACATACTATAAAATATATAATGTATTAATATATATCATATTGAAAAAAAAAAAAAAGAAATACCATAACAAAATGAGAAAAATAGGGAAGGGGAAAAACATCCTAAAGACATAAATAAAACATCCATTAGGGTTGATCACCCAACCCAAATCCAATTGTAGGGGGAGATGCTAATGTCTAATGTTGTTAAATCTTTTTTTTTTAGCATGATATTTTTCACCTAACTAGTTGCACTCAGACACGACAATAAAATAATACAAACACAATTGTCAATTTTGCATTAAGATAGATAACTTTCTTCTAACAATACAAACACTCGCATTAAGATAAACTTTCTTACAACAATAAAAACATATAAGTATTTCCCATCAAAGTTGCACCCCAGACACAAAGTGTATGGTAGGTGACACACTAATGTCGGATGTCGGTGTAGTCGAACAAATCACAAATGGACCTCAGTGCTGCCATCGGAGTTGCTGTTGGTTAGCTTGTATCATCAATTTCAGTCGAGGTGGTTCCGGTCGAGATACCGATTACACATTCACATTGATGAGATTCTTACATCATTGGCAGTCTTTGCACATATACATGGACCATAGTAACCCAAAACAGTTAGCACCACAATTGTTCCTGAAATTTGCAGATAAAATATAATTCATTTCCCCACTATACTAATGGGCTGTGGGCCGACAATCCTCGATAAATTAATTCCCAAAAGAAAGAATTGCAAGTCATGTTGACTATGTTTGGGATTTAACTAGAGAAATAATTGTTTGTGAAATTCGCATTTGTTAGGAATGTGTCCTAAAATCACCGAATCTCTTGATCTCACAATTATTTGTTTCCTAATTGTATTAGGATATTATTTAGGTTTCCTTATTATGTTGGGTTTTCTAATTGTATTAGATTCTAAATCTAATTAGAGTGGGAGTTAAGTTAGGTTTATAGGGAGTTTTTCCTATAAATAGGGTTCGGTATTCTCCACTTTATTTTACGGACCGGCGTACGGTGCATGGCGCACGGCGCTCGTCGAGTTCGGCGAACAATGATCAAGTTATAGAGAGTCAGAGAGGAAGAAAATATTGAGAGGGAAAAAGGTCTCACCAATATTTTCGATCTCAATTGTATCCCGAGAGAGAAAAATTGAGAGTTGTGAGGGAGAGAGATTTGTGTTGTAATCTCCTCTGTTATGGATCGCATCACACCCTGTGATAGTGATCGGCTTGTACTCCTCCTTTCTCATAGTGGATTGTTTTCTGGCTGTCGCCGTCCGTGGGTTTTTCTCCGAGTTCTTCGGTTTCCCACGTAAACCTTGTGTTCTCTTATCGCTCTTGTTTCGTTCCTGAATTTTGTCGTAATTTCCGTCATCTCGTTTTTTTGATTCTATTATTCGCTTCCGCTGTTACCTTGCTACTCACTTTTCTCTAACAGCATTAGATAAATTTTGGAAGTAGCTAGGAATCAAGCTGTGGCGACCCGCCCTAAACCCGTATTAATTAAAGCCTCGATCGCGGTGATTAACGAAATTACGTGGTTAAAAATTTTCTTTCTTTTACGTTAATATTGTTAATATTGTTATTAGTGTTCGTTTTTTTTTTTATGCGTGACAGGTCTCGAGCAAGGCGATGGTTAAACGGGTTGATTTTATGTTACCTCGGATTTAAAGTTATAAATATTATTACAAGTTTATGAATACTTTTATGATAAGTTATATAATTTATTTTATCGTTCTCAATTTTACGCTTGTAACCGAAGAAGGTTATATTAATTTTAATTTCCGTTTCAATTATGATTTATGTTATCCAACCTTCCTAAGTGCATTTTATCACCCAATTTATCCTATTAGTGTTACCCTACCAATTTATTTTATGTGGTTTAATATTAGTTAATTTTACCCAGTTTATTCCCAAGCGATTTTATTTAATCGTATACTAAATTATTTTACCAAATTTATGTTCACTAATTTTATCTAGTTGATTACCAATTGTTTTACCTAGCTAATTTTTAATTTCATGATTGATTTAGTTTAATTATTAATTAGAGGATAAGTTAATTAAGGGGTTTATTTATTTAAGCGGGTGAATAGACTAAGGTCTTCTATTTTCATTTTCATAAAATCAGTTTTTACACAAGCTCTTCCCTCTCCTCCCTCCTCCTCTCTTCTCCAGCCAGCCATGCCCCCCCCTGTCCGGGCGTTTTCCGGCGACTGGCTGGCGGCCAGCCGGCAGCCCAGGGGTGGCCGAGCCACCCTCCTTCCCTCCTCTCTTGTTTCCTTCTCCAATTTCTCTCTCAAGTGGTATATATTCAAAACCCTAACTCAACTCTTTATGTTTCAAATATGATTTTCATTTCTAATTTGTATTTTCTTGATGTTTTTCATCTCCTTTATGATTTCTAAGCATGAATTTATAGTGTGGTTAAGTTAGAGTAGTTAGGGTTTGAGTTTGAAATTGATGCATGTTAATTGGGTGAAGTTGTGAAGTGTTTCTTGCTTGTTTCTTGATGGGTAATGAAATGGCTTACTTGCATGAGGTTTTTGATGAGAAAATTAGAGTTTGAGAGACTGTTTTGAAAGGATTATTATGTTAATTAGGTTGTTCCACACTTGGATGATATGATTTAGTGTGAATTTGACATGGATGTGCTAATTTGAACTTGGGTTGGAATTACAATTGTTATCTATGGATGCATGTGAAAGATTTCATCTTACTTGGGTAATCTTCGAGTATTAAAATCTGGAAAAAAAACCATGGACAATAGTTAATTTGGGTTTTGGTTATGATTTAGTACAATTTAGAGGCCAAAGAAAGCACTAGAATGCAATCAAGCAAGGAAAAAGTTTCTGTCCAAGAATCTGATTTTTACAGAGGATGTAAAATGTGAGTTTTGCCCAAATTTTTACTGGAAATGATAGCCCAAGTGATTATCTAACTATAGGCTTTGGAATTTCGAGAATCCGTTATGTATAGCCCGAGATACGAGCAAAACCGTGAAAGGGTGCAATTATATACGTTTTCTGAGTCAGTAACTTCTTGCTAAGTTTTCGTCTATTTGGAGACTTTATTGGCTTTAGTGATAAACATAAAAGTTTTAGGTCGTTCTTCAAGCTTTCCGGAAACATAAAGTTTGCATTCATACGATATCGGGTGAGTGAGATATGAGGCTAAGAAGGAAGGTCGTCAGCAATGTCGCTGCCCAGAATTTTAATAGTTAATTCTAACTTTAAGGTTGCGATTTGATCTCCTAGGAGGCTTTAATGAGATGCCGACCTTTGTGTCATTGATTAAGATGGATTGAGTAAGTTTCTAAGTTGATTTAAGCCATTTTAGTGTTTGAGATTACCTCCTAAAGGTTTATGGAAATACTAGCAAACCATGGGGTAAAGTGATGAGGTTTTAAGTTCGTTTAAGTGGTGTTGATGGCTAAGTGGTACCTTGACTTCCTAACAAGTTTATGGGTTTCCTCGATGTCTAAATAGTCCAAGGACCATCCTTTCTATGTTTTCAAATCACCGGTCATCGATTCGTAAACGTTCCAAAATTCATAATCATGTCCTTATCTAATTTCCGTCACTTGACAACGTTTCTTTCATGTCTTCGATGACCGAACATCTTCTCTTCTTAAGCCTTCAAGGACTCCAATTCTATGCTCTTCTAAGCTGGTTGTTGAGGATGCTTTTTACATCATAAGCCTCTTTGATCCTATTCAAGTTTCACCATAAGTTTCGCTTTAAATTTCCAAGCCGCATGATTAATTCCAAGTCCTCTACTTCTTTCCGAGCCTTTTTCCGAGCCCTTCCTTTCATTTTTAGCCTTCGGGTCAGTTGACAAAGTTGTAGGGCGTGATTTTCCCTTTCCGAAAAGTACTCGTTTGCAAAAATCCGAGTTTTCTAGCTCAAGTTATCACCAAATCATCGATTTATCCAAAAACTGAAATTTCTATTTTCTCATCCCTTTTAAGTTATCAAGTTTAATTACTTTAATTCCAGCTTGTAAATTTCAAGGACTTTATTAAAGTTCTCAATTTTCTTATGCTCTTATTATAGTTTCCAAGTCGCCCAAATCGTCCCAAGCTCGAGGCACGTCGCTAGATCTTTCTACTACCCAAGGTACGCGAATTGTCCAACTTTTCGCTCCTTATTATCATTTAATATTTTCATGGTTATTTTAAGTTGTGCTTTAATGTTTATGTTACGGTTTTAAAAGGTCCCATTTTTATGTTTTCTTTGTGCTAGTTACTTATAGGTGCTAGCTCTCTTTTTATGTATGATACTCCTGATCAGAGTGTCCAGACCTGGCCAGTGTCGACTGCTCGGCAGTCACCCAATCCAAACTTCGATCGGTTTGGGCATGCGCGTGTGTGAGATGCATTGCATCGATCGTAAGGGAACAAATACTTATGTTTTAGTACCTATCTTACCTTTCATGTACTTTACCTTTTACGTTGATGAATTAAGTTATTTTATTCTTGTTTATCCCTTTCCCCGTTTTCAAAATGAATTTAAATGCCGGCACTAAAACCGTTTTCGAACGGTTTGACGTGTTGGAGGTTCGTGTACTGAGTGTTTCCCCACTCACTTTGCGTTGTTTTAATGTTTTGTTTTAGGCGGTCCGAGCTCTCAAGTTAAAGGCAAGGATAAGCAAAAGTAGGAGTTTGCCCGACCAAGGTAGTCTTGAACGTCGTTGTTGGCCGACTCCGGTGGCCTTTATGGTTTCGAAGGCCGTTTTATTTATGGAAAAGGGTGGTTATATATATAGTTATATCTTTGATGGTTGTATAAATTCCAATTCTCATGTTTTGGTGGTTCCTAAGTATGGAGTATTTTGTTGCACGTTTACTTGATGATTTAAGTGTTCTGTAATGGTGTTTTTGGGTTTGTAGCCTTGTCCCGAGTGGGGACGGCGGTAATACCTCCACCCTAGGTGTTCCGCTGCGCTAATCACATGTTTAGTGTTGTTTAATGTTAATCTTGTGATTAAGGGTGTTGGGGTGTTACAGTTGTGGTATCAGAGCGGAGTTATAAGAAGAACTTGAGGATTTAGAGTTTCATAAGAATTTGTGATACGGATTTGAGCAATATGGATGTTATGTGTGATATATGCACCTTTGTGGATTAAGATTGGGAATATGTGAAATGTATCGGGATGGATGTTGAGCATGAAGCTCCAAATGAGTATATGAAGTGTACATGTTTTCTTGCAGGAATGAAGTTATGTAAAAATTTGGGATAGTCCGATTTATAGGGGAAGTGCTGTTGAAATTTCTCCAGAATTTAGAGAGCTTTAGTAGGAAAATGTAAGGAAGTTTAAGTACAAATTGCAAGTAATCTAATAGTTTAATGCAAGTGAAGCGTGCTAAGCGCTTTTGAGAATGCGAGGCATGTGGAATTAGTCTCGAAAGGAGAATTTTAGTCATTCAAAGAAAAGCAAACAAATCCAATTCCAAGTGGGATTGATGTAGACCGCAAAGGAAGTGTTAAGTGTCTTACCATGGTGTGTCGTGAAATGTTTAAAAGCGTTTAAATGATATGAGTGATTAGTACGCTCCAAGTATAGTAAGTGAAGTCACAGAGATCTTAAGAGGGAATAAGAGTTCCTTTAGTATCAAATGAGGTTCAAGTTGGTTAAGTCTCGGATCTTGCCTTGATTTTCTTTTATTAATTTTAATGAGCTCTTATTTGCTAAGTTTATTAAAACTTCGCGTTCATGTTATATATATGTAATATAGAGGGAACCCAGTGGTGACCCTTTTTCCAATCCTTTCGCAATGTTTATGGAGCCCAATATCTGGAGGAAGCTATGACTCAATCAATGAAGACTACACCTCCGCCTAGAACGGTTGAGATAAAAAGTACAGACAGGTTCTATGTAGCTAAGGAGGCTGTAAGTACTTTGTTATGCATAGTCGACATGGGAATAATTGGTATCCGGGTGTGATGGAAAACAAAGGATTATACTAATAGCCGTTCCATGCTTTAAGTGCTGCCAAGTTATTCTTGGAATGAAGGAAAATGGGTCGGACTCTAGTAACGTATAAGTGCAAAGGTAGCACGCGTAGTGGTCTTTAAAACAGGAATTTGGGGCCAACAAGTAGTATACGAATCTTTTGGTCCGTTTTAGTATCAGCGGTAGATAGTTACATATGTAAATGATTCCCCGAACCTTGGACCATCACGTGATAACGCTTTCGAGAGTTAAGAGCAGCTATTAAACCCCAGATGACCGGAAGAATACGTAAATGGATAGTTGGCCGCGTTGCCTTGACCAAGCTTGGGATGCGGTATTCCGAGGTATCAAGAGAACATACGATTGGTAACTCCGTGCGGATGTAATTCTATAGAGATTCACCTGAAGTGATAAGGGGAAGAAGTGCTTTATACTTATCTGAATTGTTCAAATGGTTTGAAGGGTCTAATAACAGTAGTCAATAAGATAACAAGGGTCTTATGAACGCAGTACCCACGATAGGGGCATTAGCGCGAATATAAGGATTTTAACGTTGGTCGTGGAGATAATGATAACCACCTTTAATCCTGTATAAGGAAGGACGTTAGGGGAGGAATAAAAAGGGGAAACAATAGAATAATGATGAAATTAGGAAGTTAGTATGGGACTGGAGATTTATGACTAAGAACGAGGAAAAAGGGGGAATTCCGATTTGAGGAATAAATTTATTGCATATCTGGACTTCATAGGGACATCCAACGAGTTGGTGAGGTTCAACCCTCCTCTGTATGGTTAGAATACTTCGAGTTCATCATTTGAATCAAGTCTTATATCACAATCTTATTGTACACACCTTTTTGGCTTTTGGCTTTATCCTCGTAAGACTGCATTCGACTTTGTCAATTCTAGTCATTGCTTATTTTCAAGAACTCCTAGGAGAGACTATAATTGTTATCGACCAATCATTTCGGTTCATTAATGCTATGTCCACACCCTTTTGGCACCGCTCTCTTTCCTCAATTTCCTCTTGGGGCAAGTGCCTTTCTTTTAACAGTTATCCACTCATTCATCCAGTGGTGATGGACTACATCTATTCTACCATGTTTTCTATTTGGTCATCTTTCCTCTTTTTCGAAATAGTCATCATTCTCAGTAAGGATCTACAGTTTATATCCAAGTTTTAGCTTAAATACAAGTTACTATTCGTTCAATATCAACAACTTACGTTTTGTTCACCCAAGCAGCTATTGCCAATCATTCATGTATCCCCGATTTTGGTTGTCCTGATTCAAGAATCAAGAACTTACCCAAGATCTTTTCTTCATCTCAAGCTCATGTCAGTGTCTCTTATGGATTACTTTATTCATGGAATCATTATACTTATTATCCCTATCAATTATTTTGTCTCTGGTTAACTACCCGTACGAGAAGGTAGACCTTAGGTGGGACATCTCAATTTTGGGTATGGATTGGTTAGACCTAATCACGCTCAATTTAGGTACGGGAAAGAAACAGTCGTTCTTAAGAATACCCCGGGAATAGAGATTTGTTTATTAGGGACCTAGGAATAAATCAGTGTCCTATCCTAACCTACGTAAAGGCTCGGAAGATGCTAGATCAAGGGTGCAAGGGTTACCTGTGTTCGATTAGTAAAGATCCTAAGAATCCACCCAAGATAGAAGAGATTCCAGTAGTGCGGGAATTCCCAGATGTTTTCCTGAGGAAGTTACAAGTTACACTACAACAGAAATGGGCTCCAGCGGCATTTATTTTGGTCTATAGTGGCATTTATAAATGCCACTAAAGCCTATAGCGGCATTTAAACAAATGCCGCTAGAGGCTATGTCGCCATAGGTTTGTGTGGCATTTATTAGATTTGCCGCTACAACTCAAAAGAAATGCCGCTAGAGGGCATATCTCATATAAAAGCATAATGACAAATTTTCCTTGTTGGGGTGGATTTTCAATATATTACTAATGTTTATTCTATTTGACAAATTACATACATGCTTGTTAATTCATAACACAATAAATATACAACAAATTTGATATTTGGCACAAATGGGAAACCAAAATTTCTTCAAAGATCTTATTATTTCTTATTAAAGGATTTGTACAAGCTAATGTACTGTTTTCAAATTACAATAAAAAAAAACTACAAAAAAAATAAATATAAAATGAAATTGCATATCAAAGCTATAAGTTCTTGGATGCATGCAACAAGCCCCTCTATCTTGGTCCTTCTCTTCTATGAAGCTTTTCATGATTAACCTGATAGGATGGAAACAAATTAATTAATCACCTACCAAACTAAAAAATTCACAAGAAGAATATTTAAGTCACAATTCAAGGAATCAAATTAGTAAAGTGGATAATTTTTAGATGAATAAAGAGAATTAAGTCAACCAAAACCATGAATCAAGAAAATTCATTCAACCAAAAAGCTTATACTAATCCTGCATATCTGATTTAGGTAACTTTACTCATCAAGTATCACCAAAATTTAATGATGTGATTTTTACCAATGTTTTGTCTTGATATTTTATATAGCCAAAGGAAACTCAAACTTCTACTTCAAAATAAAGATATGGACAGTAGTCTTTGTGAATGATGATTATTAAGACCTCTAACAATCAATATGCAATGTGCTTGCTTAGGAAATGTAGGCATATAACAAGAGAACAATTTCTATGTAAGATAAGAAATACAACATTCAAAGATACATAATGAAAACCTTTCATAGTCCTTAAACTTGGAAGGGGCCCTTCCTAAATCTCAAACTTCATCCACCTACAATCATATTCAATTACCCAATGATTACATCGGTATTCAACAAGGAAAGAGGATTCGAACTATCTAAACAACTCATAAAAGCAATTCATACTCTATCATACTCCAAACAACTCAAATTGACCATCATTTTCAATAAAATCATTTGTAGTGGTATAGCAAGAGCCTGTATTTAAAAACATTCCAAGACCTAGAACCCAGAAAACCCCCAAATCACATTCACAAGGAACAATAACCCAACAACAAAAAGCTATCCACGGACCCAACAATGAACAAACCCAGGTCGAAATTAACAGAAAAAAGAAAGAAAGACTACCATTAAACAATTTCATGCCAAAAACCTAAATTTAAAACCAAATTAAAAATTACCTTGAAATCGGAAAGGGAGGCAGTGGCTGACGGGTTGCGGCGATCGATAGGGTTGGACGGTGTCAAAGAATGCCTTGCCCTCGTTCGAACACAGCAACAAGACCCACAAAAAAAACCCCAAATCCGAATCAATCTTAATCAAACAAACGAAAATGGAAGAAACCACGTTGAATAGAAAGAGAGAACAATACTGACTAGGTTTTCGACACTTTCCATGGCAGTGGATCTTCTAACGAGCGATCTTCAGATCGATGAGGCTCCTTCAGCCATGGAGGCCTTTCACTCGGAGGATACAAAATTCGCTCGTGCCTCTCTCCGCTTGGATCTGGGAGACAAGATTCAGAACAAGAAAAGAAGAGGGGACTGGAAGAGGAAGTCAATGGGAAAGAGTGAGATTTAGGGTTTTTATTTTCAGAATGAAAAAAGGGGAGGGGACTGGAAAAGGAGGTCGATGGGTGCGATTTAGGGTTTCAATTTTCAGAGTCCCGCCTCACCATTATTTTCAGCATATTTGAGCGGGGTGGATAATTTCGGAGGGGCGCTCAATTGAAAAAAAGGTAGGGCGACATTTGTTTTAAATGCCACTAAAAGCTTATCTATATTATTTATAACACACCCTAGGGTGGCATTTGTTATAAATGCCACTATATAAATGCTGCTAGATGCCAACTTTGTTGTAGTGTTACCCCGAGGAGGGAGATCAACTTCGTTCTAAGGAAATTCCCTTAGTCAAAGTACTATGGGCTAACAAAGGCGCCTCGGAAGCCATGTGGAAAACCGAGGAAGAAAGGAAGATTAGTCCAACAGCAAGTTTCGGGGACGAAACTTCTTTTTAAGGGGCCGAAACTTCTTTTTAAGGGGGGAGGGTGTGACGACCCGCCCTAAACCCGTATTAATTAAAGCCTCGATCGCGGTGATTAACGAAATTACGCGGTTAAAAATTTTCTTTCTTTTACGTTAATATTGTTAATATTGTTATTAGTGTTCGTTTTTTTTTTTTTATGCGTGACAGGTCTCGAGCAAGGCGATGGTTAAACGGGTTGATTTTATGTTACCTCGGATTTAAAGTTATAAATATTATTACAAGTTTATGAATACTTTTATGATAAGTTATATAATTTATTTTATCGTTCTCAATTTTACGCTTGTAACCGAAGAAGGTTATATTAATTTTAATTTCCGTTTCAATTATGATTTATGTTATCCAACCTTCCTAAGTGCATTTTATCACCCAATTTATCCTATTAGTGTTACCCTACCAATTTATTTTATGTGGTTTAATATTAGTTAATTTTACCCAGTTTATTCCCAGGCGATTTTATTTAATCGTATACTAAATTATTTTACCAAATTTATGTTCACTAATTTTATCTAGTTGATTACCAATTGTTTTACCTAGCTAATTTTTAATTTCATGATTGATTTAGTTTAATTACTAATTAGAGGATAAGTTAATTAAGGGGTTTATTTATTTAAGAGGGTGAATAGATTAAGGTCTTCTATTTTCATTTTCATAAAATCAGTTTTTACACAAGCTCTTCCCTCTCCTCCCTCCTCCTCTCTTCTCCAGCCAGCCATGCCCCCCCTGTCCGGGCGTTTTCCGGCTGCCGGCCGGCCGGCGGCCAGCCGGCAGCCCAGGGGTGGCCGAGCCACCCTCCTTCCCTCCTCTCTTGTTTCCTTCTCCAATTTCTCTCTCAAGTGGTATATATTCAAAACCCTAACTCAACTCTTTATGTTTCAAATCTGATTTTCATTTCTAATTTGTTTTTTCTTGATGTTTTTCATCTCCTTTATGATTTCTAAGCATGAATTTATAGTGTGGTTAAGTTAGAGTAGTTAGGGTTTGAGTTTGAAATTGATGCATGTTAATTGGGTGAAGTTGTGAAGTGTTTCTTGCTTGTTTCTTGATGGGTAATGAAATGGCTTACTTGCATGAGGTTTTTGATGAGAAAATTAGAGTTTGAGAGACTGTTTTGAAAGGATTATTATGTTAATTAGGTTGTTCCACACTTGGATGATATGATTTAGTGTGAATTTGACATGGATGTGCTAATTTGAACTTGGGTTGGAATTACAATTGTTATCTATGGATGCATGTGAAAGATTTCATCTTACTTGGGTAATCTTCGAGTATTAAAATCTGGAAAAAAAACCATGGACAATAGTTAATTTGGGTTTTGGTTATGATTTAGTACAATTTAGAGGCCAAAGAATGCACTAGAATGCAATCAAGCAAGGAAAAAGTTTCTGTCCAAGAATCTGATTTTTACAGAGGATGTAAAATGTGAGTTTTGCCCAAATTTTTACTGGAAATGATAGCCCAAGTGATTATCTAACTATAGGCTTTGGAAATTTCGAGAATCCGTTATGTAGAGCCCGAGATACGAGCAAAGCCGTGAAAGGGTGCAATTATATACGTTTTCTGAGTCAGTAACTTCTTGCTAAGTTTTCGTCTATTTGGAGACTTTATTGACTTTAGTGATAAACATAAAAGTTTTAGCTCGTTCTTCAAGCTTTCCGGAAACATAAAGTTTGCATTCATACGATATCGGGTGAGTGAGATATGAGGCTAAGAAGGAGGGTCGTCAGCAATGTCGCTGCCCAGAATTTTAATAGTTAATTCTAACTTTAAGGTTGCGATTTGATCTCCTAGGAGGCTTTAATGAGATGCCGACCTTTGTGTCATTGATTAAGATGGATTGAGTAAGTTTCTAAGTTGATTTAAGCCATTTTAGTGTTTGAGATTACCTCCTAAAGGTTTATGGAAATACTAGCAAACTATGGGGTAAAGTGATGAGGTTTTAAGTTCGTTTAAGTGGTGTTGATGGCTAAGTGGTACCTTGACTTCCTAACAAGTTTATGGGTTTCCTCGATGTCTAAATAGTCCAAGGACCATCCTTTCTATGTTTTCAAATCACCGGTCATCGATTCGTAAACGTTCCAAAATTCATAATCATGTCCTTATCTAATTTCCGTCACTTGACAACGTTTCTTTCATGTCTTCGATGACCGAACATCTTCTCTTCTTAAGCCTTCAAGGACTCCAATTCTATGCTCTTCTAAGCTGGTTGTTGAGGATGCTTTTTACATCATAAGCCTCTTTGATCCTATTCAAGTTTCACCATAAGTTTCGCTTTAAATTTCCAAGCCGCATGATTAATTCCAAGTGCTCTGCTTCTGTCCGAGCCTTTTTCCGAGCCCTTCCTTTCATTTTTAGCCTTCGGGTCAGTTGATAAAGTTGTAGGGCGTGATTTTCTCTTTCTGAAAAGTACTCGTTTGCAGAAATCCGAGTTTCCTAGCTCAAGTTATCACCAAATCATCGATTTATCCAAAAACTGAAATTTCTATTTTCTCATCCCTTTTAAGTTATCAAGTTTAATTACTTTAATTCCAGCTTGTAAATTTCAAGGACTTTATTAAAGTTCTCAATTTTCTTATGCTCTTATTATAGTTTCTAAGTCGCCCAAATCGTCCCAAGCTCGAGGCACGTCGCTAGATCTTTCTACTACCCAAGGTACGCGAATTGTCCAACTTTTCGCTCTTTATTATCATTTAATATTTTCATGGTTATTTGAAGTTGTGCTTTAATGTTTATGTTACGGTTTTAAAAGGTCCCATTTTTATGTTTTCTTTGTGCTAGTTACTTATAGGTGCTAGCTCTCTTTTTATGTATGATACTCCTGATCAGAGTGTCCAGACCTGGCGATGTCATTCGCTCGTGATCACCCAATCAAACTTCGATCGGTTTGGGCATGCGTGTGTGAGATGCATTGCATCGATCGTAAGGGAACAAATACTTATGTTTTAGTACCTATCTTACCTTTCATGTACTTTACCTTTTACGTTGATGAATTAAGTTATTTTATTCTTGTTTATCCCTTTCCCCGTTTTCAAAATGAATTTAAATGCCGGCACTAAAACCGTTTTCGAACGGTTTGACGTGTTGGAGGTTCGTGTACTGAGTGTTTCCCCACTCACTTTGCGTTGTTTTAATGTTTTGTTTTAGGCGATCCGAGCTCTCAAGTTAAAGGCAAGGATAAGCAAAAGTAGGAGTTTGCCCGACCAAGGTAGTCTTGAACGTCGTTGTTGGCCGACTCCGGTGGCCTTTATGGTTTCGAAGGCCGTTTTATTTATGGAAAAGGGTGGTTATATATATAGTTATATCTTTGATGGTTGTATAAATTCCAATTCTCATGTTTTGGTGGTTCCTAAGTATGGAGTATTTTGTTGCACGTTTACTTGATGATTTAAGTGTTCTGTAATGGTGTTTTTGGGTTTGTAGCCTTGTCCCGAGTGGGGACGGCGGTAATACCTCCACCCTAGGTGTTCCGCTGCGCTAATCACAGGTTTAGTGTTGTTTAATGTTAATCTTGTGATTAAGGGTGTTGGGGTGTTACACAAGCCACTGAGCAAATTGTTGGAAATATCCAACACAGTCAGTTTAGTAAAAAATGAAAAACTATCAAGCATCACCCCATAAAACTCATTGTAGGAGATATCTAACAACCTCAAATCCCAAAGCATACCAAAATAATTAGAAAGTGGACCCGAAAGCTGGAACTAGGCAGGTTTACAACCTGTACATATCCGTAGAAAGAGCAAGTGATCTCTACCTAGTCACATTACTTGAGGCATGAGCACCAACTGAACATAGCATTTCTAGGGTCTGCTAAAATTGAAGGTTTGATGTTCTTAAGAGTAAATAACTCTTGAGTTTGACAACGGGTAGGGAAGAGAAAAACTAGAAAACTAATAAAAAAGAGAAAAGAATAGGGGAGAATTAGGGGGACAATGGAACATGTGTGTCCATGGTGCTATTGAGGAGAAGACTGGATGCTCGAGAGAACTAGCGGTGTTCCTCGGCAGAGGGGACCGACGACGTTCCTGGGTTTAATGGTTTTTCTTTTTCTTTTTGTCTTTTTATGGATACCCTTTTTTTAGTTTTTTCTAACCGTAAAGAAAAAAGAAAAGGAAAAATACGGAAGCAAGTCAAAGCATTGCACCTGAATTTTGTAAGAGAAAATGATTCGATAAAAAGTAGCATTTTCTATCCGACACTTTCAAAGTTTCAAGTGCTATTATAAATTTGTTTATTATAATAACTAGTCTTAAATCCATGCAATACACGTGCAATGCACATGCGATGCACATAATATAAAAAAAATTATTGTTTTAATTTGAAAAGAAAGTAAAAAAAAAAAACTGTAGATACAATTTATAAAGAAGAAAACATTATTTTGTCAAATGAAAAGACATCACAATAATTGTTCAAGCGACATACATATAGTACATATATTTATATCTATATAATAATAATAATAAAAACCACCTAGGGTCAAATTTAGTTGTGAAAAGATCGGCTCAAAATGCAATAAATTTATTCAGATTAATGGGTAAAACAATAATAGTATGTGAAGACTATCATCATCAAGAAGGTTGTTAGTTATCAAGAACGTTGTTAGCTATAGGTAGTTAGTTTCTGTTATATTGTTCATATTAGTATAAGTAGGGCTCTGTTGTACTCTCAATCTTAATCAATATTGATATCTTTTGAATGATAAAACTTCCGTTTACTCTCTCTGTTTTCATATGGTATCAGAGCCTAAGACTTAATTATTAGATTCTTTAGATCAATCCTTGATCTTTTGTCTAATCAAGATTGATTTCTTTGTTTAGTAATCCAGATTTTCCTATTTTTTTGTTATATATGGCTTCTTCAGTAGCTACTTGGAATTCTACTCAGACTCGTGAAGAATACAACAACGATCATCTATTCTTACATCCTTCAAATCATCCAGGTATCCATTGACGAATCTCAAGTTCAATGGTTCAAATTTTTTAAAATAGAGCAATGTTGCGAAGATTGCTCTCAAGATCAAAGTCAAAATTGGGTTTATTGATGGGAAATGCATCAAACCTGCAGAAGATTCACCAACATATCAGTAATGGATCAAATGTGATTCGATGGTAGTAAGTTGGCTATTGAATTCTATAATACCTGATTTGTCTAATGCCTTCATCTATGTTGATTATGCTAAGAATCTTTGGGAAGATTCAACCTAACGTTTTGGACAATCTAATGGTCCTTTGATGTTTCATATTAAAAAAAAATTTAGTGATCTATATCAGAATGATGATTCTGTAGCTGTTTACTTTACAAAGTTAAAGAAGACGTGGGATGAGTTGGTTGATATTTCTAAAGTTCCTGTGTGTACATGTGACAAAGCTTGTCCTTCTATCAAGCATGATCATTATATTGATCAAAGAAAGAATCTAATGCAGTTTTTGTTACATTTAAATGATCAATATGATAATATGAGAGGAAAAAAGACTATCAAGGTTATTAGCCTATTAATACAAAAATAATCTTTTATCAGTTCTTACACAAATGAAGTAGTTATTAGCCTATTAATACAAATTCCAATTTTTGGAAAT
This sequence comes from Portulaca oleracea, assembly GCA_029582165.1. Taxonomy (NCBI): domain Eukaryota; kingdom Viridiplantae; phylum Streptophyta; class Magnoliopsida; order Caryophyllales; family Portulacaceae; genus Portulaca; species Portulaca oleracea. Next base: position 6,692,671 of record CM055887.1, read on the forward strand.
TATTTATTGGACACACAAATACGATAGAAAAAAACTATCAATAAAAAAATATTAGTAATATGGAGGAAAAACCTAAAAATGAATTAAAAAATCATAATGTTAAAAAAATACCGAAGATAAAGCTAAGGGTATAATTGGAAATCAAACAAAAAAGTCATATTACAAACAACTAACTCTACCAAACACTTTTTACGTAAACAACTAATACAAACAACCAACAAAAACAACTAACAAAACAAACGAAAATAAAAAAACAATACCTAAAAAATTTATCAAGAACAAATTTGCTCCCAAACACCCCTCCCTACCTGTGACCCGCTGGAACTTGAAAGTACAAACAATCGAGGGCGCAACAACTTATTTCAGGAACAATGATTCCCTACAATTTGGGGTTGTCCACAATAAGAAAGTGATTTGTGTGGCTAGGAAGTTTGACCTACTTTTCCTTTTTTAACTACATCATTTACACAACTAGCCTTTGATATCTCGTGCTATGCACGGAAAATTTTTCAATAATTTTTTGTAACTTTTTAGAGTAATTTATAATAATTATTTCATTATTGAAAAAAAAATTGAATGATAATTAGAAATAATGAAAAAAACGTGTAACAATGGTATCATTTGAATAATTTGGTGGTGAAAGTATATAAAAATTCATATCACTATTAAATAACCATACTCTATAATAATTATTTTGAAGAAAAATATAAAAAATTATTTCAAAAATTCATGTCGTTATAAATTAATGTTTAAGTATTTAACTTCTACATTAAATACTTATTAAAATCCTTATCTATACATTCAGTATAATATAAATTAGTGGCGCTATAGGTTAAAATTGAAATTATTGGTAAATATTTTATTTATTTTCTTGTATGAACATTAATGTTAGTATAAAGAAAGTTACAACTTACAATGACTATGATAATTCTATTTTCTTGATTTTTGGTTTTGACTTTGTGATTTTTTTTTGTCTGTTTTATAATTCTTTTTATCTACCTTTACTCAAACTTCTTGTTTAGTTTATGATATAGTTACTTATAATTTAAAATTTTATCTATAGAAATATATATAGTAGTGTTAATAAAAATTATATTTTTTTAAAATAGTTATCAAAGAAATTACAAAAATAATAGTCTAGACTTTTCATGAAAATTTTACTTTAATATCAATTATACTTTATTTCCTATGTTGTGATGAAATATTATAATATAAAATTGATGAAAGAAAAATGTGGGAATGTCTTAGTTCTGTATTAAATCAAATATTAAGATTTTCTTTTATTTAGAATATATTTATGAAAGTATTAAATTGTGAGGTTTTGAATATGCTTTGGAAATAATCAAATTTCCCAAATTGTTTTTTCTTGTTTGTAATTCTCTTAGGTGCTTGTGTTTTAATATATTATATATATATATATATATTATTTTGATGATTATAAAGTTTTATGCTTAATTTATTTATCGTGATTTCATAATTGTGTTGAAATAAATAAAGTATTTCAATAATTGTTAAGTTTTATACTCAATTTGTTTAAAATAATTTTCATAATTGTGTTATAATAAAGTATAATTTATTTATTTATAGTGATCAAACTCTTCAAAACATAAATTATCAATTAAATCTAGGAAGTTGAAAGGACTTCAATAATGAAGTTTATTATGATTTAAAAATAGGGATTTAGAGTTTAATTTACTACATGAGACTATGAGAGTGCCACATGGCAACTTGCTAGGCATGCACATTTTGTTTTAATATATTAATAGATTAGCAAATTAACTCAATAATCAAGATATTTTCCGCATGCTAAGTAAACCAGTATAGCATAATAGAACAGAAAATAAGTTGGGAGTGTGAGATTTTTTAAAAAAATAGATATTCTTAATTTATTTATTTTTAACGAGATATTGATAAATAAGAAAAAGTCAGCGTCAACTACAAGCAGCGCATCTAGTGTAGTGGTATCATAGTACCCTCCCACGGTACTGACCGGCGTTCGATTCCCCGGATGCGCATTTTTCAACTTTTTTTTATCAACACCAACGATAATCTAAATTTTCATCGATAATCCAGTTTAAGTTTAATTAAACTACAATTAAAGTGCCATTACTAATTTTACCACAGGTGGGATTCCAACATAAAACAAACTCTGGATAGCATTAATTACATGTCCAAAACACCTAATTTCACTCATTCGTTCTTCAATTCATTCTTCCCCCGCCAAAATCTGTTGGCGTGCATGTAAGTAAAGCAAATCTCATCTCTTTAGGCGTTGGATTTTCAGTTTCATGCTTGTCATTCTGAATATTTGGGAATGTTTCAAATTACTAGATATAATCTCTGAGAAATTTCGCGGTTTGTGTATCGTGATCGCATGATTATGTACGATCAATGTCGGTAGCTAAGAATGCTGAATTTAAGATGTGTAGGGTTAGTCAGTGGTTACTGTAGAATTCAGCAGCTTGGGGTTTTAGGAGGGTTAGATTTCTATTTTTTGGGATTGAGTTGGTGGAATATGTTGCAGCATGGGTTGATTAATTGCTTGAATCTTTGGAATTGCTCATGAACAGGAAAATTCGAAAACCCTAGTCGTTCGTCGTGGATGAAAGAATGGTCACGTTGAGAAGCGGAAGAGGGACGAATCAGTCCGACTCTACTTCACAAGCATCGCAGCAGTATCCTGAGTTCTTCAGGATTTTTCTGCCAGAACACAATCCAAGACACTGGTAATTTTGTTAATATATATTACATGCTTCCGAAGTATACGCCCCAAATATTTGCGAATGAACAATCGTAATAATCAAAGTGAATAACCTCATATATGTGAGTGAACAATCATAGTATTTGGAGCACACGCTCCACATGCACCTAATAAATTGCGAATTTTGTTACTACCCCTTTCAATATATATTACATGCACCCTGAATATGTGCTCCAGATATTTGCGAGTGAACAATCTAATATATTTGGGTGAACAACCTAATATATGTGGGTTAGTATCTGGAGCACATGCTCCAGGTGCAGCTAATGAATTGCACCCCTTTTTTCCTATTTCCATGTGTGCTGCTTGTTAGGGTGTTTGCCTTTTTGCTCTTGTTCTAGGGTAAAAACATATTGCCTCCTTTAGGTATACATAAAATCTTGAGGGTTTTTTGTTGCTCAAGCAGGACCTATACTGGGTATTGATGCCTTGATGGTATGCTTATGTCTATTATATGCCATGGTTTGGAGACCTGGGTGTTCAGTGCATGAATGCTCTGTTTGTAGCCTTAGTATTTTAGTGAAAGTGTCTGTGGTTGGTTTATTATACTATGTTGAACATTCTGATTGTTAGAAGTTGAGCCAAGCCAGATTTGTTAGGCTTTGTGAACTGTATCTCCCTGCCTTTATTTATATAGAATAAACTTATATCGTGTGTTAGATTCCTATTAGGGAATTGTGACTACAACGCATGTGGATGGCTGTATCAGTACAGTTTTGTGGATTATGAGAAGTGATCTTGGAGCACTGAATAGGATGTTATGCCCTAAACAAATTGCACTTTAAAGAACTTAGGAGCATGTAGTCGCCCCGTGGACTATTCTGTTAAAATCCTGAATCACATTTATAGTAGAGAGAAATTAGCGAATGCTCTCTTCATGATCTAAAACGGGTTTGCAAAAGAGTTTGTGTTTGGTTTATATCATGGGATTTGGGAAAGATGTTTAGAAGTGGTGCGGCTGCCAAGCTAACTTAAAAACTCATGCCATTGTATTGTGCACTCTTCATGGCGTTCATGCATTTGTAGTCCTATATATCATCCACTAGAATAAATTTATTCTTTGCATGCACCTATGTCTACATTTCTATGAAGGATGGTAACAACTTCAAGCATATAATTTTGGTGAATGCTCCTAAACAGTAGGATGAGATCAAACTCAAATGCAGGATTCCAATCAATTTATATGCAAGTTTTTAGATCTCTTGCAGTCTTAGAAACAGTTACTAAATTAAATGCTCTTGCAGTGTATACCCCCGGCTTTTGAAGAGAACTTCGATGGCAACGTTCTGAAGAAATTAGTCTTGAGAAATTTGCAAGGAAAATCTTGGCAAGTTGAGTTGGAAGAAATTGGAGGCAGGTTGCTCATCAACAAGGGTTGGGAAGACTTTGTGACTAGTCATTGTTTAGAGCTAGGAGAGTTTCTGATCTTTCAATACCATGGGGATGGCCTATTCCTCGTCAAAGTATTTGGTTTAAACGGATGCAAAAAGGGTGATACCACAGGCAGTAGCCATCACCTTGATCTGCAGGTGGTGGAGGCAGCAAGACCAGAGCAAATAACTAATGGCCATGTTGACACCTTTAAATGGAGACGTTCAGGAAGAGGTATGGTGGTTGAAAATCGACACTCAGCAGGTGGGCTTTCTTTTGAAGTAGTTTGTCACTCATCTTACCTATTCATATTTTAGTTGTGGTTTATGATGGCATGATGGCATCTACTTTCAGATTCACGTAAAGCAATAATGTGCGTTCCAGAAAGGGTTGAAGATTCAAACTCTTTACGATTCTCTAAAGTTCATGATTACAAGAGGAATTATGAGATGGTAAATTTCCCTGTTATTGTGTGCTATTTGTGTCACTGAATGATGTGGTCCGTTTGTATTTGTTGTTCGTCTGACTGGCATTGGATTCGCAAGAGAACGAATTCTATGGTATGCACATTTCTGTTGGATCTTTCAAAAATAGCCTCACCTGACAGCTTTTGTTAAGGTTCCAACTTCTGAGCATCTTGAACTCCTGTGAGTAAGGGCCTGTCAAAAAATCTGACTAAAATGGGTAGGCTAAGTTTTTACCTAAATCTATCAAAATTTACCAAAATTTACCAAAACTTTATCACAATTTACCAAAACTAAAAAAACACAAAAAATTTAATTTTGGTATATTAGGGCAAATTTGACAAAATTTACCAAAGCTTATCAAAAATTATAAAAAACGTAACTTGTACCCAACTATCTTTTACCCACAAACTTAACATTTGTGGCTTTTTTTTTTGGTTTCTCATTCTTCTGATTTTGTTCTCTTCTTCTGAAACTCTGAAAGTGTCTAAAAAAGGCATTCATTTATACATTCATGGTGAACTTGGCTTTGTTTAATCCTGTCTGCAGCCCATTCCATTAAGTTTCATTGTTGAGCATAATATAAACGCGCCTGAAGTGGAAAAACCGATGGAAATCCAATTCCGAAACCAGAATGGGGTTGCAACTTCAGCGATGTTTCGCAGGAGGGCAGATCGCCGGCTTTTGGTGACCCAAGGGTGGAAGCCTTTTTGCTTGCAAAACCACATTGATTACGGGGATGAGGCAGAGTTTGAGGTTGTCCTTGACAGACGTAGAAGAATCAAAGAATTTGTTCTGCTTCAAGTCCACCACAAAGGCAGGAAAAAGCTCGCAATCAGATCTCTGTGACGACGTGATATTGTTTAGTTTGCATCGACCAGGTTTTCAAAACTTGATCTCATCCATCTTGTACATATGAGTTGGGAACCGGGTTACGATTGAGGTATCTTTGTAGACATTTTGCTGAGCTCATATTCACTTGTAACGAGTGGGAAGCTAATTTTCTTAGTTTTTGTACCCTGAGATTTTTGAAATACCAAGGTTGAGGCAATTAGAAAGATTACTAGAAGCTCAAAGAAAAGAAACAAAGCTTGATGGCATCATTGAGCAATTTCTACTGCTCGAATTTGGCCAAAAGCTAGGAACAATTTCTGTCTAGTAAAAGAAATCTAGTTTTTTTGGTTATGCAAAAGTAATCTTGTTTTTTACTGAAAGAAAAGGTAATTTTCAAAGAGTTTCTTGTGACACTATTTTTGTATTAATCATTAATGTTGTATAATTGAGCAACAAACAATATGATCCAGCTACAAATGGTAGAAATTCTTGTGCAAACAATAACATAAATCTCAAGTGGTTAGTTAGTAGTAGGCACAAATGAAATCAATCCCCTTCAACTTTGAATACTCAAATATTCACATGAAGAGATTTCCTGCTAGTTGCTCATATATATATATAGCAATCAAATCAAATCAAAAACCTTCCTCTTTGTTTTTTTTTTTTCCTTTGTTTTCTTGTTTAATGTTTAGGGTTTTCGGGTTGGGTTTTTGCAATATATGAATCAAAATGAATAAAACACCCCCACCATCACTAATAACAACATACATACTTTGCTATCAATGAAATCAATCCATTCCAAATGGGTTATATCAATCAACATGCATAACATCCTCAACCCTTCCCTCCTCTTCCCCCCATTAACCCGAATCCATCGATTTTCGGGCCCCCACCCACCCGAATACGGGTCAAACCCATATATCCATATATCTAAACCCGCTATTGATCAAGTAACTCGGCAAGGGGGGCTCGGCTTGTCGTGGGTGGCTCTTCGCCGGCTTGACCGCCGGTTTCCCGGGAAACCCGGCTGGAGCCGACCATGTCCTGACCGGCTCTTCCAGCACCCAGTCGAGACTCTGCACGAATTTCTCCCCGAATTTGAACGAAAACTCCAACACCCCCCGGAATTTCCCGGATGGGGTCTGCACCTGGTAGGTCATCCTCCGGTCCTCGCCGGAAACCTCGCCGGAATTCTCCTCGCCGGAGCTCTCCTCTGCGTCGAAGAGCTCCTTCAGGGGGACGTAGACCCTTCCGATCTCCTTGTCTCCCAGGGTTCGCTCCGACATGATCTGAAAAACTAACCCTAGCCGGTTCAGCCTAGCCGCGGACTCATCAAAGGCGAACCGCATTTGGAAATGCCACTCCGGGTTGACCCCTCCGTCCTTGTGGACCGGGGTCCGTTGCATGTTTCTCGGGTCGCCGGAGACCGACCCGATCACGTAGACGTCCATGGTGGAAAAGACGTTGACGTCCTTGAGGTCCTTGGCGCAGATGAGTGTCACCTCGATGGGTCGATACTCCATTTTGATCATCAATTCGAGGATCGATCGAGGATATGATCCGGGTCGTCGGATTTTGTTCCTTTATTTTAGTTTGGGATTTTGGTTTGGTTTTGTTTGGCCCCCCCCTTTGCTTTTTCCCCAGATTTTGTGTTCTGGGTGGGGAATTGGTGGGGGGAAATGAGGGAGGGGGGGTGAGGAAGGAAGGAAGGAAGAGAGGAGGAGAGAGAAAATTAGGGTTATAAAAGGGAGAAGAAGATGTTTGGATGGGAGAAAATTAGGGAGGTTAATTGGATCATCAGATTCAGATGCAATCAAAACCGAGTTTGAAGGTAACCACTCAATTACAAGCCATTGTTAGATTGTTTCCTTTTTGAGTGAGTCTTTGATACTTACTTTTAAATAACCGTCTTACCTACCATTGCGCGGGAAATTTGGAGGGTTTATGGGTTGAATAAGTGTTGTGATTTATTAGTAGGCTAATTAATGAAGTTGACCAAAATGCGAGATTAGATTTTTTAAAAAAATACTCCCTCCGTTCCGTATTATTTGTGGTCTTTGAAAATTTTTTAAGAATTTTGACCATAAATTTCTCAATATATACAAGGATTATTGGATGATAATACACTGAACTTTAGGGTATTGGACAATAATGCACTGAACTCTTTTCTTGGACTCTAATACACTGAACTTTGAGGGTATTGGACAATAACGCACTCAGACCAATTCAGCTGGTGGTTGACGCGGTGGTTATCTTACTTTGAGGTGTCGTTTTTCTATTTTTTCAGAAAATTTTTTTGTCGTGTAAAAAAGTACACATAAGCAGGATGACTAATATATTTTTTTGGAAAAAAATAGAAAAACAATACCTCAAAGTAGGACAACCACCGCATCAACCACCGGCTGAATTGGTATGAGTGCATTATTGTCCAATACCCTTAAAGTTCAGTGTATTAGAGTCCAAGAAAAAAGTTTAGTGCATTATTGTCCAATGCCCCTAAAGTTCAGTGTATTATCATCCAATAATCCTATATACAATGAGCTGCTATATAAAATTATCATCATTAGATTCATCACGAAAAATACTATCATAAAAGTATAATACTACAATTGTTAATATCACGAAATTATCACTCAAAGATAGACATTGGAGACCGTGAAAGTTAAAATTATGACAATTAATATGCAATAGAGGGAGTAGTTAGGAAGTGAGATTAACATTATAAATTAAAATAAAATTTATTTATGAGGTTGAAACTACCCTCATTTCAAATTTCTTGTTTGTTATGATGTTGATCACATTATTAATTTTATGGTATACTTGATACAAACTCAAATTTAAATGAATAAATTTGAGTTATGATTAGACATGCATATTTGTCACACTTATATCTAAACAAGTTCGCATTAGTTGATTTTTTTTCCTTTTGTTTTTGTCTAATTAAATACACAAACATGTAAAAAATACAGAAATTTAGGATATATAAGTTGCAACATATATAATATAATTTATGCTTATTATTGTTGTTGTTATTTAGTGAATGAAATTGAAGGGTTCATAGTATTTTGATATACACTTTTCTAACGACCAACGTCTTTCGATTTGTACGCAATGTATTTTTTTCTAGCTATTAACTTCTTTAAGTTTCCATATCCAATGCATTTGCCAAGAATGTGAAATTTAATCTAAGAAAGTGAGCCAAAAATTGAACTAACATATAAAATGAAGAACACAAAACATTTTGTAAAGATATAAACAATAGGAATCGAAGCTCCAGAATTCCGACACAACATTAGCAATGACCTCTAAATTCATCTCAGAAATCTTGTAAACCACAAACATTTTGGCTTAATACATAAAATGAAGAACACAAAACATTTGTAAAAGTACAAACAATAGGCTCCAAAACTCCGACATAACATTAGCAATGGCCTCTAAATTCATCCCAGAAATCTTTACAAATTACAAACAAATGTCCTACAATAAATGTAAATATGACATCACAAAGAATGAGAACCTCAATAATATAGTCAATTCAAAACCCTCGAAGCTCTCTTTTCCTCTTCCATCTCCTAAATCAGAAGCCAAGCCATATATACAATCATGTTATTTTGCCAAGACATTGACCCAATAATCCACCCATTTATTATTTTCTTATTGCCCACTTTGAGGCCCCACCAAACTCGACCCGTTTTCTTCGTCATCAATAGCACAAGCTGCCAGCACCACCGGAGCATAGGGGGTCTCTTCCAGAGCGACATTTTGAGGTGGAATTTTCACTTGTTTTCGAAATTTGTGCTAACTCAAATCCAAGTACTTAGTCATAAAGGGTGGTAGGGCACATATCCAAACACACTCTTGATATTGGTAACCACATCATGGCACCTTGTCAAGAGTTTCATCATCTGTTGTGATATGTCTCTGCTCACACAAGGTTGAGGTGGTGGGCCCGGTGGTGGTCTGATGTTGGCGACGAGATTATTATGGTGGTTGAAGTTATCATTTCTCGAGGCGACATTTACATGTAGGTGTTTAAGAGGGGGTGTATGCAACGGATCATGAGAAGAAGAAATCAACCTTTGATTGTTATTCACAACATTCACAGCAACAGAAATAGACGAGGACGAAGACAAAGATGAAGGACAACCAACAATACCCTTTTCACTGACCCTAAGAACGTCGAATTTCACTCGGGTCGCTTTGGTAGGGGGGCCCGCATCTTCGGGCTTCTTCAGGCATGATTTTAGGTGTTGCTGATGCATTGTACTATTTGTAGGAGCCCTAGTGCTGCTTGGGGGCGGTGGTGTTGGTTCTGCAACTGGCTTCAACATGAATTTGACATTCGAGAAGACGGACTTGTTGGCCACAGCATACCTAAATGCGACGTGGGCGTCTTGTTTGTACAAAAACGCAACCCGACAAGTGTTGGTTTTGTAGAATACTCGACTCAGCGACGTGTCCAGGGGCCCAAACCGAGCAAACCGGGCCTTGAGCTCCACAAGGGATGGAAATGAAGACCCCGACTCGAACTTCATCACCAAATATGTTGGCTCTTCAACCCGCGCTTGGCGGTCCACTCTCTTTTTTTCTTGTTGCTCTGCTGCCTTTACAGGTTTCAAAGGCGGTTTCTTGGTTCCACTACTCTTTATTTCAGGCTTCTTTTGTAGGTCCTTCTCAGCAGTGGTTTTTTTGGCCCTCTTAGTAACGACGTTTTCCTCCTGATTTTCAGAGGGAGTTCGTTTTCTGCTTCCTCCCTTGGTGGGATCTTTGTGTCTGGCCGAAAGCTTAGATGGCGGCTTCACTGGAGGCATCACCACTTTACTGCTGTCTTCAGTTGAAGCAGTGACGGGTCTGACGGCTTGATTCTCACTCGGGTCTGTTTCAGAGGGCGATAACCCGGTTGAGCTTTTAAGGAAAACTAGGAACCTGTATTTCAGAAAGAACTGAAGTAAAATTGCAAGACGAGTCCTCTCGACCGCATGAAAAGGGTCTACACCAAGACTGCGTAAATCAATTAGCATTTGTGGCAGCTCAACCTCATCCATTGGAACTACTGACGACCCCATTTTGATGTTTTTCTTTGAGCAGCTCGACACAGTTTCTGATGCGATTCTGTCATGATGCTCACTGTCTGTTTTTCTTCTTTTCTTTTTCTTCTTATTCCCTTGAAGGTCGGACTCCTCAACATTTTGCTCCACAGCAAGCCTTTTAACTGCCTTTTTTTGCTGGTTGTTTTTCTTCACCGGGTCATTGATCGTGCCAACAGGGTTAGGAGGAGCAGAACCAACCTCACTTGGTTTTGTGATAGCCACTGCCACTACACTTGTATGTGATTGTAGCGAATCGGCAGTAGTATCCATGGTAATTGGCACATTGAGACCTGTAGAAACACAATGTTAAGTTTTCAATTTCACATCTTCATCTTCGCATTATCACAACAACTCTTAGTATGAGTCTACCGTGTACATGATTGAGGATTCAGACATAGACAGTAGGGACGAATCTAGAAACTAAATTTAGCGAGGTCAAATTTAAAGTCGTAGGTTCTTGAAAATTTACATCTAATTGATAACATTCAAAAACTAATATTAAAATTTAAATACAAACAACTCGTGAGCCTTATTTTAAAATTTGTATGGTATGTAATATAGTAAATGATATGTAATATATTAGATTACATATGTGCACAAATTATTCTTCTATTTTTTCATTTTATACTTAAAAAGATAAGTCAAAGTTATAATTGACTTATTAAATGATATTATATAAGTATATTTTCGTACAAAAACGACAACATTGTTATCTTTTCTTCTAAAAGCGGGGTCACATGATCCCACGTGAACCCACCTTAAGTTCGTCCCTGATAGACAACCTTATCTTAGCAAACATAACTACTTGCAGAGAGGCTGATTCCAATTTCCAAGAAACCCACAAAATGTCAAAAACAGTTTTGGGAAAACCTTTAGAAGTTGAAAACCTCGAGTAAAAGATTATTAAAAGCAAAGGATACCAATAACAATCATATTTGCATTCTTCATTCCCAAAAAACAATGGAGATTCCTTGCCTGCAGTGGAAACATCTTTCACAGTATGTGCAAGAGCAGAAGTTGAAATTTCATCTTTCGCAGAAGTATTGATCGTGTTGTCATTGACTGAGTCTGAGAGAGCTTGATCCCTTTTCTGAAACACGTAACTGGCAACGGCTGAATATGATGTTCCTTCCTCGCATGCAGAGGATGAAGAGGAACTTGCATTAAATTGACTTACATTGGCCAACTCCTTCTCACCAACTTCATCTCTACGCTTGAAAAGGTATCTGTCTCTATCCTTCTTAGACGGCTCCTTGGATTTCCTAGCTTTAGTAGATTTCTTTGGCCGTCGTAGAGTTTCAGCCGTGACTAAAGGGCCGCTTAGAGGAGCTGTGAAAAGAAATATCATTTCACGATATCAGCGTCGACACACTAAGCCAGCAAACGTGTCCCAACATCAAATATGGTATCAAGAGTCATCCAAGGCGGAAATCAATGGAAATTCAACTACATTGCCAACAGAAGATTGAAGAGACTATTTCATACTTCATACACATCACTATCATAGAAGTAACATGAATGTGACCCAGCAAGAAGAACAAAGTCTGAATCACATAAAGAATCTACAGTAGATCTTTAAAGATTGGGTGAAGACTAAAGAAGCAATAAAACCCATGACAACATAACAATTTTGGGTTGTAGTGTTCTGGTTAATCTTGTATCAAAGAACAGAGCAAAACCCAAGTTCAGAAATTGGCCAACTCTAAAATGAAGGTATTATAAACAAGGTCAAGAAGCCATTTCTAATTCGAACTTTTGTTCAAATAGACAATCAAATCATCAAATAGTTTTGAACACTAGAAACCCAAAAACATGTTAATCTTTACCTAACATGTCCAACGTCATCACAATCTAGTCATCTAAGAAGTTAAGATAAATCAAAGTGTCATGCATAAAACAAACTTCTTTAGTTTGATTGTTGATATGCATTCTATTTCCATGAAACGATAATGAAATCATGTCCTATTTTCTATGAAGCCCATAACAAGGTTATACTCCAATTTAATTTCACAACCAATTGGTCACATGCTTTCATTCTTAGTTATAGAAACGGTATGTGAAAACAAAAGATCAACTTAACATGCAATTCATAACCAATCTATGCCATCGTGAAGCATAACGTAAAAATGATATCTAAAGAGATTCTCAAGGCCAATTCATGAACGGGGTGGAGGAAAGCAAACATCAGAGCGAGCTTAAAGTAGTAATGTATATATGACACTCCTAGCTGTTTTTTGATGGTATTATCTTAATCAAAACAATCATTAGTGATTAATACATGCAGTTGCCACGTAAATGATTTATGGTAATCAACAAGCATGTAACCCTTTCGATTTCCATTTTTCTCTTTTGAGTCAGCCGAAATCAGCCTCTTCATGCACTTCTATGCATGGGGGAAGACTACTTACAACTGGATCCTCAAACTCTGCGTCAACGGGACTATAATGAGGACTATTGTTGTTGTTGTTTATAACAAGCATGTAACTAGACTATCTTTATGCATCGAACAAATAATTCAGAGTCTTCACCTTCAACATTCTTTTGTTTGGGAACATCTAAAGTTCAAAAGTCATAGAATAAGGTTCAATGCTCGCATGTTTTTTTCCTTGTTGTTTTCTGTGTGGGGGGTTACGGAACTGTAACCAATGAACCATGATCTTCTCATACAATCACTAATTTCAATTGAAACCAACTTCAAAGAACACATAAAGAGAATGATATCACCTTATCTAACCAAACAAAACATAAACGTCAAGAATGCACCCACAACCAAAATCCAGATATACCTTGAGATCGCTCCTTAGTAGTTAACAATGATGGTGGCATTTGAAAAGGCCGAACTGGCTGCTCCCCGAAAGCTTGGGCATAAGTCTCATCAAACTCTTCAAACACCGCTCTACGGTAAGCAAGTGCAACAGCCCTTTGTTTCACAAAATCAAGGCTCTTTCTTTCACCGGTTTTTGGCGCCACAGCCAACTCCCTCACAAACGAAAGAACCTCCAAAGGACTAAAACCCTCTCTCGCCTTGCGAACCTGGCTCACAGAGTAAACAGCACCAGGATCATAACCAACAACATCAACAACCACATAACCGGGGACACTCGCTGGTCTAAAGTTATACACATTTCGACAACAACAGCTCAAACCAAGCGCGCTCCTCCTACTCGCTTCATCAATGGATTCTCTCACAGCCCGGACAAAATTTCGACTGTTTAACTGATTCGATTTCTCAATGTAATGTGGCTCGTAGGGTACGAGCTGTGTGATGTCGAACCAACCATAGCTACTGTCACCAAAGAATGCAACCAGGATATGTCCATCCCTTTTCGTGCGACGAACAGAAGAAGAAGCCAAGGATTCATTGTATATGTGGCCTGGCCACCATGGATGGGACTTCACCTTGCCCCATACCATATCACCCATTTCAAAATCAGAACAACCCATCATCATCTTCATAGTTTCATTTTCATTTCTTACATTATCATCAATGTTGATGCCATTACAGACAATGTTGGTACTTTTCGCATCAGAATTTGCGACACCCTCAATATCAAAAACAGGGGTTTCGGATTCGTTCTGGGAATGTCTAGGGTTCCTGTCTTGAACCCTAAAATCGATTTCGATGTCGCTGTCTGAATCATCGCTGCTTGAACAAGCCTCATTCAAACAAGAATTCGCACCCGAAACCCTATCGTCATCACCCTCTTGCCTAGGGTTAGGGATAATTCCGCCTTCATCGTTATCGTTTTCTCGGGCGCCCGAATTTTGCCCGGGACAAACCCTAGTTTCTTCATTCAAATTCGAATCAGTCCTTTGCTCATTCGTTCCATTATTAACCGCATCATTTGAAACCCTAGGATCTTCTGCTTCGTGAACAGAAGGCGGGTTCCTTTCCAGATTGAAATCAATCAAATCATGGTTCATGGTTAAGATCATGCTATAAAAACAACGTAATTTCCATTTCAAATTAATTGCATGGGATATAGAGGGAAAAGCAAACGATCACGGCTTAATTTCAGTGGGAATTGAAGCTTCCAACAGAGAAAGAGTGAGTAACTGCGCTGTTCTAATTTGTTTATGCCTCTTGTTCTTTTTCTTTTCTCTTTTTTTTTGTTTTGTTTCAGAGGATGTTTTTTTTTCCTTTTTAATTTAACTATGTCGCCCACTGAAATCATATGGGGAACACTACTTGACAAGCTAACCCGAGACCCAAATCGAAAAAAATGAACCCACATTTGAACGGATGATGCGAACTAGAAAAAATTCAAAATTGATCTGAATCACAACATGAAAGAGATCTTATTAAGATCCACATTCAAATAACCTCATATCAAACTAGAACCTAATTAGAAATAACTTCACCCAAATTAATTTGAATACGATTTATTTGAAACCAACTTAAGCCCAAACCGAAATTGGGAGACCCGATGGCAACCCAAAGCAATTTTCAACTAACCCAAATTTAAATCGATTCACTCGATTGTCAAGTCTTGGAAACACTCCACCATAGAACAAGTAACTCAAAAGCAAGCTCTAATTCCAAGAGCCAATCAGTGCCTGTGAATGTCATTTTTCATAGGTTTGGTTAATCGGTTCTTTGGTTTGATAAAGGATGAATTACAACTATAATTACATAAATCAGCACATGGACTGGGATCCCAAAACCACATTTCAATATGTTTTCAAACTTGTTAATTATTTTAATTAACGGTGTTGGATTGATTATTATTTTGGGATGGAACAAACAAATGACTATGCTTTTTGGTAAATGTTCTATTCATTATTGTAAAGTTGGCTTATTAGGGGTGAAATAAATAACATTGGGGTGTTTGGTAAACAGCCCATTCAATTAGCTTATTGGTCCCAATAAACCATTTTTCAATAGGCTTAGGGGAGTAGCTTATTGTAAATGGCTCATTGTGGAAAAGACCATTTTGTCCAAAAGTTGTCTAAATTTACAACATATGCCATCCTAAAGCTTATTGGTCCCAATATTTGATGCATATTTATCATATTAGTGATAAAGGGTATAAATGGAATTTTAGCAAAAAAAATTTTAGAATCAGCTAATTTTATTAATCACAACTTTTCCAAACAACCAATCCAAACAGTAAATACAATCAGCCAATACAAACATCCAACAACAATCAGCCAATGCAATCAGCCAACAGCTATCAGCTGTTTGCCAAACAGGACCTATATCAAAAATAAGCTAGGACCATGAAAAGTCACGCTCCCAGGTCTGCCATCTTATTTCTATCAGCAGTTAGACTGTGGTCCTAGCACAATGCAACATGGCCCCATTTTTATGACAACAGTAAGTTGTTAGCGTGACGTTTGCCTATCATCCGCATGTCCCAAAAGAAAAAAGAAGTTCAAACAACATTATAAGTCTAGATTTATGTAGAAATTTTTTAAAAAAAGATCCAAAAGTAAATCCAAATAACACATACAACCATAATTGGAAGTTTTGAACAAAAGTAATTTCAGTGACATATTTTTCCAAGAACTCATATTGTATATGTTCAAAAAGTCTTTCCTGAATGTTCAAAAAATCATATCCAAATGTTCAAAACCCAAACTGAAAACATATTTTATACATGACTATTGAGTTGTGCCAAGTTGAATGATATTATAGACAATGAATACATCTTGAACTTTTTCTTGACTCTAATACATCTGAACTTTGAGGGTATTGACAATAACGCACTCACCAATTTAATCGCCATTGACGCGTGTCATTGTCCTACTTGGAGGTGTCGTTTTTCTATTTTTTCAGAAAAAAACTTTTGTCGTATAAGAAAGTACATATAAGCATGATGACTAATATATTTTTTTGGAAAAAAATAGAAAAATGATACCTCAAAATAACACAGTCATCGCGTCAACCACCAGCTGAATTGGTCTGAGTGCATTATTGTTCAATACCCTCAAAGTTCAGTGTATTAAAGTCCAAGAAAAAAGTTTAGTGCATTATTGTCCAATATCCTTAAAGTTCAGTATATTATCATCCAATACAATCTATAGATAGTTTGGATCATACAATTCAATATACCAAAACTTGCAACTATTTGAGAGAGAACAAACAATGTTTTGAGTATAACCTCCACTTCTATTTTTCAGTTTGAATTGACCCAAAAAAACCCATTATGCCCACAACTAAAGTTTAAATTTATGTTAAATTAAGTTAATGTTAAAATTTAGATGAGAGATTGACATCTGATCCCAATTTTTAAAGTTTGGATTAGGTTTGACTATTCAAACAAAAATAAATCCAGGTCAATATTTGATTCAAGCAATAAAAAAATAGAGAAATATTGTGTCCGAACTCCGAATATTCAGTTAATATCAAAACTCGACGTAAAATATACGACTAACATCCAATTATTTCGCGCCACACTAGTTCGGAAATTCGGATATTCAGATTGGATAAAATTTTGCAAGCTCCATCGACACTTCCCCTCATAAAAAAAATTAAAGAATTTCTTTTTCTGTGCTTCTCAGTTCCACTGCGTATTCGACCTCACTCCATTTACCGGTATAACCGTAAAAGCCGTCAACCATCAGACAGACACCCTCCCTCTTTCAGTTATCCCCTTTTCAATGTCATTTCAATTTGATTACTTCAAACCCTAATCGGAAAAATCAAACACCATTACTCCGTTGCAGAGCTGGGGTTTCGAATTATTCAACTGCTAATTGCGCTGTCTCAATTAAGTTGTTTTCGGTGCTGAACAGCTCCATCAAGCCCTAATTTCCGAGGTCATGTGATTTCCTTCAAGGCTTGTTAAACCCTAATTGAGCTTAGCTCGCCGGTGCAATGCTGTTTGGTAAGTGTTTTGGTTAAGTTATTGCTTTGTATGTTGATAAATTGTGTCGAATTTGAGGGAATTGTTTCAGTGGAGAATTTTAGGGAGTACGAGTGATGTACGTGTTTCTTGGTGAAATTTTGGATTTTTTTTTGGTGAGTTTGGAAAGTTTGGTGAGTTTGTAGCTTGTTATTAGTGTTTAGAGCATGTAATCCATGATTAAATTGGGAAATTGTTACTTGCTGCTGGGGTATCAATGTATCACTGTAATTTTCTGGGGAAGTGGGGGGGGGGGGGTGTTTGATAATAGGGGTTGTAATTTTCGCAAAAGAATGTGAATAGCACCACAAGCTACGTTTCTTGGACTCTTGATTTTGCCCATAGGTACCGGGAATGCTACATATTTGTGTAAAAGTTAGCGACCCGCCTTCTGAGACTAATGACCCGGGAAACGTTCCTGGTAACTACTCCCTCCGTTTGGTTTTATCCGTCGCCTAGGAAATTGTGTTAAAAACTTTGATCGTTAATATCTTAATTTGTATAATGATCCATCATACAAAATTAGTATCATTAGATTCGTAATAAAAAATACTATTCAAAAAGTATAGTTTTATATTTTTTTATAAATTTATATTAGAAATTATTGATTAAAAATTGGCACTGAAAACCGTAAATGACAGGTAAAAAAGAACAGAGGTAGTATGATTTTGCCTCAATTACCAGTGTCAGACACTCCATAGACATGGGCATGGATATCTTAGCCCAAAAATGATTTTTTTTTTTAAAAAAAAACATTATAGTCCATGATGGCAACTTTGATATACACTCAACCCGTCAACATGGGTATACCTTAGTCTGAGTAACATAGACCATGAGGTCGGGATCAAGTGATTATTTTGCTCTCATGTTTTGGTTAGTGATGGATTTGGAGCTTGAAAATCCTGTAAACAATTTTCGCGGCAAATGCTTGCAGGTTGCCCATAGTTGGGCACACTTCCATAAATCAGAGTCTAGAGGTTGTTGGGAGATAAGAGAAATCAATGGATAATCCACGTTCAGCTGTTGCTAATGGCGATGACCCCGTGGGAATTCCGGATGATTTGCGTTGTAAGAGGTCAGATGGCAAGCAATGGAGATGTACTGCCATGTCTATGCCAGACAAAACTGTATGTGAAAAGCACTACATTCAGGCAAAAAAGAGGGCTGCAAATTCTGCATTACGAGCCAGTCTAAAAAAAGCTAAAAGGAAATCTTTGGGTGAAAGTACTGTCTACTTGGAGAGTAAAAGTGATGACAAAGATATGCCACTCACAGACATAGAAGTGCAGGATTATCCTGTTTCAAGTTCGGGGAAGAAGGCTAAGGACAGGCTAACAAAGAGCCAAGTGCGCTATTCCCCTGAATCATCTCCACCGAGAAGCATGTCAGTTCGGAATCCTTTGGATCCAGATGATGATGTGCAAACAGATGGTACTCCCTTTGATGAAAGTCAGAGATCATATAGGTCATCCCCTCTTTATGGTATAGAATCTTCAAGGAATATGATACAGAGGAGCACTGACAATGGAACAACAGCCTCAAGTGAGGTATCCGTTTTATAAGTATTAACATTTTACTTGTCCTGTACTCCTGTAGATAATTTTATTGGTTGCACGCAGACCATGTTCTCGTGCTAACTATTGTTTTATTGCCACAACTTGATGTATAATAGTTAGGTGAATATTGTGTTGCAATTATGTTTGTAGAAGCATGGGTATTCTGATGGACGTTGAGGTACAAAATTATCATAACAGATTGAGATAGACTCTAATTATATTGTAGACTAATAAGGATCAGCAAAGTATTTTTCTAAAATTTTATATTACATCTCTCATAAATTCTCTTCATTTCGAATTCACCTTCTTGGAAGTCATAATATATGTAGCTTCACGTGGTACTACTCTGTTTTCCCTTTTCAGGCTATCTGAATGAATTAAGGAGCTTAATCCACAGACACAAAGGTCTTTGGTTTTCTTTATTTGTCTACATTGTTTGTGTTTGGCTGCGGCGGATCCAGAAATTTAGAAAAAATTCTTTATGGGGTTCTTTGAGAGTGTTGATCACTAGACAATGGGGTATCTTATATTATAAATTGTATTTTTAGCCAATTTTCTCAAGGTTTGATAGAGATATTTTCCCCCAATGGGCCCTTGGACTGCATATTGTACAAAGTGGTTCTGCCACTATGTTTGCTACTTAAAGAATAATAATGGGTGCGCACAAGGGATTCTTTGTCCAAATATCTGTTGTGACAGTGCATTTATAGTGGCCAGATCATTCTTTGTACAGAATAATAAGTTCAATTTGCCTTTTAGGATCAGTCTGACGCAGCCACAGACTCTTCTGATGACATGGGGGGACTAACTTGCCATCAATGCCGAAGGAGAGATAGACACTCCGTTATTCGATGCCTTAAATGTGACAGGAGGGGTTATTGCACAAGCTGCATCAATACATGGTGAGATAATTGTTTAATATTGAAATTCATAACCTTTAATTGTGCTATTGTTTGATCAGCTGTTCTCCTTTTTTTAGGTACAAGAACATTGCTGTGGAAGAAATTCAAAGAGTTTGCCCTGCATGTCGTGGTTCTTGTAGCTGTAAGGTATGCTCAAGGGGAGACAATTTGATAAAGGTAAATGCCAGTTAGTGGTCATGTATCATCTTGCTCTTTGTTACCTTCATCGTGCTATTAAAGAATTTGCCTAAAGAGCATATCTGTTTTGTTTGGCGTTTACTTAACCTTTGGATTTGGCTTTGTAGGCCAGAATACGGGAAATCCCGGTGCTCGACAAGTTGCGATATCTTTATTGCTTGCTATCTTCAGTGCTTCCTATAGTTAAGCAGATCCACCAACAACAGTGTGCTGAAGTGGAACTGGAGAAGAAGCTACACGGTAAGATCCTGGTGACTTCATTGCTCGTCTTTTCATTGTTGAAGTGTATATTATCTATTCTAATGTCATATGCATCTTCAGGAGCTGATGTAGACCTTGAGAGGACAAAGTTCAATGCTGATGAGCAGATGTTATGGTAAGCATGGCATCTTGGCTACTTCCTTTAATTTGTAATAAGACATTCAAAATAGTGATGATATTTTTATTTATTTTTTAAATAGAAAGGACTAAGATCTGCACATGTTCCTATAACGTGTTCCTCAACTGGATAGTGTCCGTGGGCTGTTTATTTATTTTTGGGATAATGTGTATGTTTCACTAAAAGGATTGCATTTCAGTGATTGCTGCAGAGTACCCATAATTGATTATCACCGGCATTGTTCAACCTGCTTATATGATGTTTGCCTTAGTTGCTGCCAAGATTTGCGTGATGCATCAGCTGTTAGCCTGGAAGACAGTGTAACGAATAATCATGGGTCTGAAGAAGCCCAGCTTGTAAGTACTCAGAGTTTTTCAAAGCAGAGGTTCCCCTTAAGCATCAGGGTTCCTGGGTGGAATGCCAATAGAGATGGCAGTGTACCATGTCTTCCGAGGGAACATGGTGGGTGTGGTGACCCCTATTTGACACTTCGACGTATCTTTAAGATGAATTGGGTTGCCAAGCTGGTAAAAAATTTGGAGGAAATGGTTAGTGGTTGCAAGGTTACTGATACCTGTCCTTCCCCAGATATTTGCTCATTAAACTCTAGGTTTCTCAAATGTGCTTGTCGTAAGGACAGTGACGACAATTTCTTGTATTGTCCATCACTACTAGACACCAAAATTGATGGCATTGATTGCTTCAGAAAGCATTGGGTGAAGGGTGAACCTGTCCTTGTGAAGGAAGTCTGCGATGTTTCATCAAGCCCAAGTTGGGAACCCATGGTCATATGGAGAGAAATTTGTGAGATTACTGACGACAGGATGAAAGATGCTGGTAGAATAGTGAAAGCTGTTGATTGTCTGAATTTGTCTGAGGTATGCTTCATTTCAAACTTTAGCTCCACTGGAAGAAGGATCACAGTGTCTAGAATTTTGTTTACTTTAGTCTGCTTTTTAACCATGTTTAACTGATCAAGTCACTTACATGCTAAGGTCTGTTTTGGACTTAGTTTAAGAAAGCTCGCCTTGACCGCCTACGCAAGAGGCAAGCACCTTAGTACTCGAAAGGGGACCTTGCTCCCCCATGGAATTTGACTCAAAATTATGAACTCAAATGAAGCTACTTGCATATAAGTGTAATAAATCATCCTATATGTTTGAGACTATGAGTGCAATGCTAATTACCTCTTATACTCAACCAGTTAGCATTATCTTTACATTTACACTTGAATACCCTAAATCTGTAAATTAGAAGTTAAAATGATTGCATTTAGGGTTGGGTCTTAAAGGTGATTGCATAGGAAATCATCCTAGAGTTTCTGTTTATTTAGGGGGTGTTTGGCAAAGAGCTTGGCCTCAAAAAACTCTTTTGTTGCTATTAGCTCTTTGACCTTAGTTAGAAAACTATTTGAAGTGTTTGGCTAACAGCTTTTCATGTTATTTGTTTGGACCCAAAAGGTTAATTTTCAAACAACTGTTGGAGTAATTTTTAGGTTTTTAACATTAAAGCCAGAACCACATCATATGTTGTATAATGCTTTTAATAATGTTCTCTTAAGGCTCATAATTATTTTACTAAAATTATAAAAAATGATGTTAAGGCCTTGTTCGGCAAATTTAGCGGTATAGACATCCCATAGCGGTTTAGGTAGCAGATAGCAGTTCTAGTCTAGTGATTACTGATTAGCAAATAGTTGTTCATACGAGTGTTTGAAGAAAATAAGTTACGTAAATTTAGGGGTTGAGTTAGCTGATTAGCACAAATTAAACATAAAAGGATATGGATGACTTCCAAAGATAAACTTTTCAAAGGGTAATTTTTTTACCAAAAAATATGAAACGCTACTCCAAACGCTAAACGTTTTAACTTTATTAACGTTTCAGAAATGTTGGTTAAAACGCTAGATGCTACATAAAATGCTAGCTTATCTATCGAACACTAATATTTGTTCATTAGAGCCTTGACTTGGTCAAAATGTTAAATGATATACTAGATGCCATTGCATTGTCTAACACCACTGCAGTGTTCCGTAAACTAGAGCTTCAAGTAGCATTTCGTGATTTAACCAGCATTTCTAAAATGTGAATAAAGTTAATATTTAGTGTTTGGAGTATCATTTATTATTTTTTGGTCAAAAGATACCCTTTTATAATTTTTTTTCTTTGGAAATTATCCATGTTCCTTTTATCTTTTATGTCAACACCTATCTGCTAAAACATTAATCAGCTAACCCAACCGCTAAAAGTGGTGGACTGGAATCAACTTTTAACATTACGAGCTTGCTGTGATTTAGTAGAAATGTTGCTAATTTTAATGATAACATCCAGGAACTTCCCTAAACAACTATTTCTCTTCCTTCTTTTTTGGGAAGGGGGCTGTCTCATTTTTTACTTGTAGATTTAGTGAATTCATTGGAGCCAATGAGTTTTTTACCCCCTTTGATAAGTTGCCATTGATTGAATTTTGACAATGCTTTGATAGGTCGATATAGAGCTTGGAGAGTTCCTAAAAGGGTATTCAGAAGGGCTCATCCATGAAAGTGGCAGACCACAAATGTTAAAGTTGAAAGACTGGCCATCTCCGAGTGCTTCTGAAGAGTTCCTGTCATGCCAAAGGCCGGATTTCATCAGCAAAGTCCCATTTCTTGAATTTATTCATTCAAAGTGGGGTCTTCTGAATGTTGCTGCAAAACTTCCCCATTATTCCTTGCAAAATGATGTTGGTCCTAAGATATTTATCTCTTATGGCCTACCTCAAGAGCTAGGTAGAAGTGATCCAGTGACCAATCTCCATTTGAAAATGCGTGATATGGTGAGTATTTGCTTCCTTCATCTATCTTGTTCTCTGAGTTTTGAGAGTGAAAATAGCACGCAGTGTGCTTCACCTATATCCCTATGTGTGCTTCAACATTTGTCCGATCAATTTCAGCTGGCCTTTGTATTTCCTCTTACCTGTTGAATTTCTTGTCAATAAAAAGAGTATTTTAATGGTGCTCTAAACTTGGAGTTTGCCTTCTTTCACTGCATCTGCATGCTTGTGTTGGATTACGAGTTGTAATAACATTCAAGGTAGTTAGATTGAAGTTTTGGGTTGTTGTGTTTTGGCTCAAAAGAATTAGAATTCTTTACTTTCTGAAACCATACTAAGTGCAACTAGTACACAGCGGCTTGTAATTAGCAAAGGGAGTTCAGATACCTTATTTCTATGTTTTATTAGAGATTTCCTTACTTTTCAAAAATTTCTTCCATATAAGTAAAAACCATTTGCAAGTAACATGGGGAAAAAAGCTGCTCTTGCATTTCCATTGTAGTATAATTCCTAATAGTCAAACATGGCTTCTTTTTTTTTTTTTTAAAGTCCAGACGTTCATGTTGTTTTACCACGTTTTCCTCATTATGATTAATTATGACATAATGTTGGCATTTTTTTTGGGCAGGTTGCCTTTTGAAATATTTATGTGGTGATTTGCTTCACTTTTAACCAAACTAAGGATAATATCATGTACTAAAGGCTTCTGTTTCTTATAATCTTAGATTTTGTTCCTCCTTTTTTTTTGATGTTATTGATTTTGTGGATACCCTTTTTTGGGTTGTAATAAGCTTCTGTGAGATGCTTCTAGATCATCCTTTCTTGTAAATACTCTGTTTTAATGAATTTATCATTTTCTATGTTAAAAAAGGAAAACCCTTAGTTTTTGTCTATTTAGAGGATTAACGTTCATATCTTACACCTGCAAATGCTTGTAATGTGCCTACTGCCAAGGTGGTAATAGCTTTCAGTGAGAGAAAGACAAATGTCTGTGCAACATCCTCTGAGTTTCTCTCCGGTTACACCCCTATGATCTTCAATGTTCACATGGTGCTTGGCATTCTTCACATCAAATGTTCTACTGTATAATTCTTACCATTCCACTCTGTTGGTTTGATTTCTGCCTACTATGACTCATGGCAATGCTTGGTGCTGAATTCCTCCATGATTGCTTCCACTTTGCTTTGAATTAGTTACAAATCCCAAGCACCATCGACTGTATCGATAATGAATGGAGTATCCGATGAGATTAACACCTTTACATTTGATGGGAACAATGAACAAGAGAGCTTAAATTCTTTGTCACCTATCCATGGTCTAGTATTATTAATTTTTTTTTTTTGAGGGGTAGTATTATTAATTTTGTGGATAGCCTTTTTGTGGGTTGTAGCTAGCCTTTGTGAATGAGTCTCTCTCCATTTTTGGGTTTATTGATAGCCTTTCTTTTGGTAAGGTTGCTGAATATTTAGGAAGTTCTTGAGCATCCTTTCTTGTTATGTACTCCCTCCGTCCCAAATTATTTGTCCACTATTCCATTTTTTAATGTCCCAAAATTATGTCCACTTTTCTGAAATGGAAACTTTTATTTTATTGAAATTACTAAAATACCTTAAGTTTTAATTTTAAAAGTATTTAAATATAAGAGGGAAAAGTATAAATAGTAGTTTTGAATTCAAAACTAAGGGTATCATTAGTATTTTATTGCTAATTGAGATTAATTTGTCGTTTTTCCTTAAAATGCATGCTAAATCAAAGGGGACAAATAATTTGGGATGAAGGGAGTATAATTTATGTTTAAATGAATTATCCTTCACCTTATTAGAAAAGTATAAATTATTTACTTTGTGGCCCAGGGTGATCTGATTTCTAGCTTTGTATTTGAGGTATTATTGACATGATCCTAAGTAACTAGGTGTGCACTTGAATTTACATCTAGGTATACCTGTTGGTGCACTCATGTGAAGTGAAACTTAAAGGCTGGCAGCAGGCAAAGGTTGAGAAGACAAATAAAGCTTATGTTCAAGCTGAGGTGCAAGGTTCATTAGAAGATACATTCAGAGGCTTTACTGATAAGAGTCCACTTGATTTTCCATTTGAGGGATCTGATAGACGGGAAGTTAGGGCTAAGCTTGACATAAATCTAGATGAGCAAATAGAGGAGCCAGAAATCCAGACCATTGACCTTGAACGTCAGAATGCTGAGGGGTTTGTCTCTTCTGATTCTCGCGCGGGGGCCACTTGGGATGTCTTTCGACGGGAGGATATTCCAAAACTAGCAGAGTATCTCAGGCTTCATTGGATTGAGTTTGGAAGGTCTGATACAGTTCTCAGTGATCATGTAAGTAATTTGTTCCTGTTATACTGTACTACTTTCTTGTGATACTTGTTCCTGATCCCCTTTCATGGAATTTCAGGTTATGCGCCCTCTTTATGATGAGTCGGTGTATCTGGATGGGCACCATAAGGAAAAACTGAAAGAAGAATTTGGTAAGACTGCTGTTGTTTCCTTTTTGCTTTGCTGCTTTGCACATTGCTGTCTGAGAACCATGATTTATGGCTTTTAGCTTTGAGAACTCCTTTACAAATACACTGTCATTTCTGTCAATACCACAACCAAAACCAAAACCAATACTCCGGAATCCCTCACAGGCTAGGTATGGAGGGGTCGGATCTAGCAGTCTTACCCCTAAATTTTGCAATTTAGTTTGTCATTTCTGTAAATGTGATGTAATTGTTGGATAATTTCAAGTGTATGATAAGTTTAGTGACTTGGTTTTATCTAAGTTAACTCATAAGATAGGATATTGGGTATAAGAAAAAGTCAGGTAAACTTTTCGGGACCTAATTAGCCCTATTAAGGGTAACACATGTATGTGTTATCAAGTAAGGAGGTAACTTTGATAATATTTAGTCAGTTTTATGCATGGATAGTTTAAGCATGTTTTCATACATTTGATGAGTGGATAATAATGAATTAATTATTTTATTATCTATATTATCCAAAGATGACAAGGATATCTTATCCTTAATCTTATCCTTATGACAATGCTAAATCTCATCCATATCCACCCTATCCAAGTGCCTCTTCATGGCTTATAAATAGGGTGGATATGATGCCATTTCAAGGGGTTGTCAAATGGTGTCAAGTCTGAATGCCATTTGCAAGTTTGTGACATAGGACCCATCATATTCATTCCAACGAGAATCCCATCTCCTTGGTTTTTGGTGGCCACAATCTCTAAGGTTGACATGAGAGTAAGAGTCTAAGTTTCTACAAGGCGAGTGTTTTATCCTGCAGACTATATACGGCAGTTATATAAGTCGAAGGAGAGAAGGTATGCCTTCGACTCACTTGAATACCCGAGTAAATTCCCATCCTACACCGATTTTACATCAACAGTCTTCGACTTATATAACTATCGGGTTTGAGTGGGGGGCATGACGAAGATCAAGATCAAGTAAGGAGATATTCATGGATGAATTTGATGGTTACAAGTTCGGTCGATTAAGTCACAATCATGAGATAAGTATAAGTTTTTATTTTGCATGCCATTTATATCATGTTCTGGGATGAGTTTTTATATTAAGATGATGGGCAAAGAACAATCATGCATGCTTAATTGATGATCAATTGGACAACAATCTCATGATTGCATTGCATGTTTAGTGTCCTTCAAGGGTTGATAAGATCAGATTGTTATTTGGATAACTACCTTTAACTACCTCATAGTTTTATCTATGGCATGCATGAAATGTCTAGATGAGTAAGGGACACATACATATGTGTATGTGACGCATGACAAAGTCGTATGTTGTTTGTGATTGATAAGTATATTATTCATAAATTTTTTTGGGTATGTGATTATCAAGTTTAAGTTGTATGATTTATTTATACATGTTATATCCATATTATAATTTATGATGTTGCCCGATTTTAATAATACATATGTTAAGTTATGTAGACTATAGTTTTATGATCATGTGATGAGTTGACAATATGTGTTATATTGTTTTATTTGAGTTCGTACAAGATGATCATGTAATAAGTATATAGTCTATATGTATTGATTAAGTGTTATATGTATTGTTCAAGTATGCATGTTCAAGTATAAGTTTTGCTACAAGAAAAGAAATGTATATTTTATGTACATTTGAAAAGATTATAAGTCCATGACTATGTTACTATAGATGGATTTAATTAAGTTTAAATTGGCCAAGTGTACGATTTTAGATCCATGGTTATTTATTTTGGATATAGTCATGAAGAGAATATTTCATAAATAAATGTGAAGGTTTATTCACATTATAAGTTAAGTAGTATTCTCTATAAGATGATATGGCCAAATAAAGTAAAATGTAATTAATTTTAGTTACATATTTTGTAGCAAATGTCCAATATGTAATAGTTTAATTACATATATGAGATGGAGTTTTAAATTCTATAAGAGTACAAGTAAGGATTTTATTCTCCATGATAACTTAATAAAGTTTATATTAAGTTTAAGTTGTAATGGTTTAACTACATGCTAAGTTTAAGATGTAATTGTTTAATTACATGCTAAGATTAAGTTTACAAGTATGGTTCCAATAAGTACAAGGTTTAATGTGAGGTTAATCTTAAGAAGCCTACAGTATTGATTATTATCATAGCCTACATTATGATAGTTTAATCATATTGATTGCTAGATAATCTACAATATTGATTGCTAAGGAGTCTACAATATTGATTGTCAAGTGCTTACAATATGATAGTTTAATCATATTGACTGCTAAGACCTACAATATTGATTGCTATAAGCCTACAATATGAAAATTTAAGTCATATTGATTGCAATAAAGTTTAAGTATTCGAGTTCATTGCCTACAATATGATTGTTTAATTATATTGATTGCAAAAGTTAAGTTTCTTTTTCAATGGCGAAATGTAATACAATGGTTTAGTTGTATGGATATCGATATCGAGCTATAATACAATGGTTTAGTTGTATGTATTGTCGATATATTTAAGTATGCAAGTTTAAGTTACAAGTGTTATTAAGTATGACTATCTTCAAAGTTTAATAATTGATCATGGAAAGATATGGATTTATCTAGTGATCGTTATTGGTTAAGGATGAAGTAGGTCATTGTTTTCAAGATTTTCAAGTTGTTCAAGAAAGACCTCGGTTTGATCCTTTGGTTAAAGGACTAAACAAGGACTTGATAATTTTATATTATCAAGGGGGATAGGAATAAGCCCAATTTTAACAAATACTAATAATAGTGTCTCTTCTTGATACTTGACTTGATGTCAAGCTCTCGGAGAGTGACTTTATTAGATAGTGGTTGTGATAGCACAAATTTTAAACTGTCCTAAGGTTAAGTATTGTGCTTAAGCTGTAATGTTTAGAGGTTGAGTGTTTACTCTTAATAGACTGTTTAAGGATGGGGGCTCAATTACAGGAGCATATAAGTTTCAGTCTACCTATGTGAGCAAGAGGTGTAGCCGCCTCAAGGAGCTAATGGGCTTGGCTTCGATTTGCTCACGAGAGGATATGTGACACATGGCGGATAACAGTGTCGTAAGTTCAAGGAATCTTAGTTGATGAGTTATGTCGGTGAAATGTATCCAAATGATCAACAAGGATGTGAAGTTCAATGCTTAGTCAACTATCACGTTCAGACATTTGTAATTATGTTCACTACATGGAAGTTCAAGTCGAAAGACACTATCCATGATACATAACAATTCCTTACTCTCTTGGTGATTCAAGTTGTGTGTTTATGATATGTCACAAATGGCGGGGGTGTTGGAATATTGGTTAATAATTCCATACACTCGAAATGGCGGGGGATTGTTGGATAATTTCAAGTGTATGATAAGTTTAGTGACTTGGTTTTATCTAAGTTAACTCATAAGATAGGATATTGGGTATAAGAAAAAGTCGGGTAGACTTTTCGGGACCTAATTAGCCCTATTAAGGGTAACACATGTATGTGTTATCAAGTAAGGAGGTAACTTTGATAATATTTAGTCAGTTTTATGCATGGATAGTTTAAGCATGTTTTCATACATTTGATGAGTGGATAATAATGAATTAATTATTTTATTATCTATATTATCCAAAGATGACAAGGATATCTTATCCTTAATCTTATCCTTATGACAATGCTAAATCTCATCCATATCCACCCTATCCAAGTGCCTCTTCATGGCTTATAAATAGGGTGGATATGATGCCATTTCAAGGGGTTGTCAAATGGTGTCAAGTCTGAATGTCATTTGCAAGTTTGTGACATAGGACCCATCATATTCATTCCAACGAGAATCCCATCTCCTTGGTTTTTGGTGGCCACAATCTCTAAGGTTGACATGAGAGTAAGAGTCTAAGTTTCTACAAGGCGAGTGTTTTATCCTGCAGACTATATACGGCAGTTATATAAGTCGAAGGAGAGAAGGTATGCCTTCGACTCACTTGAATACCCGAGTAAATTCCCATCCTACACCGATTTTACATCAACAGTAATTGTCCATACTCTATAGCTGCTCTCTTTTTCCTGGCTGCCCTTGTATTGCTATGCATGTACTTCCGAGCTCATGGTTGACATCGCGATCTTGGTCTCTTAGGGACTGGGTGGAAGTGATGAGATCCTTGTTTCAAATTTTCAGTTTGGATATTGATACTATGTTGCTCTATCTGATGATTCGCACTAGATGGAGAATCTTAACTTGATTTTTCCATTGTCATCTGCTTAGATCAATGTGTATCATTATGGTATTACATTGGAATGCAATGCGTCTTTGCAGAGTCTGATGGCTTAGAATGGGATGGCTGCTTTAAGTAAAATCTTATGTCTTCTGTCTTTGTGTCATGTTGTGGTGTTGTAGCTGGGAGGCATAATAGAACTCTTAGCATGGGATGACTGTTTTAAGTTCTTACGAACCAGTTTGTTTTTCTGTCAGATTGTACAGTTGCTTTTAGGTCTCTTTCAATTGAGTCATTCTTTTCTTTGTCTAATGCAGACCATGCAGTGCATGATTGATACTGATTTGTTAATAAGTTTTGGTCAGGGACGTTTCCCAAATATACCAATATTTAGGGCTATTGGTGAAAAAACATCGACATTTTTCTGGGACATATATAGTATGGCCTTTAGACGGTATTTTTTACAAAATTTTATGCATTTCTAGGAATTTGACGTATTGGAAAGTTAACGCTTATAGTGGTTTTAGCCTTTTAGGCATCTGGACCTGGACTCATCAAATAGAATCCTTTCACTTGTCCAATGCTACTGTCTAAGTCTATGACTCCAAAGTTCAAACTAGCTTTATGATGAGTCAAAGTTCAAGAAAATCAGTGAAAGTGTGTACAAAATAACACCCTAAAGGTCATACTTGATGTCCATGAAAAAGGTTGGTATGCCTCCATCCAAGAGCCCCAAAGTTTTGATTATTTGTGTCCAATTTCCCTTTTGGTTTTGTTGGACTTAGTAGTGTCGCTGTGTGAGTGTTGTGTCTTATGGGTCCCATGTTGTATCCAATTTCCCTTTTGGTTTGGTGGACCTAGTAGTGTTGCCGTGTGAGTGTTGTGCTTCTTAGATCTTAAGCTGAGGAATTTATTGTTGGTCTCGCATTCCTTGTGTTGCTTCCCTCATTTGTTATGGTTTATGATGCAGAAGTGATGTTATTTTTATCCATCTGAGGGTATGTGTGGGTTTGTAAGATAATCTCTTTTGAGCTTCTTGTTTGCGTCTTTACTATCTCACAAAGGTGCATATTATTGTCTGTCATGGTATTCAGATCCGTTGGCCAAATTTTCTTCTGGCTGTTGATTCATCTTAGTTCTAAAGTCATGTGACATAAGTCACGTAACATAATCCTTATGCTCCAACTGTATGTGTCAATTGATTTTTGCATTGTTTTTTATTTGCTGTCAGAGGACAAATTGATTGAACATCACTTTTTTTTTTGCAGGCGTTGAACCGTGGTCCTTTGATCAGTACTTAGGACAGGCTGTTTTTATACCTGCTGGATGTCCTTTCCAAGTAAGGAATCTTCAGGTGAGTCTATTCGAACACTTTGGATTTAACTGATACAGGGCTCTCATGTCGGAGGTTTATCAGTTGACTGTTGTGCTGTATCTTGCTCCCAGAGCATGTTCCTGATCAGTCGCCTCATCTATGTGTTGGCAATTATAAGTTTATCTGCTGCAAATGGCTTGCCTTGTTTAAGATATTCCTTGATATGTTTTGGTTGGTTCTTCCAAATTTGGCTACATTCAAGCTGTCAAAACTGGTTATAACTCCATACCAGCTGTTTGTGCTCCATAAACAGCAGAACTCTGTATATGTATCAGTTTTATTGATTTTTGCGTAGCAATTGCGGCAGACAATTGAATTGTTAACCTGTATATCCTACTCTTTTTTTATTCATGTGAACGAGAGAATAGCATGACAAGAACATTTATGTCCCTATACCCCCTTTGTTTCAAGGATAACATCCTTTCTATTTTCTGTTCTAGTAACACCCCCCCCCCCCCCCCCCCAAAACACTCACCCACCACACACAAAAAGGGCACACTGATAAATGTACAAGTTGTGTCATTTTTGTTCCTTCCCTCCTGTATTTATCACTCTTTCTAACTATCCTTTGTGCTGTATGAGAAATTAAGCAATTGAGTAAGTTACTCTTCTTTTGGGGTTGGGGCGGGGGTTGTTGAAATGGAGAGTTATATGAGATGAGAGTTATGAAAGACATTGATGGTGCCTGTAAAGGTCCTTTCGACTGTTAGTCTACACTCTAGTGCACTGAATGATGTGGGCTCTGGGCCCTTGTATATATGTTCTATGAACCTGGATTGGATTTGAACTAGGTTCTTGTAACAGACAACTAATATGTTATTTGGTCAAATTTCACAGTCGAATGTCCAACTGGCCCTTGATTTTTTGTCTCCTGAGAGCTTAGAGCAGGCAGTCAAATCGGCTGAAGAGATACGCTGCCTCCCAAACGATCATGCTGCGAAGCTTCAAATGGTTGAGGTTAGTGGAAAATAAGGGTTTCTGACTGTCACGTAGATCTGGTTTTTTTGTGGTTTAATCTGAAGAGGTTTCAGCTTCCATGCTTATCGATGGTTGTATGTGATTGATGTCGGATAAGATAAAACTCACTGCAAAGAGCTTTCTCACTTATATCCCTTTCTGCTCTCAGGTTGGAAAAATATCACTCTATGCAGCCAGTTCTGCAATCAAAGAAGTTCAGAAACTAGTGCTTGATCAAAAGTAAGTGCGGAAAGCTTTCGTACTGTTAAAACTTATTGAAGTTGAGATTGTTGGTCTGTTTTCAACTGTGACCCAACAAAGGCCTGCAACACGCTTACTAGACTTGCATTGTCAGACTGGATGTCAACCTGAATAACACATTATACATACATGCATGATTGGTTGCAGGCTTGGTGCTGAGCTGGCGTTTGAAGATCGAAATTTAACTGCCATGGTGTCAGAGAACCTAGAGACAATGATTAAACACCGAGACATTGCCTGTGTATAATAATCAAATGTACTTGTAGACCAGGTAAATCTGCCTCCATTTGTTTGCTACTGTTATTTTTTTGTGCCATTCACCAGAACTTGTGTTTCAGCTGCTTGTTACATCATTTCAGGGTCTTCTAACCCAGTTTATGTGCTGTGGTTTGTGAACTTAAGTTTGTCGACAATGCTACCTTGGGAACGGAACTCTTATAAATTCCGTCATTTTGTTCAATGCAGCAGCTATTTTACACTAAGAATCAGTGAACCAAATCCAGTATGCGACTTTTGGCCAATTTCAGTTGAAATCCTTGAGACAGAGAGAGCATGAAATTCCGGAGCATGAACTACTGGGTGAAGATACAGATGCTTTGGGTCTCTCAACTATAGTGTAGAACATGAGTTCATATTCAGTGAGACAGGTTCATCTTTGATGGAAGGCACTGGCAGCAACATAGTGTTATTATGTCACTATATGGAGAGTCCCTTGTTTTAATGGAATTTATGGCTCTGCCCATCACTACAATATTCAACAATATGTATTAGCAACTCTTCTCAATCATTCTTGAGCCAGTGAATATTTGATTATTTTTTTTTTAATACCAGAATAGTCCATATCATTCATAAAGAAAATATATCAGTTTACATGCACACCGGTTTCCTTCAAAACCCGTAATTACAAACTCAACTCATTTCACATTGCTTTCCTATGAAGCATCTTTTTCCGATCGGAGGTATGATACCATCCTTCATGTGCTCAAGTTTCCTTTTTACGTCAATGTTAGTGTACACCAGTTTCATGCAAAGGAAAGTAGGTTTAGAAGTAAAAGACTTACTGCGAGAGCACTTACTTATTCCGGAGGACATTGCTCTATATTGTTTTTGTTTTGATCGTGTTTGGATCCGACACCTGCGTGGAGAAAGTTGCCAATTTTTAGAAGTTTGCTTTCTTGTCGGGGTTTGGGACCGGTCTTTGAAAATGATCACTTCATCTTGTGCTATGCTTGTTGGGTTAATTCTGTTGTCTACATGCCGTGGTGAATGAGAAGTCACACTTTATAAATCTTCATGGTCATGTTCTTCATAATTCGTCCCATGCACCAATTCTTAAGATCTAACCATATTTATACATGTTTGAACTTCCTCATCCTGTCCAACTTTGTCTATGAGTGGCATCTTCGTAGTGCCAAAACTAGGAACCCTTGAAACTTATAAAAAACTTTGGCTCTTCTTGCAAGAAAAACTCACATTCTACTCTTTCACTATCTGACGGTAGGCTTCCTTAAACATTCTCAAAAATTTACCCGGTTTACTTAAAGCATGAAAAAATAACCATCTCTTGATCACAACCGCCATCATTGCTCTCAAGTGAACTTGTGTCCATCTCTTTAATAGTACTTGTGCCACCCATGAGAGTGTAACTATCCTCCACTTTATTGCAAGATGTTGAACAACTTAATTCATCCTCATCTATTGAACTATTCACATTCTTATCTTTAATATTTTCGCCATTCCAACAAGTTAACTTAGAAGTTTCATGTAGAAATTCTGAATAGAATTATCCTGTTGACCTGTGGAGTCAAAGCTCCCATGCTAATCCTTTGCTCTATCTCGATGTTCCATCCTATTCCTCGTCTCCACTCTCCACTACTAGTTTAGTAGTCTCTTCCATAGGAATCATCTGATCCTCCGATACAATTGGTGAAATTCGAAAACTGTCTTCAAAAGTGTTGGCTTAGAAAGAACGACACTTGGTAGCATTCCTCTACAACTACCATGAATTCGAAGTGAGTCAAAGAAAGTGGATATCATGGAAGTACATTAATGAAAAAAAATCATCCAGAAAACTTTTCAGTATTCAACGTAAACAGAGTAATGAACGTTCCCACTGTCTAACGATATTTTTATTAATTACAAAATTATATGAGATTAATGTCTGTTAGTAATCTATAGAACCAAAAATAAATCATTAGTAGGATTAGTTTATGTTTATTATTTCCAATTGTGTTAACCCCTTACCCTGAATCGACACCATAGCACAACATTTAAAAAGTTGATATCTACAACGATCTATCAAACAAATATCACATATGCTATAAAGAGAAATATATTCGGATTTGAACCGAAAAAGTCATGACAGTATATATTGTTTCATGCAGTGGCTTCTTTGTTTATGTTTGGGGGTGGCAACGACCACCCTCAACTAAAAAATATATAAAATTTTATTATGATTTAGGATTAAACTATGGATTATATGTTTTCCAAATAAGTATAGTTATGTATTGACCACTTCTAATCTGAAGACTTAGAACCGTCATTGATTTCATGGATAATTACACATATACAGTGAAAAAGAAAGCGGATATCACGGAAGTACATTAATGGAAAAAATCATCCAGAAAACTTTTCAGTATTCAACGTAAACAAAGTAATGACGTTCCCACTGTCTAACGATATTTTTACTAATTCCAAAAATCATCCATACTCCTCTTCCAACTTCTTTAGCTTTGTTCAAAACAAATTTTTTGTTTGGCTCAAACTTAAGAGCTATCTTCAAATCCACCCTAGCATTTTCCACCATTCCTCTATGCAGAAAAGGAGCCCTCATGTATCGTACTTTAGCATTGTAAACATCAAATTTAATAGCTAGATCACATTGATATTGCGCCAAATCATATTGCTCCAATTTTAACCATCAAGCTTCCAGATTAGAATTGAGGATAACTCCCAATTCAGACAAAAGTTACGCATCCTGATTACAAATTGATATACCCACACAAAAAAATTGGATAGCCTTTTCATACATATCAATAGCGGCTGGAAAAACACAAACCTTAAACACATAAAATTCCCTTATCCTTGAAATCCCAGGCAGCCCAAATAACTTCTCTTGGATTATTCATACGTTCAAGACATTTCAACTCTATTCTTGGTTACTCATCTTTCAACTGTGAGGAAATTAAGTCCTCAAATACAAGTTTCAAGGGATTACCCAGTCATATATACCATGATGAATCATATTATATCTGGTTGTAAACTTAGACTAGAAAGTTCAAGCCCCAAAGAGGCACAATTACAAAGGGTCTTTGAAAGCATGAAATGAATACCTTTTTTAAACAAAGGTCTACACTTAACTGCCTCAGGTGTATCTTTTTAAACTAAGGTTGTACACTGTAGGAATATAAATATAACTATAGACTAGGGCACAATAAACAGATTATTCATGTTCTGGGTCATTGAATCAAGACTAAAGAGTTGCATATTTTCTCAAATATGAAGAACTTTGCAAGTCAGAAGTTATGAATGCTGAACGTTTTCTAATATCACTGCCTGTTATTACGATTCACATTTGGTACACCAACAAACGACGCCCCTTTGCAACTTCTTTATCAGCATACCAAAAAAATCTGAACATAGATGTACAAGTATTCAATAAACAGTTAAAAGACATCAGAATGTAGCATCAATCCTAGACAGTGCATGTTGGACACTCCCTTAGAAGATCTGCCCATCCAAGAGCAATACCGATTTGCACACAATGATCTTGGGGATGTCCAGTAAGTTTATATCCTATAGACCTACTGAGAGGTCACATTGCAATAATTTAGGTTTAGCCCATGAGCTCTTCCATCATCCCCTGTTAGAACATGAACAAGCCAAGACGGATTTGGGGTCAAAAAATGCAATTCACCATATAAAACTCCGCAAAAGAAAAAAGGGTTCTTTATCTGAGTTTTTACCTGGAAGATGTAATGCTCGGCGTCGGTTCTTTTAAGGAAGTGGATCGAGTGGCGTGCAAGGTTGGTGTCTCGGTCTCCCATCAATGTCACTCCGATGTCATCTAGGACTCTTACTTTTATGTATGGATCCTTTGGCGGCACCATATCCTGCCACAATCATCAACTTAGTACCCATTGCCAAGCCAACAAGGGTAAGTCTATTAGGGTTTCTTTTTTTCAAAAGAATGACTCACGGGTACCTCACATTTTGTGGAAACTGTTTTTAGGTCTTCATGTTCCTAGAATGTATATTTAGTCCCCCATGTTTAACGTTAGCAACTGCTAGGATACAAATACGATTATTTGAACGTGTTCCTAACAAGATTACTTGGACTACTGAAACGACCATCATTTTTTGAGTGTAGACACTCATCGACAATCTAATCTTTAAAACATGAGGGGCTAAGAATAGTTTCCAAAAAATGTGAGGTACTTTGAGTCATTCTGTTCTTTTTTAAGGTTTTTTTTTTTGGGGGGGGGGGGGGGGGATTCATTATGTCTGGATACATTCTCCATTTTCACTCCAAACAAGCAGGGAATGGCAATGAAAGGAAAAAGAAGAGGGAACATTGGTGCATACCACGGTCAAATCAAGGCCACCAATGTCCTTCATGTACGATTGCAAAGCTGAAGAGTGAGTCCCAAAGTAGCGTTTCTCAGGGTCACTTAACTTCTGTTCAATCTCGTCTGGGAGTACACGCCCCACCTTCCAACTTAAGCTTTGTATAATCTCTGCTCGTTTATACCTGCGGTTTTCCGGAATCAGATGCCAAAAAAGGACACGGGTATGATCACAAAGGAGTAAAGGGTCGAAAGTAAAGCGATACACGTAAGTCGAAAGTAAAGCGAAATGCTTACGCATATGCAACCAGGCAGCGCTTGTTCCTTAACAAGGAAAGATGGTGGACAAGCATTCCAAAGTGGTCAGCATTTCTAGCTGATTGAACATCCAATCCTTCTTCCTGCATTTTTCTGCCAAAACATCAAATTTGTTTAAGTGTCAAATGGATATGGTCAATTCGAAGCTCGGACAGAAATTGATGTTATACACTGAGTGCAAGCTGTGAATGGATTATGTCTATGTTAAAACAAAAGGTAACAAAGTTGTGGCAGCAACAGTTAACCGACCACGTATATTCGACAGGATCAACCAACTTGGCAAATTGATTAGTAGAAATTGGACAATTAGGGGAACGGATGAGGGCAGGTATTTGACACGACTTTTCAGAAGTCCTGTGGAGAACATCATTGTTTAATGTCTGACTCGTGATTACATGCCTGTTCGAGAGTTAAGAGCTATGGTATGACTTATCAATAGGGTGATACAGGGGATGGGCATTCAGCAAAGCAGATGACAACCTCTAGGTCTAAAAAATCAAAACCCCACTGGCAGGTTTCTAGAAGAGAAAATGAACAGAGAAAACGATGGTGACAATGTGTGAAATTGCTAAAAAAAAAAACTTACTTGGAAAGTTCATAAAATTGACTGTAGTGCAAATCACATTCCTTGATCACTTGGTTGAACATGTCATCCTGGTTGATATAAGAATCATATTAGCTGAGGATGAAGCATAAATAACCTCAAAGGAAAAAAGGCTTCAGAGCCAGTGAACACTGAATAGGGATTCAAAATACAGTTTTGATTGCAATTTCAGTTTCAAGGAGGTCCGCTATTTCAAAGCTGATGTGAATTCATGACATTGAAGCTCAGGTAAGAATACAACTGCAGTTTGGATAATGAAAGAAACTCCAAAAGCATCGAAAAGGAACATAAAGAATACATTACACTATCAGGTCACATCCATTTACATATGCCACTAATCTATAAAAGACTAAATTACACCCCAATACAAACAGAACAGGGAACATTGACAAAGACGCAATGCTGAGAAACACATTCTAACATAGAGATCTTAGCTAATCACAATACCCGACTGATGCAAAAACCCATTTGCTAGCATACCAAGAAGAATCCAAAATGTCTAGTATCCTACAAGTTTGAACTCCTTAATGACCTGAAAACGCTACGATTCATGACAAAACAGAAGACACATCCAGTTCAATATCAAAGTTATCCAGATTAGCCATGCATTTCAGGTTAACATAAGTAGAAGCATTTACTATTCTAACCCAACCTGACCTTGCATTTCACATGAAACCCTAATCCACATAAAATCCATTACTTCATACACCATACCTCATGAAGAGTTTATCCAAGCAAACCCCTCAAATCAAACATTCAAACAATAAAACACAAAAAGAAAAACCCAATTCATAGAAGTAATAATAGAGCCTCACATCGAAACCAGTAAGCTGCCCAGGCTCCACAGAAGCAAGTTTCTTCACTAGCTGGCATGCTCGCCTACCATACATCTCAGTACCCTCCATTTCACCGCCTCCTGCAACTGCGACATTTCATCGAACAGGTAGAAGGCAACAATCATTAGAAACAACACTCATAAACTGAACGAACTCTAATCAAATCTTCGTCAATCAATCAACATACCTCAATGTATCCCTCTTTGATTCTTCTAACAAAACAGAAGCAGCTGAGTTTGAAAAAGATGCCGATGGGTATCGAAAAACTTTGACCCAGAAAACCAAAGAAGAAAAAAAGATAAATTTGTCACGAACTTGAATACCCCTGCAGAGAATTCGAAACCCAGAAATTCAGAAACACAGAATTTGAGTCTTTGAGATTAAAGTTTGGAATGATAGAAGAGGAGAGAGAAAATAGGGTTTGGAACAACCGCTTTTGTTGTTTTTTTTTTTTTAATTTTTTCTTCTATAGATAAATGGGAAAGCGCGGGTAAACAATTAGAACTTCAAAATTCCCGCCCAAAAAAGTCCACTTTTTTCATTCAGTTTTTGTCTTTTTCTTTTCCTTTTTCTTTATATTTATTAGAATGGGCCACCTGAGGCCACGTGGTGTCATATTGTGTACGAAAGCCCAAACGATTAACAAGTACATGCAGCAAGTTCCGTAGGCCCATAATCCACTAGAGTTTGTACCACAATTTATGTATTTAATAAAATATGGCCTTAAAACATTACACCATCACGTATGAAATGATCTCATCTCACATAGGCTGACAAAAAATTCAATTACAATGGCCAGGTGCTTGAACAAAAATTAGGGATGGCAACGGGGCGGATCGGGGACGGGGGAGTATATCCCCGTCCCCATCCCTGCTCCCAAAATTCGTCCTTATCCCTGTCTCCATCCCTGCTTTGGGGGATGATTTTTGCCCCATACCCATCCCCGTGAATTCCCCATCACCAACGGAGATTTTTTAAAGCTATTCAAAATCTAACCGAATTTTAATCGGACTCGATTTTTAATCGGATCTGGTTTTTAACCTGTTCAAAATACAATGTATTTAATTTGCTCAAACAATAATAATCAAAATCAAACAATAATACATCAACAAGTGTTATTCGGAAAATCAAACAATAATACATCAACCAAATTACTACTTTATCCTTGCTATTAATATATATATTGAATTAAAATAAAGGTTATTTTAAAATTTTCGGGGATGGGGACGAGGAATTTTCATCGGCGGGGAAAATGGGGGCGGGGATGGGGAAAATTTTGTCCCCATCCCCGCCCCGTCCCCGAGCGAATTTTAGAAAATCGTCCCCGTCCCCGTCCCCGAGCGAATTTTGGAAAATCGTCCCCGTCCCCGTCCCCGTCCCCATCCCCATCCCCAATGGGGGTGGGGATTTTTCCCCAGAGGGGAGCGGGGCCTCAGCGGGTTCAGGAATTCCTCGCCCCATTGCCATCCCTAATAAAAATATTATTCAACTTTTCATTTTAGTAAAAAATATTATTGATTTTCAAAAACTGTCATTGAAATATATATTTTTGCATAATATCCTCAACATTTGTCGCAACAGGAATGGAAACAAATGTTTCTTTTATTTAAAGGAATATTAGTCTCTAACACATTGAGTTACTAATCTTTGGGAATATTAGATTATGATAAATCAAATTTTAACATTAGACACTAATATAACCCACATTTTATATCGTTAATGTACTAAGCTTTGGTGATGATAAGTAAAATTAGACGCTAATATACTAGTGGACATTAGTGCTAGTAAAACTATCATGTTATTCATCATTAAGGGTGACCTATTGACCAAATTTTAAATCCAGTCAAAAGACCATGTCCAAAATCGGGTTTTTTAGGTTGGTCAAATTTGATCATTTAGGTTAGTCAAATTTTTGTCACCCTCATCTATTATCTATTAAGTATATTAAAACAAAATGTCCCTTAATAAGATGATGTCATGTGTCAAGCTAAGATATTATTTGATAGT
This sequence comes from Portulaca oleracea, assembly GCA_029582165.1. Classification (NCBI taxonomy): domain Eukaryota; kingdom Viridiplantae; phylum Streptophyta; class Magnoliopsida; order Caryophyllales; family Portulacaceae; genus Portulaca; species Portulaca oleracea. Next base: position 6,733,494 of record CM055887.1, read on the forward strand.
TTTTTTTTTTAAAAAAAAGAACAAATATCAATTGTGAAAGTTGAAAGGTCACATTATACTAATTGAATTTAATTTTAGAAAAATAATAGTTAAATATTTATCATCAAAAGTGACTATGTCAGTTAGAATTACAGCTCAAATTTCCCTATTTATTGAAAATTGTAGCTGTTTAAATTAAGTAGAAGCTAATAAGTTTTCCCTTTTTTTAACAAAAATCGCCATCTGAACAACAACAACAACAATTAAATAAGACAAAACACCCCGTGCATGACACGGCCACAAAGACTAGTTTATCATTATTAAAAGTTAGTAAGTTAACAGTAAATAGCTCCAAATCTAGTAAACTAGTGTCCAATATTAAAAATTAGTATATTACATTCTAACACTATTAAAATGTCAGTATACTAAGATCCACAATTCCCTATTCAAAATGTATCTTTCACTCAAAAAGAAACACGTAAAGAGTTTTCGGTGTAGTTCAAGATATTTTTCAGCTGCTTAAGAAATGTTTCGGGATAAAATTATAAAAATCACAAGAAATATTGTTTTCAATGCTCCTAAATATGTTTAGATCATCATTAATATAAAAAGAAAAGGATCATATTAGTATAGAATATGTTAATTAGAAGATTAAGTCAAAATAAGAGGGAATGTAAACTTTAAACAGGATTACACGAAAGACAAAGCACAACACACCAACACACATTCAAAGCCATCAATCCCAACTAACCAGAAGGCTCAAAAAAAGTAGACTATATATGCATTTGCAAGTTGATATTGTTTCTACCTTCTGTTTGAGTTAACTATAAGAAAATTGGTCGGTGCTTTTGTACGTGAATTCTAATATAAGACCATCGCTTATTAATTTATTGTGAGACGAACTTTTTATATGGTGATCTTTTTAATATTTTACTATAATTAATAAATGGTATTAGAATAACTTAATAATATGAATGTAACTAATAATTTATCAACGGCTAACTTTTATTAGAGTCAATCTAAATAAACTATTAATCACCCATACATCGGCCCTGTTCTTTTATGCGGTGCGTTGTAGTATGGTGTGGTGAAATTGTGGCGGGTATGGTGGAATTGTGGTGGGTTATTGGTAAGTTGTGGTGAGTTTTTTTGTATATATATATATATATATATATATATATCGTATTGGTAATTGTGAAAAAGTATTGATTGAAAATTTATATTAAAGATATATAATAAATTTGAAAAAGTAATTTGTGGTGGGTTGTAGTGAATTGTGGTAGAATGATATATTGTGGTGGGTTGTGGCAAAGTGGGTGGGCTGTGGCACCCAGATTGTCAGCCGTATAAAAAAACAGAGTCATCATAAATAGTCACCACAATTTTGTACATCTTACTATAAATGTATGATTCTTACATAAAAATTACTGATTTTTGCAAAGTTCACTAATCTAGATAATTTATCATCATCTAATTTGTTGTAACATTCTCCCAGGGGTGGGTGGTTCAAATAGGACCAATTCAGAATCAATGGTTAGTGATATGAATATCCAAAACAAGTTGCTAAAAAACAATATCAAATAAAAAATGTCTCCATTCAAACCCATAAAACTTCCACAATTTCGAATAAATAATAGTACATCTTACAAGTTTACAAACCATAATTGAATGGAATTTGCTCACATATGACAGAATTAGCAATTAGCAAACCCTAATTCTAACTAGGATGGCTTATTTAGATAAATTGGTCTACTCTAAACTTGTGTTGGGTTTGGACTGCACAGTTTGTCGAGGCTTGCACCAATGTCATGCTACCTCCGTTCCATATTAATTGTCATAATTTTGACCTTTATGGTCTCCAATGTCACTCTTTGATTGATATTTCTTACATAATATGTTATTAACAATTGCAATATTATATTTTTATAATCGTATTTTTTGTTGCGAATCTAATGGTGGTAACTTTATATAGTAATTCATTGTATATATTGAGAAATTTATGGTCAAAATTTTAAAATTTGACTGCACAATTTCCAAAAACAACAATTAATATGGAACAGAGGGAGTAACATATAAGATAAACACTATATGGAATTCGCATATTATTTCATATAGTAAGTTTTATATGAAGTCGTCTTATTATAAATATATTGTAAGAAGCTCTAGGGTTTCGTCCTCCCGGGGCTTTTCCTTCTCCTTCGCCGAGATTCCTAAAACGAAAACATAAAACTTCGAAAAGTGAGATTGAAGGTGGTTAAAGACTCTTGATGATAGATTTAAGAGAAATTTGTGATATTTTGGCTGTATAAATTTTATTGGGATTGTGTTATGTTGTTTGGAGGTGGTTTAGTTTAAGTTAAGTCTTGATAATGCAGGTTTGAAGCTAGTTCATGTTTTGGTTGTTTTGTTGGATTTATTCTTAGCCTTGTTCACCTCCGTGAACGGCGGTAATACTCCCAGGTGTTTATCCGCTGCTAATCATTGGATTAGGTATAACATTAGCTTAATCTAGTAATTAGTAACCTGGGGGCGTTACAGTTGAGAGACGTAATTATTGATGAACATAGGGGACTAATACCTTATGTGAGGTGTCTTTCGTAAGTAGTAACAGTCATGCATTGATAAAATATTGGTCACATTCGTATTAAAAAATCATTATAATATAACTTATTTGTCATGAAAAAACATTGAAAAGTCACCCTATAAGAAATTTGTTTCACAATAATTTTATGTGAAACATGGCATATTTGCCATGGACACTTCACTATTTACCCTTTACCTTGATTTGTAGAATATGCTAATTGTTGTAGTTTAACTTAAACTTTTGATTGATTTGGTTGTCCCTAACTTTGTATGTACAAATAAATATGAAAGCATGCTTGTATTAGACTAGTAATTGAATAGGAATTGATTGCATACATTGGGTTTTATACAAATTTAGGATGGGATTATTTCACCTAAGAGTTATGGTAAGACGGGTGACTTTAGAAGTGATTGTGACGTTGAATACTTTACTAAGACTAATAAGCCATCTCAAATGCCTTTACTAAGACGAATAAACTTGTGTTTACAAAGAAATCACTAACAACAGACACATCTCAAGATAAATTTATGGTATGAGTCTCACCAATGACCTACTTTTTCACATGTACCTCTCTTTTCAAGAGACTTATTTCATTGAAATAGAGACGGTTAACCTTCAACAAGTCATCTCTAAAAGAGTCCGTCTTTGCACAACTCTTAGCTAAGATGGTCTCGCTCTAAAACTTAAATAGATTATATCATATATGCATTTATGCAGAAAGAAGAAACCATAAAAGAAACTGCATAGTAACACAAGCAAGGGAAACTATGGTCTATGTATATGTATGATAACCTGATAAGCCTAAACAGAATCCTCAGCTAAAAAGAACAAATACAAAACTGTCAAACTAAAAAAACTACTGCAGTTTTGAGCCACACTATAGAGGCATGTAGGAAAATAAGCTCATCTAAACAATTACATAACAGGCTTCTCAATTGGCAGCTATTAACAAAAATTCTTTCCACCCTTTCTTTTCCTCAATCGATACCGAAAATCTTCTGCTGCCATTTTATCATCCTTTCGAGCAATCCACAACTCGACCCAACAACTTACTTTCTTCTTCAAAGCTTCCTGTACTATATATGCCACCATATATACAAACTGCATGACATACCATACAACTCTTTGCCATGGATGATTATGAAAGTTCGGTTGGGAGTGTCATGGTTCCCATAGGAGGTTTTGCCAACGCGTCTGTATTGGCATTACACGGCCTGTCTTGAAAACCAATCACGTCTGGAAACATGAAACTTTTCCCCTCTTGTTTTTGTCGTTGTTGTTGTTGATGGGAGCGTTTTGACTGCTTTTGATCTTGCATTGTCGAAGAAGAACGCTTTCGATTTTGTCTGATAGGAGTTAAGAGACTGACTTCAAGAGCTTCGAGTGCCTTGGTTGTAAGCGGTCTGTTCCTCGTGCTGTGTCTTCTGGGCTGCTGATCAGACCCGGTGTCCTTGTTTGAGGGCCCCACTGCTGTAGAACTCGGTACGACATCCTTAGTTTCAGACGGGCGAATGACATCAGCATCAGACTGATTAGGGTTCTCAGCATTATTACACTGATGAGTAGTGCTGGGGCGAGTCTGATCCTCGGTGTCAGTTGAAACATGAGGCAAGTTCAGATCAAAGAGCTTCTGCAGTTCATGGATTGTTGCATCTTCTGGGAAAGAACAGGCGATTTTCTCATTCGTTTTCTCCTCAACAACCTTCTTATCTTTCACACTTCTCGAAGGAGCAACTTTCTTGCTCGTAGTAGTAGCGTTCTTACCCTGAGCTGGCAAGCTCAGGACATAGCTCACCCCGAGACCAGAACCACGTTTTCGTCTCTTTGTCAATGGGACCGAACAGCTTGGTTGGCCCAGTTTCATGTGCTGTCTGAACTGATGAATGTTGGAATTGCCCGATCTTACAGCATCATGAGGTAAACTCCTGATTTCTCGGGTCTTGAACGGGTCACTTTCACTAGCCAGGCTCGTATCCACCACAGTGAACTTTGTAGGATCAGAAAACCCTGAAGAAGAACAAGGCTTGAGGTACCAATAGTGTTCATGATCAGATTGCACTCGATCATGATCATGATCGGACGGTGCTTCATCACCCTCCAGCTCGAGAAGCTCCGGTTGATTGGCAACCTTTGCCAGGACGTCGGTGACAGAGTCAAAGTAGTGGTCTCCTTTGTTGAGTTTTCTCCTTGAGAATTTCTTGATCCCGGGCATCAGGAAAACCAACCCGTTCTTAGACCCTGCATACACATCCACCCTAGGCTGCTCCGAATGCCACCCTCTTGCTAGCAATCTCGGCCAGACCGCCTCCCAAAAGAGATCGTTTGACCGGGTTTTGCTGAGCCGGATTTGGCCTGTCAGGTACTTGACAATCTGAGCGCACGTCAGAGAAGAACAGGCCTTTGCAGAAGGTATGTCAGAACGATGATGAGGGAATGTTTGAGAGCTTTTGGAGTCTATAACTAGAGTTAGGTCTTGCTTCCCCTTCCCGATTGCTGCAGCTTCTACTAAAGCGCGAATGCCAACCAAGGCCTTGAGTGTGGAGACATAGTCAACTATGGAAGTGCTCCCCTCTGCAAATGCCCTGGAAGCCTGTGATTGATTTCAGAGCAACATAAGAATATTTCTACCGTAATATGTCATCAAAAAGTTATGAAATTCTACTCTTAAGATAGTACTTTTCATTACGATTTTAATGGTAGTACTTTCCGTATAACAGATCATTGTATATGTCGAGAAATTGATGGTCGAAGTTTGACTGACACGTAAACCACGATATTCAGTATTCACCTAAGGAATGAAAAATGGCAGCATTACTGAAGTTCTATAGTAGAGTACCTCCAACAATGTAGTCTTGGATTCTTCGTTGAGATGAGGGAGCAAACGGGAAAAGAGTTCTTGTTGCCTGCATCCACTTAAGAACCTGTGTCCGACTATACATTTCTTGTTTTTGATTTTCCGGGACTCTCTCCATTTAAGATACCCAGCTGACCCGCAAAACCGACCATAGTAATAAGACAGTATTTGCCCCATGTCTTTGCTTTCCATGAATCTTTTCACTTGTAGAAGATCCTTCCCGAATATGTACAACCCAAGGAGGAAGCATTCAGCCTCAAAATCACTCCATTTTTCAGTTAGGAGATCAGGAACTGCGGAGTACCCATCGCTCAGCACAATCTGATTAGGGTCTTCAAGTTTGACAGTTGCTTCTTTCTGATCCCGATCCATTGCCATGTTTTCAGACTCGAAATTATCACTTTTGACTGAACTCGCATGATTATAGACCCAGGTAACGGGTACAGGAAGTCCTATCAGATAAGAATGTGGAGACGCAGAGATGTCTTCTGAATTAGCCGGATTGATCTTCAGCTGCAGAAGTTCAGACTCGGATAACATATGAGGGATTTCCACCTGATACTCATCACCGACTCGTGGATGCACCAGCGGATCGTCAAATATGTCACTCGTATCAGAACATTCTGACGAAACAGAAGAATCAGATGACATTTCTAGCGAACTTCTGTCTGCTTGATCATCAAGATGACTCGGATCCATCTGCCAAAAATACAAGAGGGGAAAGAAAATGAGCCTAAACCCTAGATTAGGGCAAACCCGCTTGACAGAAATACTGTATATGCAACATAAATGTAATGCAGATCTGAGAAGAAACATACAAGATCAACCACCAACTACTGTAGAGCCAACCTAGCAAGATTTAGGTGATTCAGATGCATTCCCAACAACCATAAAGGAGACAAGAAACAAAATATATTCTTTCAAATGTTAGTTAATCATAGATCTCCCAGAAAGATCTACTGTGGATATAAACAAGCGTTGCCCAAAACTTTTTCAAGGTGCGTTGCGCGGGCTACTCAAAACGACATTGGATCGTGTTGAACAACAGCTGAGTGTAGTACATATCAATGGAATATGGAACACTTTGATCTCACAGCAGGTGAAATCGAAACAACCACGGATTGCATTTTTTCGATTGAAATGTTCTGACAGATCAATGCAAACAAGAACCCCAGGTACCCAACAAATTCAAAGCTCTTGAATTCGATACTATTCACAAGTTCATTGGGGAGAAAACCTAATAACTCACACAGGTACTTCTCCACCCACAATCTTCAAGCACAAACCCTCATCCAGGATGAAAAGTTCCCAAGTTTCTCTCTCAATCTCCCCCAACCAAACTCCTTCAAACTGGGCATCTTTTTGCCAAATTGACAGCAAAAACATCATAAACCCAGAAACCAAATTCCACGAAAACCCACAAAAGACTTCGATACCACCGACCAAAGGCGAATAAACAGACATTTCCAGATCCATTATCGGGTTCAAATCTTGAACAACAAAAACCACCAAGCACGCAAAGCAAACACAAAACATCACCAACATATAACATGTTAAAGATAAACAAACAAATCATACATACAGAAACCATACAATTCAACTCACCTACTCAACCAAAGTTCCCATGGAAAAGTAGCAAATTCGAACATACCCACAGAAATGCTATTACAAACCAACACAGTTGAGCCAAAAATATGCAGAAACAACACGTGATCCAGGCCTTATTTTTACTATCCAAACCAAAAACACTCGTAAACAAAAGATACCCAGAAAAATACTTGCAGGTGAGGAACTTACAACAACACTTTATGACCCATAAACCCAAAAACCAAAACACATGACCGCAAAATACAAGAGCACATCTGCATTGACTGTGACAGATTATCAAACAAGCTTAAAACATTCAACAAAACACGAGGAACCAAATTCCTAGACAAATGGGTATTTAGGTTTGTGGGTTGATTACCCTTTGATTCTTAGTTCCCTGCAGGAAAAAAAAAAACACAACCAAAACAACACATACAAGAGCACCCACTACAACCCACGAAGCAAAAGAGATTTATTTCTAGAGAGAGAAAGTGGGTTACCTCAAAGATGTGAGCTTTTGGGAGGACTGTTTGGAGATATGCAGTTGGAAGAGAGAATGGGAGAGAGAGAGAGAGAGAGAGAGAGAGAGTCACAAAGAGGGGGGAAGGCAAATGAAAGAAAGAAAGAAAGAAAATGAGAGAAATTTATTGTGTTTATGTGTTTTTTTCAGACAAAAATTGAGATGGGTATTTTTATTTTATTTTGAAAAAAATTGAGGTGGGGGGAGGTAGGAGTGAAATGACCAAAAAGGGCTTCAATTTGGCTTGTAATCTATGCTAACCATTGTCCATTTTGGGGGCTATTTTGACTTTTCAAGTGTGGGTTTTGGGGTGGAGTTTTAAATACAATGACCCTAACCTCTTTTTTTTTTTTTTTAAACCCCAACTCAAGGATTTTGGTTAATATAAAATGGAAAAAAAATATATATTGAGGAGAAATTAGACCAGTCAAATTAATCTAATAATGCCATTTAAAGACAAGGTTTGTGGGAAGATTTTGTACACAAGAGAGTTGTTTACCCATGGGTTTACCATTTCTTTCAAAACAATGTATGCATGATGACTTTACTTCAAAGATTCAACAAAGGATTGGGCAAGTTCTTCTAAGGTATGTGGTTGAAGAAACTATAACAAGATGTTAATCAAGAATCCCTCCTTTCCAAAATCTATCATAGAAGTAAGAGTCATGTTTTTGTGAGACATAAATATGACTCTTCGATTTAAGATGGACTTTAGATATGAGATGTAAGAAGTATGTTCTAATTTTTGGATGATACAGAATTAGGACAAATAAACATAGACTAATCCTAATATTGATTTATTTTTGGTTTTGTAGAATTACTAACATATATAAATCTCATATAATTGTGCAATTAATAAAAATATCGTTAGACAGTCGGAACATCATTACGCCGTTTACGTTGAATACTGAAAAGTTTTCTGGATGATTTTTTTCATTAATGTACTTCCGTGATATCCGCTTTCTTTTTCACTATATGTGTTTGTGTGTGTGTAATTATCCACGAAATCAATGGTGATTTTGAGTCTTCAAATTCGGGATGATCAATACTTAATTACACTTATTTGAAAAACATATAATCTATAATTTTTATCCCAAATCATACTAAAATTTTATATTTTTATATATTTTTTTAGTTGAGGGTGGTCATTGCCAGTTTGCCACCCCCAAATATAAACAAAGACACCCTTCCATGAAACAATATATATTGTCATGACTTTGCTGGTTCAAATCCAAATATATATTTTGCTTAATTTATCGCAGATGTGATATTTATTTGATAAGATCGTTTTAGATATCAACTTTAAATATTGTGCTATGGTGCTATTGGTGTAGATTAGATTTACGTTAAGGGGTTAACACAATTGGAACAAATAAACATAAACTAATCCTAATAATGATTTATTTTTTGGTTTTGTAGAATTATTAATGGATATAAATTTCATATAATTCTGTAATTGATAAAAAATATCGTTAGACGGTGGGAATGTCATTACTCCGTCTATGCTGAAAACTAAAAAGTTTTCTGGATGATTTTTTCTCATTAGTATACTTTTGTGATATCTGTTTGATAGACCATTTTAGATATCAACTTTGAATGTTGTGCTATAGTGTAGATTTAGGGTAAAGGGTTAACACAATTGACAAATAAACATAAACTAATCCTAATAATGATTTATTTTTTGGTTCTGTAGAATTATTAACGGATACAAATTTCATATAATTTTGTAATTGATTTAAAAACATTTTTAGACGATGAGAATGTCATTACTCCACTTATGTTTAATACTGAAAAGTTTTCTGGATGATTCATTCCATTAATGTACTTTTGTAATATCCGGTTTCTTTTCACTGTATATGTGTAATTATCCACGAAACCAATGGTATTATGAGTCTTCGGATTAAGGGTGGTCAATACATTTCCTTCACTTAGTTAAAAAACATGTAATCCATAATTCTTATCCCAAATCATGCTAAAATTTTATATATTTTTTTTAGATGAGGGTGGTCATTGCCACCCCCAAACATAAACAAAGACACCCCAACATGAAAAAATATATATTGTCATGACTTTGTTGGTTCAAATTGGAATATATTTCTCTTTATTGCAAATGTGATTTTTGTTCGATACACCCTTTTAGATATCAACTCTAATACTCTGCTTGGAAGAGGAGTTAAAAACAGAGAGTAGGAGTTCATAAGAGTAAAGGAGAGTGAGAGTATATGAGGGCTCATAAGGGTAAACTACTTACCCCTGTTTGGGTCGAACAATTTGGAGTGTTCATAAGAGTAAAATGTTAATTGACATATTTACCCTTTCATATTATATGTAATTCAATTAGAGTTAAGGGTATTATAGTCATTTCTCATTGTAGGTATATTATAACTTAATTGAACACCTCCTTACACCCCAAATTGGGGTGTTAAAAAAATAAGGGTTAAGAGGGGTAAAGGGGTGTAAACCTCATTCCTTCTTACCCTCCCTTACCCTCTCTCACTCTCTTCCCAAGCGAGTGTAAGGAGGAGTAAGGATCCTCCTTTACTCTTCCTAACCCCCCTTTACCCCTCTCCCAAGCAGACCCTAAATGTTGTGTTATGGTGTACATTCAAGGTAAGGGGTTAACACAATTGGAACAAATAAACATAAACTAATCCTAATAATGATCTATTTTTGGTTATGTAAAATTACTAACAGATATAAATCTCATATAATTTTGTAATTGTCGATTGGGGTTAGTTTTAGTTACAAACTCCCCACCCTTCCATTCCCTCCCTTTAGGGTTTGATTCCTGGAGGAAGCATTCTTATTTACCAGAATGCGTGAGTGTGTTGAATGGGAGGTTTGGACCTTGTATAGGGCGTTACCTCGTCCACTATGAGGTTGTTGGGTCAGTGTACCGCTAAGATAGGGGGCAGACATGTTGGACTAATAAAAATATATATACGTGTTGAACTATTATCTGTTATATATATATATATATATATATATATATATATATATATATATATATATATATATATATATATATATATAATTACTCGGAGGTACTCTAACTTTTGGTGAAATGTTTTTCAGGTACCCCAACTTTTCAAAAACTCATTTTAGGGTACCCTTACTTTTTGGGTTAGAAATAATTAGGTGCTTTTTCGGTCAACAATTTGGTTAAGTGACCGAAATACCTTATTCTTTCATTTTTTTTAAGAAATACCCTTAAAGAAGAAGAATAAGGGTATTTCGGTCACTTAATAAAATTGATGGTTTGAAAAGCACCAAATAATTACTAATCCAAAAAGTAAGGGTACCTCAAAATGAGTTTTGAAAAGTTGGGGTACCGAAAAATAGTTTCCCTAAATATCGGGGTACCTTCGAGTAATTATATACATATATATAGATATAGATATTTATTTATAATTTTGTAATTAATAAAAATATCGTTAGACAGTGGGAACGTCATTACTCCGTTTAAGTTGAATACTGAAAGGTTTTATGAATGATTTTTTTCCATTAGTGTACTTCCGTGATATCCGCTTTCTTTTTCACAGTATGTGTAATTATACATGAAACGAATGGTGGTTTTGAGTCTTTAAATTAGAGCGTTGACATCCCTTACCAGGATGTGGGCCAAATTGTGTGTTTGAATGAGAGGTTTGGGCCTTGTATAGGGCGTTGACATCCCTTATCCCGTTCATTATGAGGTTGTTGGGTTAGTGTATGCCTGATATAGGGCACCCGACGTGTTAAACTATTACCTGTTGTAAAATATATATATATAATTTTGTAATTAATAAAAACATCGTTAGACAGTGGGAACGTTATTACTTCGTTTACGTTGAATACTGAAAGTTTTATGGATGGTTTTTTTTTCATTAATGCACTTCCGTGATATCTGCTTTTTTTTTCACTGTATATGAGTAATTATCAAGAAACCAATGGTGGTTTTGAATCTTCAGGGAGTTGGCATCTGTAACACCCCCAGATTATTAATAATTAGATTAAACTAATGACTCACTTAACCTAATAATTAGCGCCGCATAATTAGCACCCGAGGGTATTAGCCTTGTCCACGGACCCCCGGTTGTTAATCACTAGATTAAGCTAATGGCCCACTTAACCTAATGATTACTGCAACATAATTAGCACCCGAGGGTATTACCGCTGCGCTAATCATTAGGTTAAGTGAGTCATTAGCTTAATCTAATGGTTAATAACCTGGGGGTGTTACAACATCTCTTATCAGGATGCGAAAATGTGTTGAATGGGAGGTTTGGCCCCTGTATAGGGCGTTGACACCCCTTACCGCGTCCATTATGAGGTTGTTGGGTTAGTGTATCCCTGAGATAGGGCCCTGACGTGTTAAATTATTACCTGTTGTAATATATATATATATATATATATATATATATATATATATATATATATATATATATAATTTTGTAATTAATAAAAATATATATAATTAATAAAAAAAATATATATATAATTATTACTTCGTTTACGTTGAGTACTGAAAAGTTTTATGGATGATTTTTTTTTCGATTAATGTACTTCTGTGATATCTGCTTTTTTTTTTCACTATATATGTGTAATTATCCACGAAACTAATGGTGGTTTTGTGTCTTCATATTAAGGATTGTCAATACGTTACTACACTTATTTGAAAAACATACCATCCATATTTTTCTTTTTATCCCAAATCGTCCTAAATTTTTTTATATATTTTTTTAGTTAAGGGTGACCATTACCACCGCAAAACATAAACAAAGACTCCATTGCTTGAAACAATATATATTGTCATGACTTTGTTGGTTGAAATCTGAATATATTTCTCTTTATCGCATATGTGACATTTGTTCAATAGAACCTCTTAGATATCAACTTTAAATGTAGTGCTATGATATAGATTTGGCAGGGAGTGTAAGGGGTTAAAAACTAATCCTAATAATGATTTTTTTTTTTGATATGTAGAACTAATAAGATATACAAATTTCAAAAAATTTTGTAACTGATAAAAAAATATCGTTAGACAGTAGAAATGTCATTACTCTATTTACGTGAATATTAGAAAAGTTTTGAGGATGATTTTTTCCATTAATGTACTTCCATGATATCCGCTTTCTATTTCATTGTATATGTAATATATTATCCATGACACTAATGGTGGTTCTGAGTCTTCAGATTAGGGGTGATCAATATATTAATACATTTATTTGGAAAACATATAATCCATAATTTTCATTCCAAATCATACTAAAATTTTTATATTTGTTTAGTTGATGATGGCCATTGCTACCCCTAAACATAAACAAAGATGCCACTGGATGAAACAATATATACTGTCATGACCTTTTTGACTCAAGTTTGAATATATTTTTCCTTTATCACAGATGTGATATTTGTTTGATAGACCGTTTTAGATGTCAACTTTAAATGTTGTGCTATGGCGTAGATTCAGGGTAAGGGGTTAACACAATTGGAACAAATAAACATAAACTAATCCTAATAATGATTTACATTTAGTTCAGTAGAATTATTAACGGATATAAATTTCATATAATTTTTTAATTGATAAAAAAAATTGTTAGACGTTGGGAATGTCATTACTCCGTTTACGTTGAATATTGAAAGGTTTTCTGGATAATTTTTTCCATTAATGTACTTCCGTGATATCGACTTTCTTTTTCACTGTATATGTGTAATTATCCAAGAACTCAATGGTAGTTCAGAGTCTTCAAATTAGGGGCGTTCTATACATTACTACACTTATTTAGAAAACATATAATCCATAATTTTTATTCCAAAACATACTAAAATTTTATAAATTTGAATTTACTTTTGATTCAGGGTAAGGGGTTAACACAATTGGAACCAATAAACATAAACTAATCCGATCTTTTGGTCCTGTAGAATTATTAACGGATATAAATTTCATATAATTTTGTAATTGATGAAAAAAATATCGTAATACAGTGGAAACATCATTACTCCGTTTACGTTGAATATTGAAAAGTTTGCAAGATGATTTTTTTTCATGAATGTACTTCCGTGATATCCGTTTTCTTTTTCATTATATATGTGTAATTAATAATTATCCACGAACCCAGTGGTGATTCTGAGTCTTCATATTAGGGATGGTCAATACATTACTACACTTATTTAGACAACAATATAATCCAAAATTTTTATCCCAAATCATACAAAAATTTTATATATTGTTTTGGTTGAGGATGGCCATTGCCACCCCCCAACATAAACAAAGACGTCACTGCATCAAACAATATCTGTTGTCATGACTTTGTTTGTTCAAAACAAAATATATTTCTCTTAATTGCAAATGTGATATTTGTTCGATAGACTCTTTTAGATGTCAACTCTAAATGTTTTGTTATGGTGTAGATTCAGGGTAAGGGGTTAACACAATTGAACAAATAAACATAAACTATTCCTAATAATGTTTATTTTTTGGTTCTGTAGATTTATTAACAGATATAAACTTCATATAATTTTGCAGTTCATAAAAGAATTACTGTTAAACAGTGGGAACGCCATTAATCCGTTTACGATGAATGCTAGAAAGTTTTCACGATGATTTTTTCTATTTATGTACTTCGGTGATATCCACTTTCTTTTTAACTATAAATGTGCAATTAATTATTCACGAAACCAATGGTGGTTCTGAGGAGGCTTCAGAATAGGGGTGGTCAATATATTACTACACTTATTTGGATAACATATAATCTATAATTTTCATCCTAAATCTTACTAAAATTTTATATATTTTTTAGATAGCCACCTTCAAACATAAACAAAGATGTCATTGCTTGAAACAATATATATTTTCATGACTTTGTTAGTTCAAATCCGAATATATTTCTCTTTATCACAAATATGATATTTGTTCAATAGACCTTTTTATATATCAACTTTAAATGTTGTGTTATGGTGTAGATTTAGCAGGCGGAGTAAAGAGCTAACACAAATATCAAAGTAGATCAACGCAGATCTAGCTTTGAAAACAGACCCACATTAATGGGCCCCACAACCATCAACGATTTGGACTGTAAAATTACGGTCATCAAAATTCAATCCCTAGTGGGAAAGATAAATATCTTATTCCTATACCATTTTAGTTACTCTTGAGCAACTAGAATGTTTTTTCAATATGAGTGTAAGTTATTATAATTTGAGAGATAACTTTTTGTAAGAGTCATTCCAAATAAATTATATGTTGGCATTATATTTATAAAATGTGATAACAAAAGTGATGGTTACGTACATCAAGGGCGGAACTAGGGGGAGGGGGATTTTGTCAGTGCCATAGTCAATTAGTTCTCCCTATGATAGACAAAACTAAATTATTTGCATTAAGATCTAGTCAAATACTATTTGTCAAGTATTGGTTATAACCCATCTATTTAAGATTGATGTCTAGGGTTCAATACATCTTCTTGAACTTTATTTTTGACTTTTTCCGAATTATTTTTCCAAATATACTCATTTCCCCTTCTTTCGTTATTGTCTTACACTTCTCAAAATTCTTGATAATCTATGATTGTAACCGTTTTTTAGTCAAATAAATTCAAATATTCACATAAGACAAAATTCTAAAAAGCAATCCTTTTTTTAAATATATAACCAAGTACAGGAGGTTCGCCTACTGGACTCCTACCCCACATAATCATTAACAAATTTTATAAGTCGGGGTACAAAAGATAAGTATCAAATTTTCATGACAAATACAGTGGATTAACCCTACAAAATTTACTTTTAAATTTCTTTTCTTCTATTAAAAGTCAAATTTTGGTGAAAAGTTTTAAAAAATATAGGGATTGCCTACTTAATTGTCATCTCTTGGACAAGCAAAGTTTTTTTTTTTTTTTTTTTGAGGAGACAAGCAAAGTTGTTAGTCTTGTGTTTCAAAGTGTCAATAGGTCCATGAAGAATTGACTCCCTACAGTTAGAGTCATGAGGAGGGAAAAAGGTAAAAAGACTTATTATAATTACCTTACCTTTTCTTGGAATAGACTTTGGAAAATCACACAAAAAGCAGAATATAACTCGTACATTTCACAATAAGTGATAATGAAAATTTTCCAACTTGTGATTATGATGTGGGATTTTGATTGGTTGGTCAAATGTGGAGTATGCTCCCCCTGGTTATATCATATTATTATTTTGTGGTTTTGACTTTCTTGAAGATATTTAATCCAAACCTTTAACTATAAATTTTAAAAATATAATATTTTATTTAAATTGTAGCATGATACTATTACAAAAATATGTTTCAGTACAATTTAATTATAGTAAAGCTTTATAAACCCGCTTGCATTTAAAATGTGTATTTTCTTTTTATAATTGACGGCCTCTTAACTAGAATTTAAAATGTGTATTATAATTACCTAGCATTGTTGATTAGAAGGAATACTTATCCAGTGATGCAAAAGTCCAACTATACGCAAGCATTTTGTCTCTTCGAAGACATCCGATAAGATTGGAATGATACAGAGAAGATTAGCATGCATGACCCCTATGCAAGGATGACACGCACAAATCGAAAAAAATATGCAAGCATTTTCCTTACTAAGGCCCCGTTCTTTTATGCGGTAGCTAGGTTGCGTTGCGGTGTGGTACCACACCGCACCGCATTTTTTAATTTTCCACCATACTTCGCCACATCATAGCACAATCATTATCAATATATCATTTCATTTTTCTATTTCCTCACTTTTCTCCTCTACTTTTTACATTTTCTCTCTTAACATACCCCATTTACCACAACTTTTATCACAACTCACCACACTTTTTCAAATTCCACCGCACCGCACCATTACCACACCGCAACTAACCGTATAAAAGAACGGGGCCTAAAGAAAGTAGAGTTGTCCAAAGCCGGTTAACTGCGTTTCCAATTAACTGTATTTGCTCTTTATGGATTTGTAGATCTAAACTAAAACTGCATTATGTGGTTAATCATTTTTGGGAACTAGAAACTGTAACCAAACTGAGCCGTTGATTCTTGGAAATAGGGTTGTTCATCAGTTCAAAACCGAATCGGAAAAAAAACCCGAATAAACTAAACTAAACTGAGCTGAATAAAACGAATAAGAACTTAAGCAAATGCTTTTAAACATCATTTCCATACTTTTGTTGCTATCGGACATTGGTTGCTAAATTAGCCTACTACTTTTGATTTTTTTTAAAAAATAAACCGAATAAGAGCCCCATTCAAAATTTTCGGTTTTTTTTTGGTTTTGCACCAAATAAAACGAGAATCGAATATAACAAAAATCTTGAATAGAAAATCGAATAAACCATTCAATTTGGTTCGGTTTGGTTTTCATTTTTCGGGTTCAAAACCGAATAATGCACATGCATACCTAGAAATTTAAAGAGACGAAGAGGAAGAGTAGGATTTGAACTTTGTGTAATTGAGTTTGTCAAAATTATATATAAAAAAGACGCGGTGTTCAAATTTTAAGTCAAACGTGACGCTTATTCTAATCACTTGTTTAGGAGATTTTTTTACAAATACTCCACATCGATTAATCACGATGAACCGATTCTGAAAATTTAAAACCGAAATTGTTACTTGTTATACCAATTCGGTCAACCGAATCCGCAAGATACAAAAATCCCAATTGATTTCACAGGTTCAATTTTTGTGGTTTCCAGTTTGGGTTTTAGTTCCGATTTTTCTTAGACATCGCTAATCGAAATACTCAAAACCAAATAACCACAGTTAATCACTTCGAAAAATTCAAAACCGAAATCAGTTCGATTAATCGAGATCAGTCCGATTAACCTAATTTAATTATTTTAACTTAAATAATTATGCTAACTTTTTTATTTTTTCAATCAATAAAAACTACTCTTACTCACATTCTCTTACTCACATCTTGGTATGCGAAAAACACCTTGAAAAATGGTGGTATATAATTGTGTGGGTAGTTTTTTTAGTTAAATCTAGTTATGTGCAAAATTTTAAAATATGTCAATTAATTCAGGACGAATGGAGTATTTAAATAAATAGTTATATAAATTTATTTATAAAAATAAATCATACAATATTAAAAAAATATATCCCCGTGCATTGCATGCATGTCAAATTTGATTGATTTCTTTGGATAGGAAATGTCATCAATTCTTCTTGTCAATAGTAAGCCCCTTGATTAATGATTTCTATTTCAATTGTTAGTTTGATTTTATGTTTACACAAATAAAATTAGTCTCTTCATTCGTAAGATTTTGTTTTACCCTTATTTAAGTTTTTAGTGTCCTTTTAAAGTTTTGTTCAATGGTGTGGTCTAATAAATTGGATGAAGATCGACTTTCAAATTGCTATAGCACAGATTGTGAAGTTATGTATTAATGATAAAGATGCAGAGTGTAATAACCCACCCCAAAATCTTGTTTAATTATCTACTAATCACAGTAATTATTCAAACCGCGTTATAAATTTTTCGCGTTTACCTTTATTTATCTACTTGTTTACTTATTGTTATCGGTGTCAAGTCTCGTGCAGGAGATGGCTAAGATGCCGAGCTATCGGTTTAAAAGTTTACTTTACACATTTATTTAATAAGTTAAAGTATTTCAGGTTATACGTTTTACGTTATAAATTTATTTACCGAGAAACGGTTATTATTTATCCGCCTCGATTTCTATATATATTTTACCGTTCCAAATTTAATATTTTTAAATTTCATTCCCCTTACATTGTTTCAAGTGGTAATTTTACTCATTTTATCCTATTTTAATCCAAGTCCTAATTTATTTTACCCAAAGTGTTACCAATTAATTTTCTTGAGTACAAATTAATTATTTTTAGTCTAGTACATTTACAATTGCTTTATTTTAATCAGAGTTTCAGATTTAATTAAAGTTCTAATGGTGTCCTAAGTTAATTAGTTAAGGTTATATTAGTAGTGTTAGAAGAGGTTAGGGGCTTATTTGCTTCATTCTAATTCAAACCCATCTATCACACTTTCTCTCTCTACCTTCTCTTCCTCCCTGTCCTGCCCGAGAAACCAGCAGCCCCTGCCACCGTTTTCCGGCCACCGGCGCCGCTTCCGCCGCCGTGCTCAGGTGGTCACCGGCCACCCTCCTCCCTCTCTTGTGTTTTCATCAATTTTTAACCCCAAGGGTAATCTCTCAAACCCCCAAATTCAATTCTTTTATACCCTAATCTGAATTCTATGTTGTTTATATGTATTTCTGGTAATTTTTCATCTCTTTCACTCTCTTTTAGTATGAATTCAAAGTTATAATTGTATTGGTTAAGTTAGGGTTTGAGTTTGGAGTATGTGCATGTGTATTTGGATGAGTTCTTGAGGTTTTCTTGTTGAATTCTTGTTGGATATGGTTATAATCTTGATGCATGTGAGTTTCTTGATAAGTTTCTGAGTATTAAGGGCTGATTATATATGTTAAGATTATTATTTAAGTGTTGTCATGTTTAATTTGGGTGAATTAGTGAGATTTTGGTGTAAGAGTTCAAGAACAAGTCCTTTATGTTGAGTTTATGTTTAATCCATGGTTGCATGTGGGTTTTAAGCTCTTTTGATGAGTTAACTTTCAAGGTTTAATTCTGGAAATATAGTGGATTATAGCCAAAGTGAAGTTTGGTTGAGAATTAGTATGAATTAAGGGCTAAAAGTATCGTTAGAGCTGAAATTAAGAACAAATTAGGCTCTGTTTCAATTTTGGAAATTTACAGTATTATAAAAGTGGGATTTTTGCCCAGATTTTTACTCCATTTGATAGCTTAAGGTGTTAGCAAACCATAGGCTTTGGAATTTCTAAATTCCGACATGTTTAGCCCGAGTTATGACCAAAACCGTGAAGGTACAATTTTATATACGAATTCTGAGTCAGTGTTTTGAGGGCTGTTTTTCGTCCCTTTGGAGACCTCTTTGGTTTTTATGGTAAACATGAAAGTTTTAGGCCTCATTGCGAGCTTTCCGGAAAGATATGGTTTGTATTTATACGATGTCGGGAGTATGAGATATGAGCCCGGGAAGAAGGGCTGTCTTCTTGAAGTTTCTGCCCAGTTTACCCTTTATAAAATTCCACCTTTAAGGCCCTAAACCAAGTCAATAGGGGACTTTAAGCATTGATAAGTTATGGTTATATGTCATAATCTTAGGTTAAAGTTTTAAGGGGGATAAGTATGGTTTTGGAAGCCTAAGTGTGTCCTAAGGTCTTTTAGCCAAGAGTGGTGTTTTAAACACAAGTTATACATATCTCCCAATAAGTGTTAGCTTAAGAGTTCAATATCTTTGAATTGATCAAGGTTTTATCTAGCTAGTGACTTCCAAGTTCTAAATAACTCTCAAGTTAAGTTCCTCTAAGTTCTCAACTCAAAATTTATTCCTCAAATTCCTTTATTCATTCTTCTTTCATCAATCGTGTCATCGACATCGTTTTTCTCTAAATAAGTCTAGAGGAACCCTTTTAATCTCAGTTTCACCTTCAATCTTTGGTTCTTATACTTCGTTAATCTAAGCTATCTTTTCAAGGTTCAAGTGCCCTTCTTTGATTTCACCTTTCTACATCAATTTCTCAATGTAATTTCATTCCGGAATTCCTAATTTATTCTACTCCAACTTCTGTCCGGGCCCATTTTGGAGCCCTTCCTCTCGTTTTTAGCTTCTGGTGTTGTCAACAAAGTTGTAGATTATGTTTTTCCCTTCCGGAATGTACTCTTTCACTTCGTTTCGATTTTCCTAACTCAAGTTATGATATAAACTCTATTTTCTAGACAACCTGAAATTTTATTCCTAAAGTTATTTCATTGATATTACTAAGTTTCTAAACTTGTGAATCTAATTTAGAACCTTATTCGGTTCTTCATTTCTATTTATTCTTATTTTAGTTGACAAGTTTCGAAAGCCATCTCCAAGTAGAAATTTTATCACCAAGGCCTCTAGTGTCCCAAGGTACGCGAATTGTCCAGCTTTTACGATCCAAATTATAGTCATAATTCATTCAATTTATACCATGTCAAGTTTTATGGTTTACAATGACTTTATATTTAACAGTGGACCCGCATTCTATGCTTCTATTTACTTTCATGTTTTAGCACTCCTGATCAGAGTGCCTTGACTCATGTCATTGCGATCGATCAATCATTCCAAGTTTAGATCAACTTGGGCATGCAGCGTGTGTGAGGTGCTTGCACCGATCGTAAAGTTCCACCTACTTTCTATCTTCATCGATTTATGTTATGCATATGTTTATGTTCATGTCATGCAAGTCCTATCTTAACCCCTTCCCCGTTTTCAAAATGTTTTTAAAGGCCGGCACCAAAACCGTTTTCGAACGGTTTACGTGCTGGAGGTTTATGTACTGAGTGTTTCCCCACTCACTTTTGCGCTGTTTAAATGTTTTGTTTTAGGAGGTTCGAGCTCCCAAGGCAAGGATAAGTCGGTTCCAAAATAGTTCAAGGATCCCGAGGTAGTTCTCTATGGAATCCATCGGTTATCAAGGACAAGCAGGAGCGTTTGGAAGTTGTTCTAGTTTAAGCTATGTTTAAGTTTATGTATCTTATCCAAAGGTTGTATAAGTTTTATATATGAAGGTTTTTAAGTTAGTAAGTTATCTTGTGGTTCTGGAAGTTTCTTTAGTGTTGTTGCCTTGTCTCTTTTGGGAGACGGCGGTAATGCCTCGACCTAAGGTGTTCCGCTGCGCTAATCACAGGTTTGGGTTTCTAAGTATAGTCTTAATCTTGTGATTAAGGTTGGGGCGTTACACAGAGATATCGAAGAAAAAAGCAGAGTCATCGAACAAGTCAAAACTGTACATCAACAAAATTAATATTAGTTATTTGAAAGTGAAATTTTATATCTATATTTTAGATCTACAATTGTTCAGTAAAATTAATATTAGATATTTGAAGATTGACTTTTATATCTATGTTTAAGATCCAAAATTTTTCATTCATGATTTTCACATTTACAAATGTAGTTAATTTGGCGTTGAGGAGAACATTACGTTGAAAGTTATTGATAAAAAAGTAGGACATTTAAATCACATATTTTTCTTCTATTAAAAAAATACCATAACATTCACCTACTTTCCAATAATGAGCGTGAGTTTGATTAAAATAATTAAAAATAAGATGTAGGCCCGATGCACATTTAATGATCAAAATACACTCCAATAGAAATTTTGAAGAAAGAAAAAATCGCCAAAAATTCCGTCTTCGTACTCGCGCGGTGAGCACGGGTTGTAGTTATTCTCACCGCTGACACTCGTCCTCACCGCTATATCGTCTTTTTCATTCTCGCCTACGCTACATCAGCGTTATCTCACTCTGAAGCTCGCCGTTATAGTAGCCCTTAAGCTCTGTTAGAGGAAGAAAGATATTTAATATGCTTGGAATTTGGATGTCACTAAAAAAACAAATAGAATTTGGATAGACAAGAATGTGTGGAGTCCATAAACCCTAGATTCCATAAGAAATCCAAACTGAAAGGCTCGTAGAAAAGGAAAGTAAAATGTGGAAAGTAATTGTAATTACTTAATTATTAATAAAGCTCGTAGAGGAAATAATTAAAAATATTATCTTGGCAGCACCAACGCGCAACGGCATCTGTAATCTGTATGCAGCTTGCGTGTTGCATGTGTTAAATACTTAAATTTCGTAATTAACTTTACCAAGAATATATAAATCAAGGACCAAAATAGGGTTTGTTTTGTTTTTCCAACTACTTTTTTAACCAATTTGTTTGTATTTTGGGGACTTTACTGCTACTTTTTACGTAAATAAATTATACCGTCTATCGTGATTTACTTATTTAGGTACATCATATATATTAAAATATATCAAGTTTTTGTATGATAAATTTTTATAAAAATTTAATGACTTAAAAAAATATTGATGAATTTTGTAAATATTGATGAACTTTTTTAACAAGTTGAATGCAAGTGGTGTACCAACCTAGATACACCACAGTAAGTCATATAACATCTTTATTTTTTATTCTTTGTGTAGTTAATAAATTTAGATTATAATATAATTATATTCATATATTTACTCTTTAATTTCACACTTTTTTTCTGTTAGAAAATATAAATTATCCATTTTTTTAAGAAAATGAGACCGGAGTTGCATCATATTGATTATTGATGTCCAAAGAAATTGAAAAGAAAAGAAGGGAAATTAAGAAGCATTTTGTTACTAACTTAAAATTTTAGTTGTCGATTGACGAATTTATATTTATTGTATTTAATTAGCATTAGGATATACATTTTTTTTTGAGCAATTGGATATACATTAATATTGGATAATGGAGTTGCTTCATAATTTTTGTTCAAATTTTAACGTAATTTCTTCAAATTTTAGGATGTGTTCGGCAGTAGCGTTTAACGTCTTGACCAAGTCAAAACTCTAATTGCATAAATATTAGTGTTCGGTAAGCTAGTGTTTTGAGAAGCGTTTAACGTTTTAAGGAGCGTTTTGTGAAACGCTAATAAAGTTAACGTTTAGCGTTTAGGATATAGCGTTTCATATTTTCGGTCAAAAAATACCCTTTGAAAATTTTATCTTTCAAAAATATTGATATCTTTTTATGTCAATTCACATTAATCTGTTAATTCAACCGTTAAATTTATCGAACACAATTTTTATTTGAACAGTCATCCACTATCCGCTACTTAAACCGTTATCCGCTACGTAAACCGTTATCCACTATATAAACCTCTATCCGCTACTAAAACGTTAATTTTACCAAAGAGAGCCGATATCATAATGTGTGTATATACGTGTAGATCATAATTGGTCTAGGATTATGCACTCCATTTGGAGAGCTTTTATATCCAAGTTAGAAACTTGAAAAGGTTCCAGGCAAGTTAGGAATGATAATGGCTAGGATCTAGTAGGATTCACTTAGACTCAAATCTTTTTTATATTTTTCCGGCTATATGTGATCGAGTCGCGAATCCTTACTTAAATATAATTCGCTAGGTGGATAGGATCTAGGAGGATACACTTAGACCCAAATCTTTTTGATATTTTTTTGATTGGACGCAGGTCCTTTTATATTTTCTGGGGTTTTTTTTCCGTGAGTACCCAGACATTTAAATCCTACCCAGCCAGATCCACTAAATTTAATTTATTTTTGACCCAAATCCTTATAAGTAAATTCGAGTTTGCAAAAACGAGTTTGGTCCAAGACCCTACTATCATCGTTAATCATTGGACGGGTTATAAATTATAGTGCCCTATATCTCTAACCTAGTAAACATGTATAGGTATATTTGTATAAAAATGGTTATGATGACAAATATTTTGAGACGTCAATAATTTGAGAGGCAATGACTATAATAAAATGCAATTTGACTTGATTTTTTTTTTTTTGTTACATAAATTCGTAGTCTAACACATTTGGCCTCTATAGCAGGAGAATACTAAATAGCAAGTCTAAAATGAACAAACTGATAAAGAGAATGAATGCCTCTCTCATATAATTTAAGGGTGATGATAAGTGTCTTGCCCCAAGACACTCCTTAAATGTCTTCTCCCTTATAAAATCAATACTTATTATCGTTTTTAACCCCAATTTTTTTGACAGATACTATTAATTATCAATTAAAAGAAGCTTGAAATGTGTTGGCTACGCCAACAATTAAAATTGACACCCTAACGAATGAACCCCATCCGTTGGGCATATTTTAGACGCTTTTTTGTAAATTTTTAAAAATATAGATAAAAGTGTGATTTTATACAATTTATATATATTATTATAGTTATAGAAGTCAATCATGTAACTTTTTTCCAATTTAATTCACAAATATATAGGTTTTCTATAATGACAAGACACAAAATATGTGTCTTGCACAAGACTTTTATCATTTCCCATAATTTAAACCCTAAAAAAGAATAAAATGTGGAGCCCTTGTCATGGGACTAGTTGACATTTGACTTGAAAATTTGATGACTGCTTGGATTTTGGCAAATTAGATGGGCTAAATACTGGTCATCATGAAGAAGATTCAAAGTCTGCGATCATGTGTAGTGAAATACGGCTGAGTGGATCTCCCATTAATCCCATTTATTTAATTAATTTCTTTATTTTTGGGCTATTGTACTAATGTGGCAAATTAGTTGGGCTAAAGAATTACAGTACACTTGCCCTTTAATTTATCACGTCAAACCTTGAGTCTTATTCTAATATTATTTCTTCTTCTTCTTCTTCTTATTATTCTTATTCTTATTCTTATTCTTATTATTATTATTATTATTACTACTACTAGTAGTAGTAGTGTTAAACGTGTACAATGCACAGATAAATTAAAAAGTAGATGCTCCTTATACCATATTTAGTGTTAACCATGAATATAAGGATCCTTTTTTGTGATATATAAATATGACTTTTTAAATTAAGATGAACTTCAGAATGGAACAAAAGTATTTGATAATAAAATTAATAACTTTAATATGTGTGCACATACAAATTATAAAAGAAACCCATATGATCCACAATGTAAACGGTATAGTACATATCATCAGGAGTCCTTCCAGCGTGCTTCGTCATCGCTCACACGCTGCCCTAAAATTCTCAGGTTGTCATCCGTCCTGAGGTTACTTCCAGCCAAGAACGCTTAACTGAGGAGTTTCCAATGGATGAGCTGCCCTAAAAGAAGGTGCACCTAGATGATATAAGTAGTCATTTGAAATCCTTTAAGCCACACTTTAACAATATATCTAGGGTATTACAATCACCCCCACTTAAGTGCACAACATCTATCTAGCGTATTACAATCACCCCCACTTAAGCGCACAACATCCTCGATGTGCCTCAATCCACTCCAAAATCTTTGCCCTGCTAGGTGACTGTCAATGGATCTCCCGTCTACTGGCGCAGCTCACGAGCACTGGTCGGCCCTGATACCATTTGGAACAATCTCAAACAAAAGCTTAAGCTGATGGTTGTATGCTCAATGATGGTTTTTATACTTTAACACGCACCCTCACGTAAATGCCCTTTGGGCTTGAACCTTTGATGCTGCAAAGGTCCCCTTCACCTTGCGTAAATGAATATGGGGGGTGTTGAGATTCGAATATGAGACCTCTTGCTCTAGTCTGACTCTGATACCATGTGAAACCATCTCAACTAAATGTTTAAGCTTTTGGTTGAGATGGTTCCACATTAGGAGCCATCAAAATTAATTTTGATGAAACCTTACGGGGGAGTGTTGTTCCACCTCACAACAGAAGTCGAGGAGGAACGAAAGAAGGAACTCCCCTTATGGGAAAGGTCAGCCGACAGAAAGGTTCGGTTATTCCATTCGATCAAAGCCTTTTTCACCCTAATAATAGTTAACAAGAGGTTGAAGATTTTTTTTTGGTCGAATGTAACTTCATTTCGATGTTTCCAAATCGTTTAAAGAAGGTACATAATTTTCTTGATTTCTTGAATTGGTCTGTTATCCATAATTTTTTGTAAACTTTCTAACAACGACAAATTCCCCCAATCCGGCCTCAAAGGGTTGATCCAATTATGCTTTTTGGCTAACTCCCACACTTTACGGGTATTACTACATTCCTAGAATAAAAAGGAATGTTGTTTCGATTCCAGCTTTTGCTGACAACAAGGACAAATGGGATTAATAATTCATCCCTCTCCTCAATAGGTTAACACGAACAAGATTAGCATTATGTCTACATTCAATATTCGTATTTCGACTTTTACATTCTTACTTTTTATTAAATCATTTTTTCTTGAAAGCACAAGTATCATATGATTCATATTTCATATCATATACAAGACTGGTTGACATAGAAATTGCATCACATTAGACGAGCCCAAAAGCATACAACAAAGGCCCAAAATTACACCAAACATAATCAAAGGCTCGGATAAATGAACACATTAGGCCTATGCGATAGGCCCAAAAAACATGTTAATGCTATTAAGCCCAATAACGTTTTCATGTTCACGGACCGGACTTTTAGGTTTTTAAACTATTTTAATTTCTGCAAATATAGAGAATATTATACTTTTTTGAATAAATACTTTTAAAAATCATGTTTTATCTTATGAAGACTAATAATATTGTATTCAAGTAAAATAAATTCATCATAAATCTAATGGTAGTAGTATTGTACAAATGTAGAATAATTTGATAAATTAATGATCAAAATTTAAAACTTTTGATCTAATTGGTCAAAAAAAATTTAGCATTTAATTGCTAAAAAAATTTTCTATGGTTTTTCATTTTCTATGGTTTGTTGTTTTTCATTTTAATCCTACATTAATTCCCCTATTTTAGTTTGTTGTTTTTGATTTTCTATGGTTCCCCTTCACATGGTTTCATAAATGTCATTTTTTTAGCATTTAATTGCATGTCTCCCTCTAGCAATTGAGCTGGAATGAGAAATTTTCGTGGGGTATTAAGGTTTTCCAGCAGCAAAAAGGGGTTTTTTTAGGGTTTAAGTAAAAGTGGTATTTTAATCCTACATTAAAGTTACTACATTTGCTGTATATGTATATATCTATAGACTACTAATCTTGGAGGCAGGTAGAGAGGCTGAAATTGGGTAAATCTGGTATCTGCCCTTCACTTTAAACATTGCATACTTGTTAAATTTGTATGTTCAATTTGTTTATGTTTTTGTATTTGCTTGTGATTTTCGATGTTGGTTGGATTATTCACTTGTTCCCTCTTGATTTTGTGATTGTTCTCCACTCTATCTATGTGGGTTCTCAGTCATTCAAATCAGAAATCTGAATAAAAACCCCATAGATTTCTGACTTGGGTTATCAAATTTGTTCAATCTGGATAGTATATCCAATTTTGGGTATGTGTTATAATTTGAATTCCTCACGTTTATCGGTCAGAAATTATATGGGTTTGATTGATTATGATAGTAAATGAAAGGAAACTAGATGTGTGGGCTGATTTGCATACTGGGGATGGCGAAGTTGAGCTCCCCGAAATCCAGAGTTATTCGAATAATCAGTTGGCTTCAATTGTTATTCGGAGGGGTTGTTCTTATTGTAAACATTTATACTCTAGCTAGCCTCCATGCTGTTGGATTTTTTTTGTCTACAACAATGATCATGTTTGTGGTCATCACTCATCACCATGGGGCGTTGAAGGGTATGTCTACCGCACTGTTGTGTCTTCGACACCCGTCAAGGTTGATCTTGACTACACCCTGAGAAGGCTTATGCCAATGAACCCACTTCGACTCCTTAACACCCTCCCAATCAAAAGAAACACTATTAGACTCCATCGACCCAGCGAGCATATGTCTAATTCTCCACTTAGCCATAGTTTTTTTTTTGCCCTAATGAGCGTGCTTTCAACAGGGAGTAGACGTTATTGAAAGCGACTAGATTCTAACCTTCCATAAACTCCAACATAAGATAGTTATTCGATCAAAATTTATCTTGGAAATCTCACCTTTACAATGTCTCAAAAAAATCATGTATACCTTCTTGATCATCACAAATAGTTTGAAGCCATCCATGCCACCTAGCTAGAACCCAAATGTCTTGAGCATACTGACACTGCAATAAAATATGCTCATCGGTCTCTTGGTGGTTATTACACATGGGACAAGTTTCCTGTAAATTTAGTCCCCGATAAAGCAAATTAGCTCAGATAGACAAAGCCAGATGGCATAGTTGCCAAAGAAAAGTTTTCAATTTTGGTTGGATATTCAAATTCCACATCCATTTAAATTCCCATGAATTTTCAAAATGGACATTAGCGTGTGCCAGTCAGGTGGCAAATTTTGTAGTAAATTGTCCATTAGTCGACACCCCCAACAAACTAAATCCTCAAAAGGATGTGACGGAATCAAAGTTGCTAAAATTAGATTCAAAAATTGTTGATTTACAAGAGTCCTAAGCTTATCTATATCCCATATTCTACTTCGTATCATTTTTTACAAACTCAGATACTCTAAGACTTGTGTCCACGGTTTTTTGTATCAGAAATGCCATTAATTTCCAATAGATTACTCATACTACACAAGCCAAAAATTAATTTGGAAGAACGGTAAAAATAACTAGCATATAAAAGTGAAAAGGATCTAAAAAGTAAATAAATGAACAGGGAAAAGGGAACGGAAGGAAAAGCTGAAGTTTGTCCCACATCGGCCGCATAACATATCACCCCAAACAAAACTTCTTATATATAATGTCCAGCCCCGTTCAGGTTATCATCTATTAGAATTTGGTGGTGATATGGAACCACTTGATCTGTCGCATTTGGTGCGGTTACTGACGACACCTGGGAGGAGCTCTGACGATTCCTGCAGCCTTATTCGGAAGCTACCGGAAGGCGTGCAGACTCTATACGGTGTCATAAAAAGCTTGAATCTGAATTATTAACGCAAAATCAAATACAATAAGAATTTAGTGTTCCTGAATAAAAAATTGTCATCTAAAACAAGAATTTTTAATGTACCACACTTTAATAAAAGTTAATGTTTATATCGACGAATAATTGACTGAACTTTTACATAATGTTGACGAATAAAATACGTATCGTATTTTACGCATTTAATTCCCGCACCATATTTTACTAATATGGTGTATAACTATCCTTAATTTTATCATTAAAAATTAAAATTAATATATATATTCATCATAATGAATTTTTTTTGTCAATTATAGTAGTTGAAAATTTAAAATATCATTAATAGGTTGATCAAAGTATCTTGTTACAATAATTAATCATGCTTAAAAGTATATAAATTTTGTTTAACAAATACCGGAGTATGATTTATTTTTGATAAGCGAATAATATAAAATTTTCAACTATTATAGTTAAAAATAAACTTAACTATGGTAGAGTTTTTAATGTTTTTCTGTTTCAATTTTGTGTAAAAAACAATAATTTTGCCGGGGTAGTTTGGTTGCTAGGGTTTGAGAGGGAATTTGTTCCGATTGAAAACATTGTGCAAAACAATAATTTGGGTTGGATATATAGTATGATTGCAGATTTTGGAGGACCAATTTTGTTTAGGAGTTAGGGTTGGTGTTGCATACATAAACAATAATTTTGGTTGTATTTTCAGGCCGTCTGAGTTTCTCCCTGATGATACAAAACTGCTGTATGATGTATCTGGGCGTCCAGTAACAGATGCTGATCTTGATGATCCTGATGATGAACTTATTGCTGACGTTAGATGTCACCTGTATTGTGCTAACCTTGCTCTGGCATATTACAACGATAAACACGTATGTGAAATTGTTGCCAATATCTTCGGCATTACCAACATTTGCTCTGTCTATGTTAATTATGTATGGCGTTAATAAAATTTATGTTTGGTTTCTGCAGCACACTGACTACAAGTTTGTCGCAATTCCGGGAGGAAAGTGGTGCTTGCAGAAAGGCGGAAATCGAGATGTTGATTATGCACATGTTGGCTTCACTGCTTCGTTGATCACACCTGTGGAGAATGAATCCTCAATTGTGTCTTTCTTTGCTGTACTGGAACAAAAACGAAAATTTCAAGTAGAAGAAGAAAAACTTGAAAACTATGTTGTCTCTTCTTGTATCATTGCAGATGGTGAGATAGTTCTAGGTTCATTTCTATATTTCATGTCATAAAACACTAGCCTGTTGTGCATATATAGGTCTTCATATTTTTCCCTGATGCAACTATACATTTTTAATCAATAGGGAAAAAAAGTGTTGGTTGCAAGGGCTGTGATACCACAATGTGCAGGCCATATGAGCAGGGGTGGTTTGATAGACGTCCAAAACGCTGGTATGTTATGCTTGATGTTGGGATTTTGTGTCATTTTCTTTTGTATTCTGAGCTGTGTGATCAATGACAGTTTCTGACTCGACCCAATAATTCGGTCTACTTATGATGCTGCTACTCTGAGTGAAATCCAATTGTTTCTTCGCCTGAGTACAAGTATTGTCTGTGTTTCTGAATTTGGATGGATGCAGGGAAGAAGATCCTCCTGTATCAGATTATGCCCATTGTTTGGCTGATGGGGTGAGTTTAAGTGAGAAGGCACGGTTCAGGCTTAAATATCAATATGCTTTATGTGCATTGAAGCACTACAACAAAAAATATGTATGTAGAATTCTTTCCATATATGAGGACTAGCTAGCTTTAATTGTGTTGATTTCTTTCTAGTTCTTGTCTCACATTTGCCTGCCTGCAGCATAAAAACTACATGATGGTTGATGTCTTGCCATTCTGTGTTAAATACGATGGATCATGCTGTGATACATACGTTGGATGCTTTACTGTACACTGCAACTTTGTAGCAAAGCTAAATCCTCCTGCAAATCACTCATCCGAGAAGCTCTTCTTTGCTGAATTGAAGAAGAAGAAGAAGAATTGGATTGTCACAGCCTGTCGTATCTTACGCTGTACTACCTCTCTCTCTCTCAGTTTCATGGACATGACTCATGATTTAATTTGGATCTCCCTGATTTCTATTAGTTAGCTTTTGGGTACATTTGATCTTTGAGATTTCCGTTTCTTTTTGAAATAATGTTTGATTTTCTATTAATTGTTGGGTATTTTTGTGTTTAAAAGTTGCATCTTTAGTTTCTATTTCTTTTTCCTGATAATCTGGGTGGGTTTTGAGCATTGAGATCTTGAAAAGACTGTGTTCATGCTTCTTAGTTTTCCACCTTCAAACAATATAATTTGAAAGCCAAGAATGGCCCAGGAAGGGGCAAAGAAATACAAAACAGAACCAAATTATATATGTGTTCAAACATAAACAGGTGGGTCAGGGTCAGGGTCAGGGTCAGGTGGCCCATGACCTGACCTGACCCTTAATGGGATATGTCCTGACCCGACCCTGACCCATGAGGTTGCCCAGCTCAAGTATCTCAATTATTCCATTATGCGTTCTTTTTTTTTTTGTGTCGGACAGATAAAAGCATCTTTTGTTTAAAGATGTGTCATCCCATTTCCCTTTGCAGGTAAATCCACTGTTGGTTGCCGCTTCTGTGCTGGGAGGAACGGGAGAAGGGTACTTCATCCAACTCGCTATGGTTTTCATACTTCTTCGTCCGTGTTTAGACGTCTTCGCCCACGCTTTTGAAGCTATATTCTTTGTTTTTAGAGAGCTCTGCTTTAGACTGTTCATTTGTAATTTGCCTAAACTTCTAATGAAGATTGTTTGTTTGTAATTTGCCTAAATTTTGGTTGAAGGTTGTAATTTGCCAGGAGCTGCCTTGGTTGAGGCTATTTGTTTGTAATTTGCATAAACCAGAGTGACTTAACTATACTATGGTCACTCAATCACTCAACTGTGTTGTGGTCAAATCCGAGTTACTTTTGTCTAAATATCCAGTTCCATCATTGTCAAGCATTATGCTCTTGAAACCAGCTTAGGTTTTCCTTTGGGGAGATGAGAATTGACTGATTGACTTTAAAGTATAACATTACAAAACATAACATTTGTGGCTGTTTTAGCATACAATGATACAATGAAGACCATTTGTTCTTTAGAGTGATTCTAAAGACCAGGGCCTAAGTGAATATTATGGATGACTATTACAAACATATAAATATAGTGAAATTTGGATGTGTATCATGCTCTTGTTATTATTGGTTATTACAAACTTATAACTAACATATAACTAAATGAAAATTATTGTGTATTGCCCCGGGAGCACGTCTCTATCCATTACTCGTCAGGCATTTCTTATTTTTTTTTACTCCCTCCGTTTTATATTAACTGTCATCTTTAGAAATTGTGTAGTCTAATCTATAGAATTTTGACTATAAATTTTTTAATGTAGACAATGACTTGTTATATAAAATTACTATCATTAAATTTGTTACGAAAAATACTATCATAAAAGTATAATATTACAATTTTTAATAAAATATTATGTAAGAAATTATCAATCAAAAAGTGATATTGGAGACCGTGAGTCCGTGACAGTCAACAAAATGACAATTAATATGAATAGGAGGTAGTAAATTTTTTGAACTACAAATAGTTAAATACCAGCAGCTGGCGGGCGTGTACTTGCTTTCAATTTGTTTGTTGGTTTTTTGATTTTTTCTAGGTAAACTTTTAGAGATCTGACATTAAAATACCCCTAAACTATTTTAAAATGTCAAAACTACCACTATAAAATATTTTTACTAAGAAATAACCCTGAACTTGTTATGACGAGTCAAAATTAACACTTTACCTCCTATTACCCGTAAACATTGAAAAATATTGAAAAGTAAAATTTTTAAATTTGTGAATTAAAAACAAAAAAACAAAATAACGAAAACTTATTGTTGAAGCACCTCTGCTGTCGTTTGCTCCAAGAAATACAGACACACACCTCTGCTGCCCTTTGCTCTTCTTCTCAATCCATCTTCCTCCCCTTCTAAATCCTCTAAAAATCCATAAAAAAACTCAAAATTGGCTTAGTGAAATTGAAGAACTGAGTAGAATTATGGAGATGCCATTGTGAAGACCACATTTTGAAGACAATCCAAGAGGTAAGTTTTTTAGGGTTTTGCTTGAATTTTTTAGTTTTCGAAAAAAATTGAAAATCTGTGTGTAGATTGTTGTTATCCTCATATTGTAGTTGTTATATATGCGAATTTGGGACTAAATAACTAGAAATCTTCAAATCTTTCTTATCAAAATTGCATTTTTAGAGGTCACAGTTTAGGGTATGCTCTGTTTGTTGTATATTTCATTCAAAATCGAATTTTTGAAGTGTCATATGTTTGCCTATGTTGCTCATGTGCAGAATGAGTGTGTCAACAGACCCTAAGTTGTATTTGAGTGAGACTGACAATGGAGAATTTAGGTGGGAATCAAACAGTAGGGAAAATATTGTTGTGAATGATGGTGATTATTGGGGTGATTTTGAGTGGGACAATGATTTCATTTGGCCAGAAATTAATGATGATGAGAACTCTGATGTTGAGGACAAGGAAATGAAAGATGTAATGAAAAAGAAGAAAGATTTAGTCGATGCTTTGCACGTTGATTATAATGCTTTGAATGGTATAAATGAGGAAGAAACAGAGGACAAGGACGACACTTTGACGGAGGATGATGAACAAAACAGGTTAGACACAATTGATGGGGTTGGGTGTGAAGAGAAATACCAAGATTCAGACAATGCTGATAGTTCTTTTAGTGATAGTGATGAGGAAAGTCTAAGGCATAAAAGAAAGAAGATGGTTAGTTATCCAAGGTACAATCCTACAGAACCAACGAAACTTGAAGTTGGAATGTTGTTTGCTGATAAGAGTGACTGTCGGAGAGCATTAGACAATTATAGGATATTAGGTTGATATAATGTCAAGGTTAGTAGGAGTGAGAAGACAAGACTACAGTTAAAATGCCATGGATCAAGGTGTTCATGGAAACTTTGGGCATCTAAGGTTGGCAAGGAGTTGTCTTTTCAGATCAAGACAATCAAGGGGACACATAATTGCATCGCCTTTACCTTTAAGGCAGGGGAGAGAATCATGACAACTAAGTGGATGGTTGAGTACTATAGAGAGACATTCAGGGATCTTCCTTCACTAACAGGGAGGGATCTTCAGAAAATGGTGAAGAAAAATCAACAGTACAATGCAACCTTGTCAATGTGTGCTAGAGCAAGGAGAGAAGCTTTAGACTCCATCACTGGTGATTACAAGGAACAATTCAAACAAGTGAGAGACTTTTTGTGGGAGGTATACAAGAAGAACCCCGGGACTTCAATAGCTTTGAAAACACACCAACTTGAGGACAATGGAGAACATATATTCAAATTCTGTTACATATGCCCAGGAGCTTTACGAGAAGGCTTCAAACAAGGATGTAGAAAAGTAATATCTTTAGATGCTTGCTTTTTAAAAGGACCCTGGGATGGGCAAGTATTTGTTGCCGTTGGAAGAGATGCAAATGACCAAATGTATCCTGTTGCATGGGGGGTTGCCAAGAGCGAGAAGAAGGAAGTGTGGGAATGGTTTGTAGAGAAACTATCCGAGGATTTAGACATGGGAGATGGATATGGATGGGCTATTAGTTCTGATCAACAAAAGGTGATACTCAATCTTAATCTAATATCTTTTTCATTCACAAGATTTAAATTCAGCTCTAGCAATTTTTTAGCATTTTTTTGGATAATAATCTTTCTTTTTTGTTTTTTGACATTGTGTTTTTTTTTGGAGTTAATAATTTGTTATTGTATCGTTTTAAAAATGTGAAGGGTTTGGTTGAGTGCATCTCCAAGCTACAACCAAAAACAACATAGAATGTGCTTGAGGCATATCTATGCAAATTTGAGGAAAACCTATAGAGAAGCATACAAAAGGTGTTTTGGAGAATTGCAAAGGCTTCAAATGAGGTTCACCTAAGCAAGTATCACGAAGGAAATGCAAGAGTTGGATGTTGGTGCGTGGCAATCTTTGGAAAAGAAGGGTGTAAAGCATTTTAGTAGGTGTTACTTTGATACAATGGTCAAATGTGATTCGGTGGACAATAATATGGCGGAAATTTTCAACGCCTTCATTCTTGATGCAAGGTTTATGCCCATTGTGTCACTCCTTAGAACCATCTTCAAGGTCATGCAAAAGAGTGGTGAAAAGAAGGCTTGGGCTTTTAGTCTTCACACACCCATGGCCCCTAGGATACGGAAAAGTTGGATAAAAATAGAGGAATCCAAATCTTTGGGAAGTCATAAGGGTAGGGAATGGGTTTTATAGTGTGTTTGGTGCAAATGAGGAGTTTGTTGTGGCTGAATGAGGATACATGTACTTGCAAGTCATGGCAATTATCAAGCATTCCTTGTCCACATTCCATTGCGGTGATGAGGAAGAAAGGCAAAATCAGAAAGTTTGTCCATCAATACTATCTTGCAGAGAATCTAAGGAGGACATATGCTCAAACCATTATCCCTATTAATGGTCTGGCATGGGAGAAAGCTCTGGCTATGTGGTTCATGCCCCACCATTCCCCTAAGAAGAGTAAAAATGCAAGTTCAAAAGAAGACTGAACTTGGTGAAAATTCAAGGGTGGAGGACCTAGGGAAAGGAAGTATGTCAAAATTATGCATTGCTCTGTTTGTGGAGAAAAAAATCAAAATAAATCAACATGCTCTAACAAAGTATCAAACTTCAAGCTAAACACTTCAAATCCTAATCAAACTATTGTGACTTTGCAACACATATTTGTTCCGTTTTGTGAATTAACTTGTAGTTGTTGTTTTGAAGGTGAAAATAGGTAAGACTTCTTATTCTTATAATTTATACACTTTTGGAAGTCTAAATTCATGTGATTTTACTTCCAATGGTAATCAGTATGACATCATTTGATATAAATATTTTTTGAAAGTCTAACATCGTTAGATATAAATATATGTAAGATTGTATCCAAATAATTTTACGTTGTTATGATGAAGGACAATGCTTCACAACTGAATCCACCGCTTAGGTACCCAAGAGGTGACCATCCTTAGTAATAGTCAACCATCATCACAACCTGAATCTCTGGCTCCACCAAGCACCAGATGTATGCAAAGGCCATCTCTGAAGAAGACATACATGGGGCTTGATGGATAGCTTCATTTTTCGTTTTTTTTTTTAAAGTATTAGACTTGATTTTGGTATTCTACAGTTAAATGGGAATATTTCTTTTGTATATTTTGTGGGAGTTACCAATTATTTGTAAACTCTACATTAACTTACAGGAACTCCCCTTTTTTTTTGGTCCATCATATCGATGGGTAAATATTCCCAAGTAATGAAATTGGTATTTCGCTTTTATCGATTATTGTTGCAAATTCTAGATTTGATGAATCTATTGATATGGAACTAGATTATCGTTGGCAAATTTTGTTAGACCCAGATACCCAAATATGTTCGATTCAGGAAAAAAAAATTCGTTTTTGTACTATCCCGATTTTGACATTTACCGAATATCTAGATAAATATTTTTTTTTGCTATTTTTTAAATACAATTTTGACCCGAATATAGTTTAAATCTAAATTGTCAAATGAAAATTAA
Source organism: Portulaca oleracea (assembly GCA_029582165.1). Taxonomy (NCBI): domain Eukaryota; kingdom Viridiplantae; phylum Streptophyta; class Magnoliopsida; order Caryophyllales; family Portulacaceae; genus Portulaca; species Portulaca oleracea. The sequence goes on from CM055887.1 coordinate 6,769,970, forward strand.
TTGAATTAGGCTTGGATGCCTTGTAAGTAGTCTTCAGGTTTTTGTTGGAGAAGCTAAGTTGTTTGAGTTGTTCATCATGGACAATATTGACTAAACAAACCCTTGGGAAAGAGAAAGAAGGGAGGAAAGTTTGGGAAGAGGGTTGATTTAGAATTAGAGGAATTAAAAATAGAAGAATAATGGCTTAACAGGTTGTCATTAACCAAAGGGGTATTTTTTATCTTTGACAACAAGTTTAGTGTCATAAATAACAAAAATGAGTTTATAGTGGTAGTTTTGATATTTTAAAATAGTTTAGGGGTATTTTAATGTCAGTTCTCTAAACTTTTATTTTCCTTACGTTTCCTATTTATTTCATTTCCCTTTTTCTGAGATTCATCAGAAAGTATTTGAAGAACTCACTGTCGATCAAGTCAACGTCTTCAACTTGGTGCTTTTTAATTCCCCAATTTTAGTTTGTTGTTTTTGATTTTCTATGGTTTCTCTTCACATGGTTTCATAAATGTCATTCTTTAGCATTTAATTGCATGTCTTTCTTCAGCAATTGAGCTGGAATGAGAAATTTCGTGGGTATTAAGATTTTCCAGCAGCAAAAAGGGGTTTTTGTAGGGTTTAAGCAAAAGGGGTATTTTAATCTTACATTAAAGTTACTTTTTTTTTTTTTGTGAGCTCTACATTTGCAGTATATGTATATATGTATAGATTACCAACTCTTGGAGGCAGATATATCAAAGATTGAAGGTTGAAATTGGGTAAATGTGATATCTGCCCTTCACTTGTTAAACTTGTATGTTCAATTTGTTTAAGTCTCTGTATTTGCTTGTGATTTTTGATGTTGGTTGGATTATTCACTTGTTCCCTCTTGATTTTGTGATTGTTCTCAACTCTGTCTAGGTGGGTTCTCAGCCATTTGAATCAGAAATCTGAATAGAAAGTAGAAACACCATAGATTTCTGGGTTGGGTTATCAAATTTGTTCAATCTGGATAATATCTCATTTTGGGTGTTTGTTACATTTGAGTTCCTGGTGTTTATTGTTCAGAAATCATATGGGTTTGATTGATTATGATAGTAAATGAAAGGAAACTAGATGTGTGGGCTGCTTTGCATATTGGGGATGGCAAAGTTGAGCTCCCCGAAATCCAGACTCGTTCGAATAATCTGTTGGCTTCAATTGTTATTGGGAGGGCTTGTTCTTATTGTCAACATTTATACTCTAGCTAGCCTCCATACTGCCGGATTTTTTGTCTACAACAATGATCATGTTTGTGGTCATCACCACGGGGCGTTGAAGGGTATGTCTGGTGGATTCAATGCCAAGGAAATGTCACAGCACATAAAGAAGGTGCTTCAAAAGATGGAAACTTTGCAGCTTAAACTTGAAGATGATGTACGAAAGATGAGCAAAGACATCCCCAAGGTACAGTTCAAGAAGTATTTGCAAGAAGAGGTTGTTCAGTCACTGTTTGGTGCTCGTGTTGCTCTTAGAGAGGTCCGGTTGCCTAGAGTAGAAGCCACTGTGAAGATGAACGAGTTTATGAACGAGGAGATAAGAAAGTACATCACCCCGAAAAAGAACAGGAAAGGGAAGATAAACACTTACAGAGTGGCTAGGATACACAACACGATAGGGCACGCTTGTGTTTTAGTCAAGAAGGAATTGGAAGAATACATGAACTATGAAGTTGGGTCCTTCTGCAAGGATGATTGGAATCTTGCACAGGAACTCATGCTTCATGGATGTGACCCTTTGCCTAGGAGACGTTGTTTGACAGTAGCCTCAAAGCTCTATCTCAAGCCCTACCCTGTCAATGAGTCACTCTGGAAGGTTCCGGATGCCAATCCAACCGATTTTCTCATCAAGGATGTCCTGGCAGTCAAGCCTAGGGAGATAAGAATCGGCCTAGATTACAGCATTGGGACAGGCACATTTGCTGCCAGGTTGTTGGAACATAATGCAACTGTCATCTCAACCGCCCAAAACTTAGGGGCGCCCTACAACGAGATGATTGCACTGCGGGGCCTAGTTCCGCTGTACTTGACACCAAATCAAAGGCTGCCCTTGTTCGAGAACACCCTGGACTTGATCCACACAACCGGGCTCCTGGATGGCGGGATGGATATGCTGCTGTTGGATTTCATTCTGTTTGATTTTGACCGGGTTTTGAGGCCCGGGGGGTTGTTGTGGATAGATGAGTTTTTGTGTAGGAGAGAAGATTTGGAGGATTACATGTACATGTTTCTGCAGTTTAGGTATAAGAAGCATAGGTGGGTGGTTTCTTCTAAGAACAAAGAGGAGGTGTACTTGTCTGCTCTGTTGGAGAAGCCTCCTAGGACTGTTTGATTTGGTTGTTTCTTCTTCTTTCTTTGTTTTGTTTTTGCAAATGTTGATAATGTTGACGTCATTGCTAATGTAGTTAATTGAGGATGTATTTTTTGTCAAGTGTATAAATGGCAAATTAATTAATTGCTACTTCGTTTAGATCCCCTTCCTTAGGAATGTGGGTTTGCCTTTGAAGTAATTTGTGCTTCCTGATGTGTATATTGGACACTTTGTTCTCTTTTTCTCTGTTTTTTTTCTTCTTCTATGAAAACGGCTTCGAAACTACTGCTCGTTACTCAATAACGAGGTTACAAGCATTAGTAGTCAATAACTCAAGTGGTCGTAGGGTCGTAGGTGAGCTAAAGAATGGGCGATATAATTGCCCGACCTTCTAACATGCAGGAATAAACAAGAGTTAAAATGACAAGCTAAAGATAGTACACTAGTAAAGAAAGATCCAATCTCAGTTGTTGGGGAGAACCTTTTCTGTAGCTCGGACATTAAAAGTTCAATGAGTCTCTTTCTAATATGACATATAGGTAGCCCAACTGCCACGCGGTTGACCTTCTAACGCAGTTGACACCCGTGACCTTTGCCCTAGGAAAAAGGCCACAAGAGGGAGAGGGCGTCACGGGCGTGACCATCTACTGCCTTCTAATTCTTCTTCCACTCTTTTTCCTATCTCTTCCAACTGAAGCCCGACCCTTTGTAGGTGAAAATAGGCCCGAGCCTGAGCAAAGGACTATTATATCGATGTCGACCCGACCTACCGTCTTCAAGAAGCCTCGAGGGTGACCCAATAGGCCATGGAGAAGAAGATTGGGCCATTGTCGAAGGCCTGGACATACCGTATGAGCACTTGTATTTCATGAGTCCAAGCGTTGACCCGATGGGCGTCCAGAGGGCTGGAAAAGTCAACCCCGTCGATCAAGAGGACTCTAATCTAGAATCATATTTTAAAATTCAAAATTTAAAAACAATTCCATAGATATTAATATATAATTATGATATTGATCAAATTTTAAAATTCAAAAGCTTTATTTAATGGTAAATTTGGTTTAAAAAGTGTATGGCTCCACAGTTTGAAATAGGTTAGAAGTTTGGATTCGAACCCAGAATCGTTTGGACCCTCGGGCCCAAATTTTGGATGTTTAGTAAACATGCTATATATTTCATTAGTTTATTATAAAATTGGCTTGAACGATTTGACTAAATCCAATCAGTTGAATAGGTGTTTAGTAAATAACTTATTCAATCGACTCTTTGGCCCCAATAAGCCAATTTTTAATAAGTTGAACAGAGTAGTCTATTGGTAATGACTTTTTATTAAGGATTATCGGAATCTAATAAACCAACCTATAGGTGTCCTTTGATCTAATGAACCAACCTTCAACTTTTATTTTCAATGAACTCACCTTAACACCTTATTTTTTCCAACGAACCGCCACCTAGTCCAACTCGTCGGAAGTGTGACGTGGCCGCTGTCATGGATTACATGGAGGTTGTTTAAGCCAAGAAAAAGGCAAAAGACTTTAGACGTGTTTTTTTTTACTAGTCAACATTTGTCATTTTTTTAAATTTCTCCTCTCCCCCCTCTTTCTCTCAGACAGACAGACAGGCCGATCCACCCACCCACCCCTCCCCTTCTCCCCCAACCTCTCTCCTCTCACACTCTAGCCCCTCCTCAACACTGTCACCACCACCTCCACCGCCACAACTTCCACCTCCACCTCACCTGACCTCTCTCACACTCCAGCCCCTCCTCTCCGCTACCACAGCCTCCACCACCCAGACTACCAATATTCACCACCTCAAACCAGAAAAATCAAATACAAACCCAGGAAATCAACATACAAGTCGAGAATTAATGAATCAACCCAGAAAATTATTAACTAAATTGCAACAAAAAAATCGAATATGAACCAAACCAGCCTAGACATTCGAGAACCAAATTAGAAATTCGATAAAGAGAAGAAGATGAACTCACAAAGCATTAAATTGAACTGAAATCCAAAATTAACATGCGGTTATCAATACTTGAATTGAAATCTAAATTAAGTTTGAAACTTGAATTAAAACTCTAGGAGTCTAAAAAAACAAGAACAAACCCAATTTTAAGGGCTTCGATTGTTGTCACCAACCGAGCAGACCTTCTTCTGTTTCTTCCTTTCAGTTTTATACTTGAAGCTCGCTTCGTTTGGTGAATCTCGGCTCTCAAATGATCCAGATTGAACGGTGAGAAGGCGATCTTGATGTTGCTGTTTCAGTTAGGTTTTGAGGGAGGTGTTGGTTGAAAGGGGTCGAAAGAGGGGGGGGGGGGGAAGGAGAGAGGTTGCGGGAGGGGGTTCGGCTGAGAGAGAGGGAAAGAGAGGGCCGTGAGGTGAGGTTTGGAGGGGGGGTGGAGAGCTAAAAGGGAGGGAGAGAGAAGGGGGGGAAGTGAGAGGAAGAGGAGAAAGGTTGGGGGGGGGGTTAGCAAGTCTGTGTATGAGAGAAAGTGGAAGTGAGAAGAAGAGAGAGAGCTTAACAAGAACAACTACCTCTCAATTTTCGCCATCTTTCTTAGGGTTTCCTAAGTGAGAGTTTTTCTCCTAGGGTTTCTAGGGTTTGTCGACGGCTCATCCGCGGTGAGTAACTGGAACTCCGGTGTTATAGTGTTCAGACGGCGAGATGAGAGACCGAGATAAGGAGGAGGCATCAGGAAGTAAGGGAAAGAAGCCGATCACTTGGGTAGAAGATGTTTCCGATGAGGAAGAGGGTAAACTCTCCTTATGCGTCGTCGGACGTCTGTGGACGACAAAAAAATTCAATAAGTTTGCATTCATGAGCACTATTGAAAAAAATTTGGAATCTGAGATATGGAGTTGAGATCAAAGAAGTTGCAAACAACACCTTTCTGTTTCAGTTTCAACATTGGAAGGATAAAGCAAAAATCTTGGAAGGGGAACCATGGAGTTTTGACAAATCGGTGGTCTGCCTGGGGAGGTTTCCGACAATCTGCAACCATCGACGGTGGCGAACAATCTGAATCACACACCCTTTTGGGTTAGGGTTTATGACCCCCCCTTCAAGGGACGCAATGAAAAGAATGTGAAGGCGTTGGCGGATTACTTGGGGATCTTGATCAAGATTGATGAAGCGGTTATGGCAGGGTGGGAAAAGGCGCTTCGGTTCAGAGTTCTAATGGATCTTCGAGAGCCGTTCCCCACCGAGGTACCCATTACTACTAAAGATGGATCGATAAAGAACCTGAAGGTGAAATACAAACGACTGCCTATGATTTGCTATTTCTGCGGAAGATTGGGACATAATGAGCGCGATTGCGAGTAGAAGGAGGAGGACGACCAAGATAAGGTCTTCAAGTATGGAGAGTGGATGAAAGCGTCTCCATGGCTACCAAAGAGGGGTATCACAATAGGAGATTGCACTCAAGGGGGAGGAGCAGCAAGGAAGTTAGTTTTCAAATCGGAGGATAGAAGAAGGAGGGGGGAGCTTGGTAGGGATACACCAACGCCAAGTGTGGAGGAGGTGGCAGAAAGCCTGGGAAAAATAACAATGCAACATGGAGGAACTGAGAGCAAGGGAACAGATGAGAACAAAGAGAAGGAGACTAATGAAGATGAAGAAAAGGGAGGAAAAAATAATGAGGCTTGTCAAGATGATGCCGGGGGGGGGGGGCGGGAAGTTTACCAATGACAATCAAAAAGATGTTATAGAAAATCTGGATAAAGGAGAGATGGTAGACCCAGGGGGGATACATTGAAAGTAGGAGGAAAGTGGAGACGAATCCCAAGGCAGAATGAAGGAGACTTTAAATGCAACAGTGCATGCAGTAAAGGGAGGAAAATGACATTGGAAGAAGGGGATCCCATGCAAACTGATAGTACGAAGAAGGCACGTGGGATGGTAGCTGCAGATTCTGAAATGGGTTTTGACTCGACAGAAGGTCAAGATGAAGTAGCGGAGGCTGGTAACCAGCCCCGCGAATACCAATGAAAACTCTAATTTGGAACTGCCATGGGCTTGGGAACCCACGCGCAGTGAAAGGCGTCAAACGCCTGGTGATGGAGGAAGTTCTCGAATTGGTTTTTCTTAGCGAGACGAAATTGAAGGAATGGGAAATTGCGCTGTTGCGAGCTAGATTGCAAATGGAGGGAGGAATCTATGTGGGATGTGAAGGAGAAGCTCGTTTTAGAAGAGGCGGTTTTGCACCGTTCTGGCGAAACAACCTGCAAATCAATCTACAGTCAATGTCCCAGAACCACATAGATGTGTGCGGAGTATGGACATCCAAATGAGGAAGACCGAACTAAAACTTGGGAGCTTTTGAAGTGCTCAAAGGAGAGAGAAGATAGACCATGGCTCTGTGGTGGAAATTTCAACAATATATTAAACCAAGGGGAAAAACAAGGGGGTAGCCAGAAATCTCAACGGGAAATGGAGGGCTTTTGTGAAGCAATCAACCACAGTGGTCTTACGGATCTGGGTTTTGAAGGTCATCCATTCACTTGGAGTAATGGAAGGGAAGGAAGAGATAATGTCCAAGAAAGACTTGACCGTTTCTTTGCAAATAGAGAGTGCAGAACAATGTTCAACTGGAATCGAGTAGAACACCTCTACAAGCGAAGGTCGGATCACCTATCGATCATTGTGACGAGTTCCCCTCATGTGATACGACCGTGGGAAGGAAGAAGCAGAGACAAACCATGTAGATTTGAGAAGATGTGGGCTTTGGAGGATAATTGTGAGACAGTGATAAGCAAAGCTTGGGAGGGAGGAAGTGATCTAAACCTGGTGGCCAGATTGTTGGCAACTTGCAAGGAAACAAAACAACACTTGGGCCTGGACATGAAACAGTTACGGAAGGAGGCCCAATCCTTACAGCAAGCTATTCTGGAGGCACAAAGCGGAGAGGCAACGGCCCAAAACATCGCCTGGCTAAGATCACTAGTAGCAGAATTGGAAGGGATTGAGGAAAAGGAGGAAGTGTATTGGGCCCAACAAAGTCGTCAATCATGGCTCCGTGAAGGTGATAGAAACACTCGATTCTTCCATAAGAAGGCCAGTCAGAGAATGAGAAGAAACAAGATTGTGAGGGTCAAGGATGAAAGGGGAGATTGGTGTGATGAGGAAAAACAGGTGGAGGAAGTGTTCAATCGCTACTTTGAACACATATTCGCTGGGCAGGAAGAGATACATACGGACCCAGTAACGCGCCTAATCAAACCCCTAGTCACAGCAGAAATGAATGCAAAGCTCGCACAACCGTATACTAGGGAAGAAGTGTACCAAGCAATCCAACAGATGCATCCCACCAAACTCTGGGACCTGACGGTATGCCCGCACTCTTTTTTCAATCCTGTAGACACCGGATTTTGTACCGGTATTAGTTTTAGTTATTTGTAAAAATAAGTTAGCCGAGTAGTTTAGTAGCATGCAAACCCATTTCGTTTCTAGCCCGAAAACAAGCGTAATGACCCATTATTACGAGACAAACCCGTCTGGGTTCGGTGGGCCAGAACATAACTCAGCTCGGATCAAACCGGCTGAGTTTACTGGGCCAGAGCTCAGTTCAGCTCAGGAACCCGTCTGGGTTCCGCGGCCATAATGCTAACCCTAAACGCACCCCCTACTCCCCCCATTCCACTATAAATTAAACCCTTTTTTCCCTTCCATAGACACACCATGGTATGCTAGAGTATTGACACTAGCATATTCTCTCTACCTCTTCTCTCCCTTTGCATGCTACTTCGCTAAAGGTTAGCATAGTTGATGTAAAACATGTAGTAATCTATCGAATTCGTTTTTTTTTATTTTCAATGTTTTGCATGATTTTAATGATGAATTTGTGAAATTTATATCTAATTCCTCCCTTTAACTTTTTCAGCTTTGATTTAATTCTAGTAGAGTCTATTCGTTTGAATAGGCGAATTTGACAATTTTAATTGTCAAATTAGTAACCTTACCCCCGAATCCGTCTTTGGGTTCGTAGGCCGGAGTTGTTTATCAAAATGGTTTATCGTTTTTCTCCTAAAATTCAACTGGCGACTCTATTTTCGTACTTTGGTATTTTCCTTTTTATGGTTTCTATGACCTAATTTTTGTTTAGCGCAAGGAGCAACTCGTCCTGGTTCAATTCATGAACCCAGACGGGTTTCACCTTCTTTTCTTTTTTTTTTCTCTTTGTTTTTCCCCTTTCTCGTGGGATCTGCAGTCGCGAACCCGTCTTGTTCCAAAGTGAACCCACGGTTCAGTGTTTTCCCCTTCCTTTTTGTCTTTTTCCCTTTTTCCTTCCTTAAAAGGTGAATCTTGGGCTCACGGCGTATAAATCGTTTTTAATCTGTCAGCAAAGTTATTCTTGAAAGTTCAACCTTATTTAAGGTTAAGCAATCCTAGTCGGCTCCCAATCACTTTTAAGTAGCGCCGCGAAAAAGGTCATCAATTTTTCGGGGTCTACAGATTGGCGACTCCACTGGGGACTTAAACTTAAAAAGAGGGTAAAACTTGAAAGAATTAAATTTTAGTGTTTTTTGTAAAAGGGGAGGAATTAATTTATTTCACATTTTTATCATTTTTAGGCATATTGCATACCAGGCTACTCTTGGGCCTTTATGGCTGGGGAGCACAAAAGCGTTGGTTTAGGTTTTAAAACTAGGAATCAGTCCCGAGAGCGGGAGGTCACTACTTGTGGGATGCACTTACATCGCCAAGCATTTGATCTCTCCTCTCACCCGTGTTACACTCTAAAGGTTTCCTTGAAACCCAAAGAGCAACACCCCACACATTTTTCCTTGAATTCCATATAAGGAAAATGCACCGGGGCGAGAACATGTGGTACCTCATTCATCTCCCTAAACCTAGAAAAACCCTGGATCTAAAGCCATGGTTAGGCTCATCCCGCATCTGTATGCCATGTAAATTAATCCTGTAAAAGTTGAAGTCCAAGTGTCTAGCCCAAACATGAGTGGGACGTCATTCTAGCCCGCGTAGGATCAAATGAGAGATGGACTGGCTCAAACCCAGACGGGTTTGGTGGCCCAAACCCAGACGGGTTTGGCGTGCCTGGCCTAGTTGGACCCACTGTGGAATCCTGTCTGTGCCTATTTGAAAGGGAGGAATTACATTTTAAACCCAGACGGGTTTGTGCCTTTTTTTCTTCTCTTTCCACATCGGGCCAAACTGTTCGATACTGCAGTCAGCCCAATCCACTTACTATTGATCCTATTCGGTCCTTTATGACGCCCCTTGAGTCAGTATCAGTCCTGTCAGTCATCATGTTAGGTCCATATAGAGTTAGGACATGCACTCCCATAAAAGTGGGTGAGTCACCCTTATGTCAGCATGTAGGCGTCATGTCCATGTCCTAGGTTCATATAGGTCTATTAAGTCATGCATGCATTGGGCGGGTGGCGTAAAGGTTCTTTCGAGCACTAGTCAGTTTCCATGCAGGCAAGATAACAGACCATCTCCGAGCCCGCATCCGTGATCCACAAACCGGCAGACTTATTCGCAATCCCAACTACAGACCGCCTGCCCAATCCAGTGAATACCAGTGAATCCACCATGGCCACTAGCGTGCCTAGCCCCCCTCAGAAAACTGTTGAGACTAATTCCATCCAACGGAGGCCGTAAACCTTTCTTACTTTCACTTAACTTGCTTCACTTAGAAAAACTGACGAGATCTCAAAAGTTTTTGAAACCTTTTCCTTCAAACCTTCCGATTTTGAGACAAGTTATGAAAGTTGTATCCGATCGCTTTGACTATCTTAGAAAGTATAAATGCGTGCGCAAATCTTTGGGCTAAGTTTAGTTGATTGAGCCCCATCCCGTGAGTCCACATTGCCTAAATTTTGAATTGATCACTTTTATCAATTCCATGATCCTCGAGTGACTCACCCATTAGTTACATCTCTAGAACTTGTTTTGCATCTTGCTTGAGACTACACATTTGCATTGCACTGTGACAAAGTGATTAAGGCATTCGATTTTATTTTGATAAGCTACATAGCTAAATAGCCTTCCTTACATTATATTTACTGCTCTTTTTGCCCCTAGCCTTTGTTTATCCTTTTTCATGATTGAACCACGACAATACGAGCCTTGGCCTCGATATCCAGATCCCTTGCCTTGCTTGGTTGGATGAGAGTTTGTCTTTTTTGGAAGTTTGGGAGAATCTGAAAGTCCCATATCTTGAGCGATTGGTATTTGGTTATGTTGTTCATATATTATATCAAAGTCGAAGATTCCATAGATATTCTTCTCCCCGATCACCCACAAAAAAAAAAGTAAAAAAAAAGTAAAAAAAAGGAAAAGAGTTTCAAAAATAAAAGGGTGATTAGGGAGATTCAATTTAAAGTTTAGAAAACTTTGACCTGGTTGTATTCAGTTGAGATGTTTCAGGGTGAAAGGTGAAATGCCTTGCATACATTAAGAAAGGAGAGTTTAGAGTGTTTTATTCATTGAAAATCAATCCAAGCATGGCTCTTAACTCCTCATTTCCAAATTTTACCACTCCTTACCCTAACCTAAGCCCCGTTGCAACCCGAAAAAGTCCTTTTGATTGTCACTTGTGCGTTGCATACCAGTGGTGGAGAGCGAGGTTCTTACCAAGCTTATGGTAGTTTGTTTCTATTGGTTTGAGTATGAGAGAACACACATACATTTTCAAAATTGAGTGTTTGAGTGTTTGTTCTTTCCTATGTGAGGTTTGCTCTTTTTAACTGACCTACGTCCATAACTAACCGCGCACATTTGCATTATTCTTAGAGCTGTTGGCGGATTTATGCCTCTGAAGTACTTGTTCTCTCCTTTGGGATTCGAAAATTTCTTCCTATCTCTTTCGAACTGAGTTCTGATCTTGTCCAGATTAATCTTTGTGCTGGCTTGTTCAACTGATTTTGTTTTGATCGAAAATTCCAATATCAAATGTCTTCGCCGGCCCCGAAACTGCAGCTCGAACGTACTTGTAGCGTTTAATTCTCGTTTTTTATTTATTTATTTATTTATTTATTTATTTATTTATTTATTTATTTTTTTTTGTCTTTTTTCGTTTGGGGAAGTGGGAGTAATCCCACCATGTAGATTGCATATCGCATTGCATTATTGTGCATAAGGGTACATGAAATAAAAGAAGTGCATTACATAGCATCGTTACTGCATAAGCGTCACATCAGTAGTTCGCACTAGTACAAAAAAAAGAAAAAAAAAAGAAGAAAAAGCAAAAAAAAAAAGACGTTGTTTCATCATTGCATTGCATCGTCCTAAGTGCATAATAAAGAGTCATACATGGCATTACATAGGTTCGTTGCATAAAGACCCTGCATCCTCATCATGCCAGACCTCCACCGCCACCACTGGCGCTATCAGCCCCATGGGTTCCGCTTCCACCAGCTCCAAAGTAAGTGTCCCATTGATAGTAGGAGGAGTCTACCACCTCTGTATCGCCACCTGAGCCAGATAGGTGCAACACTTCGGTACTGCCTGCATTAAGCCAAGAGTGTTCTGGAACCTGCCACTCTTGATTACCTCCAGGCCACCCCTGTGGAGCAGGCCAAGAAGTTCTTACTACGGGCTCTGGGACAGGCCATCCCGACCATTCCTGAGTTTGTGTTCCCCATCCAGACGTTCGAGGCAGCTCCAAACCTCCTTGCGAAGGAGTAACGGGTACAACGGGTTGAGACGGAAGCACTGATGAGGCGTCATCTGCGAGGGCACGGTTATACCCCACAGATGCACCCGAATCACTGCAAAGTACCACGATAGGATCGACCGCGCAGGAAGTGCCATAACCTAAATCCACATCGGTCAGAGACGCAGAACATACCCGGCATTCCATAAGGGTACCGAGGCGAAGGATGAGAGGGTAGCGCTGGACCCCGAATGATGAGATTCTGAAGGAGTACCTAAATGCAGTGAAATGCCTTCTTGCCCGCCGCACACAGCTCCACCAACAGCGCTAGACTCGGAGCCTGTCTCCACCACAAAGCTGGGGGTGCCACGCCGAGAACCGCGGCTCCGGCGAGAATTCCCATGAGACCTCACCTGAGGCTCGTGCCCACCTAAAGACATGGAGGATATACTGTTCTCCATAGAACGCTGAAAGTCGTGGCCAAAACCCGTGTCTCCGTAGTGGGAACTGGTTGAATGACTATCTTCAAGTAAGATACCTTTCCCACGGTCATCGTGAGCCGGCATGCCCGTGCTCCGCCTACTCCTCTCCCCGTGCCTTCGGAGAGCAGCTTCACCCCCATAGGACCGCCTCGCGTCGGCCATGAAGGAGGAATGTCGAGGAAGGTCCATCTGCTCCGACCGGCCACGAGGCACGTGCACATCTGAATGGCGAGGAGGATCCACAGGACGAGACTGTGCATCATCATCCACGTTTGCGTCCCCAACCACAGAACCTGCAAGGTCCTTCTCGCGAGCCCATTTAAGTGTGAAGTAATTTTTGAGAAAGCCTTTTGCTTGTTTCCATCGCCACTGCACAGAATAGGGAAAATTGGTCAAAGTTTGAGTAAGGTACAAACAAGCAAAGAAAAAGGGGGCTCACCATCGCTTTCCCAGGATCTTCTCTAGTTCCGGTTTGATGTCCTCACTAGTCGCCCTCGGGTAGCCGCAAACTGTGTCCCTAGAACTGCTCTGACTCTTCTCGTCATCCTTGCAATAGGGCCCCAACTGCAACAAGCAAAGAATTGGTCATATTAGGCGGTAATAGAAGGAACATGAAAAGAGTAAATAGAGGTCTTCTTCCCCACCTTTCTGAAGGCCAGGCGGTCCCGATATTGTTCCCATTCCTCCCAGAATTGGTCGGGCGATGCCATCGATGCATGATTAGTATACCAGGAACCTCTCTTAGCTGCTACAAACGCCTCGGCATGCAAGGCTCGCGGATCATGCATGGTCTCGGGAGGGTCTGATGGTATTATCCACCTTTCATGGCCCAGGGTTTGCCTTGTAAGTCTCTCACCAAGACTCCAGACCCAACCGGACGGACTCTCCATCACCAAGCGCAGGGTACTATCCCTATGCGCCGCATTTCGTGAGGGAATAAAGTCTTGCGGAATCTCGAAGCCAACCCAGGCATTCCAATTGACATCATCCTGCACAAGTAAAGGAAACATAAGCACCAAAGAAATGTAAGAGAGATTACATGAAAGATGTACCTCTTCAAGGTGATCCAAGATGCGGCGCAACTCATCTAAGCTCCCAAATGGTTTCTTCTTTTGCTCGAGGTAGTTTTTGTGCCACCGCTCACTGCAGATCGTTCGACGTGTCGGGTAGGGATAGTGAATCCCTTAATGTACTCATACCCCCATACCTGCAAATATGTCAATACCGAGACTCATGATATAAAAAAGAAGAGAGAAATGCATGTAAAAGAGAAGCGTCTCGAAGATTACCTCGAGCACCTTCCACATGCTCGACCGCTCATCTCCCGGATTCTCCTGCAAAGAATGGGTCCACATCAGTGCCAGGCCGAACACCAAAGCGAAGCCAACGAATGAAGTTAGCATAAGCAGCCTTTGCCCAGTTCCGATGAATGACCTGCTCTAGATCAAGGAGATTCTTCATCCAGGTCAAATAACGTCGTCCCCTCGATTGGCAAACATCGTGGCGGAGATAAAATATGCCAAGAAAATGAAACGACGCTGAAACTCATCCATATGAGTGAAGTCGGCAGAAGTGATGACATCCTCGAAGGAACCATAAGAAAGCTTCATCTTTCGACCTAATCGGCGCCGTTCGAGCACATGCTCTAATAATTCCATCACCTGATCCGGCACAACATGGTCGAATTCGACATCTTGACCACTCCAGCGTAGCCCGGTAATCATCACAAAGTCGACAGGGGTTATGACCATCTCTCCTACAGGGAGGTGGAAGGTGTTGGTGGAATCCCAGAATCTCTCTGCGAGCGCACGCCCCATCACCCGTGGTGTACAAGGTTCCCAGGCCTTGACACATTTCCAGAAGAGGTCAAATCCCGACTCTTCTAAAAGTGCAAGCGCCCAATTATCTTCCGCAAAATGCTCCACCACCTTGATCGGTTTCCGCATATTGCCACCAGTTCTAAGGGAATCCTCCTGAGGATCCACCATAAAAATTCAAAAAAAGAGACAAGTCCCTACAGCAAACTATCAAGTGATCCCTAATTTAGCAAAAGCTAAATTGAACTTCCACTAAATTAGGGGGCTAAAAAAAATCATTCGGCCCACCCAAGGAAAAAACCAGACGGGTTCACAAGAAGAAAAGGGTTGGGCCTCGCCTTTTCGGCCCACCCAAGGAAAAACCCAGACGGGTTCACAAGAAGAAAAGGGTTGGGCCTCGCTTTTTCGGCCCACCCAAGGAAAAGAGGGTTGGGCCTCGCTTTCGCCCACCCGCATGTTCACAAGGAAAAGGGTTGGGCCTCGCTTTCGGCCCTGCACGGTTCACAAGAAGAAAAGGGTTGGGCCTCGCTTTTTCGGCCCACCCAAGGAAAAGAGGGTTGGGCCTCGTTTTTTTCGGCCCACCCAAGGAAAAACGCAGACGGGTTCGTGCAAGGAAAAAAGAGTTGGGCCGCATCAGCCCAACTCAGACGGGTTCACGCAAGGAGAGAAGTTGGGCCGCATCGGCCCAACTCACACGGGTTCGACGACGGGCCAAGGCGCAGACGGGCTCATTTTTCGGTATAACCCAGACGGGTTCTTAAAAGGGACGGGCCTTTCACGCGTGCATCTAGTTGCAGCCCAACTAAGACGGGTTTTTCTATCCTAAAAAAACGGCCTATCATCCTCGGTTCTCTAAAGCTCGATTTGAACAATACGGGTAATCGACACAAATTACTTCATTATTATTAGCTAAATCAACAAGCTAGAATTAAACATTTCTACTTACAAATTTATGCTATAATAAAGAGCAGAGTCAGGAAGGAAACATTACCCGGACATGTGAATGCTTGTGCCATATGTGATTCCACGGTTCAGGCACCAGTATCGACGGTTCCCAACCCGGCCTAGGAGTCCATGCTCGCTGGGAAGACATTTCATGTGCCCAGTTTGTTGCATGGGGCTGAACGGGTGGATCTCTAACTTTTCTAACCATTGCTTCCTAACTAGTGAATGAATGATTTTTTTTGAGCAAGAAAAGGAAGTGGAAGAATGAGATATGTGATTGAGGGTGTGAAGAGGCCCCTTTTATAAGGAGAGTGGATGCATGCACACCACACAAGTGGCCAACCGGCGGGTCCCGGCAATAGGATCATGGAAGGCATGCATTGGCCGAAAATCTATCCTAAAATCTATCCTAAAATCACATGCATTGGCCGAAAAAAAAAGAGAAAGAAAGGACCCCAGACGGGTTCCTTGCGCAAAAAAATACCGGCCCAAATGTGTCGCAGAAAATGGGCCTTGCATTTGTAGGCCCAATGCAGGAACCCAGACGGGTTCGCAGGCCATTTCAGAGCCAAAATGCCGGCCCAAACTCGTCACAGCCGAAATGGGCCTTGCAATTACAGGCCCAATGCATGAACTCAGACGGGTTTTGCAGAGCCAAAATGGGCCCAAACTCGTCGCCCCAATTCAAGCCCAATGCAATTCGAGCATTTCCCATGAAGCAATGGCAAACTTAAGCCCATTTCCGAAAGCTAAAGCACAACTGACAAGTAAATTCTCTGACTCGCTTTGATTTTCAGATAAACTGATGCCCTCCTTCTCTGTTTTGCAGAACAATGCACGAGATACGTCGGTCGTCAGGCGGTTACAAAAAGACGAACTCATCTTCGGTGGCCGTCATCGGGCCTTCACAATGCGATGACACCCTTTTCAGCACAAAGACACAAGTCACGGCACGCTTCACGGCGAAATGAAGTGGACCACCCCATCATCACGGCATGCTTCACGGCGAAATGAAGCACGTCACCTTGATCCACCTCACGGCGAAATGAAGTGGATCACCTCATCATCACGGCACGCTTCACGGCGAAATGAAGTGGACCACCCCATTATCACGGCATGCTTCACGGCGAAATGAAGCACGTCACCTCGATCCACCTCACGGCGAAATGAAGTGGATCACCTCATCATCACGGCACGCTTCACGGCGAAATGAAGCGCGTCACCTCGGTCCGCCTCACGGCAAAATGAAGTGGACCACCCCATCATCACGGCATGCTTCACGGCGAAATGAAGCACGTCACCTTGATCCACCTCACGGTGAAATGAAGTGGATCACCTCATCATCACGGCACGCTTCACGGCGAAATGAAGCGCGTCACCTCGGTCCGCCTCACGGCGAAATGAAGTGGACCACCCCATCATCACGGCATGCTTCACGGCGAAATGGAGACGCCACTGATCCACCTCACGGCGAAATGAAGTGGATCACCTCATCATCACGACGCTTCACGGCGAAATGAAGCGCCACCTCGGTCCGCTCACGGTGAAATGCAGTGGACCACCCCATCATCTCGGCCTGCTTCACGGCGTACTGTCGCTCGCCTCCTTGTTCCGCCTCTCGGCGAAATGAAGTGGATCACCTCATCATCACGGCACGCTTCACGGCGAAATGAAGCGCCACCTCGGTCGCCTCACGTGAAATGAAGTGGACCACCCCATCATCTGTCATGCTTCACGGCGAAATGAAGCATGCCGCCTCACGGCGAAATGAAGCGGATCGACCCGACCGCTTTACGGAAGAAACTAAGTGTCAACCCATACAGACACGTGTCTTGCACTCCACGGCGAAATGAAGTGCATGACCTTGATCTACCTCACGCGAAATGAGGCGGATCAATTCGGCCACTTTACGGAAGAAACTAAGCAGCCAACCAAAAATCGACGCAGACCAAGCTTCCAAGCGCCAACCCGTAACGGCTTCGATTCATATCCAAGATCATCAAGACTACTTTGATCATCGTTTTACTCAAACTCGATCAAAGTGGGGGCTATCTTTAGACACCGGATTTTGTACCAGTATTAGTTTTAGTTATTTGTAAAAATAAGTTAGCCGAGTAGTTTAGTAGCATGCAAACCCATTTCGTTTCTAGCCCGAAAACAAGCGTAATGGCCCATTATTACGGGACAAACCCGTGCAGTTCGGTGGGCGAACATAACTCATTTCGGATCAAACCGGTGAGTTTATCGGGCCGAGCTCGAGCTCGCTACCAGAACCCGTCTGGGTTCCGCGGCCATAATGCTAACCCTAAACGCACCCCCTACTCCCCCCATTCCACTATAAATTAAACCCTTTTTTCCCTTCCATAGACACACCATGGTATGCTAGAGTATTGACACTAGCATATTCTCTCCACCTCTTCTCTCCCTTTGCATGCTGCTTCGCTAAAGGTTAGCATAGTTGATGTAAAACATGTAGTAATCTATCGAATTCGTTTTTTTTATTTTCAATGTTTTGCATGATTTTAATGATGAATTTGTGAAATTTATATCTAATTCCTCCCTTTAACTTTTTCTGCTTTGATTTAATTCTAGTAGAGTCTATTCGTTTGAATAGGCAAATTTGACAATTTTAATTGTCAAATTCGTAACCTTACCCCCGAATCCGTCTTTGGGTTCGTAGGCCGGAGTTGTTTATCAAAATGGTTTGTTATTTTTCTCCTAAAATTCAACTGGCGACTCTATTTTCGTACTTTGGTATTTTCCTTTTTATGGTTTCTATGACCTAATTTGTGTTTAGCGCAAGGAGCAACTCGTCCTGGTTCAATTCATGAACCCAGACGGGTTTCACTTTCTTTTCTTTTTTTTTTCTCTTTGTTTTTCCCCTTTCTCGTGGGATCTGCAGTCGCGAACCCGTCTTGGTTCCAGCAGTGAACCCAGACGGGTTCCAGGTGTTTTCCCCTTCCTTTTTGTCTTTTTCCCTTTTTCCTTCCTTAAAAGGCGAATCTTGGGCTCACGGCGTATAAATCGCTTTTAATCTGTCAGCAAAGTTATTCTTGAAAGTTCAACCTTATTTAAGGTTAAGCAATCCTAGTCGGCTCTTAATCACTTTTAAGTAGCGCCGCGAAAAAGGTCATCAATTTTTCGGGGTCTACAAATCCTTTTGGCATATAGTGGGTCAGGATGTTACTAACTATGTTCTAAAGGTTTTGAATGAGTGTGAATCTCCAGAGGCGGTTAATCACACTTTCATTGCTTTAATTCCAAAAGTCAAAACCGCCTCCACCACAAAAGAATACAGGCCCATCAGTCTTTGTAATGTGGTCTATAAGATTATCTCTAAGACCATTATCAATAGACTGAAAAACATCCTCCCACATATTATACATGAGACGCAGAGTGCCTTTGTTCCCGGGAGACTAATCACAGACAACGTCCTAGTTGCGTTTGAACATTTCCATTATTTGAGGAATCGTCCAAAAACTGTCAAGATGGGGCACATGGCTTTGAAATTGGACATGAGCAAGGCATATGACCGGGTTGAGTGGGATTTTGTTGGAAAAAATGTTGGAGGCGCTAGGGTTTGAAGCTTCTTTTATTAATTTGATTATGCGATGCATCTCTTCTGGAAATACCAGGTTCTTGTTAATGGAAATCCCTCACGGAGAATTAGCCCGGGGCGAGGGCTTCGACAGGGTGATCGATTGTCACCGTACCTTTTCCTTATTTGTGCGGAATGCTTCTCAGCCCTCATCAGAGACAGAGAGGAGAAAAGTTTAATTCATGGCCTTAAGATTGCGAGAACTGCCCCTACAGTCTCAAACTTGCTATTTGCAAATGACAGTTTACTCTTTGTAAGAGCAACGGAGAATGAAGCCTTCCAAGTCTTGGATATCCTGAAAACCTATGAGCGAGCATCTGGACAAATGATCAATATTGACAAGTCCGAAGTTTCCTATGGCCGAAATGTGAACGGACAAGTGAAGAATACACTCAAAGTGAGTTTGGGTTTTAAGGCAGTGGAAACGCATGATCGATACTTGGGAATGCCTACATTTATTGGGCAATCCAAGAAAGAGGTGTTCCAAGTAATCCAAGATCGCATCCGGAAAAAGCTCAAAGGTTGGAAGGAAAACTACTTCACAAAGGCGTCTCCTGAAGGCCATTGCACAAGCAATACCAACATATATTATGCAGTGCTTTGAAGTGGGCTACATTATGCTGCGAGGAAGTGGAAAGGGCTTACAGGAGGTTTTGGTGGGGCAAGCAAGGTGAAGACAATGGAATCAATTGGGTGGCATGGGAGGTTATATGTAGCTCAAAGTCTAGAGGGGGAATGGGGTTCCGAAAGATGAAATGCTTTAACAAGGCTCTCTTGGCGAAGCAAGCTTGGCGTCTAGTTCAACAGCCCATGTCCCTCATGGCGCGAGTCATCAAAGCAAAATATTACCCCCGAGGAGATTTTTGGGACGCTTATGTGGGCCACCAACCAAGCTATTCTTGGAGGAGTATTGTGGGTGCAAAAGAAGTGATAAAAAACGACATGTGTTGGGTCATTGGAGATGGGAGCAAAGTCAATATATGGGATGATAAATGGGTAATGGGAGCTCAGGGCTGTCGGGTCCCTACCTCACAACGCATGCTGGGGGATAATGCTAGGGTTTCGAGCCTAATTGACCACGAGACCAAACAATGGAGGGTTGAAGTGTTGCAACAATGCTTCGACAATCACACTGCAAAACTCATCCAAGCTATTCCCCTTAGTGACTCAGCAGTGGATGACAAAATCATTTGGGAGCTCACTTACGATGGCCATTTCTCGGTTAAAACGGCCCACAGAATTACATGGGATGAATATGCAAGTGTGAAGAGGGGAGGGTCGACCTCTAGCATTGACAGTGGGAGGGGGAAAAGGATTTGGGAAGCAAATACGCTACCGAAGATAAAACACTGCATATGGAGGATTTGGAAGGATGCCCTACCAACCAAGGTTAATCTCGTCAAGAGAGGAATGCATGTGGACCCGATCTGCAATACATGTGGAGAAGACTATGAGAATAATGACCATCTCTTTCTTGATTGTGAATGGGTGCAGAGAATCTGGAAGTGTAGCGTTTTCAGAATTGACGCACAAGACAGAACCACGCGAGATGCTGGGCAATGGATGCTAGAAAGGATGCAATCAATGGATAGAGATAAGAGAGGGTTATTTATGACAATCCTGTGGACCATATGGAAATCACGGAATCGGAAGGTGTTTGATGGTGTGATTACTGACCTAGTGTTGGTTGGAAACATGGCAGTTAGCACCCACCAGGCCTACACTCAAGCCGTGGCAGATGAGAAGAAATTAGATGGGATAATAAGAGAGACAGCGAGATGGAGAAAGCCAGACGGAGGATGGTATAAGTTGAACTGTGATGCTACAGTGATGAAGAATAAAGAAGGCGGTTGGGGTGCAGTTATTCATGACAATACTAGTGATGTAATAGGAGCTTGTATGGAGTTCAAAGAAACTGCATGGGAGATTGAAGCAATGGAAGCAGGTGGAGTCCGGGCAGGCTTGAAACTGGCGAATCAAATGGGCATCCAAGCGTTGATGGTGGAGATGGATTGCATGCAAGTAGTGAATGGGCTCAATGGCAGAACTGGCCCGAATCCTGAGACTCAGAAGCTAATCCAAGACTGCTTAATTCTGAGCTCAAACTTTAGGAAGATTTCTTTTAATTTTGTCAGAAGAGATTGTAATGCAGTGGCTCATAGCCTAGCTAGACTTGCTGTTGACACT
Organism: Portulaca oleracea; assembly: GCA_029582165.1. NCBI lineage: Eukaryota > Viridiplantae > Streptophyta > Magnoliopsida > Caryophyllales > Portulacaceae > Portulaca > Portulaca oleracea. The sequence goes on from CM055887.1 coordinate 6,790,946, forward strand.
AGGATTAACAAATGCTGGCTGGGTGTATGTCCTCCTCAGGTTAGGTCGTTGGTGCTTGAGGAGATGCAAGACAAGTTTGATGAGCAATAAAATGGGTTGATTACCCTTCTTCAAAAAAAAAAAAAAAGCCAAATCAGTAAAACACATGCTCCATTTTCTTTTTTCTTTTTTTTTTCCTTACACAACCTCCATGTAATCCATGACCGCCGCTATGTCACACTTTCGACACGGTTCGCTGGAAAAAAAGGTGTTATGGTGAGTTCATTGAAAACAAAAGTTGAAGGTTGGTTCGTTAGATCAAAGCACACCTGTAGCTAGGTTGGTTTATTAGATTCCAATAACCCTTTTATTAATGATAATTTAGTCCAAAGTTACCCAAAAATACATAAAATATGTCATCCTAAAATATTTAATGCATATTATGTTAAATTGGTGATAAAGGGTATAAAGGAAATTTCAACAAATACCTTATTCCGAAACAACTAATTTTACCAAATACTTTACAAACAATCAATCTAAATAGCTAAAGCAAATAGTCAATTCAAATGACATTGTAATTAAATAATACAAACAACAAACAACGAACAACTGTTTGACATAAACCTAACTTGAAACTCATTGAGTCCAAAAGATTTGGATCCGACCCGTATAAATAAGTCTAGCGGGTTCGGGTCAAATTCAAAAGCCATTGCCTTCCCTAAACAATTAATGTTGTATTTATTTTTGCATTTGTTTGAGTGACTATAGTCCATGTCCAACCTGATACAATCCATATTGCACTTAATTAAACTTAGTTTTTTTAATCCCTACCTATTTCTACAACCCATGGGGAAGGCCGGATGACAACAATAGAACAAGAGCCATGAGGGTGATAATGGGAGCTCAGCTAGGCAAAAATCTAGGTTTAGGTAATATCGAGTTTAGTTGAATTTGTCAATCGATTAAGGTGCAATACTCGAACCTAGTTGATTTTCAATTCAAATAACCTCATTCGTGAACCCGGACTTGAATATTTAATGTTTGGATTAGATGTCCTATGTTTGAATTTCATATTATAATAAGAATGATTCTTTTGATATTTGAATGCCTAAATCTATAAGTAGTGATCGTTTGATGTGTCGATATGAACTTTCCTACCTATGGCAAACCAAGAAGAGAGCAACGGATAGATGGAATGGGTGGAGATGAGTTTAATACGAGCTAGTGACTAGATGTGTCGTTACTAATATTATTTTATAACTTTAAATTGATACTTATAATTTTACATCATTTTGAGGTTTAAGTTTTAAGTTAAATTTTATATTCTAGTTGATATGACATATATCTCAAATTCGATCCTAGACGTGGTTTTAAATATGGACATATATAATTACTAATTTTATAATTTGACATTATTTATTTATTTGTTTATTTTTTGCTAGAATAGATTTTTTTTTGGATTTTACAAAACTGAGTTATCAGATCAGACAAACTTTTGCCAAAACTAAGCTGAACCCTTCACGAAACTTCGATTAAGCTCGGATTTCTTACGTTGTTAAGTATGGATATCAACACTTAAGCAAAGCTAAAATCAATCGTAAAGTCGTACAGGGATAAAGATAAACATATAAAACATATTGTTTCCAATTTCCGTAGTAAAATAACCAAATATCATCAAATCTATATATATGCACTTATAAGGATATAACTATACATTGTAATAAGACACGTTATAACAAATTCTTATGCTTTTCAAATCTTTACAAAATATAATAATTAAATCATCTTGGAGAAACGAGAGATTCTTTAAGGAATACAACAAGCTTATAGAATGTTGATCGAGATGGAAATCTTGTTCATAACTTGAGCAACTTCTCGTTTATGATTCAATGAAGAAATTAAATGGGTGGAATCGAATAATTCTCCTAGTATAAAAGTAACTAGATAAAATGCAAAAGCATAACTTTGTTTATTGATCCTTTATAATCCATCTTTGCTTTAGAAGTCGTGCGTATCTATCTCATCTTAACTGTAAGCATCTCACTAATTATTGGTTTGATTTGGATGAATTCGACCTACTTAGCCCTCTTTTTTCATTGGTTGACTAGGTATATTTGTCTCTCTTACATCATCAACTATCAGAATATAAAATTATCATTGAGTTTTTGGTTGAGATGGTTTCACATAATATTAAAGCTAGTCCTGAGCAAGAGATCTCAGGTTCAAATCACGACACCCTCTTTGTAGCATCCACGTTCCAAGTCCAAAAGGACATTCGCATGAGGAGGCGGCGTGTTAGAATATAAAATCATCATTAGGCCTACAACCATCAACTTAAGTTTTTGATTGAGGTGGTTCCACAAAACAACTGTCTTTAGTGTAAGCCTCATTTTTATCTTGCGAAAACTTAGATGTAGATAGTTTAATTTCGAACGAAAGAAGTAGTATCTAAGCAATTGCTATCTCAATCTTCTAAGTTCTCTAGTAAGGTTTAATAAGATTTAGTTCGGCGAGAAACAAATATTGACATTTTAGTTACGAGGATATTCTACAGTTCCTTATGATTTCCTTGATTTCTTGCAAAGACTTGAATGTCTTGAGATCATTGTTTTCTCCTTTATAATATAGCGAATATTGGTTGTCACACATAGCATCTCTTAATTTAGATTTTCAAATTAAATATTGTATCTCCTTTTATTAGTATTCTTAAGTTATTATCATCCTCAATAATTTGCGAGTCATTCTATATATTCTTCTATTGCATTTCAATTCTAACTTAACCCCTATGCTAGTGTGATAAGATGGTTGGCTATATATGATCCCTCCATTGTACGAGTTGTATTTCATTAGGTTGCCTTGAGGTAAAGGCCTAACTAAAAGTTACCGTATACACTGTGTTGTAAAAATTGAATAACGGTGTAATATTTATTACCATTATGCTAGTGTTAACTATAATGCATTGGACCACCTTAAGATAAGAGATTAGTGAATCAACCATTATTATTTATTCTTCAACCAAATATAACTAATAAAATTTATATCACAATACTTATAATTATATTATATGTATTTTTTACAAGGATAATTGTTGTAATTCACATGGCAAGCCAACTAAATTGTCATAGTTTCAGTGCTTTTACAAATATTTATTAAATTCTAGCTAGAGTGCCATTTTTGTTGCCCTTTAAGATCAGCCAAGTGACTAAGCTTTTAAATATAATATAAACTTAAACACAGGAGGTGAAAACTCAATGAGAGAATAAATTCTAATGTTATATGGTTTAAGAATACTGTCTAAGTACTGTTGAAGAGTGTGCCATAGCCAATAATTTCAGGTATCAGAAGGTTAAGGCCCCATAGATGACACAACTTATTATAATAGTTTAGTTGGTTACTATTCTATCGTACAAGTTTTTATTGAAGCATAAATATGTAACCTTTTTTTTAAAAAAAAAAAATCTTTGAATCATAATTTATCCATCTTTTGTGGTATTAGATTATAATATACCCACGTTTACTATTGCATATTAATATACCCGACATTTATACCTAGGTGATTTTAATATACTTACTATAACCTAAGTAGTGGTGAACCGGTCTCAAGGATGACTTAAGTGGGATTATATTGGCTCCTTATGGGTCTCGAAAAGTTTCTCTCGCTTGTCACATCATCCCTGAGACCAGTTCACCGCCACTTACATACGTGATGGTGAGTACATTAAAATCACCTAAGTATAAAAGTCAATTATATTAGTATCCAATAGTAAAAGTGCGTATATTACAATCTAATAGCCCAAAAAATGAGTACGTTACGATCCAAAAACCCTTTTTTGTATGTGGAAATTATAGAGGTGATCAACCGTATTTAAATGAAAATTTTAATACCTATCTTCTTATTTTCTCACCTATAAATTTTATTGATAGTTATCAAAGTGCATTTGGTTGGTCAAAATTTTTTTTACAGGGGATCCACAATGAAAAATTTTCTCTACTAGGGGTTGATAAGAGAAATTTTTCTCATAAAAAATCTCCATAAAAATATTCTCTAAAAAAATTTTCCTAAAATTCTTACCAAACCCTCTTTAAACTAGAAGACCCCCCTAAAAAAAAAATGTAGGGGAGCTTCAAATTCAAAAAGGGAAATGCTTTGCCACCAAGTAGAGAGACAAAGATGACTGTTGAAGTGGTAATTAACTATGATTCAATCACACACTTGACACTACTTAGCTTATAGAGCTTCCCACTCAATTAGTGCTTTTTAGGTACCTGCTTTATTATTTTTTAACTCTTAATCCATTTCTTAATTCCACATACTAACTTGGACAACTGTCAACCGCTCATTCGAGTACTTTCTCTAATTAAATATTAGTTTCACTAATCTCTTTTTAGACAATTTGAAGCATTTTTTCATGCAAATGGGTTTGGATATTTCCTTTGAAATGGAGGGGACCATTTTTACAACGGTGGAAATTAGCATTTTTGCTGTGCAAATGTCGGAACCAGCTTTTGTTTAACCCCAATAATTAACTAACTAATTAATTAATTAATTGAAAATAAAAATGGATTAAGTTAATTAATTATATGTACTTGGGGTTAGTTTGATAGAGGTAATTAAAACCCTAGGAATGTTGTTAGTATATATCTTAATCCAAGTTGGCTATGGATAATGTCTTTCCTTCATACACTCAAATGTTTCTCATTCAAACCTCAATGAATTAATCATTGTTTTTGGCCTATTCTTCTCTATTGGTTATCTATGTGCTCCAACCAAGCTAAGTGATACTCTTTTTCTTTGGGAAAGAAAAGGTAAGCCTTTTGAATTTGCTCTAAAGGTATGTGTTTGTATTTTTTAGTTCATTGTTTGAGTTCTTATTCTCATCAAAGATTCATATCAAGATCTACTATGTTTACATGGGTCTCTTAAGAAGATAAACTCTTTTAACTTGGAAACTCATATATGCTTGAGGTAAGATTGGTTGTAGATAGCGACGGTCTTTATTCAGGGTACAGAACTGGCCAATGCTGTTATTTTTACATTGTTGTGGTTTGCCTTATCTAGGTGCGTTTGTTTTAATGTTTAAAATATAGATGGGTGGATTCAGGACCACTGAATAATCTATTATCTACTGTCTTAACCTAGATACGTCAGCATTCTGTACATACTAACGAGTCACATTACGATCTATACAAATACGTATGCACATACATACATACACAAGAAAGCACCTATAAAACCTAGAAATCAAAAGTAAGTTCAATCAAATTGAACTACTTACCAACAAAAGAGAGAGTATACAAAAAACATCAGGTGTTGGCCAACTAGACTGAGATCTAATAGTAGTAGTTATCAAGCTAAACTGATAGAGATGGGGGACGAGTCGGATAGGTTGTTGCCAATTGCTAATGTGGGGAGAATAATGAAGAACATACTACCACCAACGGCGAAGATCTCAAAGGGGGCAAAGGAGACAATGCAAGAGTGTGTGACAGAGTTCTTAAGCTTTGTGACGGGAGAGGCTTCAGATAAGTGTCACAAGGAGAATCGAAAGACAGTTAATGGAGACGACATTTGTTGGGCTCTGAGCTCTCTAGGGTTTGACAACTACGCAGAAGTGATGTCCCGATACTTGCACAAGTTTAGGGAGAACGAAAGGGAGAGAGTTGCTAATGCTCAAGCCAAAGGGAGTAGCACTAGTACTAATACTAGTGAAGGAAGAGAAGAATTAGGTGTAATTGCCCCTTCAATAATTAGGGTTGGAGATCATAATCGAGGGGTCGAGGCTTCTTCTTCAGCTTTGATGCCCTTGGAATTTACAACTATAGATTGCAATTGCAAGGGTAAAACCCGTTTAGGTCTCCTAGAGTGAATAATCAAACCTACAAGACCGAGTTTGGTGTATGTTTTTTAGCTTGATTTGCTTCTGAATTTCCTGATGTAAGTTTAACTAGCTCAGTTATAATTACTTGTTCAATTTCAGTGTCAAATACTTTGAGAAGCTAATACTAGAGATTTTAATTATATTCTCCTCTACTTCTGTTATGAAACCTCTTAAATTGCAATTCAATTTTCAGGGTATACCTTATGCCCTAGATTGGTTAAGTTTAATTTGTTGAGTTTCATTGTACAGATTCAGATTCAGGGCTGGAAAACAAAATGATGGGGTTTTAATTTGTATGGCTTGACAAACCCTAAAAGATTAAACTAACAAAGGGTTGCCATAACTGGTAAGCTCTCTATATCTTTCTTTCCAGAAATGGCTACCGGGGTTTTGTCAGTGATCCTTCTTTTTCTTTTTAATTCCCAATCACACTTGTAAACCTAGCCAATTCTGATATGTCTTTATCCCTAATTTAGTTTGATTAATGCAATAATTAACTTATAATCTTAGTTTACAGATGTCAACTAATTTATCAGTAAGAGTTAAAATGAAGTTGGTAATGAAGATATATAGGTTTCCAATTAGTCCCTACAGCAAACTGATCAAAATCTGCAAAACCCTTGCATTATACTGAAGACTTTCACATTAAATTTCCCTCATGGTGGAAAACTGATGATTCCCAGTAAATTTGACACTGTATATTGAAGACTTTCACATTGAAACACCATTTAAGTAGCAGAAGAGATATGTAATCAGTATTCAAAGAAAACAAGGGTAACAGAAATGTTTCATAGGCATTGTCTCCTTAGTTTTTGAAGGCTGATTGGAAAATAACAGTATAATTGTTGCAAATACTGCAATAGCTTTGGGCTTGAAAGTGTTGATGAATAAGAAATAAGCGATGAATTAAAGAGCTGGGAGGCAACAGAATCAGTATAGCGCTTCTTTATCTCTATTGATTGATGTTTAACTCTTTTCTAAGGGATATTGGATGAAAATATGTCCATTTTTGGGGGTATTGGATTGTAATATACTAACATTTATTATTGGACAACAATATCTCTGACTTTTATACTTATGTAAAATTATTATACTAACAGTAACTAAGAGGGGGTAAACTGGTCTCCGCATTGACATGTCATGCGCACGGAAAAAAATCGGCCCCTGCCCAATAACCCCTTTAACCACTCCGTTTTTCTCACTAACTCATGTCAAAAAATGGGCCCGAACACAGTGACTAAGGGGTGATGAACCAGTCTCCGTGCTGACATGACACATAACCAATTAATGTCTTGTAACATGGGTCAGTAAGAAAAATAGAGGGATTAATGGGATTATTTGTTGTGGCAGGTTTTTTTTCCTTCGCTAGCCACGTGAGCACGGAGATCGGTTAACTACCTCTTAGTTATTGTTGGTATAATAATCTTACCTAGGTATAAATGTTAATGATATTGTTGTCCATAGTAAAGGTCATTATGTTACAATCTAATGCCTCTAAAGGTCGATATATTACCATCCAAAAATCATTTTTTTAATTGATTTCGACCTTGCAAAATTTACCCGAGACTTCGAAACCAAACCGAATCACTTGTATCCATATCTGAACCTACATCTGAAATGAGATCAAACAATTTGGATCCAAGCAACCAAAAAGACCTAATCAAGCCTAAACTGAACACAAAATTTATTATAAAATGAAATTATCCATTTTCAAAAAGTTTTTTGCTATCTAATTCAAACTCAACCCAAAATGTTTCAATTTGAAGTAAACCAAATAAGAATAAAGTCAAATCTGAACTGATCCATACCCATACATAAATTGAACCGATTCTTGACTGAATCTAGCAAACACCAAATTTATCTATACTCGAAATAATTTGACCTAACTTGAATTAGACTCGAATTGAACAAACCCGAAGTGATCCAAAATTGAACACGCCAAACTTGATCCAAACCATGTCGGGTTTTAAGCTAACTCAATTCTTAACCGATTTTAACATATTCCAAAGAGATCCAACCTATTATCAACCGAATTTAAACAACACATCAAATAAATTGAGCTAAAGTTTTTCTATATTTAATTTAATTGAATGCTTGCATCACATCATACCTAAACTTTTTATCCTGTATGAATCTCTTTTCCTCTCAATTTTTTTGTCTATAGTATGTCCATGATTCTATTTTATTGTCTTATACCAACAATACATGTTGATATTATGGATTTTATTGTCTTAAGGACTGAGGGTACTTAGGAGTCTAAGCAACTCCGACATGAATAAGTGTATTATAATTTCAATATAATTTTAATCTTAGTTCTGAAGTTTGACGTCAATCTGGAGAAAAATTCAAACACGGGAAGAAAAAATAGAATGGGACACGGGCCTTTTTTTTCAGCCCACAAACTTTAAGTTCATTTTTTATTCAACCCATAAACTTTAGGGTCAAAAAAATTAACTTTGAAAACCAGGGGTCCAGAAAATAAACTACCCTATACTTCGAAGTCCAAAATGTAAACAACCCTAAGAAATACTAGATAAAAAAAAGGAGAGAATGTAAGAGGGCATATGTTCATAATAATCAGTTTACGACATCAATATCACTTTAGTCTTTTACAATAAATTCAAACAATCAAGTTGAAAACTTAAACATAACAACCTATTATAAAAATGACTTTTTTGAATAAGGGTGTGTTTGGTTGGTCAATAACCCCGGTGAAATGGTCAATTTTTCCGGATTGACTTATTTTCCCCATGTTTGGATGTGGATTGACCATGGGAAGATTTTCACGGTGGGCCCACTATTTTCTCCGTTTTCCAAGGAAAAATTTTCCTTAGGGGGGGCTAAGGGAAATTTTTCCCGGGGAAATCTTTCCCATGGAAAACTTCACCCGGGAAAAATTTCCCCGGGGTTTCTACCAAATGCCCCCTAAAAAATTTATTTTAAAAACTTCTTTACTAGACAATTTAAAAAGTTCATTTTCAATTAAAGGGCCATTGGAAAGGCCATTTATTTTTTTATATTTGAAAGTCATTAAAGGTTTAAAATGAGTTAAAGATGCTATAAAGATCCGCAAACAGCAGAGAAAAACAGCAAGCTAGACTTCACTTCATAATCACTCCAAAGAAAAAATCGAACAAAACAGTACTTCACTTCTTATGGCTGGAATAACCTTCAAACAACAAATCTTCACCATCGCTCACTAATTACCTGCAAATACTGCCTCAATATCCTTGAAATTCTTTAAATTTCGAGGAACTTCATTAGTAGTTGACTTAGTCTTTCGAATTGCTTCCATAATCAACCTCAATTTAGATTCATCCAGGTCTTGTGTGTCCTCTTACTTATAACACCAACTTTTGAATGCACCAAGATGTCCTCAAAATTTGGAAAAATATCATACACAAATTGGATCGATATAATGTTCTTACTGTCATTGTATTGGGGATCATGATCAGATAACACATCCTGATGCAAACATGCATGGAGCTGGTGAAGATGAGCCAAGTGAACCATGAGCACCCGCGTCAATCCTAGAATGACTCAAAACTATATAGAATGGGTTTGAAAAAGTTCACTCTGAATCCGGAGAAATGATAATGTCATTCCCTTGTGGATTAATTGGAAGAAGTTGTGGAATGGGAGCATCATTAGGTCAACCACTTTGCTTAACTGTAGGGACCGATCTCTACTTGACAGATTTATATTTCTGCTTCAATTCTTATTGAATTTTCCCAAGAAACAATACTTAATACAGAACCATTGAAAGACCATTTTAGAAACTCCTTTGTGTGTTCACGATGTACTAGTTGTTCCTAGTCAGAAATAACCCCAAGTAAAAGATAATTGTTCATTTTTTTCCTTTTCAATTTAACATATGTATATTGGATTGCATGAAAATCTCTTTGTTTTTGCCTGTCCGAATCATCTCTTTCATGCACTCTTATGTATGGAGAGAAGATTACTTACATTTGGACCATCTCGATCAACCCTTACATTAATGGGGCTATAATGAAGTATGTTATTCTTAATATTGGATTGCATAACGCTCGACCTTTCGGATTTGTCTTGCAACAAAATCCATGTACTAAAATGTTGTTGTTAAGCCCGACTCTGATACCACTTGTTAGGATCGAGATTCGGATATGAGACACATCTTGTTAATTGGGAATTAGATTCAGATTGAACCGGATCTAATATTGCAGTGGAAGGAACAAGATAATTAATTTAGGGTTGTAGGTAATGGGAAAAAATAAACAAGATCAATGTAATGATGATGAAGACAAGATTTTTACGTGAAAACCCAAATCGGGAAAAAACCAAGGGATGCAAGATAAAACCACTATAATGGAGAGATTACAAAGGGCATCCCAAATGGTTGTATAACACGACGAGATTAATAAGGAAAGATATCAAAAGGTTATAGCACAATGGGAGTAGATTACAAAGGGTATCCCAAACGGCTGTATAACACAATGAGATCAAGAAGGAAAGATGTCAAACGGTTATAGCACAACCGGAATAGACATTTTCAAAGGAAGGGTAACGAGATATCAAGAGATTACAATCTCATAATAAAAACTCTCACAGTGGAATAGAAAAAGAGATCTCATAAGGGTGCCTAAGAGGCACATAATTTGGTCACACCAAACTAGGTTGAACAACCTAATATTTATAACAGTAAACCCAAGTAGACGTAGAATAGTCTCATAGTCGAACTCAACTATTTAGAGCCCAAACAGTACCTTTGAGAAAAATAATTATTTATTTTCAAACTTAAGTTTGAATGGAATTGGGATACTGCCTAACAGTTATATGGATATATTGGTTACTTAAATTTGGACTTCCTCTAACAACAAAAGCCATTATAGACAAAAGGTTGCAACAAAAACAACAATTTCTACTTATAAAAACCACTCATGAGTGTCCTCACCCTAAAAACAACTCAAAATTGTTCTGCAAAGGTTCTTTGCATTTCATATTCCTTAATTAAATTATGAAACTTTAAACCAATAACCAATTAGACTTACATATATGCTAAAAGTTCAGTTAGCTGCTTTATTGGGGTTTTATAAAGCCATGTGAAGTACCATTATTTTAATCCAACTAGAGTTAATTAAAGTTAACTTAGTGCTTCTCATTGGGGGTCTTTACTCTAAGAAGAAAAATAAGTACCATTTTAGTAACCAACTTGGAAACCTTACTTTTTGTGAGAAAGATCTACTTAATTATCTAAACCCTAAAAATGCCACTAGTATATTTTTTAAATTGGTATTTTCTCCAAACTCAAAAAGGATTGCCCAACATCTATATAGATATCACCTCCATATGACAAACGAAAATTCTTTACTTTTTACATTAAATTAACCAAAATTAGACCAAGAGATATATATTGTCCCAAGATTAGGGTTTTTGTATGTGCCCCTTCAAAAGAGACCGTTATTCTTGCGTCTTTAGTTTACAATTTAACTTGGGTTAAGTTAGCTTGCTAAGTAACCCTACCTACCCCTTTTCTATAATAGACTGAGCCAATAAAGAGATCTAAACATATATATTTCTTTCTCTTTTGGAACAAAACAAACCTCAAAGGAAAATGAGAATAAAAAGTTTGTTTGGTGCACGTGAGAAATCATTTTTTTAGAGAAATAATCTTCCTTGTAAAATGATTTTCTAAAAAAAATAACCTTTCAAGTCGTATTTTTACGTGTTATTTGGTAGAAATATCATACATAACTCTCTTAGCTTGGATGATAGAGAAAAAAGGAAGAGAGAGAAAGAGGAGTCTAATGAGAGAGAAAAGTATGGATGAGAAATGAATTATTTCCGATAAAGATAGGAGCGAGGAATTTAGGCAGCAAGGAGTAACATGGATCGAAAAATTGGATTTTCTTAAGATTGGACCTAAGAAAACAGTTTGGGCCACAAGAAGTAATGCGAGGAATTTTTGAGCGTCAAATACATAAAAATGGAAAAATCATTATTTGAAAAATGATTTTTCTCCTCACCAAACATACCCAAAGACAACATCACATCATCTCCCAGAGGGAAATGGATTGACTAAATTGATAAAAGCAATGAGCAATAAAGGGGTGGTGGTGGAGGGGACAAGCAAGTATACCAATGCTTGTGTAAATTGTAGTTTGTACAAAAATGTACTATGATTATGGGTTTAATTCCTTGAAAGAAGAAAACTAATGCCTCTAGATAGCCATTCCCATGGGATTTAGTTTATGTAATCCAGGGGGCAGGGCATCAATCTTCACAAGGTACACAACTTCTTGTATAGTCAATAGTCATCATCTTCAATTGTTTTTTTATTACTCCCCCCTACATGTGTCGTATCGACATTGGTGGAATTAAATTCATTAATCTTGTCAAATTATACGTATGGTTATGCAACTTGACACATGATCCACCCAAATTTTATGGGCACGTATCTACGTATATTCTTTCACGTATATAAGGTTTTTCTTCCGTAAATACTCCTACTTTTTTGTTCTTCAATATTATCCTTTTTCTCTCCCTCCCCTCGAAAAAAACGCTAGTTATCTCATTTAATTTTTGTGAAGGGTGGCCATCAATATTATAGTTGTTGGTAGTAAGCCGAATATTCTTAGTTTTAAAATTTTCAGATTTTGTTGTTTGATAATGGACCTATTGATGATGTAGAAAGTGTTGAACATCTTTTTTGGGATTGCTCAATGACTCAACGAACTTGGAACCTTGCGGTTCAACATAGATGATTTCAGAAGTTGGGGTCGATCTTGCGAATAACACTATTCAACAATTTTTAGAAAATAGGAAAAATATGGAGAATAGAATAAACGTGGTTAGGGGATTTTCCTTTTATGGACGATTTGGAAGCATAGAAATGAAGTGATTTTTTGAAACAAGATTTTTAGACCTCTTCACTGTCTCATGCAAGCTAAAATTAAAGAAACGCAGCGGAATGGTAAATCTGGAATCATTCGAAGGTAGATATTCAAGGTAGCAGCTTGGTGGAGGGGCATACTATTACTCACTCACTAGTAAAGTGCTATGTTCCGCCGGTGGAAGCGGTCAAACTTAATTTTGACGGCTCACACATCAACAACTCGGCAACAGGGGGGTCCATTATCAGAGACTGGAGGGGCACTATTCTTAAAGGGGGTTCTTAGAATTATGGAGAAGCGTCAATTTTAGAAGGGAGGGCTCTACGAGATGGTCTTTTGGAGGCTACTAAAGCAGGGTTTAGGAATATAATAATTGAAGGAGACAACTTGGTGGTTATTCAAGCGTTGAAGGGTAATTTTATGATCCCTTGGCAGATCAAAGGTCTTATCCATGATTCTCGAACTCTGTTGAAGCGTTACCAATAGGTTAAAATATCTCATAACTACAGGGAAGCAAATGCAACAGCTGACTGGTTCGCAAAACAAGGTCAATCAAATGGGTTAGCTGGGAGTGAGACGCTCTTAAATAATACTATCTTGGAAAATTGGATTTAAATAATTTGAACTTTGGGCCATAGTAGATTTAATAATGTGAAGTTTAGATTTGGTTTTAAATAATCTGAACTTTGGGCCCCTTAGATTTTAGTAGCATGCCACCGAGTTAAGTTCAACTTAACTCGGTGGTGGGATGACGTGACGGGGGCGGTATCAGGTATGTCATGTCACTGCCGCCACGTTATCCCGCCTACGAGTTAAGTTGAAATTATTTAGAATCAAATCTAAAGTTCAGATTATTGAGTTTACTATGACCCAAAGTTCAGATTATTTAAATCCAATTTTCCTACTATCTTTAATAATATTTTGCAGGTAGATAGGACGGACCGATTTCTTGTGAGAAGACGTTGATAGCCCGTATTTCTCTCGTGTGCTTACCTTGGTAAAAAAAATTTAAAAAAAGGACCTGTTGATGGTTATTTTCAATAAATGTTTTATTCAATGTGTGAAACTTTGGTGGTTGATTTGACTTCTTACCTAGTACTATCCCTGTCTCTTATTAAGGCTTTGTTCGGCACTAGCATTTGGAGTAGCGTTTAGTGTTTTGACCGAGTCAAAACGCTATTTTATTATATGATGGGTGTTCGGTTAAGTAGTGTTTTAAATCGACAGATAGCATTTAATGTAGCGTTTGAAGATATTTAGGAAACGTTATCCTGAGCAACGTTTCGGATGAAATGTAGCGTTTGACGGCTGCAAGTTCCATAGCTACCCCTTTAGTTGTATTAAAATATTTTAACTTTTCTATGCATGGCGCATGCATGCCTCTAGGCTCTAGCCCATCAAAAAAATTAATAGAGACTTATACTACTCCACTCTTCCTTATGTCCAGTTGTCCACCACTAAGCTCCAAATCTTGCCCAATAAATAATAATAATTATAATAATAATAATAAAATGTATAATTATGTTGATGATAAAATAAAAAGAAAGTGATACTCTGAACTTTCCTCTATGCCAGGTATAAAAAGTTAGATGTAGCAGTTCTATTTTTAAATTTTACAATTTGGAGAGACTAATTCTAGTTGGTCCAAGATTTAGAAATTGTTTTCTACCTACTATTTTGTGAAAAAGAAGCAAAGGGTATTTAATCAAACATTTAACTATAGTCGATTATAATCTAAGTTGAAAAAATATTTTTTTTTCAACAATCAAAATAAATGGATGTAATGATGATGATGATAATGTCCTTTTCGATCATTTTACATTCATCAGCTAATCTAACCGCTAATTTTACCGAACATATTTCATACAAATAGCTACTTAAACAGCTATCAGCTATACGCTAAACTGCAACAGCTATCTGCTACCCCAACCGCTATCCGCCACCCAAACCACTATTTGCTACTGAATCCACTATTTTTGCCGAACAGGGCCTAAGTGTCAAAAAATTACCTTTAGAAATCCAAGGTACATAGAAAATTGGGTAAAAAGGTTAGACTTAGACAAATATGCCTTTTCACTTACAAGGAATAAAAGAGAATATTTTAAAAGATAAAATAAATCTCATTCATTAATTAAGGGTAACATGAGTATTTTAATCATTGGAATTGTAAATTTAACAAATAAAAAGAGACAATAGTTAGAAAATTTGATATTTATTAAGAGACGGAGGTAGTATAAGCTATATTTCTCGCCTTCAGTGTGAGTTTAATTCTTGTCTTAGTGTGAGTCTAGTAGATCTTAAGATTTCATTGAGAAAACTATATGGATATTGCTAGTTTTCTTTTGAAATGATTCAACAATAAAAGTTCGTACGGTTCTATCATGCATAATAGTTCAGGCAAGACTCAAAGATGCCGAAGAACGTGGTTGGTAGTTTGAAGAACATTATAGGTTTGGAGCAAGCCGAAATCAGATTTATCATTAACTTTTTGAAGATAACATTTTATGTTGATGTTATACATTTATTCTTGTTAGATTATTTTCATAATAGATATTGTATGATTTTTCATTAATAGATGTTTCTTCTTTATATAAAAATTGTCACCTTAACTAACTTTTTATGTTTCATATTAGTATTATACTCTCTCCATTGCCAAATAATTATTACTTTTAAAGTTTAGGAAGATACAAAAAAAAAAAAGGATTATCGGATCATAATACACTGAACTTTAGGGTTATTGGACAATAATGCATTGAACTTTTTTTTTTACTCTAATACACTGAACTTTGAGGGTATTGGACAATAATGCACTCAGACCAATTCAGCTGGTGGTTGACGCGTTGGTTGTCCTACTTTGAGGTGTCGTTTTTCTATTTTTTTCAAAAAAAATTTTACCGTATAAAAAAATACACATAAGCAGGATGACTAATATATTTTTTTGAAAGTACCTTTTCCTTTCTTGTTTTTTTTTTTGTGGCAGAGGTGATGGCGTTGTGCTACACATTGAAGGTGGCGCAAGATCTTGAAGAATGGCATTATATTGTTGAGGGTGATAACTAATAACAAAGTGTTGGTGGATGTAATTAATGGATCGAGGTTCCAACATACCATGGGAGACCTATAATCTCTTTTCATATATAGAAGTTTTATGCAAAAGGTTGGTATATCAAATTGTCTCATGTGTTTAGAGAAGGTAGCTAGCTAAAATCAGTCTTAATATGGATGGGGTCGTTCATTAGGGAAGCAATTATAATTAGGAGCCGCGGTGTATTCTTTGTGATGATTTATAATTATGTACAGAGATGTCTTGCAAAAAGGGATATATAATATATGTGTTTTAATCTTTTCTTTCTTTACCTATAATATTCTTTACCTATAATAAAAAGGAGAGTTAGCTTAGCATCTCCCTTTTGTTGATTTGTTATGTGAAGGTTGTGTAGTGTGTGTGCATGCTGGCCAATACCAATGGTGAGTCACAAAAGATAAGACAAATGTGGATGAGAAAAAGTTTACAACATTGAGAAAGTTTAAAGGGTGGGTGAGGATGTTTTTCCCCACCCATTCATACAAGTGACTTGGTGAGAATCTCATGTGGGGCCATCACAATTAAATACTATTTTATCTTCTCAAATGATCTTGAAAAATAAAAATCAAAATAAAAAGAGTAGGTTTAATAATTAATTTATAGGATGGATGAGTGAAACTTATCCACCATTGAAGAAACACCTTACTTGCAAGTGAGTGATGATTCATATTTATAATATTTTAAAGGATGGGTGAGTGAAATTTTACCACCATTGATGATGACCTTAGTGGTACTTGTACCTGACTGGTTGAGGATTTGGGCTTTAAAAAAACAGGCCCAATTCACATGTTTATTGTTTTACCTACACATGTTTGTTGTGTGTTTGGGTGCCTACTTGACTGCTTATTTGTGCCCAAAATGGAGTTACACGTGTATTGCTATTGGGAATTTAGGATGCTTACTTGGTGGGCCCCAACTACTATCTAGCTGCTACTACCTCTTCATGCTCAATTGCTCACATGGACATATATTACCTCTTCCTTAATTAATTTCATTTCATGCTTTCCCATTTCTTTGTTTGGTTTTCTCTAATCATTATTTTCTTCTAATTATAATTAGGTACTAATTTATTTTTTTTGAAGAGAATTAGGTATTAACTTTCTCACATATATTGTACTTCTACGTACTTTTTCACACGAATTATGTAATTTATACTTCAACACACAGGAGGTCAAATTTATAATTCAATATAAATAGATTCATTATCTTCTTCTAACTATGATTAGGTTAGAAATTAGGAAAATTTTATATTTAAGTTCATACAATAAAAATAAGAAAAATATTCTATCTACATATAAGAAAGCTCGGAAGAAAGACCTTTTACCTTTTCTGGTCTTTCATGATTAAATTAAATTAAACTTTACAAAATAATTTTTGATAAATATATATAAATTTATGTACAATTAATTTTTTAAATGATCTATTTTATAATAATAATCTATAATATAAAATTATTTTTAAATTTATAAGTACCATATACCAATAAAGTAAAAGAAATTTAAAATTTATTAAAATAATTTAATTGGTGCTTCGCAAGGGGCCTCAAAACTAGTTTATAAAAAAAAATGTGAGCCACAAAACGCAATGCAATACAATTACACTACAAATGGAAGGGAGAGAAAAGAACCTTAAGGCCCTAATGTTCGTACCCACTCATAACAAAGGATCAATATTGATACTCTCTCTATTTCTGTTTAGTTGTCATTTATAGTAATTTATGTTAAGAATTTTGATCGTTGATGTTTCAATACAATTATTATTTGCTTTGCTTTTTTATACGGCTGACTGCGGTATGATACGGTGCGGTGTGATGGAATTGTGGTGGATTGTAGTGGGTTATTGGTAAGTTGTGGTGGATTTTTTTTTATAAATGTAAATTATATTGGTAAATGTGAAAAAAGTTGATTGTGATGAGTTATGGTAAATTGTGATAGATTGGTATATTGTAATGAGTTCTGACAAAGTGTGGTGTGTTGTAGCACCGCAGTCAGCCAGCAGTATAAAAGAACAAATGGTGTACATACTACCTACCTTAAGCAATTCAACCTCTAAAATTCATAATTTAGACATTCTTTCCTGATACATAATTCCAAGATCGAAAATAAAAAATCCATTGATCGAACTACCAATTCATGCATACAGTAATATCCAGATCCAATAAACGAAAGCAAAAGAGCCAACGAGGTGAAATCAAAGTTAAGGCGTCGTTCCTTTCTACTAGTTGGCACTCTCTCTATGGAATTCCATCTATGGAATTCTAACACTCTCTCTCCTAGTTGGCATACCTTCTCTCCTCCTTTTTCTTCATTTCTTTGAGTTCTGGAACTCTGCAGCATTCCAGAACTCAAAGGAATGGAAGAAAAGAAGGAGAGATGGTGTGCCAACTAGAAGAGAGAGTGTCAGAATTCCATGAGTTTCATTCCACATTGCTAGTGCTCTTAAGAATATTGAACAATAAGAAGAGAAATGATAAATGTCTTGGACAAGACACTTGTTAAATGTTAAGTGTCTTGTGATACTACAAAACCTATATATTTGTAAATTAAATTGTAAAAAAATGACATGATTGACTTCTACAATCATAATAATATATATAAATGTTATAAAATCATATTTTTATCTATATTTTTTAAAATTTATGAAAATGCGTCCAAAATATGCCCAACGGATAGAGTTCATTCATTAGGGTGTCAATTTTAATTGTTGGCGTAACCAACATATTTCAAGCTTCTTATAATTGATAATTAATAGTATCTGTCAAAAAAAATTGAGGTTAAAAATAATAATAATAAATATTAATTTTATAAAAGAGAAGACATTTAAGCAGTGTATTGGGGCAAGACACTTATCATCACCCAAGAAGAGAGCACATATACAAATCATACAAATGATACAATGAACACTACAGACAGCACCAAACATAAACTATGTCAATGTTACAATTTCTTTTGCCTAAATTGAACTCAATCCATGTGTGCACAAAACAACATTCTTACACAGCAACATCAACCTTCATAATTTCGATATGTATGGTTTGGAGAGATCCAGATGCAGTCATTAATTAGTTAAAGTTCACTCTTTCTTAGAGGAATCCATAAAAAAGCTACATTAACCTACATTTCGATATAGGGTTTGGAGAGATTCAGATATAGTATGAATCATATAATGCTGATCTAAAGTAGGGTTTGAAGGGATCCAGATATAGTTAGTCGTTAGTACGCTAAAGTTCAGTCTTTCTTAGAGGAAGCCCTACTGCTACCAACACTCAACTGATCCGAAAACCCCATCCCTACACCCCCACCACCATTCCCACACTTGGCCACCGTCCTCACACTCTCGATCAACTCCCCGGTCCTCGCCTCCTGCGACAGTATCTCCGCCAGCTGCTCCGTCCCGATCGCCAGCTTCACCTTCCACACACCTCCTCTCTTCCCCATCACGTGATTCTCCGTGTTCGACCGTCTCAGCACGTGACCACCCCCCCGCCTCCCGTCCACCGACATCCTGTACACCGCCGCAGACCCCCCGGCGGCTGTCGGGATGCTCTTCGACCGAACATGGCCCACCTTGAACTCAAATGCAGCCGCGTCACCTTTCGTCATGTGGAGAGGCAGGAGGAGGTAGGACCCACCGGGACGAAGCTCCTCGTGGTTCGACAATGGCTGCCAGAAGAGGTCGTCGGCGTTGAAGACAGCGTGGCAGGGGAATTCTTCTAGAAGGAGGGAGACTGTGACTGGGGAACGAAGCTCCATGATTCCACCGTTGGAGGTCATCACTTGGATTAATTTATTTTCCCCGTGTTTTTCGTCCCCGCCAAACAGGCAATTACCCATGGATGGTGGTGAAACAAGCTAGGTGGTGTTGGTGGGTAGATGAATTGGGTTGGGTATCATGGTTTTGTGAGAGTAAGAGTGATGAGGAAAGTAGGGTGATGAGGTAAGGTGTGTTTGGGTGTAAAAATTATTCCCCCCCTACCATGCTGGTATCATGAGGGGATATATGCCTTGTTGATTTCCTGTTTTCCCTCCATTGCCCTTTTCAACTTTTGACTCCAAAGAAGAAAAAAAAATGATGTGCTAGCTAGGGAAGGGAACAAAGTAAAGTAAAAAGTAATATATCCTCTTCTAGACATAATGTGTGAAATGGTTAATTCATCCATAAATCTAACTTCCAGTTATCTATCACAGTCTATGTATTAAAGATTATCAATATATTTATGCTCATTTAAAAAATATATTATCCATAATTTTTAACTCAAGTTATATTAATTTGTTTTGGTGGTCACCCCTAATCGTGATGCCTGAGAGATTCTTTGTTCTCATGCAGAAAATTTGTCAGCATATGAGTTCCCTAAGTGTAACTAATGTGTTCTTTTTAGTCAAACAGTGGGTTAATTAGAATCAACTTTTCTTAACTTACTTAAGTGCATATACTCTCTTTCTAATGTGTCATTTTATTTTATCACCAATATAAATTTATCAACTTTGCCCCTAATAATTAACTTTTAAAATATAATCATTTTAAACTTTTTTTACTCCTTCCATCCCAACGTCAATTAACCAAGGACGGAGGAAGTATACATCTTAAAGTGAGACTTACAAATTACAATGAATTTTTATTTTTCTATTTTATGTGATTTAGTAAAGCATAAATCTTGATATTCAATAAAGTAAGACTATGTACGTTTAAAACTCTTTTTTTAGGGGTATATTTAGATCTTACCGTTCCTATATTAGTCTCTCTAATATACTAGAGTAAGCATGCATGTAATGTACATATATATATATATATATATATATATATATATCTGGATTATCACATATGTAACTCACATCAATCTTTTAAGTTAATGAAATCGTTATGTTTAATTTCAAAAAATCTCACATCGATCTTTTAGGTTTTTTATTTTTATTTTTTTGCAATCCTTACTATTTGTGGTCTAAGATAGCCTCTCACAACCGCAAGCAAGTAGAGGGGGGCGGAAAGATGGTCAAAAAACACACCCAAAACTCACTGGATTGGTCCACTATATCATCATCATCATAGCATAGCATATGATATCTTTTACTTTCTCTTTAGCAATTAAAGGGTAAAAAAAATGGGCCTGGCTACTTGGGGCCCTCTCTATAATGGGTCCCATATATACTCTCCCCTTGATCTTGTATTCCAAACAGATCTGTAACTTCCCAATCCTATACATACAACTAACAATATTCCCATCACTATCTCACATTCTCACTATCCTTAAAGTGACTAGTGACTAGTGACTAGTGAGGTTTATCCATAAATCCAACCAGCTGTGGAAAAGTTCGGGTTCGGGTCGGGGTCTTGTTCGGATTGGTCAATGTCAAAATTTATACAAGAAATTGATGTTCGCACCGGGTTTTTCTGGGTTTGATAATTTAGATGGGACTAAATTCGAATCAAAATCAAGTTTAGTAAATTAAAAAAAAAAAAGAGATTTTATGTTCGAATATTCAGTTAATGTCAAAATTCAGAAAAAAAATCTATGACTAAACCTGTCTTTATCCAGGTCGGACGAATTCGCATATTTGAGTCGAACAAAATTTTGTCAGCCCTGAATCCAACTGAAATCTGTTAATACATGATACTACAGTTTAACTATAGTCATATAGTAAATTGATAACCATAGGATGACCCAAATTAACCGAAACAAATCTTGGCCATGAAGACCTTATTAAGACAATAATATAAATATAATATTGACAATAATAATGCATAAAGGATCCTACTTTCGTGAAATTAGGTGAGGTCCTGCTTAGATATGGGCTAGTTCATACTAGTTGGTCATTGATTTAAAAAAGAGGATTAAATTAGACAATCCGAGACATGAATAGGAAAAATTGA
Organism: Portulaca oleracea; assembly: GCA_029582165.1. Classification (NCBI taxonomy): domain Eukaryota; kingdom Viridiplantae; phylum Streptophyta; class Magnoliopsida; order Caryophyllales; family Portulacaceae; genus Portulaca; species Portulaca oleracea. Next base: position 6,812,626 of record CM055887.1, read on the forward strand.
ACCCGATTCCGAGCCAATTCAAACCGCAACCCTAAAATGGATGATCCGATCTTGACTCTAAACCAGTCTAAACTGCAACCCCAAAAGTGACTTGATTAAGATCCACACTCAGATGATTGAAATTAAACCAAGACCCAATTGAAAAGAACATCACCCGAACCAACCCGAATAAAACATACCCAAAATACGTCAACTGAAACCGAGCAAAAATTGGTTGACCCGATATCAACCGAAATCGAGCTTCAACCGACCCGAAGTGATTCACCCGATCATCATGTCTAAAAATGCCTATTACATTTGCGCATTTCAAAAGGAAAAACTCATGAGACAATTATGAAAGTTTTGATGTGTCAAAATCAGTAAAAATCCAACTCCTTAAGCAGCATGTAATGGTTGCAGTAAATAATGAGTGAACATAAACAGCATCGTACAAATGGAAGAACAAGGGTATTTCGGTCATTTAACCAAATTGATGACCGAAAAAATACCTAATAATTTCTAACCCAAAAAGTAAGGATACCCAAAAATGAGTTTTGAAAAGTTGGGGTACCTGAAAAACATTTCACCAAAAGTTAGGGTACCTCTGAGTAATTTTTTGAAAATAAATGATAGCCTAATTTTATCAAACATAGTAAAAAATGCACATTTTATTCATAGTTTTATATTTATGAAAAAATATAAATAAATCATTATTTCTTATATTGTTTATATGTCATATTAACCCTCAAAGTAAAGAAATATGCATTTATTATAACTTAAAAATGCTTAGATTTAATTTTTTGAATTATTTAGGTGAAACTCCAGATAGTTGTTAACCATTTTGATTCAAGAAGTGTATCATTTTGCATTTCTCTTCCCATTGACAACAGTATAATGAATCAATGATACAAGTATTCAATGAGGTACAAAGGTCTAGGATTCGAATCTTGTGGTAATTTATTTTGCTTTATAAGGGTTTTTTTTTTCACGATGCAATTTATCTTTTATTCACATGTAATTTATCATTTCTACATTATAATGTATCTTTTTACATACTTTGAATGTACCTTTCATGGTAAATCAATGTATCTTTCACGCAAAACATATATATCTTTCATAGCAAACCAATGTATCTTTTACGGTAAACTAATGTATTTTTTACAGCAAGCCAATGTATCTTCAATCAGTTATCCATTATATCTTTTGCAAATTTTGATTGTACCTTTCACTATAAATCGTTGTATCTTTACTATTTATGTCATATTTTTAAACTCATGTGTTATTTAGAATACAAATAAATAAATAAATAAATAAATAAATAAATATATATATATATATATATATATAGGGAAATTGGATTTTAATAATCCCTACTTTTGCAAATTGGATGACAATAATCCCTACTTTTAATTAGTATTCTGGTGGTCCAAAAAAAATAAAATTGTATTGTAGTGGGACATAATCGAGAGTATACCCTAAATATCATAGATTTTGTGTTACATTTGATTCAAAACTTTGTATAACACTTTACCACGATTTTTAATGAATTTACAGCACTTCTCCCAATTTTTTTGAATTTTTTTTCTATTTTTAAAGATTTTTTCAATTTTATTCTTTTTAAAAAATCATATTAATTGCTCGGAATCTCAAAAAAATAATTTAAAAAATGTTTTAGCAACTAAACTTCATTACCTATCTAAGGGCGGGAACAAAAAAAACAAAAACAATATGGGGTAGACATGAAAAAATTAAAAAGAATGTGGTGATGGATTTGGTACCACTACAATACAATTTTATTTTTTTTTGGACCACCAGAATATAAATTGAAAGTAGGGATTATTGTCATCCAATTTACAAAAGTAGGGATTATTAGAATCCAATTTCCCTATAAATCGTTGTACCTTTCACTATAAATCGTACCACTACAATACAATTTATGTCATATTTGGTACCACTACAATATAATTTTGATTGTACCTTTCACTATAAATCGTTGTATCTTTACTATTTATGTCATATTTTTAAACTCATGTGTTATTTAGAATACAAATAAATAAATAAATAAATAAATAAATAAATAAATAAATAAATAAATATAAATATATATCCCTGTCTTCCCACGTTACAAAGTAAAAACGTTTCCTATTAAAAAAAAAAAAAAGAAGGAAAAGAAAAGAAATTCACCATCATTTGTTTACTTCCAGTCTTCCCCCTAAATCCAATATTCCAACCCATTGTGATTAAAAAAAATCCAATCCATTAAATTAAAAAAAGGCTCGGATGTTACCCGGCAAAGGCCCAAAGAAGTGGGCTACATGGGCTTCGTTCTTTTGTAGCATCATACCACATTTATCACAAGGGTTAATGACCATAAAGGATGGCCCAGAAGCACTATTGACAATTAAATCCTAGAGGGACAATCAAGTCCTCATTTATGATAAAATTTGGGGCCCACTGTGTTGACTCATCCATCTTCTTTCTCACTCTTCAGAAACAGGGGAAGGCCCCCGCCTACCGCCTACCGCCACCGCCACCGCCACCGCCACTCTCCTCCACCTCAGCCTCAGTCCTCATCGCCACCACCTCTCTCAGCCCCCACCGCCACCGCCTCCCACCTTCGTCTTCTCTCAAACTGCAAGAATTTCAGAAAGAAACCCATTTCTTGGGGGGGGGGGGGGGTGGTTTACCCTCTCAAACTGCAATCTAGATACAAACTTGGTTGTTTCAACAACTTTCCTGAGCTGAGCATTTGACAAAAGTAGGACCACCAATTGGAGCTTTTTTTTTTTTTTTTTGATTGTGTAATTGTTTCCATCTGATTGACAGGATTTCCAGTTCATGGGCCTGAATCTCCAAAAAAAATCATAGTCCGATTGTTTATCGAAGATAATATAATCAGTGGTCACTATACTCTCGTATGATAATATAATCACCAAGAACAACACCAATACCATCGTCATCTAATTCTGTGTTCTGCTCAGAAAGAAAGAAAGAAAGAAAGAAAGAAAGAAAGAAAGAAAGAAAGAAAGAAAGAAAGAAAGAAAGAAAAGATGGATCACCAAGCGCATGCACAGCGGACTGACCTGATGACCATCACAAGGTCCCTTTTTTCACTTTCTCTCCCCTCTTTTGTTTGTCCATTTTCCTTATTCAGCCCTATTTTCAAATTATTCCAATCATATTTTCTGGGTATTATTGAGGGATACATGAACACGTTTCCAAATGGATTCTTTGGAAAAGGGGTGAATTCTTAAAGTCAGTATCAGAAATTGAGCAATATCTTGACAATTTGAAGAGACTAAAATATGAAATTGAGTTTGATTGTGAAATCGGTTTTGAGGTTGAGTAGCAGCCGTGGTCTGATGGCAGCTTATCCTTCGATAAACAAAAGGCTTTTTTATATTTTTTTTAATTTTGTTTAAGTTTCCAGCCACTTGAACATATTTATTGGCACCTCATTTCTCAAAAACTCAACCTGAAAATCCTGGACTTTGATTGGTACCTCATTTCCCAAATTCCATTAGCTTGAAGCACCCACCAACCCAACAGCGTATTCCCTACAAAAACTCAAAAGATTCAACCCCTCATCTCCAAATTACTATTCATACAAAACCAAAAGCTCCAATTGTCTCATGATGAAGACCATGTTACACAAACCCAGTATTCATACAAACTTAGAATTTCGCCATTTTCTTTTTCTCGGTTGGTTGGGAAATGGAGGGAGATTCAGATTCAGATTTCTATTATACCTTTTGGTGGGGGTGCTTGTGATTGTGAATTTGGTGGGGTTGTTGGTTCAGAGTGTGTTTTACTATGTCTGCAAGAGTTTTCATTATCAGAACATCGATAAAACTGCGTTGCATGATCATCTGGGTGGGTATCTGGGTGAGTATGTTCCGGCCACACTCCCGACCACCAACAAGCACCAGTAGGACCACCAACAAGGTGGGAGGCGGTGGCGGTGGGGGCTGAGAGAGGCGGTGACGGTGGCGGTGAGGGTTGAGACGGTGGCGGAGGAGAGTGGCGGTGGCGGTAGGCGGTAGGCGGTAGGCAGGGGCCTTCCCCTGTTTTTGTAGAGTGAGAAAGAGAATGGGTGAGTCAACACAGTGAACCCCAAATTTTATCATAAATGGGGACTTCATTGTCCCTGTAGGACTTAATTGTCTTAGTGCTGCTTCTCGGCCATCCTTTATGGTCTAAACCCTTATCATAATTGAATGCACCAACCACAAATGATTATAAATGATTACATAATACTACTCCCTTTTGTCCATATTATTTGTCACTTAAGATATAATTCACAAAATCAAAAAAACTTCCAAATTACATTAATTTACATTTTTGGAAATAAGAAAAAAAAGTAAATAATGGTAAAGAAAAAAGAAAAATGATGAATAAAAGAGAAAAATTGATAAAAAAAATATACTTTAGCATAGACATTAATAAGATTAATTTGGTAAATTAGTAATTAATGTATTACTGTAATTGTAAGGTAACAGATATTGTGAGGAAAAATAATATGGAAAGAAAGAAGTATATTACACCACAATTTACCGCAACAACCATAATTTTCTCTCTCCTCATTTTCACATAATTTTTTACATTTCTCTCCTCTCACCTACCACACCAACCATTTACTATAAATTTTACCACAACTTACAACACTGTACCATATTATATTACATTATCCACATTTTTACTTTATCATTCTATTACCACATTTTACCCACCACAAAAATGGACATGGTAATAGTAATAAATTTTTTTAAAAAAAAAAGTGGCATTGACCTCAAGAAATAATCATTGAAGTATAAATGGACCATAAAGTTCTAAGTAAAACGATGAAGTTCCGATTATAAGAAATATCAATTTTAATTTTTTTATGTTTTTATTTTGTATTCTGAGTGGTTTTGGAATAAGTTTCATCTTAATACATTCAACAACAATATAAAAAAATTAAAATTGATATTTCTCATAAATCGAAATACCAATCTTATTTGAAATTTTACTGTATATTTTCTTTATGAATCATCCCTTGGAATCAAAAATCCACAATTCACGGGTCTATAAGACATCTATAGTCATTAGGCACAACATCCACCACCCAAATGTACAATAATTATTTTGGAAGATTGGATTCTAATAATCCCTATTCTTTTATATGATGAGTTTTGCTTGCAACATTGTCAAAGTCAATAGATTGGGAAATTTTTTGCAAGAATGATCTCTTTAGGTTTGTGACATTAATTTTATACGAATTATAACCATAAACAACCTCATAATGTATACCTTTGTCGACTATTACCAGGTCCAGGTTCATCCAAACAATATCTAATGGATGTTGAAAATGAGTCAAGTAATCAATGCAAATTACTAGGAAGACTCTCCCGTCAAACACTATACCATAGGAAGGTAAAAGACGTGTTGATATAACATCACTTGTATCTTTCTTGAATTATTGCTATGAAGTTACAAGGAAGACTTTCCCAACTACTTTTATGAAATTCAATTAATACATCTATTTGCACATTTCGGTACAACTTTTTCATTTATTTTATTTTTCTATTACTAATGGGCATCACGCCCAAATTTATTCAATCAAACTAAACAAAAGCAACAGAAACCCTACCATACATAGGAGTCCAAAAATCAACCAATACTCCAAGAAACGATAAAGATTACAAAGATCACAATAATACAAAGAAAAGCAATAAAAACCCTACCATACATAGGAGTCCAAAACCAACCGAGACTCCACGAAACAATAAAGATGACAAAGACCATTATAATACAAACAAAAGCAACAAAAAAACTCTGCCATACATAGGAGTCTAAAACCAACCGAGACTCCAAGAAACAATAAAGATGACAAAGACCAACAATACAAACAAAAGCACCAGAAATTCTACCATACATAGGAGTACAAAACCAACCAATACTCCAAAAAACAATAAAGATGACAAAGACCACAACAATTACAAAGATCAAAGTCAGCGCTTGTTTCGCACTTCCACCATTAGTTTTCTACTTGGCCTCTTCAAATTTATCGGTTCAAATGACCAACAATTGAAAATATACTTGTTAATCACAAAAAATTTCTCTTAAAATATGGCCCAACACTCGATTAATCTCTTTGTATCTTGTAATGTATGAGATTATATGTGTTGATTTGAGATTGACTCAATAATGAAGAGAAATCCTATACTAAAAATCTATTTCATTGAAAAACCGTGTTTTGGCCAATGAATTAGGGAGTTGCCCGTATAAACAAAAGAAAAATTATAAGGTATAACTATAAATTAAGGTAACGCCACAGATAAATATCCCTTTTTGTTTTCTTTTTATTTCTCAAAATCAACCCTCAGTCGCAAATATTTTGCATATTTTGATTATATCTTTTTCTAGCAAGCATTGTATTTTTACTTCTTAAATCATTTATTATTTAAAGTACGAATAAAAAATATATACAGCTTCCATATATATATATATACACCTTCCATATATATATATATATATATATATATATATATATATATATATATATATATATATACCTTCCATATATATATATATATATATATATATGCACACACACATAAATATACACGTACATACACCATTTGTAATTTAAATAGTACAAATGATCGCTACTGAAAAAATCATCACCATTTGTCTACTCCCCGTCTTCCCCCTGAATGCAATAATCCGATCCATTTTGAAATTTTAAAAAAAAAACGACCCATGAAAAAAAGGAGTGTCGGGTTTCGCAGCAAGACAAGGGCCCAAAAGAAATGGGCTAAGAGATATTCATGACCTAGTAGTATTTCTGTCGGTAAAGGACTAAAGGTATTAGACCATCTACGATAAGAACACCCTTACTACCTCCATATTATCAAATATCAAATTAATAATTAAAAAATTAAACAATAATTGACATTTAAAAAGACATCCAATCTCACAATAAAGAGAATAATAAAGAGAATAACGATAACATTATATATGGACCTCACAAATATCATAAAACTTTTATGTATAATATATATTATTTTTTTATTCTTACTATAAATTTATTAATATATGTATTTCGATTTTTAATAATTAGTTTAGTTACTATAAATTTAATAATTAAGGTTAAAAATCCCAATTAATTATGATTTTGCGTTTAATTTTAAATTAATAACTTAATTATAATTAATATAATAATTAAGTTTAATGATCCTAATTAAATTTTAAATTCTATAAGTTAAATAATTCAGTTTAAAATTAAATGGTAAAATAAAAAAGGAAATAAATTGTAGCTTATTATTTTGGAAGATTGAATTCTAATAATCCCTATTCTTCTATATGATGAGTTTTGCTTGCAACATTGTCAAAGTCAATAGATTGGGAAATTTTTTTGCAAAAATGACCTCTTTAGGTTGTGACATTAATTTTATATGCATTATAACCATAAACAACCTCATAATGTGTACCTTTGTCGACTATTACCAGGTCCAGGTTCATCAAAACAATATCTAATGGATGTTGAAAATAAGTCAAGTAATCAATACAAATTACTAGGACGATTCTCCCGTCAAACGCTATACGATGGGAAGGTAAAAGACATGTTGATATAACATCATTTGTATCTTTCTTGAATTATTGCTTTGAAGTTACAAGGAAGACTTTCCCAACTACTTTCAGGAAATTCAATTAATACATCTCTTTGCACATTTCCATATAGCTTTTTCTTTTGTTTTATTTTTTCTATTATTAATGGGCATCAAGCCCAAATTTATTCAATCAAACTAAACAAAAGCAACAGAAACCCTTCCATATATAGGAGTCCAAAACCAACCAGGACTCCAAGAAACAATAAAGATTACAAAAACCAACCCAATACAAAGAAAATCAACAAAAACCCTAGCATACATAGGAGTCCAAAATCAATCAAGACTCCACGAAACAATAAAGATGACAAAGACCACTAATACAAACAAAAGTAACAAAAAAAAAAGAATTAAAGACAATCAAGACCCTATATTTTAGTGTAATAATTATAAGGGCTCTATAGTTTGAAAAATAACTATAAGGTACCTTATATTATGAGGTAATAATTTATGGGTGACAATTGAACTTTCCATATTTGCACTTTAGTCCCTGCTTGGTTTTCAGTTTTATTTTCCTTAGTGGTTAAAAACTCTATTTTAGCACATTTAATAATTCCGTTTACTTTAGTTTATATATTCCTGCTTTATTTTTAGTCCTTTTTCATTTGGTATCAGAGTCACGTGTCAAACTTCACTAATTATAATTAGTGAATTTAAAAACATATTAATTAGTAATTAATGACCTCACCCAATTGTCCTTATCATGATTTTGCTCATATCATCCATAATCCAGATCAGACAAGCGGGGGTAGGAGCTCAGTTAAATTCTGTCTTTGATTTAATTTTAGACCTTAAAAAAGATTTAGAAGCACTTAGAAGTGAATTAAGAGCTTTAAACAAGGTTGCTCATACTTCCCATATAAGTTTGTTAAACGATTCTAGACATCGAGTGCTTGAGTATAAAAGTTTAAGTAATACCAGTACTACTTATAAAAATAAATATCCTTTACAAAATCAACAAAACAAAGTTCCTTTTCCTTTACATTCTCTTAAGAAAAACGCACCAGAACTTGTTGAGGCTGCTAAAAGAGAAGAAGAAGAAGAATCTCCTAATAATCAAGAAAGAGATGACGAAGGAACTTCAAACTCTTAATTTGAAGAAACTCCATGGGTTATTCGAAATAGAACAAGAAGGAGTAGCTCTTAATAATATTATGATTGTGTAGACCCCGAAAAATTGGTCGATGACCTTTTTCGCGGCGCTACTTAAAAGTGATTGGGAGCCGACTAGGATTGCTTATCCTTAATTAAGGTTGAACTTTTAAGAATGTTTGAGTTAACAGATTAAAAACGATTTAGCGCTCAAGGTTCGCCTTTACAAAAAAGAAAGAAAGAAAACGAGACAAAAAAGGGGTGAAAGACACACAGGAACCCGTCTGAGTTCCGGCGAACCAAGACGGGTTCCCTATTTGCGAAACCCTACAAAAAAGAAGGAAAACAAAGAAAAAAAGGACAAGGGACGACGGAGAGGAACCCGTCTGGGTTTATGAAGGACCAAGCCGGTTCATCCCTTTGCGCTAAACGTAAAAAAAGTAATAGGAAACCATAAAAAGAGAAAGAAAACCAAAGTACGAAAATAGAGTCGCCAGTTGAATTTTAGGATAAAAACAACAAACCATAAAATACAGACTCCAGCCTGCGAATCCAGAGATGGATTCGGGGGTAAGGTTACGAATTTGACAATTAAAATCACCAAATCCGCCTATTCAATGAATAGACTCTACTAGAATTAAATTAAAGCGAAAGATTGAAAAAGAGGGAGGAATTGAATAAATTTCACGAGTTTATCATTAATGTCATGCAAAGAAACGAAAGAAAAGATGCAAAAGAAAATAAAATTACATTATACACCTTAGTACAAGAATCACGCTAACCTTTGATGAGGTAGCATGCAAAGGAGGGAGAAGAGAGAAAGAATACACTAGTGTCAATACTCCTAGTATATTCCGCCGTGTCTTTGGAATGGAAAGAAGGGTTTAATTTATAATGGAGTGGGGGATAGGGGGGCGCGTTTTTAGGGTTCGGCATAGCCTCCGCGTCACTCTCAGCCCAGGAACCCAGACGGGTTCTCGTGAGCCGAGCTAAGGCCCAAAGAACCCAGGGTTCCTCACGTGAGCCGGCTCAGCCCAAAGAACCTGCGGGTTCCCGCTGCTTTCTGGCTAGAAATGAGATGGGTTTGCATGCTACTAAACTATTCGGATAGCTTATTTTTATGAATAACTGAAATTAATCAACGGTACAAAATTTGGTGTCTACAGATAGCCCCCACTTTGATCGAGTTTGATTAAAACGATGATCAAAGTAGTCTTGATGATCTTGGATATGAATCAGAAGCCTGTTCTGAAGCTGGTTGACGCTTGGAAGCTGGGTCCTGCGTCGATGTCGATATGATGTTCATCGCATTGTGAAGGCCCGATGATGGCGCTTGTCGCATTGTGAAGGCCCGACAATGGCCCTCGTCGCATTGTGAAGGCCCGACGATGGCCGCTGTTGACGCTTGGAAGCTGGGTCCTGCGCCGATGTAGATGTGATGTTCATCGCATTGTGAAGGCCCGATGATGGCCGTTGTTGATGAAGTGTCGCGTATTAGCCCGGCGACGGCTGATGTCATGTATTGTTAAGGCCCGATGACGGCCGTTGTTGATGAAGTGTCGCGTATTAGCCCGGCGACGGCTGATGTCATGTATTGTTAAGGCCCGGCGATGGCCGTTGTTGATGAAGTGTCGCGTATTAGCGGCGGCTGATGTCATGTATTGTTAAGGCCCGGCGACGACTGTTGATGAAGTGTCGCGTATTAGCGGCCGACTGATGTCATGTATTGTTAAGGCCCGGCGACGGCCGTTTGTTGATGAAGTGTCGCAGACAGCCCGCCGACGGTGATGTCATGTATTGTTAAGGCCCGGCGACGGCCGTTGTTGATGAAGTGTCGCGACAGCGGCGACTACCGATGTCATGTATTGTTAAGGCCCGGCGACGGCCGTTGTTGATGAAGTGTCGCGTATTAGCGGCCGACGGTGATGTCATGTATTGTTAAGGCGACGGCCGTTGTTGATGAAGTGTCGCGTATTAGCGGCGGCGGCTGATGTCATGTATTGTTAAGGCCCGATGGCGGCCGTTGTTGATGAAATGTCGCGTATTAGCGGCGGTGATGTCATGTATTGTTAAGGCCCGGCGACGGCCGTTTGTTGATGAAGTGTCGCGACAGCGGACGGTACCGATGTCATGTATTGTTAAGGCCCGACGGCCGTTGTTGATGAAGTGTCGGCGTATTAGCGGCGGCTGATGTCATGTATTGTTAAGGCCCGGCGACGGCCGTTGTTGATGAAGTGTCGCGTATTAGCGGCGGCGATGTCATGTATTGTTAAGGCCCGATGACGGCCGTTGTTGATGAAGTGTCGCAGACAGCTCCGCGACGGCTGATGTCATGTATTGTTAAGGCCCGATGGCCGTTGTTGATGAAATGTCGCCAGACAGCGGCGACGGCTGATGTCATGTATTGTTAAGGCCCGATGACGGCCGTTTGTTGATGAAGTGTCGCGTATTAGCCCGGCGACGGCTGATGTCATGTATTGTTAAGGCCCGATGACGGCCGTTGTTGATGAAGTGTCGCGTATTAGCCCGGCGACGGCTGATGTCATGTATTGTTAAGGCCCGATGACGGCCGTTTGTTGATGAAATGTCGCGTATTAGCCCGGCGACGGCTGATGGTGTCATGTATTGTTAGGGCCCGATGACGGCCGCTGTATTTCGCGCATTGTCCTGCGAGAGAGGAAGAAAGAAGGTATTAGTTTATTTGAAATCCAAAGTGAGTCAGAGATTTTACCTATCAGTTGGCTTTGGTGCCCGGAAGTGGGCTGAAGTTTGCCATTGCTTTGGGCTTGAATTAGAGTGACGAATTTGGGCTCGTTCTGGCTCTGAAAACCCGTCTGAAGTTGCGAATTGGGCTTGCAATTGCAAAGCCCACTTCGGCCGTAATGAACTTTGGCCGGTTGCCAGGAACCCGTCTGGAGTCTTGCAAGCCCAGGAACCCGTCTGCGTTTGGGCCGGAATGTTTCGCTGACACTGTCTCGCAAGCCAAGGAACCCGTCTGGCATCTGCATTGGGCCTGTTTCTTGGGCTAGTACTGAGCGCAAACCCGGCTGCCTCCTTCTCACTGGGCCGGCAACTTTTTTTTTCTTCTTTTTCTCTTCCTTTTCTTTTCTTCTTTTTTTTTTTTTTAAGCCAATGCATGGATAGATTTTAGGATAGATTTCCGGCCAATGCATGCTCTCCATTATCTTGCTGCTGGGACCCGCTGCTTGGCCACTTGTGTGGTGGTTATGCATCCAATTTTCCTATAAAAGGGGGCATCCTCTTCCCCTTAATCTCACACTTCAAGCTTTCTTCCCTCTCATTCCTTTGCTTCTCTCTCTTCCTTGCTCAAAACCACTTATTTTCTAGTTAGGAAATAATGGTTAGGAAAACTAGAAATCCGCCCGTTCAACCCCATGCGGCAAACTGGGCACATGAAATGTCTTCCCGGCGAGCATGGACTCTACCTACTGGGAACCGCTTGAATCGGTGCCCGAACCATGGAACCACGTATGGTATAAGCATTCACATGTCCGGGTAATGTCTTCTTCTTGACTTTGCTCTTTAATTGTAGTATAAATTTGCAAGTAGAAATGTTTTAATTCTAGCTTGTTGATTTAGCTACAAGTAGTTTATGTCAATTACCCGTATTGTTTAAATCGAGCTTTAGAGAACCGTGAATGATAAGCCGATCCTATTTTGAGTTAGTCCGAAAATCAAACCCGTCTGAAAGGTCACAAAAATTTGAGCCCATAGGAGCCCGTCTGCGATTCGGGTGGGCCGAAAAAACAAAACCCAAAACCGATTGTTTTTCACTGGGCCAAAAGAGAGAGACCCAAACAGAAGAACCCGTCTGGGTTCCCGTTGGGCAAAAATTAAGGCCCACGCGTTCCTGGTGGGCCAGAAGAACTAGGCCCAGCCCCTTTTTCTCCTTGAGGAACCCGGCTGAGTTGTCTAGGAAATGAGCCCATCTGCCTCGGCCCATTGTTGAAGTGGCCCAACCCATTTTTCTGCTAGGAACCCGTCTCGGTTCCTCCTGGGCCGAAAAGAGAGAGCCCAAACAGTGAGGCCCGAATGCAGCGAGATCCAGCCCCTTCTAAATAAACCCGTCTGCGTTTTCTCTTTTATTGGGCCGAAAACAGCGAGGCCCGATCGTTTTGGGCGGGCCGAAAAGTGAGGTCCAACTTCCATGGAACTCATCTGAGTTCTGTTTGTTTGAGCCGAAAACAGCGAGGCCCAAACCTAGCCCCCTTATAGAGTAACCCGGCTGCGTTCCTGTCCGAAGAAAACGAGGCCCGGCTTTAGTTGGGCCGAAAACAGCGAGGCCCAAACCCAGTTCCCTTGTAAAAAACCCGGCTGCGTTTTTGAAGAAAACGAGGCCCAGCTTTAATTGGGTGGGCCGAAGAAACTAGGCCTAGTCCCCTTTCGTCTTAAGGGAACCCGTCTGGGTTCTTAGGTGTGGGCCGAAAAAAAAACTAGGCCCAGCCCTCTTTTCTCCATCAAAGAACCCGTCTCGGTTCTCCCAGGAAGTGAGCCCATCTGTCTTGGCCCATCGCCGAAGTGGCCCGACTCACTCACCGCGCAGAACCTGCCTCGGTTTTGGTGGGCCAAAAGCGTGGCCAACTCTTTCAAAGAACTCGCGTGTTCTTGGTGGGCAGAAAGATGATTTTTTTTAGCCCCCTAGTTTAGTGGAAGTTCAATTTAGCTTTTGCTAAACTAGGGGTCACTTGATAGGCTGCCGTAGGGACTTGTCTTTTTTTTTTGAATTTTTATGTTGGATTTTCAGGAAGACTCTTAGATCGGCAATACGCGGAAGCCAATCAAGGTGGTGGAGCATTTCAGAAGACAATCGGGCGCTTACACTTATGGAAGAGTCAGGACTCGACCTCTTCTGGAAATGTGTTAAGGCCTGGGAACCTTGCACACCACGGGTAATGGGGCGTGCGCTTGCGGAGAGATTCTGGGACTCTACTAACACCTTCCACCTCCCGGTAGGAGAAATGGCCATAACCCCTGTTGATTTTGTGATGATTACCGGGCTACGCTGGGGTGGTCAAGACGTAGAATTCGACCTGCGCTGCGGACTGTGATGGAACTATTAGAGCCGGTGCTCGAACGGCGCCGATTTGGTCGAAAGATGAAGCTCTCTTATGGTTCCTTCGAGGCTGTCATCACTTCCGCTGACTTCACTCATATGGATGAGTTTCAGCGTCGCTTTATTTTCCTGGCATACTTCATCTCTGCCACAATGTTTGCCAATCGAGGTGATGACGTTTATTTGACCTGGATGAAGAATCTCCTCGATCTAGAGCAAGTCATTCACCGGAACTGGGCCAAAGTTGCTTATGCCAACTTCATTCGCTAGCTTCGCGTTGGTGTACGGCCTGGTACTGATGTGGACCCATTCTTCGCGCCAGAGAGTCCGCAGGAGATGAGCGGCCCGAGCATGTGGAAGGTGCTCGAGGTAATCTTCGAGACGCTTCTCTTTTACATGCTTTTCTCTCTTTTCCTATATCGTGAGTCTCGATATTGACATATTTGCAGGTATGGGGGTACGAGTATATCAAGGGATTCGCCATCCCTACCCGACATGCTCAGACAGTGCCAGCAGCAGAACGGTGGCACAAGAACTACCTCGAGCAAAAAAAGAAGCCTTTCGGGAGCTTGGATGAGCTGCGCCGTATCCTGGATCACCTTGAAGAGGTACATCTTTCATGTAATTTCTCTTGAATTTCTTTAGTGCTCATGTTTCCTTTACTTATGCAGGATGACGTCAATTGGAATGCCTGGGTTGGCTTCAATATTCCGCAAGACTTTGTCCCCTCACGAAATGCGGCGCATAGGGATAGTACCCTGCGCTTGGTGATGGAGAGCCCGTCCGGTTGGGTCTGGAGCCTTGGTGAGAGGTTTACGAGGCAAACCCTGGGTCATGAAAGGTGGATAATACCATCAGACCCTCCTGAGACCATGAACGATCCGCGAGCCTTGCATGCCGAGGCGTTTGTAGCAGCCAAGACGGGTTCTTGGTATACTAACCACGCGTCGATGGCATCGCCCGACCAATTCTGGGAGGAATGGGAACAATATCGGGACCGCCTGGCCTTCAGAAAGGTGGGGAAGAAGACCTCTGTTTATTCTTTTCATATCCCTTCTATTACCGCCTAAATGTGACCAATTCTTTGTTTATTGCAGTTGGGGCCCTATTGCAAGGATGACGAGAGGAGCCAGAGTAACTCTAGGGACACAGTTTGTGGCTACCCAAGGGCGACTAGCGAGGACATCAAACCAGAATTAGAGAAGATCATGGGAAAGCCGGTAGGTGATTCCCTTTTTCCCTTGCTTAGTTACAATTTGTTCAAACCTTGACCAATTTTCCTCATTTTGTGCAGTGGCGATGGAACAAAGTAAAGGCTTTCAAAAATTACTTCACACTTAAATGGGCTCGCGAAAGACCTTGCGCAGTTACGTGATGAAGTGCGACATGGATGCACGCCTGCCCCGTGGATCCTCCTCGCTCGGGATGCACAGGTGCCTCGTGGTCGGTCGGAGCAGAGGGACCCTCCTCGACCTTCCTTCATGGCCGACGCGAGACGATCTTATAGGGGTGATGGTGCTCTCCGGAGGCACGGGGAGAGGAGTAGGCGGAGTACGGGCACGTCGGTGCACGACGATCGTGGGAAAGGTATCTTGCTTGAAGATAGCCATTCAACCAGTTCCCGCTACGGAGACACGGATTTCGGTCACGACTTCCAGCGGTCTGTGGAGAATAGCATATCCTCCATGTCTTTAGGTGAACAGGGGCATCAGACACATTCTCATGATCATGGGAATTCTCACCGGAGTTGCGGCTCTCAGCGTGGCACGCCCAGCTTCATGGTGGAGACGTGTTCCGAATCTAGCGCTGTTGGTGGAGCTGTGTGCGGTGAGCAAGAAGGCATTTCACTGCATTTAGGTACTCCTCCAGAATCTTATCATTCTGGGTCTAGGCGCCAACCTTCTCATCCTTCGCCTCGCATTCTATGGAATGCCCGAGTACGCTCTCGCACCGATCGTGGATTTGGGTTTTGGCACTTCCTTTGCGGCCGATCCTGCGTGGTGCCGCAGTGATTCGGGTGCATCTACGGGGTATAACCGTGCCTTCGCAGATGACGCCTCATCAGTGCTTCCGTCTCAACCAGTTGTTCCCGTTACTCCTTCGCAAGGGGGTTTGGAGCAGCCTCGATCGTCTGGATGGGGAACGCAAACTCAGGAATGGTCGGGGTGGCTTGTCCCAGAGCCTGTAGTAAGAACTTCTTGGCCTGCTCCACAGAGGTGGCCTGGAGGTAATCAGGAGTGGCAGGTTCCAGAACACTCCTGGCTTAACGCGGGTGATACCGAATTGCTGCACCTGTCTGGCTCGGGCGGTGATACAGAGGTAGTAGATTCCTCCTACTACCAATGGGACACTTACTTTGGAGCTGGAGGAAGCGGTGGTGGCGGAGGTCAGGCATGATGACGATTGAGAATGATGCGCCTGCAGAGACTCTTTGCTATGTACTTATGACAATGCCATGCAATGATGTATTAAACCGAATGCATTTATGTTTTATGTACTAATGCAGACTACTGATGTAATGCTTACGCAATGATGGTGTTATGCAATGCAGTTATGACTTTCTATATACTACTGAAATAACCTGGGACAAAGAATTTTAAATCAACCCAAAGTCAAACAAGCAAGCACAAAGATTAATCTGGACAAAATCAAAACTCAGTTTGAAAGAGGAATAGAAAGAAGTTTTCGAAACTTAAGGGAGAGAACAAGTAACTCAGAGGCATAAGTCTGCCAACAGTTCAAAGAATAATGCAAATATGCGCGGTTGGTTATGGACGTAAGCTAGCCAGAAAGAGCAAAACTCTCATAGGAAAGAATGAACACTCAAACCCTCGATTTTGAATATGTATGTGGGTTTCTCTCATACTCAAACCAATAGAAGCAGACTACCATAAGCTTGGTAAGAACCTCGCTCTCCACTACTGGTATGCAATGCATAAGTGACAATCAAAAGGACTTTTTCGGGTTGTAATGGGGCTTAGGCTAGGGTAAGGAGCGGTAAAATTTGGGAATGAGGAGTTAAAAGCCATGCTCGGATTGATTTTCAATGAAATCCTCTAAACTCTCCTTCTCACTTAATGTATGCAAAGCGTTTCATCTTCCACCCTAAAACATCTCAACCGAATACAACCAAGTCAAAGTTTTCTGAACTTTAAGTTGCGTCTCCCCAATCGCCCTTTTATTTTTGAAACTCTTTTTTTGATTTTTTGATTTTTGATTTTTTTTTTTTTGGGTGATCGGGGAGAAGAAATCTCTATTATAACTTCGACTTTGAACAGCATAACGAAATTCGCTCAAGATATGGGACTTTCAGATTCTCTCAGACTTCATATTTTGCTCACACCAAACCAATTGTTTCCTCCCAAAAATGACAGACTTTCATCCAACCAAGCAAGGCAAAGGGATACTGGATATCATAGGCTAAGGCTTGTACTGTCAGGGTTCAAACATGAAAAAAAGATAAGCAAAGGCTAGGCGGGGCAAAAAGAACGGTAAATACAATGTAGGGAAGGCTATTTGGCTATGTAGCTTGAAAAGAAAATCGAATGCCTCAATCACTTTGTCACGGTGTGCAATGCAAACATGTAGTCTCAAGCAAGATGCAAAACAAGTTCTAGAGATGCGACTAATGGGTGAGTCACTCAGGGGATCATGGAATTGATGAAAATGATCAATTCGACTTTTAGGCAATGTGGGCTTACGGGATGGGGCTCAATCAACTAAACTTAGCCCAAAGACTTGCGGCACGCACATTTATACCTTCTAAGATAGTCAAAGCAGTCAGATACGTCTTCTATTACTGGTCTCAAAATCAGAAGGTTTGAAGAAAAGGTTTCAAAACTTTTGAGATCTCGTCCAGATTTTCTAAGTGAAGCAGGTTAAGCTGGGAAAAAGGTCGATTTTCAGAAAAGGTCAAGGACTCTTTTTTTTTTGTTTTTACTTTTTTTTTACCTTACGACTAAAACTGATATGATGCTCATGCAATGCAACATGCGATCTACATGACGGGAGACTTATGCAATGCAATATGCGACTAACATGGTGGGATCATTCCCACTTCCCCAAACGGAAAAAGATGATAAAAAGAAAAACAAAACATTAAGTATTATAAGTACATTCGAACTACAGTTTCAGGGCTAGCGAAGACATATAGTTATTTCGCGGACCCGCATTATGACCCAAAATAGAGCTGAAGAGGCTTTTTGATCGAATCCAACAGACTAAGCAAACCATCTGACGTTTAAGCCCAAATGGAGTCCCACTAGGCCCAGGAACCCGTCTGACATCTCGGCCTGATTGGCAACCCAGGAACCCGTCTGGGTTGTTTGCGGCCTGGGCTTGGGCAGCCGACACATTTTGAATAGAAACCCAGAAACCCGTCTGGGTAGTTCGCGGCCGACATATTGTCTCCCACTTGTGCTCGGACAACCGACGTTCGTTTCCGACCTGGGCTTGGTTTGGACAAGCAAACCCGTCTGGGTTCCGTGCTATAAATACATGCCTCCCAACACATATCATCACAAACCTTCTTCCTAGAACCCGGTCCCCGATTCTTTGCCGCAAAACCTACAACCAACTTGCCTGGATTATAACAAATCTGTCCTTCCGACCTCATGGCTTTCGAAAAGAAGTTAGCCACTTGGATGAGTACTTTGTCCAAAGAAGAAAAGAGAGAATTGGGGAGGTATAGGCTGACATCGCTGCTTAGCTTGAGACAGGTGAAGATAGATTGGGATTTCCTGCGCGCTACTGAAACCTTATGGGATAAGGAATTCCATGTGTTTAGATTCAACATGCAGGAATTGGTTCCTTTTCCTGAAGAATGGTCTTCTATCCTTGGGACGAATCATTATGCTCCATCAGTAGTGCCTCCACTGGCTACTGATGTGAGGAAGGAATATAAAGAGCTGTTATGCCTCCTCTGTGTGGTAATCCAGAGTGCGATAATAGGGGATAAGGTGCACTTTCAAACTATAGTGGAATATTTCCAAGCCCCTGAAACCTTAGAGTATGGGCCCGTGGTACGGGTGAGAGCCCTGGTATTATGCTTGCTGGGAGAATTTTGTTTCTATCATGGCGGTAGAAGGACGGGTCCCGCGAATTTGATCTACGTGGTAGAGGATATGGCTCGTGGTTACAATCCTGTACCGGTGATTCTGGGAGAAACGTTGATGTGTCTTGATGACTCTAACCCGGAGCATGATTACCGAGGTAGCCCCCTGATTCTGCAGGTAAACCGTGCGTTTTTTTTTTATTTTTTTTTTATTTTTGCCTTTTTTTTGTCTATTTTTTTTTGCCCTTTTTTTTTCTTTTTTTTTTGCACGACATAACTTATTACCTTATTTTGCGGCACAGGTTTGGTTAATGGAGCACCTTAACCTGGTCGAAAAGGCGGAATCTGCAACAGCGTTGGCGAACTTCTGTCAGCGCAAGAGGAAGTATCCCGGGCGTCGATCAGTAATCGAATGGGTCCAATTGCTAAAGAAACCTGAAGAGATCACGGTACATTGGTGGATTGAAAACTGGCACATTCCAGAGTACATCACTTATGATCAAAGGAACACCTACGTATGTATTGCGAGCCTGACACACTTGACATTCTATTTCCCAGAGCGGGGCATGAGACAAATGGGGTTGAGGCAACGTATTCCTGACAAGACTCGTGATGCCCCGAAGTTAATCCATCTCAAGAAGAGTGTTGTGGAATCTTGGCTGAAATATTGGGAGAAACGGCCATCGCTCGTGCTCCTCGAAAGCGCTGCGTGTGTCCGAAATGACTGCTCGGCTATCAAGATTGGTGGCAGTGTGGTGGTAACAAGTAGAGCCTAGGAAAATAGACAGACCAAAGCCGCCGACAGATAGGCTGGGCCCTAAGAATGATGTATTACAGCGTTTGGGTCCCAAGATCACTGTGAAAGATCGATTGGGCCCTAAAACCGACGTGAAGGACAGGCTTGGCCCGTTACCGAAAAGTATTGAAAAAGGAAAAGCCTCTCAGGAGAATGAGAAGAAGAGATACCGTCCTAAGGATACTGAGGGAGGGACTAGTGACACCAAAGAGACCGGGGTTGGACCAAAGTCTACTGACAAAAAGAAGATGAAACAGGCCTGAAACTGTGTACCAATTTATATATATATTTTTTTTTGATAATATTTTAGCTGAACCTTTATTAGTTACAATTAAAGTAATTGCAAGATTATTTGAAAGACCAAGTATCGTAATGAATTTCTCCTTTATAAATAGCAGTCATTAATACAACGAAGTCTTCCTTTTGCACATCTTGCGAAATTAAAACCAGTACACGACCCGAGTCTTTTTGAGGCGTTGCTTCCTTCAACCCGTAACCCAAAAAAAAAACGTCTGGGTGCCATGAGGCCCATCATGAAGCCTGAGCTCGCCTTAGTACGGCCAAGTGTCTAGAAACTCCTTCTAGTTGCTTGGCCGATTCAGTCGACCTCGTTATGCGTAAAACTTCTTTAACTGGTCCAAGTTGGTGGGCTGTATTAATTCTTCTCCTTCTGTAGTAACTAAACGCCGCCTCCGCAAAGATTTGTTTAATGACATAAGGTCCTTTCCAATTGGCGCAAATTTACCTTGGATCTTGAACAGTGCCTCATCTCCTTAAGCACTAAATCTCCTTCAAGAACCCGGTTCTTAACCTTCTGTTAAAAGCCCTAGCTATATGAGCACGATACAAGTGCACATTGTGTAAGGCCCCGAGCCTTCTCGTCAATAAGCGCCAACTCTTCATATCCGCCCTAGCCCATTCTTTCCGGTAGTTGACTTTCAGCAAGTATGCGGAGAGATGGTATGGCGAGTTCAACTGGAAGCACTGCTTCCATTCCGTAAACCAAGGCAAAAGGGCTTGCTCCCGTTCCTGTTCGAATTGAAGTTCTATATCCCCATAAGGCGAAGGGAAGCTTATCAGGCCAATCCTTGTATGTTATCGCTGCTTTTCTTAATGATCCTCGCGAGTTTTGTTGGTTGCCTCTACCGCTCCATTAGTTTGGGGCCCGTAGGCGAGGACTTGTGGTGCTTGATCTTGTACTTAGCCAGCAATACTTCAACCTCCTTCCTGAAATGGCTCCCGTTATCACTGATGATCTCGTGTGGCACTCCGTATCTACAAATGATATTGTTCAGGATGAACTTAGCTACATGCTTCGAGGTGAGTTTTGCATAGAGGCGCCTCTACCCACTGGTAAAGTAATCAACGGCTACCAATACATATTCATGTCCTCCATTGGCCCGTTGGATGTATCTTCCCAATTATGTCTATACCCCGCATCGAGAATGGCCAAGGGATGTCGGTGTAGTGAGATAGGAAGATGGCCGATGTCAGATTGGCGTATTCTCGACACTTGGCGCATTTCCTAACGAAGTTGAGACGATCGGCCTCCATGGTGGACCGTAAATAGCCCGCCTTTGAATCTTTTTGCTAACATTCGCCATTCATGTGTGGTCCGCACTCTCCTCCATGTATGGAGGTCATTAATTCTTCAGCTGACTTGGTATCAACGCAAAGTAGGTTAATGCCCGTAGCGGTCTTCTTGTAAAGTCGATCGTGAATGATGCGATTGTGGTCGCCATCATTCGATCGCTCTTGTCCTTTAGAATCGGCCTCAGCGGGATAATCTCCTTTTGTCAAGTATGTATAGATATCGAAGAACCATGCATTTGAGTCTACGATGGGTTCTTCTATGGAGTACACATAGGCGGGTTGGTCGCGCCGCTCTATCGTTATAGGAAATTCGTAAATTCCTACTGGCATAGCAATCATGGAGGAGAGTTTGGCTAGGCGCGCAACTCATTATTATCTCTTGGTAGGTACTTGAATTCAATGTGCTCAAATTGCGTCGCCAAGTCCAACAACCGTCGTTGATAAGCTATCAAAGATTCATTTCTGACCTTCCAGGTATTCTTGGCTTGGTTGATGATAAGACTAGAGTCACCAAACACTCTAATGTGCTTTATTCCTATAATTAATGCCACTTGCAACCCGATGATGCAGGCTTTATATTCGGCGGCGTTGTTGGTCGCGTCGAATTCAAGTTTAACAGAAACTGGATGATGCTCCCCTTCAGGTGATATTAAGAGTACCCCTGCGCCACATCCCATTTGGTTAGAAGCGCCGTCAAAATACATTTCCCACGTGATCTCGTCCGTATAAAAAACTTCTTCGTCTGGGAACTCCAAGTTAGTGCTTGGAGGTTCCTGACAAGGAAAGTCTGCCAGGAAGTCCGAGATGGCCCTTCCTTTGATGGAATTTTGAGGCACGAACTTTAGACTGAACTCTGATAACATAACTACCCATCGAGCTATGCGATTATTGATTGTGGGTTGTTCCATGATGAACTTGATCGGGTTGCACTCAGCGATCACATGCACCGTGTGTGACAACATATAATGTCGAAGCTTCTTCGCCCAAACCAATGCTAGAGCCATTTTTTCAATGTTGGTGTATCGACTCTCACAATCACCGAACTTCTTGCTGAGGTAATAGATGGCGTTCTCCTTTCCTTTTACCTGTTGAGCCAACATAGCTCCCATAGCAGAGTTGGTTACTGTGAGGTAAAGGAGTAGAGGCTCATCTGGTACCGGCGGCTTTAGTATAGGGGAATGGGTCAAGTATTCTTTAATTTTGTCAAAGGCTGCTTGACACTGATCATCCCATTCCACTTTTGCTCCTTTCTTGAGTTTCTTGAATAGTGGTTCGCAAGTCATAGTGAGTTTGGAAATGAATCGACTGATGTATTGCACACGACCAAGGAAACCTCGAATTTCCTTCTCTGTCTTAGGAGGTTTCATCTCTTGTATTGCTTTGATTTTTGATGGGTCCACCTCGATCCCACGTTGACTGACCACGAAACCTAGCAGCTTGCCTGACGTAACCCCAAATGCACATTTTCGGGGATTGAGCCTCATGTTGTATTTTCTTAATCGAAGGAAGAACTTGCGAAGATTTGGGAGATGTTCTTCTCTGGTTTTAGACTTGACGATCATGTCGTCCACATATACTTCTACCTCTTTGTGCATCATGTCGTGGAGAAGGGTATTCGCGGTGCGCTGATATGTGGCCCCTGCGTTCTTTAGGCCGAAAGGCATTACTGCAGAAGACGCACTCTATGGAGTGGTGAAGGATGTTTTTTCCATGTCCTCTTCTGCCATTTTGATTTGGTTATACCCTGCGTAGCCATCCATGAAGGACAATAGCTCGTGGCCGCAAGTATTTTCCACAAGGACGTCGATATGTGGCAGAGGGAAGCTGTCTTTTGGACTGGCCTTGTTCAAATCTCGAAAGTCAACACATACCCGTACTCGCCCATCTTTCTTCGGAACAACAATGTTTGCTACCCATTCGGGGTAGTGCACTGCCCGTATAAACTTGGCTTTTAACTGTTCCATTACTTCATCTTCGATCTTCTTTGACCAATCTGGCTTGATTCTACGAGCCTTTTGCCGTACTGGTTTAGCGTCGGGATATAATGGAAGGGTATGTTCAGCGATATCCCTGTCGATACCTGGCATGTCCTCATACGACCACGCGAACACGTCCTTAAACTCCCTAAGAAGTGCTGTGAAATCCTGTTGTTCCTTGTCCGTGAGGGACTTACCCAATTTGAGCTCCCGGGGATTATCCTCCGTTCCTACATTTATGCTTATGGTATCTTCGATGACTGCTATTTTTTCCTCAAATGTATCCATGGCCTCTGTTAATTCATTTTGGTTTTTTAAAGGTTCAGCATATTTATTATCAGTGTTGGCACAACAGTTCAAGTAGGCAGAAATGTTCATCTTATTAAATGCAGAAATGGGTACATCAACAGACTCCGGGTTAACCCCGACCAACTTAGGACTACTAGAACCTGACTCTATGACCTTTGAGACAGACTCTCCTACAGACTCTCCTACAGACTCTCCTACAGAAAGCGTAAATTTATTCTCCTCATCGTCGATCCAGGTGATCTCACGATGGCCGCCGTCTTCTCCGATCAACAGACTTGGGTCAAAGCTTGGGTTGGAAGTGCAGCGATGACTGGGTCGACGACTTCTTCCCTGCGCGCTTCTTCCCCAAAGAGCATTCCGAAGATGCCGCCTCCGGCGAGGTGGGTCCATTCCAAAGGTGGACGATTTCTCCTAGGCGGGATGAACGTGGCGGTTGTGGTGACGGCACAGTCATTGAAGATTTCTAACCCCGCTACTTGGATACCCTGAGATTTTAGGTAATGTGGTTCTGGGAAGCCGTAATAAGGGAAATCATCCCCCTCTCTCAAGAACTGTCCATTAAGAGTGCGCGGATACGGCTTGACTTGGTATAGGGTTGGAGGGTTGCCCAATCTTTTCTGTTTAGCCATGGCTAGCTTTGTCAGTCTCACTTCCTCCTTAGTTGGTTCAGAGAGCCCGAACCTTCCTTTGTTTTTGAACACCTTGAAATTTGGCGCCAATTTGTTCTTGGGATTTCGGCCAAGAGGCATTCCCGGAAAATAACCTTGCTTCCTCAATATAGCATGGATATTAGGGTTTGAGTAGGGATCGAAGTCAAAGTGAGCTTGATCCTGGCTCAAAGCCGCTACCATCTCAAAGCTGTGTAATTCTTCGTCAGTTGAGCTGTGTTCAATCTCGAGTGTGGGTTTCTTGGGGTCAAAAACAGCGCTGAGGGGTTTGCTTGAGATCGTGACCACTTGGCCTTGAATGATTAATTTCACTTTCTGGTGTAAGGTAGAGGCGACAGCATTGCACTCATGTAACCAAGGTCTTCCCAACAGCATATTGAAAGAAGCCGGAATATCGAGAACTTTAATTCAACATTCTTACTTATGCAGTCCATGGTGATGGGAAGCACAATCGATCCTAGCGACTTGCGAGGGGAGTTATCGTATGCGCGCAACTGAACAGTATTTTGTGTCAAATGCTGTTTTTGAACTCCTAACTTTTGCGCGGTTCTCCATGGACAGACATTGACGGCCGAACCATTGTCCACGAGAACAAGTGGTATGGTTTGAGTAGAGCACATGGCGGTGAGGTAAAGAGCTTTGTTGTGAGAACCTCCCTCCTCGGGTAAGTCTTCATCCCCGAAGGTGATGGTAGGCTTCCCGGAGGTAATGTGAGAGATGATGTCCTCTGGTGATGCTGAGGTAGGGACCATGAGCTTATTGAAGGCATCCAGCAGTATTTGCCTATGGTCTTGAGAAGCACATAAAAGCTGCCAAATTGTGACTTCGGCCTTGGTTTTCTTCAGCTGTGTGAGGAAAGGATCTTCTGGTGGAGGTGTAGGGGCTTCCGTCATTTCGGGATTAGGGGTCGCTGCTGGCGAGGTAGTATTTTTGTTATAGTAGCGACCGGACCGAGTAAGAACTGCAGCCTGAGTAATTGTTACTTCTTCCACATCCCCTCCTTCGTCAGAAGAGTCATATAATGGATGCTTATTGGCTTCAAGGTCAGTGGACTCTTCGCCTTCTTCTTCACTTTCACTGTCCCAAATACCGTTGATGATGAGTTCCTCCGTAAGCGGGAGAAGAACTGGGACAAATTGACCCATATCGGTGATGAGAGTGGACGGATCGAAAATGTTCTCCTCCAAAAAGACGGCATTGGTGTGATTGGGCAATGGGTTCTCCTTGTTGTTGGGTTTTCGAGACGGGTTTGGTGGAGGAATAACACCGTCTCGGATTAGCCCTTCGATCTTATTTTTCAAAGACCAACATACTTCGGTGTCGTGACCTCGACTGCGATGGAAGTTGCAGTATTTGTTCCCATCCCACTTCGGAGGCTTAACCTCAGGTTCAGGGGTCAGCAGGGGCAATTGGATGATACCCTTTTTCACCAGCCTTTCCAATGCCCTGGCATAGGACATATCCAATGGTGGTAAGAGTCGAACCTCGGAGTGTATTGCCTTCGTTGGATGGAATTAGTCTCAACAGCTTTTACGAGGGGGCTAGCGCGCTAGTGGCCCTCCCGTTGGAGCTAGATCCTTTCCAACTGAATGTTGTGTGCTTTTTTCAGTGTTAGCAGCTTCAATTTGAACACATAAGTCCTTTAAAGTCTCAAAGTCTTTGATGGATTGGAAACCAAATTGCCGAGTGATGCGGGGATGGATTCCTGTGCGAAGGTGCGAGTTGCATTCTCAAGGGGACAGACTGTCGATTTCAGATAACATGGAGTGCCATCGTAATAAGAGAGGAACGATTCATCCTCCTTTTGTTTCAGGGAAGTTAAATCATCCACAGTGACCTCCTTTTGCTGCAGGCGACTGAAATGGCTTACGAAGGCTCTGAATAACTCATCTGCGTTGGTCTGAACTTGCTGGGGTAGATTTTGGTACCATACCTTGGCCTTACCTTCTAGAGTGGAAGGGATGACTGTGGTGTAGAGACCTTCGTCTACCTTATGGAGGGGAGCCAGCCTCAAGAATTCCTCCAAGTGATGCGATGGATTTTCGGAGGGTCTAAATTTCATGTTTGGCACCTCAACCTTGTCCCTTATTCTCGATACACAATGTTTGGGGATGGCAAAATCCATACAGTGGCCTGGTGAAGGTCGGATCAGTTTTCATCATCCTTCTAGTGAGCATGTCAACCTTCTCCTCAAGTTTCTTGACGTAAGGATCCTCCGAAGTTCTGGAGTTATTCAGTGCAGGTTTGGACCTGACTTCACCAAATGACTTGGGTTTTGGGCCTCCATTTTTGGATTTGGGGTGACATTCTCCAACCCCATCATCTGCCTCGGCCTCGGATTCAGAACCATAATAGTTTTCTTCTTCCTCAAGCCCGATGCCGAGCTTTTTGTTGATCTGTTTAATGGCTTCCAGCACGCCATTCATAGTTTGTTGATTTTCATTGAACTTCTTTCCAGCTTTCATTGGTTCTCTCCTCGACCGCCATGCAGAAAGCAATTGCTTCGTATCCTCTCATATAGCCCATCGTAGCTTGTCACGTAACTTTCCCAAAAAGGTTGTGGTTAGGATCCCGACATGGTGGATTCACCGGATTGAGCCGATACAGTAATTGGGATTGCGAATAAGCTCACGGCCAGGGTCACGGATGCGGGCTCGGAGATGGTCTGTTATCTTGCCTGCATGGAAACTGATTAGTGCTCGAAAGAACTTTTACGCCACCCGCCCAATGCATGCATGACTTAGCGGACCTATATGGACCTATGGACATGCTGACACAAGGGTGACTCACCCACTTTTATGGGAGTGCATGTCCTAACTCTACATGGACCTAGTATGCGGACTGACAATATTAATCGTCTATCGGGTCCTTACTTGGACCGAGTCACGATCGCTTTGCCGCTCGATTCAAGTAACTGACGCAATGGGGTTAGACTCGTGGAATATCATAAAGGAGAATAGGATCATCGAAGGCATTGGATGTCCGTGAAGAGAAGAGAAGGCTGGATCGGGTTCAAACCCGTCGGTTCCTCTTCCTCTAACCGCCCCGCTCCGTCAATTACCGCAGATGGGCGACCCCGATGGCCAAGAACCCGTCCGGTTTCGACGCTACCGACCCACACCGACGGACAATTGACACGAATGGGTCGGCCGACAGCCGTAAACCCGTGGTTTCGATAAGCCAAAACGCACTCGCATGTTCCTACGGACTAGAACGACTCGACTCATGAATGGGCTAGACATCGACTCGACTTTACAGATTAAATCACATAACATACAGATGCGGGATGGGCCTAACCATGGCTTTAGATTCGTGGTTTTTCTAGGTTTAGGAGATGAATAGGGTACCACATGTTCTCGCCGGTGCATTTTCCTTGTATGGAATTCAAGGAAGAATGTGTGGGTGTTGCTTTTGATTTCAAGGAAACCTTTAGAGTGTAACACGCAGGAGAGATCAAATGCTTGGCGATGTAAGTGCATCCCACAAGTAGTGACCTCCCGCTCTCGGGATTGATTCCTAGTTTTAAAACCTAAACCAACGCTTTTGTGCTCCCCAGCCATAAAGGCCCAAGAGTAGCCTGGTTATGCAATATGCCTAAAAAATGATAAAAATGTGAAATAAATCAATTCCTCCTTTTTTTTTTTACAAAAAACACTAAAATACAATTCTTTCAAGTTTTACCCTCTTTTTAAGTTTAAGTCCCCAGTGGAGTCGCCAATCTGTAGACCCCGAAAAATTGATCGATGACCTTTTTCGCGGCGCTACTTAAAAGTGATTGGGAGCCGACTAGGATTGCTTATCCTTAATTAAGGTTGAACGTTTAAGAATGTTTGAGTTAACAGATTAAAAACGATTTAGCGCTCAAGGTTCGCCATTACAAAAAAGAAAGAAAGAAAACGAGACAAAAAAGGGGTGAAGATACACAGAACCCGTCTCGAGTTCCTGAACCAAGACGGGTTCCCTATTTGCGAAACCCTACAAAAAAGAAGGAAAACAAAGAAAAAAAGGACAAGGGACGACGGAGAGGAACCCGTCTGGGTTTATGAAGGACCAAGCCGGTTCATCCCTTTGCGCTAAACGTAAAAAAAGTAATAGGAAACCATAAAAAGAGAAAGAAAACCAAAGTACGAAAATAGAGTCGCCAGTTGAATTTTAGGATAAAAACAACAAACCATAAAATACAGACTCCAGCCTGCGAATCCAGAGATGGATTCGGGGGTAAGGTTACGAATTTGACAATTAAAATCACCAAATCCGCCTATTCAATGAATAGACTCTACTAGAATTAAATTAAAGCGAAAGATTGAAAAAGAGGGAGGAATTGAATAAATTTCACGAGTTTATCATTAATGTCATGCAAAGAAACGAAAGAAAAGATGCAAAAGAAAATAAAATTACATTATACACCTTAGTACAAGAATCACGCTAACCTTTGATGAGGTAGCATGCAAAGGAGGGAGAAGAGAGAAAGAATACACTAGTGTCAATACTCCTAGTATATTCCGCCGTGTCTTTGGAATGGAAAGAAGGGTTTAATTTATAGTGGAGTGGGAGATAGGGGGCGCGTTTTTAGGGTTCGGCATAGCCGCCGCGTCACTCTCAGCCCAGGAACCCAGACGGGTTCTCGCGAAATGAGCCAGCTTTGGCCCAAAGAACCCAGACGGGTTCTCTGAAATGAGCGGCCAGCCCAAAGAACCCAGACGAGTTCCTGCTCGTTTTCTGGCTAGAAATGAGATGGGTTTGCATGCTACTAAACTATTCGGATAGCTTATTTTTATGAATAACTGAAATTAATCAACGGTACAAAATTTGGTGTCTACAGATTGTTATTGCCGAAAAACAGATATTGTTAGAAGAGGAGGTTAATAATGAGATTAAAGATGTCAATTATGTGCTAATTGAAGAAGAAATCTACCAACAAATGAACTTAATCAAACTAGAAGATATGGAGGTTATACCTCTAGATGAGATTAGAGAGAGATTAAGCAAAATATCTGAGGAAAATGAAGTTGGGGAAGAACTTGAAACAAACCAAGCTATTCGGTCTCATTTCGAGTCGAATTGATACCGTTAATAAAGAGTTTTTGCTTGTTTAAGATCGCTAATTATTAGTAAGTTATGATAATTTTGTGTTTTGTAGGTTAAATCAAAGAAAAGAGGGAAAAAAAGGCCTAAAAACTCCAAAAGCCCATCAACCAAGTATGTCGCGCCCGCGACGGTGGGAATTTCCGGAAATATAGAGGCGGCGGCTAGGTTTAGGGTTTTGTCATATTTTATTACTTTTTCCCTCTTAAGTTTTGTTATATATATTAGGATTTCTATTAGCTTAAAGGGGAGTTAGTTTTGAGAGTCAGTTTTTAGTTTTTCCTTAGTTCAGGTTAGTTTTAGATTAGTTTTAGTTTTAAGTTTTCTTTAGTTTTTTTCTCAATTCCTCGATTGTAATTTACTTTTCTTTCAAGTTTCAATTCATTCAAGTTTTTCAATTCTCGTTTCCATCTCACTTTTATTTTTTGTCTCGCTAATTAAATTTCCTTAGTATTAGTTCCCACAAATTCCACCTTTTTAGTGAAGAGGAGAATTAAGGTTCCTCGAATTCTACCTTCATGTAACACCCCAACCTTAATCACAAGGTTAAGACTACACTTAGAAACCCAAACCTGCGATTAGCGCAGCGGAACACCTTAGGTCGAGGCATTACCGCCGTCTCCCAAAAGAGACAAGGCAACAAGACACAAAAGATACTTCCAAAACCACAAGATAACTTACTAACTTGAGAACCTTCACAAATAAAACTTATACAACCCCTGGATAAAGTATATAACTTAAACATAACTTAAAAACTAGAACAACTTCCAAAATTCCAGCTCGTCCTTGCCGACCGATGAAAACCTTAGAGAACTACCTCAAGAACCTTGAATTACTTTGCAACCGACTTGTCCTTGCCCTGGGAGCTCGAACCTCCTAAAACAAAACATTAAAACATTGCAAAAATGTGAGTGGGGAAACACTCAGTACGCAAACCTCCAGCACGTAAACCGTTTGAAAACGGTTTTGGTGCCGGCATTTAAATTCATTTTGAAAATACGGGAAGGGTAGTAAAATAGGACTTGCATGACCTGAACATAAACATATACATAACATAAATCAATGAAGATAGAAATTAGGTGGAACCCTTACGATCGGTGCAAGCACCTCACACACGCGTATGCCCAAGTTGTTCTAAACTTGGAATAAGTGACTGTCAAGCAGTCGACACTGGCCAGGTCAAGGCACTCTGATCAGGAGTGCTAAAATATGAATGTAAGAATAAGCATAGAATGCGGGTCCACTGTTAAATATAAAGTCATTGTAACCCATAAAACTTGACATGGCATAAATTGAATGAATTACGACTATAATTTAGATCGTAAAAGCTGGACAACTCACGTATCTTGAGACGCTAGAGACCTTGGCGGCGCAGCTCGGCTTGGAGATGGCTTTTGAAACTTGTCAACTAGGATAAGAATAAGTAGAAATGAAGAACCGAATAAGGTTCTAAATTAGATTTACAAGTTTAGAAAATTAGTAAAATATAAATGAAATAACTTAGGAAGAAAATTTCAGGTTATATAAAAATAAAGTTTATAGCATAACTTGAGTTAGGAAAATCGAAACGAAGTGAAAGAGTACATCCCGGAATAGGGAAAAACATAATCTACAACTTTGTCAACAGAACCAGAGGCTAAAAACGAGTGGAAGGGCTCCAAAATGGGCCCGGACAGAAGCTAGAGTAGAATAAATTAGGAATTCCGGAATGAAATTACATAGGGAAATTGATGTAGAAAGGTGAAATCAAAGAAGGGCACTTGAACCTTGGAAAGATAGCTTAGATAAATGAAGTATAAGAACCAAAGATTGAAGGTCAAAATGAGATTAAAAAGGGTTCCTCTAGACTTATTTAGAGAAAAACAAGTCGATGTCACGATTGATGAAAGAAGAATGAATAAAGGAGTTTGAGGAATAAACTTTGAGTTGAGCACTTAGAGAAACTTAACTTGAGAGTTATTTAGAACTTGGAAGTCACTAGCTAGATAAAACTTTGATCAATCCAAAGATATTGAACTCTTAACTAACACTCGTTGGGAGATATGTATACCTGTGTTTAAATCACTACTCTTGGCTAAAAGACCTTAGGACATACTTAGGCCTCCAAAACCATAATTTCTCCCCTTAAGACTTTAACCTAAGATTATAACATATAATCATAACTTTATCAATGCTTAAAGTCCCCTATTGACTTGGTTTAGAACCTTAAAAATGGAATTTTATAAAGGGTAAACTGGGCAGAAACTTCAAGTAGACAGCCCTTCTTCCCGGGCTCATATCTCACACTCCCGACATCGTATAACTACAAACCATACCTTTCCGGAAAGCTTGCAAAGAGGCCTAAAACTTTCATGTTTACCATAAAAACCAAAAATATCTCCAAAGGGACGAAAAACAGCCCTCAAAACACTGACTCAAAATTTCGTATATAAAATTGTACCTTCACGGTTTCGGTCATAACTCGGGCTATACATGTCGAAAATTAGAAATTCCAAAGCCTATGGTTTGCTAACACCTTAAGCTATCAAATGGAGTAGAAATCTGGGCAAAAATCCCATTTTTATACTGCTGTAAATTTCCAGAATTGAAACAGAGCCTAATGTGTTCTTAAATTCAGCTCTAATGGTACATTTAGCCCTTAATTCACACTAATTCTCAACCAAACTCCACTTTGGCTAATATCTACTATATTTCCAGAATTAAACCTTGAAATTTAACTCATCAAAGAGCTTAAATCCCACATGCAACCATGGATTAAACACAAACTCAACATAAAGGACTTGTTCTTGAACTCTTTCACCAAAAACTCACTAATTCACCCAAATTAAACATGATAACACTAAAATAATAAACTTAGCATATATAACCAGCCCTTAACACTCAGCAACTTACCAAGAAATTCACATGCATCAAGATTACAACAACATCCATCAAGAATTTAACAAGAAAACCTCAAGAACTCATCCAAATACACATGCACATACTCCAAACTCAAACCCTAACTTAACCAATCCAATTATACACTTGAATTCATGAATTTAGAGAGTAAAAAAGATAGAATTTATAAAAGAAACATATACATAACATGTAATTTCAGATTAGGGTTTATAGAAATTGAAATTGAGGTTTGAGAGATTACCCTTGGAGTTGAAATTGGATGAAAACACAAGAGGGAGGAAGGAGAAGGCGGCGGCCACCAGAGGCTGGCGGTTTCCGGCGCCGGCTGGCCGGAAAAAGGCGGCTGGTGGCTGGGCTGGTGGCTCGGCAGATTGGAGGGGGAAGAAGAGAGGTGAGAGCTTGAGAGTTTTGTCTAATTTGAAAGAGAGTAGAAGACTTAGCCCCTTATTACTATCACACACCTATATATATCATCTACTTAAGATTAATACTAATAATAACTCAAATAAAACCTTAATTAAAAAGTAATAGGATGATAACAATAGGATAAATATATTGTAATTGTTGTAATAAATTGAAACATTGGGTTTTTGTAGGAATTTAAATATATTGATGATAATTTGGTAATATAAAAATAAAATATAATGGAATTTGGATTAAAATAGGATAAAATGAGTAAAATTACCACTTGAAACAATATAAAGGGAATGAAATTAAATAAATTAAAATTGGAACGGTAAAATATATATATAGAAATCGGGCGGATAAATATTAACCGTTTCTCGGTAAATAAATTTATAACGTAAAACATATAACCTGAAATACTTTAACTCATTGAAATAATGCGTAAAGTAAACTTTTAAGCCGATAGTCCGGCACCTTAGCCATCTCCTGCGCGAGACTTGACACCGATATCAATAAATAAATAAATAGATAAATAAAGGTAAACGCGAAAAATTTATAACGCGATTTGAATAATTACAGTGATTAATAGATAATTAAACATGATTTTGGGGTGGGTTATTACATCCTCCCCCCCTAAAAAGAAGTTTCGTCCCCGAAACTTGATGGTGGTTAAAATGTGATTGGTTACCTCAAAAGAGATGAGGGTATCGTTCTTTCATGCTCTCCTCGGTTTCCCAAGTGGCCTCCGAGGTATCTTGATTTGCCCACAGCACTTTGACTAATGGGACTTCTTTCGTGCGTAGCTGCTTGATTCGTCGATCCAAAATTCGAATCGGTTGCTGCTCGAAGGTTAGATCTTCGCCAAAGCGCGGCTCCTCCACTAGAACATGCTTGGTCCGCACATACTTTCGAGTCGCGACACGTGAAAACGCCGTGGATCCTTCCTAAGCTAGAAGGTAACTCTATTCGTATGCTCTGGGTTGATCTTTTCTATCACCGGATATGGCCCACTAAAACGTGGACTTAATTTTCCTTTGATGTTAAATCTTCGAACTCCTTTGGTTTGAGAAATCTTAAGAAAAACTTGATCACCCACTTGAAATTCGAGAGGTTTTCGCCTCTATCTGCATAACTCTTTGCCGACTTTGAGCGATCTTGATGTCTCTTTGGATGACTCGGATCTTGTCGCGTCTCTTGGATTAGCTCCGGACCTATGGCTAACGCTTCATCTAATTCTCCCCAGCACAACGGGGTACGACATCTCCTGCCATAAAGTGCTTCAAACGGGGCCATTTTAATAGTGGCCTGGTAGCTATTATTATATGAAAATTCTACGAGTGGGAGGAACTCATCCCAATTCCCTTGAAAATCCAGAACACATGCACGCAACATATCTTCTACAATCTGATTAACCCTTTCGGTTTGACCATCGCTCTCCGGATGGTATGAGCTACTAAAATTGAGTCGCATCGAAAGCTTTCAGTAGCCCAAAATCTCGACTGGAACCTGGTATCCCGGTCGGATATTATCTCTTTCGGAATTCCGTGCAAACGGACAACTTCTTGAATGTATATATTTGCTAGCTTATCTACCTTCCACCCTTCGTGGATAGGGACGACTTGGTCAAGCGGTCCACAATCACCCAAATGGCATTCTTCCTGGACATGGTGAGGGGTAAACTCATGATGAAGTCCATAGAAATTGATTCCCATTTCCACGTGGGAATTTCCAAAGGTCGGAGTTCTCCTGATGGTCGTTGATGTTTAGCCTTGATCCTTTGACAGGTTAGGCACCTATTCACATAATTGGCTATGTCCTTTTTCATGTTTGGCCACCAGAAATTTTCCTTCAAATCCCTATACATTTTGGTCCCTCCAGGGTGCACTGAATATAATGAGTTGTGGCTTTCTTCCATAAGCTTCAGCCTTAAATCTCCTCTGTTAGGCACACACAACCTATTCTGAAATCTTAAGGTTCCATCATCTTGAATTAGGAATCCCGGCATCCCTTTTATGACAAGATTATCCATGATTCTCTTGAGTTCAGGATCATTCACTGCTCGCCTTGATTTCCTCAATAATAGATGTTGTCAGAGAGATAAGGTGGCTAACTTCCTTGTCACTTCTCCTTGCTTAACTAGCTCAATGTTTTCTTTCCATAGCTCTTGTTGCAGCTTTGGGCGAACCTCTAGACAGGTCGACTTTCCATGCCGAGTCTTCCTACTTAGGGCATCGGCCACTACATTTGCTTTGCCGGGATGATATTGGATATCTAAATCATAATCCTTGATAAGTTCTAGCCATCTTCGCTGCCTTAAATTTAACTCCTTTTGAGTGAATATGTACTTGAGACTTTTATGATCCGTAAAGACAGTCGTACGAACTCCATATAGGTAGTGCCTCCAAATCTTCGAGGCAAACACCACTGCCGCGAGCTCTAGGTCATGAGTGGGGTAATTTTTCTCGTAAGGCTTTAACTGCCGTGATGCATATGTGATCACCTTATCATCCTGCATCAGCACACATCCTAATCCTTGATGGGACACATCACTATATACCACATATTCTCTTCCTTCCTCGGGAAGGGATAACACCGGTGCGGTCGTTTACTTCTCCTTGAGCACTTGGAAGGCTTCTTCACACTCGTCAGACCATTCGAAACGAGTCGATTTCTTGAGAAGGTTGGTCAATGGTAGAGCTAACTTAGAGAAATTCGGTACGAATCTCCTATAATATCCTGCCATGCCTAAGAAACTTCGCACTTCACTAACTGTAGAAGGTCTTGCCCAGCTTTGAACGGCAGAAACTTTGCTAGGATCCACCTGGATCCCTTTACTGGTGATTATGTGACCCAATGGCGTCGTTGCCGGGAATGACATTATTTGGTAGATTAGGTTATTGATTTGTGTATAAATAGTTTATTGCTTTCTTAGTTGTAATTTAATTCAGAAAAAAAAAATGTGAACATAAAATTTGAAAAACAAAAAAAAAATTAAAAGAAAAAGAGTTATGACTGATATTAGGGTTCCACAATTTGAGCAAGAAATATTTAAGAGATATTTTGCTAGATTACAGGAATATGTTGCTCAATGTGAATCATATGGTTTCTCACATGATACACTAGATATTTTGGGTATTGTGTATGAGGGTGTAAATTATGAAACTCGTAATCTCTTAGAATATTATGGGTTTTCTAATTTAGGAGAAGATGAGGCATTGGAATTTCTTGAATGGTTGTCTAGGGATACTTACAAATTTGAACAAAATTCTCCCTATGACCCTCATATTTCAAATTTCGCACCACCCTCTAAGACTTTAGCCATACCATATCAACAATACCCCCAAAATCTAGCTAGTGGTGGGGAGTATATGGGAAATTTTTTGGAGGCCTTAACTGAACAATCATGTGATTATTCCTTATATTTTGATGATCAATCTTGTGGTAGGATATTGTAGAAGACTCTTATGATCTTCCCCCATGTGATGTTGTTGAGTCTCATCTTTTGTGCTCATATTGTGATTCTCCGTACCATGATTCTGATTCTTGTTTTCAACCTAAAGTGGATGAATTATGTGCGAAAATGACTGAGTGCATGCGTGAATTTTTACATGAGACTAGTCCTTGGGAAGAAACTTCTTCTTCACCAGTGGTTGATTCGATAGTTGAAGTAGAATATTCATCGTCTTTGAGTCCTGAAATGAATGATGATTCTCTTTTGTATGATTCTGATGAGGATGATGCCTACTTTAACAGACCTAGTTTTGCATGTATTGAGCTTAGCAATTCCTTAGCTCTAGCCACATCTAGAGAGCATGAGAAAGTTGTTGATTTTGTGTGTGATGATGTAGTACTTGATGAAAACATGTTAGATGATGAACCATTGTCCACACCGTTATCCATGCTTTTATGTGAAGAGAAGGTTGAATCCAATGAATGTCATGATACTTGTGATGATCTTGTTGAAAGTGAAATTGAATCCTTTGTGATTGAATGTGTACTTGATTCTGAATTATTCACTTTCATTAAGGATCATTGTATTAGTGAGGCGATAGCTACCCTTCCCTGCGAGTCTACTGATGTGAAATCTAATGATGAACTTGAGTCTTTGGGGATTGATCCTAAGTGTTAGAACTTGGTTTATGAAAATGATATCTTTGACGGTGATATGTTTTATGAGTCGTTGTTTGCATCTAAACCTTTACATGAGGAAGTTAAGGAGTGTATAGTATTGCCCCCTCCCGTTGATTTGCATACCCAATATCCATTTACAAGTCAATGGGAGGAATCATTTGTCATGTCTCCTTTTAAGGTGCCTAGGAAAGTTGTGTACACTCCTATAATCCGTCAATTCTATGACTTTTCTAAGGCTTTTGATAAACTGTTGAGAGCATTAACGTTTGTTAATGTACCTTTGAGATTATGCTCTTATGTTCACCACTCTGAGATGCATTCAAGAATGCATGACTTGTTACTACGGGCGTTGAATGGTTCTGAGATTATACCCGATACCTTGAGGTGAGATGGAGTGGCTGATGCTCCATAAAGGGTTTAATTATTCTGAGATTTCATTGTTTGGGTACACTCAGTACCCAACCAGGTAATATCCTTCCTTTTCTTTTTAATATAGTGAGTAGTTATTTTATTTTAGGTGTGCTTTATTTTATTTTTCCTTATTTTAAAAAAGAAATTTCTATGGAGTTTATTGGTGTTAATCTAGAAATGGAAGAAAAGATAAGAGAATATCAACGAAAACTTGTTAGTATAGAAACTCTAGATATAAGATATCTAGAGGATTATATTAATGAGTTTAGTCACTTTTATTATAAAATTGGCCATAACCCTACGAATTTGGCTATGTTTTATGATAAACTACCTTATCCTATAAATTCGGTTATCCAAGAGAAATTTGAAGAATGGTTGAAAAAGAATCCTGAACATACCGATACTCTTGGTATGAGATGTGCCTTATTAGAAGATGGGTTACCGATCAATGTCTAAATATAAAAAAATATCAGATCATGAAGAAACAATTCCTATTCTGTTGGGATACTCCACATAAATGGGGAGCCTATTAACAAAAATGAGGTTATAAGAAAAAGGCTTTTAATAAACAAAGAGGTGAAAAACTCAGGAGAAAGCAATATACCAACAAACGAGCCCCAAAGAAAAGAAGATTTTTCAAAAAGAGTACTTATTGCCCCACAGGCAATTGTAAATGTTGGGCTTGTGGTGAAGTTGGTCACTATGCTAATGAGTGTAAAAACAAGAAAAATCACAAGTTAATAGAAACTTTAGGAAGTCTTGAATATGACGAAATAACTGAAGAAGAAGCCTTTGAGCTTGCCTTTAGCAATAACAAAGGTATTGTTGAAATCGTCATAGATGATGAATCTGATTCCGATTATGAAGATACTAGTCATATGATGGAAGGTAATTCAGTAAGTCTAGGAGACTTACAAGGAGAGGAATTCATAATAGATGATGAAAATCATGGTGAAGAAGTTAAAGATGATTGGGTAATTCCAATCATTCAAAAGGATATGATCTACAAAAAATCCATCTTTCAGTTAAAATCAAAATATGTTTGTGAAATGATGGAGGGAGACTTAGAGATTAAAGATTGCGAGTATGACGTTAGAGAAGTAAACCTAATTAATTGGGATAATATTCTGAGGCACAACAAGGATAGAAAATATAGATATATCAATGTAGGAAGTGTGCAAGTCCAAATAACTCCATTACAACATTACGGCAAGGATATAGATCTTTATGCATTGTTGTGTGATATTAGGCACAATAAATTTCACAATCAGATTATCACTGGCATAAAGACTAATTTACGTAATGGATCAGTTGGATTCAACTGTAGACCGAGATATTATGTTAGTCTTAAAGATGAGTTTGCCAAAAACTTTTTATCTCTAAAGATAAAAACCGTTGGTATGGATATGAAATAAGGTGGTTATCCCCTTAGAATATTCTGAAAAATTTTCTACAAGTTAGATAATACCACAGATCCAAAGATAAAAGTTACTATGATAGAAACTGAAAAGTTTGAGAGTCCTGAACCTAAACAGAAAATTCAGAGGATAAAATCAAATCCTCAAGATATCAGGATAGAACGTTCTTGGATTGATAGTTTCTCTAATCCAACCAAAATTGGTAAGAAAAATGTTATTAAGATTAATGAAGATGGTAAAATCACCATCAAACCTCAATTGTTAAGGAATATGAGTACTAGATCTGATTGGGGGGAAAGCTCAACGGTTAGAGATAAACTAGTATCAAAAGATGATGATGCTGTAAGTGAACCTATAAATGAGGATGAACTAGTTAAAGAAACACCAGAGCTGAACATGCATATAGAAAATCATTATGAGGTCACCAAAACCAATCCCAATAGCATATATATTCCTATAAAAGTATGCATTGGAGGAATTGACAAATATGAACTATGTGCATACATAAATAGTGGATGTTCAGTATGTTTTGGCAAGAAGACACTATTTCCTGAATATTTATGGAAAATAGCAAAAAATCCTTTGCAAGTGAGAATTGCGGATAATAGTGTTATGACCCATAGTGAAGCTATTGAAGGTTTAACTATAGAAATGGGAGAAGTCAAATGTGTAATTCCAATAATTTGGGGAACAAACCAACCATCACATGATATGATCATTGGAAAAAACTTCCAAATATTATATTCTCCTTGTACCCAACCCGTTCAACAAATTATCTTCATAATAGATGGTCACTCAGTACCTATTAAAAAGCTACAACAGGCATATACCCACCAAATAATAGATTTTTCGCGTAACCAGCGTGGTGAGAAGGTAGTGTCAACTCAAAAAGAAGTAGCATTGACTATTTCAGTTCTAGAGTTATCTGTTAAAGAACAAATTCAAAAACAACAAGAAGAGTTATACAAAGAACTTTATTCTGACAACCCTTTAAAATTTTGGGATAAAGATAAAACCTACGCTACTATCAGTTTAACAGATCTCAATACCATTATCAGGGTTAAACAGATGGTGTATACACACCAAGATATCCAAGAATTTAAGGAACAGATAAAAGAGCTTTTGAATAAAAAGCTTATCAGAGATAGCAAGAGTAGACATACAAGTCCTGCGTTCATGGCCAGAAATCATGCTGAAGAGAAAAGAGAAAAAGCTAGAATGATCATCAACTACAAAAAGCTTAATGATAGCACAGTCTTCGATGGATACTATATTCCAAACAAAACAGTTCTCTTCAATAGAATCCAAGGAGCCTTATGGTTCTCTAAAATGGATTGCAAGAGTGGTTATTGGCAGATAAAAATGGACGAAGAAAGCATTCCTTTAACAACCTTTAGTGCTCTCAAGGGCATTATGAATGGTTAGTCATGCCATTTGGTCTTAAGAATGCACCTCAAATATTCCAGAGGAGAATGGATAAGATCTTCGAAGATATTAGTCATTGTTGTTTGGTGTATATTGATGATATCCTTATTTTCTCTAAAGCTATTGAACAACACAAGGATGATTTCTTAGCAGTAACTCAAAAGTGCATCAATCATGGAATTGTCCTTGAAAAAAACAAGTGTGTCTATGCTGAGCAAGAAATAGAATTTCTTGGATTACAAATTAAAGTTGGACAAGTCATTTTGCAAAAACACATCCTAGAAAAAAATAGAAAAGTTTCCTGAAAAAATTGAGAATAGAAAACAACTAGAAAGATTTTTAGGGTGTCTTACCTATGTATCAGATTTTATCAAGGATCTAGCAAAATTGAGAAAGGCTTTGCAAAGAAAACTTAAAAAAGATGTTGAATGGAATTGGACTTTGGATGATTCATTGCTTGTAAGGAATCTTGAAAATTTATGTCAAAATCTTCCTGTCCTTAATTTGCCTAACGAAGAAGATGATTTAATTCTTGAGACAAATGCTAGCAATGAGCACTGGAGTGCAGTACTCAAAATCAAAGAAGGAGAACCTCTTTGCAAATATTGTAGTGGAAGTTTTAATAAAGCTGAATGCAATTATACTACCATGGAAAAAGAAATTCCTGCTATCATAAGAGGAATTGAAAAGTTTTTAATCTTTTTAGCCCCAAAAGAATTTCTAATCCGAACTGATTGCAAAGGCATTCTTGGCTTTGTTGGCTTTGTCAAAAAGAATTTATCAAATATGCAAGCGCAAGGGAGACTCCTGCGTTGGCAATTATGGCTTAACTAATTCTCTTTCTCTATTGAACACATACAGGGTTCGAAGAATTCATTAGCAGACAACCTGACGCGAGAATTAGCCAATGGAATTCAACATGGTGAATTTCTCGCGCCGACAAGCGGATGAAGCAGAACGTCGGTTACCTGAATTACTAGGAAGGGTGTCACCTCCCGGTACATTCGTTCTAAGTAATCTTAGAAAAAATAAAAAGAAAAGATGCAGGTTTATTTTTAGTTATGTTGAATATCTGATAGCCGAGAAATTTAGTCTCGATGAACTTCGGATTAATTATCTCGAAAGTTGTTATGATATTCAGAGTGTTATTACAAGAAAAGCTCAGAAAAATTGGTTTCATGAGTGGTATGCATCGGTCATGGATCCCT
Organism: Portulaca oleracea; assembly: GCA_029582165.1. Lineage (NCBI taxonomy): Eukaryota > Viridiplantae > Streptophyta > Magnoliopsida > Caryophyllales > Portulacaceae > Portulaca > Portulaca oleracea. The sequence goes on from CM055887.1 coordinate 6,853,796, forward strand.
TGAGATATTATAATTGTAAAGTTTGGAGAACTTGGGGAAAAAGAATTAGTTTCTTAGGTTTTTCAGGAGTAGGAAAAGTACACTTCTGCCCTAATACTACCCCTCCAAATGATTCAATCATGAAAGCTTGGGAATATGGTATGGTAAGAGAGTTCTGGACCAATGAAGGCCACGTTGTCCCTAATCCAGAAGGAATTTACAAAATTCCCGAAATTTGTATTTAGAAGGGTGTGCAAAATCTATTCACCAGAAGTAAGAAAAGTTGCAGCCGATTACTTTCTATAAATGTGTTAATATTGAGTACAATGGAGATAAGATCAGTCCTGTCCATTATCTTATTAGAGTCGAAGACACATCTGGAGGATATCTTACAAAAGAAGAGTGGTTTCCAGAAAGAAGAGAAAAAATAATTCATCCTTCAAAAGCAAGAGCAACTGGATTTTACAAGTTAATGCACCACCTATAGTTGGATATTGATAGAGGATATATGGTTATCCATTGTGGTAACACTACCTTCACTTATCCAAAGAAGTTCACCAACTTATTGATCTTAACGGAGCTAAATCTGAAGATGTGTATGAATATCTATTAAAAATTGGAGCTGGAGAATTCTTATCTGCAGAAGGAAAATATTATCTTCAAGAGCTCTTTGATAGATACAAACCATTGGAGCAGGATAAGGGAGAAGAGTTCAATATGTATAACTTGAGAGCATAAAGCATTGGCAGCCCCACAAGCATTATGACCTGCAAGCTACTGTGGTACCACTAATAAAAAACAGTGGTTGTTATTTAAAGTTTGTACTATTGAGTCTGTAAGAGTCACGTGTTTGTACTGTAGACATCTGTATCTATAATAATGGTACTGAAGCCACTAGGGCATCCAAGGTGTGTGAAGCTCCTCTATAAAAGGGGAAGTAAGTGTGTGTTGAAGACACGATCATTTGAGTAGTCTTGAGCAAAGAGAGAAATTGGGAGTCACCATTCTCCATAAGCAAGCTTCTCTGATGATCTTAGAAGTCTAGTTCTCATTAAGCATTTCCATTGTAATTTTCCATTTTCAAGCTTTCAATAAAAGAAGTTTCCCAGTGGGGAACGTTATCCAATTGAACCTTATGCTTTAAATATTATAATTTCTTGATTAGAGTTCCACTATCCTTTAAAAACTAAATAGACTGAATTAGTGATTACGGTCTGAGGTAGGAAACGAAACATATCTGTGCTGTGCTTGATCTAAGGTTGGTGGGGTTGAGATTAGCCATCTCTGTAAACTGGAAGTTGAAGAACACCAGAGATCCAACGCAACTAAGTTCAGGTAACGGTCAAAACTCACTAATTAAGTTTAATTAATTTTGTTAAGCATGGTGGGCCTATAACCATAGAAAATATAATATCTAAGGTATAAGTAGTATAATGTGATAATTACTACCATTAAAGTCATTATAAAAAAGTTAAGAGTGTTTATTTGAGCTTGTTTGCATAAAAACCTCTAAAAATCAGATATTTGCAAAAATTTCCCTGTTTGAGGCCCTTCTCTATAAATATAAAAGTGATTTGCACCTTGTAGTAAGTTTCTGCTAAAAAGGGAGGCCCTAATAATTATTACTGCAAAATAGAAGGCACCTGGAAGTATTTTGTGAAAATAAGAGGCCTTAAAATAATTACACTAAAATAGGAGGTCCTTTTAGTCTTTATTTGAAAAAAAAAATTCTACCATACATGGGAGTCCAAAACTAACCAAGAATCCAAGAAACAATAAAGATGACAAAGATCAACAATACAAATAAAAGCAACAGAGACTCCAAAAAACGATAAAGATGACAAAAGACCACAACAATTACAAAGACCAAGGTTTGCGCATGTTCCGTCACTTCCACCTTTAGTTTTCTACTTGGCCTCTTCAAATTTATCGGTTCAATTGAATTATTAAATGATCAACATGTGAAAATATACTTGTTAATTACCAAAAGTTTCTAAGAAAATATGTCCTAACACTCGATTAATCTCTTTGTATCTTGTAATGTATGATATTACATATGTTGATTTGAGATTGACTCAATAATGAAGAGAAATCCTATACCAAAAATCTATTTCATTGAAAAACCGTGTTTTGGCCAATGAACTTGGGAGTTGTCCGTATAAACATAAGAAAAACAGCGTGAAATTATAAGGTACAATTATCAATTCAGGTAACCCCACACATAAATATCCCTTTTTGTTTTCTTTTTATTTCTCAAAATCACCCCCTCAGTCGCATATATTTTGCAGGACCCTTGAAAGATTTTGTGATGCTTGAATAATTGACTAAAATTTTCATTCAAGATATCATAGCAATATTTCAGTCGATTATCCAAGAAGCTCAAAATTTTCATTCAAGCATAATCTTTCAAGAATAACCATAATATTATCCAAAATAATATTAAATCAAACAAACATTAACAAAAATAATTATTCAACAAAATCACATATATTAACAACATTTTATGGTAACAAATCATGAGTGAATAGAAAACACATGAGACCTTGGTGAGCTCAAGGTCGTAACAAATTCAACAATCAACGCCAAGGTTCGAAATACTGTCATGGACAAAACCAACGATACTGCAAATCTTGTTTAAAGTAACAATCTTAAAGACTAACCATACATATGAAGCAACATGTACTCACATACATGAAGAATGATACTTTAGAAGATATCAACCTAACCAAGCATATAAAGATCTCTTTTAACTTTCATCAAAACTAACACTTCATCAAGTAATCATAATATTTAATCAATTATGATCCTCGACAGCGCCAACGATCTCAATAGTCATATTGACTTAAGGAGCTTTTAAGTTTGTGACTACTATGAAAATTACAATATCTTAATTTTTATTTCAATGGAATTGATACTTTTTTTCGGTAGCAAAGACAGAGTACAGAATTTAAACTAACGCCGAGGGAGGGGTACTCCCCTTGCCAACTGCGCAAGGGAATGTGCTTCCTTAACCTTAAGTAGACTTTTACAAAATAAAAGGATATCGGTACAGCTTGGTATACAGTGTCGAGCACCCGAGAAGAAGTGAACCACCTCCATAAAGTCTGTGTAGATGACAATATTTTAGAGCTTCAGCTGATACATAAACTGTGGTCCAATCAAATCTTTGATAATGCTTTTGATGGGGTCATTAATTTCATTCCATGCCCTTTCTATACTATAATATAATGTCTATGCCACACTCCTCTTCTTGGCTATTGCTTCTAGTTCTAGTCAACATAAAATACCCTAGGAGTAAATCTAGGTCACCTACTCAAGATTTGAAGATGCATATATATTATCAACAATAATTTGCATATAGAGATAATATGTGTAATTGTCAATAATAAATTAAGGAGATGTAATGTAAGATAGTATTTGGTAGAATCTTACCAGAATTTTTTGGGAAAATATTTTACAGAATTTTGTTAAGGTTGTATTAGAAAAATATTTGAAATATCCAACCTATCTTTATTTATAAATGTTTGAGTTTGTTATATTAGAGATATTTTAGTACACTTTGAATATCAATTTCTACTAAGATATCTTCTTTTTTATCGTACGGAATCCCCCCCCCCCAAAAAAAAAATCATTGTACAAGTAGGGACCCCATGTAAAATGTTTCTTATTAACAGATAACAATCAAATATGAAAAAAAAATCAGTCAAACCAAAAACAATTAACCAATTTTTCTATAAAAATTAGATATCCAAACACACTCTAAATTTGTCAACAAAATATTTATACGTGACTCTAAAAATATATTAAATTAAATTTATTGAAGCCACAAGTTACTCAACAACCCTTAGTGAATAATCCAATGAATTTAATACACATATTAGGAGGAGGACTAACAAGTTCAATAACCACCAATAAATTGTCATTATATACACATGGTTTATCATAATCACAGATGATCCCCAAATTTATAGCAAACTAACTATCCTCATTGCAATTTAATAATTCACCAATAGTCATATTAAATATCAATTTCCAAATTTATTTTTGTGAATATGATAATCAATCAATATGGTGCTGAATATTATTGAAGAAAAAGACAAGACAAGGTCAAAAAAAACTAAGATAGGATAAGTGTCAATAGACATTCAATGTGACTTAATTTCTATCTACATACAACAAAAAAAAAAAAAAAAGTACATGCCCCTCTGTCATTCACTAAAGGACTGGATTGTAATTTTCCATGAGGGAAGCAACAACTAGAGAAACAAAATTTCGACTGACCCAAAAAAACTCGAATTGTCCAATCCAGAAAAATTTGGATAAAGTTTTTTTGTCTAAATTTTTATAATGATTGAGCTGGCTGAATATTCGGGATTTCTCTTTTCTTTTTTATTGTCCAAACCTAATTTTGACTTTGATTAAGCTTCGTTCAAATTATCTGACCCGGGCTGACTCGTATAAAATCCGGTCTGGACATCAATTTTGTGTCGGAATTTAACATTGGATGAATTTGACTGATCCGAAATTTACTCGGACTCGAGTACGGTAATATACTGAACTTTTGGGGTATTGGACAATAATGCACTGAACTTTGACCTTGAATATAATGCACTGAACTTTAAGGGGGTGTTGGACAATAATGCACCTGAAACAATTTCTACGGTGGCTGACTTAATGACAATTTTACGGGGCAGATCAAAAAGATGAATATGCTAAATAATATCTAAATTTATGATATATCAATTAATCCACACAAGCAAATAATTTTATATAATTACAATAATAATCTCCCAACAAAAATAATTTTAAATAAATGTGATTTTATGTTTTGTTAGCATTAGCAACAACCCATCAAAACAGCAAATACATTTCTAGCAGTGGGCCCCACTGTTTAAAAGGTCAAATTACAAAAGTACCCTTTGTGTTTTCTTCTCAACCCTTTCTCTCTTCTTCCTTTCTTTTGTGTTCACCCTCCTAACCAAAATCTTTCCCAACCTTCTCTATTTGGGATTACGTCGGTCTCTGAAACTTTTTACCCCAGGAAAAAAAAAAAAAAAACAACAAAACCTCAAAACAAAGACACCCAATATTTGTTTTGATTTTGGATTTTTCTGGGTACTTTTGAAACGGCAAGCCAGGGCTGGGGAAAGCCTAAACAGAAGAGAGAAAAGAAGGGGGGAAGAAAGAAACTTGGAGACGAAGTACATTTTTAGTTTAAGAGAGGGTTTCATAATTTGAATGTGATTTGATGAATTGGGTTTTTTCTGTTAGGGTTCATCGGTGCGGTTGTTGTTGTCGTTGTTCAGGATTTCCCCCGCTTTGTTGTGCTGGGGGAAAACACGGTGATTCTGGCGTATGATGGTTGTTTTGAGGGATTTGCTTCATGGGTTTTTCTGGGTTTTGGATTTTCGAAGTGGGACTTTGATATCTTGTTGGATTGATCCTGTTTTGGGATCAAAGAGTGTCTTTTTTGTCCAAGAATTGAATGAATTTTAGGGTTTGAGGGTTAGTGTTTAGGTCTTGTGTTGGTGGGTAATCTAGAGATTGTGAGGGTGTGTGAGAAGTTTTGTTGTTTTTGTGATTGTGTTGGGAAGAACCATGGCAGACATTGAACTTGAAGAGGGTGAGGCTTATTTTCCTCAAGGATGTGGTGGTGATGATGATGGAAACATTGATCCTGACAAGGACTTTTCTTACATTGTAAGCATCTCTTACATGTTGTTATGTAGTATGTACTAGTGATCAGGGTTTGGTGCTTGAGAAAACTTTGCCTAGGACTAAGGTGTTACTGCTGAATGTGTTAGAATTGCTTTTTCTTTGGCTTTTTAGCTTGTAGAATGTGTGGAGATGTAGGCCTAGGGTAGAATTCAGGTGTTATAAGATGTCAATATAAGTGTTAGTGAACTGTTGATGAAGTTTTGTGGTTTGATTGGGACTTAGGATTGTTGGAGTTTGTTTCTTTTTCTTCCTATGATGCTTCCTCTTTTAGATAAAGAATGGGTTAACCTATGCAAATCATGATGATTCTGTTGGGTAGGTTGGTTGAGAGAGACTTGAGATTGATAAACTTATCTTACATTGACTGCTAACATTTGGAACCAATGTTATTATTGCAAGGAAATCACTGGTTGGGGTTAGAGATTCTTTTGGTCTGTTATTTGAACTCCAAACTTATCTCCTTTTCTCACTTGTGCTGCGTATTTATGTCGATTGTGTAGCCTTGTGAGCCTGGGGTATTTGATTGTTGATTATTGGGTGTATTTGGGGATTGACATTGTAGAATCAAGTGTATTGATGTGAAGAGTTGGAATTACCTTGGAGATGAGTTTGGGAACCATTTTAGGTCATGGTTGTTTTCTTTGACTTGAAGTTGAATTACCCTAGAGCCAGGAGAACCAAAGGGGGAATGCTTCAGTTGCAGTTACCAATCTAATTTTCTTCTAGTGGTTCAGTGTCCTGAATTTTGGGAATGAAACATGTTGATTGGGTTTTAAGGAAGATGGTAGTCTCGTTCTGATCCTTAAACGCGAGTGCAAGCTACCACATTTACTTCACTTGACCTTGGTGTGTCTGTTGCAATGCTTTGCTTCTGTTTGCCTGACCTATAGTGAAGAATTGTTAGATATCCATATTGAAGTATTGAACTGAAAACCCCATAGGTGTATGTAGGATCAGAACACTTTAAAAGAAAGCAAGCACACATTTTGTAGAGTTCATCTGATTTAACCTGGATAAAAGATGAGGAGGATAAAGCATGAGAAATGCACAGCGTAAAAACAAATGATCTTAACATCTCCTTTCTCTGAAGTCAGGGTTTCCCATGAACTGACTCGGAGATCAACACAAACTGCCACGCCTTTTGATTAAGAAACATGACATTGAACACATTGAGACTCTTGTGAACATGTCTATTATAAATTTTGGCAATTAAGACATCTTTTTAAAAAGAAAAAAGCTCAGGAAATGTCTGAACCAAATAGTTTACTGAATAAGTACCTGGCCCTAATGAGCTGGACATTCTTTGAAAAAGAGTTGTTCTCTATAAACAGACAGAGTAGTGCTGCCACCTCTGAATAATTGATATTTTGCATTGCATGTTCTGAATTAGTTGGTAATGGTAATGGTCTTGTTATAAGTTTGCATGTGAACTTTGGTTTAAGATCAAGATGTTCCCCATAAACTTTAGTTCATGGGGGGAAGATTGCCTACATCTGGAACTCCCTTGACTGCGCTCAGACGTGTTTCCCCTGGGAGTTTGTTGTTGTTGTTGTATCAAGATGTGAGTCATGTGACCGAGGATCGAGAAATATGACCGGACAACATTTGACCATGTCCTCAATTAGCCAAAAAAGACCAAGCATTTTCTTGAGTATTGACCTCCTTTAGATTTTTTTTTTACTCTCTTATTCTTCACACTTGTCACTAATGTACTTGGGTGATTCCTTTTGATGTATTTGAACTATCTAATAGAGGCCATTTTCACTTTGATCACCTTGTGGTTTATGCTGTCTGACCTAGGAGGGCTCTAGATTGATCGAACGATCCACATCTATGCATCCATCTCTATGTCAATTCATGAGATACCCTATCGCCTAGGGCTTTGTTTATGTCATCCTGTGTTACATGGGGACAAGTCATCGCCAGTTTTCCCTATCTTGCGCAGTCAGTCTCAATTTAAATTTCTTTGGTTTTTAGGTTTTTGGGTTTGGAATGTCATTTCTGGTTCCATCTTCCATATTAATCCAGCCCATATATCCATTTTATCCGTATTTTCAGCACTCAACTTTTCAACTTTTACTCAAACTTATCCAACCTTGGTTTACTCAACCATACCTTCCCCTTCTAAAGAACATAGCCTTAGTCTGTCTTTAACAATCTTAGTCTTGGACCTTTTACATTATGAGATATCACTCTAGACTTGCCTTTTTATAACTGGCTGCATAAGACCAGGATTACTGTGAGCTACCTGCCTATATTGCAGGCTTTCTTTGTGCAACAAGTGAGTTGCTTGGTAATCACCCCCTCTCTGGTCTTATGTCTTTGGCAGTGTTGCTGATTACGGTCTTTTGTTCTCTGTAGGACAAGAAGATTGAAAATGTCTTGGGACATTATCAGAAAGATTTCATGGGCGGTGTTTCTTCAGACATTCTTGGCGAGTTTTCACTACATAACACTGTTATTTCAAAAAACTCACATTCAGGTGATGTTTATTGATAGTTGGCAATGTTGGCAGGTGCAAGATATGGGGTCTATGGATCATTTCTTCCCATGCATCAGCGCTCACCTCCGGTTTTGTCTTATCAGAAGCTTCCTAGCCACATTAATCCGGAGTCCCCTCGTGGTCCACCATCAGAGGTACAGTCCATGGCGGTGCATGGTATGCCAACTAACCGTATATTCTCGATACTGATATTAATATGCATTGCAGCATCCTCGTCAGAAGCCCCCTGCTACGTCCAATCACTCATTGCCATTGAAATCTGGACCTCCTTCAAGTGATCTTGGTCTACAAGCACTGCCTGAGACAGGGATGTGTGCAATGAGTAATCAATCCAAACTTCAAAGTTCGCATGAAGGTTCCTCAAATGATGAACAGAAGAAACCTGTAGTGCATCATACTGCCCAGAAATCTCTGAAAGTTCGAGTGAAAATACCGTCTGAAAGTGCCTTTTCTCGTGTTAACTCTTCGATCTACAGTGGCCTAGGTCTTGAGATGTCACCTTGTTCGTCTCCGGAGGAAAGCTCTTCAGAGTATGATGGGACTTCACCTGACACACAAGAGATGAAGCCAGAATCTCCTACCTACATTGTCAAGGTGAGCTTGAATGCACTTTGATTCTGTCACCGTTTGCTGTGTTTGACGGTTCAATGGTATACGTGTTTACCTCGTTCTTCTTCTTGGTCAGATTATGACATCATTTCCTCTTCACAAGAAGGAAATTCTCTCGCCACTTCATCATAGCTTGGTTTGTTTATCAGAAGCAGAGAACAATAAGCAGGGTGCAACGCTGGGATGTGCTGAAGCCATTCCTCAAGAAGTGAAGAGCAAAGTACACAAAGATAGGATATCTATAGCCAAGAACCCAACTAAGGATAGGAAATCTAAACAGAAGGAATCGAGTAAGGAAAGTAAATCGAAGAAGAAGTTACCTGCAAAGCCTGTGGAAGTGGTGAAGGAGAGTCATGAATATCCTGCAGATGCCGTTGCCTTGTCTTCAAAGAAAAGGGACGAGAGTGCAACATCACTGGTTAAGGAGGCCACTCAATCTAAGGCCCCAATTAATGCAGTGGATACGTATTCTGAAGAAACGGGTTTGGCTGCCATGACAGCTAGAGATAACGCTAAGGGTAAGTCCGTTGCTACGTCCTCTCAGTCAGTTGATGAAGGAAATATGAAAGCATCGAGAGGGAAGCTTCAGAAGGAGAGAACCCTAAGTTTTGTCTTGAGAAAAGGATCCCGTGAAGATCAGGCGAATGAAGTTGGAATCAAGGAGGAAGCAGGTAATCTTTTGAAACAACCGGGTCCGACAAAGTACAGGGTGAAGAATGTGGTTCTCAAATCAGGATTTCCTCCGGTGGATGGTGTGTGCACGAAAGAAAATGGTGTGCAAAAGAAAGTTTTGGAAGATCAGCAAGTTGGTTCTGTTCCAAATAAAACTGTTGAAGAAAAGGGTAAACATGATCCCGTCGTTGAAACGGTTAAATCTTCAAAGCAGAAACCACATTCAAAATTGATGCCTAGTTCACAGATGGGGTTGGGAGTGCCTGGAGGGATTGAACCTTCTTCCTTGTCTAAGAAGAAATCGAGGAAAAGTCAAATAAATAGCGCATCTTCTGCTGGGCTACCAAGAGGAAGCTTGATGGTTGGTGGTTCTCTAGCTGCAGAAAATGAGGAAGCCATGCTTGGAAGTAACAATCCATGTACAGGTAAAAGGGATGGTAATGACTTTCAGAGGGAAGTGAGAAAGGATGGTGGTCTATCCAGTAATGTAAATCCTTGCAAGAAAGGAAAAATTCCGAGCATGAAGGGCTCAATGATGGGAGTTTCTGATAGAGAGGCAGTTGCACTTGCCGGGAAACTGAAGTCAAGCAGCAAAAATACCGAGGGAGGTGCAAATCTTGGATCTAATGTGAGAGGACATCTATCTGGTAGTACCAACTTGGTGACGGAAAAGCTGCATGGTGTTGGCGATGTGGTGCCTACAGAGATGGAAAACTGGGTTTTGTGTGAGAAGTGCGAAAAGTGGCGGCTTCTACCACTTGGGACGAATCCCGATTCCCTTCCAAAGGAGTGGACGTGTAGCATGATCACTTGGCTGTAAGTTTTCCCCTCCATCTGTGCCAGACTAATGGCTATGCCCTGCTTGACAATCAGATATTAGCTACTTGAATTGGTTTTTAGCTGTTAGCAGTTTGGAGTAGTTTGGAGTAGTTGTTTGACTTAGCAATTTGAATTGGTTTTAGCTTTTGAGAAGGTATTCTAAAAGCTACTTCAATTGTCTTTTTGAAAGTTAGCTTTTGGGTCCAAAAAGGTAATACAAAAAGCTATTTACCAAACGCTTCAAAAAGAGCTTCTTGAGTCCAAAAAGCTGTCTACTGAACATGGTGTGTATAGTGTTCACAATTTGATAGTATTACCTTCATTGTGGTTAAGATCTGAATGCCACAATTGACTTCTTATGAGCCTTTAGAACTGTTAATTTGCTTCGCTTCTCTTTGGCTGAAACATGAACTTTTTAAAACTGTTTTTAGGCCTGGGAAGAACAGTTGCAGCGTCAGTGAGGACGAGACGACCAATGGGCTGCGTGCGCTGTACCAAGGCCAGGTTGTGGGACTGCCTGTGCAGAATCCTCAGCCGGCTTATCCACATGGAGCTCCTTTCGTACCTGCATCAGCCGGTGTCCAACATAATGACATTTCCGGTGCAGGCAGAAAAAAGAATTTGTCGAAGGCACAAATGAATGTGCCTAGACAAAGTGGTTTCCAGGAACATATTCCTGTCAAGAAAGATCAGCAACACTCTGGCGAAGTAAAAGGTTCAAAGCATCAAAAAAGACCTGCTAGGGAATTGGATACCGCTGGAACACCTGGTAACCAATCAACCATTTGGATTTTTACTCATATGTCTACGATGCAATTATGGTTAGCCTATGCAACAATTTAAACTGATCCATTGTGTTATGTCCATGTTGGATTTCTGCTTGTTTTTTAAAAGTTATAAGGAAAAGTCAAACCGAAAAAAATACGGCTTTGAGCTGGACATGTGCAACGAAGCTCAAGTTGGGTCAAAATTGGGTTTTGGAAAGTTTTTCGTGTTCAATACATGCTTTGCATGCCAATAGTTATTCCCTTTGATAATCCCCTTTTGAGTAACTTTATATCAATGAATAGTTTGTCTTCTTTATATTATTATTTTACTGAGGGGCTTCTTTTCTGTACTATTATTAATCTCCTACATATTACTCTGTGGCTGTGACTTATTTGATACTTGTGAGACAGATGATAATGTCTGTACCTATAAAAAAAAAGACAGATAATAATGTCTGATTGGAAATGTAGCCTCTACTCATGGATGAAGAAAAAGTTCAATGCAAGTTGAAGTTGGGTTTATTTGACACATTTTATCCTTTTAACTTACAAAATTCTCAGGAAATTAATTCTGAGGATGTTAGCTTGTTAGTGTTGAGAGAATGGCTAATTGCTGAACTTTTGACCTTGCTCAGAGAAAGTACTGTTTGATTTGGTTTTGTGGTCTGCTAAATAATGTTAGTTCTTGGAAGAAATTACTTGTTTGTTTGACAAAGGCAACTCTAGGGCATAGTGGGCTGATGATTAATGAATTTATGTTTTTCCCATAAAGAAAAGTCCCAAGTTTCATAAATTTGCAATTTCTAGTTGAAAGGACGTGAATTAGTTTTAGGATCCTGTACTTTGATGAACTACATTTCTAGTTAGGTGACTCATCGTCTTATTAACTTTAAATTTGTCTAACTCGCTAATTGTGACAGCCATATCCATTGTTTTGTTCCTCGACAAGTGATGTCCTTAGCTGTTCTACATGCATTTACAGGTGATCTCAATGCTCCAAAGCTTGAAAAGAAGAAGGTGGCTGAATTCAACGCATCTGCTTCCAAGAAGTTGAAGAGAGAAGATTGGCAATCAGTTGAAAATCTCAGTCTTGGCATGCCGACGGGTGAGAGCCAAAATGACAATTCTGGTGCCCGGCGAATTGCTAATGATTTTGTGAAAAGGAGTTCAGCTTCCCCCCTTGCAAAAGCCAAAGACAAAACGCGTAACGTGATGACCGCCACTACTCATGAGGCTTCTCAGAAAAAGAGAAAGTTGAAAGATCAACAGGAAATCGTTGGTTCCACAGAGGAGCACAGGAATGAGAAGAAGTTGAAGATGTCAAACATTCAGCAAAGGGAATGTAGTGCATCTCAAAAGGCTGATGCTAGAAAATCTTCTGAAAAGGGAGTCGGTTTGGGGGTATCCGACAATGCAACCACGACCTCAAGCTCATCGAAGATTTCCCGTAAAGTTAAAGCAAAAGTGAAGTGTTCACCCGCAGGGTCGATCTCGTCCTCTCCTCTTCCGGTTTCTAAATCTCAACATGGTGGTGACGCAATGGAAAGATCGCCAGCAAGGCAGTTAAAATTTAAGACAGAGATCGCACCTCCTCAGAAGGAAGAAACGAGGGATAGGAAATCGAATTTGTCGAGAAACTCCGGTGCTGTGTCTGATGCAGTCGATCGGGACTGTCCTGTGGTGAAAATCTCTGTCGGAAGACATTCCGATGCAAATGGACTAGATAAGCCGAAATTGAAGGGTCCCAAGGATACAAGTGTTAAGCTCAACCATGTAATGGCTCCACAACAGAAACCAGTTTCGGGAAGTGATAATTTTAATGTGAAGTCTCAACCTACTGGACATGTGTTGAAGGCTATTGAGGCCTCAAGTTCCACAAAGAAGGATGTTTTCCCCTGGGATGCCAACATTGCTTTGAAGGAAGCAACGGACCGTTTGAAAGTGCGTTTCTTATTGTTGCCGGTCCTTAATACGGTTCTTTTGAGTTTTGTTCTTGTTAACCATCGTGTAGCCTATGTTCTGACTGTTTGTTCGGCTTGCTATTAAGATTTCTGGATCGGGGCTTGAAAGCACTGAGGCTCTCTTCGAGGCAGCATTGAAGTTTCTTCATGGGGCATCCTTGTTAGATCCTGGCAGCAATGAAGGTGGTAAATGCGGTGAAATGACCCCAACAGCAGCATATAGTACTACTGCAAAATTATGCGAGTATGTTCACGATATGTAGTTTTATCCTACATCCTTAATGTTTTACTTCTATTAGTGCGTGTTTGGTTCATGGGAAAAATCATTACCTTAGAATGACGCGGTTAATTTTGTTGGAATGAACAGACATTGTGCTCATGAGTATGAAAGATGTAACAACATGGCTTCTGCTGCTCTGGCTTACAAGTGCATGGAGGTGGCCTACATGAGAATCGTTTATTCCAACGATGTTGCTGCATGCAGGGATAGGGCTGAGTTGGATATGGCTGTAAGAGCTGCTCCTCAAGGTATTACATGAACTATATATGGATTCGATTCTTAGGGCTTCAGTAACTTCTGTTCTCTATGAACTATATAATGATTACTAACTGTTGTGTCATCTGCAGTTGAATCCCCATCATCATCAGCCTCTGACATTGACAGTTTAAACAATCAAGTCGTCGGAGAAATGTTGAAGGATGGGATTGTGGTGTCGGATCAGCGGAATCATGTCATTTCTGCCAGGAGCAGGCCTAACTTTCTTCGGCTGCTGAATTTTGTATGTCCATCACATTACCCAGAAACCGCTTTCAGATTATTATTGTCTGCTGTTGTTTTTCTTGATCTCTTCCGTTGAGACTTGGGAGATTGACTGATGGATAATATGGTGGCGTATATTTTCAGACACAACAGGTGAATCAGGCAATGGAGGCCTCAAGGAGATCACAAAGTGCTCTTGAAGCGGCAGAAGCTGCTCTCAAACAGGCGGGGAAGGGGGAGACCGTTGGTTTCGTTAAGAGAGTCCTCGATTTTAGTTTTCATGACATTGGTGGGTTTTTGCATCTGATAAAGCTTGCAATGGATGCTTTGAATACCTAAAAAGTGACTGACAATGATGATGAGACTGCACACAGAAAAGCAAGATGGTTCTCCTGCAGGTATCCGCTCTTGGTATGTCGCCTATTACTTCCCATTTCTTTTTTTTCCCTTTTATGTTGTTTTTGCTTTTTAATGTTGGGGATAGACCTGTCCAAACTGACCCACCCTAACACAACCTAACCTAGACCCGAAAATGGCAAAAGTAGCTGACCTGAACCCGAAATGACTGAAATTTATCAAACTAAAAATGAAATGACCCAAAATCAAACTGACTTGAAAGTGGCCCAACCTAAATCCAACCTTGCTGACCCAACATGACCCAATCTAAATCCAAACCGATAAATGCCAGGTCTAGTTGGGTTGAGATTCGAAAGTCAAAACTGCTGTATTTTGACGTGGGAAACGTTGAATTATCTGCTTTGCAGTGTACGAAGCTCAATATCTTCAGTAGTTTTGAGCATATACAGGCAAAGCAAAGACATGTACAAAGGATATAAAATGGGGGGATAAACAAACTTAATCTCTAGATAGATTGCCTGAATATCCCCAGAAATTATACTGGTAAGTCAACGATTTCTAAAGAATCCTTTTCTTTCTTTTAGCATCCCCCCCCCCTCCCCTTCCTGGTGGGCTTTAGTTTCCTGATTTTGTTTGACATTACCCTTTAAAATTTACAGTTACGTAAAACGAGTTCATTTGATTCGTACATATATATACATACAAAGTAGAGGAGAGATGGAACTTCTGGTGTGGGGAAATTCATGCCGTTTTGCTGCCAGCATCCTCATTGTAAGAGCCCAGGTAAAGAATACTGAACTGCATATGCTGTGAAAAAAAAAAAAACCTTTTCCAGTGGTAGTTTAATGTTTAAAGACTGAGAATTGCCCGTATTTGGCATCTATCATTAGACCTGGAAAAACTAAACCGAGACATGAAATCCGAACTGAAAAAACCAAACCCGAGCCTGAGCCGACACCCATATGTATGATCCGATCTTGATCCGAATTGCAACCTGAAAATGACCTAATTAGGATCCACACCCAAATGACCCAAATCAAACTAGAACCCAATCGGTAAGAATGTCACCCGAACCAACTTAAATAGAACTCACCCGAAGTCAACGCACACCCGAATCGAACCGGGGTTCGTCGACCCGAATGCCAACTCGAACCGTTCTTCAGCCGATCCGAACTGATGCACTCGGCTGCCAGGTCTATTATCATGTTCATGGGTTATATATCATTAATCATTTGGATTATTGTTTATCATGCGATCAATTTGAATGAATCCTTGAGCCTAAATGTGAGTCGACGTTGTCGTTGCAGGTGTAAGCTATCGGGGCTGATGAAGAACCGGTATAAGGCAGCAATTTTTGGATCCATGGATGAATGTTCCCCATGAACACAACTGTTTTGAATGATTTTTTGCTATTCTTATTAGCCCCATAGATTTTTGATACAAACAAGTACATAGGCAAAAAGAAACATTAGCGAGCGGTATAGAATTAGATGGATAAATATTGTCAAGGTTTTCTTTAGATATGCATATATCATACAAAGTGGCCAAATCAAGTGTCCATGTTTGTATATACAGAATTACACAAACATAAGGGGAGGCAGAGGAGGGTTTCGTTTAATTTTTGTCTTAACAAAAAACCCCTCTCCCCAGAAAAGAAATTGGAAGAAAAAGAGATGCAAAAGGAAAAAGGTGGGGAAAGAAAAGTGACTAGTAAATAAATCTTTTTTGCTGAACTGGAAGCCTATGTTTATGCAACTTTGCTTCCTCGTCAATTCTTCCTAGCCTAGCTACTAGAGTTATATGGTTAGATATAGGTGAATTGTAAATTCATACCGTGAGTGTTTGGTAAGAATTTCCCCGTATTCGAATGCAATTAAACATGAGAAAATAGATTAGCTTGGAAAACTTGACCAATTTTCTCATAATTTCTGATCAACCAAATGTTCTCAAATTGAAAATCATGATGTGTTCTTGATTTGAACCTTTTAGTTGTTCGTATTTGAATATAGCATTTAAGTGATAGAATTGTTTTATGGGTGATATTGTGCCAAATTTTTAATCTATTTACCGCTACTAAATCATTTTTAGGCACTAAATTTTGGATTTTTGATTGCTAAAAATAGAAAAAAAAAGTTTAGTAACAGTAAATTTGTTAAAAGTTTAACAAAATATTAACTAAAAAGTTTGTTTGAGTTAATTACAATCATACACCTATGAAATATAAATACAGATTAATCGGAACCAAAATCCCGTCATTTTAAACTGACAAGTTGGCATTGACAATATAGAAATAAACTATGAGACACTTTACAAATCTCTCTTATAAAATCATAGTTAGGTAAACATCCTTCACAACAAAGGAAGTTCACAATTGATGAGTTTTACTTTTACTCAAACTTGGAAAAAGAAGAGTAAATAGGGCCCATGGTGACGAACTCAATTGAATAAATTTTGATGGAAGTGGTAAGTAATAATTACAAATGGGAGGGGTTTTGAACCCCAAAAGGTAGGTATGGCAATAAAAACCTAAGAATTATAATTTGCAATAATTATGGATGATAATGGGAAACTGTTTAGGAATCATATATGTGTAGATGCCCTATAAAACTTTATCATTGTTTTAGTAATCATGTGATTGAAAGATTTATATCAAGGACTAGTTTTTGCCTACTAACCACCAGACCAATTTACTCATTTGGAGCTCTTTCCAAATTTTGTGGGACTTGACTTGTGAGAGAGAGAGAGAGAGAGAGAGAGAGAGTATTCACAACTATTGCTTGTCTTAAGTAGCCTTCTTAATTAGGTTTAATTAGGAAAAATGAGGAGGTTAGAACTTATAGAACATAGCTAAGTTTAATGGGATCAATATCTCCATTATATATATATATATATATATATATATAAGTAAGTGGTCCAATTCATTGGGCCCCTATCTCAGGGGAATAACCCAACAGACCTATAGTGGATGGATAATAGAGATGTCAACGGCCTAAAAAGCTAAGGTCCTCTCCTACCCGCAACATTTTTTGAAATAACATGGAAGAATGCCCCCCAAGATTCGAACCCTAGAGGTGAGGGATAAGAGGACTTCATGCCACTCGAGCAAAAGGTGATTGGCGGGATCAATGTCTCCATGTAAATTAAGGTTAGGTTGTTATATCGGATCTCTCCAAATTATAACCAAAATTATTATAGTATGATAGTGGATTTATGCTTTTCTTTTGAGCCCATAAATTTAGTATGCTGTAATTTATGAAACTATTCAATCAAGGCGTCTTCTTAAGTTGTCTTTACATATAATGAAAGAATTTTTTTTTAGAAAGACTCCAAATCCAGGTTTCACAATTATTACTTACCAGTAAAGAGATAATGAATTCAAACTTACATTTTGAAGAAGTTTGGTATTGTCTCAATTGGAATTCGTTTGAACCAAAGAAAAAAAACTAACATATTCTATGAGGGAGTTAAATATCATCTTGTTTTATCTCCTAGCTTGGATCAATTTTATATCCCAAACACCATCTAATATAATTCGAATATATAAGGCAGTTAGGATCGGAGTTAACCCACGTAGGATAATGAATTGAAATGTAAATAGTTGAATCACATCGAGGATTTTGGATTTTAAAATTGTAGGATCGTAGATCAGGATAAGGATTTTAATAACTATGATCCCCGGAACTCTAAGATGTGATATAATTTATGTGCATGATTTACCTTACTCACGATACCTTATTGAAAATTATAAAAATATATATTTAGAATTTATATATTTAAATAATGTAGTTGATGTAATTTATCTTACTTGTACTATCTTACATATCAATTCTTACACAACTTATATTTCCTACCTTATCTTCCCTACCTCTTATCTACACTCCAAAAGAATAAGCCTTCAAAAAAAAAAAAAAAAAGGGAGGAGGGGGGAATATATAATTAAAGATCAAGTTTAGACTTTTGATGCTTGCACCTTTTAGCTGTTGTTTTTGGGAGATTCTATCATAGCTGAAAGTTTTTTCAACTATGGTAGTTGAAATGTATAATTACCCTTAACTTTATCATTAAAAATTTAAATTAATATATATATTCAGTTATTCACCATAGGACTTGTTACAATAAGAAAATCTATATGCTAAATTATAATTTTTTACAAAATTGAATATTTTTAAGGAAATTCTACCATAATTGACTTTTTTTCAACTATCATAGTTGAAAAGTGAAAATACTATTAATTTTACCATGAAAATTCAAAATCAATGTAGTTTGATCAAAGTAACTTGATACAATAATTAACCATATTTAGGAGGATATAAATCTTTTTAACAAATATAATTTATTTTTGATAAATGAATGGTATAAAATTTTCTACTACCATAGTTGAAAATAAATTCAACTATGGTAGAATTTTCAGTTGTTTTTTATTGTTTATTTTGTGGCCTATTAATCATATTTTCTACTGTAGTTTTGCAGTTTTCTGCTTTAGCATCTTTAATGTGAATTTTATCATAATTAACTTCCAATTATATAAAAAAAGAAAAAAACAAGATTAGACTCCCTTCTCGATTTCTTGCTTGGAAGATATGATGTTCCACTTTAAAGGATGTATTGATTTCAAGCCAATAAAGATGGGTTGCAAACTATTCTCATACTATATATAAACTATATTTATAATTAGTTGTATATATTCATATCATTTGAGCTTTTATTCTTTAGGGACACTTAACTAGTGAAAGGGTTAAGCAAGAAAAAAAAAAGGAAAAAAAGGGACTGTGGCTAAAGAAAGATTGAATGTATCATTGTCCCATCAATGGTAAAGAGATTTGATGAAATTCATGGTCATAAGGCTTCCCATTGGTGAATAGAAAAGGCAATTTAATTTAGCCCTAAAGTGTGTTGTACATATTACCCCAAATTTAAGCACTGATGTTATATTTCATGAGAAAGTGCATGCATCTACAAGCTATGCCAAACAAACACCATCAAAAATTCCATATTTAGAACACAATTTCATATGTTCATATCTTCATGATTGTATATGCACATTCAATCCAATGGGCATAGTCATTGGTTTTGATGGTTTTACTATACAACTGGTATTATATTTAGGGTTTTTTGTTGGTATATTTGCTTTTTGAGGTTGGATGTAAAATAAATTCATCATGATGTTGTATGGAAAATAATTTTGATACTTCCTAATTATAATATGTAACTTTTTGACAAAAAATGGGGTTTTGGACCTATCCAATTTGATCAAAATATCCGCCGTCAACTTATTTTATTTGAATCTTAATTTTTATTTCCTTTTCAATTTTCTCATTCGCTATCTTTAGATAATTGGTACTGTAAAATGTAGTTTCTCACCATGCATGAAAGAGTCAAGTATAAATATAAATATCTGCAACATAATAATAAAGAAATTCGACCAAAAATGAAAGAAGAAACATAACGCATAAACACCAACATTAATCAACTAATCACAACATCAAACAATAGCAAAACACAACAAACCATGTATAGCATATCAATTGCCAATCAGCTAGTAATTCATTTGGCATCATGATAATCTTTCATATTATATTGAAGTCAAATTTTATTACTTGCAAGTCTTCTTGTACAAAATAAATAGGACTATAACCAAACCTCTAGACTTAGACTTGCCATTTTTTTTAAGTCGATTATGATTGAAAACCCTAAAATTAAAAGTATAACCAGAAGGATCTACAGTTATCCTTTTTTAAAAAGTCTAGTTTAAATAACCTACATTTACCCTTAAAAATGCATAACATATCAACTCCCACTTGCAAGCACATGATCTTCAGGCTCATTCTTTTTCTGTTGGGTTTATCAAGCTGGAAATCATGCAAAGATATCAACTCCCACTTGCATCCAAAACCAAAACAGAGCCGTCTGGAGTCATAGCCCTGATTCTGTATTTTCTTTTCATTCTTTTATTTTGTATCCCTCTTTGACCCGAATTCAAAAAAAAAAGGCAAAGATAGGAATGGATGAAAAGTTCCCAGCTACTTCTTTGGGTGAGTATGATAAGCCTTCATGAAAAGATAGGAATGGTGGTTTTATACTCTATTAAATCCCCTCATGCAAATGCCCTTTGGGCTTGAAATATGGATGCTGCAAAGACCTCCTTCACAGCTTCACCTTGCACAAATGAATATGGAGGCCAGGGTGTTGAGATTCGAACCTAAGACCTCCTGCTCAGGTCTGACTCTAATGTCATAACCATTTCAACCAAAAGCTTAAGTCGATAGTTGTAAATCCAATGATGATTTTATACTCTAACACAAATAAACTAATTATTTAGAGTTTTTTTTCTGTTTTGTTGGATGTACTTGTTGCGATCCACTGTTGAGATAGTAGCCATATGATAGTTTTGTACGTAGTATATGTTGTTGATTCTTAATTCTTTACTATATGCCCCAGTAGTTGTAAAACTATACATGATGAAAACCCTAAAATTAAAAATCTAGTTTGAATGATCTACATTTATCCTTTAAAAAAAGTCTGGTTTGAAGAACTTACATTTACCCATAAAAGAATGCATAACATATCAATTCCTAATTCATACATGATCTTCAGGCTAATTCTTTTTCTGTTGGATACGTTTATCAAATTAAAATATGAGGCCCTTTTAGTCATTTTTTGTATATTAAGTATCTTATCTTATTATTAAAATTATATTATTATATATTAAGTTGAAATAAAATGATATGATTAAATTCTATAACTATATAATATTATATATGTTGGAAATATTTCAAGAAGTATAAGATAATTATATAGCCTAAAGAATTATATATAACAAGTATAAGGATCATATATAAATGAAACGACAAGAATATGATCAACACGGGTGAAACTGGAATCAACACGGGTCGCGTTGGAACAAACGGGTCGTGTTGCACCCAACACGGACCGTGTTGGAACCCAGAACAGTTTTAAATGCTAACGGCTATATAATTGCGTGTAATTAGTGTTTGATATTGTAATTAAGCACGATTATGATAATATCTCAACAACTATATGACTTGACTAGGTCAAGGTCATATTAAGGAGATGATTCTCCATTAAGACTCTTAATTGTCCTTTGACTAAAGGGTATCCTAGGTAAGAGGGTGGAAGTCTCCTATAAATAGGAGGCATAATAAGCTATTTGAGACACACCATATTCTAAGCTAATCACAACCTCATTCTTGTCTAGACTGCAGCTATACTTGAGTGATTCAAGTGAGAATCTATTTCTTGAGTGTTACAAGAGCTAAGTTTTATCCCTTTGAACATTTACGGTATAGTAAATAGTTCTTAAGGAAAGTGAGTACTAGGCCACGACTCTTAGTGTTATCCAAGCGAGTTTCCATTGTTCTATGTACCGTTTACTCCATTTCCTCCAACAATATATACATATAAAATTATACTTTTATTCATTATTTTTTTATATTTTTGAACCACTCCAGTTTTTTTTTTTTTTTTGTTTAGTTGGATGTACTTGTTGCAATCCACTGTTGAGATAGTAGCATGTGATAATTGTGTACGTAGTGTATGATGTTGATTCTTTACTATATGCCCCAAATTAATAGTTATAAAAGCTTACAGGGCGAAAATTTGACACAAACTACTTTTGTATAAGAGTATATATGAATGACACTTTGATGATTTGCATACAAAATATTTACCGATGTGTAAAAAAAATCACATAAAATTATAGACACTAAGTTAATAAGATATATAATTAAGTGGTTCTTATTTAATTGGGGGTGATTGTCTAATATTTTACACATATAGTGACAATTGATATTTGCATTCAAAATTGCATATGTTGCATGTGCCATTTTTGACACACACACACACAAAATGGTGGCATGATATGCTTAGAACAAATGCTATATATGAGATGTCATCATTGTTGTCATGGATGATGAACTTGAGGTAATAATAATGAATAAAGTGGTTCATGATGTTGGAATTTATTTTATTTTTTTACAATAATGGTATGAGTTTTGGGGAAGACACTTTTTAAATGTCTTATTTTAATATAAAAATTATATTATTATATATTAGATTTACATCAAGTTATATGGTTATAATATCATCACAACTAAAAATATGTGTATTACCAATCACTTTTTTCCAACCAATTTAAAATGATTTGGAAAAACCAACCATTTTAGCAACTATTTCATATTCCAACCAATTTAGCAACTATTTCATATTCCAACTATTTTTTAAAAATTTTAGTGGGAAAAAGGGCTAGAAATTCCAACCACTTTTGGTAAAATTGGTTAAATAAAATTTCTACCATCCTTTTTCCTACTATTTGTAAATGGTTGGAAAAATGGTTGGATTATTAATCATTCTTCCAACCAATTTCAAATAGTAGGAAAAAGGATGGTATGAAAAATTTCCAACCAATTTTAGCAAAAGTGGTTGGAATTTCCAACCCTTTTTCCCACTAAAATTTTTAAAACATAGTTGGAATATAAAATGGTTGCTAAAATGGTTGGGCTTTCTAACCATTTTAAATTGGTTGGAAAAAAATGTTTGGTAATACACATATTTTTAGTAGTGCATATATAAATTACGCAAAATTATACTTTTATCCATTATTTTCTATATTTACAAAAAACGCCTAAACTATGTCTAACGAACAGGGTCGATTCGATTAGGGTGTCATTTATGCTCGCTGGGTACGTCAACATATCTAAAACTTCTTATAATTGATAATTAATAATTACTATTGAAAAAATTAAAGTAAAAATTCATAATAAATACAAATTTGATGATGGGTAAGAAACTTAAAAAGTATCCTGGATCAAAACCCATATCATCACTTTTTTTAATGTTGTTAAACTTTATTAAATTATGGAATATTAGGAGAAGCAAGATGTGAGGTGGGCAAATACTTGTCTTATATTAAACTAACTAATGCTTTTTAGGGATGGGAGATGGGTTGCATATATAGACATCTCAATTATATTCTTAAAGATGCAGAAATTCCTTTTCTACGTTGGATGCATGTCATGCTTGTTGATTTCATGTGAAAGAATCTAACGGATTGGTGCCCAACTTTTTCATGGATGCGTGTCATTTGTTGGAAATAAAATCTTTCAAATCATAAGTTTGTTTGACTTTTATAGTGTATATTTAAAAATTATTTAATTGAAATGATTATTAAGAATATTCATAATTTTATATCAACAACAACAACAAATTTCAATATAGTCCTGTTAATGTTGGGTGTTAGGGGATTCTAACGTAGATAACATTTTTTTTAAAACATGGTAGTACATAAAGAGATTGATTTCGACTGATCCAAAAAAATCATTTGAAAAACCAAAAAACTACCATTTTTAAAACTTGAAGGAAAAACTATGTTGGAATTCACCCATGACTAAATGTCCCACATCGAAAAAGTAAAGAGAAATCACATGGTATATAAGTCAAATGGGCTACTCCTCTTAACACCAATTGGTTTAAAGATGAAACCCCACTTAACTCATGTACCATGGGTCTTGGTTGAAGTGAGCTCACCCCTTGGATCTCCCCAACAAACTACTTAAAAATCGACAAAGGAAGAGAAGCATGGACTGTGAAACTTCATACATGTATGCTCCGAAGCACCGAGTAGTTCTTGCATCAAGTGTCCCTGAAAAAAAAACAAAAAAAAAAGGAAAGCACAATAAACACTCAAAAAGACATAGCATGGTCCTAAAGGTGGCATCTCATCCTTTCACCCAATCATCTTAATCCTAGCCCCCAAACACTCCTATCTACTATTTAGTGTTATGTCCTCGATCCACTAACACTATATATTTTAAATCAGCTCTAATTACCTCCCTCATAAACTTCCTAAACCTCCCAGATCCACAACAAAATGGTGAACACCCACGACGAAATGGTGGGAATAATACTCATAATTTATATAAGAAGAATTAATGAGGAACTTTTTCACAATGAAGGGGAGATCGATTTTATGGAATTACCAACATTTATTTTAGGAATTAATTTATAAGATATAACATACAATATATATATATCAATTATCTTGTATATTAAGATATCTTCTTTGAAATTTTCACATTTTGTCTAACTACACATATACTAATGTATCATTGACGCTATCTTGTTATTTGTGAGAACCAAATTTTCTATTATGCAATTCAAATGTATGACTACTCATTGCTGGTTATTAGCTATTTAGATTAGTTGTTAAAATAATTATTTATAATATGTTTACTAGTTTGAACCAAGTATCAGATAAACTTTAATTAGTTTATGTGAAGGTTATTTGGGGAAAAAGACATTATGAAATTAGTAGCTACCTTTTTTTTTTAATGAATAATAATTAAAGCACTTATGTCGAATTTGTAAATGTATTTCATCCATAAAAGGTTAATTTTCTTACTAATTCTATCATATATATTTGATTTACTATGCATATAGGTTATTTGCAATCAACTCGTGCGTTGTCTATACCGTATATTATTTTGTTTGTTGACTTTTAAATATTTCAATTTCATCATTTTGATCGAGAAAGATTGTTATGAAATACCCCTTTATTCCATATTAATTGTCGTATTTGAAAATTGTGTAGTCAAAGTTTTAAAATTTTGACCATAAATTTCTCAATATATATACAATAACGTGTTATATATATATATATACACACACACATATATATATATATATATATATATATATATATATATATTAGGAAAGCCTAGTATTTGCAGCGGAAGAGATAATTATCAGGATGTATAAATTGAGAAGAAATATAACAAGATCGGTAATTAAAAGATAGAAAGTATAAAGACACACTATTTACGTGGAAACCCAAATCGGGAAAAAACCACGGACGGCAACGGAGCAATAATCCACTAGTATAAGGGGAGAGATTACAAGAGAGATCCCAAGGGGCTATATAACGCAAGGGGATCGACGGCCAGATCACAAGGGGTTAATAGCACAGGCTATATAACGCAAGGGGATCGATGGCAAGATCACAAGGGGTTAATAGCACAGCGGGAATATATTGAAGACAAACTAACTCTCTAAAGGACTCTCACAACCTAGGGATGGGTAGAGGTGAAGAATGCTCTGTGTGTGTGTTTGTCGTATGCCGTAAGTGTATAGGTTGATAACAACCTATATTTATAGGAAAAACTTCCTATAAACCTAATTTGACTCCCACTCCAATTAGATTTAGAATCTAATACAATTAGGAAACCTAACATAATAAGGAAATCTAAATAATATCCTAATACAATTAGGAAACAAATAATTGTGGGATCAAACTAGATTTTTGGGCCAAAAAAAACCAACAATATATAAAATCACTACCAATATTAGATTCGTAACATAAGATGCAATCTTAAAGTATAATGTTGCCATTGTTAATAGAATATTATATTAGAAATTATCAATCAAAGAGTAGTATTGGAGATCATGATAGTCAACTAAGAGCAAGTGCACCAGTTCTTTTTTTCGCCTGGGAATATGTGCCTTCTTCTGCATTTTCATTCAGCAAGGAACTTGGTGAATGGAATTTCATTCCGAAAACGTTGCAGAGTTCCAAAACTTCATACCTTTTATTTTTTTAAATGTTTTTTTAAAGCAAAGTGGTGTATGTACTATCTATGTCACACATAAAAAAAATATTTTTTGTTGTAATTAAGATAAAGTAAATTTTATAAATAAATATTTTATAGTGAAAAAATGAGAATGGGTTTTATTGTTATATAACAAGTAAAATGAAGTTCCAAAAATAAGAATGATGGGTGATGTGGAAGGGTGAACCCTCACTTTCATTCCAAAAAAAATAGGATTGCTATTATATTTGCTCTAAGTGACAATTAATATGAAATGGAGGAGTGATATTTATTATCTATTTACAAATGAATTGGATGATCTATCATATTCAATTTGAACTACATATAATACCACTGAATATTTAATAAGACACAATATATAGTTTACCTAGACTTCAATGTGATAGTGTAATTTTTGCAAAGCCATAGGTACGTAGATATATTGGAAATTTCAACACAAGGGGTTGTGTTCGGCAGTAGCGTTGAGGTAGCATTTAGCGTTTTGACCAAGTCAAAACTCTAATCGCGTAAATATTAGTGTTCGGTAAACTAGCGTTTTGAGGAGCGTTTAGCGTTTTAAGGAGCGTTTTGTGAAACGCTAATAAAGTTAACGTTTAGCGTTTGGGGTATAGCGTTTCATATTTTTGGTCAAAAAATACCCTTTGAAAATTTTATCTTTCAAAATTATTCATATCCTTTTATGTCAATTCACATAAATCTGTTAATTAATCCGCTAAATTTACCGAACACAATTTTCATTTGAACAGTCATCCGCTATCCGCTACTTAAACCGCTATCCGCTGCTTAAACCGCTATCCGCTACATAAACCTCTATCCGCTACCTAAAACGCTAATTTTGCCGAACAAAAAACTATTTTACAAAGATATGTATCAAATATTCCTTTAGCTATTTTGATTTAATCAGTATAACTAATTTGCCCAATAAAATTATTTTTTACATTAAAAGGCTGTCTATCAAATATGACTTATATTTGAGAGGCTGACAATAGTGAGAAAATTAAACTGATTTGATGAAATAAGTTGATCACTAGAACTGATCATCAACCCTAAGATGAAGCATAATTAAACTTCTCTTTATCAAAGTATTTGAGGTAAATTATTGAAATATAATTAATTTAACTAATTTAATTAAATAATACTAGTAAAATCATTGAAGTGTCTAACATAAAAGCCAACATATATTTAACTATACAACAATGACTTTACATACAAAACATAAAGGCCAACATATATTTAACTATAACAATGACTCTACATAAAGTACAAATTTAAGGCTTCGATTAAAGCATAAAAAAAGATGGGATCGCTATCACTCGCATAAACACAAAATTATGAAAAATAATCAAAGAGGCATATTTTATAAAATTAATTTATTTAAATAGAAATCGCTCATCTTACAAGCATATTAATAACTAATTGACTAATTTTCTCTTTATAATTGTTTTCTATCCTTCCATTTTTTATTTATTGTTCTCGTTTAATTTTAAGTGAAGTTTTCTTTACCAATTTGTTTTTTTTTTCCTAGTATACGTAATATTTCTATTTAAAATTTTTTAGATTTTTACGGTTACATACACATTGTTATTACATAATTCTAATACATTAACTATCTATTATGAAAGAATAAAAAATATCTAGTGTACTTCACATTTCAAAAAAGTTGGTTAAAATAGTAAACATTACTTGAAATGCTAGTTGAAGCATAATATTTGTCAAATTAAAATTTGATTTGATTAAGACGCTACGCACTATACTAAACATTGTTAAAAGCATAATTGAAGTCCCATCAATGGTAATATTTGCTTTTGTCAGCATAATCGGTAGAGAATTTATTAAGGGAATGTTGGCGGCATGATTTTTTTTGGAAAATTTGGTCAATTTTCTCAAATTACTAGAGAAATTGGTCAATTTTTCTAAATTGATAAATTTTCCTTTATTTGGTTGCTTAAAAGGGATGAGGAAAATATTGCATTGGGCCTCTATTTCACGGTGAAGCTTGGAAACATTTTTCTGGGTGTAAGGGAAATATTTTATGGTTCGAATTAGAGAATCCAATTGAAATGCCATTTCAAAATACCCATAACTATGTGTCACTAGGCCTAGTCTCACTTAGCGAAGCCTTGAGGGGACGAATAAGCTTATTAATTAGGGTTCAAGCTGACTTGTTGGTAATGGAGAAAAGATTACTATATGTGAAGATCGATGGATTATAAGGTCTCACTCCTTTAAGCATAAAAAGAACCTCTATTATGCAAACATGAATGCTCTTGTATTAGAGTTGATTGATAAATAGTCTAGGATATTGCAAGAAGAGCTCATTAAGGAAAGGTGTGTGCCTTGTGATATGGAACATATCTTAAAGTTGCTTCTCTGCACTACTTGGCTTGAGGATGCTCTTCTGTGGCTCTCTATTTCGGGAGGCAATTATACTGTAAGATGGGTAAGCATGTGGCCAGAATGATGATGGGATCTAGTAGGCATCTTCAACCACTTTGCAAAACAAGGGAGTTAGAAGCTATTCAGGGGCTTGACGTGCCACCGAGGGTCAAGGTTTTTGGATGGAAGGCTATTGTGTATGCATTGGCCATGAAGAGGGATATAGTTAAATGAATCTTAAGCTTTTCAATGGCCTACAGTATTTGTGGTGTTCTTGTGCATTGACTATGAAGTCTACGATAGTTCAATGATGGACTGCTTAATGAGAGTGTCACAGAGAAGAGGCAGAGCTATTGGAGGGGGAAGGGGGGGGGGGCTGGCCAGGGCCATGACCCTCTCTATGATAGGTAAAACTAAATTATTTGCTAGCTAAACATCTATAAACTATTGGTTATAGCTCGTTTAGTTATGTCAACTATTCAATACCTCTTCCTGATCATTATTTGTAGCTTTTGCCCAATTATTTTTCCAAATCTATTTCTCTTCCCTTCTTTCACTATTTTTCTTATATAAAATGTCCTGGCTCCGCCCTGCCGCGGAGTCTGAGCAGGAAGGCTATAGGAGAGTTTCTGGCGATCATATGGAGTGTTTGGAACAAAAGAAACCACTTCATCTTTGTGGCGAAAGCTCGTTTTAGAAGTGATGTGGCACAACGAGATTTGGTGACGGTGATGATGATGATGATGGCGTACAAGTTGGTGAATGAGATGGGTGAGTCGGGCCTAAACAGAAGGTGAAGTGCTCTTGGAGATCTCTAGAGGCAGGGCTGGCAAAACTAACTTTGATGGCGGAAACATTGGTGAAGACAGCTACATGTGGGGCTTTGTCATTAGAGATTGTGTGGGAATGTGGAGCTGACGGGTGTTGAGCAAGGGATGGGGTTCGATGGCCCGCTTATTGAAGAGGCTCGAGCTTGCATCGTAGTGTTGATGGAAACACGTAAGCATGGCTACAAAAGGATCAATATTGAGGGGGATTCACACAGACTGTTAACAAAACACTGAAGATGAAAGAATTAGATAATAGTAGTGTCTCTTTTTATCAATCAAATTTTATGTCTTTGCAAGGATTTTGATTTTGTTAGCTCTAATTTTGTTAAGAAGGGAGGAAACAGAGTAGCACGTGAGATAGCTCACTACCACCCTTTTGAGCTTCGTAGAAAGATTTAAGTGGATGTGACTTCACATCTTATAAATGATCTGACTTTTGTGGACATGTATATTTTCATTGGCAATGCTTTAATATAGTCCCCTTTATGTGTTGGTGATAAAAAAAATCCCCTTAACAATGGTTACTCTACTCTCATTTTCTTTTTATAGTTTTAGGGCTAGTTTGCACATAAACCAATTTTTTTATAAAGTTAGTGTAGCTTCAAGCAAATAAAAATTTTGTAGTGCATATTTCCTAAAATTTGAGGATGCAAAATCAGACATTGAAAATTATTGTTTCTCAAAAAAATATATTTATAAAAAATTTTCTCAAAATTCTACCAAATGCAGTCAAAAATATGAAAAAGGAAAAAAAAAAAGAAAAAGAAAAAGAAAAAGAAAAAGGGATAAGGGAACGAAAAACACGCACAATAACACCAACACACACGGGTGGTATACTGGTATGGTGTGGGAGTGAAACCAAAAAATAAAAAAAATTCCCTTTTCCTTTTTTCAAGAGAGAGAATTGGAGAAAGACAGAGATAGAGAGATAGAGGGAGAAACAAAGAAAGGGCTCTTCTTCTTCTTCTTCTTCTGTTAGTTGGTTGTTCGCCGCCTGCCATTGTTGTTCACCATCTGAACCCTCTTTTATCCTCTCTTATGTTCATCTTGATCTGGGTTTTCTCTCACATTTCTGTTTCTGGGTGAGTATTGACCCATTCCATTATTAGGGATTTCCGATTCATCCGTCCGATGTGAATTCTGGGTCAATTCCTATCCTTTCTGATCCCAATTTCTGCATTGGGTCTTTCCGATTAGGGTTTGATCCTCTGAATTTTCACCTGGGTATCTCCCGGTTTGGGTTAACGATGCGAGAATCCTTGCTCAATTGCATTTCCATGTCATGAATTGAACGATGTCGAAAGGAAAACCTAATTTGTCGTCGATAATTTGGCCGGGAAATGAGGTTAAGATAGGGGCATTATTATTGCATTTGACGGTGAAGAGTAGGTGATAAAAAAGATCGAAACTTTTGTTGCAGTTGAGCTCGTCTGAAAATTTGAAATTTTGTTGAGTTTTTGAGGGCAATG
Source organism: Portulaca oleracea (assembly GCA_029582165.1). Taxonomy (NCBI): domain Eukaryota; kingdom Viridiplantae; phylum Streptophyta; class Magnoliopsida; order Caryophyllales; family Portulacaceae; genus Portulaca; species Portulaca oleracea. Next base: position 6,884,237 of record CM055887.1, read on the forward strand.
TTTGGACCCAATTCGGATTCTTCGGGGCATTCTAACAGTGGAGCCGTTGTAATTCCTACCCGGTTCGTCTGGCCGTATGGCGGAAGAAGGGTCTTCCTTAGTGGCTCATTTACTGGGTAAGGAAGGGATTCATCATTACTTGGTTCCAATAATATTATGATGTTTGATATGATGATGATAAGTGATGAATTGGGTCATTATTTTTGGTAGGTTTATGTTTCTAATCTTTGTTTTCATGTAATTTTGATGCAGGTGGTCTGAACATGTACCCATGTCTCCAATGGAGGGCTGTACTAATGTATTTCAAGCTATATGTAACTTAACTCCTGGTTATCATCAGGTCTATAATCTTTATCTTAGTTGTTGTTACTTGATGATCATGCTGTGGGTAATAATGTGAATTATCATGTGGCGGTGTTTCCATTTTGTTCCTGTTTTCTTTGTAACCTCCTAGCGAATGTTTTGTTAGATTTGAAGCATTTAGGGCCCTCTGAGAGTCGAAGTGAGAGATATGGTATAAGATTTCTGTAAACATTTTGAAATTATTGGCGGGGCTATGAAGCTTTTTAGTAGAGTTCTGTGACGGTTTTAGTTGTGAATGTGATGTATGTATCGTTACCTTGGCAGTTGCATAGTTTCAGGAGTCACTTGATTGGAAAGTACATTGATTTTATGCTACTTTATAACAATTAAGAAGTGTATGAGTTGTGACAGTGCAACGAGCCATCTTAGCAATAACTAGGTTGGAAATTAATTGATCTTTTGCTAATTCGCTACATTTGAATCCTGCTTTTTTTTCCCCCTAGCTTCTTTCGAATTGGAACATCTGTTATTATTTTGATTGATCCTCTGTTGGCTATAGATAGGTCCATATTCTTTGTGAGTTCTGCCTGGTTCAAAACCTTCTGGAACAATTTAAGTTTGTCAAGTCGTACGTTCTACCTGAACGCGAAAATTGTAGTGACTATACTGTGCATGAAGCTGTTTGTATACAATTGCTCATTCACTATCTTAAGTTGCATCATAAAGTACAGAACCTTTGCTTTTTTGGATATTGTGCTGTGTTGCAGTTCCTGAATGTTTTCTGTTTACTTTCAGTACAAGTTTAATGTTGATGGGGAATGGCGTTATGATGAACGTCAGCCTTATGTGAGTGGAAGTTATGGAGTTGTAAACACTGTCCTTTTAGCAAGGGAACCAGAGGTGGTTCCTGCAGTATTTTCCGAGACTCCCGGCAGAGCTAACATGGAGGTGGATGATTATGTTCGTGTTGTAAGTGATCGCGTTAATGCCTTAATGGTGGTTAGTTGCAGATCTAATACTTCGATTTAAATCATGCATTGTTGTTTCAATGTGTTAGTTGGAACTTGGGAGTGATTTTCTCACTGCGATAGTCTTGCATTTAAGGCTTTAACTGGTCATGGTTGTGTATGGACTATGGTGGTCATCAGCCAAACTGTTGTGATTTGACATAGTCCCCCCCCCCCCCCCCCCAAAAAAAAAAAAAAAAAAAACCTAGGTGATTAACACTGTACACTGTGCGTGAAACTGGTTAGTGTCCATCTTTACGGCTTGTATTGGATAATCTCATTTAGCGAGGATCATGGTTATTTACTTTTCGTTGATACTTTTGGCGGCAAGATGCTTGAAGAATACAGTAGTCTGTATTTCCTTCACAGGATTTGTTATTGGTTGCAAGCGGACTTTTTTTTTCCTGATAAGTAATCAAAAGATAATTGCAAAGACACTAAGGGGATGTCACCGTTTTACAGAAGGGGCAAGTATAGAACCACTCAAGCCCTTAAGCTCTCAACAGTATTATTATCAATAATTCCAATAAATTCAAGTTTCTATTGCCCTTAAGCGCGACACTCCAGCTATACAATGTCCTCAAAAAATGGAGCTTGAAATCTTTACGGGACAAAATTCTGGACACCACGAACCCAACCTTTCTTCATCCTTCTCTTCCAAGCCACCAACACATCCTTCACACTACTCATTTGGATCCGAGAAACCCCATCAACTAAAAAGCAAGGTTGCAAAGCGAAGAAGCCCACGAACAATGAACAAGTAAATGATCCATTGACTCTTCTTCTTCACAACACGTAAAACATCTGCTAGGACCTCTTCCCTTTGGTGGCTTGTAAAGGAAAGAAAGAAGCTTTAGGAATAGACTTTTCAAGCAGATGTTTTCACTCTGTCTCATTGGCATGTTGCATTTAAGAACATATGCACTAATAAAACTCAACGCCAATTTTTGGTTATATCAGTTCACTCATTGACCATGTTTATGGAAACAGACAACACCTGGTGATGGCATGTTTCATGAACAAATTTCAGAGGCTGATGTTCAGCTTTCTCGTCAGCGTATAGCTCTATTTTTGTCACAACATACTGCTTATGAGTTGCTGCCCGAGTCAGGCAAGGTTTGGATATTTAGCTTCTTTGTTGGATCTATTTCTGTCATCTGGGTTTTATTTACTTTCATGCTGCGGGGATCCTTTGAAACTTATCTAAAGTGCAATTGTAGGTTGTGGCCTTGGATGTTACTCTACCGGTTAAACAGGCATTTCACATCCTTTATGAGCAGGTTTGTACCATTTTTGATGTGCTTGAATAATTCTTGCATTTGTTAGTTTTCTGATCTTAGTTCCAATTTTATAAAAAAAAATTCTCATTTAGCCTCATTGTAGGCCTGCTGATTATATTAAATTGAATGGGATTTCAGTACCTTCTTGAGAACATTGCTTTTCCCAACATGGATATTTGAATGCATGATTGTGTTTCGTGCCAATGTTATTTAATTTTGCATTTCTTGCAATATTTCTTCCTTACAGTTCAGGCCCACCTATTGGTTTAGTTCTTTCTCGCTGTCATTTTTTAAATGGTTATGTGCATGTAAGTCGATAATATGTGGTAGGCTACGAAGCTGTCATAATGTATGTCTTCATAATTTTAAGTACTAAACATTTTCTGGCGTGATGTTTAGTCTTACTTGTCACACCTACCGTAATTTTGTCACAAAAGATGATTGATAATTGTTTTTCCTTAATTTACTTAATACCTACCTATCTTTGGGAAAGAGTACTTCTCTAAGTTGATTGATGGGTTAAGACTGCAATCTTGGGCAATTGGAACCAGTCTCTCTAAATTACAAAATTAGGGTTAAGACCACTACATCTGATCCACCATTCCTCGCTCTATGGCAGGATTTCGGAGTATTGGATTTGGATTTGGATTAGATATCTTTGTGGTTATGGGTCTTATGTATAAACTCTCCATAGGGTTTCATGTTGTCGAAATGTCAAATTTTATGTTCTTGCAAATAAAAACACATGAGCGCACCAGTTGCAGTGTTTTTTGTCCAGAGGGTTGCACATTGTAGTTTTGTTTGAATGGTATAAAAAATTAGGGGCACACACCATAAATGTGCACATCAAGGTCTTGTATAAGTTTTAGATAACGTAGGCTAGGGCTTTATGACTCATTATAAGGGTTTGATTGTACTTAGTGACAGATTTCTGCTAGTTCTAAAGTTTGATTAATTTTTAAAGTCCTTTATGTATTCCCAATTTTGGCTTTCTGCATTATTAGGTTTTCAGGGTATGTAGGTATTTCAATACTCAATGGTTCTTCCCAAATTTGAGTCTCAACTTATAACGGGGAATGTTTCTTGTTTCTGAGTCAGGACAACCATAAAACCCTGCTTTATTAGGATGTATAATAAGTTGGGCTTGGTACGGATGAATATTGCAACTGGCGGATCCTTTAGTTAGATGGTTCTATTGCTTTTATTTGAGTATTTGATTGTAGGGTTCTTTAATATCAAAGTTTTATGGGTGCTTAGTTTTTCATTAGTTTACTACGGATGCTTGCAGCAGCATTTTTGTAGGTTTTCTTCATCATCTGTGCAGTGTTCAAGCTGTACAGTTGTAGATTTATTTTATGATTTATTTGTATTTTCATTGAACGAACTTTTCTCACAGCTTATTATTATTTAGTTTACAGTTCATGAAAAATGGTTTCCTTTGCGATATAGGGCACGCCAATTACACAGTTCTATTTTAAATCTTTGTTGCAGCAACATGAACTTTAAAGGATTTATATATTCATATACTCTGATCCCCTTCCCCATAAAGAAAAAGTAGTCATCTTTTGTTGCAGATTTTTGACTTGTTGGTTTTATCCTCTTCAGGGAGTCCCTGTTGCTCCTCTGTGGGATTTTGGCAAGGCTCAGTTTGTTGGACTTCTTAGTGCGATTGATTTCATATTGATTCTGAAAGAGGTATGTGGAGACTTTCATTTTTGTTAAGTTACCCGAATTTATTTTCTTAATTTTGCCACCTTGGACCGTAGGGTTGCTGATCTTTTGGAAAGATGCTGTAATATTTTCTGCCCCCCCCCCCCCCCCACCCCACAATCGGGACTATGATTCTCTGTGTGCTTGTAAACTCAGATTTTTTTTTTGTCTTGTGAGCTATCAGTTATCCTGGTTTGAGTTTCTTGTAATTACTTTTGCTGATTAACACCATATATATGTAGCTTGGGAATCATGGCTCAAATTTGACAGAAGAGGAATTGGAGACTCATACCATATTAGCATGGAAAGATGGAAAGATGCGGAGCAACAGACAGATGGATGGTAGTGGGAGGCCTTTTGCCAGACAACTTGTACATGTAAGTGGTTAAACACACAAAACAAACATCGTAGAGCTCCTTCTAAGTTTTTGGGGGGTTAATATGCATGTGAATCGTAGGGAAATTGTTCAAAAGCGACCTTTCAGTTTTCCAGAAGGGGATCTTGGAAATGGCGAAGGCTAGTTGAACGGCTTTTTCTAGAATATACATCTTAATGTTGACAAATGAGCTTTCTTTGTAAATGTTTCTCTAGGGATAGAATTATTTTAGTTTGTTTTTCTGCCATGATATTATGCATTGAGTTGGTGCCTCTTAGTGAACTGTGACCCCAACTTGGTTTTCGAGTTGAATGTCTAGCCATGCATTTTTCTTTTGATTTTATTTTACTGTCACTATGGTTCAGTTGTGATATGTGATCCTACTTCTGAAGATAGATAATTCATGAATTCAGGAACAATGTCTTTCTGTTTTCTGGGTTATATCCTATGCTTCGAAAAGTGAGCTTGTGGATCCATCCAGGTCAAATATTTCTATGACCTGCCAGGGTGAATGTTTTTTTCCACCCAAGTTTGGTCTAGTATTTTTGGGAATCAATTCCAGCATGAAACTTGGAAATGCAGGCAAAAAAGTGACGTGGAAGTGTGAAATGACCCACAAATATTTCACCAAACGTGGGTGGACCTGAAAATATTTACTCGATATTGGCGGTTTGCCTGATATTCAACCAAACCTAAATGGACACATTTTTTCTATATTTGTGCTTTGGGCATCCCTTGCAACAAGAAGTAGAAAATTGGGGGTTGGTGGGGCCTTGTCCTGTATAGTCTCATGTTATTGCTAGAATTGACATTTTTGACGTTTACATTGTTCAGGCTGGCCCTTACGACTCCTTGAAAGACGTGGCTTTGAAAATTTTGCAAAACAAAATCTCGATTGTCCCCATTATTCATTCATCTTCACCCGATGGTTCTTTCCCGCAGCTGCTACACCTTGCTTCCTTGTCTGGGATACTAAAGTGTAAGTTTCTACCGTGAAACCCTAACTAATGCCCTCGATAATCACTTGCTTCATGACATAACCTCAATGAAGTTCAGTGCTAATACCCGCCATATTTTTTCCAGGTATCTGCAGACATTTTAAAAACTCGAGCAGTTCTTTGCCTATTCTTCAGCAACCTATTTGTTCGATTCCCTTGGGAACGTGGGTTCCCAAAATCGGAGAATCGAGTCGACCGCTATTTCCAATGCTGAAAATAAATTCCTCTCTTGGGTCTGCATTGTCTTTGCTTGTGCAAGGTACTTCCCTTTTTGGTTCCTTTTGAGTGAATGAATGGTTGCAGTCTTCCAGTGTTTGGTAGCTTTTTCTCGTAAGTGAATCTTGGTTGGCTTTTTGCATGTGTTTTTGTTGAATTTTACTACAATTTTAGAAAATCAAAGATGCGGGTCTAGTAGAGAGCAGCTGTCTTATGGAATATGCTAAGCGTTTAACTATGATGATTTTTGACTGTTTGCTTTACTTAATTAAATTGGCACTGGCTAGACTAAGATCTGTTTCTATTAGCGGTGGGCTATGGGTCGGGTCTCCATCGGTTCAAGAGAGTCGGGCCAAATAAAATGAGGGTCGCCAAAGGGTTGGGTCACTAAAGGGTCGGGTCATTAACGGGCCGGCCTCGTTAACAATGTTAAAGGGCCGGACCTGGTAGGCTTATCAATAACTCAAAATAAATAGTTTTTCCTATTACATGAATGCTAAACTTAAATATATTATTAATACTCCACTTTGAACAATAATTAGCATAACTACTTTTTCTTGGTACAAATACAATTCATTTCAACTTTAGGGTCAAAAGGGGTCGGCCCATGGACCGACCCTTATTTTGCTAGAAAGCCCTGAACCGGCCCACCCCGACCCCACCCTACATAGTTCATGGGCCTATCTTGACCTGACTTGACCCGATCTGACCCAGTTGCCCCCACCCCGATAGGGTTTCGTCCTTCCTTTCTTCTGCAAGGATGAATGTATGGAACAGTTTGCTCGAGCTCTCTCTTTAATTATTCCGTCTTACCTTAAGTCTTGTTGTGCAGCTGATGTCAGTTCAATACCCATAGTGGATGATAATGACTCGTTGCTGGATATATATTCTCGAAGGTATGGCAGTGTATGTATATGATTGTCTCCAAAGCGTATTGTGCATGACGTATTTAGTCTTACCAAAATTTCTTCTCTTTATGTTTTTGCCAGTGATATTACTTCGTTAGCAAAAGATCGGGCTTATGCCCAAATCCGTCTAGATGAAATGAGCATTCATCAGGTAAATACCGAACAAAATCATGATAATCAAGTGTCTTGTTTTCCATATCAGGTTGTTTGCCGGAAATGGCTTCACTGTAGTGTCTTTTCGCCTCTTCTGAGTTACCGAGTAGGAAAAGTTTGTAACAGTTCCACATTATTGCTTGTAGCAAAACAAAACAAGGATTAATAAAAAGATAGTAGAACCTAAAAGTTTACTTGTTACCCTGATATGAGAAACAATCATGATTTCTTTTGAACCCCACAAAAAAGAAAAAGAAATGATAAAAAGTTCGAGTACCGAGAACAGTACTGTGAGTGGGTATGCTGGCAGAATTTGACCCGACCTGAAAGTTTAAGGTTAGGCCCTGAATTTCCGAACCTAAAACATAAATAAACCCGAAATCGACCCGTATCGAACCCGACCGCCCCGCCCGAATTGACAGGTCTACATTCACATTGTGTGGCATATTTTAGGGAGTTGTGACGAGCTCAAGTTCTTTTTGTCTGTTGAAGAAAGTTCGACGAGTTTTCCTTGTTTACAATATTCTTGAGAAAGAGTGGGTTTTGCAGGCACTTCAACTAGGACAAGATGCTAATTCTCCAAGTGGAGTCTTTAATCCACAAAGATGTCAAATGTGCTTGCCCACTGATCCCTTACACAAGGTCATCGAGAGGCTCTCTATTCCAGGTATCTATATATATGCACCCACTCCATTCTGATTAAAATTCGGACAAAAAAAAAAAATCAATGACTAGACCCGATTTTTTGGGTCCGACCATAGTTACCAGGAATGCTTCCCAGGTCGTTAGTCCCGGAATGCAGGTTGCTAATTTTTACAGAAATTTAGTTTAGTTTTGACTTCGGAACGCTTGTTCTCGGAACGCGGGTTGCAGGCGTATATAGCGTTCCCGGGTAACCATGGGTCAGACAAATCGGGCTATTTGGGTCGGACAAAATTTTGCCTGCTCTACATTTGTATAGCTTGAATCTGTGCTCTAGTTGGAGGCAACTTCATGTGGGGGTTGGAGGCCGGACCTTGTAAGAAAGATGACCTAAGACCCAAAAGCCAAACCAAATGACCGTCCTGACTTGATAGTAGAATGAGGCTAACTCGATTCTGGCAGGGAAGTTGGAATGCAAGTTGACTTGACCTAGAACTAACCGAAAAGCCTTTCAATTGAAATCACTTGACATGCATGGCCTTAACCCAAACTTAATCCGAAAGGCATGCTTAGTGGGTCTAATGTATGTGGGGGGTAGGTCAAGGATGTTGAATATTTTCCTACTCGAGTTTTGAACTGAAACTCAATTGGAAGTTTACTGATATTACCAATACCAATACTCCGAAATCCCGTCCAGACGTATGGAAGCGTCGGACGTAGCAGTCGTGCCCCTAAAGTTTGCAATTTAGGGATACTAGTTCCAATTGATGTAGGATGTAGGGATCATTCACTACCTACAACTCCATTCTCTGATGTTTTTATACAAGGCTGACTCATTTGGTACCGGTGTGCTTGTTGTTAGGCGTGAGAAGACTTGTTATAATCGAAGCTGGGACCAAGCGAGTTGAGGGCATTATTACATTGAGCGACGTGTTCAGATTCTTGCTCGGCTAAGCGTTCTTCAGCTCCAGGGACTTGTGGCATGGCACGGCATGGCAGTCACTTTGTCCGTCTTTCTTTGTTTGGGATTTAATTCGTCGACGATGATGTAAAACGCCGGTGTTGTTCTTGCTATGCCTTAGAGATGGATGGATAGATGGATGGATTGGATGGCCTCATTAGCTTTACATTAGTCCTTGATTCATCTTTGTGGGCCCTCATGCTTTCGAGCCCCATTATTGAGGATACCAAATTGAGGGAAAAAAAGAAGGGGAAAAAATTGAATTTGTAAATTGAAGAGATGCTAAATTTTCCATTCCCATCTCCCTTTTGATATCCTGAATTGTGAATTCATCTCTTGCCCTCTATGGTACTCACATTATTCCTTGCATATGATTTTGTGAATTTGAGCCTGAAATAATGAGTGTCTGCGTAAAATATTTGCAATTGGAGAACATAACTACATATATGATACCAATAACCTCTAAGGAAAAACACGTTTGAACCCGGTACGTGGGATTCAAATGTAGGTAGTATTACCCCCATGAACTGAAGTTCATAAAGAGGCTGATTCTGTAGATTCAATAAAAAATAGAAACAGTTTGGGATACAATTCGTAGCAACACAAAATATGAATCTTGAATCGATACAGAAGACGTTTCCAATGAAAGCTTCAGGGTTTTTGTTTAGATTATGAAAAAGTTTAACAAGCAGAAACAGTCCATAAAGTAGAATAGACAAGAGCTCCTATATAATATAAGAACATACCCACATAACAACATAATGACCATTTAACCACAACCTGCAGACAAGAACTGAATCAAACATCTAAGCTTCATATTTGGATCACAGAAAGCTTCAGATTGAGGTACTATTAGGGATTCCCCTACCAGTAAGACCCATCTCACTGGAAGGATATAGTAATGTATATGGCATATTCACCGGCCCAACTCGGTTCCTCCATTTTCCGTTTGTGTTTCTCTCCGTAATCTTCTCTTCAATCTCCCTAAGCGTCTTCCCGAACCTTTCAAAGGCTTGTAACGGGGCAACGTCCGATGTCCACTCAGGGCTGTCTCTTTGCCCTAGATAAACCTCCTCCGACGAATGCCTCGACAAAAGCTCTATCAGAGAGATGCCCAGGAGAGTCTGGAGTTGGTCCGAGATGGTCCTCATGAAAACCCTATCTGGGTTTGTCTCGAGCTCCTGGTACTCGAGGGTGCCCGGCTCCGGCATGAACCGGCGGGTTATGGTGGGCCGGTTCGGGTGGTACCCTCCATATGGGTACTGCCCGAAGTTGACCGACGCGTGCAGGGCTGAAGCGATCCATATTATGGTGGTGCAGGTTTGGGTCAGGTCATTCAGGGTCTTCATTTCTGCCCACCACTCTGCATCCCTTTTGTCGCCGTGGGCTTCTTCGCGGGCTTCTCTCCACCATGATTGGAGCTCGGTGTCTTCGATAATCATGTCATTGGACTCATAGTAAAACGAGCAGTATTCGTTGACCCATGTTTCGATGGCGGACCAGATATCGAGTGCATCAACTGCATACGGGTAGTCCTCGATGAATAGTTTGTATCCGTGGGGACTTTCTGGGTCTTCCGTCGCCATTCCCCTAGAAATAAAACATATCGAAACTCAAATGATTTTTGACATATATAACATTCGTCTGTCATGTCAATAAATATAAATCATACCATAATCATTTCAATCGTATTAGAGAATACGTACATATTTCCACATAATTCTTTTTTACGAATTTAAATACGCATGAATATAACTATCGAATTACCTCTTGACAAGATCTACCGGAACTGCTTGCTCAGTAAAAACCCAGTCCTTGTACATGGAAGATGACCATTCCAAGCCATACTTGCGGGGGAAAACCGTGTGCTCTATCAACCCCCCAGCATTGAGAAGGATCTGTCGTGCTATCGCATTTATATACAAAGTGTCACGTAAATGAGGGTGCAAAAGCTTGTAAATCGGATGAACTACACTCAGTTGCCTGTTTGTGACTATCACAAATGGTTCCATCACTACATGGCTGAGCGTCCTGTTTACCATGGTAAAAATAATTAGGGGAAAAAAAAACAACTATAGTTATATCCCAAAATTCTAAAGAAAAAGCCCTAGGGTAGTACATAACATTTTGAGGAAATTATTTTTAGGGAACAACTTTTTCAGAAATACTCGAATGTACACTTCATTTTCGGGGAACTAGTGCGGTTGGTAAGATGCATAAATGGTGCGGTGTGGTGAAATTGTGGAAAGTGTGTTGAAGTGTGGAATGATATGGTGAGAAAGTGTGGTTGATGTGGTAGGTGATGAGAGAATGTGAAAAATAGAGGAGAAAAATGAGAAGATATATTGGTGATGATTGTGGTAAAGTGTGGAAGAATATTGGGTGGTATGCTGAGTTGTGTTACCGCACCGCACAAAAGAATAGGGCTATACAATGCTTGATTCAGCCAACAATCTAATCTCTTCAAGCATTGTGTATAGAAACTTACCAAAATGTTGCTTTTGAATCCTCAATTACTTTTAAAATTTGATTAAAAAGCATCATTCTCATTCGAAATTAGGGTGAAAAGATGTCGATTTACTGAAAAATAACTAGAACTTCGTTGAAATTGTACGTCCCTTATAAGTAGTTTCCCCATAATGTTGTGTACTTTCATTATGTTCTTAAAAAGTTGTTCTATATCCGTAGTTTCATCAAAATGTTGTGTACTCCGGAACAATTTTTTGCAAATCACTCCAAAAATATTAGTTGAGGGTACCAATGGCTAAAGATTTGATGGTGGCCTTGATCGTTGGTCGAAACATAAGCTTTGGCCAACTGCCAAATGGACCCTTGGACACCATCCTGTGCCGGCGTATAAACCTTGCTCGTGGCACCGAATTGATCCCCGTCTTCATGAGGCAAGCTCAGTTCTATCGCCAATGGCTTCAGAGTGCCGTCGTCTTTCAAGAACAGGACAGTTCTGCTAGCGTACACCTTGGAGGGTGTCGAGTTTATCTTCCTCAAGAGGGGCATCAACGTGTCATGGTGGTCTAATATGAATAGCCTGTTGTTCTCTATTGCCTGTTCACAACATGCATGCATGATTGTGTGTATTAACATGATTGTAGTAGTATTAACTAACATGTTTTATACGTCTTTGCAACATATTTTCCAGAAGCAAATTCTGCAGCAGACTGGATGACTAATCAGGGATAAAACCTTTGTCTCAAAACTTGCTGGAACTTTAGTTTTTGTGTGGCTTTTTTCTCTATTTTGTATGCAGATTTCTTAGAGAGACGCCTTTAGAGAAGGGTCTTCTAAGCTCAACTTTGTACTTTTTTACCCGGTAAAAAAAAAGCATGTTTTGTGTTCAAAGTGGTACCTCGTCGACAGTTAGCCCATCGAGGTTTTGCTCAATGTGTTGGTTGGTGATTGTGCTGTCTTGATTTCCATATGTTTTTGGGTCTAGCTTGCTCTTTGGAGGAAACTCCTGCATTGGAAGCAAGTTATGTTGCTTAGAATTTGCAAGTTTTTTCGTCTTAGGCAGAGTTTGTCTTGCATTGATTGAACTATACGACTATACTTCATCCATTCTTTAATAATTGTCTTTGATGTTGCATTAGAATTATGAAGAGATAGATACTGTGGAAAATAAAGAGTTGGTAAAAGTTAAGATACGAAGAAATAAAGGGACCGAAGGTTCTAATTCCTATGGACAACAAGAAATATGCAACTAGATCTCTAAAGAGTTAGAGTATAAAATTATTATTAGGGTTTTCAACCATAAGTTTAAGCTTTTGATTGTCATGGTTTTCACATGGTATCAGATCGATCTAGACCTGCTAAAAGGTCGTAGGTTCGAATCTTAGCACGTCTGTAGGTTGATTGGACTTTCAACAACTGACTTAAGCTTTTAGTTGATATGGTTCTACACTCTTAACTTTGATTGAAAAAGAAGAGGAAGTAACAGCAGATTACCTCAAGGCGACGAATAACAAGAGGGTTAGCACCAGCAATTGTTTCCCTAGCAAACTCTTCATCACTTCTCCAAGCAAACTTATCTTCTGTAACATAACATCATGAGAATCCACAACAACTTCAAACCAAAAACAACAAGTTAATCATTCAACCTTTGATGATTTGAGGCATTGGGAATCTGAGAAGCGCGCCATCATCCGGTTGAAGAACAGCTTTCAAGAGCTGAAATGGGATGTTTTCCCACATCATTTGAAACCAATCTGGAAGCTTGATTCCTCCTTCGTAAATAGGAAGTTGGTCTTCAAAACTGTCGAACTCGTTGGGAGTGTTTTCGAGCAGATACTGGATGCCGGCGACTAAGTCCTGAGACAGTGACTTGATCGCGTGACCGAGGAAGTCTGACATCTTTGGCTGATGAAATCTCTCGTCTCTTGGGACGTACACTTCTAAGGTCAGTGCAAGTGGGAGTCTGCTTTCTGTGTCGGGATCTGGTCAAACCACCATGATTATGATTCCGTGCATTCGAAAGTAAATAAATGGTATGGTAAGTGAGTAGCGCTGGCAAAAATTTGTCCAATTCAAGAAACTGGGTTTGTCAAGGATTTTTTGATTGAGTTTTACATTCGGGATGAATTCAGGTTTTATTGAGTTTATGATGAGATTTGGCTTGAATGAATTCGGTCAATTTTTCGGTTATTGAATGAGGAAATTCAAATTGCCGAAAGGTAGAGTACAACGAACAACAAACCAGCCAAAAAGAACAGTTAGATCCGTCGTTTGGACTATGACTGAAGCTAAATTTTAACGGTTTTTTTTGGGTGGTTTTGCCATTATCAGATCAAATTCAATCATTTGGCCATTTTTTTTTTGAAAAATAGGTAAATGAGTTTGGATTAGTCTCCCAAATATAACATGAGTGGATAAGAGAGAAACCAAACTATGATTAGAAACATCCTATCTTAGAAGCTATGTTACCTGGACTCGGGACACGGGGGTCCGACCCGGACACCGATCCAAGTGTCCGACACGGCATCCCCAAAAATTACTGACACGGTGACACGGTATCTAAGGGTCCGACACGGCAGGAGAAACACAACCCCTAAGTTGCATAACATATTTAATTATATTAAAAGTAAAATATTAATTTTTTTTAAAGGCATCCTTATAAATTGTAAACCTAAAAATACTTAAATTTAAATTGATTTGACCTATATAAAAGATATAGTCAGCCCAATTTTTAAAAACCCAAAAAAATTAATGCCACCTCATTTTTAGAATAGTCAAAATAAAAAGGTAGAAATGATTAAAAAAACCCTAGGCCCAACTCAGATTCACAGTTCACACCTCCCCCAGTCCCCCCCCTCCTTCTCTCTCCTCTGTTTCTGAAGAAGCAAAGAAACGATGCACTTCCAGGGAGAGATTCTGTCAACGAAAACACACTTCCGGCGACCGGAATCGGTGAATTCTGGCCGGAGAAACCCCACAGGTGGGGTCGCACAGTCGACTCGACCAAAAGCCCTCCACTACTGCCCCAAATACCCATCAATTGGTTGTCCAATTGTTCGATCTAGGGTTTTCCGTGATTAGGGTTTCGTTCTTTGGCTGTGTCTCGCGACTTCCCCCAGTGTCCGCCACAGATCCCGTGTCCGGATCCGTGTCGACCCTAGTACGGCAACCCTAATTGCCGTGTCAAGGTAACGTAGCTTAGAAGTGGTAATTAACCGGCCCTTCCTCTAGGATGAGAGAAATAACAAGAGAGAACAAAGTCTCTCCAAGATAACAGGAACAACCTGAACGACCTTACTTATTACATACAAGCTAGTTAAAGAAATATCCTAACAAGCATCCATACTATCGGTCATCCAACCAAATTGGATCATAGCAAAATTTTGTCAAATATAATTAACTTTCTCAAAAATAAATTCGATCACCCTATCAAATTCGATTATCCTAGTTATAGGTCCAAATAAGGTGACCTGCTTAAAATTCAATCAAGATTCAGGTTCAAGAATTTGACTGAATTGGTGGAACCTTATAAATCTCGAACCTAAATTTTTGTCACCCCTAATTAATGTCACCCCTAATTAAAATGATGGTATGTGTATATATATATATAGGAAAATTGGATTCTAATAATCCCTACTTTCACCAATTGAATGATAGTGAAATCTTTGGCTTTCACTTTCAGATTGGTGGTCAAAAAATAAAATTGGATTGTAGTGGGATATTTTCGAGGGAATCATAGATTTTGTATTGTGTTTGATTCGAAACTTAGTATAACACTTTACAATGATTTTTAATGAATTTACAGTGATTCTCCCAATTTTTTTTCATTTTTTTACTATTTTTTACGATTTTTTCACTTTTATTATCTTTAAAAAATCATAATAATTATTCATAGTCTCAAAAAAATAATTTAAAAAATGTTTTAGAAACTACAATTCATTAACTTTCTAGGGGCAAGAACGAAAAAAACAAAAACAATATAGTGTAGGAATGAAAAAAATAAGAAGAATGTGAAGGTGGATTTGGTACCACTACAATCTAATTTTATTTTTTTTGGACCACCAGAATACAAACTGAAAGTACGGTCCACCATTGTCCAATTGGTGAAAGTAGGGATTATTAGAATCTAATTATCCTATATATATATATATATGATCAGACCTGTTATAGTTGGGGGACGTCCTGTTCTTTGCCGACGAGGATAAGGTAGCTCAGGAGACCCTCCAAGTATCGGACGGACAAACTCCAGACCTTTATCAGGATCACTAAGATCATTATACAATGCATAATCATAGACGCGATCCCATTCCTCCAACGGCCCTTCTCCGCTTCCTCTCAGACTCACCAGTTCTTCTCGGTACTTCCTCAGCACCTCGGGTGTCTGTTTAGGCAAATACGTCTGTCGATCAACATAGATATAACCACGTACATCATATTATTAGATTATTTATTGTATAACAGAAACTGCATGTTTACATATATACAACTGCAACATCATATCATTAGACTATATATACATTATATAACAAAAGCTGCATGGTTACATGTATACAACCGCAACATCATATCATTAGACTATACATTGTGTAACAGAAGCTGCATGTTTATGTATGTATGTACGTTAATAATTAATTAATCTAACGTTACGTACCTTGTTGGTGAAGAAAACACGATCCATCTTGTAGCGATCAGCGGGGTAAACCCAGGAGTTGCAGACAAAGTGGATGGTGCCATGTTCAGGGACGTTTTCTAAGGTGATAGTCTTGAGGTAAAACTGAGCACGATGCTTGTTTTTTACGATCATGGCACCGGGAAGACCAATGTCATCGTCCCATTGAAATTTAATGTTGAATGTCAAGTCCCCGGGGGTCATACCGCTCGATTTTCCCATCCAGTTCTCTAGGTATGACGGTTTCCCAAGCTTACCTCTACCTTCATTGTCTGTCAAACAGAAGTTTAGTCTCCAAACTCTAGATTAAGGTACACAACATGCATTGAAATATATCAACTTTTTATGTGATGTTTTTTTTATAAAACTTTTATAAATTTAAAAAATATTGATAAATTTTGTAATAATATTGATAAATTAATAATAGATTTTAATTTTTTTTTAATATAAATAATGTATCTAGGTAGATACACCACGGTGGAGCATATGTATAAGGATTGGATCTATTGGCATCTGAATACTGTAGCATGTCCAACTATTGTTTGCATGCATGCAACTTAGGTTTTTTAAAAATATTTTTATTAAATTGTGCTACCTCACTCCCTAAACACTGTCACTACTTTTGGATAACCAGCATGTAGGAAAATGAGTAAAGTTGAGATTTTACCAAATATTTTCCTAACATTACCCAATACAAAAGAAGGAAAAATAAAATTAAATAAATTACATTCATTAAGGAAGGGTAAAATGATATTTCAATTATTGAAATTATAAAATTGACAAATAAAAAGGAATTAGGAATGCACATTTTATGCATAATTTTATAAATTATGAAAAAATATAAAGAAATATTTATTTTATTTTATATAGTTTATAAATCGTTATAAATTAACTTTATAGTAATGAGCCATACATTTATAATATTTTAAGTGATTTACATAAAATTCAATATGGTTATTAACGCTATTGAATCAAAACCATTATCATAATGCTTCTTTTCTTTTGATATCACTAATAACAAGGTAAAAAGAGAGCGAGAACTAACCAGGATCAGGATTGAGAGCACTAACAAGCTGAAATGAGATTTTGTTGCCAAGAAACTCATCAACCTGGTCAAGAATCGAGGCATCGAAGTCGTTGAAATCCAACAAATATTTCTTCATCAACACCACTCTTCCCTTTATCACTTTCTCCTCCTCACTACTCTCATCATCATGCTGTTTGTTTAGCATTTTCTGCACCTTGTTTAATTCTTCTCTATCTTAATCTCTATTCCTCTAAATTTTTCTGCTGAAATCTGGGCATTTTTAAAGGCCACATGCATCGAATTAGTTCATTACGTGATCGATCGAGCTCATGCAATCTGCATGTCTTCTATCCTTTTACGTACGTTTGATGATGCATGATCGGATTTCGTTGGGAAAAAGGAGCAGATTTGTTGTTATAAGATGACTCCTATATAGCTAACGATTATGTCACATTCAACTCAGACTCTATTATTTTATGTGGTACCATATTACATCTATCATAATTTACCATTCTAATCACAAATCATTACATATTACCGTATCGTACCACATATTATCACAAGTCAACAACTATAATTTTCTCTATCGTCACTTTTCTTACTACTTTCACTTTTCTCTCTCTTCACCTATGACCTACTACACTAACTACTCTTACCACAAATTTTACCACAACTTATTCCACTGTACTATATCATATCATATTATCCACTTTTTTACCATATTCATATCTTTATCACACTTTATTCATCACAAAAAGAATATGATATAATACTGTAGAACGTTAAATGTGCAAATCAGGTTATGTCACCTTTTATTTTGCATGTGGCATTGAATAATGAAAATGACATTATTGACATGTCTATGAATCATAACATGGACAAACCATCAACTATAGATATCGAGACACGCAAATATATATATATATATATATATATATATATATATATATATATATATTGTAGTGGGGCGAATGGGGTTTGCTCCCTTTCCTTCGGGGTTTGATTCATGGAGGGAGCATTTATGTTTATCAGGATACTGTAAAGGATAGAGCTGATTAATAGGTCTGGTCGAGTTGAGTTCGTGTTCGTGTTCGTGTTAAATTTAAATAGGTTCAAAATCCTTCCACCTGAACCTAACCAATTTATTAAATGAGTTGGAAACTTAAACTGTTTACTATTTAAATTTTAAACGGGTTGACCTTATTTCGATCTGTTGACCTATTTAAGTAAATATGTTATAATAAAGTTACCAATTTACCCATTTAACCATTAACTTATTTATACAAAACAACTCACTGTGGATTTGAAGTAATGACATATCATTCTCAACAATTTGCGTGGTAATATAATTCGAGTTATATATACAAGTAGATGTCATTTAATTCATAGTCAAAGATAAATACAAGTTAAAATTACAAGTCTTACGTATATTTCAAAGAGTATTAATTATAACTTTCACCAAAGTTTATTGATTGGGTAACAATTATTCACCAAATGATTTGACCCATTTAACATGCCCAATAAAACGGGTTAAGTAGGTGTTTTTTTGAGTCGAAATCCTGATTTGAACATAACCCATTTAATTAAACGGGCTTACTGTGTTAACCCATTTAATTAAATGAGTTGAAAATTTCTACCTAAATCCACTTAACATTGTGTTCAGTTCATGTTGGTAATCGTGTTGGGTCAGTTTTTCCTAGCTCTGGTAAAGGACCTATATGGATACATCACATGTAATTGGAATACATTAATTTCTCACGTGATGAACTTTTTTATGAGATAATCCTATTATTGAAAAAATCCCACCCATTATTGACCATATTTCAATGGCCCAATCCCCTGGCCTAATGGGATCCATCCAGTCGCCCATCCTTATCTATATTCTATCTATCTATATATTATATTATAAATTCTATCTATCTATCTATATATATTATATTATAAATTGCAGAATGATTGTTGCTGACGTTTATTCCCTCCCGCAATTCTCAATTTCTATACATCAGACACTATTTACCGTTGATTCTGTCTAATATAAAATCCTAACAAAAAAACTAAGTCCATTATTTATCGAACAAAATTTCAAAAAAAAAAAATATCAATATAGTATTATTTGTAATAACTACACAGTTCCTTCATCCCTACCCCTTTCCCCCGCTCAATCCCTATCTTCCTATTAATCCTGGAAACATCTCTTCTACCGCTCACGTCCATCAAAAATTTTTACTTGTGGCCTTTGGGTGATGCTATGCTAATATTGACGATGTGTATGACAATGTTTATGGCAGCGTTTTGTGTCAATAGTGAGTGTATGCATACACATTCTCAGTTGTACCCAACTCTAGCATGGGTTGTGCCAAGGCCTAGGAGGTCAAGCATGGGGTGTGCCACGAGTCAGTCGGGCAGGGTCGAGGTATGCGATTGAAACGCTTGAGTTTGTAAATGAATGATCGGATGATGACCAAGATGATGAATGCAAGAAAAACTAACACAAAGGAATAAAATGGAACAACATATGATCTTGGCTAAAGTAAATCCACCACAAAGACCTAGCAGTACAACATGATTAGGTAAAGGAAGGATCCACCACTAATCAATAAAGGAATGACATTGCAACACCACCATTAGCACTAATGAATAAAGTAAATAAGATTTCGTTGGGGAATGAAAGCTATAAACTTCAATACATTCATGTCCAAATTCATCATATAATCTAAATCTTACAAAATATAGCATTGAGCTATATATAGGGAAAGAGAGGTTGCTAATTAAGAAAATGAACCCGGATTTACATCGGTCACTTGCGTGACTTAGGAGTGACACGTTTGTTTCTGGTGCAAGAGGTCAGACAAGCAGAATGGGTCACGGGCGTGACCTCTATTTCTTGCGCAAGGGCACCCTCCAACCAAGAGTCACGAGCATAACTCATGAGAGTCACGACCATGACCCTTGAAGGCTTAGGGAAGGGGTCACCCCTGTCATGATCGTGACTTGATTAGCCACGGTCGTGACATGCCACTAGTCATGGGCATCCCTTATAGTAGTCAAGACCGTGATAGCTGCCCAGCCAAACATGTCGCGACTCTTCCAAGAGAGAGTCACGAGCATGACTTTAGGGAGTCATGATCGAGACCGGCTGCTGGCCAGGTCTTCTTTCTTGTCTCCCAGGATTGATTTCCCTAGCTTATTAGTGCTGCTATCTCAGAACCCCTTAGAAAGCTTGGAGTGATCCCGAGGAGGATCCGAATCACCATAGATCCCATGGTCAAGGGTCCCACTTGTAGTGAATGTTGCACCCAACGCCGATCAAATCACGCCTCCAAGGTCTGGAGTCCACCTTGAAATGGACTCCACAACCCATCTTCGCTTGTTGGGAGGGGAGGGAGGTTTTAGCCGAGTCGATGACTATAGGGTTGTCAAAATTGACTGTATCCCAACATGGTGCATCAACACTGGCGTACTTGGGAATTAGAGCTTCAGAGGTGGTCGTGGTGTTGCACGGTTGACAGAACATGCAGTGCTTAGGGTCAGCCTGGGCAGTACCAAATTCATCACTACCCATGCTGCTTTATGGAAATTAGGCATGTTGCAGTTGCATTTTAGCACGGTTTGCGCCAAAGTCAACAGTGCCCGTGCTCAACGACAGTTTTCGCAGTTTTGTGGTGTTATTTCCGAATTATTTATGTTATGAGACATCTTATCTTTCATCAAACGTTTTAGCACCAATTTTCTCTCAACTTTCAGCATGCCTCCGTTGTTAATTACTCAAGTTTATTAATTGCAATTTAATTCAAGTGCAAGGTTTTATCATTATTCCCTTTCATATCTCCTTTGTTTTTAATTGTTCTTGTTTTAGGGTTTACTCTCCTCCTCTTTCTATCAATTGCCATGAATATGTGTTGCTAAATTCTTAACATAGGTTACGGATTTGCCACTAATATGTTAGTTTAATTATGATTAATTAGTGATTTATTTGTTATCTGCGCAATTGTGTGAATGAACTTTCATCTTGTCGTCCCTTGATTGAATTGATGTTAGGCTCGAGAAAATTTCATCTTTATTTTTTATGGGAAATTAGGTAGACTTCGAGAGAAGAGGCCTAATTATAGCGTAACTTAGCGGATGATTAGTTGGTTACAACTTAGATATGAGAATATTTTAGGTTGTAATTAGGGGAGAAATCGATGTATTGTAATTTATTGTTTTGGTTTTGTGAGAGCAACAATTAACACGATTGAGTTAGCTTAGTGATCTTAGAAAGAAGGCTTAGGCGATTCGAACTGTCTCTATTTCCCAATTCATTGAAATTGTGATTATTCAAGAAGTATTAATCGAGTTTTCTAGCGTGTTATTTTGGTGAATCATTGCCTAGGGTTTTCTTATTTTGTTTTCCCTTTATGAATTTAATAATGTTATCTGCAACAGTCCAGATTGTTTTCTTTGTTTAACTCATGAGGACATTGACCTTATACTTGAACGAGACCTATCTCTTTGAGATCAACACCTACACTTTCCTAGTTGTACAACACTATGTGTGAGTTGTGAAGGGGGAGATCAACTAACTATGAATATTGAATCGTTATGTTGTAACTCCAGTGAAAGATTGTTGGAGTTTGATGGATATCAAGTAATCTCTGATTAAACATACTGTAGTCCTATAATACATCAGTCTCATGGTTTTTTCTCATATTTGAGTTTTTCCAATCATGTGCATGCCGATGTTAATTTATTTCTAACTTTACCTTTATTATTATTTGTTATGTTAATATTACCCTAAATCCTAACAATATATTAAACTAAGGCATTCGTCATTACCCAATTTGGAAAAATTGTGAAAGTTCGTGTATAGATTCAGACATCCCGTATATATTTATAGCTCCATGCATGCTCTGCTGGAAAAATTTTCTAGTGAGGTTGTTCCCTGCAGACAGGGGCATACTTCTCTTGAATCTTATCAGAATTGTTTGTTCATCAAACTATATTTAAAAGTCCAATGATCTTATGATCATGGGAAATGAGGTGAAAAATGTGTAATGTACCAGAATTGCCCTTACTTTTCTCATATGAAGAAAAATTAAAAAAAATAAAAGAATATTTATTAGGGATATAATAGAAATTACAAACATTGGAATTATAAAATGGACAAACAATTTGAGACAAAGGAGTTAGGTAAATGGACAAACAATTTGGGACGGAGGTAGTAATTCACGATATGAATGACATCAATCAAATTTCCAAACACAAATTTCAAACAAACTACATGAATACACTGCACACATAAATCCAACTTAATGAATCAATTAATCAACCACCACATACATCTTCAAATACTGATACTATTAGGGATTCCCCTGCCAGTAAGCCCTGCCTCACTCGTCGGATAAAGCAACGTATACGGCAACTTCACCGGCCCAACACGATTCCTCCACTTCCCATCCCCATTCCTCTCAACAATCCCATCCTCAATCTCTGCCAATTTCTTCCCGAACCTCTCGAACGCCTCCAGTGGGCCCACTTCAGCGGTCCACTCAGGGGTGTCTCTCTGCCCGAGATACACCTCGTCCGACGAGTGCCTCGACAGGAGCTCGATCAGCGAGATCCCCAACAGAGTTTGCAGCTTGTTCGATATCGTTTTCAGGAACACTTTTTCCGGGTCTGTTTCGAGTTCCCGGTACTCGGGCGTGCCGGGTTCGGGCATGAACCGACGGCTTATGGTGGGCCGGTTCGGGTGGTACCCGGCGTACGGGTACTGCCCGAAGTTGACCGCCGCGTGCAGGGCGGACGCCACCCAGATGATGGTCGTGCAGGTCTCGGTTAGGGTTTCCATGGTTGTCAGTTGCGGCCACCATGGCTCGTCCTTCTTGTCGCCGTGGCCCTTTTCACGGAGCTCTGTCCACCAGGATTGGAGCTCGGTGTCGTTGGAAATGGTGTCGTCGGAGGTGTAGTAGAAGGAGCAGTAGTTGACGACCCAGGTTTTGATTGCGGACCAGATCTCGAGTGCGTCGACGGCATAGGGGTAGTCTTCGATGAGGAGTTTGTAACCGTGAGGACTTTGTGGGTCTGCCTCAGCTATTCCCCTGGAATAGGAATTTACAAGCAGAGAGTAATGTCAAACGATTAAATATCATTAGCACGAGGTATACTGACTTTTTGGTGAAATGTTTTTCTGGTGCCCTAACTTTTCAAAATTAATTTTGAGGTACGTTTACTTTTTGAATTAGTAATTGTTTGGTGCTTTTCTAACCATTAATTTTATTAAGTCACCAAAATACCCTTATTCTTCCCTTTTTGAAGAAATACCCTTGAAGAAGAAGAATGAGGGCATTTCGGTCACTTAATAAACTTAGTGGCCGGAAAAGCACCAAATAATTACTAACTCAAAAATTAAGGGTACCTCAAATTTAGTTTTGAAAAGTTGGGGTATCGAAAAATAGTTTATCCAAATATTGGGGTACCTCCGAGTAATTTTTTGAAATCTTATGAGTTTTTTGCATTTTAGACCCCGAATTTTAGGGGTATTTATATTTTAAACCCTTGGTTTTCAACATTAATTTTTTAGACCCTAAAGTTTGTAGCTAGGCTGAATAAAAAAGGACCTTAAAGTTTGTGGGCTGAAAAAAAAGGCCTCTGTCTGATTCTTTATTTCCCTCCCATGTTTGAATTTATCTCCCGATTGACGTCAAACTTCAGGACTATAGCTAAAACTAATATTGAAGTTATAATACACCTCTCTTATTCATGTCGAGGCTACTTAGACCTCTGAGTACATGGTTTTAAGTAACTCCAACATGAATAAAAGAGGTTTATTATAACTTTAATATCGGTTTTAACCTTAGTCTTGAAATTTGATACCAATCAGGAGATAAATTCAAACATGGAAAGAAAAAAAAATAGGAATTGGGTTTTTTTTCACCTCACAAACTTTAGGGTCTTTTTTTTCAGCCTACAAACTTTAGGGTCCAAAAAGTTAAAGTTGAAAACCAAGGGTTCAGAATATAAATATCCCTAAAATTCGGGGTCCATAATGCAAAAAACCCTAAATCTTTATGAGCACAAAATGAGTCTTAATAAAGAGTCGGGACATTAATGGGTCATATAAGATCCATTAGTTTGATTTGGGATAATGGGGCATATATGTATATATATACCTCTTGACAAGATCCGTCGGAACAGCTTGCTCAGTGAAAACCCAGTCCTTATACATTGCAGATGACCATTCCATGGAATATTTACCCGGAAAAACAGTCTTCTCAAGCAATCCTTCAGCATTAAGGAGGATCTGTCGTGCTACCCCATTTATATTCATGGTGTCACGAAAATGAGGTTGCAAAAGCTTGTGAATTGGATGCAGCACACTCAGTTGCCTATTTGTAGCTATTACAAATGGTTCCATCACTGCATGAGTTCTCATCCTGTACGGTAACAACACGAGCGATAAAGTTTAGAAAATAAGTTCAGTTCAGAATAAGTTTAAAAATAAGCTTCAAAGAACAGACCATATATAAGTTTCAGAGTACATACCAATGGCTAACGAGTTGATGGTTGCCCGAATCATCAACCGCAACATAAGCCTTGGCTAGCTGCCAAATTGACCCTTGAACCCCGTCATGGGATGGAGTAAAGACCTTGCTAATGGCACCCAATTGATCTCCCTCCGGATGAGGCAGACTCAGTTCAATTGCCAATGGCTTCAAAGTTCCATCATCTTTCAAGAACAGGACAGTTCTGCTGGCATACACCTTGGAGGATGTTGAGTTTATCTTCCTTAGGAATGGCATCAAGGTGTCGTGATGATCCAATATGAATACCCTCTTCGCCTTTATTGCCTATTGAAATTGAAAACACTCGTATCGTTTCATCATTTGAAACTGAAAGTTGTGTGTTTAATTAATCAATTAAAATTGTTACCCACCTCTTCTACACTTAAGTCGTCCATGTTTTGCTCAATGTCCTTGGCGGTGATTGTGCTGTTTTGATTTCCGTATGTCTTGGGATCTAACTTGCTCTTTGGAGGAAACTCCTGCATTAGATGAAAAAGGCATTCATAGTTTAACACAACTCTTAGTGTGTGCCTCACTTCATGTCGGAGAGATTTAGATATAAATAGTTCCTCGTAACTCAACACACATTAATCTTGCTTGCAATATATATAAAACAGAACATGGATATTCCAACCAAAACCTACCTCAAGGCGACGAATGACAAGAGGGTTATCTCCGGCCAACATTTCCCTTGCAAACTCTTCATCAGTCCTCCAAGCATTCTTATCCTCTACAATGTCAAAACCATGCATATGTTACACAATACCTCATATTACTCTCCTACATGGACTTACAAAATAAGAGAACATTATCAAAAAATTACTCGGAGGTACCCTAAGTTTTGGTGAAATGTTTTTCAGGTACCCCAACTTTTCAAAACTCATTTTGGGGTACCCTTAGTTTTTGGATTAGTAATTATTTGGTGCTTTTCCGGTCATCAATTTAGTTAAGTGACCAAAATACCCTTGTTCTTCAATTTTTGAAAAGATACCCTTGAAGAAGAAAAATAAGGGTACTTTGGACACTTAATAAAATTGATGGCCAGAAAAACACCAGATAATTACTAACTCAAAAATTAAGGGTACCTCAAAATTAGTTTTAAAAAGTTGGGTACCGAAAAATAGTTTTCCCAAATATATTAGGATACCTCCGAGTAACTTTTTGGAACATTATAATCAACTATTATTCTAGCAATAACATGCTCATTTTCTACATACCTTTGATTACATCAGGCATGGGGAACTTAAGAACAGGAGCCCCATCCCTCTGCAGAAACGCCTTCAGGAACTCAAACGGTATTGCCTCCCTAACCTTATCAAAAATCGGGTCATCCGGAAGCTTGATCCCCCCTTCATATATACCAATCTCATCCTCAAAACTGTCAAACTCGTTGGGAGTCTTGTCCACCAGAGACTCCAGCGCCGCAACCAAGTCCTGTGACACGGACTTGAGCGCGTACCCCAGGAAATCCGCCATTTTAACGTGCCCGAATCGCTCGTCTCGTGGGACGTACACTTCCAACCCCTTGATAAGAGGGAGTCGGCTCTCGGTGTGGGGATCCGTGGCAGCCGGCGGGCGGGCCGTCTTGCCCCGACGAGGATACGGATACTCGACGGACCCGCCTAGGACAGGTCGGACGTACTTTGAGCCTTTGTCGGGGTCGCCCAGGTCGTTGTAGTAGGCGTAGTCGTAGACACGGTCCCATTCCTCCAGCTTGCCTTCTTGGCCGGTTCCTCGTAGAGCTTGTAGCTCTTCCTCTCGATACTTTGTCAATGGTGCGGGCGTTTGGTTCGGAAGATATGTCTGTTATAACGCTCATAAATTAGTATATGAATGCTTATAAATCAGTAGAAGAATGTTCATAAACTATAATATATAGTCTTGCTCATAAACTTATACAAGAATGCTCACAATCTTATGAATAGGATGATCATAAACACTAACAGTTTTGCTTATAGAATACAAAAACAAAGTAGAGATTATTGGAAAACAAAAGTTGAAAGTAAGGATTATTAAAATCATTCCCACGCTAATCATCCTTTCTGCAAACGGTAAGTTGTGAATATGGATAATTCGATATATTGAATTAGAAAAGTGGTATGTACAATAATAATATGAATAACTACAGATAGTACAAATGTTATCCCAGAAAATAACAAGATGTTGTAAAGAAAGAAATAAGACCTGATTGGTGAAGAATACGCGGTCCTTGTTGTATCGATCAGCTGGGTAGACCCAGGAGTTGCATACAAAGTGGACCGTACCATGTTGAGGGACGTTTTGTAAGGTGAGCGTCTTTAGGTAAAACTGAGAGTGGTGTTCATTTCTTACAATCACAGCACCAGGAACACCAACGCTCTCGTCCCACTCAAATTCAACCCCGAACGCCAAGTCTCCGGGAGTCAATCCGCTGAATTTTTGCTGCCATTTTCCCAAGTATGAAGGTTTTCCCAGCTTTCCTTTGCCTTCTGTGGTTACCCAAACACAGGGGGAAATTAGGCAAATCTCCAAGTTAATTATTATTTTTAAAGTACTATTAAGCAAAGTCTTAAAGCACTACCAAAGTTCAAAACTGCAAGAACATGAAGAGCATGTGTACCGTGTTATAAGAGTACCTATGTCTCAAAATATTTGTCTTTTGACTGAATTTTGACCATTAATTACTGACAAATTACAATGAGTTACGAT
This sequence comes from Portulaca oleracea, assembly GCA_029582165.1. Taxonomy (NCBI): domain Eukaryota; kingdom Viridiplantae; phylum Streptophyta; class Magnoliopsida; order Caryophyllales; family Portulacaceae; genus Portulaca; species Portulaca oleracea. Next base: position 6,911,182 of record CM055887.1, read on the forward strand.
ATGAAATTATTGTCATTAGAAAGATACCTTAGTAAAAATTAAAATGATGGTAATTTCATGTCGTAACTCATTGTAATTCAAATAATTAACAGTCAAAATTTAGTTAAACAATAAATATTTTGAGATAGAGATAATAGAAAGAAAGGAATAAATAATGAGATATTTTTAGCGAAAGCTCCAATTTGAATAGATTTATATATAATAATAAAAGAATAAAAAAAGGTCTAGGCTGTGGATCCAAAATTTGGTTCACCCAAGTGGGACGTGATAAGATAGGTCTTTCTTGACCTTTGTTTTTATAATGTTTTATTTCTTTCAAAATTAAACAAAGCGGTAATTATTACTTGAAGGATTGATACAACATTTGCACCGTTTATATGACCTGCCACCAATAAGTTAATATCGTGGAAGTATGTTGTACACTTGCTAATATTCAAACTTCAAAGAAAAGAGTGAATCCTCAAGTTCAAATTTCTTTCACTTCTCCAGGTATTACAAAAGGTGTTAGACGTGAATTTAAGTTTCCCTAATTTCAAATTTGGATGACATTTAAGACAATATATTAGCAGTTGTCAAAAATTTGGTTCATCCCATTATAAAAAACTTAGATATGATTATAGATTTTTCATTTGAATTTTAATATCAACAGTTCTTTTCAAAATTTATTTTGTTGTTTAATCAAAATTTAGGCTTGTCTAACAAAAATAAACTTTAAAATATTGGATATCAGACTTGTATTTGTTTTTTTGTCCAATAATTAATTCGTTCAAACTTAGAATAACCTCGACCTCCATATTTCTTAAGCATAACACTAATATCAAGTATAATCCAAACTAATATTATACATAAATTATATAAAATTATATTTTTATTTATAGATTTTTAAATTTACAGAGACACTGATAAAGTAAACTTTATTTGATTTAAGCCTTATTTAATATTTATATTAACCATATAAATGATAATTAATCCTAACTACCAAATAATTGATGTTAAAAATTATAATAATTATCAAATTGACATTAAAAAAATACTTAAAAATATCTTGTTAAAAAATTAGGTCATTATAGTATACTTTCTCTGCTTCAACATATTAGCACCTACTTCTTTTTTATTTACACTTAACCCTATCTCTCACTTCATTTTCAATTACGTGGTGATGACTAATTTATTAACTTCGTCATTATCAATTATTTTTTTCTTCTCTTTTTACAATATCAACACGTGACATTAGTTTGGACAATCTGACCAATTTATTTAGAATTGGTTAATAATTTTGTGTCACATTGATATTTCTTCAATATTCCAAAGCAGTAATTATAGTTAAAATGAAACAGGGGTAGCACCGTAACAGTATATAATAACTTAAATATTTTGTTGCGAATGGGCTAGTTGCTTGATAGCATTATAGTGGTTTTCTATGTTGAAGATTATGAGATTAATTTTCATGATCTGTATTTTTTTTTTTGTATCGGAATAAATTATTTATTCTTAATTGCCACTGACATATATCATTAGAATAGATTATTTGTTCTTTCTATTGATTTGTAAAATTGGATAAAGTAAGGTTGGATAGGTGTAATTAGGCTCAGGTAGAGATAGACAGTGAATGTTTTTAAAAGCGGGTGCATTTGAATGGATTTAGATAGAAACAAGAAGCGTATTAAATCTAGATTGTTAATAATCATCATAAATTTCACCTAAACTACTTTAAAAACTATATAGAAGTATATTTAAATTAACAATTCGAGATGATTATTAACCATCTTGATTCAAGAAACACATCATTTTCATAAATATAGAACTATGCAACAAATGTGTATTTTCTTTCTGGGAGATTCTACCATAATTGAATTTATTTTCAACTATGGTAGTTGAAATGTATAATTGCCCTTAATTTCGCCATTAAAAATTAAAATTAATATATACATTCACCATAGGACTTGTTACAATAAGTAAATCTATATGTTAAAGTTATAATTTTTTACAAAATTGAACATTCACCATAGGACTTTTTTTCAACTATCGTAGTTGAAAAGTGAAAAGACTATTAATTTTACCATAAAAATTCAAAATCAATGTAAGTTGATCAAAGTAACTTGATACAATAATTAACTATGTTTAGGAGGATATAAATCTTTTTAAAAAATATGATTTATTTTTAATAAATAAATGGTATAAAATTTTCAACTACCATATTGAAAATACATTCAACTATGGTAGAATTTTCATTTCTATTATAGTTGATAAAATTGAACTATCATTTATATTTATTGATCTAACTAATAAGTGCTCTACTTTTGTAGTTGAGATATATGTAACTACTAAAAAAATATTATTAAAATTTACAAAAAATATGAATTATATACAATTTTAGGTAGTTATTAACCATCTTAGTTAAAACACGTATGATTATCTTATCCGTAAAATGAAAATGGATAAAGTTGGGCGGTGGCAAAAGAAAATGACTTTCTAAACCTTTTACGTAGCAGAATTTTAAGAGTATTTGATTCAGGCCCAGTTTGGTAAATAGCTATTGACTATTGACTGTTGACTATTAGCAGTTTGCATTGACTGTTTACTATTGACTATTTGGAAAAAAAATGTGTTTGGTAAAGTTAGATGTTTTTCAAAAAATTATGTTGAAATTTCATTTATACCCTTTACAAATAATACTTTTAGGATGACATTTATATAATTTTAGACAACTTTTGGATTAAAATGGTTTTCCTACAATAAGTCATTCTCAACAGACCAACTGCTCTAACTAGCCTATCGAAAATTGGGGCCAAAACAGTCAACCAAATAAGTTGTTTACCAAACACATGAATAACCTCGATCTTTTAATAGCCAATAAATCAACTTTTGCAATAAGCTATTTTAATTGATATGTGTCACGCAAATGCCACTTGAGCTTGAAGCGTACATGGTGCAAAGGCTCCCTCTACCTTTCGCAAATGATTATGCATGGGGTGTTACGATTCGAACATAAGGCCTCTTGTTCATGAGTCTAGCTCTGATACCATATGGAACCATTTCAACCAAAAACTTAAACTAATGATTGAAGGCTCAGTAATAGTTTCATACTCTAACAATGTCGTTTAACAAATAGGGCCATAAACTAAATTTTAATTGAGACCATAAAATCTTTGGATTTGAGAGAGGAGCAATGAGGAAAGAAGTTGAGGAAAACTAACCATGGTCAGGATTGGTAGCACTAACAAGTTGGAAAGAGATCTTGTTCCCAAAGAGTTCATCAAGTCCATCAAGGATAGAAGCATTGAAGTCATTGAAATCCAACACATTCTTCTTCATCAACACAACTCTTCCTCCTATCTTCTCCTTGCTACTTCCATGAGGAACAAGGTTGTCCACAAGCTTGTTCAACATCTCTCTCTCTCTCTCTCTCTCTCTCTCTCTCTCTCTCTCTCTCTCTCTCTCTCTCTCTCTCTCTTTGTTTTTTCTCTAGTTGAGTTTTAATAATTGATAATAGTTATAGGCTTTGTGACTTTGGAAAGAGGGTATTTATAAAGAGGGAGGACAAGTTAGGTGAGTTGATGAGCAATGAATTGAATGTGAAAGCTACAACATATAATATAATTAGCCTCCATAATGGATTGAATTCTATTCTCCCTTTGGGAAATGACTGGTGGCTTTGTAATGACTTGGAACTCCTTAATTGGTAACACATTTCCCCTTTGCCTCCCTCTTTTAAAAACAAAAATGTCATTCTCACTCGCGAACAAACAAATACATGCATGCACAAAAATTCATTGGCACCATTTTTTTTAATATTGTTATAATTTATATCCAAGGTTGAAAAATTACAATGTTATTCTTTTACGAGATGACGATGATACGTGTTATAATTTATCAACGATAAATATAGTATTTAACGACTCTATTTATAAGTATAAACGACATTCTAATTATATCGTGAATATATATTTAATTAAGCTGATTTTGTATTTAAGAAAAATGTAAATAGAAAATACTTTTTTATGTAATTTATGACTTAAAAGAACTTTTACTCTAATAAAACATACATTTTTAATGATTTAAACGTATATAAGTATAATTTTCTAAGAGAACTGAAAGTAATTTATAATAAATAATGACCATCATAATTTAAACAACTCATTATAAATTTAAAAAACCCCTTTAAAAAATGAATTATAAATCTCTAACACACTCATATATAGTAATAAAACAAATACACCTAAGCTTCATTTTAAGCAAACCTCCCCAAGCAGTAACTCGTAGTATCACCTTATGGAAATAAGAGACTCCTGAAAAGCAAGTTATGCTCCTAATGGCAAACAAATATTGTAAAACGTACAAAGAAGTACTAATTTTTTTTTAAAATAGGAAGTAACTGTTTTCTAATGGCCCATTATCACAACAGAATCCCAAAACAGTCATATAATTCTTTTGGTAAATCAACCAAATCTTATCCTAGAAAAATTAAGGGTTTGTTTTGTAATCTACTTCAGCTGCAAAAATGAAAAGGTAAAGTAGAATTGTATAGGAAACAAGCATCTTTTGCTTTTGTCAGAGAAGGTATTTTGGATATGGTTAAAGTGGTGAATAAAAACACTACAAATGTTGTTAGTGACAACGATACAGCCTACAAATAACAAGTGTCCTCTAAGATTACCTACAAGTTATACCATAAAATCGGATTCTTGAAAGACTATATATTGTACTTTGAAGCCTTCAGGGCATTGGACGCTAATGTATTGAAATTTTTTTTTATTGGACAATAATATAATGTATTTTGAAAGATGTTAGACAATAATGTACCTTAAATGATTTATTCAGTGATAGTTTTACATGTCGATTCAGCCGGTGATGGTCTTACGTAGCATATTTTATATAACTCACTTGGAGTTGCTGAAATGACATTAATTTAGTCAAAATTTAAGGAAAATTCTATTTGGTAGGCTTCAACATTTTCGCCTCGCAGCCTTCTCTTTGAATGCAAGATATAACCTTTTCTCCTCTTGTATCTCAAGTGCGTCATTCAGGCGTTTCGACTTCATTGGCAAGGCCTTCATCCAAGGCCCATATTGTAGATCCTCCGTCGGGGTATTGCGATCAATGGTATCACACCCTTTCAAAACATGCCCTAGTTTGTCACACCTGTTGGAATTCACCTATGAGTAAAAATATCTCACATCGGAAAAATAAAGAGAAAGGATATAGTATATAAGTAAAGTGAGATAGTCCTTTTAATACCAATTAGTTTTAAGGTGGAACCTCACTTAACTTGTGTACCATGGGCCATTGTTGAAGTTGGCTCCCACCTTGGGTCTCTCCAACAAGTGGTATCAGAACCGATGGTTCGTTCGGTTGGGCGCAAGGTGCGGGAAAGTGGTCCCGTAAAAATCACTATGGACAGGAGCAGGGACCATGGCGCGTACGCGGTTGCGTCTCCTGAATGTGCAGAGTGGTGACATGAGTAAGGTGCGACTGGGACTCTTGAGACAGAGTGGTGGCATGGGACTCTATAGAGTAAGGTACGGCTATGATGGGCTTATGATGGTGACTTGAAACCTTGGCAATAATAGACTTCTGATCAAGGGGTAGAAATTCAATGTGTGAAGGGGGAGATTGTTGGGATTCACCCATGAGTAAAAATGTCTCACAAAGAGAAATGTCATGGTATATAAGTCAAGTGGGCTACTCCTCTAAACACCAATTGGTTTTAAGATGGAACCTCACTTAACTTGTGTACCATGGGCTTGTTGAAATGAGCTCCCCCCTTGGATCTCTCCAACAACATCCAAAATTGAATTTCGGTAGCTTCAGATATTTGAATTGTATCCATATAGATTTCCCTCCTATCTTCACCATAAGCCCTCATCTAAGCGGTTTTTTGTCGTCCACGTCCATCCGAAAGAAAAGCGGCTTTCAACTCCATACATGAAATTCTCATCACATCCTACGTATCTCCCTATCTTGTCTCCCAAGATTTTTGCGAACGCTTCTGTTTGCCGCACCATCGGCACATCATAGGCCTTTACCCAGAAAGTGCGTCGGGACAAAGACAATGTCCGAGTATTGTTCCGTATCATTCCACTCCTTTAGCAAAAGAATTTCATCGTCAAAGGTCCATTGGCCCCTTATTAAGCATATATTGCTTGTCATCCTCCGAGAAGAACTGGAATTGAATAAGAAGAGATTATCCGAAAGTTCTATTACTACCACATTGTTCGTCGGTCTCCACAAGCTCTTCAATACATTCCACATCACCTTTGAATTGAAGGGGTTCTGGGTTAGAAGACGCCCAACGAGACTTAAGCAATCCTCTCCTTGTCTATGAGTATTTCGTCTTCAAGCTCTACCACTTCCTCTTCCTCTCTTCCTCTTCTGTTAGACGCAGCCTTCCCATATCCAACTTTATACCTCCTTCCATCTCCATTCTTGCTAAACCTCTTGTCACAAACCAGCTCTCAGATAGGAACCAAAGCCTAAAAAAACACTCCTTGAGACTCAGTCGTAGAGGAATGCAAAAAGCCCACACAGTCTACCGCTGGAAAACTCTAGGGTTAAGGGTACTCGGGTTTTCGGAGGAGAGAGGGAGCAACTGTATTTGTTAGTAAATGATTATTTTACTTTTATGATCTTATTCAACGAATATAAAATAATAAGTCATTAAGTTAGAGATGATCATCATTTTGCAAAAGTAATTACTCAATAAACTGTTAGTCACGTCAAACTAAGAAGTCATTGTCCGTTACAAATTATTCATGATCATCATTTCAAAATTTGCGAAAAGATTAACCTTAGAAAGAATTTGTTTCAAGAGACATTTCATCCAACAATTTGCATGGTACGTAATATTTAATTTTAATAAAATATTGTGTGAAAAATTATTGATCAAACCTCAAACAACTTAATAGTCAATTATTTTGAAAAGGATGATTGAATATATATATTTGTTATTATAAGCCAGAAAGGCCAGAAAATACAAAGTCATAGACATACAAAGCCACCATAATATTTGCAACCATACATTAGGATCCCCATAATCCATGAAGCCATTTATGAACTTGATTTAAAGAGAGGCACGTATACAAACACGGATGCAAATAATTTTATTAAGTCAAGAAACTTATAACATATTTTTCATATAATATTTTATTAATAATTAAAATATTTTATTAATAACTGAAATATTATATTTTTAGGATATTATTTTTTACTACGAATTGAATGATGATACTCCGTCTATTTCATATTAATTGTCCAAATATACTTCTTCTTTATCAAAAAATTACAACATTATATTCTTATGATATTATTTTCCGTTATGAATCTAATGATAGTACTTTAGTGTACTAGAATATTGTATATGTTGAGAAGTTAATGACATCATCGGACAATTAATATGGAACGGATGGATTAGTTTCGTATAACAAATCATTATATATTGAATAATTAATAATCATAGAATTTAAAGTTTAACTGATATAATATGACAAATTAATAACACGAACCGAAAAAAATATATTACTCCCTCCCTTTTTTATTAACTGTCACTTTAATTTTCGCGTCAGCCAAATTTTAAAAAATTTGACCATTAATATGTCAACATACACGAAAAATATAATTCCCCAAAAAAGCATCACAACCAATCCAATCTAATCAAATCCAATCCATCCAAAAGTGATTCCAACCAATCCAAAGAACATGGTGGATTGGTAACTCTTTCCAATCCAATCTAAACCTTACATAATTCCCCAAACACTTTTCCTCTATAAAAACACAATTCCCCAAAAAAGTATCCAATCCAATCCAATCCAACCAAACTTCATTTTATCCAACATATAATGATTGAACTCAAATATACAATTAATATAATTAGATTTGTCACAAAAGATAATTTTATATGAGTACAATGATGTGTTTTTCACAAATATATTATGTTAATGGATAAACCAGTGTATTGGCTATCTTGAAAAGTAAAAAATAACAAGTATTATGGAGTAGGATTAGTTTCTATAATTACTTAGTTAAAGGGTCATAATTTTTAAATAGGTGCGTATTAGGATTAGTGTTGATCTTTGTTTTGTAATGTTGTTTCCGGCCATTCTCCATATTTTATTACAATTATTACCAATATATTTCCTCATTTTTCTCTTTTTTACACTTTTTTCATATATATTCTCTCTGCTCACATACTACATCGACCACACTTTCCACAAATTTCATCATATCATTATTCCACATTTCACCGCACTTTCTACAATTTCACCACACCACATAATTACCGATTTACCGTATCTTACCAACCGTACAAAAGAATATAGTCTTAACTATACTTTGTGAACTTTTAAGTGTCTTGGCTTTCAATAATCATAGCTATATTTTGTGAATTTTTAAGTGTCTTGGCTTTCAATAATCGAAAAAAATAAATGGGTAAAGAAGCTAGGCATAGTAGGCTAGAGGATAAAGCATCACGGTCACAAACCCCTAGTCCTTACCATTTAATTTCTACATATTGTCCTATTGTTACGTCCAAATTGAAATAACTGGAAGAAAGAAAAAAAAGCAATTATATGTTTATAAATAGGTATGTAAAGTCATAAATGAATCCAACACCCAACAACCTACATCTTTAAGTTGATTGCATTAATGATTAGAAACAGAATTTCTGTTATCTTATCATATGGCGTCTTTAAGAGTCGTGTTGTTGGTGAGCCGTGCAAAATCTTTAGACCTGATCATGCATCATCGATTCTGGGCAAAATTCTAAGATCGAATGTGTGAGGATTTCCCTTGTTGTTTCTTTTTATGCCTTTCGTTTGGCTTCATGCATATGGATTCTTGGATGAGTGATTGTCCTGCTCTCTTCCCAATATTTTAAGTGGCTTGTGAATTGTGATCAAATTATTAGTAGTCTCTCCCTTTCACAATAGATATTACGTGGTGTTCAATATTTTTTTTAACTGAGAAATTATAGCATATTTTATCAAAAAAATATAATATTGTAATTTTATGGTATTGCCTCCGTTCCATACCCGTTCTTTTGTGCGTTAACGCAACCTACCGCAACCCAACCCTATCACAACCCTACCGTAACATCACATATCGCAAATTACCATTACCTTTTAACTATTTCTACCACAACTTATCGCAACGCAAACGTAAACGCAACGCACAAAAGAACGGGGAAAATGCCGTCTTTGGAAATTATGCAGTCAAACTTTAAAATTTTTGATCAAAAAATTCTCAAGATATGCAATGACTTGTTATATAAGATTACTACCATTTAGACCTGGCAATTTCTGACCCGACCCGATAACCCGACCCGAACCCGCCCGAAATTTATGGGTTTTGAACACGATTTTTTCAACTAAACCCGAAAATTAGCGGGTCAAACCCGACCCGCCCGTTTGACCCGAAAATTTAACTTTTTGAGTTAAACTTTATTAAAATTTGTGACTTTGCATTCAGATTTTTAACTATTAAACTATAAGCGCAACTTATTTATTTGTTATTTATCTAATTTAAGTTAAAATAGTTACAATAATCTATCGTTGTTAGAAGATAATCATATTTTATTATGTATATTGTACAAAAAGTAGTATTTAGAGGCCATTTTTTAAAAAGAAAAAGCGAAAAAGGTCGCAATCATAACCCGTTGGGTTGACCCGAAACCGAAATATACCGCCCGTATTTTCCCGAACCTGATATACGACCGACCCGAAACCGCCCGCCCGACCGAATTGACAGGTCTACTACCATTACACTCGTAACGAAAAATATATCATAAAAGTATAATATTGGTAATGAAGTATTATGTAAGAAATTATTAACATTTAAGACCGTGGTAGTTAACTAAATGACAATTATTATGGAACTGAGGGAGTAGTATTTTTCCTTATGAATATAATGATAATATTTTTATATAATAGAATATAATAAACAATTTATGTCCAAAGAATCCAAAACTTAACTTTAAGTAACCCATAACAACTATTAAGAAAGGAGGGAGGATTGGAGTACTTGAGCATATAATATAAAGACTTTCATAATTATTTGTCACCTTTATAATTCAAATAACTATTATTTCCTTTTTACTCCTAATAATAACTTTATGTAAAACCCCGCAAATTTCAAGTGCGTTGACCATTATGAAGTTAGTAATTTAAGTTGACTCCGTTAATTATTCAGAATTCGTTTATGGTTATCTATGCTAACACTTGAGCTCGTAGGATCGTTGAGGGACTAACAAGGGCATTATAGTAATTTTATGTGTTACGGGAGGGTGCTTGGGAGTAAGGGCATATTGGTAATTTCATGTGTTGTTATTATTAGTATTATCGTTATTACTATGTGATTATTATTATTATTATTATTATTATTATTATTATTATGTAATTATTATTTTTATTATTATTGATATTGTTATTGTTGCTATGTGAATATTATTTTATTATAATGGTTATTGTTATTAGTATTATTATTAGTATGTGTTATTATTATTAGGAGTATTATTATTATTATTATTATTATTATTATTATTGGTACTAATTAGGAATTAAAATCGTATTCTTGTTAGAAGTAGAAGTGGAGTTAGATTAGAACTAAGTTATTGTTATTATTATTATTATTATTATTATTATTATTATTATTATTACTGTTATTATATAATTATCATTATTATTATGTGATTATTATTACTATTACATGATTATTATCATTAATATTATTAAGTGATTATCATTGTTATGTGACTAGTATTTAATTCCTCTTATACAATTATGAGTATTATGTATTGTATTATGTTTTATTACTATTATATTTTGTTGTTGTTATTATTATTATTAATTACTTTTCTTACATGAAGAGTTATGGAGTAGTATTGTTACGTGGTTAGTAGTATTACCACCATTAATTTGGATTAGTATTAGTAGAGTTATTTTATTAAGAATAGTATTATTAGTAGTGATCATGGTTATTAGCAAGTAGTAGAATCATATCAGAAGGAGAGTTGGTTATGGATTAAAGGTCAAGTCAATTAACGAGATCTTTGGAGATTAGATTGGGATTAAAGGTGGATTAGGGGGAGATTAGGGTTAGGTTGATAATTAAACCTAGCACTAAACACAACCACACACGCAGACCCTATTTTCTTCTCTCTGAGTTTCTCCCTATTCTCTCACTCCCTCTCCGCCATCCCTTGCCGCCACCACTGCCGCCGAACCATCGTCGGTCGTCGCTCCGAACCCCAGCAACCACCGCTGAAATCCACGACCACCATTGCCGCCGCTGCCACCTTGACGACGTCAGACGACGACTTACACACACCCCGTGCCACCATTGCTGCCTCAGAGTCGCAACACCGCCCAGACGTGCACCGTTGCTCTTCTACGTGCTGATGCTCTGTTCTCTTCCGTTGCCCTCGGTCGTCGTCGTCACCGCCCAGGACGTAGGGGAAGACGACGGGTTTGCTATATTGTCCAACCATCGCAACCATAGGCTTCACAACGCCGTGACTACCGACCCGACGTACCCAGGCCTCCACCGACGCACCGGACACCAAAAGCCGCCTTGACTCGCCGTAAACCACCAGACGACCACCGAGTGTAACTCTCTGTTCCAAATTCGAGTTCTTGATTGGTTTCATTCATGCTCTATTCGTATGGGTCTGCACTGGTTCTTTGATAATCATGTATTGGGGTTTCTAAGCGTGATAATTGTGCTTAATTAAGTACTATAAGTAAGTAATCATCAAGATCAGTCTTTGGTGTGTTAGTTAAGCAATTAGATGATTCTTTTATCCTTCTGTGGCTGAAACATGATACCCTTTGTGATTTATATGAAGAGTATGTGTAGGGCTAATGATGTGATTTTATTCATGAACTAGAGTGTTAATTATTATGACTAATGCTTATTAGCTATGTGATTATATATTCTGTTTATGTATGCTACTGTGATGTCACTCATATGATTCAAATTATAATTCTTGACTAATTAATTAGATGATTATAAGTTACTTTTATTTATTCATGTGACTATTAGGTAATTCATATTTTGTAAAGCATGTTAGGGTCGTAAGTTTAATTATGAGTTTCAAATTTATGTGATAAGTATTATGCTTGGTAAATCATGTTAGGGTTCTTGTTAGTATTATCCTATGCACGAAGTAAAGTTAATTGTGTTGTTTTGATCAAAGTATTAGTTTTATTTATTAGCATGTTGTAATGTGTAAAAGATTATTTTACAATTTAGTTTTGATGATAGGAGGTTTGATGTTTGGAACTTAGTTGGATTAGGATTAATTAATTTGGATCTTAGTTACTGTTCTAAGCCCTAATTAGGACCCCGGGATCGATTGGTGGAAGTTAGAACCGAAAACTATAAATTAAATAAGCACCGGGATCGGGACAGTTTTGTTAGTGTCTAAAGATCGGGTCACCACATATAGTTGTCCTTTGATCGAACCCTTTGGACTGGAGGTTCCCCTAGATGTTACCTTTCATAGGAATTTTGCGGAACGGACTTTTGAGTTGTATAGCTCGAGTTATAGTCATTTTACCAGAACCTGTCGGAACTGGACCAGTTGGAGAATTTGGTACTTTTAGAGTCTTTCGAGGCTGATATGGGCTTCGTCGTCAACTTAAGAGTTTTAGTAGACATTCCAAGGTTTTCGAAAAGTCCAAAACCATACCCATAGGATGTCGGGAAGTCAAGGTTTGACCCTTTTTATGTAGACGTTGTAATCTGTTTTGTCAATGTTACTTATTAATAAAAGTGTTGTTATGTGAAAGTGATGTTTTGAGCTGGTTATGTGATTATTTGGAATGTATTAAATGTTTTAAAGTGTAAATTCATGATTGATAGGAGCCTATAGGGTTCCTAGGGGAGGGTTAGTTAGAAGGTAGTTAATACTAACTTCGAAGGGCGCGTTTTGATTAGAATAATTACTTTTATTTTAGGCCCGAGCTAATTCGCGTCGTTAGTGAGCTCAAGTGTGTTCGTCTTAGCTGTGAAGTGAAGTTAATCAGGTAATGTCTATGCTCTAATCCCCACTGGGATGCTCTTTAAATGTGTTTTAATGTTTTCTAATTTGTTTTAATAATTGCATCCCGAAAGGGGGCTTTATGAGGAAAATGTGACCATCTGCTTTGGATAACTGATTGTAATTGTTTATGCTTTGATTTTATTAAGTTGAGAAATTGGATGGTCTTTTATTAGTGGTTTTATTATTGGTTTTGATAAACCTGGGTTGGGTTTGACTTAAGAGTTGTGAGCTGAGTTTGAATAATATACTAATAATTCAAAGTGAAACTTTAAGCGGGTTTACTCTTTGATGCCTTTGGTAGGCGATTATTTTTGCGGGTGATAACCCTGAGACCAGGATTTGGTATCCTGTATGGGTTATGTGTCAGGAGATCAGGGTTTCATCCCTGATATAGGATAGATGATTTTTGATGCCTTTGGTAGGCGGTTCTTTGATGCCTTTGGTAGGCGATTGTTTTGCGGGCGATAACCCTGATACCAGGATTTGGTATCCTGTATGGGTTATGTGTCAGGAGATCAGGGTTTCATCCCTGATATAGGATAGATGATTTTTGATGCCTTTGGCAGGCAATTGTTTGATGCCTTTGGTAGGCGAATGTTCTTGATGCCTTTGGTAGGCGATATTACCTTATGGGATTTGATATCCCGCCCGCATAATAAAATGGATTGGTTGGGTTGAGGAAAACAGTTAAGGGTTCAAAGGTTTGTGAAATGATTTGACTTGTTCCCTCTCCCTCAAATGAATTGAAATGAACTTAACTTGTTTTTAACGTTAGGGGTAGACATTATTGAGATTTCCCCCTCATTTTTGAAATGTTTTGTTTTCAGGTGAAGATCTATATGCTGGGGATGGGAATTAGAAGTGAGGACGTCATCGTTAATTTTCGTTGATTTTCTTTTATGAGAAACTTGAAGTTAGTTTGAGGTTTATTTTATAAGTATGAGTTTGTTAGTTTGTTTTATCGTTATCAGACAGTTGTAGTTTCCTTCTCGCCTTATATTCCTTCGGGGATACGGCAGTGACGCCCCATAAGAATTATGAGTCTTCCGCTAATTTTGTCTGTTAACGTTAGTTTGACTTTGACTTTTCTATAATTGAATTTTCGGGGCGTTGCACTTTATTTATCATCTTTTATAGTTTTAACAAGTATCATTTACAATCAATGTAGAGGCAATAATGACAAGTCATAAATTTTTTACCCAACCTTCAATGTGCATTGAACTCTTAAAAAGTGATTAATTTGACAAAGAACATGGGACGGAGCCCACGGAGGTAGTATAACGAGAGGCAGATTTATCAACACTATCTAAAAATGAGATATCTAGGGATTGAGTAGTACATTACTCCCTTCCTTCCAGTCAAGTAGTCAAATTTAAAAAATGGGCAAAGGTAAGGTGATTAATACATTACTTGTAGGGATGACAATGGGGCGGGGAATCTCCGAACCCGCTGGGGCCCCGCCCCGCTCTTGAGAAAAAATCACCACGCCCATTGGGGATAGGTAGGGGGACGGGGACGATTTTTCAAACTCCGCTCGGGACGGGGCGGGGATGGGGACAAAATTTTCCCCATCCCCATCCCCATCCCCATTTTCCTCACCGGGGAAAATTCCCCATCCCCATCCCTGAATCCCCGTCCCCGAAAATTTTAAAATTATCAAATAACTTTTATTCTAATTCAATATATTAATAGCAAGGATAAAGTAGTAATTTTCGAATTTTAAGTCAGAAACCCTAACCTAAACTCGTTTCCCTCCTCCTCCATAATTCCATATTTTTTTCCGAATAACACTTGTACGTTGATGTATTATTGTATTTTTTTTCCGAATAACACTTGTTGATGTATTATTGTTTGATTTTAATGTATTATTGCTTGAGTAAGTTAATACGTTGTATTTTGAACAGGTTAAAAATCGGGTCTGATTAAAATTTGATTAGATTTTAGATAACTTTAAAAAATCCCTGTTGGGGATGGGAATGGAGCAAGCGGACATGGGGACGGGAATATACTCCCCCGTCCCCGATCCACCCCGTTGTCATTCCTAATTACTTGTTTTATCAAATCACTTTGAAAATGACATACTTTTAAAAAGTTCGTCAGCTCATATCTTATTTCTACTTATCAATTAATTTTAAATAACCAAACTTGGATAGATAGTAGCTGCTTTTACGTAACAATTATATTTATATTTTATAGCAAGTAACTTTCATAGGCATTTTAGATCACCTAAAAGTTGCTCTCCTTCATAGAGATTTTTCAATTTTGTAGTAGTGGTGGATTCTCTTATTTCGTTGTATGCTGGTGTTAAAGACTCATCTTGTCTTTTAATTAAAAGGGTCTATCGACCGCTAATTATCAAAAAAATAGATCACCTAAAAGTTACTAAAAAAATATTTGATAATTTGAAAATATTGGCAACTAGAGTGAGATGGAGAGCATATTATTAATAACTTGAAAGTTGAAACCCATGATGCACGACTGATAGGGAGCGATCAACATTTTGGTTGAATAATTGGCATATAATTGATATGTAATAATGAGATACAATAGTAAAACCCAACGTGTATACTCAACTGCCTCAAGTTTGTAATTATATGCCATTTTAAAAAAAAAATAAAGCTATAGTTAGATTAGCTTACTATTTTTAGGTCATGCTAACCAAACTTGGCCATTGAGAAGGTAAATACTCTCCATTTTTATATTAATTACCGTCTTCGAAATATATGCTGTTAAATTTTGAAATTGTTGACAATATATTTTTTAATATATATCATCATTTGTTATATGAAATCATTAGCTAACAGTAAATTAAATTATAATAAAAAATATTATCTTAAAAGTATAATGTTGTAATTATTAACAAAATATTATATAAGATATTAGTAACCAAAAAGTAATACTACAGACCTTGACAATTATTTTTCCTATTTAATTACATATTATATAATATTGTAAATGTTTTCCTAATAAAAGTACAATCTCAGTTTAATATTTTGATTAAGATGAACCCAAAGTGATATTATAATTAATTAGCTTTATACTCTGACACAACTTTGTGATTATATATGTCAATAGGTGCATAGGAATCGGATTACTTGTTTTAATAATGGTAACAATGTAACACACATAATGAAGATAAAGAATGTGTTAGTGTGTGCTCATGTGCATTACTAATTAATAGAATAATAGTTCAAATAAGTAATTGATGGTCTACAAATTGCCAAATACACTTCCCCTTCTTCGGGTTGAAAAGTGGCATCTAATTACTAAAATTGTTAAGAAAATCTCATTAGGAAAAATATGAATAATACTCCCTCCTCATATTATCTATTATTTTAATTAACTTTTTTCTCATAATATTTGTCACTTTATAATTTTAATAACACATTAGTTATTATATCAAATTAATCTTATTAATTACATCTTTTTCTTTCATTTTTTCTTTTTGTTCACCTTTTCACTTTTTTATTTAACATTTTATTCAACATTTTCACATTTTCAATGAGTTAACTAATGTAGAATGGAGGTTTTTTTTATTTTCTAAATCATGTTTAAAGTGACAAATAATATGGGAAGGAGGGAGTATAAGGATGCACTTAGTGATTGTCTACCATGACAATCACCATAAATAAAATAAATCTTATTCGTATATGTGTCAAGTTTTATCTTGACCGTTAATTTTTTTATTTAATATAAAATTATAAAAAAATATTTTTAAAAAAAGTTTTAAATAAATATTTTTCAAATATGTTTTTCACTATGCTAAAACTTAGAGTTAAGATACTTAATTTTTAAAAAGTTTCATAAAAAATTTCTAATTAAAAATATATATTATAATGTTGTACTAAATAAAAAATGAATGGTGAAGATAAAATTTGTCACATATATGAATGAAATTGTTTTCGTTCTGTTAGTTGTTATGGCTGACAATCACTACAAATATTTTTATTAGTTAAATTCGTAACAAGAAATACTGTCATAGGAAAATAATGTTGTAACTTTTTAATAAAATATATTTTGACACATTATTAGTCAAAGAGAGATCGACACTAATACTAGTAACTGTGTAACATTTACAGTATTAAACAAGCTAATAATTGATATGAAATGGACTGATTAGCTTTTAAGATATTGACTACCTTGTTAATGATTGAAGACTCCAAAAAAAATTAATAGAGGGACGGAGAACATTTACAATTTTTGTTCCTATTCCATAGGGTATTTGGTAGGAGCCTATTAAAAATTAAATGCGAAACAGTTTGTTAAAAATAAGTCTGTCCATCAATCAACTCAATTAGTCTCTTTTGGCCAAAAAAAAAAAATCAACTCAATTACTTACCCTTTCCATATTAAAAAAAAATCAATGAAATACCTTTATGTTAATGACTGAAGAGTGAAGATTCAAAAATAGTGTTATATTAAATCAAAAAAAAAATTCAATCCAACTACTAATTTAAGTTTAGAGATCACATTTCCAAAATAGTTCTAAATTCTAACATTTGAATTTTTATTTGTTTTAAGCTGAATTTTAGATATTGGACATAGTTTTATTTTTTTTATTGCAGATACTAATATTGGAGATTGATTATTTCATAATTAAATAGAAAAAAGTGTCCCGAAATGTGTTTTGGTGATGTTTAGAGTAGTGATTAGCTTCCATTTATGTCACATTTCCTGTTCTTTTCATTAAATAGTAGAAGTAGAGTAAGTAAGGTTAAGCAATGTGGGTAGGATTGTATAGGTAAGATAACATAGGTAGAAATATGTTAAATAATTTAGGTAAGTTGATGTACTTTTTTAAGAGTTTGTAAAGTTCAGTGGTAAATTAGAGATGTGGCAAATGTTATTTTTAATAAGTTTTGATAGTTTTTGGTAATTTTTAATTAGTTTTGTAAGGTTATGAATGTTTAGACATAGCATTTGGAAAAATGTTATGTTTTTGTATAATGTTAAATACATTTTCAAAAAATAATTAAAAAATGAGAGAAATTGAAATTTTCTATTTTTTATATGTTTTATTTTTTATTTATTAAAACATTTAAATTTTTACTTTATAACTTTTATCAATTTTATAGTTTTAAAATTTTCAAAATTTTAAATTTTAAAATTTAAATTTAAATATAAATATAATTATTTATTTTTTTGTTTTATTTTTTATTTTTTTATTTTTTTATTTTTAATTTTTGAAATTTTATTTTTAATTTCAATTTTTGATTTCAGTTTTGATTTTGATTTTGATTTTGATTTTGATTTTTGATTTTTGATTTTAATTTTATCATTTTTAATTTTTAATTTTTAATTTAGATTTTAAAATTTTTAATTTTAATACTTAATATTTAATTTCATAATTAAATTTAATTTTTAAAATTTTAAATTTTACAATTTAATTTTTTTATTTTATAATTTCATAATTTTTTATTTTTCAATTTGTAATTAAAAAAATATTTTTTTTATTTTTAAAATTTTAATTTTTAGATTTCGTTATTGTTAATTATTTTTCTTTTAATTTTTAATAGTGTTTATTTATATTTTTGTTTTAATTTTTTTCTTTGTATTTTCTTAATCTAATTTTTTCTCCATTTTTTAATTATTAAATTTAAATTTAAATTATTTAAAAATTAATTATAAAAGATATTATCAAAAAAAGAATATGAAAAATTGAAAATTAAAAGTTAAAATTAAATATTCAAAAAAATTAATATTAAAATATTAAAAATAAAAAATATTAAATAATATATGAAATTTGCTCAAATATAAACTTTTGTATTTTGGTAAGTTTCGGTAATTTTTAGTAACTTTCAGTAACTTTCAATAAATTTTACCAACTACCATTTACCTATGAAATTTAGAGGCTAGCGTAAGTATCATAAGTAGAAATTGGTAAGGTAAATAGTTATCTTGAAAAAAAACAGGTGCTAAAAATTTTAATTTTGGAATCAATCCTTGTCATTAGTCGATTCTCGCCATTCTTTCTACAACCAATGTTTGTTCACCCATTGAGTCCCCTTTACAAGATGTAAGCCCACAACATCACAAGGTTTACGCAGAATCTCCCAAGAGCAGTGGCGGATCTCGACTTTCAAATTAGGAGTGTCCAATTATCAGTAAATTCAGTAATGTTAATATTTGAGCTTTTTTAGGGGTGTCAATTTAACACATGTTTATATTTTTCCTTTCCAAGTAATATAGGCTAGTTAAATTTTTTTTGGGACCAAGGGTGTCCAACCCCAAATCCGCCCCTACCCAAGAGCACTAATAATTCCTACCAAAAAAATTATGACCAACTAAAATTCGAACTCCAATAAGCAAGATATATAAATTTAGCATTCTCCTACCACTTAACCTAGAAACTCGGTGACTGACTGCTACCGTTGATAACTGTGATTACTCGTCTAAAAAAAAAAAATCCACACGGTACGACTCTATGATGTAATCTTTCCGGTTAACACTAGCCATATTATTTCAAAACGTGTATATATATGTACTTTTAGTCAAATGGAGGGGATAATCATAAAAATGGTCCCGATTGAAGAAGATTATGGTTCATAGGCCATAAACGCAGCCCATATAAGTTAATTCAATTGTCATCAATGGTCCCAAATACTGAATTCATCAATTCAAGTATAGGGAGTCGGACATGACCAAATTATTTAACATATTCAGATGATTTATTTTAAGGATGAGTCTTATATATATATATATATATATATATATATATAATTGATGGCTTTTCTGCCTGATTTCATTGAACTCGGAAAATTGAAAGTGCCAAAAACATTACAATAATGCCTTACTTGAAAATGGGTCAAGTAATTTTGAATCAACAAATTCCTATTAATATTTATTATGATCTTCTATACTAATTTATTAATTATAATGAATTAGCCGTGGTTGGTTATATTCAACGCCCTAGTTGAGCCAGCCCCAACCAATGTTCATGTTTTACATTTTTTTCGTAAATTTAAAAAATTATGGATAAAAATATAATCTTATATAATTTATATTTAATATTATAGACTGAAGGTAAAATATTTTATTTACTAAGCTAAATCTTAATTATATGATTTATATGTGATATTATATACTTTAGAATTCAATTATATTATTTTACAATTAAATATATAATGATATAATTCTACACTAAAGTTGAAATATTTACAAGTGTCTAACGCCAAAAACTTATATTATTTCGTTATTTAATATTTTAATATCCTAAAAATCTGGCATGCATTTTCTTCTGATAACACAAATGACAGCGGTGTATTTGGTCAAAAGAAAAAATCACAACGGTGGCTCTGTTTGGAAACAGCAGCCAATTATGAAGTTGGACTGGGCCTTATGTTTTGGAAACCGCAAGCTGAAGGCCTATTACAAAGTTGGATGCGGCCTTGGATTGTAGTAGATTGTAATTGGGATGCCCGCAATCGTTGAATACTCTCTTTATATACACACTCATACATGATATATATATTATATATATATATATATATTAAAAATTCTATCATAGTTGAATTTTTTTCAACTATGGTAGTTGAAGTTTATTAATATTAATTTGAGTAAGATAAATTTTCCGTTAAAAAGATTTATATACCAACATATATGATTAACTATTCCTACAAGTTTATTTGATCAAAATATATCAATTTCAATATTTTAGAGTAGAATCAATGATACGTTACACTTTTCAACTACAATAGTTGTAAAAAATTCTAATTATGTCGAATAGCCATAAAAATATCAAATTTTGTAAAAAAAATTATATCCCAGTGAATGTCATTACTTATTAGAACAAGTTAATTTGATCAATATATATTAATTTTGACTTTTTAAATATGCAATATACTTTTCAACTACCATAGTTGAAAACATTTTCAACTATGGTAGATTATAAACCCCTCATCTTTATTGAAATCATTTTAAATAAGATATCTATGTAATACTAATAGTAAAGTCTGTTGACTCCACAGAATCGTACAACGAGATTAAAAGTAGGAACGCGAGTCCATCAGATTTAAGATAGTTCTTTTTTTTATTTTTGTTTTATTTGTGGAAATTCAATGTTTTTTTGTTTATTAGAGATAATTTTCCAAATTCAGTTTATTACAATTTTTATTACCACACTATTCTGTTTAACTTACGATTTTGAAATTTGAATTTTAAGATCATCAAAAATTTTGAATTTCATACCATATAAAAAAAATTGAATTTCATATATTATACAGTTCACAAAATGCTAAAATTTCTGAACTTGCCATATAACTGCAAAAACGTATACATTTAAGATGCCCAGCATTAATTTCAGATTTAATGGTCAACAACCAATAACCACACTTTTTTTATACACAAAATCATACTACAATCTTCAAAAACCATATCATACGCCTATATGTCATATATGTAGCCACTCTTATTTAAAATTTCTCTGCTATTGGTATTTAATTGTGTAGCAGAGGAAGGATCATATTATAATACTCTTATTTAATTATTTTAGTGCAAAACAAACTGTAGGAAAATAAAAAAAATAACAATTATATTACCTGCTATGTTCACGTCCAATTGCTTAACCACCCATAAAACTATGATAATATCCAAATAAAGCATCCCATTTAACATCTAACACTGACTTTCAATAAACTTCATTACTCCACAAGAGTATTATAATATGATATTCTAATAAAACCCTAAAAACTAAGTTATTTTATAAACATGTAACACTCTCACATAATTGTTAAACGTGATACTATCACGTCTGAAAAATTAGAGTAAAAGATTGGAAACACTTCATTATGCAAACTATTTTAATTCATTCGTCAGCATTTTCACTTCTCTCGGTTTACTTCAATTCATTCGGTCATACAAGACATTACAATATTTGTGCGTGGGGATCTTTCATATTACATATTTTTTCTAGCCTACTTTTGTTTACTCATATATTCATTTATTTTTGTTTGTCACAAAATTACTTTGAATTATATCCATTTATTGACGCGTTAGAAATGGTTAGGATTCATTGTGTTTACATTATTTTATCCTACTTTTCTTTAATTATCATATTTATCTTTTGTTTATTTATATATTCATATACTTTATTTATTACAGAATTATCATGATTTATGCCCAATTTGTATACATTTCAACCAAATTTTCAGGAAATACTAATAGAGTCTCTCCTAGGGTTTTGACCTAGTGTGAGTTTTTTCCCTACGCTAGGGTTTTTGACGACGGCGTGTCCACGACGTGTCTCCGGCTTGTTCGAGGGGAGTATCCGCATGGAGGGAGAAGGGACATCTGATTCTGTCGGGAGGAATGAGAAGGTTGAGAGTACATAGGGGAAGAGAAAGGAAGTCATTGAATGGGCTAATGATGTCTCTGAAGAAGAAGAGTCTAAACTATCGCCGTGTCTATTGGGAAGGGTCTGGACACAGAAGAAATTCAACTCATTCGCTTTTCTCAATACAATGGAGAAAATCTGGCAGACTGATCATGGGATGGAAGGGAAAGAAATTGTAGATAATGTCTTCTTGTTTCAATTCTTCCATTGGAGGGATAAAGAAAGGATCTTAGAGGGGGAACCGTGGACGTTCGATAAATCTGTGGTTTGCCTGAAGAGTGTAATAGGGGAGATCCTTCCATCTCAAGTGGGGGAAACTCCAACACACATACCGTTCTGGGTCAGGATTTACTACCCACCGTTCAAAGGGAAAAATGAGAAAAATATCAAAGCTCTTGCAAATCACCTAGGTGTCTTCATCAGCATGGATGATACGATACGGGGTTGTTGGGAGAAGTCGGTGCGGGTTGGGGTTTTAATGGATCTCCGACACCTTTTCCCGGCGGAAATTCCGGTCAAAGTAAATGGTCTCGGGGATATCAAGATTAAGATCCAATATGAGAGACTCCCGGCTATTTGTTATCAGTGTTGAAGATTAGGGCATAACAAAAAAGATTATTCGGAAAGAAAGAACGAGGATACGGAAGGGGAAATGGAAGTGTAGCAACGATATGGAGAATGGATGAAGGCTTCCCCATGGCATACAAAGAGGGGGATTCAGAAGGGAGAACCAACAACAGGTTCGAGAGCGGCGAGAAAAATGGTCTTTCAACCAAAAATGACAGGAAAGCATGAGGAACCTCCCAGCATGGAAGAAGTAATCGATGGCCTCAAGAAAATCAATGTGCAAGAGAAAGAAGTTAGTGGGGATATGGCAGAAGTAGCCATTGATGTAGGAGAAGGTGTTGAAAACATAATGCCCGGGGAAAAATCGGCTGAATCGGGGGGTAGTGCATGCATGCAGATAGCACAAAACCCAGATTTCAAGGAGAAGAATGTTGTAGGAAAGGGGCTCCTGGAAACGAAAAGTAAGATATCAAGAAGGTGTTACAGGGGCAGTTAGCTTTGATCCAGTGGGACAAAAGAGGGGATTGGAGGAAGGCGATGGAGTGTAGAAGGATGGATGCAAAAAAGCAAAGGGGGAGTACAACAACAGGGATGAGCAAGACCACAGTACAGTAGCGGAGCTAGCTTTGCTGCTCCGCGAACATCAATGAAAATATTATGCTACAACTGTCGTGGGTTAGGGCACCCACGCGCAATTTGAGGCGTAAAACACCTCATTTTCTCTGAAGATCCCCTGTGGTTTTTCTCAGTGAAACAAGACTGAAGGAATGGGAAATCTCGGGGCTAAAGACCTACTAGGCCATGGAGAATGGGATGTTTGGCGTGGGGTTTGGATCTGGAATTGGTGCAAAAATCTTTAAACAACATTGAAGTTTTGAGTATTGGGCATGATGGTAGGAAAGAGTGGAGATTTACGGGTATCTATGGTTACCCAAAGGAGGAGGATAAAAAACTAACGTGGAGTTTGATGAGGGGATTGTATGGAGAGGGTGGATACCATGGCTATGTGGTGGTGATTTCAATGCCATCTCCAACCAAGAGGAGAAAAAGGGAGGAGGAAGGTAAGCTAAAAAGGAAATGAAAGATTTCACTGAGGCGATAAGTAGGTGTGCTTTGAGGGACATGGGTTTTGATGGGTACCCTTACACGTGGAACAATGGGAGGGAAGGAAGAGAGAATGTCCAAGAGAGGCTTGATAGATTCCTATGCAATGAAGCATGGATGACAAAATTTGCATGGAATCATGTGAGTCATCTTCAGAAGAGGAGATCTGATCACCTCCCCATCCTACTAGACTGTCATTAACACATAAGTGGGCCTCCTAAAGAAACGACCTACCCGCTTTGAGAAGATGTGGATTCAGGACCAGGAGTGTGAGTGAGTGGTGGCAATGAAGTGGACCGAATGCAAAACACCGGGCTGGAGTGAAAAGCTTGAAAATGTTGTAAGGGTGTAGCCCAGTTGTTTGAGCCAAATCTAAAGGAGATGCAAAATCAAATGGAGGCCCACAAGATAGAGATGGCTTTTATCCAATCACTCCCACCACAGAAGAAAATCTAGGCAGATTTAGGGTCGTTTTGACGGGCTTGGAAGATTTAGAAGAAAGGGAGGAGGCTTTTTGGGCCCAAAGGAGCAAGAAAACATGGTTGAAGGAGGGGGATAAGAATTCCAAGTTCTTCCATGAAAAGGCATCACAAAGACACATGAGGAATAGGATTTCTCGGATAAAAGGATGAAGCTAGGCGGTGGCGGGAGGGTCACAAAGAGATTGACGAGATTTTTGTGAGCTTTGAGCATATTTTTGCTTCTCAATAAGAGTTAGACACGCGACCGGTAACACGCCTTGTCAATCCTAGAGTAACGGAGGAAATGAATGCTATGTTGACCCGACCTTACACAGGAGAGGAAATCTTGACATCTCTGAACCTAATGCATCCACTAAAGGCCTCTGGGCCAGACGGTATGCCTGCTATTGTTTTTCAGAAATTTTGGCACATAGTACGTGAATCTTGATGAGGTGAACTTTGTGCTTGATGTCCTTAATAATGGTAGGTCCCCGGAGACTTCCAATAATAATTACATCGCCCTCATCCCAAAAACCAAGAACCCTACTTCCACAAAAGACTTCCGTCCTATTAGCTTGTGTAATGTGCTTTATAAGCTAATCTCAAAGGCAATTGTAAACAGACTTAAAGTGTCCTCCCTGCCATAATCCATAAAATCCAAAGCGCTTTTTCCCGAGGCCGTTTGATCACGGATAATGTGATAGTAGCTTTTGATCACTTCCACTACCTCCAAAAAAGGCCTACGAACGTGAAGAGGGGTCACATGGCCTTAAAGCTAGATATGAGTAAGGCTTACGATAGGGTTGAGTGGGTTTTTATCAAGGATATGATGGAGGTTATGGGTTTTCATCCTGATGTGCGAGAGCTGATTATTAGATGTATTTCAACTGTGTCGTACTGATCCGGGAACGACTAGGGAAGCAAGATTAAATATCCAAGGATCACAATCATTCTAGGGTGTAAGAAAACCCCAATTTAGAACTCAAGAATCTACCACTATTTTTAGGGTTTTGGAGCTGAACTACAAATACAACAAGAATTAAAAAGGGATATGGACAATTGTAAAGAGTATTCATTCACCCAATTGAACTAAGATGTTCAATCACTTGCACAAGGGCCTTCCACAAGCAAAGAGTCTTGAAACACCCAAGAAATCTTACAAAGAGTGGAGGAAGAACACCCACTCACAAAGAAGAGAAATCACCAAGCAATTTCAACCCAAAGGATTAACTTTCATTAATTAGGGTTTGAAAACCCACAATTACAAACTCTCCAAGTGAGAGGATTTTTGAGTCTAATTCCTAAAAGCTTCCAAACTAGTCGATTTGAGGCTTCAAAAGCGACCCGAGCTTGACTTGAAGAAAAATAACTTGGATCCACTTTTGTTATTTTTTTTCGATGTTAAGATCCCTCGGTAAATATGGATCAGACTCCCCTTGTTGGAGAAAAGTT
This sequence comes from Portulaca oleracea, assembly GCA_029582165.1. Lineage (NCBI taxonomy): Eukaryota > Viridiplantae > Streptophyta > Magnoliopsida > Caryophyllales > Portulacaceae > Portulaca > Portulaca oleracea. The sequence continues at coordinate 6,937,133 of CM055887.1, forward strand.
GCCCTCAACTCTTGGGAGTTCAAATCCAACCGACCGCTCATGTAAAATCAACTCATTAAAACTCATTGGCCGGATCAAAGTGACACTCATCAACCCCTTCTTCGTAAAGGTGTAGCAATTTCGGAAGGAAAAATGGACCAACTCGCCATCAAGAGGAACCCTCACATGCCTAGCGCTCATTATTTTGTTGAAGGCCATAAGGTAGTCATCACAAGAGATGTCAAGGTCAAGGCCGGTAGAAGATGCCTCTTTCTTGGTTGATCTCGGTGCTGGAGGAACCAAGCTACGACATCGGGTTATGGACTTGCCAACATAAAGTTCATCTCCAAGTCGTGGTTCGGGCAAGGTCGGATATGGCTCAACACTTGCAATCATGGTGTGGAGCTTGGAGGGAGGTCTTTTGGGTGAAGGTGAGGGACAAGGGAGGGAGATAGGAAAATTTTGAGAAGCTATAAATCTCTCAACCTCACTATGATTACCTTTTCGCAAAAGTAAATCCAAATGTGGCTTCCTTTCGCTCAAATCACTCTCATCCCGTGTTACACTCATGTGGAGGAGGCCTCTCTTCTCACTTCCCACCAAGGTTTGATTTTCATGGAGTTGGGTAGGTGAGAGGGGTGTGAGCACAATCCGTCTTTTTCCCATCAAGAAAGAGTAAGTATTCTCATGACCATCATGGATAGCATGTCTATCATATTGCCAAGGTCTTCCAAGGAGCAAATGACAAGCATCCATGGGAACAATATCACAAAAACACTATCTATGTAAGAACCAATGGAAAAAGATATCAAGGCTTGTTGGGATACCTGAAGATGACCATCGTCTTTAAGCCCTTGCAAGCTATAAGGTTGGGGATGAGCTAGAACGGGCAATTGAAGCTTCTCCACCAAAGTAGTAGATGCTACATTCGTACAGCTCCCATTATCGATGATCATCTTGCACACTCTATCATTGATGGTGCATCGGGTATGGAAGAGTATTTCCCGTTGAGAATCATCTTGGGGATCCTTGGTCATGACTAGGGATTGCCTAGGAGCCAAAACCTCTTCACTTTGAACTTGAGTCTCAACAATAGGCTTAGAGGATTCTGAACCATCCATCACACTTGCTGGGGGCGATTCAACCATCTTGAAAGGACATTGAGATTGGTAGTGGCCATATTCCCTACACTTGAAGCATTTCCTACCCTTGAGTTTTCTAAGGTATTCCACATCATCCTAGGGATGGCAATGGGGCGGATCGGGGATGGGGGAGTATACCCCCGTCCCCATCCCCGCTCCTAAAACTCATCCCCATCCCCGTCCCCATCCCCGCTTTGGGGAATGATTCTTGCCCCATCCCCATCCCCACGGATTCCCCATCCCCAACGGGGATCCAACGGGGAATTTTTAAAAGTATCCTAAATTTAACTAAATTTTAATCGGATCCGGTTTTTAATCGAACCCGGTTTTTAACCTGTTCAAAATGCAACGTATTTAACTTGCTCAAGTAATAATACATCAAAATCAAACAATAATACATCAACAAGTGAGAATAAATTAGAAAATTACTACTTTGTCGTTTCCATTAATATATATATTAAATTTGAATAAAGGTTATTTGGTATTTTAACATTTTCGGGGATGGGGATTCAGGGATGGGGACGGGGAATTCACCCCGGCGGGGAAAATGGGGACGGGGATGGGGAAAATTTTGTCCCCATCCCCGCCCCTTTCCCGAGCGGATTTTGGAAAATCGTCCCCGTCCCCGTCCCCATCCCCATCCCCAATGGGGGCGGGGATTTTTCCCCAGAGCGGGGCGGGGCCCTGACGGGTTCGGGGATTCCCCGCCCCATTGCCATCCCTACATCATCCACATGAGCTTCAATAGATGGTTTGGATGGCTTGGAAGATCGACTTCCTTTGTACAAAACCTCATACCGAGAGTGAGCACCACCCTTGCTAGAAGACCATGATTGTACCTTCTTTTCCTTCCTCCAATCATGAGGATCACCAACTCTAGGCCCATGAGTAGAAGTACCACGACGGTGTTCAATATAGGACCTTTGATATTCACCATAAGATCTCCCATAATCAACACGAACCTTTCTCAAGGAACCAATTTGCAATTTTGCCACAGCATAGCTCAAATCGCTCACTTGAAGTTGTATCACTTCCTGACTATCTATGATATGTTGAAGAGTCATATGAAGAGTGGTTTTGGAAGGGGAGTTGGGTTAAGGAGGGAATTTTCGATCGCCCATTTGACTAGACGATGAGGCCATTTGAGGAGTTTGAGGGGATTGATGGGCTATGGAAAACACATTCGGGTGAGGCTTTGGGGATCTTTTATGGCTAAGGAAATTTTGTGAAGTTTTTGCGAGGCTATTTTTTGTGGGGAAAGATGGGGTGAATCTGGCAAAGGGAATGCACCACAATCGACCAAACCAATGATAATCACCAATGCAAATAGCAAGCACCAAGTGACCACATCATACACAAATAACCAACAACAAATTATCCAACAAAATACCCAAGTTAACCATTTTCGTCCATGGAAGAAGTATAAACAAACACCAAACCTCAAAATATTCAATCTCCAACTCACTCCAAGAACTCTTCCCAAATGTAACCCAAATCGATCACCAATTAACAAGATTTCACAACAAACTACTCCCAACAATGTTACGGCATGTATAGCAATCACTTAAACACCAAATATCACAAAGAAACTCAACCAAACATGCCAAAATCAACAAGAATCTCAAAACAGAGAAAAAAGTTTTGGGCGAGAATAACCTCACAAATGAACCCAATACTAAACAAATACTTGGACCCAAATGATAAAAATCACATCCCAACACTCTAAAGGCATCAAGGGACCAATATCAATCATCAAGTATGAGTTTTGCATCCATAAACATCAAGAACAATGCCCAAATCAACAAGAACAAAACCCACAAAAATCTTGAAATTTTTAACCCAAATATAAGTTCTAATCCTAAGCTCTGATACCAAATGATCCGAGAAAGGCTAGGGAAGCAAGATTAAACACCCAAGGATCACAATTATTCTAGGGTTTAAGAAAACCCCAATTTAGAACTCAAGAATCTGCAACTATTTTTAGGGTTTTGGAGATGAACAACAAATACAACAAGAATTAAAAAGGAATATGGACAATTGTAAGAGTATTCACTCACCCAATTGAACTAAGATGTTCAATCACTTGCACAAGGGCCTTCCACAAGCAAAGAGTCTTGAAACGCCCAAGAAATCTCAAAAAGAGTGGAGGAAGAACACCCACTCACAAAGAAGAGAAATCACCAAACAATTTCCACCCAAAGGATTAACTTTCGTTAATTAAGGTTTGAAAACCCACAATTACAAACTCTTCAAGTGAGAGGATTTTTGAGTCTAATTCCTAAAAGCTTCCAAACTAGTCGATTTGAGGCTTCAAAAGCGACCCAAGCTTGACTTGAAGGAAAATAACTTGGATATTCATGGTATTAAAATAGCTCGGGATGCCCCTACTGTATCTCATCTTTTCTTTACAGATGATAGCCTTTTGTTCGTGAGGGCAAACCGTGAAGAGGCGGACTAGATTCAGGAGATCCTGAAACTCTATGAAGTTGCTTCGGGACAAGTGATCAATGTTGACAAATCAGAGATATCCTATGGCCGAAATGTGAGTGAACAATTGAAGAATATGCTCCAGGAATGTCTGGGTTTTAAGGCGATCCAAGAAGGCGGTTTTCCAGGGAGTCCAAGATCGAGTCCGGAAGAAATTGAAAGGGCGGAAGGAGAATTTGCTATCCAAGGCGGGAAAGGAGATACTCCTCAAAGTAGTGGTGCAGGCCATTCCAATATATGTCATGCAATGCTTCCAAGTACCAACTGCTATTTGCGAGAATTTGGTCAGTCAATGTCGAACCTTTTGGTGGAAAAATCAAACAGATGGGAAGGGAGTCCCATGGGTAACTTGGGACAAATTATGTGAACCAAAGGGACGGGGAGGCCTCGGGTTAAAGCGCTTCTAGTCAAGCAACTATGGCGTATTGTCCATCAACTGCATTCACTAGCAGCGAGAATTCTAAAAGCAAAGTATTTCCCGAGATGTGAAGTGTGGGATGCAAAAATGGGATACCAACCTAGCTACACCTGGCGTTCTATTCTAGGGGCAAGGGATTTGCTCAAGAAGGGATTAATATGGAGAGTTGGAGATGGCAAAAAAATCAAAGTGTGGGGTAATGCTTGGGTACCGAGACTTCAAGGAAGGTGCATTTCCACGCTTGTCACTCTTCTGGAAGAGGGAGCAATGGTGAATGACTTAATAAATGAAGAAGGAACGGAATGGAGGAGAGATGTCTTGGAGATGTGCTTCAATAAAGAGACAGTTCAATCAATCCTCGCTATTCCTTTAAGGGAAACGACGCAGCATGATGCCCTAATGTGGAGGCACACTAAGCATGGAGAGTACACGGTTCGATCTGGATATATGGTGGCTAGGGAGAGAGGAAAACAAGAAAGGGAGAGTAGGGAATCCTCATCTAGAATAGACGAGGTGTGCACACTACTAATCTGGAATGCAGATGCGGCTCCAAGGACTTTGCATTGCGCATGGTGCATATGGAGGGATGCACTACCAACCCTAGTCAACATGGCAAGGAGAGGGATGGAGGATGACCCTATCTGCAGGATGTGTGGCGAAGACTACGAGTCCAATGATCATATTTACTGGATTGTGCATGGGTGTGGCAGGTTTGGCGTCTCCCGGTATTCAGACTGGAAGTAAAACAGCGAGGTTAAAAAGATGTTGGGAAATGGATGGAGGATAATATGAAGGTCATGAACCGAGAAGAGAGGGAGATTTTTCTATCTATTCTATGGTTCATCTGGTACGTAAGAAATCGGAAGCTGCATGATAACCATAGAATGCGACCGGAAGACGTTGTTTCCCGTGCGTTGGCCTACGTGCAAAGATACACTGAAGCATAAAGTAGACAGATAGCAACGCATTGTTCACAGGAGCAAAAACCAGGTGGCAGAACCCAGCGCAGGGATAGATAAAAATCAATGTTGACGCTGCTATTGGGAAGGATGGTGGAAGTTATAAAGTCATAGCAAAGGATGAGAGAGGATGGGTCATAGGAGCAAAAAACTAAGTATAGGGAGGTCTCGTGGGGAGTACAAGCTATGGAGGCAACAACAGTGAAAATGGGACTAAAGCTGGGGAGAGAGATGGTGTTGCACTAGGTTGAAATTGAGATAGATTGCCGAGCCGTCCACCAAGCTCTTGTCAATGGGAGGCAAACTGAGGTCGAATCCCAAGTGATAATTGATGATTGTTTGTTTTTAGCAAAGAATTTCCAGTCAGTTAGTTTTGTTTTTACCAAAAGAGAGGGGAATATGTGTGCCCATTCCCTTGCTCGGTTTGCATTGAACAGTAGACTCTCTAGTTTTTGGGTGGATGTTTACACAACTGTGATAGTGATAGCTGAATGGGTTGCACAGGACTCAATTGAGTTGGATGAATAAATTGCTATTCTAAACTTTCAAAAAAAAAAAAAAACAAATTTTCAGGGTCGCTTCTCATTTGTAAACAATTTTTTTGTTTTATTTGAGTTTTTTTTATAGTTATCTAACAGTTTATGCAATCTCAATCATTTAAACAAATCTTAGTTTTCCTTCATTTTTTAAAAAAGAAAATGATTGGTTAACTTCGTCGCATTAATTTTCGCTCTAGTACACAATTAATTACTCATTGGTATAACTCTTGCCATTCTAGAACAATTTTAAGCCATTTTTTAATACACCCATGTATCGCTCGGGTTTAAAACTAGTATCATTTTATAAGTTAGTTATAACTTTTACTTATCCTTTTAAGTATAAAATGAAAAAATTAAAGAATAATTTTTGCTTACAATACATTATATATCATACACTATATTGTATATCATACATTAAAATAAGGCTTAATATGAGTTATTTGCGTTTAGATTTTAATATTAGTTTTTGAATGTTATTAATTAGATGTAAATTTTTAAGTGCCAGTGACTTATATTTGACCCCCACTAAATTTGTTTTTTGGATTCGCTCTTGATTACAAGTATCCTCTCCCTAATGGCAGTTGTTGCTCGTACCAAATCAGCGCTTCATGCTCTCAATCACTGATTTACTTTCCCTAATCCCGACCATTCAGACGAGGCAGGCGGTGAGTTGCCGACTCGACTCGGGAACCCGCATACTCTTTGTCTCTTCTATCATGGTATCCAATCCTATGGCCGATAACTCCACAGAGGACGAAGAGGCATTGTAGGAGGAGGAAGATATCTGGAATTTCGATTGGTTTAGAGTTCAGTTCTGATTTCATTTTCATTCAATTTTGTTCAGGTCAAGGTAAATGTAACAAATACAGATTCCATAAGGTAAAAATAGTTTCATAATAATGGAATATTTACCTTGTCTAATTTGTTGAATTAATAATCTCTGGTACCTTATTGCTTTTGATGCCTGGTTGTTGACGTTGATTTGGAATTAATAATCGCGTCTTGCTGTATACGATACTTTTTTTCTATGTTTCTGGTTCAATGGTTCATCATGTGCATGTTAATTGAGGTTGGGACCATAGTTTTTGATTCATGAACTATTATATTTTATTCGTTAGTTTTAATGAATTTGTTCACGCATTAATGAACAAACTCTATCTATCCATGCCAGAGTTCATGGATTAAATTACCATCACGTTTTTTTAAAATGTAAAATAATAGCTCCATGGACTTTTTTTGGTCAATTTTATCACTAAAGTATCCTAAAATATGGAGAGTAACATTTGAAGATGTTATTTGTATTATTCCTTATTTTTACTTCTCTATTAAGACAATTGCAACCCATTATTCCTTTATTTTTATTTTAATTTCACCATGAAAAAAGAAATAAAAAGGTAGAAAAAGGAATGAGGAGAGAATGCGATTGTAATTATACTAATAAAAGAATTATAAAGGAATAATGCAAATAACATGTCCAACCGATCAAAAGTTTACAAATTGTTACTGTCAACATCTTAACATAGTTTCAACATAGTTTAGTGGCAAAGCTGACCAAAAAAAGTCTATGATGCTACATTTGACATTTTAAGAAAGTTCAGCGGTAATTTAATCGATGAATTCAACTATGCTATCATCGATCATAATTCAAGGAACTTTTAGTACCAAGTTTGAGTTTAGTGATTGTCCCTTGAAATTTGGAGTTCGAACCACTTTGAGGTATACTAGAGGTGTGTGTACGCTAGAGCAAAATAATCTTAGTTTTCCTTCCTTTTTTAAAAAAGAAAATGATTGGTTAACTTTGTCGCATTAATGCTCGCTTTGTTACACAATTAATTACTCGTCGGTGTAACTCTCGCCATTGTAGAACAATCCTAATCCATTTTTTAATACACATGTGCATTGCTCGGGTTTAAAACTAGTTTAAACATAAAGGAAGTGTTAGTAAAAAATCATACAAACTTTCTTTTTGGCACGTCAGTATCATGCATATCACATAGTACTCTTTGAATTCGAAATTGGATCAAAATCATTTAAACTATTAACTCCTTGAATTCTAATAGTATGTCACCAAATTAGTCTAAATTAAATGATATTTTGGACTATTATAATTCAACATATAATAGTTTGGAATATCACAATCTAATATGTGATAGTGACCTATTACAATCTAATATATCAAAAGTTTGGTTCCTACGATATAACTGTGTAACACCCCCAGGTTACTAACCACTAGATTAAGCTAATGATTCACCTAACCCAATGATTAGCAGCGGATAAACACCTGAGAGAATTATCGCCGTCCACGGAGGTGGACAAGGCTAAGACTAAACCCAACAAAAGCAATCAACCATAAACCAACTTCAACCATGCATCATCAGTATAACTTAACTTAAACCACCTCAAAACAACATAAACCAGCCCAAAAGAAATTATACAATCCATTAAATCACAATTTCTTTTGAATCCTTCATGGAGAGCCTCTAACCACCTTCAGATTCCTTAAGGTGCTCTAGGATTTCGTCCTCCCGGGGTTATTCCATTCTCCTTTGCCGAGATTCCTAAAACAAAAACATAAAACTTCGAAATGTGAGTTAAACTTAGTACGCATACCCCTACTTGTAAGAATCTTTTCGTAATTTATTATAGTTATTTAGTGCGGTTCCAAAAATCATTAAAAACAACGTAATAACAGTTTAACAATGAGAGTAGCATAACTTACATAGCTTGGCCATAACTTAACCTGAACATGAAGAAATATAACCGAACCTGTACTTAAATCACAACTTAAATGAAAATACTTACGAGTTCTTCCTTTTAAAGGTAACTGAATAACCATAAACTTGTTTGAAATCAACTTAGATCATGCATGAAATGACAGACACACACATGAAACCTTTCCATGAACATCACTTTAAACTTCCATAAAACAAAACTTATAATCCTTGGTAAGTAATTTGAAGCAGCTCTACTTTGATCCCAGTAATTTGGAAAACTTAAGGTACATAAATCTTGGTATATCATACCACTTAATGCGTGACACAAACCATACTTGGATCACAAAACTTAGAAAGTGACAAGTAAATTACGTCATAAAACATGAGTTAAAACATATTCCCAACATATAGCCTAAACTGTTAGCTCAACCCAATCATAAAGTGTGACTTATAACATGTTGTAAAATATACTTAAAAACCATAAACAAGTCCTATAAGACTTAAACCCTTAACTTAAATCCTTGAAGTACTTAGTTACTTAAAACTTAGTTGTCGTATTTTTATCCTGAAGGTCCCCTACTTGCGATCATCGGCTAAGCCTCCGTATGCGTATACCCGGACCGATCGGGAGATCCGAATGGTGGATAATTATCCTACACTGGCCAGGTTTCCATGGTGTGAAACTAAGGCACTAAAGTTATATTTTTCCTTGGGTGCACTAAGGCACGTGTATAATTAACTTGGGGTGCACAAAGGCATTTAAACATGTTTTTCCTTGGTGTGCACTAAGGCGCCATAAACGTGGTGTGCATTAAAGCACCATAAACATGGGTGGGGCCTTTACTAATTTCTAAAACTTGGAACTTGAATCTTGATACCTTGACCTCGGAGTCTTAATAAAACTGTTTCCTTAAACTACCCTTTTCCAATCATAATTTAACAATATAGTCTCGTAATTTCCTTGAATAAGAATTTACTTTTAAAGGAAGTTGATTCATGAAATAGCTTAAACATCCAAAGTATGGAAGTATTGTAAAAGTCCCTAACATAAAGAATTCTTCACATAAATACTTAGAATAACTGTGAAATTATCCTGATAAATCGACCTGAATTACTTAAAAAAAATCCATAAGAACTTACATATACTTTTGAACACCGATCAGATACTTTACATGTAAACATGGATAATATAAAAATAAATTTAGAACTTAACATAAATGATTAATTATTGATATTATTCATAAAAGGTCAGGCAGTATACGTACCTGAAAGCTTAAAAACACGGACTGGACGGGCAGAGACTTGAACAGCAGCGCAACGATCTCTTGAAGAGACTTTAGAAGAAAAGAAATCATGAATTAGGACTTAACTTTAGGTGGTAACACGGAGGAATAACTTAGTGGGTTTTCTAAGAATAATAATAATGAACTTGATTTCTAAGGCGTACTCGTAAGATCGTAACTTATTCCTCAAATGTCAGATCACGTCATAAAAGGACTTTTCGGAAAGCTTAAAACATACACTCCAACTTTATAGTTGACCATGAAGGTTAAAAACGTGGCTAAGGAAGGTGAAAACTAACATCTTTACAAGCTGCCCAAAATAATAACCATTTAAACTTCAATTATTCGAAAAATCGTAACTCGAGCTCTACCTATCGGTTTGAAACGGATAAGATGTCTATGGAAAGCTCGTGATTCATACTTCAACTTTCATTGCCACCACTATTTGATCTAAGCATGAGAAAGGGTCGAATTTCAGCCCAGAACAGAAGCAACCACAAAATATATTTCTGGAAAAACTCAGATTTTTGCTTCTCGCATAAAAGCTCATAACTCTCTCTTCCGATATCCTATGAATGTATACCATACCTTTCTGGAAAGTTTACAGAATGATCTAAAACTTTCATGTTGAATATCTGATCAAAAGGGTCTCTAAACAGACGAAAAATATGCATTTAGGTACTAACCTCAAAACACTTTACAGTTTGGCTATAACTCAAGTTATACACCTCGAAATCCCGAGATTCAAAAACCGGGTGTTAGATAACATCTTAGGCTACCATTTTATGTAAAAATCTGGGTCAAAATCATATCCTACAGCCTCTGGGAAAATCAGATTACAACCAAGAGCATCCTAGACCGTCTATTTAGCTTTGCATGTAAGTTGTACTTGACTAACTCATACTAATCACACCCTAAATACACCTCTTAAGCATGAACATAATTTTGCAGAACTAAGCCCTCAGAAAACACCCATCCATGGCCCCAAAATCCACATGCAACATATAATTTCAACATAATTGAATCCTCCAAGTGAATTCCTTCACATAATCAACATCAAAATTTCATAAAATTCAATCATTTGCTACTCCAAACCTATTCTAAGTTCATGCATCCATACCTAATTATAATCCCACTCTTCACAGCGAATTACACTACGAAATTATCATGCATGTCCAGATTTTATCAACATTCATACTTAATCTTACATAAAAACACACTTACACAATTCCTCCTCTAGTAATCTTATATCTTCAATCACCACCACTTGACCCCAAGGAAAAACTTGATTAACCTTTTGTAAAACATAAAAAGAGAACCAATAACTCAGATTATAACTAGGATTTACATTTGAAAAGGAGTAGGAGAGTGATGGAGTAGATTACCACTTAATTTGGAGAGAATGAGTAAGAAAAGAAGAGGAACGATGGTGGTGGTGGGCGGCAGTGACGGGTGGCCGGCGAGAGGACGACGACAGCAACAGTGGCTGGCCGGCAGTGGTGGGTGGTGGCTGGCATGGATGAGAGGGGAAGCCAAAGAGACCCAGAAGGGAGATTGAGAGCAAGTGTTGTATTTGAATTAACCACTCCCTCCTTACTATTATATACATACTAATAGGATTAAGGCCCAAACTCCATCCCCCTCTCTTTCTTTGATTCGGCCAAATGGCCCAAATAACCCATTATTTTATCAATTTATTTCCTTCTCTTACCCTCATATCTTCCAAATTCCCCAAACTACCGGGATTTATTAAACCGTAAAAATATTCTTGGTATCCCAAATAAATATATTTATACACCTCCATAAAATTTCTCATAATTATAATCCCAAATTGACTTGTATAAAAGAAAGACCCGATATATCGGTCTCGGAAAAAGAATTCATAAACGATCAGGATCAGTATAAAAATTGTCGGAAAATATTTCTCAAGAAAAGAAAATCAAACTGGTTCGTTGACGATCGTTGCACTGTTCAAGTTCTGCTAAACATACACTGGGTTAGAAAAATGCAACACGCGCTTTAATTATTCGTGATTTATTCTTAACCCTAATTATTTAAACTAACTAATACGTATTAAGGGAATGATTTTCTTCGGGTTATTACAAACTGTCACGTAGAAAATTGGAGTCTAATAATCCAATATATACATCAAAATAATATTCAATTTTGGTGGTACTCTCTCAGTTTTATATTATTTGTTCCTTAGTTGACTATCTCGTTAACGTCACTCTTTAATTGATAATTTTTTTATAATACTTTATTAACAATTATAATACTATACTGTTAGGATAATATTTTTCCTTATAAATCTAATAGTAATCATTTTATTTAACTAGTCATTATATATATTGTGAAATTTATGTGGACAATTTTTTTAATTTGACTGTATAATTTTTAAATGGGACAAATATATAATATAGAATCTTAATAAGAATATTCTTTTCCTTTCCTTTACCAATATATATTAGATGCACCCGAAACACGTGCTCCAGATATTTGCAAGTGAACAATTATGTGAATCAAAGTGAACAATTATAATAATCAGAGTGAACAACCTAATACATACGGATGAACAATTGTAGAATCTGGAGTACATGCTCTAGGAACACCTAATAAATTGCATTCCTTTACAAAAGGGTAAGAAAATCAAATCAAAAGAAACATGCTTTATCTTTTGTGAGTTTTGTCTATCTTTCTCTTTTTTTTTCCATCTCTATCTCTCTTTTCCACGGTTAGTTGATTGCGGATCCACACTACACCACACTTTTCAAATTTTCAGTACAATTCACCACAACATACCATTTCTCGTTCTATTAAAACTTAAAACTTTTCACCACAACCCACCTACCATAATTTATTTTTTCCAATTTCAAATTAAAATACCATTTCTCTTTGCTAATTTTTTAACTTAAAAATACCAATTTACTTTTTCCAATTTCAAATTAAAATGCCTGTCATAATTTCCATCACAACCTATCGCAATCCACCATACTTTTCAAAATTCCACCACCCCGCACCGCAACCAACCACATAAAAGAACATAGCCTTAGTTTTGGTGAAACATTTTAGGTAATCTCCTTCCTAGACCCTCTGGCCGAGGGTTTTGTTGGGGGATGGGGGGGGGGGGGTTAGAGAGAGTCTGAGCTTCACTGCACTGGTTACTGAAGGGACGTCTTTAATTATAGTGCAAATAGTGCGAATAATTTGAAAATAAAAAAAGATATTATTGTGAATTTCTTAATATTTTTAGAGTTAGGGTTTAGGTCATGGGTCAGGTCTGTCAGGTCAAAAGTGACACGCCACTCGACTGGCCTTGACCCAGACTTCGGTGGGGTCCCCTATCCCTACGGGACACAAATTGATCATTGGGTCAGTTGACCCTAAAATTTGAAATTGAAGTATTATCATCTTATCCATTTTCGTTGGAAAAGATCATATAACTTTAAGCTTTAGCACACATATCTACTAATAAAATTCTAAATTCTAAATTGAAGACAAAATTTAACATCAAGTACCTAAATTATTACAAACAGTAAAGATTTTAATTAATTTTTTTATGAAATATTATGTTATATATTTATTCATCGAGTTGGGTTGGACAAAGGCAACCTTTGAACCGAACCCAACCCTAATTTGGTCAGGAACCTAAACATTGTCCGATTCTAACTCACAAATTTTGGCGCCAGGGCAAGTGGGTCCCCAGCCCACTGATCAGTTATGTTATTTCTACCAAATATATCCTTATTAATATATTAATTAATTATTTTGTGTAGTAGTTAAATTTAATTTATATAACTTAGATTAATATGAAAATTCTATTATAGTTGAACCTTTTTTTCGATTATGGTAGTTGAAAACTTCTTACACTATTAATTTGGCTAAAATAAATTTCATTCATTAAAAAGATTTGTGTGTCAATTAACTGTTTTAATCAGTTAGTTTGATTAAAATATATTGATTTCAATTTTTTAAGGTAGAATCAACAATTGTTATATTTTTCAACCATAAAAGTTGAAAAAAAATCAATTATTGTTGAATCTCTCTAAAAATATTGAATTTTATAAAAAAAATCTCAATGAGTAGCCTTACTTGTTACAAGAAAGTCACTTTGATTAATATATATTAATTTTAATTTTTTAAAAGGTGAAATATATTTTTTAACAATCAGAACTGAAAAAATTTTCAACTATAATATAATCTCCGTCATTAGTATTGCATTAGGATGGTTAGGGGTGACAAAAATTCGGGTTCGGATCTTATCGAGTTCGATCAATTCGGGTATTCGAGAAAAAAACCCAAACCCAGACTGAATTTTAATTCGGAAAAAATAACCAGACCCAAACCCGAACGACCGAATGACAGAATTAAAATTTTCGTCAAAACTAAAAATTAACTGAATATTAGATTTTTTGACCAAATATGACCAGTTGATCGAATATAAAATTTGAGCCTCTTTATGTGAGTCATTAAGGTTATCCTCATAATTGGGTTCGGTCAACCTAAACCCGAGTGACCGAAATTAACCGAATTTAAATTTTAACCAAAATTCGGTCAACCCAAATTAAAATATTAAAACCCGAACCCGACCTGAATTTAGATTTGATCATGACTAAAATTCAATTCAATCAAAAAATCATGTCCGCAACTCAATTCTTTCAAATAAGTCAAATTCAGTCATTCAAGTAGGTCATCACCGATTTTTTAAATGAGTGATGATAAGTGTCTTAGGTCAAGACACTACTTAAGTGTCTTGTCTCTTGTGAAATTAATACTAATTCTTATTTTTAATCCCAATTTTTTTGATATTTACTATTAATTACTACCTCCGTTTTTATTTATTTGTCGTCTAGGAAATTGTGTTAAAAACTTTGATCGTTAATATTTTAATTTGTATAATGATTCATCATACAAAATTGATATCATTAGATTCGTAATGAAAAATACTATTAGAAAAGTATCATATTATATTTTTTTTATAAAAATTTTATATTAGAAATTATTAATTAAAGATTGACACTGAAAACCGTAAATGACAAATAAAAAAGAACGGATGGAGTATCAATTATAAGGAGCTTGGAATATGTTGGCTACGCCAACAATTAAAATTGACACCCTAAAAAAAGAACCACATCCGTTAGGCATATTTTAAATGTCTTTTTGTAAATTCTTAAAAATATAAATGAAAATGTGATTTTATACCGTTATTATGTATTATTATAGTTATAAAAGTCTATTATATAATTTATTTTCAATTTAATTTATAAATATATAGATTTTATACAAATGACAAGACACTTCAGATATGTCTTGCCCAAGATATTTATCATTTTTATTTTTAAATTCTATCAAAAACCCATGACCAAATATTATTAAAAAAAAGTTCGTTGAAGAAACTTAAAAAATGGAGCGAGTAGTGAGTAGTTCTTCACTCTATTTTTCTTTTAAAAAACTTGGAAAAACCTGTTGTGTAGCCTGATCTCGAAATTGAGGGACATCATCACATCAATCCGAATTTAATCCAATGTGTCGGAGTTGTGCAAGTAAGTGGCTAATCCCATCAACTCTCCTTTGAAATCGTTGTTATGTACAGTACTTATTTCTGCGTCAAGATTCTTAACCCTAATTATATGAGACCTGCTGATAATCACAATAACACGGAACACCAATTTGCGTCTTAAACGGGTAGTTAAGGAAACATTGCTTGGATTATCATCCAAATTCCCGATTAATTTCGTTATTAACACTGAAATGCAATTGGTGGGTAATTATTTATCTTTGACAACCAGCTTCTTCTGGGAATTTGAATTGAGATTCAATTAGGGTTTAATATATTCAAATATGGGCATCCCTTAATTATAGGATCAGGGTTTGAATTTGACATCATTAATAGACCAGAATTAGCCAAATATCGCATGAGACTACCCATTATATGTGCTGCTCAACGCCAAAAATTGTACAAGTTTTAAGATTCTGGGGTCCGAATGTGGATCGCTACCAATATTAGAGCTGTCCAAATTCCGGGTCCGGGTAATTCCCGGTCTAGATAAATCGGACATTGGACGGAATCTTGGCATCCGATAAATCGGACATTGGTCGGACTCTGGCCGAACAAATTGGACGAGCATAAATTTCGGTTTAAGCCAATAGAAGTTTGAAAAAAAATTATGTGTGAATTTTCGGTTAAATTCTATGACCGTACCCAGTTTTTCCTGAGTGAGAAAAATCCAGGTTATCGGGTCGCGCAGATTTTGCCAGTCCTGGCTACCATTATTTTCTAGGGATTTTTTTATGTTATGTGCTGATGATTTAATATTTAACAATGACTCAGAGTTGAAGATGTATTGAGCTGATCAAAGATTGTCCTGAAAGTCAGTTGCTACTTGCTATTTTTTTTTGGTAATTACTCCCTCCGTCCCAAATTAATTGACATTGGGCTAAGTATTAGTTACTAACAAATTACAATGAGTACCAATATGAAATTACCGTCATTAGAAAGATGTTTTATTAAAAATTACAATGGGGGTAATTTCATATTGTAACTCATTGTAATTGATGAATAATTAACGGTCAAAGTTTAGTTAAAATGTCAATTAATTTGGGACGGAGGGAGTACTTGCTAGTTATTATAATAGAGTGCATACATTGGGCATTGGGTTCTTGAATCTTGACTTTACTTTTCCCTCCAACTTTCCAAGAATTATTATTTTTTTTTGGGCTGGGGTGTTGAACTAGGCCTGTCAAAATTCTGAGGTCTCATTTTGGGTCCGGATGAATTGGAATTGAATGGAACTTGGATTGAAATTTGATTTTTGGTACTTTTTTATTGGTCAATCAAAATTAAGTTTAACCAATAAAAATAAGAAAAATAATGTGTCCAGATTTTCTATCAAACTGTCAATCTAAAAATACTAATGTCAGATACCTTTCATCCTCCTAGTCAAGCCTTTAAAGAACAAATTGAGACTTCGCACAAGGGTCCTACATAGAGTATTTTTGTATCATTTGTTCATGTGTAACTTCTCAGATAAAAAGACTTAATACTGATGACTTATGATCATTGGCAAGGTTAGCTGGTTAAGTAATGTGTTAAACTTCATCTTAGCTCCCCCATTTGGATTTACTAATATATTAAGAAGACTGAGAATGTCTATTTTATAAGGGTCCTTCTTTCACTTCCAATTATGATTGTGTATGAATTAGTTGCTGCACTATTTGTTATCAGTTAATTAATTAAAAGTCACCAGTTCCTAGCAAGAAAATCCGGGGAAGTAGGAGCATGTAGTTGACAATATGCCAAAAACCAGGCGATTCTAAAGATTACCCTAGAGGAATGTGAAATACTAGTTTCATGATTTCATCCACAATTCTTATCTACCTTGTAATTTCACAAATTTGATGATATTGTCATCAATTTGTTTATTGAATACTGTCAAATATTCTTGGTTACAAGCTAAACTATGATATACATTGTATATCATGAAATTATTCCCTTCGGAGTGCTGCTTTGTGGATTACTGCTCTAGTGATGATGTTTCTGTTGTTCCAAAAATCCAACTTATTAATAGCTGAAGAAACTCGTGCATAAATGCAGATGAAGATTGAGGGTGATGAATTTCCATTAGAAAGAAAACTTGTTTGATAGGAGTTTCTAGTCTGTCATTTAGGCCAAAGTATACATCCTTCTACATCACAACTAACTCAGATCATATTCTTTTTCTAGATGTTAATCTTACTCTAGCTTTCTCTTGATCTCTCCGAACTTTACATTCCAAATACTGATTTTCCTTTAAACAAGTTGCCAACAAAGCATCCCGGAATCAAGCAGGACGTCTATATGAGCTAGATTGACAATCCCTTTTCTAATTCGATACACAAATAGTAGCATGAATGCACATCAGCGCATGAACACGCACACACACACGCAGACACAAACAGTTCCGGTTTCATATAGTGATGCTGTTAGGAATCCCCTTGGCAGTAACTCCTCCTTCACTCGAAGGAACGAGCAATGTATACGGCATATTCACCGGCCCACACCTGTTCCTCCACTTACCACTCTCATTCCTCGCCTTTATCTCCTCTTCAATCTCCTCCAACCTCTTCCTGAACTTCTCAAAGGCTTCCATCACCCCACGGTCCGAACTCCACTCAATACTCTCCCTCTGACCCAAGTAAAGCTCATCCGACGTGTGCATGGACAGAATCTCAATCAGCGCGATCCCAAGCAATGTCTGGAACTTGCTCGTTATCGTCTTCAGGAAAACCCCCTCTGGATTTCTCCTCAAATCTTCATACTCAGGGGTGCCTTCTTCGGGCATGAACCGACGGGTCACTGTGGGCCTGTTGGGGAGGTACCCTGCATAAGGGTACTGCCCGAAGTTGACTGCCGCGTGTAGGGCAGATGCCACCCATATGATGATGGTGCAGGTCTCGGTTAGGTCCGAAAAAGTCTTCATTTCGGGCCACCATGGCTCGTCCTTTAGGTCGCCGTGACCTTCCTCTCGAAGTTCTGTCCACCATGATTGGAGTTCGGTGTCGTTGGCTACCATCTCGTCGGTCTTGTAGTAGAAGGAGCAGTAGTCGCTGACCCATGTTTGGATTGCGGACCAGATGTCTAGCCCATCAACTGCGTAGGGGTAGTCCTGTATCAGGAGTTTGTAGCCGTGGCGGCTTACCGGGTCCTTGACTGCCATTCCTCTGGGAAATACAGCAGGATATGTACATTAGTTGATGATTTACATTTGTTCTTTAGAAGGGTCAGGCAAGGTCAGGTAAAGTAAGACTCATAGTTTGGGTAAAAGTTGGGGTGAAAATATGGATAAAAATAGGTAAATTTGGGTTAGGTTGGGATAATCCTGTAGACCTGGCAATTGGGTCATTCATGTTGGGTTTTGGATCCATTTGGGTTGGGTCATTTCGGGTCAACAATGCTCCGTTTGGGTCATGTTGATTTTGGTGACTTTATTTTTTGCTTAATAAGATTTTCGGGTCCATTTTGGGTTAGTTTTGCCATTTTTGGGTCTAGATCAGGTCAGTTTCATCAGGTCTAGGTTGGGTAAATGGGGTATTTATGCCCGTAAAGAGTCAAGTACTCTTCCTCATCACATTTTCAAATGCATTTTGCTGACCCCATTTTTCATCTGTATACTTAGTACCCTGTGTTTTGTTTTACCTTTTCACGAGATCTTTCGGAAGAGCTTGGTCAGTAAAAACCCAGTTCTTGTACAACACAGCCGACATTTCCATCGCATACTTTCGAGGAAACACAGTTGTTTCAAGGATTCCCCCCGCCCCAATAAGTATCTGTCGTGCCAAGGCATTGATGTACATCGTATCACGAAAGTGTGGCGACAGCAGTTTATGTATAGGATGAAGCACACTTAGCTGCCTGTTAGTTGCTATTATGAACGGTTCAATAGCCGCGTGTGTGTGCAACCTGAGACCACCAACAAACACATTAACTTTCGCTCTTTCATTCATCGCATTTCATTTCTGCAGGTAAAACTAGACAATTTTTCGACTTACCAATGACTGATAAGTTGGTGATATCCAGAATCATTGACAGAGACATAAGCTTTCGCCAGCCGCCAAATCCAGCCTTGAACTCCATCATCCGACGGTGTGTAGACTTTACTAACTGCGCCGAGTTCATCTCCATCTGGATGTGGCAAGCTTAACTCGATTGCAAGCGGTTTCAAAGTTCCATCGTTTTTCAACAGCAGAATCGTTCTTGTGGCATATGTCTTTGTAGAAGTTGTATTTACTCGTCTTAGGTAAGGCATCAACGTGTCGTGGTGGTCTAGTATGAATAGCTTGTTCTTCTCGATTGCCTGACCAAACCACGCGCGTTTAGTAACTTAATTTGCACTCTTGCTTAATAAATCGAAAAAAAAAAACTCTTAGGGTAATTAAGTACCTCGTCCACAGTTAGTCCGTCCAAGTTGCTTTCTATGTGAGCTTTAGTTAATGTACTGTCTTGATTTCCGTATACTTTTTGATCTAGCTTGCTAACTGGAGGGAACTCCTGCATATGTATGAATGTGGAACATTAACAATGTATTGTGTGTGTTGATGCAGAAAATACTGATCATGGTTGGTATGTTTGGAGATGATTCAGAAGAGTATACTAAAGTTTTTTACCTCAAGACGATGAATTAGTAGGGGATTTACTCCGGCAAGCATCTCCCGTGCAAATTCTTCATCACTGCTCCATTCTGTCATGTTGTCTGAATCGGAAATGGTAAAGTCATCAGAACCCATTTAAGAGCTACATCCATTGGAAACTTTACTGCTGTAAAAACTTATGCGAACTTAAACGAAACCCAAATCAAACCTGATGACATATGAGAGTTGGAAATCCATCTAAATGGCGTCGTTACCTTTGATTACATGAGGCTTTGGAAATTTGTAGGGCAGACCTCCATCAATACGAAGCAGCTGCTTCATTTTGTCCAAGTAGGTCTTCTCTTCAAGCAAAGGCTCAACATGCAGTTTGACTCCTTCTTCATAGATGTTGAATGTTTCCTTAAATGAGACAAATTCAGTTGGAGTCTTGGTAAATGCATCCCTAAATGCAGCTTGCAACGCGTGAATTATAGATTTTAGCGCTTGAACCAGGAAGTCAATAATCTTTAGATCTCCAAACCGTTCATCCCTTGGAACGTAGGTGCCTATGCTCATTACAAGGGGCATTCTTTTCTCGTATCTCGAATCTGGGAAGTCATGATCATAAAGGAAATTATACGTACGATGGCACTAATGCTATCTCTAATGCAATTTATTACGTGTTTTGGAGTTTCTGCTCCAAATAGTGTGATTGTCCACTTGCAGATAGAAATGTGAAGCCAATGATGAATAAACTTACCTGTCTTTGTCGATTCACGGCCTGTTCGTCCCCTACGTGGATATGGAAGTTCCTTGGACCCACCAATTACTGGCCGGACATATTTTGGACCGCGATCAGGGTCTCCTAGATCGTTGTAGTAGGCATAATCATAGACACGGTCCCATTTCTCAAGTTTTCCTTGTCCATTTCCTCGCAGTGTCTGTAGTTCTTCAGCACGGTAGCTCCTGAGCGATCTAGGGGTTTCATGTGGTAGATATGTCTGTCACATTGCAATTTAAGTTGCTTAAAATTCAATATGTTGTATGTATTCAGGTGAATTGACATCTAGCCTTTCGTATGCTTTTCTCTGTGGGAAGATTACCTTATTACTGAAGAATATACGGTCCTTTTTGTAGCGATGAGCAGGGTAGATCCAAGAATTGCAAGCAAAATAGACGTTTTCGTGATCTGGCATACCATCTAAGGTAACACTCTTAAGGTAAAACTCACTATGATGCTCGTTTCTTATGATGAATGCACCCGGAACTCCCATATCCTCGTCCCATTCGAATGCAATCTTGAAAGACATTTCGCCTGATTTCAACCCGCTAAATGTGCTAACCCAACCTTCCAAATATGCAGGTTTGCTGAGCTTCCCTCTCATGACATCATCTGCAAGAAAGATCCGGCTCATTCAGTAATGAATGCCAATGTATTATGACAGCAAAAAGCATAAGAATGTGATCAAGCTTCAGGTAATTACTAAAAGTTGAAACTTCCAAATATGTTTGTCTAGCACCCACAATGAATTATGCAGTCATTGTGGTTTTTACTGGTTTGCGAACTGTATGATTTGGATGTCTCTGCGCTGTTCTAGTTTAAGTACGTTTGTCGAAGCACAAAATTAATCACTAATGCCATTGTACTATGCTGTTTCTTATCTAGTTATTTGTTGAAGCACAAAACTAATCACTAATGGCATTGTAGCTAGGTTTTTAGCCTAACAGAAGCCTGAAAAGGTTGTTAGAATCGGGATCCTAACTCGGATCCATGGGGTAGTTAGGATCAGAATTAACCCATATAGGATCGTGGATCGTAATGTAGATAAGGATCGAGATTTTAATAAGTATGACCTGAAGATGGTAGTTTGAGCATAATGTTAGATCAAATTTTGGCATAACTGCTGGAAAGACCTAGACTTGGTAGTTGGACTTCAAGAAACCTAAACCCCAGTTCCCTTCAACTAATTAATCAACATCTGGTAATTAAATATTACTGATTTGTTGAAAGCTGCTCAACTTACTCACTTGTCCTTCTAACACATCCTATATATATACACGCGTGCACACACATGATCACTCACACATTGTTATTCCACGGGCCGAAATGGATTCAAATTCAATAAAACTCATCACACGAGAGGAGACGGAGATCATCAGGGTAGCAAATCAGCTGGAAGTGTTATTGGAAGACGAAGAGGAAGAGGAAGATTTGTTTGAGATTAACTTAGAGGCGGTCCAAAACATTTCTGCACCAAATTATTCGTCTAAGGCCCATATGACAAACTTGCAAAGAAGGCGTGGTGGTGCTGGTGGTGGTGGTCAGGCTCTCTTGGCTAACTGCCTGTTGCCTGTTACTGATCTCTCGTGCGCGATGCCCATAATGTAAAGGGCTGCAGAGAAGATGGATCGGATCAAACTTGTACGGCCCATTAGAATTTAGAGAGCGTTTGGTAGAATCCAGAGAAAGTGTATTTTATGGTGTGAGGTTGAAGTTGCAAATTTCCTTGTTTGAAATGTCCAAACTATCCTTATTTATAATTATTTGGATTTGCTACATTGTGGGCATTTTGGGGATTTCTACACTTTGAATCTCATTTCCCACCATGAAAGTTTTAGCTCGTAGAAAATTTTTCCCAATGATCATTGTAAAATTACAGGCCTATATAAAATGTTTCCCATTAATAAATGATAGCCAAACATAAAGAAATTAGTCAAACTTGGGAAAATTGAACAACTTTCTAATAGAAATCGGACAACCAAACACACTCTTATAGATCTTTACTCTCAAAAATGGATAACTAAAAGGGTGTCAGTAGATCAAATATGCAGCAATTAATAATCTTCCTTTTTTCCTGCCCAAACATACACTTATTAAAAAAATTTTGTTCTTTCAATTACCACTTGGATTTTGCCATGTGCTTGGTATCTTTAGGATTGCAAGGGGTAAAAGCTACCCCATCTTTGGATCTGATGTTATTTTCATCCCTTCCAATAGTTGCAATAAACTTAAAGACAAATACATGATACATGTTTCTAGTACAAGGAAACCGTGTTTTTTGTTAGGTTATTTTCAGGTTTGGATGGATAAGTTAGCATAAGTTAGAATAAGTTGGGATAAGTTAGGATAAGTTATGATAAGTTATAATGTTTTCTTGGGGAATTGTGTTTTTAGAGCGGATACTTTTTTGGGGAATTGTGTTGGGTTTTGATAAGTTTGAATAAGTTGGGAGAGTTATATCCAACCTAACTAAAGAACAGGAAATCGTCGCTCGATGGGCAGTAATGCTTTTCGAGATAAGGTTACTTGCATGCGAGATTCACGTAGCCATTAGGAGTTGTAGTCAAAATCATCGCACAATTCGACAAATTAAGTTTAACAATTGACTGTTACATCTGGCTCCTCCATATATTAATTAGACGGGATTTTGGAGTATTAGTTTCTTTTATTTATTAGGTCTCGGAATTTTTTATTGTTCAGTTTTTTAATTGGACAATGCTAGCATTTGCATCTGATCAGGACACTTCAGGGAAAGGGGCAAAATTTTGTTAAAAAAAGGCAGTCAAGTACTCAAGTGACTTGACTTTGCATACATTTAATAATATGAATGTCATCTGACCAGCCTTCATTAGCAGTAAAAATATTAGTTTGCACACAGCTAAACTGACAACTGGGCAAGGTATTTGTATTCAACTAAGATGAACTGATGAGGATTTAATTACTCACAGCTGGAATAACTTAAATTTCATGGTTGACTTTTGCTATTTAAACCCATAATTACTAGGAATGCTTCCCAGGTAGTTAGTCTCAGAACACGGGTCACTAATTTTTACACAAATTTAGTCTAGTTTTGACTTAGGAACACTTGTTCCCGAAATACAGGTCGCAGGCTTATGTAGCGTTCTCGGTAACTGTGCTTAAACCTCCTGCTTATTACCAATGTGATCAATACTACTATGAGCTCACAATTTGGATTATCCATGGTAGAAATACAGTGAGGATAGTTTTCTTTTTCTTAAACGAAAAACTATTAGTTGCAATTTTCTCTACCGGAACCTTAAAAACCCACAAATTGCCTGGCTGATCTAAATTTTTTAGAAACAAAATTAAAAGTTGACGTAGTTGTGATTTTGGATTTTGATTTCCGACTATTAAACCACAAACGCAATTTTCTCATATATTACTATTTCTGTTATTTTTGGCTCAAAATATTCATATTTGTTAATCATCATGAGAGATTTCTTCTATACTCCGTATTTGATCAAACTAGAGTATTTAGAGAGGGTTTTTTTTCGAGAAAAATCGAAAATAATTTGAGGCCATGCCCATAACCCATTGAGCATCCCCGAAAACCCCAAATCAACAAATACACTCGACCAGTATTCAACCCATTTTCAACCGAACCCTCTGAATTGACTGGTCTACTTAAACCCACTAGCGGATCCCCAGCTATGTCGGTAGCCACAACCATCGTTAACACCAGGAAAAAAATAATAATTTAGTATAATTTGAGATAAAAATGATGGATTTTATGTTTAATCATATAAATATAATAGTGCATTGGACGCCCCTAACCATTGAATAAGAAACTCTATGAATACATACCGGGATCGCCAACCTCGGCGCTGACAAGCTGGAAGAACACCTTTTTTCCGACCATCTCGTAGACCCGATCAAGCACCGATGCATGGATCGCGTCGAAACCCAGCACAGTCTTCTTGACAAGCACCACATTACCACGAATCATCATCACCTTCTTCTTCTTATTATCATTGTCTTCTTCATTTTCGACGACAGACTTCTCTTTGCTGTCATGCTCGGTTTCCAGCACGTCTTCCTGGCGTGGCATTCTCGACGCTCTGATTCTCAGAGATGACATCTTAGGAATACGACGACAATGCACGAAAACAGGACTCGAGAACTTGCTCGATCTCCCATGGAAAGAAGAAGAAGAAGAAGAAGAAGAAGAAGAAGAAGAAGAAGAAGAAGAAGAAGAAGGAAGATGCCTGGCATTGCTACACAAGTCAGTTCTAAGGAGGAGTTCCATTTTTTGCTGATATGATGCGTTTTATGAATGTATCTGTTTGGAACTTCAGATGTTTATATATGCTTTTCGAACTATTTTACTGTAAAATATTCGAAAAACCCAAACATAACTGTAGACAAAACCAGGAAACAAAAAAAAAACATAAAATCGAATTGCCAGGTCGTCGTATGTATATTGTATGAATCTAGAATTTTTTTTATTTTTTTATTTTTTAAGGATTATGGGTCTAGAATTTGATGAGCACATATTTTAATGTTTGGGTGTATTGATTTAAGATAGCCATAGATTTACAGAAAATTATTTGCTGTCAGTGCAATATGACTATTAAAAATTTGGATTCGGGTTATGCAGGTCCAGACGTATTGGATATTGGGCAAAAAGTTGGTGTTCTATACCCAGCTTTTTAGGGTATTTTCTGGGTTGGATATCGGATAAAAAGTTGATGGCCGATACTTAGTTTTTTTTTTTGATATTTTTTTGGGTCGATGGAAAAGTCAAAATTCGGGTCAATATCAAGTTCGGTCCATAAGAAAATAGAAAATATTCTGTCCAAATTTTTGATCAAATCAGTTGAAGTCAAGAATTGGACGAAAGATTTTACTGTACCTAATTTTTTCTGGATCAATATGAACCGGATTTTAGGGTCGAACAATTTTTAAACGGGTCTAAATTTAAAATCCATAGTCCTATCTTCCCTGAGAAGAATGGCCAATAGGCCATTTGCGAGTTTTTAATCTGCCATGCCATTTATTAAATTATCTGGATCCCTACTTGCTCTTGTGTATTGACTTTGAGTCGGTGAGAAGAAACGTTTTTCTATTTTTTTTTGGGTAGAAAGAGAAGAAGCAAAAGTTTACAAAATCATGTTAACATGACTTGAATTGAAGGTGAAAGTACAAAGTTTGAAAATTACTTTACTTCCTCACTCTGCCAGTGCCCGTTGCATATTTCACTGCAAATGTCGTACATAATTTAATGAAATGAAGTACGAAATTTTAGACATTTGTGTCAAGACTCTAGTGTTGATATGCTCAAAACTCGATAGTTTGAGTAGTATGCTCAAAACTCGATAGTTTGAGTAGTAAAATTAGCGCGGGCAAAAGTTCGGGTCCAGAAAAATTGGGGTCGATTAAATTCAATTTATATTAAAATTTGGATGAGAAATTTATGTCCAGACTACGCTTTTATTCGGTCAAACTGGGTCAGACAATTCGAACGAAGCTAAATTCGGATTTGAATAATAGAAAAAAGAGAAATATTATGTCCGAGTATTCGGTATATATCAAAATTCGGACGAAAAATCTATGTGTTTCCGAGTCGGGCAATTCAGGTTTTTCGGGTTGGACAAAACTTTGTCAACTCTAAATAAATGTTTTTTTTTTAAATTTATCATTCAAAGCCTAAAACAAATTGTAAGTTTGCAATCACAACTTAAATCAATACTTGTGCGTGATACAACAGCAAAGAAGCCATGAACTAACAGTAAAATGCTAGAACTAGTATTTTTATTTAACAGGATTTGTATTCTTATCTACATTTAATCCATCAAAGTTGGAGCAACAATGACTCTTCAATCAATTGGATCAAATTCATTCAAACCTGTTTCTAATGTGGTAGCATTAATTTTAATTTGATGTTATATCTTGTGAATCTATCAAAGTTGGAGCAACAATAACTCTTCAATAAACTTGCAAATTCATTCAAACATTTTTTTTAACAAAGGTAAACAGTCCAACCCATTAGACCCCTATCTCAGGATATAACCCAACAGGCCTGTAGTGGACCCCTAATGGCTCAAAGATGAGCCCCACTTCTACTCACAGCATTCTCCGAATAGGTAATGGAAAAATGTCCCACCCATGATTCAAACCCTGGACAATAGAGCTAAGAAATGGACCTCATCTCATTCAGACAAGAGGTGAATTGGCGACAAATTCATTCAAACATACTCGCCTTTCGGCTTTGAATTTTATCCCTATTGACAATTTCTTTTCAAAAAATCATTTTTGATGCATTCAAATTCTAATTTATCCATCATTTTCAAAAACATTTGAGGGGGGGGGGGGGATTGAATGAAATGAATATAGGAGATTGAATGAAATATACACCTTATATTACAAATTTCATACTACAGAAATTTTATGACCAAGTTTACCAGTAATTGAACTTACAACAGAGAACATGCTTATAGTAAAAGCTTACTCCAGATTAGCCCTCCTGGTTTGAGGCTGGCATATACTACATATTAACCTGAAATAGAAACAGACATCAATGCCAGGACAACTGGACATGTAAATTTATGATTGAATACAACTACTACACACAGGGTACATGTACACATGCTTCATTGCTTCATGACAGATAATCTTCTTTCGGATTTTGAAACTTTTTTAACTTTAGAGGTGGCTAGGCCATGCCTGCTTGTCTTTCCCATGTAAGGTCTTGTGAGAATTCCGAGAGTGCAGCTCGGGGGTCACCGTTGGATATCGACAGATAGTACTGAGCGGTTCCATCATCGACTTGCATGCTCCTCCTTAGGGATTCGATTACTCTCTTCTTGCCTTGATCAGAGGCCACTCTACGGGTGGAATAGGCCGAGTTTTTCCCATCGGGTCCTCCCTCTAGATATAAAACTGCCACTTCTCTTTTCGCATGTAGATCCAGCTCTATGTAGCACGTGTGGTTGATTAGGATGTCTGGGTTGCTCACTGGGATTAGTAATCGGTCCCTTGAGTATATACCGTGGTCACTCATCATGTTGTTCAGTCGTTTTATGTCCATAACCTGAATGTAGAATCAGAAACAATGTTATGCTTTGGTCAAACTTCAGCTACAGGTTTCTCGAGTAAAGTTAGCTCACATTCCCAACCAAGATGTCAGTCAATGAGCCCATCAAATTGCCAAATGTTAGGGCTGTTTGTAAGGGGAGTTATTGAGAGGTATACCATATAGAGATCAGAATCTCTAGCCTTAGACCAGAAAAATGACAATGGTTGTACTTATTTTGGGTTTTTGGAAGATGCTTGTATAGTAGTAAACATAGTAACCATGACCTCCTTCCCACCGCAAAAGAGGATTCAACGTCTTTAGCATTGATAGATGCAGCCCCATAATCTACTAATGCTCATTTTTTGGTATTATTGCATTACATTTACAGATCTACAAGATGGAGCTAATGAAACAATCATCCATGTTGAAATGCTTTTAAGGGATTATTCAAAGCATTCTAAGTGGTTTTGACAGAACATTCATCACAGCCTCCTGCCCCCCAGTACCCAATAAATCTAAGGCTGCTATTATTCATAGTTTTAGGTATTTTCTGAAAAAGTGCCAGAACTTGTAAAATGCTGACTACATGCATCAACAGCCCCTTAATATGAACTACAGGATTTTAGGACAATTCAAGCATATTAAGACAGTATTCTATAACATAACACCCGATTATCACTGTGTCCACAGTCACATTTGAAAACAAGAAGATTGCGCCAATAAAGCCATTACAACCAGTGAAAAACTTTTAGGATGATATTTACATGCTCCTGTTAACCATGCAAAATATTTGTGGGTATTGTTATGATCACTTAAGATTACTCAGAATAAGCGCAAGATAATACTAATGAAGCAATTACGCTCATTAAGCCATTGAAAGGAACATTTTAACATCGTAAAAGCTTCAAAGGGACATTGAGCACGGCCCCTCAGGCCTCAAGACAAACCCTTACTCAAAATATGGAGGCTATACTATACACGGCTTTTGAGATTTTGGCAAAAACATCCACATATGTTCACATGGTGACTAGATTCTCCTTCCTCGCATATTTCGGTGTTCTATAACCAATTCAAGCCAGTTTAGACTAGATTAGATACTTCCATAATCCTCTCTCGGCACTATGGGATTAGACTTCAAATCTGTCAGCCCAATGAAGCTATTACACGCATCAAAACTGTTCAAGGATGCATTTAGATCATTTCAGGAAGTCTAAGATTAGAGTGATCACTGGTTAGACAAAAACCATATGGAACACCTACATAAAGGCTACCAGACATGGTTTCATGACAATGAAGTGTAACAAGGTTGCTGTACTTCAGCTTCATTGTAAGTCTATCACCAACATTAGTACTTGTTTCCTTGTTTCTTAAATAAATGAGACATGGTTTCATTACTTTGAGAAACACGTTAGTGAACTTCTCAATTGGTGAAGCTTGATAATGAGCTCCTTTTGGCCCCTTAAGCGTTTATGGCAATTTGAAGACTTGTAGCACTCCACAACGCTTGTTTTTCACAATTCTGGACCCCAGCTTCAAAGTTTTAAATATCCTCCTAAACTATTTTTGATGTGCGCAATGATGTCCTTAATGCCAACTTGTAGATCCCAATATGTTGAAAGACAAGCATTATGGTACTATGTGCTCTAACTGACAACTCAAAATGTCTAAGGTTATTCCATGGACATCCCAAACAATTTACACTGCACATATACCACCATCACATTCATTTTCAACATTTTGGAATTATGCTTCAAAATCTACAAGGTATCAATAAAGTGATTACTTGTTAAATTGTTTACCTGTGCTTTTCGGACACCCTATTAGGTTTCAGAGGTAGAGTTGTGAGGACCTAACGACCCTAACAATACCCCCCCAACAAAGAAAAAAAAAAGAGATAGAAAGGGAGTGATATCAACCACTACAAAAGCAGTGCCGACAATGACCCACATTGTTAAGACTACACCTATCTACTTCAGAGAAACTTTTCCTGCTTGATACAAGGAGAGGAAAAATCATATACGGTTTCTCAACAATATACACAAGGAGGCACCACAAAATCAATACTGACCACAAAAATAGATTAATAGGTATCTTGGATGTGCAAACCCAAACACTCTAATCACAAAGACAACTCTTCTCAAATCTTCCATCCTAGGCTTGAATCCGCAAGAAGGGGGGAGTATGGGTGGAAGAGCACGATGAAAAGGATGAAAGCAAGATACCATAGAAGGTTCTCCCTTGGATGATCATCTCCCCTATCTGAGTTGAGTACAATATGGACAACATTGGATAGTGTTCCACCATAATTTCAATATCATGTATTGTTGGAGTTCATCACTGACCAACAGAAGATATCGATTTGCCTATATTGGTGGTCCAAAACTATGCTGGAAATTTACAGACTTCCTCAAATTAAAAGGAACCCCAAATTCCTAAAGTGAAAATGAAGGCTAGATTTTGGCAGAAAAATGTAAAATTTCAGGTGCTTAATTCAGTAATTTCAGAATCAATATGATCATCACCATCGATATCATGATAACAATTCTGAACTACGATTATTAACTACAAACACCAATCACGAAGATGTTAAGTCGACCATCACAAACCAAAAACTAGCAACATCACTAACCACAGAGTCCGAATTAGACCAATTAAAGATGCAGGAAGAATTTACATACTTCCTCAAATTAAAAGGAACCCCCAATTCCAAAGTGAAAGCTAGTTTTTGGAAGAAAAAAGTAAAAATTTCAGGTGCTTAATTCTTTAATTCAGAATCAATATGATCATCACCATCGATATCATCATATCAATTCTGAACTGCTTTTATCAACTACAAACACTAATCATGAAGATGTTAAAGCAACCATCACAAACCAAAAACTAGCAATATTATATCACTAATCACAGAGTCTCAATCAAAGCGATTAAAGATCAGAAAGAGAGAAGCACCTGAACGGAGTATTTCACAGCAAGACTCGCAACAGAATCACCTCGAACAAGCCGATGAGAAATGGCGAATTTGGTAAGGCTATTATCCCTCCAGAAGCTTCCCGAGCTCGGATTTCCGACAATCTCCTTCAACTTCCACGGCGCCTTGAAAGCGGCGGTTTGAATCTCCCGATCGCCGGCGACGGAGCTCCATATCCGGCAAACGCAGGCGGCGCGGGCCAAATCGGCGACGGTAAGCTTCTCGAAGATGATCCGGAGAGTGTCTCTGCAAATTAGGGCGGAGAAGTTGGAGTTCATCGGAGAAATGATGTCTCCGGCGGAATCTCCGGCGTCAGCGGCGGAGATAAGGGGTTGGTGGAGAAGGTTATCGGGATCATCTTCGTCACCACAGCACCCCATTTTCTGGAAATTAAAGTGAGATAATGGAGTGAATGTTACGGGATAGTTTAAAAGCAACGTCTCACGGATAAGTGAGTGTTTATGGTGGAGGCCAGTGGGGCCCAACTATGGAATCCATGGGTGGCAATGTGGCATCGTGGTGGGTCTTGTTTCCATTATTATTCAAGATAATTGGAAAATAGCGCGGTTATTAAGATGCGAAAATAGTACGGTGGTAAAATTGTGGAAAGTGTGATGGAGTACGGAATGATATGGTGAAATTTGAGGAAAGTGTAATTGATGTAGTATATTAGGAGAGATAATGTGAAATGTAATAGAGAAAAGTACGGTGTGGTGAAATTGTGGACAGTGCAATAGGGTGTGGAATTTGCTGAAAGTGTATGAGAAAGCTTCTGGACAAGTGATCAATGTGGACAAGTCGGAGGTCTCATATGGCCGAAGTGTGAGCAACCAAACGAGAGTTATGCTCCAACAGAGACTGGGATTTAAGGCAGTTGAGACCCATGACCATTATTTGGGATTACCTACCTTTATAGGGAGGTCTAAGAAAGTGGTTTTCCAAATTGTCCAAGACCGAGTCTGGAAGAAAATTAAGGGATGGAAGGAGAGATACCTGACAAAAGCGGGAAAGGAGATCCTCCTAAAATCGGTAGTTCTAGCAATTCCCACGTATACTATGCAATGCTTTGAATTATCGATTTCTATTTGTCAACAAATGGAAGGTGCATGCAGGAGATTCTGGTGGGGGAGAGATGGGAAGGCAGATGGTATGAATTGGGTTGCATGGGACAAAATGTGTATGCCAAAGGCAAGCGGAGGTATGGGTTTTCGAAAATTTAATTGCTTCAATAAGGCGTTACTGGCAAAACAAGCGTGGCGAACCACGAAAAATCCCGAGTCCCTGGTGGCTAAGGTGCTAAAAGCGAAATATTTCCCAAGAGGGGATTTTTGGACAGCTACCTTGGGGCACCAGCCAATTGCTACTGTTGGAGAAGTATTTTGAGTGCTCGAAGTCTTCTGCTAGAGGGAAGTAGATGGAGCATAGGGGATGGGAAGAGTGTAAAGGTATGGGGAGATAGATAGTTGCCAAAATCAGAAGGTGGGGTGATCACTACTCCTCCACGTTTTCTGGGGGAAGATGCAAAAGTAGAAGAACTGATTGATTGGGAAAGTTTTCAATGGAGGCAGGACCTTTTAAATCTCTGCTTTGACAGATCAACAGCACAAGAAATTAAAACCATCCCGCTGAGTGAAGCACCGGAAAAAGATGAGCTTGTGTGGGCTCCAACACACGATGGAGTTTTTACAGTAAAATCAACCACTAAGCTAGCCCGAGAGATAGAATTCAGGAAGAAGAGAGATGAGGGGTCAACTTCGAGACTAGCAGAGGTGGGTAGATTGGTGATTTGGGGGGTTGATATAGTTCCAAAAGCGAAGCAATGTTGTTGGAGTGCTTGGAATGACTCCCTTCCAACAAAAACCAACTTGGTTAGAAGGGGAGCAGATATTGACCCAATTTGTAGCCAATGCGGAGAAGACTATGAATCTAATGACCATCTCTTCCTAGATTGTAGTTGGGCTCAACATGTGTGAAAAGTTAGTGCGTTGAGGATGGATGTCAGAAACAGAACAATCAAGGATGCAGGAAAGTGGGTGGAAGATACGCTCAAACATATGCAGCCTGAGGGGATGTTAGAGTTTTAACTATAAGAGCAATACATAATAGCGGAAGCGAAATATGAAGACTACTGGATATCGAGAAAAATAAATGAGTGCAAGATAAAGGGGACACAAAGATTTTTACGTGGAAACCCAAATCGGGAAAAAACCACGGGCGGCACAAGCACAAACGAATCCACTATTAGTAGAGATTACAACGAACGATCTCCTCCCGAGATCCAACAAAGAGAGACACCGAAGAGATCCACCCGAAAGAGACACATGCTCTTAGTCAACAAAACTCTCTCACCAATTGGAATACGAAATTTCAGAATATCTGAATACACCTCCTCCCATAGGAGGTGCCCAAACTTGGCCACACCAAACAAGGCGGACAAGACTCACTATTTATAGGGAAAACTCCCTATAAACCTACCTTGACTCCCACTCCAATTAGATTTAGAATCTAATACAATTAGGAAACCTAACATAATAAGGAAACCTAATTAATATCCTAATACAATTAGGAAGCAAATAATTGTGGGATCAAGAAACTGAGTGATTTTAGGACACTTTCCTTACAATCTCCACCTTGGACTAAAATCAACGAAGGATCCAAAATTTCTTCATCGCTAACAAACCTCTAAAAGGTAGAACTGCGATGGGTAGATAAACCGCTGAAACGGTCACAAACTGGATTCTTCATAAATCTTCACAACCCCCACATATGATCTTACCAGCGAATTTCTTGATACCAACGAACGAATTTCTGAATGTAGTCTTCTCATAACCAAAGCTCTTACATAAACCCTAAATCCACGAAATTTGAACCACCATGGCTCTGATACCACTTGTTAGGATCGAGATAAAATATAGCCTAGTATTTGCAGCGGAAGAGATAATTATCAGGATGTATAAATTGAGAAGAAATATAACAAGATCAGTAATTAAAATAGAGAGTATAAAGACACACGATTTACGTGGAAACCCGAATCGGGAAAAAACCACGGACGGCAACGGAGCAATAATCCACTAGTATAAGGGGAGAGATTACAAGAGAGATCCCAAGGGGCTATATAACGCAAGGGGATCGACGGCCAGATCACAAGGGGTTAATAGCACAGGCTATATAACGCAAGGGGATCGATGGCAAGATCACAAGGGGTTAATAGCACAGCGGGAATATACTGAAGACAAAATAACTCTCTAAAGGACTCTCACAACCTAGGGATGGGGTAGAGGTGAAGAATGCTTTGTGTGTGTGTGTTTGTCGTATACCGTAAGTGTATAGGTTGATAACAACCTATATTTATAGGAAAAACTTCCTACAAACCTAATTTGACTCCCACTCCAATTAAATTTAGAATCTAATACAATTAGGAAACCTAACATAATAAGGAAATCTAAATAATATCCTAATACAATTAGGAAACAAATAATTGTGGGATCAAACTAGATTTTGGGCCAAAAAACCCAACAGGGGAGAAGTTTGCTAATCTTGATTCTGTGGGGCATATGGACAGCCCGCAACAAGAAGGTATTTAGAGGAATTTTATGTGATCCATGGGAAGTAGTAACCAGAGCAGTTGACATGCACCAGTCATATATAGCAGCCCAAGACCAAGGGCAAATTTCAGTCCAAAGCGCCACGGAGCAAGTCCATTGGAAGAAGCCTAATAGTGGTTGGGTCAAGGTGAACACTGATGCTGCAGTAGGAAAACAAGAGCAGGGTGGATGGGGAGTGATGGTTAGGGATGCAAACAGAAAGGCATTACTGGCTACAGCATCGGTAGTTGACACGACCTGGGAACCAGAGGCGATGGAAGCTGAAGCCCTGAGGTACAGGATGAAGCTAGCAAAGGAAAGGGGTTGGAAGAAAATTGAGTTGGAATCAGAGATTGTCATCGAAGGTATTAGGAGCAGACAGAATACAAGTCCAGCAGCTGCCAAGATTGTCAATGACTGTATCAGGATGGTGCATTTTTTTGATGATGTGAAATTCCTTTTTTGCAAAAGAACCTGTAATAGAGTGGCCCATGGACTAGCAAAATTGGCCATCTCAGCAAGACAAAACTTTGTGTGGTCTGACACTGTTCCTTCTGAGGTTACAAGCATAGTAATTGAAGAAGGACAGGACTCAGTTGTGGTTGAATAAAAGCTTTCCATTTTTTCCCTCAAAAAAAAAGATATGGTAAAATTTGTGAAAAGTCCGGTTGATGTAGTAGAACGAGAGAGAATGTAAAATGTAGTTGAGAAAAGTACGGTGTGGTGAAATTGTGGACAGTGCGATGGAGTGTGGAATGATATGGCGAAATTTGTAGAAAGTGTGGTTGATGTAGTAGATCAGGAGAGAGAATGTGAAATGTAGTAGAGAAAAGTGATGAGAAAGAAAAGTGATTTTTGCGGTCAAATATGGTATGGTATGGTGAATTGTAGAAGAATATTGAGTGATATGGTGAGTTATGATACGGCACCGCACCGCACAGAAGAATAAGACCTTAATATTTTATATTTATTATATATATAGCTTGTGGGACCCTTCCCCAAACCCTGACTAGCGGACACTTTTTGTGTATCGGACTATCATTTTATTTATTATGTATAGATGAACTTACGTTTTAAAACGGGGGAGTAAGAATCATTGATATAAAATTAATGTAAATAGAAGGCTTTATCATTATCCTCTGATACAAGATATGTATAAAACACGAATTTTTCAAATATATCGTTTTATCAAAGTCAACGTATATATCGACGGATAATTAATCATTTCTTTAAACAATGTTGCTGAATAAAACGTGTACCGTATTTTACACGTTTAATTCGGCCATGGTATTTAACTAATAGGGTAATGAAAATGACTGAATTAAAAATAGTGAAGCTAATAGTACATGAAGTCCCAATAGAAGCCGTCATAAAGAAATTTATAAAAGGAAAATTGTAAATAGATTGTATTCAGTGAGCGAGATGCCTAACTCCACTCCATGTGGTGAGTATATGAATGGTATGGAAAAGGGAGTAAATGTGAACACAATCGTTGTTGACTTAATTGAGGCAATAACAGGCGATAGATCCATTTCAAGTAAAACCGCCTCGAATTTAGTTGGAGTTATAGGAATGTTCTTTTGCGAGTTTCTCGAACTTATGAATAGGATATTAGTGCAAAGTTGGTCGATTCAAATTCTGATAGTATTGTTAGTGCTTGAATTGACCCTTGTGCTACTAACGTTGGTTCTGACTTGTCTCTTGGTGTTGAAGACCTCATTTTTGAAGCTTCTAAGGTCAAAGCCAGAATTAATAAAAAGCATAATATGAATGTTGAAATCCAAATGGTGTTTTTATAAGCAACTCGTAAGGTCGCTACTATGAGGAGTATGAGTCTCAAAAAAATGGAAGAAAAAGATCTCCCATAAGTTGGAGAACTCCGTGTAGTCCTCTCATGATAGATTGGATGAAGAGGCTTATAAGGCGACAAAAACTAGATGTGATAAAGGCTTCATCCATGATAATCTAGAAATTGTTGGAAAATTATTTAAGGATCAATAGCTAAGAGAAAGGAAGATAAAAAAAACGAAATATATACTAGTACATACCTTCTATTCTCCCAGCAAAAAGCTCCCTTTCCAACAACCTTTTGATATGCTTCTCAATGATGAAATGGAGAGTCGAAAACAAATCAAGATCAAAAAATGCCCAAACAAATAAAAACAGGTACCTCAAATTTTCACATCATAACATTACAGAAAATATCAAACAAAAAAATCCATCCAAAAAACTCACCTCCTCAATGACTCCGTCCAAATCTCAGTACCCCAGATGTGTAGCTGGGTAGAGAAGCTCTTATTGAGGATGACTAATTGATCAAAAGTCTGCCTATTCACTACAACATGGCAGCTGAAACATGACCATCACTGGCGACGATAAGTGAACGGTCGAAAAAAAGGGTCGCAACCGTTTGTTAGAGACTCTTCATTAAACAATTGCTAAATAGAGAATGTTCACTGAACAATCGCTAAATAGAGAATGTTCACTGAACGGTCGCTAAGTCGCGACCGTTAATTAACAGTGGCTAATTTAACGGTCACTAAGTAAGGACCATTCTGCTAACAGTGGCTAACAAGAGATCGTTCACTGAACGATCACTAAATAGTAAATGGTCACACAGTTGTTATTATCCATAACTTTATTCAACAATTAAAAACCCAGTTCAAACGCCCACCCCTAAACATTTTGGTGATTCCATCTATCAATCTTCATCCTCCAATCTCCATCTCACTTCATCACCTATCTCTCATCTACATCTCTCCTTCACTTCATGATCGATTGCAAATCGACCAAGGAAACCTCTAGAAGCAATGGGTCATCTCCATTTCAAGAACAATATCCATTATTCGATACAAAGAGAAGAGCAAGGGCTAAAAATCGAAGACCGAAGGTGCGATTCGGGTATAAAAGAAAAAATGAGTACTGAAACAAGGGGTTGACCTGTGCGGGGGTGACAACCCACAAATCCCAAATTTTAGAGTTTTCGATTTTTAGGTTAGAGTTAGATTTAGGTTGTATTCATGTCGATTTTCACCTGTAATTGCAAATTTATGTCATGAATCTTGTTATTCAAACCTTTGATTCAATTTGAAAGCTATTTTCTGGGTTTATTTTCAGTTCTCTTGGTTTTGCATCTAGGTTAAGTTTAATGCATGTCTTCTTCTTTTCTTTCTCGATTTGTTTATTGGCTCGATTGTGCGTGTTGATTTTGGTGATTAACGTGTTATTGGTTTGATTCAAATACAACTGGGTTTAATTTGTGTTTCTAGCCAGATGTGCGAACGTTTCATGAGCGGTTGCTAATTTACGACCGTTCATTCAATGATCGCGCATTTGGTCAAACGATCATTTAAAGGTGACTGAAGTGGACGGTCGCGCACCTTTTGAAGCGACCGTTATGGACCATTTTCGTTCGTTGAAAACGGTAACATTTTGGCTCCCATGTTGTGGTGATTGTCCACCAATCTATACACCTCAACCAACTTTCTTCGTTTACCCATTATTTTTATTGGTAAGAATGCCTTCGTTGATGTTGCCTGGGGAGTGGATAAAACTGAAGTTAAAGGAATCAACTATATGAGAGCTATGGACCTCCCCAATCTACCCTTATTCTACTGCCAACATCAACGACCGACTAGAGGTTTGTGAAGGGCAACAATGGAAGCCTAAGCTTGTAATTGTAAATGCCTTCCCTCAGCCTTCAATTTGATGAGATGGATTTCAATATCATAATTAGTTAAAATTATGATGGAAGTTGGATCAATGGTCGATTTTTGGACCGTAAGATCCAGATGAAGAGTTTAACAACCATGATATATACACACACACACACACACATACACTTATACATGTATATGTATATGTATGAATGTATGTATATGTATGTGTGCACACACACATATATATGTATACACACAAACACACACACACACACACACACACACATATATATATACACACACACACACACACACACACATACTAGCAAAATCAACTAGTTGATAACTATTCACCAAAAAAAAAAAAGTTGAAGTACAATATCACAATTACTTTGAATGCATTTCCAAGTAACTATCCACACAGACAACAACGCATATTTTATCCCCCTTTTGAAAGAAGACATCATAACAATTAAGTGCACAACAACAAATACGATGGTGTACCGTTTCTATTTACCCAATAAAATTCCCGCAATATAGGCATGCTCAAGTCACCCAAAATATAAATTTTGCTCAAAAAGTAATCAGATGATGAAAGCCACAAACAAAATCTAGGAGCCTATGAAAAGAAAGGCCTATGCATGGTAAACAGAAAGCTAATACATCAAGTGTGGTTAAATTGGCTTTAACTTATTCAGCGAATTTGTGATTATGTATTTATAATCATGCAATTATCAAGTGTAAGTTAACTCCAAAACAACTCAAAGCAATCAACCTTATTGTCGATTCCAACAACCATTTAATGCCCCAGAATCCAACACTAAGTAAGCAGTTGTAGGGGAGGCGGAGTTTCGGGCAGGGACTCCTACTCCCAGATGCCCAAGCCCGTAAAGCCCACTAGGAGACCCGAGCATAGTAGGCATTGGCATCAAGGATAAGGGATCGGAATGCAAATATTGTTGGTGGTGGTGTGGTTGTTGGGCCAACATTGAGCTCGACCCGAACCCATCACAATCCATCAAACTGGGAACACGCCTCATATTGGGATCGGAGTTCGAATTCGAGTTGGAATTGGAGTTGGAGTAGGGACCTTCCATTCTCTTCAAGTATAGCCTATACTTCTGTAGATGGCTCGCCACGTTCTCCCTAGTAAGTCCCTCAACGTTCATCATCTCCATGATTGTCTTGGGCACAGCCTTATCCATCCCTAAATGGTCAATCACATCCACAAACCTCTTGTGCAGCTGAGGGGTCCAAACCAACCTAGGTCTCTTCACAGCTTGACCCGGCCCATTGTCTTCCCCGCCATCCTCTGACCCATTACTCTCCACCCTTTTGAGCTTGGGCTTAGAGTAATTTGTGTTGGGAAACAGCTTTAGAGGGCACTCAAAGATGTGCTCTTCTCTGTGGCATAACCTCGAATAGCTCTCTTGCACTGCCTTGTTCAGATCAATCACTGTTTCACAAGGTTCTGGGTTTATCCCCAAAGCCAGAGCGAGTTTTGGTGGGATAAGGGATTGTGTTAATGGAATTAACTCTTCCACAGATGGGAGACCCATATCAAATTCTTGGATTTTGAGGGTATTTGCGACTTCCATTGTTTTGTCTTTATTTTCTATGCTTCTTCTCTCTGACGTAAATGTTTTGAATGTGTTTTCTTTGAGTAGTAGGAGAGAGAAAGAGGTCAAAGAATCAAAGTTTTTGTAAACTTCAAAACAATTCTGAAGCCTAGGAGAATCCGAAAAATCAGGGTTGGTGTTAGAAGATCGAAATCTCAGCAGAGAGAGATGGCCACTATGTATGCTTTATTTTTGCACATTTTATAGGGACATGCAGAGAGAGAAATTAAAGATTGCAATCTAAGACAAACATTACGTGGAAAAAGATAGCTTCCGTTAAATATTTCGAAGCTCAAACCGACCTTCCTTCACCTTTTGTTTTATTTTCATTGTTTCATGACTCGATTGATAACACTTCTAGACTAAGCGATTGTGCATATACGTTGAGAATTTGATACAACTAACCAACATATTTTATTCTGAGCGACCATACATATGTTGAAATAGGAGTATATGACAATATTTTGGGTTGCTTTTCATGAAATTAATAATTAATACTTATTATGATTTTTGACGCCAATTTTATTTGGTACATACAATTAACTACTAATTTTTTGCTTGTGCATTGCACGACTTTTTTTTAATCTTAGCATGTATTTAAGTATGGCTTTTAATTAGTATAACATACATTTATATGGTTGTTGGATGTACAGTTTTGGATTATTGTATTTCGATTTGGTTGGATCATCTAGTAGTGATCTGATTTTCTTATTAATTGTGTATGTGGTGAGTTTTAATGTATAATACAATTTTGTGTCAAATAACATGTGTTCGTAGTTCGTGTTGGTAAATATAAATAAACTAGATATGCATTTTGTGTTAAATAACTTGCTTCATACTTGATAAAGATAGTAATACAGATACATTATAATGCGCCATTTATCTCGTTGTGGACATCGTTGCTCCTTTGTAGTCGATATGATGTTCACAAAATCCAACAAATCCTCCATATTTATTGGTTTCTTTTGCATCTCATCAACACTTATCCCTGAAAAAGTATCTCTCATGATTGCAATCTTCACATTGACATTATCTCTCTTATAAAATAGATAAAATACCAAAAAATTACTTAGATGTATCCCAATATTTGGAGAAATTATTTTTCGGTACCCAACTTTTTAAAACTCATTTTGAGGTACCCTTAATTTGTGGGTTCGTAATTATTTGGTGTTTTTCCGGTCATCAATTTTATTAAGTGACCGAAATATCCTTATTCTTCTTCTTCAAGGATATTTCTTCAAAAACGGAAGAACAATGGTATTTCAGTCACTTAACCAAATTGGAAAGCACCTAATAATTACTAACCCAAAAATTAAAAGTAACCCAAAATGAGTTTTGAAAAGTTGGGATACCTGAAAAATATTTCACCAAAAATTAGGGTACCTCCCAGTAATTTTTTGATAAAATACTTTTGTCAAATTTTTACTAGTCTAACATATGTTTTTCTATGCTAGAAATATCAAATTCTAACTGAAGTAGCTCCATGTACTCATCAACTTTTGGAATGCTTAGATTGATATACACTTTATGAATGAGATGTTGATATAGATGCCGCGACCTAAACATATTAAACAATAGAAAAGTTATTAATAATAGTAGTACGTTATTAGTATACATATTGTCATTCCAATAAGTTCATGTATTGTCTATACGATTAATATTCATAATTATAACAATTATTAATTGAAGTGAATGTAATAAATTATAAGCATAATTATATAATTTTATGGATTTTCAAATTAGATTTGTTGATTGGTTGATTCAAACAGTACGCCTAAAATTGATTTGTTATCTCTCAAAAAATATTTAATAAGTTATTGTACGGCGGAGACGGATGAATGAGACATGGAATGCAAATTAGTTTTCAAATGAAGCATGTTAATGGTCTCCAGATACTTCCTAATTGCAGAGTGCTATATGGGTGATTCTTTAATTAACAAGATGATGTGCATTATAACTTTTTCTAGACATACAACTTTTTTTTTTTCGTATATATATAATGTGATTTGTCAATTATTATATCAATTCAATCATTATCATAATACAACTTTTTTTGTTCGTCTTTTACAAGCTCCAACCCTGGCAAAAAAGTTAGGAGTTGAAGAAAATGGCAGCTGAATAATACTAGGGAGCAATTTCACAAGGAATGGTAGATCTGCACAGATGATACTGCTATGAATCAGGGAGTTATATGCCATTTTTGTTGCCTGAGCTGAATCAACCTTTACCTGCCACAGGTTAACAGTAAATATGTCTTACTGATGTTAAGGACATCACTGTGAACAGAGGCAAAAACAAGCTAAAGGTTGGAGAATACCTGATGACAAGATCACAAGGCCAACATACATTGATATACACAGAAACAAGAATGATATGAATCCCCTGCAAATGTAGGAAATTAAGTTGAATGAAATCAATCTTCATAGATTTAAACCGGGTTGTGTTTAT
This sequence comes from Portulaca oleracea, assembly GCA_029582165.1. NCBI lineage: Eukaryota > Viridiplantae > Streptophyta > Magnoliopsida > Caryophyllales > Portulacaceae > Portulaca > Portulaca oleracea. The sequence continues at coordinate 6,978,853 of CM055887.1, forward strand.
TTTGATGGTCTGGCCCGGAATACGCTGATGAAATTCAGGTTGGATTAGATAGAGGTCATATGTCATTATAATGTTGTTCTTCCTAGTATGGGGTTGTTCTCTTCAGCTTATGTTTAGTAGAATAAGTTCAGTTTCAGTTTCAGTAAATAAGCGCAGAATAATTTATGCAAAAAGCCGTCACAAAATCCTTGTCAACTTAGGCTTTGATCCAATTTCCAATTGAATATTTGAGTGCATAAATAAAGCAAAAGATCCAAGATACAAAAAAAATTAGTCTCAACATCAAGGAATTAGTGAAAGAGAAACTTCATTTCATAGTTTATTATCATTAAACCAACATATAATTAGAGGTAATTCCTACACTCCTACTTAAACTCTCAAATACATATATTGCTAGTAACAATTTTGCACATATAATAAGCAATTTGTGCAGAACATAGACACATTACCAACTAGCTAGCATGACGATGAATTGAAGCTTAATTTTAGAACCTTTCAGATGCCCGAGCTGCAACGGTCCTAAGCCTTGAGTACACACTTGCAGCAGGCGATCCCAAGATGAGACGCGAAATAGAATCCCTTGCAATTTTGGTCGCAGCAAACGTTCCGCAAATGTGAATCTTCTGATCAGCAACCACAATCCTGGTTTTTGTGGCATTTTCAATGGCAAACTTGGTCTTGCCCCCTTTCCCACATATCCTTCCAACGGCCCGAACCAGGTGGTCCCCAGTAAGGGTACCTCTCACATCCTTAATCTCGAACGTGTCCAAGTAGAAACCATCATATTTGAGAAAAGCATCCTTGACTTGTTCAGGGTCGAAACCACACATGAAAGCCTCCAAGTAGTGAAGACACCTTTGGAGGTTGTCGAGGTCAGGGGTGTCGGGGGTGGTCATGAGCTCCACCCTGCGAGGCTTCTTCAGGTTCATGCGAATGTCAATCTTCATCTCGTTGCGTATGGGGTCGTAAAAATGGACCTTCCAAGCTTTATGAAGAGGGGTAAAGCGGTGATCGGGAACTAACACATGCTTGAATTGAAGTTCAGCAACACCTGCAACTTCTCGAGGCTTCAGGGGATCAAACTTTGGCTTTTCTGGCAACTCCATAGCCTGTTCTTTTCGAATATAGGTAAGTAAAATAAGGTAAGTATGGGAAGTTCGTAAGGTTGTGTAAGCCAACAAGTTATATGTAAAGTTGGAAAAGAACATGGGCATGACATTAGTAGCTAGCTCTACCGTTCTACCTCTACTTCTACAACCTCATTCCCATTTTATTTATCACTAATTAATTGCGTGATGGTCTTCAATGTCTACATTTAGCTAACAAATTCTCGCATAATATTTTCTCAAAATTTTACAACATTATACTACTGTTACAATAGTATTTTGTGTATTGTTGACATAAAGTTTTCAAGGTTTTCTCTTTTTCTAACTTTATGATTGTTTGTATTGTGTGTTGGCTAGTCTGACAAAATAAAGTATTAATCAAACAAAGCCAGCCCTAACTAGAGTCCAGAAACTCAAAATTCCCAGCGGACGAAGACAATTGGTGATCATACATATCTATATCAGATAGGCACACATCTGAAATTTACACAATTTACACCCTTGACCCTCCTATTCATATTTTTTTAAGACTTCGTATAATTAATTCGAAATTTACAATAAAAAAGCAGTTGGTAGGACTGCATTGCAGAATCTAGGCTATAAACAAAGCCAACCCTAGTTACCATCCATTAGAAAAGTTAACCAAAGTTGACCGACGATTATATACTATCCATTACTATTAGCAACATAATACGTCAAGATCCACCCAATATTTATTCTTAAAAAGATTGTAGGGTGTTGAAAGCCGTATCAAGGAGCATAATTTGAGTGATCTCATCTGAAACCAGTTTGATCCTGGTCCAACGGTCTGAATTGAAGAAACACGAATACATGATATTTTCTTTAGTTCTTATTTCTTGCGTTTCAATGGTGCATTGTTTTTGAGCAAACCGAAAAATTTGGTGAGAAAACTAATGACCTGATGGACGAAAAATCGAGAGAGAGAGACGGTACCGGTAACTGGTAGATTCGCCGGAGTCGACGCAGGTCGTCGGAAATTGCAGTGGTGGCGGCGGCGGCGATGGCGGGTGTAGCAGTGCGAGAGAGAGTCAGAGTGAGAGGCAAAGCAGCTTACTGAAACCCTAGGCTGTTGAAAGCTTCGATGACCCGTTCTAATGATTGTCAAGCCCGCGAATTAAAATAAACCCTAGAGAGCCTTCGTCAATGGCGGACGGCGGAGATATCAGACGGAGGAGGCCCAAGTTTTGTAATAATGTGCTCATTCACGCTTCTGCCAAGGCCAAATTTTGTCAAACAATATAACCCCAAATTTAATACTTACCATCTCCATTTCATATTAATTATCGTCTTTGAAAATTGTACTATTAAATTTCAAAATTTTTGACCATAAATTTATCAATATATACAATAATTTGCTATATAAAATTACCACCATAAGATTCGTAACAAAAAAATACTATCATAAAAGTATAATATTGCAATTGTTAATAATATATTATGTAAGAAGTTATCAATTAAAAAACGGTTTTGCTAATCGTCACCCTAGGGGCGATGGTTAAAAAAGAATCTAATCTACTTTTTATATCATATTTCATATAATTAAGGATATAAGATAAAATTTTACTTTTTTAATATAATAGAATATACTATTTAATTTTCTAATCAAATCTGTGTAAATTTTTATAATGAAAAAATCTACCTAAATCTTTTATTAACAAATTAATCACTTTTAATTATTTTTTCCGGAGATACTCCTCCATTTTCATTCAATCGAAGATGGAATTGCTGAATTTGGGTCAGAATTGTCATGGCCTTGAACTTATGCATGTGTTTATGGTTTTCAATACCCACGACAATCCTCATGGATAAGTGGAGAAACATTTATGCATGTGTAATCCTGATGGCCATGGCAATTCTCCACTTCCATTCATCTCAGGCCCTGTTATTTTATGCGGTATTTTGCGGAATGGTGTGGTGTGTGTGGTGGAATTGTGGTGGGTAGTGGTAGAATTGTGGTAGGTTATTGGTATGTGCCGTAAGTAAGGATAGAGAATGTAAAAAGTAGAGGAAAAAAGTGAGGAGAGAGAAAAGTAATGATTTGCTGTAAAATGTGGTGAGTTGTGGCAAATTACGGTGAGGCCTCAATGCGCCTCAATCGTTATCCTGATGGTCATCAATCACAAGATTGTCTGGTTCAAAGCCATGACAATTCAGACTCAAAGATGCTTTTTTTGACGGCAATCCCATGTTCCAATTGAGTACTTGAAGAAGCAAGGTAGTAAATATGGGCGCTATGATTCCTCATCTGTGACTGTGTGTATTTGTTTATGGTCTCTAATAGCCAATTCCGTCAAAAAAATTATAAATAACTTAATTTGTTAATGTAATGTTTTAGGTGGAATTTTTTATAAAAAAAGATTTACATAGATTTGATTAGAAAATTAAATAGTATATTTTATTACATCAAAAGAGTAAAATTTTATCTTATATCCTTAATTATATGAAATATGATATAAAAAGTAGATTAGATTCTTTCTTAATCATCGCCCTCAGGGCGACAATTAGCAAAACCGATTAAAAAATGACATTGGAGACCGTAAAAGTTAAAATTATGACAATTAATATGGAACGAACAAGGTAATTTAAACATAATTATTACTGTCTCTCACTTAAAAAATTGTGAATTCATACAGTCCTCTCCTCGTAAGTCTTGTCACTTTAAAATTTTTAATTGTTAATATTTTAATTTATATAATGATTCATCATATAAAATTAATGTCATTAAATTAGTATTAACCTTCTGATATGCTCCTCAACGATGAAATAGAAAGTTGAATGCAAGTCAAAATCAAACAATATACAAACAAATTAAAACAGGTACCTCACATTTTCACATCATATTATTACAGAAACGTCAACCCAAAAAAAACTCACCTCATCGACGACTCTGTCCAGATCTCAATCCCCCGGATGTGTAGTTGGATGGAGAAGCTTTTATTGAGGAAGAGCTCAACACCATACAATAGTCATATCTCCAAAGAGATAAGATTAATCAAACAAAAGCATGCCTATTGTCAACCAATTTACACACCTCAGCCAACTTTTTTCGGGCATGTCAAATTTATAGGTAAAATACAGTTGAGTAAAAGTTATATTTTGATAACTTTTGATAATTTACCCATTGTTTTTAATGGTAAGAATGCCTTACTCATTGTTGTTACCTGGAGAACAGGTAAAACCGAGGTTGAAGGAATCAACTGTACGAGAGCTATGAACCTCCCAAATCTACCACTATTATGCTAGTGACATCCACGACCAACTAAAGGTTTGTGATTTGTGAAAGGCAATAATGGCAACCGAAGTAAGCGTAGGCAAACACAAAAGTGAGACTCTTTGATTGTTCGACCGTTTGCCTAATATAAACCAAACATTATGGTCATGTTCTTTGGTTATGTTATTATTTTTAGGTTTGGATGAATAAGTTAGGATACGTTAGGATAAGATGGGATAAGTTAAAATAAATTATAATGTTTTTTTGGGGAATTGTGTTTTTAGAATGAATGTTTTTTTGAGAAATTGTGTTAAATTTGGATAAGTTTGGATAAGTTTGGATGAGTTGGGAGAGTTATATCCAACCTAATCATTATAGTTAGCATAAGAAATTAATTTTTCATTTAATTAAAATAATTGTCATTATTATTCTATTTCAAAAAATCATTTTTACTTTTTTTTTTCAAAAAAAATACACTTTCCATACCTAGCGCAACTCTTTCCACAATTTATCACATCATACCATACCTTACCATACTTTTCACAATTTCACTATATCATGTCATTTCTGCACTCTACCATATGCACAAAAGAGGAGAGTCTAAGATATGTCAATTTTTTTATGTAATGAATCTGGCTAAAAAATAATAAATATGTAAAATAATGATGAATTTCACAATAATATTAACTAACTTATGATTAATTTTATAAATTAATATAAATAAATTTTTCAGGAAACTATCAACCCCAACATAAAAGTATTTTAAAAACTTGAATTCCCAAGAAAGCAAAGACAGCACTTCGCTGTGGGCGCCATGCCATTGATCTTGCGTACGCATGCAATCATCATCGCTTTACTCCTAATTCTCCCAAACAATAACCAAAATTAGGGTTTCTGCTTCGTAAAATCAATTCCTTCCAGCTCCGAGCTCAGGAGCTTATCAATGGCGGAAATAGGTAAGTTAGTGTTGAATTCAGGATGGTTAGCAGCGCGATCAACGGAGGTCAACCTCACTGGAGTGCAACTGACCACCACTCATCCCCCCTCCGATCAATCTCCATCATGGATGGAGGCTGTAGTCCCTGGCACGTACGTTACTTACTCAAACTGAATTTCTTGGTTCTTTGGTAGTTGCTTGTTGCAAGTTTTTGTTTTTGTACGTAGTCATTTAGTTCAGTGTCTATGGTGTGATTTGGAATGCGTCGGAGTGGTATTGATTGATGAATGATGACAATCGCCATTGAATTAGAACATCAATGGTTTTTGAACATTTAATTTATTTGATATCCGAGCTGTCTATTCTGTCTATTGAATATTCGGGACTATTTGTTTTTGTACGTTCTCATTTAGTTCAGTGTCTATGTTTGATTTACAATGGATCATAGCGGTATTGATTGATGAATGATAATAATCATGATTGAATTAGAACATTGATGGTTTTCATTGAACATTTAGTTTACCAATTTCATGTTATTCGATACCTGTTTGAACCGCTTTGTGACGGACTATAGGAGTGGTTTAACATCTTTTCCAGCTATTGGGTTCTATTGGTGAGCTCCAATAGATTGAATTTCCAGCTTCGGTAAACCTTGACTAATGGTCTGCTATTACATATTAGTAAATGCTCGAATGCTACATGAACATCCCATTGAACTTCGCATGAAACTGGGGCAAGATTAAATGTGTACATCCTAAAATTGCAAAGGGAAGAATCATACATGCAGAAACATTTTAGGTTTCTGTTGTCGGCAATTTGCTGTGAGGTATGAGACGCCGATGTTGTCTAAAATGTAACAATGTTTTGTCTGATTTTGGTTATTCATGTTAAAATTTCCATGTACCAAATTAGCGAATAGGTTGATTAATTCTCTTGTATCCGTAATTCATACTTCATCAAGTCCTTTGTTCCTTGTTCCAATTTGAAGTATCTTGATAAAGTCAGTTGTGGTGTCATTCTATTTGCCCATTTCTTTTACTGATCATGAAAACCTTTTTTTTTTTTTTTTGGTAGGGTTTTGGCTACTCTTGTGAAGAATAAGCTTGTGCCTGACCCATTTTATGGTTTGGAAAACGAAGCAATTATTGACATTGCTGATTCTGGGAGGGAGCATTATACCTTCTGGTTTTTCACAAGATTTCGCTGTAAGCTGGTTCGTAAAAGATTGCTTGGTAGTTCCTTTCCTATTGGAAGGCTCTTGGTAGAATAGGACTTAGATATGTATTGATATTGGACAGCTCTCTTGTTGTAGGGGTAAGATTACCTACATATGCTTCTCAACCACATTGCTTGTTGCTATGATTTTTGTGTATTGATTTTGGAGACTCCTTCATCCCCTTTCTTCTGCCTTTCAATATTTTTTTAGAAAACCCCTGAGGGGCTCCGCTTTCACCTGCTTTTGAAGAGATTAGCTTCTTCTTCATTGACCAATTGACTAGTGTACAAACTTTACAGGCTGTCAACCAACAAGTAGATTTGAATTTTCGTGCCATTAATTACTCAGCAGAAGTATACTTGAATGGGCATAAAAGGGTTCTTCCAAAGGGAATGTTCCGTAGACATTCTATTGATGTCACCGACATATTATCTCCTCATGGCGAAAACCTTCTAGCTGTTATTGTGCACCCTCCTGATCATCCTGGGAAAATTCCGCCCAATGGTGGCCAAGGTGGAGATCATGAGGTATGTTGAAATTTTCAATTTGGGCTACTTGGTTTAATCACCTGATGCATTGATCCATAAAGGAAGTTTTCTTGTAATAGAAATAACACCAGACTGAACATTGCCTTGCTCAAAAACCACTGATGTGAGAATGTGGGCATGTTTGTGGTATGTGCTTGCTGTATGTTTCTGGCTTTACACTGGATAAATCTGTGGGAATGAAACTATGAAAGCATATGCAGACAATCTTGTCACAGTAACCCTTGTGGAGATTTCACAGCCTTCTAAAATCTCACTGGAAATTTGTAGGTTTTGTGTTTACTATTGCCCCTGGGATTGGATGTTGCAGGAAGAACCTAATGTGTTAAATTCTTTTACTTGTCTTGGTACATGGGCATTGGGATCATCATTTAAGTGGTAGTTGAATGAGTATTTTTATTGCTGTTTATGTAAGTTAAAAGAGCAGCAACATAACCAGTGTGGACCTTCCTGGAACCGTAGTCTGGGAGATACAATAAGAAGCCTAATCCAGAGAAAGCAGAGATGCTCTCTCCAAGAGACTTATCCTCGGTGCAATTTGAGGGAGTCAAATACAGAACCAACGGAGCAGATAGTCTTTTGGTTTTTCCTCGGGCGAGGTTGGGAGATTGTAAAACTATTTATTAGATAAACGAAAAATAGTTGGATGATAAACATGCGTCCTACATTGGGGCTAACAGCTTTATCAAAGGACTGTCAACGAAGTGGACTATATCTAAATGAAGAAGCAAGACCCAAGATAAGTGCTAGAAATCCGTAAATTTTTGGCTTGTTTGTTGGTTGAGATTGAAAAGTGTCATTTAAATGATGGTGTCTGGGACTTCACGTTTATGCTATGTGATAGAGAACTCATGTTATGCTTTCCCGGCTTGTGACTCGTGATGAACCTTGCATGATGGGAAGTATTACGCACATTTATGCTATGTTGCCATTTCTGTTTTCTCCTGATATGTAACTTCTAGCTATTCCTTTGTTATGTATGTATGAAAGCTGTTGTTTGTGGTAGAATAAAAACCTATCTTGATGCATTTTCCCGTCTCTTTCTTTTCTGTTCACCATCTATATGATAGATTGGAAAAGATGTTGCTGCACAGTATGTAGAGGGTTGGGATTGGATGACTCCTATCAGGTAATACTCATTGATGACTACTAAAAGATGTTTCTCGAACTCTTTACTGAAACTGTCCATAATTAAAATATGTCAATTGCATTTTGTCATTGGGTTTCCCATGGCAACAACAACTTCCATTTTGGGTCCCACTTTTGGAGTTTCCTGAGGCGTGGATGCGTAGTGTTGCTATCTAAAGTGTTTCCACTTTCCACACTGCTATTTGAATTGAAACTACCAATAAGTAGATGAAATTGCTTGCAAAATTGCATTTTGGGTAAAGACTTGGAGGATTAATGTGTATGTCATTGTCAAACACTTTAAATTGGCATGTGGATCCAATTAACACCAACACAACTCCACCCTGTGTGGATCCTGGGTCCTCCTCAGCAACCCTGAAGGGACTGGCTATAGGAAGCCTTACCCTGACTAGAGGATCTGAGAGACTCACAATAAATAAAATCTGAGACTCAAAATAAATAAATAAATAAGTTGAAAGCTTTCTCTACAGACAATTGAATTTCCACAAATAAGTCACGTGTAAGCCAAAGGAAACATATGTTCCGTTACTTGTGAATTCGTCGAAATGGCCTTCATGCACTAGGCTTAAGTATACGAAGTAGTGTATTGCCTGGTGTTTACATGGGTAGAAATGGTTGAAGAATTCCACCGTTCTGATATCTTTTTCCTTCAAATGGATTGTAGGGACAGGAACACTGGCATTTGGGATGAAGTGTCTCTCTTGGTTACTGGGGTTAGTTTTCTCCCCCAAAATTATTTAAACGTCATTCATGCATGTATGCTTCCTTTGCTTTGCATAGCTTTACTAATGCTATTGTATTCATGGATCTTATGTCTAATTGCCTATGACCCTTAAGCAGCAACTCTTTCTGACTCCAGCATAGGTTCCCCAACACTAATTAGGGTATTAGATTAAGTGTCTCCATCAATTTTCAGATATATGAAAATAGTTTTTTTCTTTTTGGAGTAACATATTTCTTACACCATATAATCAGGCACTTTGATTGTGAACAGTTCTAGTAAATTGGTTTTCTGGAAGTTTGGAAAGATTGGTTTACCTTACTGTATTCAAGTGATGGGTGTGTCACACTATCCCTTAAATCTCAGAAATCAACAATATTTTTAACTTTTGAGCTTGTCTAGGTGAGTCCTTCCCACTTCAAAAAATTGCAAGACATGAGACACTTGTATTTGATCCATATAAGAGTCTTATCTCAAAAAGAACTTGATGTCAAGAATCTTATCTATGGGATCTTCTCATTCAAAAACTAGACTAGAGTTTTTGTGCAATTTTCATGTGCTTTTATTTTTAAATATCTCTCTTTCTATGCTACTCAAGAAGTCTTCTTGAGTTCTTGTGATTAGTTTGTCTAAAGTGTGCTATGATGCGTGCTGAATGGCATCACAAATGCTGTATCGTGCTGAAGTTCTTGCAATAAAAAAACCCCAGATTTATGAAGTTGATATTCTGACTGTGGGTGCAGCCAGTGAAAATTATAGATCCTCATTTGGTCTCCTCATTCTCTGATGACTATAAGAGTGCATACCTGCATGCTACAACTGAACTTGAAAATAGGAGTGGCTGGGTTGCTGAGTGTTCATTGAATGTCCAAGTCACGACTGAACTTGAGGGTAATTTCTGCCTAGTTGAGCATCTTCTTACCGAGCATCTGTCCATTCCTCCTGGGGCTCGTGTTCAGCATTCATTTCATAAGGTATGTGCACATCTTCTTGTTCATCAAAATCAAATTGTTTAGTGAGTTGGGTTTTCTAGTCCCAAATATTTGCTAATAACAATACAAGCTTCCACTTTACCCTTAGCTAGGACCATCTAATGGTTTTCTTCCCAAAGTTGTTTTTTTTTTTTGGTAAAAACATTCCTGTATGTTTTAATTATATAAGCTGGTTGCTGCTTTTCTTGTTTTGTTTACTTTTATTTTTGTTTTTTGGTTGGGGCTAAAAGGCCTAAAGCTCATAATGCGGATATAGAAGATGACTACATTACAGTTATGATGGTCACATTGTTATCTTCATATTTTGCCCAGGTCCAACTTTAGCATGTCCATTTTCAAATTGTTTTCTGTTTGGATGCTTGTGTTTACAACTTATAATCTCACCATGCAGCTTTTTTTCAACAATCCAAAACTGTGGTGGCCAAACGGGATGGGCAAGCAGACATTATATAATGTCAATATATCGGTTAATGTTAAGGGTTTTGGGGAGTCTGATACATGGAATCATCTGTTTGGATTTCGCAAAATTGAGAGCCATATTGATAGTGCAACTGGTGGGAGGTATTTATAAATATATTCAACTAAATCATGCATTACTATCATCTTATGAATCTAACTCTGCATCATTATAACAGGCTGTTTAAAGTTAATGGCGAACCTGTTTTCATCCGTGGCGGTAATTGGATTTTGTCAGATGGTTTACTGCGTCTCTCTGAGAAGCGATACCAAACAGACATTAAATTCCATGCGGACATGAACTTCAACATGCTGCGCTGTTGGGGTGGGGGATTGGCAGAGAGACCGGACTTCTATCGTTATTGTGATTTATATGGGCTGTTGGTAAGTTATGTGCTTTAATTTCGGGATTCTGGAATTCCCTCCTCGTATCAAGTCTGCAGCCTTAGGGAGGTGGATGACTGTGTGTGTTTGACATGAATGTTTTGCTGCGTCTGCGTCCTTTATATGGTTTATCTTCGCCCTTATTGTCTTTCTTTATGCTTATTATTGATCTCAAAATAGTACTCCTCCTGTCCCAAAAAAATTGTCCCTGTTTGACTAATATGGTCAAACTTTTTAAGTTTGACTGTTAATTTATTAAATTATATGATGACTTAGTATATAAGGGTACCATCACTAGATTTGTGATAGAAAATACTTACACCTGAATATAACATTACAAGTGTTGAAAAGATAAAATGCGAAAAATTAATGGTCAAAGTTACGGATTGGCGACCGTGCAAAGTCAATGAGGACAATTTTTTTGGGACAGAGGACGTAGTTAGCTGACTTTCATCCAAGGTGAGCTATAGTTTCCCTGTAGGCAACAGGTTAAGTTTGTGATACTGGTCTACTTGATATGCCTCTGGTGTGCTGTATAGTTATCTAAATATATGGATGTGGCAAGTCAACATAATAATTTAAATGTCTGAATATCCCAACATAATAGTGGTCCACTTTTCTGATATTCGTCTCCAGACTCCAGCACAAACACAAATGGTGTCATTCTGATCTACATTTGGTTTTGACTGGTGCAAGGGCTAAAGTCATACTGTATATAGTGTTGACATTCATTGTATTATTTTTCCGTATGTTACTGATACTTTTGATATATGAAACTAAATGTTCTGTACTTCTGTTGTACAAACTCAAGCATATTCACTGTGTGGGATTGCTAAAAGTCTTTCTGTTGTGATGGCTTTATCTGATAATTATATCTTTGGCCATTAGCTACTTAGGAAGGTAATTTTCATTTTAATAGTCTGTTCTAAAGTCTGTATTTTCTTAGATTCTAAATTGGGAGTAAGAGTCACACCTAGCTTGCATATCTTTTGTTTGAATCCTCTAGCGTCACTTTGTCTGTACCTAAGTACATTACTTTGCACTTCTTAGTATTGAGTCATACTGCATTTCATGATTAATTGCCAATATGTGCAGCAAATGTGCATCATCCTGTGGCTTGGTTGCATTGACTTTTAGTTCTCTAAATATATCTCTGCAGGTGTGGCAGGAGTTCTGGATTACTGGAGATGTTGATGGACGTGGAGATCCGATATCAAACCCAAATGGTCCTTTGGACCATGATCTTTTCCTGCTCTGTGCTAGAGACACAGTCAGGCTTCTCAGAAATCATGCTAGTCTTGCTCTTTGGGTGGGCGGAAACGAACAAATTCCACCTGATGACATAAATAAAGCTCTTAAACATGAGTTGAGACTCCATCCATATTTTGAGTGTTGCAATAGAAATGAAACTTGCTCAGAAGATGGATATGTCTCGTCCGATGTTGATCCCAGTCAATATTTAGATGGTACCCGAGTTTATGTTCAAGGGTCTCTATGGGACGGGTTTGCAGACGGGGAAGGTAATTGGACAGATGGCCCTTATGAGATCCAGAAACCTGAGGACTTCTTTAAGGATGACTACTATAATTATGGGTTTAATCCTGAGGTTGGATCTGTTGGAATGCCAGTTGCTGCTACCATTAGGGCAACTATGCCTAAAGATGGATGGACGATCCCATCATTCAAAAAGCTTCCAACTGGATACATTGAAGAAGTACCAAATCCATATTGGGAATACCATAAATACATCCCTTACTCAAAACCAGACAAGGTTCATGATCAGATTCTAATGTACGGAACTCCTAAGGATCTGGATGATTTCTGTCTGGAGGTAGAAACACATATCCCTTTCCAAATATAAATCTTTTTGTCTATAATGCTTGTCCTGGACTGTTTTTTTATCGGTTGTTTTCTTTGGTAATCTCAGGCTCAACTTGTTAACTATGTACAGTATAGAGCTCTATTGGAGGGTTGGACTTCCCATATGTGGAGTAAATTTACAGGTGTCTTGATATGGAAAACCCAAAATCCTTGGACAGGGCTGAGGGGTCAGTTTTATGATCATCTCCTTGACCAAACAGCCGGCTTCTACGGGTGTCGTTCTGCTGCAGAGCCGATCCATGTCCAATTGAATCTTTCAACCTATTACATTGAGGTATCCACATGCCAAACTGTAGCTTGCCTCTTGGCATTTGTTTTGGTAATAATATTTATGTATCTTGATATTTATGCTAGCGAAGCCCAAATTTTGAGCATGCAACACAGTTACTTCAGAGTTCAGACAATTTTTTCCAGTTTGGTATGGTGGACTTTTTTTTTTTTTTTTTTTTTTGAAGGAATGGTATGGTGGACTTAAAGCTGAGATCCTAAGATAAAACCCCTTTGAAATTTATGTGTAAACCTGTATGCGTCTGACCAAGAAAAAAAAAAAACAAACGGAAAGAAAGAAAAGAGGAGGAGCCATGCTACACTTTGTGTTGTCATTTTGTTTAAACTGCATCTATTACTGCTCTGATTTGGCTTTGAATAATACATTGGACTTAAGGGTACGTTCTTTGGTGGGTAACTACCCAATTTTTACCTGTTTTAACCCAACTGACATTTACCCACTTTTTCCATTAGTTTTACTGTAACTTGATATTATCAACCCAATTCAAAATTTACCCAACCTTACCTTACTCTACCACTCCCATGCTGTGGATATAAAGAGGTTTTCTACATTCCAGGTCGTCAATACTACATCAAAACAGCTATATGATGTAGCTGTAGAGGTCTCTGTGTGGGATCTGGAAGGAACATGCCAATCCTACATTGTCCATGAGAAGATCTCTGTTCCACCTAAGAAGACACTACCTATTGCAGAGATGCAGTATCCTAAATCTGAGAACCCGAAGCCAGTGTACTTTCTTCTCCTCAAACTATATCGTAACTCAGATTATGGTATCCTGTCAAGGAACTTCTATTGGTTGCACCTACCCGGTGGTGATTACAAGCTGCTTGAAGACTATAGGACCAAGAAAGTACCTCTGAAGATAACTTCGAGAGTTTCGATCAACGGAATGACCCATCAAGTCCATATGCATGTAGAGAACACGTCCAAGATGTCAAACCCGAAGCATAAGCTGCTAAACAACAATTTCTGCTCTAGAATTGGCGATAGTGACTATGATGATGCTCCGGTTCTCTGTGTACATGACACGATCGAGGATAAACAACAACCGGACGGTATTCTTCAGAGGGTTTACAGGCGCTTTTCGAGGGAAAACAAGAGAATTGCTAAATCTGAAGGAGCTGATATAGGGGTTGCTTTCTTCTTGCATTTTTCAGTTCATACATCCAAAACCAAGGGCAGAGAAGGTGAAGACACCAGAATTCTCCCTGTGCACTATTCTGACAACTATTTCTCGCTGGTGCCGGGGGAGTGTATGTCGATAAGCTTGACATTTGAGGCTCCTCTTGGGGTGACTCCGCGTGTTGTGTTAAATGGTTGGAACTTGCAAGAGGGATTTACGGTATTGTGATTTTGTGAGCCGTAGGAGATGGCGAAAAGCCTTCAAAGATCACTTTGGAATCATTGTCTCGCCCTCCTTTTTCTCTGTGTTACGTCTTGAACAGCTGAAGTGTGTGAGAACTGAAACATGTTTGTGTATGTGTGACTGTATTGTGTCACTCTTAGGTATAGTGTAATGAATTTCTCCAGTGCATGCATTGTAATTAAGAGTTAAGTGACTGCCAGTGACAATTGTATTAATCTTAGGCCGTTCAGATATTCAGTTTTGTTGAGTTGTTGCTTGGAGAAATGGGCATTCCTTCTTGTGTTCAATTCTTGAGATGTCAAGTAAAATCCTTGATCTGAAAGAACCCTTCTTTTTTTCTTTTGTTTTGTTAGAAGAATTAGTTGATCAAACTCTTTGTATGGGGCATAATTATTAAAATCTCGATCCTGATTTATGATCCTACGATTTTATGGTTCAAATCCTCGATACGATCTACACACGATCCACAATCTACATGAGTTAATTCCGATTCTAACTTCCCCATAGTTTCGAGTTAAAATCCCGATTTTAACAACCTTGGTATGGGGTAAGATTGTCTACGTTTGAATTTTTCATAGCTTGCACTAGCGAGACCTCATTGAGTCACTGGGCTTGTTGTATGAGAAGAATTAGTTGACAGTTAACATGTTGAAACATGTAGAAGCATGGTTGCAAATGTATACTCTGTCTGTTCCCTATTGATTGTCAAGTGGTTGTATGCCAAGGTTTCCGATTTCATATTTTTATTGATAATTTTTTATGTAATATTTTATTAACAATTATAGTTTATACTTTTAAGATAATATTTTTTGTTATGAATCTAATAGTAATAATTTTATATAATAAATCATTGTATATATTGAGAAATTTATGGTTAAAATTTTTAAGGTTTGACTTAAAATTTACAAAGACGACAATTAATAATACATGACAAAGGGAGTATCTGGCTACTTTGAGGAAAGTCTAGTAAAAATGAAGAAGAAAAACTTTTAAGTCACAACTCACAAGTCACAACTAATCATATGGTTACAAATAGCAAATTTGGACTCTTTTTACATGAATACTACTACTGACTCACTGCTGATATGACATGAGATAGTTAAATAAAGGGATCAATTTTGACTCTCTTGAGCATATACAATGCTAGTTCCAAAACATTGGAATTTTAGTGGAGGTCCACCCTTCCACATCATACAAAATTCCTAATTTTTGAAACTTTATTCCATTCTCTCTACAACCACTAAGAACTCATTCCATAATTTTATTTTAAAATATTCAATATGGGCCCACATATTAACTAAGCATATATGCTATCAACTTTTTCTTTTTTTTTTAGTTTTAAAATTTGTTAAAAAGTGACTTGTGTGAGCCCTTGTGATAGAACGATGCAAAGATCTTCACCTCCCTTCTTTACATTTTACATTCCTGGTTGTGTGCATTTTATTGGAGCATTGTCAGAATTCCACTCTTTGAGTTCCATGCTGCTACTGCTCTTGGTCCACAGATACATCCAATTAGTCAAATTCAAACTTGCTGCCGCGTGGTGGCGGATAAAAGATTTCCTAAAAAGAAAAGAAAGGGTTATAGTAGTAGCTGCAAAACAGAGGAAGTAGTGTCAGACATTACATGGATGAAACCCAGATGGATTTCTCACAAACTCACTTCTCTTTCTTCTCCCCTGTTCTTCCCTCTGTTTTCTCCCTTCACAACTTTTATTACTTCCCCAAATCCCACCTCAAATCTCACCTCTGTTCTCAGCCATATTCAAATAAGTCGCCTTCTTTCCAACTGCGGAAAACAAGGAAATCTCCATCTGGGTTCGTCTCTGCATGCTTTGATCATCAAAAACTACAATTACTACGATCCCAGAAGTTACGATGATGCTGGAACTCGAAGTGCCATCGTTGTTTGGAACTCCTTGCTGTTCATGTATGGGAAATGCCGGGTCGTGTGGGATGCAGTTAAGGTGTTCGATGAAATGCCCCAAAGAGATGCAGTCTCTTGGAACTCTATCATTTCCTGTTTTTTGGGCAATGGGGAGTTTGAAATGGGGTTCAAGTACTTCAAGCAGATTGTTGGGTTGGGTATTGACAAGCTTGATCAGGCCACTTTTACTACTGTTCTATCTGCTTGTGATGGATTGGGTAGAGTGAATGAGATGGTGCATGGTTTGGTTGTTTTGAGTGGTTATGACAGGGAGGTTACTGTTTGCAATGCATTGATAACTTCGTATTTTAAACATGGGTGCTTTGGTTTCGGGATGAGGGTTTTCGATGAGATGGCGAAGAGGAATGTTGTTACTTGGACTGCTGTGATGTCTGGTTTGGTGCAGAATGGATTATATGATGAGGGTCTTAAATTGTTCGCTAAGATGTGCGATGAGTTGGTGGAACCGAATTCTTTGACATACTTAAGCTTGCTGTCAGCTTGTTCTGGATTACAGGTTTTGAGGTCAGGGAAACAAATTCATGCCCTTGTGTTGAAACTCGGAACCCATTCTGACATTTGCATTGAGAGTGCTCTGATGGACATGTACTCGAAATGTGGAGCCATGGAAGAAGCTATGCAGATCTTTTCCTCTGCTGATAACCTCGATGACGTCTCCATGACTGTCATCCTCGCGGGTTTTGCTCAAAACGGGCTAGAAGAAGAGGCGATCCAAGTCTTTGTCAAAATGGTGAACTCAGGAACCGACATTGATCCGAACATGGTTTCCGCCATTCTCGGGGTGTTTGGGACAGACACTTCTTCAATGTCATTTGGTCAGCAAATTCACTCACTAGTCATCAAAAAGAGGTTCAGTGCCAACACCTATGTAAGCAACGGGCTGATCAACATGTACTCCAAGTGTGGCACTTTGGAGGACTCAATCAAAGTGTTCCACCGAATGCCACAGAGGAACTCGGTCTCATGGAACTCTATCATTGCAGCTTTCGCCCGCCATGGTGATGGACTAAAAGCCATTCATCTGTACGAACAGATGTTATCAAACAACATTGAGCCAACCGACGTCACATTCCTCTCATTGCTCCATGCCTGCAGCCACGTCGGCCTAGTCGACAAGGGGCTCGAGTTCTTCGACTCAATGGAAAAAAACCCACCAAATCACTCCAAAAATGGAACACTACGCTTGTGTCGTTGACATGTTAGGAAGAGCAGGCCTTCTTTCTGAAGCGAAAAGCTTCATAGACCAACTACCAGTAAAACCCGGAATCCTTGTCTGGCAAGCACTGCTGGGTGCCTGTGCTATTCATGGCAATTCCGAGCTGGGAAAATACGCCGCTCAACAGTTGCTTCAGTTAGACCCAGAGAGCGCTGGACCGTATGTGCAGCTGGCAAACATGTTTTCCTCAGAAGGAAAGTGGAGAGACCGAGCAGCAGCTATGAAGAGAATGAAGGAGGCTGGATTGGTTAAGGAAACCGGTGTGAGTTGGATTGAGATCGAGAAGAAGGTGCATAGTTTTGTGGTTTGTGACAGGATGCATCCGGACGCTGAGAGGATTTACAGTGTTTTGGGACAAATGTTTCCTCAGCTGGTTGATCAGGGATACAAACCAGACAAGAGGTTCATCCTGTTCTACTTGGATCAAGATGAAGAGGAGATGTTGGCTAGTAAACAATGTCTCTAGGACTAGTAGTGTAGTATACAAGTAGTCTAGTGGAAATTGTTATAGGGAATGTCCTAATTTTTTTGGTTGTTTATGCTTGGGAAAAATAAGAAATAATTTTGGATGTGAGTTAGACAATTGTTTAGAATTTTAGTGCTCATACATAGACATGACAGAATTGGTCCAACTCGAATGGCCAATCCAAACTCAACCCTACTCATACTTGAAAAGATCAAATTTAATCGATCTGAAATAAACATAAACTTGGCCCAAGCCAAGCCAACCCAACTCAACCCAGATCGATATGAATCGACCCAACCCAAATACAACCCATGTACTAACTACGAGGTCTATATAAATATGGAGAGATTTTAATTTGATTCCTAACATAATCAACCTTTACATCGTTCAATAAAAGTTTAAGGAAAATTGGATTCTAATAATACGAACTTTTGGCCATATAAGATTTAATAATACGAACTTTCGATTTGGTTCTAAATAATATGAACTTTGACCCCCTGTTGCCCTCAGTAACACGCCACCGAGTTACCCTTTTCTTGACTCGTCAGGGAAATGAGCTGGCGGTGGCAGCACGCTTTTTTTGATGTTTGATCATGTCATTTCACCTATTGACTTAAAAAATTGTCACGTCAGCACCCACTCTCTTTCTCTCTCCTCTCTTCGTCATTCCCATTCTTTTTCCAGCTCTTCTTCTTCTTCTTCTTCTTCTTCTTCTTCTTCTTCTTCTTCTTCTTCTTCTTCTTCCCACTTCACTCTCTCAAAATTGAAATTAGGGCTCTTCCACTCCCCCATTTCTCTCACTAAAATCCCTCAGATTTGCTCCCTACTTCTCCTCACCTTCATCCCTGTGAATTTCTAGGGTTTTCGATGGACGCGGTGACATTGTCAGAAGGGTCTATAATGGAGATGTGCCATGGCAACCAGGACCTCAACCCAATTCTTCAGGTGTGCGATATTCGACTGGTGAATACTCAGAGTAACGCCTCCAGAGCTTCTGAGAGATACCGGCTTTTGTTGTCCGATGGGAACCATTACATACAGGGCATGCTTGGTACGCAGCGTAATGACCTTATCAAGATTGGACGCTTGCAGAAAGGATCTATCATTCTCTTGCCCTAATTTCAATTTTGAGAGAGTGAAGTGGGAAGAAGAAGAAGAAGAAGAAGAAGAAGAAGAAGAAGAAGAAGAAGAATGGAAATGACGAAGAGAGGAGAGAGAAAGAGAGAGGGTGATGACGTGGCAATTTTTTAAGTTAATGGGTGATATGACATGGTCAAACATAAAAAAAAGTGTCGCCACCGCCAGTTCATTTCCCCGACGAGTCAAGAAAAGGGTAACTCGGTGGCGTGTTACTGGGAGAACAGGGGGTCAAAGTTCATATTATTCAGAACCAAATCGAAAGTTCGTATTATTAAGTCTTATATAGCCAAAAGTTTGTATTATTAGAATCCAATTTCCCAAAAGTTTAAATAGACGAATAATGTGATTTTAGTCGATTCCAACATCTCAATGATCTTATTCACGCCTCTCTCCAAATGATATACAACAATAATAGTGTACCCCAGTGATGGATGCGAGGTATAAGGAGATTCTGATGTAGACACTCTTCCCCGTGCATGATGTGCACAAAGAGACTGATTCCAAATAGGGTGATGATACGTGTCTTGGGGCAAGACACTGCTTAAGAGCTTGTTCTTTATAAAATTAATACTTATTATCATTTTTAATCCTAATTTTTTGACAGCTATAATTAATTGTCAATTATAAGAAGCTTGGAATGTGTTGGCTACGCCAATAATTAAAATTGATACTCTAACGAATGAACCCTATCCGTTAAACATATTTTAGAAGTTTTTTTTTTAATTTAAAAAATAAAAAATAAAAGTGTGATTTTATACCATTTATATGTATTATGATAGTTATACTAATCAATCATGTACTTTTTTTTGAATTTAATTTACAAATATATCGATTTTATACAAAGGCAAGACACATGTGACATGTTACGTGTCATGCCCAAGATATTTATCATTTTTGTTCCAAATAAAATGATTTTTTTTGGACAAATAATATGACTTTATATAATTGTAATGATCTAATAATTAGGGTTGTCAAAAAACTGTCCAACCCGAAAACCCGGTTCAGTCTGACCCGAAAAAAGTGAGTCTGGTCATAGAATTTCCGTCTGAATTTTTATATTGACCGATTTGACCGAAAATTCGAACACAATCTTTTCCGATTTCTATTGTACGAACCCGGTTTAGACCCAATTTCAAACTTGTCCGGTTTGTTCGACCCGAGTCCGACCTGAAAAATGTTCCGAAAAATTGGGTACCTAACATCAAGTTTTCATCCGAACCCGAATTGACGTAGATACGAATTTTTGACAGCAAAATCAGTAAAATGGACCCGTAATATGGAGAAATCATTTTTTATTGTGAAATTCCAACATCTCTTTCTTTGTTTTCCTTTTTTTCTATTTCCCTTTTGGGAGCAGTGGAGAGAGTCCAGCTGAGTTTTCGTGTGCCAGCCCAAAAGATACGGGCCCGGAAAAAGACGCTCCTCCGCATAGCCGTTGAATTCAAATCCCATGATCCGACGGTCCTTATGATATGCCTCCATTCAAAATTTTAAACCCCCTTCCTCATTCACTCTTGTGACCGTTACCCAAAATTTCAGTGCAATTCTCTCTCTCTCTCTCTCTCTGTGAACTGTGAACTGTGAAGTGAAAGCGAATTCGATTCTAATGGCGGAAGGTCAGTCAATTTCACTCGATTTCCTTCAATCTGACATTGTTCAATTTCTGAATTAGGGTTTTTTCTTCTGTTTCTTTCCCCAATTCGAATACTGAATGAGCGTCTTTTTCCCCCATTCTGCCACAGATCATACGATGGAAGCTATGTTCGAAAATGGCGATGAGCACACAGATTTAGCACCAACTGGAGAATTCGGTAATTGTCTTGTCTTGCTAGATTCTTCCGATTTCTTTCTTCTATCTGGGTTTCTCTTTATTTTCTTTGATTTGATTTCGTGTTTGATGTTCTGGGAAGTGCTAATTTTCGCTTTTAGTTTTGTTAGTTTCGTAAAACCCTTGACGAATTAGTTAAATTCAAATCCATCACTGATCCTTTCTCTTTCTCTCTCTGCAGTGAAAGCGAATTCGATTTCAATGGAAGGTCAGTCATTTCACTCGATTTCCTTCAATCTCGCATTGTTCAATTTCGAAATTAGGGTTTATGTTTGCTTGCTCTATTCGAATCCTGAATGAGCATCCCTCTCTTTTTTCTGCTACCACAGATCAAATGATGGAAATTGTGTTGGAAGATGGCGATGCAGAAGTGAAGACATACGATGAGCCCACGGATTTAGCACTATCTGAAGAATGCGGTAATATTCTTGCTGGATTCTTTCTTCTATCTGGTTTTGCTCATTACTGTCTGGAGATTTAGACCCCCCTCTGTGTTTGATCTTCTGGGAAGTGCAAATTTTCTCTTTTAATTTTGTTAGTCTGGCAAAAACCCTTGATCAATCCCTAAAACCATTAATATCCCTTTAATTATGATATGATATGATAATCTATGGAGTTTGATCAACTCAATTTCATATTTCTTGAACCTTTTCTATGAGAAATAAGATGGTGAGTAAAATGAGCTCTTCTAGTTTGATGTTGTTTCCTTTTTTTTTTTGTTTTGATTTTTTGATTTGAACATTTTGGAAATCAGAATGGGTGGATGTGAATGATGGCCCTAAGCTTCCAATTTTGGAGAAAATTGATGATCTGAGGTGCAAAATTCAGGTATGGCAAATTGTCATTCATCATTTGAACTGATAATATAGCATGCTTAATACAAATATGAAACATCTTACTGGGCTCCATTGATGTTGTATGTGCCAGACATTGAGGAAAGAGCACACAATGTTATCCATTGAAGTGAAGGATTTAACATCAAATTCATTCCCTGGTGCTGAAGTTGTGAATGCTTTTCAACACCTAAGTATGCTACTCCATTTCTTATCATTCTGCTTCCCACTATTTGAATTCATCTGTGGTGTCGAATTGACATCGATTTTATCACCTTGTATAAGGTGAGGAGCACGAGCTTTTGAAGAAGAAGCAAATGGAAGAGTCTGAACTTCTGAAGAAGAAGTATCTTGATGAATGTGCTGAAAGGAAGAGGCTCTACAATGAACTGATTGAGATTAAAGGCAACATCAGGGTGTTCTGTAGATGTAGACCACTAAACCAGGAGGAAATTTCTAATGGTTCAACATCAGTTGTTGAGATCAACCCCTCTCAGGATCATGAGTTGCAGGTAGTTTGTGCTGATTCTTCCAAGAAACAGTTCAAATTTGATCATGTATTTGGACCCCAAGCAACTCAAGGTAGTATTCTTTTTCTCTCTTGATTACCCTTTATTCTATGTTACTCGGACTTGGGTACGCATGTCCTTATCGGACTCAGATACGGGTGTCGGACATGGTTATTTTAAAGAAATTTTATACATTTTCATTGTAATTTGAAGTATCAGAGTGTTGTACCCTTGTCCTGGTATCAAGGGTCCGACACAGGTACCGACAGGAAAATGAAGAGTTGGAGTAACATAGCCTTTATTTGCTGCATGTCTCTTACTCTCTAGACATAGGTTGAATGTGATACATTCTTGGAGCTTTCTTTGATATTATTTGGAATCTGCAGAGGAGGTTTTTGCTGAAACATGCCCGGTTGTCATGTCTGTGTTGGACGGCTACAATGTCTGTATATTTGCATATGGACAGACGGGAACCGGGAAGACCTTCACCATGGAAGGGACACCTGAAAATAGAGGAGTCAATTACAGGACATTAGAGGAACTGTTTAAGATTGCTGATCAGAGAAGCTCTACAATGAAATATGAGTTATTTGTGAGCATGTTGGAAGTTTACAATGAAAGAATAAGGGACCTGTTGGTAGAGAATTCCAGTGAGCCTCCAAAGAAGTAAGTGATTCTGCTCTCTGTATTTGTCTACTTATCGTCACTAGTTTTGAATCGCACACAACACGTGCAAATGATTAAATAAAATTTGTCTAAGTTAACATATATTATGATTCATAAAATTGGCTAAGGTATATAACATAATATAAAGATAATATGTTAACGACTTGTTGAATATAATAATATGGAATAAAATGTGGAATTGATGTATATTTCGTGAAACATAATAAAATGGTATCCTATAGACTCTCTGTATTCAGTCAGAAAACCTGGGTAAGATTTGGGTCTAAGGCGGATCCGTTAGACTCTGGGTTCCGTCAGAAAATCCAGGTAAAGATTTGGGTCTAAGGTGGATGCTGCCCAAATCCTATCGCATTGAAAGCGCAATATTTTGCATTTGGTAGACATATGACATGAATTCAGTCTGAGTATCTAGACTCGTTTCTGCTTCGTGTTCAGGTTAGAGATAAAGCAAGGTCAACATGGAGCACAAGAAGTTCCTGGACTTGTTGAAGCTCGTGTTTACGGTACAGATGAAGTATGGGAATTACTCAGGACTGGAAGCCGAGTCAGATCTGTTGGATCGACAAATGCGAATGAACTCAGTAGCCGTTCTCACTGGTAATTTTCTGTGAAATAGTTGAATCATCTCATTCATTGTGCATGTTGTTGTCTTGGCTCGACACTTTTGATTTAAGTTGATCACAAATAGATGAAATATGCTTTGTTTTCATGAGGATGGCATAAAGTTTATTTGCTTGTAGCTTGCTGAGGGTAACTGTGAAGGGGGAGAATTCAGTAAATGGACAAAGAACAAAGAGCAACCTCTGGCTGGTTGACTTGGCTGGAAGTGAGCGTGTGGGAAGGATTGAAGTCGAAGGCGAAAGACTTAAGGAGTCTCAGTTTATAAACAAGTCCCTCTCGGCTCTCGGGGATGTCATCTCTGCCCTTGCTTCAAAAACATCCCATGTCCCATACAGGTTCATATCATTTTGACATGAAATGCACTCTTAACATTCATCTCATAAGTTATAACTTGTATCGGATCAACTTATATTACTTTGTGTTTGGTAAATATTCAGGAACTCAAAGCTCACTCACCTGTTGCAGAGTTCTTTAGGTATGTTGTTGTCTTATTATGCAAATTACTCTAAGAAGGATGCAATATTTGTTCTTGTTCATGGTATAATTTACTTGCAAGTTGGAAATTGGTTGATACAGGCGGTGATTGTAAGACCCTGATGTTGGTCCAAATAAGCCCAAGTTCTACTGATTTGGGTGAGACGTTGTGTTCGTTGAACTTTGCTAGCAGAGTGAAGGGAATAGAATATGGGCCAGCTCGCAAGCAAGCTGATGTATCCGAGCTTCTCAAGTACAAGCATATGGTATGCATGTTTCTCGAGTGTAATTTTGTTGAAGAAAGCTCGTTGTCAGTCAAAGTTTGCCGATAACCTTATAATTTCTTCCATTTTTAACAGGCTGAAAAGCTAAAGCAAGAGGAAAAAGAAGCAAAGAAATTGCAGGACAATGTCCAGTCCTTGCAGCTAAGGCTAGCAGCTAGAGACCATATCTGTAAAAGCCTTCAAGAGAAGGTATAATTTTTTACTCGTTGTTGTCTACCTTTTTGAATTACTCCCTTTATAATTTGGAACAACAAACAGGTAAGAGAGCTTGAGAATCAGCTTGCTGAGGAAAGGAAAATCAGACTGAAACAAGAAAGCAGAACTATTGCTGTTGCTTCAACCAGACTGCCAAAACCGACGACCAAAATAGAGAGAAAGCCTCCGTTGGGTCCTTCGAATATGAGGATGCCATTGCGAAGGATATCCAACTTCGTGCCCCCACCAACACCCATCAGACCCAAGAAAGCTTCCACTTCATCAGACGGAAAAGAAAACACCACCAACACCAACATCTCTTATGAATCGAACACAAAGGCACTGAGGGTACCGAGGCGTGTTTCAATGGCAGTCAGACCCACCACCACTCAAACTATGGCAGCCCATTCTTCGGTACAGCCTAGGAGACGGGTTTCTATTGCAACCCTCCGTCCTGATCCTGGGTTACACATTGACACACCTCTCAACGCAAACACGTTGCAGCAACGAGCTTCTCTTCTGAGGGAGGTGTCAAGGGCAAGGAGGTTTTCAAAGGTTTTCTCTCCTATAAGAGAGAGAAGAACTGGTTCTACTAATTTTGGAGTTGAATCGACACCGATGAGTACGAGAAAGTTTATGTCAAGCCCTCCCACTCAGCAAGTAGGATCATGGAAGCCGAAGCACCCAACTGTCGTCGCCCTGCAGAAAAAGCCAGTGGTTTGGAGCCCTCTTATGTCGCGTGGCCTGAACAAGTTGAGGAAATCTATAGTATGATGATATGTCCCTCTTTACTAAGAAATGATGTCCAAATCTTCTGGCCTCCGTTTGCAATTCTGGACTTATTTGTGAGACTAAATGTACTGAATTACTTACTGATACATAGCATTCTTTGCTGTAAATTAACATCAGTATGATCAATATGATGTTAGTTGTTTCTTTCACATCCCTTTGTTGGGTATTAACAACAAAGTATGCATTTGCTGATGCAAATCATTCTTTATTTATTTTGTCATATTGTAATGCATTTTACATATTATGATGATCATAAAGTTACATATTACATGTAAGAAGAAGCGAAAAAACTGAGGGGATTAGAAGAAAGTATTCACAAGCTATGGTATTATGAAATAGCTCTCTGTTTTTCCTGAGAAGAGCCCACCAAGTTATGTTGTCTAGGGTCCTTTATCTTAATCCTCCAATGCTCATCAGCAAGCTTATCCTTCTGAGCTCTCTTTCTTCTATTTCGGATCCTTGAATCTATTGTTGTTGTCATTGCACAATAGTCTTGCAAGTTTGGTGTCATTGTGTCGTACACTTGCCACCACCTTGCATGGACAGCATCACTTGCATATATGTGGTAATCCTTCCTATCCCAGTTACAATCATAGTCCCTATAACATGTCCAAGGCTTCATCCCTAAGAAATGTATCGTGTATCGATCCTCAAGAACAACCCTATCCTCGGCTTTTTTATCCCCAAAGATCTTCATAAAGTTCAACTTCTTCGTCAGTCTGTGCCACCAGGTCAAGACCTCATTCAGATAACCCTGGTCCCCTCCGTTGGAGGACTTGATGGCGTATCGCTTACTCATCAAATAGTCAAAGAAGCACTCGGAAGGCTCGAGGATCATGATCCCTGAGTTGAAGATCCACCTGCTATTGGGAGCAGCCGATAGCTGGGGGAAGTCAAAGAAGTGGTCAATGTTGCGAAGCACAATGAGGTCAGAGTCAATGAACATGACTTTGTCGTAGTCAGTCAACTGCCAAACCCTAAGCTTGCTATAGTTCCACTCGTTGTAGGCGTCTACCCTAGCATTAGGACTCCGAATTCTGTCAATGCGCTTGACCTTCCAACCCGCGGCTTGGAGACCTGCAATGGAGTGGCTAGAGATGGTGCGGTCCACAAGGAGGACAAGGTCCTTGGTGGTGTTGGTTTGGAGGATGCTTTGGGCTAGGGCTATGGCTCCACAAACATAGTCTTCTGAAGAGTGGAGGATTGTAACATAGGCTTCTCTTCTTCTTGTTTGGAGTTGAATCAAGTCACTTGGGTTGCCTTGCAACTGCCTCTTACCTATAGTTACATTTCAATCCATAGATAGATGTTAGTAATGAGAAAGTAGTTTTTTTACAAGGGTAAATTAGACCCACTTCACTAGTTTCCTATTTCAAAACTTGTCTAGTAACAATTATGAAAATGATATGAGTCTTGGGTAAGACATAATTAAGTGCCTTGCTTTGGTATGAAACTAATATATTTGCATATTAAATTGATAAAAAAATGATATGATTGACTTCTATAATTGATAATTATTGGTATCTATCAAAAAAATTAATATTAAAAATTATAATAAATATCAATTTCATAAAAAGCAAGGCACCTAAATAATGTCTTCTCACATGATCATGGTTCAACTTATTAGAATTTGACGCACCAGCACTTAGTTGGAAAGCCTTCTTCCTCCATGGAGAAAGTAAAATAAATTACCACCTTTGTCATACGTTTATGTCACTTCATGGTGAAACTTATAATTTGGTTTAACTTAGTGTTTATTTCCTTTTATTTATTTTTTTAACTTGGCTTCCCGAGTTGTTTTTTAATTGGTTTTTAAAATGGGTTTTTCCACGCTTTTGAAAAGGTTTTATCTCGTGGATATGTCAGAATCAGCCTCTTCATGCATTTCCGTACATGGAGGAACACGACATACATTTTGACTCCCTCAGACCTCGCATTAATTAGTCAATATTGGAGTTTGTTATTGTCTTAAACTAACTTCGTGTCTCAGCCATTAAAAAGCTTAAATTTATGCTTAATTTGGTAAAAACAAAATAGAAGTTGAAAAAGAAAAGAAGAAACTGGTACATGTATAATACAAGAGGTAGATTTTATTTGGAAAATTTCATAGAAACCACAAAGATTATAAACTGGTACAAATTATATCTACAATGACTAGCTATAGCCCTTTTGTATTATGTTGTTTTCTAGATAAGATTTAGCCTCTCTTTTGATCAATTCAAGCAGTCAACTACCATGCTATTTTTCATCATTTGATAATTAGTCAACGATCATCACGCATATATAATTCAATTAGCAGGCAACAACGTGCATGCGCCTACGTCTAGCTGTCTTCTACAGCTCTACAATATGTGCATGAACATAAATTAATATTGGGAAACAGAATGTTTGTATGAACAAATTAACATCAATTGTGGTTGGCTTAACAACTAGGCAAAAAATTATTATCATAGTTGACTTGAAATATTCTTCACGACAATATAATCTTTGAAGATTTTGAAAAGAATGTGAAAATATTTCCAAGAATTATCACATCTAGTTGTTTTATCAGGGAAATGAAGAAAAACAATATGCCCAAGTAATAAAATTTTAGAGCGTCATATAGCAATAGTTATAGTTTATCAGGAAATTTTGCATACACCCTCCATGACATTTTTAAATTAATATTTACCTTCCCTACCTTTTGAAATAATTTAATTTAGCAATTTTTCTACTGAATTTTGTAACTTTTTCAGTGTAAGTGTGATTTGTTATAAAATTTTTTTTGTTAAAATGGTCTTCATTTCAATAAACAAAATTCTTTACAAATCACACATTTACTAAAAAACTGTTACATTCATCGAAAGTTACTGAATTAGTTTGCTTCAAAGGATCCGGGGATGTAAATATTAACTCAGAAAGTTCAGAATTGAATTTATAAATTTCATAACCCTAAAGGCGGCCATGTATGAATTTTTGCATAGTTGCGAATCTATATATACATCAACCTATGAAGTTTTATTGTTCAATCCCTGAATTACTTCACGTATATTATGGTATAAATGTTCTACGCATCAATAAAAGCAATATGTATGTCAACCAAATTAAACCCTGTGATAATGATGTTGATGATCGAGCATGCACGCATATATGTACTAAAATGCAAAACTGCAATGTACCTGAATCAAAATGAGAAATGAAACAAACACTTACCTAAGTAAGAAGAGTAGGGAGATGCAAGGTCACAAGTCCCAACAGGCATGCTAATACTCTCCTTTAACTTGTTTACCTTAGGCTTATACACCCAATACTCCCCTTTATGCCATACCAAATCATCACACCTAAATATCTCCACCATTGGCTCACATTTCCCTACAAACACCGCGTAAACATCCTCATCCTCATCTCTGCCACCTTCAGCGTTCTCTGATAATAGACGCGCAGTTGCTAGGCTCAGTTGTAGCCGGTGGACATCCCTAATACCGTCCTTCTTGCCCTTTTGAGTCCCATTGATGTACTCTTCTTGCCTTTTCTTAATCTCGTCGCAGGGCAACTTAGCCACCACCACATCAAGCCCTGAGTACCGCCCTGGCTCTGGCATTGGGAGCTTCGGACACTGTGATCCAACAGGCCTGTTCTCATCTATCCACTCGGGGAAATAGTTCTTCCATGGGACATTAGGGGAGACATGCTCGAAATCAATGGTCACATAATCGACAGTATTGATCCCATGCAGCCCCAGCTGGGATAATGACTCTGCATCTTCAAAATTGACCAGGCCGAGTCTCAGGGGCTTCTCGCGAGCAATGTGGGTTGCATGGATGACCCTGAGCCATACGGGGAGTTGGACCGCGTTGTTTGGGGAAGGGAAGGAGGTTTGAGGGTCGGTTCGGAGGTAAGGGCTAGGGTAAACAAAGGTGAGGAGGAGAAGGGGGAAGGTAAAGAGCAAGATAAAGGAGAAAATTATGAGTTTTTGGGTTGATGATGATGTAGTAGTAGTTAGGCTAGGCTTGGTGAAACCCATATCTCAACTCAAAATGGATCAATGAAAAATGACACTTTTTAGTGTGTCAAGGTCAGGTTAGGATTAACTAGCTAGGTACAACTATATAGTCTTTGATTAAAATTTTGCATTTTTCTTTCTTTTGGTGGGGTATCAAAGGAATAAAGTTGGTGAGTTTATGTGATCAAAGGGTGTTGAAAACTTGAGTTATATAGTGTGCTTGTGCATGCTTGCACGTTGTATATATGAAGTCTATGTTTCAATTATCATTATTTTGGTTATCTTACTTCTGTTATTTATTATAATGTCTGTAAATTATTAGTTAGTTAATGATGTTCAATTGAGGGTACCAACTAATGATCTTCAACTGAAAGAATAACTGGATAAGCATGGACTTTCAATTAATGGTTGCTTAACTTGATTCGTTCAATCGAATTTGGATTTTGAGATTATTATAAAGTTGGAGCATTCAGTATGAATTTGGATTTGAAGTTGTAATTTAATATTTTCTTTATTAATATAGCCTTATTATCTTATATAATATCTAATGTTTTGGGAGATATTATTAGTTTCCCGAATTAATTTATAAAAGTAAACCAACACATTTTTTGAACTCGAATAAACAAAAATATAAGAATTTGGAAAAATTAAAAGGAAAAAAGAACTCGCCAACAAGCAAGGAATTATAATATGTTAAGTTACAACTGTAGTATTGTGATACTAGATGAAATTAACGGTTAGGCCGTGTTTGTTAGTAGCGTTTGGAGTAGCGTTTAGCGTATTGATCAAGTCAAAACTTTAATTGCATAAATATTAGCGTTCGGTAAGCTAGCGTTTTGAGGAGCGTTTAGCGTTTTAAGGAGCGTTTTGTGAAACGCTAATAAAGTTAATGTTTAGCGTTTGGAGTAGCGTTTCATATTTTTCTGTCAAAAAATACCCTTTGAAAATTTTATCTTTGAAAATTATTGATATCCTTTTATGTCAATTCACATTAATCTGCTAATTCAACCGCTAAATTTACCGAACACAATTCTCATTTGAACAATCATCCGCTATCCGCTACTTAAACCGTATCCGCTGTTTAAACCGATATCCGCTGCCTAAACCACTATCCGCTATCTAAAACACTAATTTTGCCGAACAGGGCCTAAATTAATGGCATCCTTAATAGATAACAGTTTTTTATTGATAAGCTTTTACATTTATCGTTTGCTCTTGTTTTTTGGGCCCAAAAGTTCCAAGCCCTAATGAATCTGGATCGGATATATGGTCAAGCTCTTAAAAATATATCTAGGCGTAGGTACTATATATATATGTATGTTAATGGGTTTTATCCACGAATTTAACAAACAAATTTAACAAACTATATGGAAGAAATAATACACATGCAGTTAATCGGTTTTATCCACGAATTTAAGAAATAAAAATGATAAATATCTTGGCCAAGATACATATTAAGTGTCTTGTCATGATATAAAATATATATATTTGTAAATTAAATTGAAAAAAAATTACATAATTGGCTTCTATCACTGTAATAATATATGTAAATGGTATAAAATAACACTTTTATATATATTTTTTAAAATTTACAAAAAGATGTCTAAAATATGCCTTACGGATGAGGTTCATTTGTTAGGATGTCAATTTTAATTGTTGGCGTAGCCAACACATTCCAAATTTCTTATAATTGATAATTAATAATATTTGTCAAAAAATTAGGGTTAAAAATGATAATAAGTATTAATTTTATAAGGAGCAAAACACTTAAACAGTGTCTTACCTCAAAACACATATCATCACCCTTTAACAAATCTCATGCTTAACACACTCTACCTATATTCCTTGAACAAGACGATCAATTTTGGGGGCTTACTTGTAATGGTGATTTTTTCGCTAAATCGACAACTTAATTGGTTATATTATGACCTGAAACCTTAGCAAAATGGGAAAGGTAGTGGATGTGGAAACATGATATTCAGCCAAGGATCGAACCCTTTCCTTAGCAGATTTTCACAATGTACTATCCATTAGAGGGAATCGAATTAAAGGGGCAATCAATATTGATCCATCATGTCCAACGTGCTTAGATGATATGGAAACTCATGGTCATCTTTTTCACCAGTGTCATTTCAAAAAAAAAAGGTTTAACAGATAACTGCCACCCATAATTGTTTGATCGTCAATACTAGCTGACTTATAGGTAGTATAGGGAGCATAATTCTTTGCGCTATCAGAAACTCACTCTCTCGTTATGAGTTTCTAAGACCATCTTAACTTACGTAGAGCTAGCATTTGGAAGGAGATGAACAATTGCGTCTTCAATAACACCATCTTCAACCCCAACATAGTCATCATCCAAGCAAAGATGAGCTTCACAAAATGAATATTGTATAGAGTGCATCTCACCTGACACCTCTTATTCTACCAAGTCAAGGGGTTACAACGTTGTTCATGTTGGATGGAGTTAACCTCAAGTTGATTGGGTCAAACTATATTTTGATGGCTCTCTCAACAATCGAGGGACTATAACAGGATTTGTAATTATAGGGATCATTATGGGTCTTTGATTGTTTTGGAAACTATGAAAGCTATAATTCTACCTTGGCTCTCGTCATTGAAGTTTTGGCCCTCCATTTTGGACTTCAAATTCTATTCAAGAAGGATTAGCTGGAGTTCATATTGAAGGTGATAGTCTTATTATAATTCAAACTATTAAGGGAGTTATCAACATTCCTTAACAAGTGGATATAATTTTTAGAGATATCAAGAAGCTCATCAACCTTCTTACGAAGGGTTGTTTACAATACATCTTTCGTGAAGCAAATATGACACCAAATTGGGTCACAAAACAAGGACACTGTACAGACCTCTTTTCTATTTGGACAACTAGTCTTAATGATGATTTCTCCAAAATCTTGTATGATGACAACCCTAGGAAACACCTTGTTAGAAAGGCCTCCTAAAAGTCTTTGTATCATTTTTTTTACCTGTTTGCAGAAAAATAAAAAGCTTCAAATTTCAAATCATTAAAACCCTAATTTTAGACCACAATAGTATGACACCCACTGGTCTCCGCCTTTCTCTTTGATTGCTTTTTTGGTCTTCAGTCTGTACTTCTATCAATTCGTCCTTCCTACTCTCTTTCGCTTTCATTGTTGTGTTGCCTAAATTTTGTTTCTTGCTTACCGAGTTTGTGGTTTCTTACCATGTAATTTAGGATTGCACCTTTACTTTTCTGTGCATTTGTTCGAATTTAGAATACTAGCAAGGTTGTACCTTAGATATTTGTGTGTTTTAAGCAAATAGTTCACCATTTTACCGTTTCAAATGTTGTAAATATTCAATTTTAAATGCAAATGACTTAGACCCGCTAAGAACCTATGGATATGGTAAACCCAAAAGATCTGGACGTTGTGCCTCCATCCAAAAGACCCAGATGATCGTGCAACTACTACAATCGAGATCTTACCACATATCACTTTGTAGAAAGGTAATACAATCTTGCACTTGGGTAATCTAACTACTTCAAAACAACCCAGTGTTAGAAATTAATTAGATGTTTTTTCTGTCATTTGACTTGGTCTTTTTCAGTTAGAGTCAACGCTATTCTTCAGGAACTAGTGGGGAGTTTTTTTTTTTTTTTTTTGTTATGCTTTTAGGAGTCAAATTAGTAGTGGATTTACTGCATTATTGTGTTAATTGTGTGTTCTGGTTCTGACTATATAGGCGTCAGTGTTTCAATAAAATTGGGTGTTCTGGCTGTCTCTATTGTCTCCTCCCTCTCTATTTTTCATATGTTGTAGATATCAATTGTTATCAGTGCTATCAAAGCCAAATATTGATGCTTTTTCATCCTCACAACAAAAGAAAGGTTGTATCTTTCCTTTATCCCAGTCTGCTTTATAGCCTCAGATAGTAGCAATTTCGTCCAATCGATAGTCCCACGTTTTGATGGTCACTATGATCATTGGAGCATGTTGATGGAGAATTTTCTACGCTCCAAAGATTATTGGACATTAATAGAGCCTGGAATTGAAGAGGCAGAAGAAGGGGGAAAAAGTTAACAGAGGCTCAACAAAGAGAATTGGATGCAAAACAATTGAAAGACCTGAAGGTGAAGAATTACCTATTTCAAGCGATTGATCGTCCTATATTGGAAATGATTCCTTGCAAGGATACTTCCAAACACATTTGGGATTCTATGAAGACAAAGCATCAAAGGTATGAGAGGGTCAAGTATGTTCAATTGCAGACCTTGAGAAGGGAGTTTGAAACTCTTCATGTGAAAGATGTAGAATCTATAATTAGTTACTGTCGGAAGGTGATGGAGTTGAGTAACAAGATGCAGACATATGGAGAGAAGATGGAAGAGGTTAACACGGTGGAGAAAATACTATGTTCGTTGGTACCTAAATTTGATTTTGTAGTATGTGCAATTGAGGAATCAAACGACTTGAGTTCTCTGCCCTTGGATGAACTACAAAGTTCACTCATAGTTTATGAACAGAAGATAAACAGAAGAATCCCTACAATAGCAACAAAAGAATAGGCACTAAAAGTTTCTGTGACCACCAGTGGCGAAGCCAGGATTCAAAGGCAGGGGTGTCAAGATAAAATTTAATAAAAAAGATAAATTATATTGGAACAAATTATGAAAAATTAACATATTCAAATAACATAATGTTTAATGACATAGTTTTGAAAATAAAAATACATACCTTAAATCTAAAGTTGTCCTCGACGAGTAGTCAGATGATAGATGGGTACTTTCTTGAGGCGATGGAGAATTTTGTGTCGCAGAACCTGAACCATGCGATGTCCTCACTCTCTTACTGAAAAATTTCTCCATTTCAAACTGACAAACAATTAAAAAAAATGAATTAACTTTATAAATTCAAAATATCCTCTAAAGCATATTCACATTTGATTATTAAAAATCAACAATTAGCAATAACAAAATCACCATCTTATAACAATATTTTAATTTGTAACTAATCAATCAAATAAATAAACTACATAGTTTGAATTATGAATATTTAAACAAAATAAAACCAAGAACTCTAATCGTTCTATTAAATAGATTGCTATTTCATCACAAAATACACAAATTTATTAACTGTACAATACAAATTTAATTATTAGAATCAACAATAAACAATAATAAAATCACCATTTCATAAGAATATTTTAATTTGTCATTAATGAATCAAACAAATAAACTACATAGTTTGAATTATAAATATTTGAACAAAATAAAACCAAGAACTCTAATCGTTCTATTCATATATTGCTATTTCATCACAAAACTCGCAAATTTATTAATTGTTCGATACAAATTTAATTAAAAGCAATAAGTTAAACGTAATAACTTACAAAATAACATACCTCAATTCAAGTATTTGATCAATTTGTGCATAAAAGAGGCAAATTGAACAGTGGCGTAGTAGAACTACCAGAGGCAGCGAATGTATGGAGGGGGTTGCTGCGTTATTAAAATTAGGGTTATAAAAAACATTCTAAATTTGAGCTTTAGAGAGTTGAACCCTTGACGTCAGAAAACAGGCGCGCGCAACGCACAGAAGAAAATTGCCAAATCCGCAATTTGGCAGGCATCAAAACCCCCCTGACCTCAAGGGCGAAGAGGCCCGCCCAGCGGACATCCTTGGAGTAACCATCTAGCTACATTGACCGAGTTGAATGTTTTTCTCACAATTTCTTATATATATTATTTTTAATTATAAAATAGCTCTAAAATAATTTATTTTTGGCAAAAAAGTTGGGGGGTCAATTGACCACCCTTGACCCTTAATAGCTTCGCCCCTGGTGACCACCACCACTCTACTGGGTACAGAGGTCGCAGTAGAGGTCGTGGTTGAGGCCGAGGAAGAGGAAGAGGATATCATGGAGGTAGAGATTCCATCAGAAGCGTTAACAACAATAATTATCCGTTACAAGGCAGAAAGAGGGGTCGAAACCATGACAAATCAACAGTGAAGTGCTTTCGGTGTCACAAGTTTGGTCATTTTGCGTCTGAGTGTTATAACAGGCTACCTATTAACAAACACAAGGGAGAAACTGCAAAATTTGCAGAGAAGTCTGAAGAAGCAGAAAATCAAACTCAGACTCTATTAACGACAACGACTCTAATTACCGACGAGTAAAAAATGAGAACGTGGTATATGGATACAGGATTCTATAATCACATGTGTGGAAGTAAGTCTCTATTTTTCACCTTAAATGAAGGCTATCGTTCCACTGTTGTTTTTGGTGATTGTTCAAATGTGAAAGTCATGGGAAAAGGTGATATTAGGATCAAAAGTCCAAATAGGTTTGTTGAAACAACTTTGAATGTCTTTTACACTCCCAATTCAAAGACTAATTTGTTGAGTGCTGGTCAATTGGAGGAGAAAGGCTATAAAGGATGGAGCTTTTGAGATTTATGACATTGTTAAAGGAGCTATTGCTGTTGTGAAATGAATTCAAATAGGTTGCATCCGCTGAAGATCGAAGGAGTTCAATCTTACCTGATGATGGGAGGAAGGGACCCATCATGATTTTGGCACTATCATTATGGTCACTTGAGTTTTGGAGGGCTGAAAACTCTCCATCATAAAAATATGGTTTCTGGGCCTCCTCAAATTGTTGCTCCATCCAAGATACGTGAGGAATGTGTGGTTAGCAAACCACATCGTTCTATCTTCCCTCAGGGAAAGTCATTGAGAGCAAAATGCATTTTATAGCTAATTCACTATGATCTTTGCGATTGGATCATAATCCAACTTCTAATGGAGGTAAACGAAATTTCATTACCTTCATTGATGACTTTTCTCGGAAACTTGGGTGTATTTTTTACAGGAAAAATCAGAAGCTTTTGCTTCCTTCAAAAATTTTAAATCTCGGGTGGAGAAAGAGATAGAAAAATCTATAAAAACCTTTTGTGGTGGAGAATATTGCTCAAATGAGTTTGAAAGATTCTGTCCACAACATATTGGGATATTAAGTTATTTTGTAATATAAGTTGTATATTTTTCTAGGTTTTCCGTTTTCTTCTTTCTTTTTCTTTCGTTTGGGCCGTGTATTGTTTTGGCCCAGTTTAGGTTTGAGGGCTGCTTCTATTTAAGCTCCTTCATTCTCTAGGGTTTGATGCAGGTTGTACCTCGTACTCTCTCTTCCAGCTTCAATCCCAGAATCATTTTTTCTTCTTCTCCAAAATCCTTCATGGTATCAGAGCGGAGGAGATCCTAGCTCCTTCATTTTCGCTTCTGTTTCTTCCCTGCTCCGATTCTTCCCTTCTCTTTCTTTCTTTCTTTCTTTCTTCTCTTCTTGTTCTTCACACAAAAATGGGAGATTCAAAACCTACAGTTCTAGATACATCGGTTCCTCTCTTCATTCATCCTTCCGACAACCCTGGGCAGTCCTAGGTCGCAGAACCTTTTGGGGGCGAGGAATTCGAAAACTGGAAAAGGACGGCCACGATTGCATTTATGGCGAAAAACAAGTTCGTCTTTGTGGAAGGTACCTACGAACAACCCAAGAATGACTCTCTATTGTTCCCTCTTTGGAAGAGATGCCAACATATGGTCATCTCTTGGCTTCTCAACTCATTAGAGAAGAATATTCGGGAGAGCGTCCTTTATGCCGAGACCTCCAAATTGATGTGGGAAGAACTCAATCAACGCTATGGCCAGTCTGATAAAGCTAAAATGTTCCAGCTACAACAATCTATAGGCAGTCTCGCTCAAGATAACCTCGACATTGCTGGGTATTTCAACCGATGCAAGAAGATTTGGGATGAGTTTCAATTAGTGGGGGGCCGACCTCGCTGTAATTGTGGAAAATGCCAGTGCGACCCAATCAAGATCAATGATGTATGGCACAGGTACTTTGAAGATCAGAAGGTAATACAATTCTTGATGGGCCTAAATGAGAGTTATACTCCCTTGAGGGGAAACATACTCATAATGAAGCCGTTCCCAACCATTGGCCAAGTATACGCGATGCTCCTTCAAGAAGAAAGACAAAGGAATGTTAGGCACACGTCCAATTTCCTTACTGAAAGTGCTTCCTTCCAAGCTTCATCCCCTCACAATGTCAATCAGCAGAAAAAGCAAGAAGCCAAGAAAGAAATCGTGATATGCAGCCACTATAAGAAACCCGGGCATCCAAGAGAAAGGTGTTACAAGATTGTAGGTTACCCAAACAGAAATGGTCAAAATCGTAACAAACCAAGAAACGATCAAAACCAAAGGTTTGCCAACAATGTGCAAGAAGCTGGTCCGACAAACGGGGATCAATCTCCTATTCTGGAGACACCAACTTACACCTTGCCAGGCCTAGATGCTGGACAAACAAGACAGATGTTTAACTTTCTGGTTGAGCTCCAAGGTACGTCAAGAAATGATAAGCCTCCCCAGCAAGTCGAACTAAATACAGCCTACATGGCAGGTATGGCTTCTTTATCATCTAACAATGCTTGCCTAATTTCTGTTACTAGAAATCAAACGTGGATCATAGATTCAGGGGCCTCGAATCACATGATTTTTGATAAAACAAAATTATGCAATTTGCGTTCCATGCCTGAGCTTATACTGATTATTTTACCAAATGGTCAAAAAGTAAAAGTCACTCAATATGGGGACTATAGGTTAGGGAATGGTCTCCTATTGCATCATGTCCTGTTTGTGCCTTTCTTTACCTTCAATCTCATATCTGTCAAAAGACTTAGCCAACAACTCAATTGTAGTGTAGTATTCACATCTGAATATTGCACTTTGCAGGGCCCTTCTCTGATGAGGCCTCTGGTTCTTGGTAAATCTTCTCGTGGCTTGTATATCCTTAATGACAAGATTACTGAAAGTTTGGAAAAGAATGCAATCACAGACAGCTCCAAGAAGTCTGATTCAGCAAAAGTTAATCAACTTCAACTTTGTAGGAGTTTCATTGCTAGAATAGGAGAATCAGATATTGGTAGTGACAAATGTAAAACCTACGTTTTATGGCACAAAAGATTAGGACACACTCCTATGAAACAAATAAAATTGTTAGGTTTACATGAATGTTCTTCAAGTTGTAGTCATAACACTGATGTTTTTCTCTCATGTGATATTTGTCCTATGGCAAGGCAACATAGACTCCCCTTTGGTCATAGTAAAATCAGCACTAATCAACCATTTGACTTAATTCACATAGATGTATGGGGACCTTATTCTGTTAAGACATACACAGGGCATAGATATTTCCTCACTATAGTAGATGATTTCTCCAGAAGCACCTGGACACAATTGATGGTAACCAAAAATGAGAGTCTCTCCTTTATTAAATCTTTTGTAGAAATGGTTCACACTCAATTTGGGAAATCTATCAAAACTATAAGAACCGACAATGCCCTTGAATTGGGATTAAGTCATGAAGCTAAGACCTTTTTTTTCTCAAAAGGGGATTCTACACCAAACCAGTTGTGTTCAAACCCCCCAACAAAATGGAGTGGTGGAGAGAAAACACAAACACCTTTTAGAAGTGAGTCGTGCCTTGTTGTTTCAATCCCACTTACCTATGAAATTTTGGGGAGATTGCTTAATGACAGCAACTTATTTAATAAATAGGTTGTCTAGTTCTATTCTTGATTGCAAAACTCCATTTGAAATTTTACATAAAAGAACACCAGATTTAAGTCATTTAAAGGTCTTTGGATGCTTGTGTTATGTTTCCACTTTAAAGGAAGGAAGAACTAAATTTCAACCTAGGGCTACACCTTGTGTCTTTCTTGGCTACCCTATGGGCAAGAAAGTATATAAAGTAATGGATCTAAGTACTAAAAAATTTATGGTAACCAGGGACGTTAAATTTGTTGAGGATGTTTATCCCTTTTCTCCCAATCATAACAAAAAACAAACCAAATCTGGTTTGATATACCAAGATCCACATTATCTTTATTCTGACAGATTAGATAATAATAATAAGAATATTTTGTCTGACAACCAAGACCCTGCTTGTTATGAGGAAATTTTGATGCCTTTGGATCAAACACTTGTTGTTCCTGATATTTCTAATGATACTGTTGTTGAGAATGTTGTTCAGGAAGATCAAGTTACCCAGGATATTCCTCTAAGAAGATCTACTAGGGTTCACAAACCCCCCACTTACTTGGAGGACTATTCTCTTTTGTCTAAAAATTGTGAATGTGATAATTTTTGCCTTGCTACTTGTACTAATCTTGCTCTTGAACCCTTGAGGTATGATTCATCTGCCTTACACAGTGATAGTAAGTCCCTTTTGGAACACTTGAATCATCATGAACCCATTTCTTATTCTGAGGCTTCCTTACACCTAGGATGGAGAGAAGCTATGGATAAAGAATTCCAAGCTTTATCTCTAAACAACACTTGGGACATAGTTTCTCTACCTCCTGGAAAGAAGCCTATAGGGTGTAAGTGGGTTTACAAAATTAAACACAAAGGGGATGGAACTATTGAAAGACTAAAAGCTAGATTAGTTGTTCAAGGCTTCACCCAAAGAGAAGGAATAGACTATATAGAAACTTTTTCTCCTGTTGTTAAAATGACCACTATTAGAACCCTCATGACTGTTGCTGTGAAAAAAGGCTGGATTATGAACCAATTAGATGTAAATAATACCTTTTTGCATGGTGATTTGAATGAGGAAATTTATATGAAATTACCACCTGGCATGCATACTGATGTTGTTAATCCTGTTTGTAAATTGAATAAATCTCTTTATGGCCTAAAACAATCATCCAGACAATGGTATGCTAAACTAGCTGAAACTCTTTATGCAAGAAAATACCATCACTCGGAAAATGATTATTCTCCTTTTTGGAAAAGAAAAGGTTCTTTAATTACTTTTTTGGCCGTTTATGTGGATGATATCCTTTTAACTGGAAATGATGTGGATGAGATACAAAGTATAAAGAAACACCTTGACAAAGTTTTCAGAATAAAGGATTTGGGGGATGTTAATTATTTCTTGGGGATCGAGGTCCTCAAGACAGCAGAGGGTCTTATTTTAACACAACAGAAGTTCGCCAAGGATCTCATTTCTGAATTTGGGTGTGACACTGCTACCACAGTGGTTACTCCTCTTGAAACCAACAACAAGTTGACACTTACATCAGGGGAGTTTCTTGATAACCCTACTCTATATAGACATTTGATTGGAAAACTGAATTTTCTTACTAATACAAGGCCTGATATTTGTTTTGCAGTGCAACATTTGAGCCAATTTATGCAGAATCTGAGAACCCTACATTTTCAGGCTGCCTTACATGTGCTCAGATACTTAAAGGGAAGTACTTCCATTGGTATTTTGTTAAATAATGATCCATCTATGGACTTATTAGCCTACTGTGACTCAGATTGGGCCTCTTGTCCACATTCTCGCAGGTCGGTTAGTGGATTTGTGGTGTTCCTTGGAAAGACTTTGATATCTTGGAAATCCAAAAAGCAGCAATTAGTTAGCCTTTCTTCAGCAGAGGCTGAGTATAGGAGCATGAGACGGCTTGTGGCAGAATTGGCTTGGCTCAGCAGGCTTTTACACGAGCTCACGGTGAAGGATGTTGTCCCCATTCCTGTGAAATGTGATAACCAAGCTGCAATATACATAGCAAGAAATCCGGTTTACCATGAGAGAACTAAACATATAGAATTAGATTGTCATTTTATTCGGGAGAAGTTGCTGCAAGGTCTGATCCAGCTTTCCTATGTTCCCACCAAACAGCAACTGGCTGATTTACTTACTAAACCCTTGTCTGGGATTCAGCATAGAGCTATTCTAGACAAATTGGGGATTTCACCATCTCCAATTTGAGGGGGGATATTGGGATATTAAGTTATTTTGTAATATAAGTTGTATATTTTTCTAGGTTTTCCGTTTTCTTCTTTCTTTTTCTTTCGTTTGGGCCGTGTATTGTTTTGGCCCAGTTTAGGTTTGAGGGCTGCTTCTATTTAAGCTCCTTCATTCTCTAGGGTTTGATGCAGGTTGTATCTCATATTCTCTCTTCCAGCTTCAATCCCAGAATCATTTTTTCTTCTTCTCCAAAATCCTTCACAACATGGCTTCCGAAGAGAAGTTACAGCTGCTTATACACCTCAACAAAACGATGTTTTTGGGAGGAAGAATATAACCATTTTG
Organism: Portulaca oleracea; assembly: GCA_029582165.1. Taxonomy (NCBI): domain Eukaryota; kingdom Viridiplantae; phylum Streptophyta; class Magnoliopsida; order Caryophyllales; family Portulacaceae; genus Portulaca; species Portulaca oleracea. Next base: position 7,020,251 of record CM055887.1, read on the forward strand.
AATATGGTCATAAGTTTGCTCGTGAAGGGGAGAATTCCCAAAACATTTTGGCCAGAAACTGTGAGCTGGAGCGTTCACATTCTGAAGAGAAGCCCTACATTTGTAGTTCAAAATATGACGCCAGAAGAAGCTTGGAGTGGAAGAAGGTCAAGTGTTAACTATTTCATAATTTTTGGTTGCATAGCTTATGCACATGTCCCAAACCAGAAACGAAAGAAGCTTGATGATAAAGGGGGAAAATGTGTTTTCTTGGTTATGAGTGACAAATGTAATACTTACAGATTATTCAATCTCTTGACAGGTAAAATAGTGACCAACAGAGATGTTTTTGATTAAGAAAACGTATGGGATTGGTTGGGGCAGCATCGTAGCAAAGTGTTTCTTGATGATGGCGTAGAAAGTCCAATAGCATCTGTTGGTTCGAATTATGAAAATCCAGAAAAGGATGTTGCAGTTTCTGCTTCTGAAAATTCAGAACCACATGCTACTGATTCTGCCTCTGAAAATCCAGAAACAGAAGAGGAAAATGAGTTCGGAGCTACCGATACAGTGGCCGAATCACTTCTCCGAGCTCGAAAAAGGCTTGCTTGAATACAAGATTATGAACTTACTGGAGTTAAAGAGCAAGATGATGTGACCTATTTTGCCTTGTTTGCAGATTGTGACCCCACAATATTTGATATTACAGTGAAAGAAGCCAAATGGAAGAAGGTAATGGATTCTGAGATTGAATCTATTGAAAAGAATGACACTTTGGAACTAACTGATCTTCCTAAAGGCCAGAAAACAATTGGTGTCAAGTGGGTCTACAAAATGAAGCTTAAAGAGAATGGAGTAGCTGATAAGTACAAGGCAAGACTAGTTGCAAAGGGATACAAGCAAGAGTATGAAGTTAATTTTGTTGAGGTTATTGCTCCCATTGCGAGACATGACAACATCAGGCTAAAAGTTTTGCCTATTTTTCAATTGGATATTAAATCAACTTTCTTGCATAGCTACTTGGAAGAATAGGTATTTATTGATCAACTACCTAGTTATGTTAAACATGGCTATGGGCATAAAATTTATAAGTTAAAGAAGGCTCTTTATGGTTTGAAACAAGCTCCACAAGCTTGGAATAGTCAAATCGAGGCTCACTTTGTTAGAGAAGGATTTCGTAAATGTCTTATGAACACACTTTGTTTGTCAAAATTGGAGATGGTGGGAAAATGCTCATTGTTTGTCCGTATGTTGATGATCTATTATTTACTGGGAATGATTGTACCATGTATGATAATTTCTAGAAGTCCATGATGGATGAATATTTGTTTATCTTTTATAGTCTATTGGAATCACGGCTTATTATACTCACAAGTTCTAGTGGGTAAGTTGTGTTCATTTGAATTTCTCTAAGAAACAGATACAAAAAAATAAAATAAAATAATCTTTAAAATTATATTTTCACATAACATTACTAAAATATTTGTAAAACCATAAAAATCTATTTTATTTTTTTTTTAAAAAAATAACCAATAGCTGAAGAAGTGGAGATGGTATATCTTAAAATTAAATTTATTGTCATAGTGTACCATATTTATGAATGATAACATTATTATTATTTTTGTTTTTTTCCTTATTTTTGTTTTCTTGTCATTTTGGATTATTCATTATTGTACATGTAACCATGTGACCTTGTTTGTTGGATCATTTTCCATGAAAGATCTCAAAGATAAGGATGAGAGGTATATATACTACCTCCATTTCATATTATTTGTCGCCTTAAAAATTATGTCAATACTAATTTTTAAAACTTCGATCATTAACTTCTCAATATATATAATTATTAATTTATTATATAAAAATTATGCTCATAACTTGATAAAGGAAAATATTATGGTAAAAGTACAATACTACAGTTGTTGATAAAATATGAGAGGTAGACAACAATAATATGAACTTTGGGGGGTATGGATTGATAATAATACCAATAATTTTATTGGACACTAACAGTACCTACTGTGGACATATTTTTCAGTAATAGTACATCACTGAGTTAGTAGGTTTTTAACTCAATGAAAAGATAATGTGTCGCCTGATTGTCTAAGCTAGAGGCTGGAGCAAGTGGAAAGCATGTTGATTATCATTTTTTCCTTGCCAACTAAGCAACATTGAGCAATTTAGCTAAAAAACAATTAGACAATACATCATCTTTTTGTTAAATCAAACGCCTACCAACTCGGTGGTATACTATTGCTGAAAAATAAGTTTATAGTTAAACTGCTAGTGTTCAATATAATTGTTGGTATTATTATCGGTCAGTACCCCCAAAATTCATATTATTGTTGTCTAATAATCCTCTCATATTTTATCAACAACTGTAGAATTATACTTTTATGATAATATTTTCCTTTACCAAGTTAATGAGAATAATTTTTATATAACAAAATATAATTATATATATTGAGAAGTTAATGATTGAAGTTTTAAAAATTAGTATTGACATAATTTTCAAGGCGACAAATAATTGTTACTTAGGAGTCTTATGATTGGCTTGGATCATTCTCTTGATTATCGCCATCCATGGCTATGGCCTATGAGTGACCTTATCCATTCTAGCTAGGTGCTTTGACTGGGCCACTCTTTCACATTAATTCTTTGCTTCATCTACTCATCAAACTTAACATTCTCCTCCTAAAAAGGGTAGACATACAATGCAATCATGCATAGATTCATTCATCTTATCCCTAAATAATACTTCCTCCATCCCTTTTAAAATTGTTACTTTGAAAATTAGGGATCTTGTTTTATAGAATATGTTCTTTTAGAGTTTTTGCAGGATATAAACACAACTCTTTCTCAAAAGTGCAATGAAAAACTGTATTCTTATTTGTGACATTCTTTTTTACTTCTATCAGATAGAGAAAATATTGAGTGAGTAAAGCCAGGTCTATTTTGTAAGGGTTGCAATATGTATTATCTTCACATTTGATCTAGGACTAAATTGTGCATAACCATGATAATTGGGCAAATACGCTTTTGTGATTGGGGAGGCCTGAACCAGTGGCAGATTTAGGTTTTCTTATTAGGGATGACCACTATACTGTTATATTTATCTGGTATACAAAGCATCCATAATTTTTTATCCCAAATTATACTGAATTATTATTTTTTTCGTGTTATTGGTGGTCATGGCCACCCTTGGCGTAGCCCCGATCTGCTAGGAAAGGAAAATGATCATTTTCAAACTAGGGAATCAATGTTGAATAATTTGATATCAAAAAACAAAACAAATATTGCTTAGTCCTACACCCACAAATTCATTTTCATCTTTCATAATCAGGGGGGTGCAAAAACAGAAAAAAACAAAGGGGGACCCAAAAGCATTTTCTACTGTCTTATGTTAGACCAGAAAGGGTCAAATGGGAGGAAGAATAATCATTTGTCATAATACCCAATCCCAACATATTCCCCTTTTTCCATTCCAAAGTAAAGCATAAAGTCCCAAACAACAAAAAGAAAGAAAGATAGATAATCAAGCATGCCATGCCATCCTATACAAATTTGAAATGACCCAAAATTCTGCTCATTCTCTGAACTCAAACTGTTACTGAAATCACAGTATTTTTTTCTGACATTTTTACTGTCATGGGCACTTTCAGTACCAAGAGCAGCAGAAGTTCAGAATCTTTTTCTTCTTCTTCATTTTCTCTGAGACTGGGATTTGATCAGGTTTTAGCCAACCAAGATGCCCCTGAACCTCCCCAACTGCAGTCTCTCCTTGCTTCAGTTCTGGAGAAAACCATTCAGAAGAATGACAAGTTTCTGAAGAGATCGAGAACCAAAGATGGGGCGACGATATTCCATGGCTCAAGGCCCCCTGCATTGAGCATTAGGCAGTACGTCGAACGCATATTCAAGTACTCAAACTGCAGCCCTTCTTGCTTTGTTGTCGCCTACGTTTACTTGGACAGGTTTCTGCAAGGGACTGGCTCGTATCTGACTTCGTTGAATGCTCATCGGCTCCTCATATCGTGCGTTCTTCTGGCTGCCAAGTTTCTTGATGATCAGTAAGTACTACTTATTTGCAGATAGTTTTTCAGAGGAATATGTACAGCTAGAGTTATGCATAATGTTGTTGACATGTAGGAAGAGTGAATATGAATGGTTAGTTACATGTGAAGCTTACTATTTACTTATGCAGATTCAGGAATCTGTTTGTGTTCTTCTGAACTATATTAGGTAACTGGATGGAGTAGGGCTGTCAGAAAACTGTTCGACTTGAAAACTCGGTTCAATAGCCTTACCTAGAAAAAGAGTAACCAATTTATTCCTAGTATGGACACAATATTTTTCTTACTCCTGTTGTCCAAACCCGAATTTAGGCTCGTTCAAATTATCCAACCCAAAATTAATCGGAAAAAACTAGGCATCGGACATCAATTTTTTTTTGTTCGGTATCCAACTTTTCCTGACTTGAAATGATCCAAACCGGAACTAACAGTCAAAGAATGGAGAGCTGCAAAAGATTGAAAGAGCAATTGGTCTTTTGCTTGCTTCCTAGTCCAAAGCCCGCGCCCTTTTCCTTTTTGTTGGTTCCGTGTTCTTTTCTGCGGTTGGCAAACTGCGGTGCCACAGCCTACCGCAATTTGCCACAACCCACTACATTTTACCGCAAATCATTACTTTTCTCTCTCCTCACCTTTCTCTCTCCTCACTTTTCTCCTCTACTTTTTACATTCTCTCTCCTCACCTACCCCACATACTAATAACCTACCACAATTCCACCACACCATTCCGCAAAATACCGCATAAAAGAACACGGCCTAAATAGCACCATGACCGCGCAATGTGGGTCCCATGTAAGATCCAGATATAGACAACCTCCTCACCTACCCCACATACTAATAACCTACCACAATTCTACCACACCCCACCACAATTCCACCACACCCCACTACACCATTCCGCAAAATACCGCATAAAAGAACACGGCCTAAATAGCACCATGACCGCCCAATGTGGGTCCCATGTAAGATCCAGATATAGACAACCTCCTCACCTACCCCACATACTAATAACCTACCACAATTCCACCACACCCCACCACAATTCCACCACACCCCACCATACCATTCCGCAAAATACCGCATAAAAGAACACGACCTAAATAGCACCATGACCGCCCAATGTGGGTCCCATGTAAGATCCAGATATAGACAACCTTACTCAATAAATAGCCTTATGTAGAGACTGATTCTATTTAGCATTTTTCGGTTCCAATATGATGGAAGCTAATTGATAATATGAGGTGAATGCTGTAGGTGTTGCAACAATGCATATTACGCCAAGGTTGGAGGGGTAAGCACGACGGAAATGAACAAACTGGAACTGAAGCTTTTGTTCAGCCTGAATTTCAGGCTTCATGTGACATTGCAGACATTCGACGAGTACTGTCAGGTGTTGGAGACACAAGGTTCGAGGATTATTGGAAGCAGAGGAAATTACTCGCAGATAGAAAGAGCACTCCAAGGGTGTGGTCTAAGACGCAGTTGGCTCAACAGAGAAGAACCCAAATGCACCAACACCTCAAAGTTAACTTCATATAGTACTTGCAGAGCCATCTAATTCATCATTTTGTCCATTATGTTTACCATTATCATACCATAATGTCTTCAGTTATACTTTTAACAATCTTGGATCTAAAAAGGATAACAGATGCATCCATGCTTGCTAATCTTTCAATTTCTGGGTACTCTTTGGGGCCATACTATGTTGCTAGTTATGGGCGATTTCGAAAAGCGAAAATACTCATCTCAATATCAAAATGGTGAACTGTGCAAATTGCTGTCTGTCTAGTATTGAAAAGCGAAAATACTCATCCGAATAACAATACAAAAGAACCTGGCATATTGCGATCTGTTCAAAGTTCATGTCAACATTGATTTATTGGCAATATTTTTTCTATATCAGCAATGATCTTGGCATTATTGACTGAAATAGATTATGAATTGAAGATGTTCCTAGATGAACACTGTTGAAGATGAAGTTATTGCATCCGTTCATATGACAACATTATTGCCTTAATGATATGATAACTCATAGATTTCCAGTGAGAACTGAGAATCCCGCTTTCACAGGATTTGAGAATATTCAAATCTAAACACTCAAAATTGTTAAGGGAGAGATGTTGCTCCCAAAGTTCAAACCCTAAACGCCTGGAATAAAAGGTGGACCTCTTTCCACTCAGGCAAGAGGTGATTGACTGCGCTTTTCGACTTATGATAAACATTTTTCTTTTTCGATTATTGCAAACCAAAGGCTTAAAGGTTCGCAAAAAAATGCAAAACCACAATACATAACAACAAGCATATAATAGGGATTCACCATGATCTCACAAGCCCCTGTATCAAGAATGTAAATTCTGATCTGCAGAATGAGAATGCCAATGAATAGCTTATTCAACTCTGAAGGACATCGAATACAAATACAAATTAAAAAATGTGGGCAAAATTTTTATTGCACAATCTGAGCATGTTACCTCTAAAACAAATTGCTATATTGGATTCGAACCTCAGTATCCACCGCTGTTTGCTGTAATATGTCGGGTTTGAACCAACGGTATCCACCGCCGGTTGCAGCAATTAGTCCCCTCCTTGCTAGGGAGGGCCAAAAATAAAACAAATTGCTATATACTACTTGGGGGGGAAGGGGAAAAAAAACTTTGGTAGCAAAAAATACAAGACGGTAATCTTGAACGATAAATCACCACAGGTGTGGAGTCTAAATGACAGAAGTCGTCCATTCTGGTCTTTAACTTGAACTGTTTCGTTTGGCAGCGTAAACACGATAAGCAGCTAAGCCAACAATGGCAGCAGCAGCTCCTACTGCGAAAGGAACAATCATGCTATTATATTTCTGAAGGAGGTGACGGTCCAAATCAAGTGAAAAGAATAAGGGGGAAGAAACTAAGAAAAACATCGGCATATTTGAAAACTGTAGCTCATGTATTAGCATTATTCAGCCTAGCGCCGGCAAAATTTCAGGTTCGGGTAAATTTGAGTCGATCAAATTCGGTCAATGGCAAAATTCCAACAGGTAATTGATGTCAGGACCCGGTTTTAATTCGGGTTGGACCGAGTCGGACAATTTGGATGGAGCTGAAATCGAGTTCAGACAATAGAAAAATCCAGCCAATTCGGTCAATGTCAAATTCGGGTTCGGACCTAACCGGGTTTTTTCCAAATCGGACAATTTTGTCAATGCCAATTCAGCGATGCTCATTATGAGGATAATAGCCAGAGAACAAATGTTGAAGACCTACAGTAAGTCCTGCTTACGCAGGGTTAGCGAAGGTCCAGATATAGGCAACCTTACCACACCAGATATAGGCAACCTTACCACGGCAAACATTTCGACCTCTTGAGATACTGATTTCAAGAAGTAATTTAACTTAGACTAGACTAGCACAGCATAAAATAATGGATGATATGATGAAATTTCAACAAGACAATTTAGCATGAGCACAACCCTTCAAAAAAGATAGAGCTAGAAGATAAGTATGAGTCCAACATATACAAATTATGTACTACATCTGAAAGGGGATGGTTGCAGTGAACTACCTGAAACACACATAAGAGAACGGTTGACTAGCCGGTTGTATTGCTTTCTGGTTCTACCTGCTTCAGTTTCAGGAATGCTCAAATGAGGACACTCAGCTGACCGGACAATTCTCATGAAGATGTTATTGAAGTCCCCCAGTTTGGCACTGATTGGTACTGGGGCTTCAATACCCATGTCTTGGCTAACCTATAAGAGGAACACAATTCAAAATCCCTTTCAAATTTTCACCAAGCTGCTTAAAAACAGAAGATAAGCAGGAAGCGTAAATAATACGAAGATCTTTCTCTTCTTTTCCTTTCTTTTCTTTCTTTCGACAACATATTAATCATTTGTCTATATGCATGCAAATGAAAGAGCAGACAAAGGGCCAAGCTGTGAACCACGAAGTTCAACCTCTAGGCAACTGACATATATATGTACATTGTGCAATAACCAAGGAAAACAAAAGAATCAAGTACAAAGGACATCCTAAAATGAAGAATACCCGAGTAGAATCATGGATTGATGTTGGATACGGATCCAGATCATCTTTAGCTGCCACAATCAAGGAAGGCACACCATACCCAGTATCTTCCCCATGACCAGCAACCTCCGCAAGTAATTCAGCAGTCTTTTTCCACGATAATTCATCAGAGCTGAGAACATGAAACTCACATCAGGACCGTTTCATTGTCTTAATATAACATGGATTATATAGGCCAGGTACTAAAGGCTGGAGTCTACTCAGCCATATAATAATATAGGAAACTACCATCAGCGTAAAGAATTTTGTTGATAGGTTACAGTTCTAAAACTGCTTTATAGGCTATTGGTATAACTTATGATGTTGTCAAAACCTACTATTCATTTTTCGTTTAAACAATAAAAGGGTCAATTGAAATTCTGAAACATGAGGAAAAGGTCAACTTAGGACTAACATTAGGTTAAACTAACTCTATTGAACACATAATAAAGGCGCTTTAATGTCCATATACAAACAATCCAAAAATCAACATGAGCTCCTCATTTTCAGTAAAAAGAAATTTATGTCAAGATGAGCATCTAGATGTGATCTCCCATTCCTCTGCTCAACTAGTTGCACAATTAAATGCTCAAAAATCACAAAGGGGGAAGATTTTTTTTATGGACCTATGCAGCATAGGAATAATCAAAGAGAAGGGTCAAAATGGTATAGATTCTTTGATGTATGGAAAGTGTTTAGAAAACCACTGAAAGTCTCTCATACAAACACTCCAGAAAATGCCAAAGACGCACAATTCTGAATTACATCAGTTCACAACATTGTATTTCTGGTAAAGATAAAGATACTCCATCAATTAGAAAATTAGTCAGCTATCAGACAGTCCTAACAAACTACAGATAACAAATAAGGTGACAGCCACCACTAACAAATTCCAGATAATAAATAAGGTCATAGAAGCAACCACAAAATGGTCCTCCAATGTAGCCTATTAGTGTTAATAATACTCTAGTCATAATAGCTTTTCCAATGTCGTAAGTGGTTGAAGAATTAGTAGAATAGAACCTTATTCATTAATTAATCAAATAGAAGCTATCCCCCCCCCCCCCTAGAAAAAAAAAATATGAATCAAGATATTACCTGTCATAGACAAATATTGCTATGTCACAAGCAGCCAAGGATTCTTTGTCAGAAAGTAGCTTCTTAACTTTATCTTCAGGTATCTCTCGCAGAACTAGGAACTTCTTGCTCCCCTGCCAAAAGATGAATTATGTTACCTTCATGGCTTAAAGAAAGAGACACTTTACCGATGTTGCTTCCCCTGGCCCTCCGCTTTTGGTAAAACTAAGATGCTGCATACTAGGTCGAAAATCAAAATAACAAGGAACATGTCTTCTACAAGAGCACGACAATATCAGAAAATTAAAAGCTAGTTGACACATTTAGTGCATTAGTGCAAGCACATCTGAAGCAGTGCCCAAAGCAAGGACTATACTAAATCAATGGTTTCAATTGGTGAGGCAGTGAAGCACCTCGGCCACCAGTCTAAATCTAAGATGAGAATATCTCATTTCCATTACAGCAATGAGTCCACAAAAGGAGGGAATGCAATCTTTCAACATTAGGAGAACTACTTACGGAAGGCAAGTCCACAACATTAACAGCATATCGGTCTTGACTGCTACCACCGTAACTTTCAGAGAAGGGCCTGCATTACAAAAATAAAAGTTTCAACACACTGTTACACCTTCAGAGATATATATTAATAACTAATGTGGTTATGATACCATTATCTCACATGATCAACCCATTCACATATAATTATACCTAAATACAAAAATGGTTAAATTTCCAACCTACTGGTAATGAATTCAGCCATACAGAATACAGGACAAACCTTCCCAGAAAAGCATCTAACAGTGCTGATTTACCAGCCTTCTTTGGGCCAAAGACAAAACACTGGTAAACATTCCTTTCAGATTGTCGCTTTTTTCGATCTATCCTACGCTTCCTTGTAAGACGAATGGCCGAGCTAGCATCTCCACCATACATAACGTATTTCAGGTACTCCACACTCTTAGCTGGCTCAAGAAGTGTCATGAGGGTCCACTGCATAATACATTCATCATAGAAGTCAGCAGACATCACCAAAGTAAAATCCTGCTCTGGTACTCGTCTAAGTACCAGAGTAAAAAACTCTAAGTTATTTGAACTCAGCCCATACCCATCTTCCCATGTTGGATGTATCCAAGATGGATATCATGTTTGCCCATAATGTTTCTAAAAAAATTGATATTTTCCTATTAAATAATGAAGGGCCAAGTACTCAGGTATTTAGATCTATGTCTAAATGTCAAGTGTCCAAAACAGGTACCCACAACAAACGCATCAATAAGCCACTAGTGCGAAGACTTAAGAGCCCAATATGATAACAAGGGTGCTCAGTGGAGGTGAGCAGAGGGAAATCCACTTGATTAAACACACCTCTGACAGAAACCCATTCACTGTTAAACCTCCCAATGCTGTTGTTGGTGCAGCATCCTTGTAAGGACCTTCAGTCCAGGGACTACATGAAAGTTAAGCTCATCAAGCGACAATGAACTTGAGTGATGATGCAAAAATTTTGCAAAGAATCAACAAAAAAAAAAAAAAAAAAAAAAAAACATATATCCCGGACACATACCAATCTGGGGCTGTCGAAAATAGATCTTCCACATCCACAGGCCTTATTGCACCATCCTACCAAAAATGTTATTAAATCTTCAAAATGAGGTGAAAAATATAGCAAGTGCAGACAATCAAAATATATGGGATAAAATACACTCCATCCCCCCCCCCCCCCCCGGGGTTGCCCCCACAAAAAAAAGGAACAAAAATATTTAAAAAAAAAGAGAGGCAAAACTGAGATGTATATGAAAATTGCAATGGGGAAAGGAGGAAGTTGCATTCATCTCTTCTAGCTCAACTAAGTTCAAACTTCAAACCAAATTCAAATTGGTTTGTAGTGTACTAAAGAAAAATACCGTTGCAGACTATCATAGTATCATTTACTTTCTTTCCCAGGAGTAGTAGATAGTCGACCATTTTATAGGTTCAGGATTGACTAGAAATATTTGTTTCATTCAAGGGGTAAGGCTACTAAATCATGGCATCACCATCCCAACTAGGCAGGATTCTCAAGGGAGAAATTTAGAGTTAAAACTAAGAAAACCTTCTAGCCCAATGGTGCAGGGAGGTTGGCCATACAATTGGCTGTTTCCAAACTGAGGAGGACAACAGGTTGATGGTTACAAAGAGATGTTTGATAAAGTGACCAAAGATGAAAGAAATATAATAAGTGGTAAATAGATAATATTAGTAGTGGAAATGCAGCACAATACACAAATATACAAATACAATAATGGCAAACAAACAAAGCTGAAAGATATGGAAAACAAAACATTAAATCTTTTTCAAATCAAACTACTAAAAACACTCCCAGAGATGAGCAACGAATATTAGGCCATGCCATTATTTACGGGAAACGATTTAAGCAATAAAGAAATTGGCCTATTCATTAGTTCTCTCCATTCATCGAATAGAAACAAGATGGACTCACATTATCATTGTCATACATACTGAAGATTCCCCTCAAGCAATCAACAGCATCGTTTGTCAATTCTATACTCTGCATATGAATAACTACAGATAAGTATCTCAAAGTGATGAATCAGTGTATTACATAAAACATAAAGTCATAAACATAGATCCATCTGTCCATTTATCCAGAACAAATGTTTTAGTATAGGATTGTAATTAAGTAAATTAGCATGACCCAAAAATTAGAGGATCAAGAACATCAAAACAATCTAATTGACAATTAGCATCATGTTAACTTTTGAAGAGCCCTAAAACTTTATCTAAACTTTGGAAGACTGCAAAACAAAAGCAGGATTTTTTTTTTTTTTTTTGGGGGGGGGGGGTGGGGGGTGGGGGGGTGTTGCAACAAACTCATTCTTGGATATTATCAGGCCTCCTAACACACCCTCAACCAATACATTCACAAATGCGACAGAGGTTTCCATATACGACAACTTAAAGTTTACACACTTAAGTACTGCCAATTTATTCTAAATTTCCTTGCTGCTTTCAACAGAGTTCAAGCATTCAGGAATACCTAACACCATGTGAAATGCCTTGGAAATGGCTACCACCATTGTAGGCTTCTAGCCTCTATCAATTAAGCCTTCCAGGTTTCCAAAAGTGTATGAAATAAATTGATTATGTTATTATTCAAAGGTCAACATTATACAGTGGTGATGGTAAACTAGGCATCTGCAAAAGATAACACAGACACAAGATCAGTCACAGATTTACACAACAGCTGCTCTAAAGGTTGCACGAGTCCAAGCACTCTGCGAACACATTACATGAATGCCTTCAAAATAGCTACCAGCACTGCAGGTCGTTCCAGCTCGGACCTTTTTGTTTTCGGTTAGTAAGTCAATAACGAGAAACTAAAAATGAAACTAAGGAAGAGCTCTTTTCCTTGCTTTGGTCGCAAGGATATGTGCTTCATTAGTGACTGACCGAGTGACTTTTCTAACGATACAGTGATCGACATTACACAATAGTACATAACAATTCCAGACAATTGTGGCACATTCCCAAGGAGCTCAGACCTAGCATCTAATTACCATGTCATTATTGAATTCCTACCACCAAAAGCATAAAAAGTATTCAATAATTGCGTGAATGTAACTAGGTGGACTTTATTGATAGCATAAGAAAATTATTCCATGCATTAGTTTTGGTTGCTCGTAAATACAGAATGAAACACGAATTCACCTGGTCTGCAGCCCGTTTGAATGAAGGTGGAAGAAAATCACCATCAAGTCTAATATCATTATTATATCCAAACTTCCTCAGGACAGTCCATGTCGTCTCCAGACGCCCTTTTTCTATAAAAAGTGCATGAAGGAACAGAAATCCTCTCAAAGTAAGACCTCGCTCATTGACTCCTTCTGGCAGTTTTTCTTGCACAACTCTCTTGACGCCAACAATTTCAGAAGGTTGGAGAGGAGCATTGAAGCACTTAACCTGTTTTGGAAATATTAAATATTCAAAACTCACTGTCAAGAAGGGGGGGCTAAGGGCAAGCATATTTTTGTATTAGAAGTCCCATGCTTTAAAATCTGACTCGATAATCGATCAGCAGGATCAGCTAGAGTAGCAGTATGCAAGCTCACAAACCTGGAATTCATTCAACTCTGCATCACTTAGTGCACCATCTTTGTCTTGGTCGCACAGAATAAATATCCGTTTCAAAGCCTTCACACATTGCGGCCTTAAAGTTTGTGTCTCCTGGTCAAATAACGGTGCTGTTGGGTGAAGAACTGCCTTCTGGGCATAATAGAAAACCTCTGGGATCTGCAAGGATTCGGTTATCACAGTCAATAAAGAGGCTGGTAAAGTGGTAATTTATGGTGGAAAAAAGAACAGAAAAAGATGTACATTGATTTGCAAAGAAACTAATCAGACTACACTGAAATGAAGCACAGCGGTCAAGGCTTGAACAAGGTGATTTGCACACAAGGTCACAAACTAATCAAACTCCTTACAGGACGGCAAAAACGCTTCAATAAGGCCAAAAACACCAACCAAGAAATCTGATAAATAATTTTATATAAAAATTAGTCTTACAAAACAGAACTAAGTAGGGCCATTAAGTGATCATGTTGCAGCAACTACAAAGCGCAAACTTTTTTGTCCTCTTTGAAGGACACTTGTGCGAGAAGGTAGCACGTAAAGGAAATTCAAATACGCAGCGGGCCCAGATCAGCTCTATGTGACTTAAATCCCTACTCCCACCCCTAAAAGAAAGGTGATTATCTCATCTATTGATAGCATACAATTGACTGGGAGATAATTCAGTCAACACACAAAAAGACTTATGCAACCAAACGATTTTACCTGTATGTGTCTGTATGCTGAACACTCTATGCAAGTTTCGATTTCCCGAAATTGCTGCATAATTGGGGACATGACCTGCTCAAGGCTGGCTGGCTGCTGGTCATCTCTCAGATCCAACTTACAACCCACAATTATGACGGGAACTTTCACCTGCTCACAGACAATCACCCATCATCTCAATTCTACTCATCATCATATCAAGAGTGTGTGTGTGTGTGTGTGTGTTTTTTTTTTTTGGGGGGGGGGGTACTTAGTGGGACAAAAATGAAAACAACACAGTTTCCAGTTTCTGCCTAGAAGACTTAATCACCTCCCATCTCAATATGTTCCACATACATGTCACTTTCCCTAAAGACAGTAATTCTATACTCATATAACATAACCTCCCATACATCAAGTATTCAAAAATACAAACAAATCATCTCCTTATCCGCACAATCTCTACTTTGAACACCTTAAATCAAATGCGAACGGATGGGGTATTATAAAAAAACAAGAGTCCGCAGCCCCCCCCCCCAAAAAAAAAATTAAAAAAAAAGTATAAACCATATTAAAGTCCCACCAAGCAACCAACCCTATAAGCTAAACACAAATCAAGCACATTAACTCACTAAGGTTTGAGAGTTCACAAATAAGATGATAAGACTTCTAACCAGCTAGCTCATGAAAATATGCGCTCAAGCAATGGAGATGGATTAAAAATTCAAGCTGATTCTACTGAACTTTCCAGCTTATCAGAACAATCTCTATTTCGAACACCTTCAATCGGCTATGAAATTTCACACATAAGCATCCTCTTCCCCCTTCCACGAAGAATACACTAAACCACCCACCAAAGCTAGCATTCCTATAAACCAAACACAACAGAGCACGTATAATTTCAAGAGATTAAGATTCAGACCTCCAATTGACGAAGCTCGGGAAGCCAATATGTACTCAAACGATCAAGAGTCGAAGGGCGGTCGCATGCATAAGTAAGCACCACAGCATCCGCACGTTTGAGCTCCTCCCCAACCTTATTTCTCTGCTCAACACTGAACATACAAATAACATTACTAGCACAACCAATCATAACATCTCAAAAGCCACAAACTTTTTCACATTATACATCTGTATATTGCATTCAAGCGAGATAATTCAAAAATTGATTCTGCAAAAAACCTTGAGGAAGTGTCGATGATGGTGATCGGAACTCGATCGGGAAACATGTCGTCAGGGAAGCGGGAAGGGGGCAACACCGGCGGAACATTCGTCGGAAAAGTCTCCGACACGGCGGTAACGATCAAGCTGGATTTTCCGGTGCCACGGTCGCCGGCGACAACGATTCGAATTCCATTCTTATTTCCAGGCGACGATTCTTTAGCCATCCAATTCAATCCAAACCAATCCAAATAACTGAGATTGAACAAAATCAACAGATGTCAGAGTTTGATTTAGAGATTCAGGAATCAGAAACAAAATCAGAATTAGGGATTGAAAAGAGGCGCATTACACAAGGGAGATTGTGGAGAGTAATGGCAGTGAAGAGGGGGAGATTTGATTTGATTTGATTGAATATAGGACACTAAAAAGGATGGAAGGAGGGAGTGAAAGTGAACCCTAGTTTTGAAATTGAATTGATTGATGAAGACTTGGAAAACAAGAAGAGTTCTGGGCCAAGGCTTACGCTTCAAGACACTGTCACACGATTGTGCCTTGTCTGTCTATGCGAGCGGTCAAACGTTCAAGAGAACTCAGCTGATACAAGGACACAACTTTCACCTTGTTCATTGTCTCGAGGTATTTATACTGCGGCTTCTATTCCATATTAATTGTCCCTTTGAAAAATTATAGTCAAATTTTAAAATTTTTTATTATAAATTTCTAAATATATGCAGTGACTTGTTACATGAATTTATTGTCATTGGATTCGTAACGAAAACTATTATTCTAAAAGTATAATACTATGTTAGAAAAAGTGTCATAAAACCACTCAATCTCTTTACCTCACAATTATTGTTTCCTAATTGTATTAGAATATTATTTAGATTTCTTTGTTATATTGGGTTTCCTAATTGTATTAGATTCTAATTAATCTAATTGGAGTGAGGTCAAGTTAGGTTTTTAGGTAGTTTTTTTACTTACAAATAGAAGGTTTTGTTCGCCTTGTTTTTTTTTTTTTTTGATAAATTGTTCGCCTTGTTTGATGCGGCTAATTTCGAGGACATCTCTTGTGGGAGGAGGTGTATTTAAATATTCAGAAATTTCGTATTCTGGATGGTGAGAGAGATTTTGTTGAGAGTTTTGTTGAACAAGAGTTTGCGTCTCTTTTGGGTGGATCTCTTTCGGTATTTGAGATCTTTGTAATACTCTCTTTGTTGGATCTCGAGAGGAAATCGTTCGTTGTATTCTCTACTAATAGCGGATTCGTTTGTGCTTATGTCGCCCGTGGTTTTTTTCCCGATTTGGGTTTCCACGTTAAATTCTTGTCCTCCTTCATTCTTGCATTTATTTTTCTCGATATCCAGTAGTCATCTTATTTTCCGCTTCCATTGATTAAGTTGTTCTTATTAAAACCCTAACATATTACAATTGTTAATAAAATATTATATAAAAAATTATCAATCAAAAAATGATATTGAAAACTGTGATAGTCAACAAAGTGACATTTAATATGGAATAGATGGAGTAGTTATCTAATAAAATTTTGTATAGAGCGGAAATTTTCAATGTACAACATTGTTTTATAACATATGGTCCCAATATTGTCTAAAAAAATGTAGTCACAATATATAAAAATTTGTGTAAGAAATTACTTCCTTCGTCCTTGTTTATTTGTCATTTTAGAAAAAAAGTGGAGAAAAATGTGACAAAAAAATTTAGGCAAAAGTTTAGGTATAAATAAATCAAAATGACAAAAGTGTCATATTAAGTATAGAAGTAGTAAAATTGTTATGAAAAATGTAAATGTGATAAATAATAAAGGACAAAAAAATTAGTTAAGTAGACAAATAAAAAGGGATGGAAGGGTCAGGGTAGTTAGATAAAAAGACACTTAGGAATTGAATTCTCTTCAAATTTCTAATCTCTTGTTGATGAAACAAAAGTGATTTTATACACCAATATCTCTAGCTAACGATAAACTCATAATCCTATTAGACCACTATAATACAATCCTAATACAACTTTGCATAAAGGTCATAACTTAATGTGAACTCTTAATTATTCAATACCAACAAAAACTCTTGTCAATACTCTCTATCAAGTTAAAATGTGTAGATTAACAATGTCGGACTTCAAATACTAAATTGGTCTCTACAAAGAACCTTCATAAATACATTTGTGGGTTGTTCACTGGTATGTATCTTGAATATATAGAGCAATCCATCTTCAATCATTTCGTAAATAAAATGACAATCAATTTTTATATGTTTAGTTCTTTCATAATAAATTGGATAGATGACAATATATAGGGTTGCTTAATAATCACAAACAAATTCATAGGTTGTATAAGAGGAAGTTCTAAAGTAACTTTTTTTGTTATAATTAACGGTCAATCAAACGAAGTTTATTCAATGGAAAAATCAAAAGCTTTCAAAGAAAATAACCAAATACCCGTCCAAATACTCCTCAATGTTGAAAATGGGTGAAGTGTCATACAAAAGCCCCTATCTATATTGCCTAACAAAGGATAATCACACAATTCCCCAAAGTAAAGGATCAAACCCCCACCACAAAGAGACACTATAATGGGACAACATATATCAATTGCTCCAACTTGTATTCCATCTCTACTACCCAGCCTTTTAACCAATTGGTATTACCCTCTAATTCTCTTCCGTATCTCACTTTCTTTTGTAGCTTTCAAAAACCCATTAGTGCTTAAGGCAACAACATTTTGTCAATTGGGTGGTGGAGCTTTTGTCTTTTGCTCCTTTTTTTTTTTTATTTGGACTGTCATTTGAGTTGAAGGTGTATTAGTGTTTAAGGCACTTTGAACTTGTGAGGTTAATAAACTTGGTCTAATAGCCACAACTTATCGGGGAAAAAAAAACCCATTAGTGTTGACACTTTCTTCACACCCTTTGTTGTATACTCTTTCAGTTCTTAATTCTTCCATTGAATCATACAAATACTCTTGGCTTCTTCACTGATAAACTATGAATGGTACATCATCATTCATATTCCCCCTTCATCCCTAACCTCATATCCACATCTCTCCAATGTCACGGGTATCATTGAAGTGTGAAACATACCCATTCAATAATGCTCATCCTCTCAAATAGCCCATATACTCTATAACTCCCCTTTCCAGTTCTCACACCATTTCCCCTGCCTCCACTTTACTTCATTTACAAAGTCCGTAACTAGAAAAACTCTTAACCAAAGTAATTCATATGTAGTTGTCACCATGGAATGATAATTTGCTTGTACAGATCGAAGAGCGAGATGTTGTAAAGTGCTTCTTCATTTTCTAGGATGTAGGGGCTCCTCCAAATATAATAAAATACCCCGTCAAAGATTTTCTTGTAGCAAGACAGGCTCCCTCAATCTGAGTCATACTAAGCAACTAACAGCTGGTTGGATTATTTTGGTAATGGAATTCCTTGTCCGAGACAACTCTTAAATAGTGAACCACCTTTTTTGTTGTTTCAATACGAACATTCTTTTGAATTCTACATGCACTGGAAAATAATGCGAATGGAATATGTGAGATATCCTTTATGGTCAAACAGATTAATCTTCCTACAAGCCTCATGTAGGAGTTGTAAATCCTTTCCTTGAGTGAGTGCAAGCTTGTGATTCTACTCCATAGGAAATTATGTTAGTTTTGCGCCTAATGGCCCACATTTATCTACTATCTCCAAAGCGTACTTGTGTTGACAAAGAACAAACTCTTTTGTCGCCCTACTACCTGGATGCACAAAAAATAGTTTAAAGGACCTATAGACCCTAAATGTTAAAACATTTATCCAGATAAAACATCAAAATTTTGACACTCTTAGGCAATATTAGTAGCGAAAACAATGTCATCAATATAAACAAGACGTGTCATACAAACTCTCACCTTCGATATGTAAATAGGAAGTAGTCTACAAAACTCTTTACGAAACCATCCTCACAAAGCTTAGAAGATAGCTTTGCAAATCATTATGTAGGGACTTGTTTGAATCTATAAAGAGATTTTCTCAATCTACAACCCTTATCGAGTGTAGAGGCTTCATAATAACCCGGTGGCATCTTCATATAAACTTCCTTATCAAGATCTCCATGTAAAAATGGATTATTCACATCTAACTAATGCAATTTCCTTACCTTTAGTTATAGCAAATGTTTTTGTAAAAATGGATTATACAACTTACCAACCATTTCATGCCACAAGTTCCACCAAGTAATTTGGTACATGTTTAAAAACAACAACACGGTTTTATATTTAAGATTTAAATTTTACATGTATTAAAAAATGTTTTAAGATGCAACACTTAGTCACAAATAGCTACACCAAGGTTAAAGGATACAGTTTAGTCATCAAACAATTTCAAACACATTAACATGCTTTTTAATTAATCAAAGATCATGTAAGATAAATTCATGTGATATAAATATATCATGATATATGTTCTTGAAAGAATCTGAGGGGGTGAATAGGGTTGATGGAAGTTTCTGCACTTTAATTTACAGAGAACATTAGACAAATAACACAATATGAATAGTTGAATGATACTTTTTTATTGAAATAGAACTTAAGTACATAAAAGAAGGAGGGGATCAGAAAACTCAGCAGAATCAAGACAATGAGGTCCTCAAGACTGCTTACAAGGGAAGGAACTTACACACTGTTCCTGATGTCAGGAGCCTCACCAAAGAGCTTGGTGCTATGCTACAACTCACTAAAGATTGATTCACTCTCTCTTTAGCTACACGCTTATAATGTCCTCATCAGAAACACACTTCTAGTTACAAAGGTCTCACCACTTCACACACAAGTGGTTACTCTCAGAAATTTTAGTCTAAAATTTCCTACACTTCGACTACACTTCCTTGGAATCGCTATTTGTCTGGAGAGGACAGATTAGGGCTCTTTATAGTCGGCTTCTTCGTCCTCAACAGATTTCTCAATTGCTTTCCTTGCTTGTTGATTCTTGCCTTTTTTGCCTTGATTCTTGTCTCCATATTTGGAAGTTGTTTCCTTATCTTTTTCGTTCAATATCTATAAAGGCAACTGTGACTATTAAGATGTGATATCGTCAGAGAATAATTAGATAGAAGAATGGAATATATGATTCGGATACTTCCCTGAGTTATCTATCAATTTTGTTCTTTCGATCAAAACTGCTTCAAGAGGTCATTTGTCTCTTGATGTCCTCAACGTGGGTGCCTCTGAGGTTGTCTTATGGTAGAAGGAATCAGATTCTGAATTGTTTCTACAGTACTATCAAAAGTTGTAAAAGTAAACTTGATATAAGTTATATACTACTAGAACATAAATCAAATAGATAACACGCCGTCTCATGTGAATATAATATAACATTAATTATCACAAAACAAAACTATAAAATAATTATCACCAACAAAGCATATGATACTTTGCATAAAATATAATAACCACATAAATAAATTAAATAATTTATAAAAGTAATTCATGTCATTATGTTATAATAACTTGTTAACAATAACATATATATGACCAACAGAATCACAATGACAACCTATACCAATATAATTTCGTAAAACATAAAATCATGCAATGACGTAACAATAATGCACAATGATATGTGTGTCAAATCAAGGTGGTTCATATCTATTTTAATTATTCATAATTCACATTTTTATAATTTTTGTTAATATTTTTTTCTAGTAATTATATACATTAATCAACTATAAGAGTATATTATTTATTAGTTAGATTAACAAATATATATATAATGACCTAATTTTATCAATCGAAACCACACATCTAATAAATAGTTTTATATCTATAAAAAAATGTAAAAAATAACTATTTTATATAGTTAATTAATCATAGTAAATCTCAAAGTAATAACATATATTTACAATAAATTAAATATATTTATATTTAATTTTTGAATAATTTAGCTGAAAATTAAGAAACTTGGAATGTGTTGGCTACGCCAACAATTAAAATTGACACCCTAACGAATGAACCCCATCCGTTGGGCATATTTTAGACGTCTTTTTGTAAATTTTAAAAAATATTGATAAATGTGTAGTTTTATTCAATTTAAATATATTATTATAGTTATAGAAGTCAATCATGTAACTTTTTTCCAATTTAATTTACAAATATATAGATTTTGTATAGTCACTAGTAGAATGAGGGTCGAAAAACGTCTGTAAATGGCGTCTGGAAAGGGGTTAAACAGAAGCCAAAAGTGTTTTGGCGTCTGATTAAAACGGACGCCAAGACCTAGTACGCTTTTTTTAAAAAAGCGTCTGTAAATGGCGTCTGTTTCAATCAGACGCCAAAACTTTTGCAGACTACGAGGGTTTTGTCAGACCCATTTAGGCGTCTGTCTGGCACGAAACAGACGCTGTTTTTTATACAAAAATGGCGTCTGTTTCATGCAAAACAGACGCCTAAATGGGTTACAGAAACAAAAAAAAACTTAAATGATATATATATATATAATTAAGCGTGAATTCAATAATGAAAATAATTAGAATAAATAGTATATTTTGGGTGTTCTAATTATAAAATAAACCGTAAAAATTAAATATTTGTATTTGTAATTAAATTGTTTAATAAGAATTGTGGAGACATTAATAATGAAAATAAATACATTTTATATAATAATAAATGATATATATGTGTGCAAATATTCATGTATGTACAATTTCATATATTTATATATATATACATTTTATAGAAATATCAACAATAAAATGATAATGAATATATATTTTAACAAATAAAAAAAATACAATACAATTTTATTAATGATTTTTTCTACTAAATTAAATGATACAAACAAAATAAAAACCTAAATTACAATTAATATATGATTTCAATATTTTTCAATATTGATTTTTCAATCTTCAATCTTGCATCTTCAATCTTCAATCTTCAATCTCCAATGTTCATCAATCTTGGATGGATTTGAGGTGTGGTGAAAGTTTAGGGGAAATGAGAGAATTGATGAGGGAAGATGAGAGAAATGAAATGGAAATGGGTGGGAAAAATTTCGGAGGGAAGCTTGAGGGCTCAACGTTTATATAGAAGCTGGCAAAATGGCGTCTGTTTTCCCGCCAAACAGACGCCATTTTCAATTACAGTATTTTGGGCGTCTGTTTGGCGGGAAAACAGACGCCATATCTGCTTAATTTTTTGAAATTTCATGTATTCTTTGTAGCCCAATTATTTAGGCGTCTGTTTGGCGGGTAAACAGACGCCTAAATATTGTAAATTTTCAAAAAAATTTCGCTGCTGCTGGCGATTATTATTATTATTATTATTATTATTGATATTATTATTGATATTATTATTATTATTGATATTATTACTGTTATATATTCTTAATTTTAGTTATAACTAATTATGATGTATATATGTGTATATTTTTTAGGTATAGTTAATTATTAATTATTATTATTGTTAGTTATATTGTAATTTTTTTTAGGTAGTTAATTTAATTTTTATATATGTTTACTCTCAATTATGTTGTTAATTATAATTAGTCTCATGTGTACGTACGTGTTATTATATATATATATATGTTAATTAATTAAGTTAATTAATTTGTACGTATGTAAAATATAATAATGTTCGTCTATACAATAATGTAAAATAGTTTAAATATTTAGTTCGTCTATACAATAATGTAAAATATAAACACAATTAAAATGATCGATTAATGTCGTCACATGGCGGCGGCATCGTCATCATCACTTTCGCTCTCCTCCTCATCGTCGTCATTATCACCCTGATTCTGGCGTTGTGTCAATTCTTCGAGGCTATGGAATAGGTATTGGCCTCCTGGGATACAATAACAACAATTTGGAAATTAAAGGTATCAAATACAATCAAAATGAATTAAGTAATTTATTAATATTGGAACGTGTAATTAGTAATTTAATTTTGTGTTTATGGAAAAAAATATGCTTACCTGGGTATTCATATAACGAGTCCTCGGGAGGAACGGTGGGCTGAGGTTGTGGGGTTTGAGAGACGGGGGTCCGACGAGAAGTACTGCGGCGACGGGGCGGCAGTGGAGGTATGGCGCTTGATTTCCAGAGGAAGATCCAGCGAGGAAAGGGGCTTGCCAGCTCTGACTTGCTTGCTGCTGGAACATTCTTTGCATTTGCAACATTTGTTGCATTACTTGTTACCTCACCTTTTCCTCCATGGCTGCGTCAGATCGGCGTTGTTGTTCCTCTAATTGTCTCTGGAATTGTTCCTGCAGCATGCGCTTATCTTGTTCGCGCTGTTGCCTCTCTTCCTCGAGTTGACGCTGAAGCTCTCTGTTCATCTCCGTAATAGAGGCTCGGACGTCGACGTCATTGGTGTTATTACGACGTCGTGGACGTCTCCTCGATGAGATGTGGGGGAACTGCGTCTTCATAGCTTCCCCCACAACCCCCATGCCCACGACGTGTCCCCGACTTTGCAGTTGTTTGTCCAACCAGAACTCGTCTCCAGACATAATGGGAGTTTCTGGTTGACCGTCCTCCCGTTGCTTTGCCTCCATCTCTCTTCTGTACGATTCATAATCACTATGCATCGTCTCCTGGTCGATACAAAGAGTAGTTGGAATGAGTGAATTAAAATTAATGTTCATACGTGTACGTACGATTATAATAACTTAAATATTGGATGATGAAGGTACTTACCCCAAGCTGGCGGAACACGCCGTGCACTCCATCGATTGGTGCCCGCTGCTGGGTCGCTTGGAATTGCTCCCATATGTCAGGGTCCTTTCCATCGTTTTTTCTTTCTGTACGTAAGTGCGAATATAAATTAAATGTTAAATTAAACCAGAATTAAAGTCATAATTAAAGTCATAATTAACTTACCAACTTCTCTCTGACGATGCCGAAGGAAACTGGGCCCCTTGTGTGTGACGGTGGGCCCTTATCTTGGTTCATTTTCCTCGCCTTGCTCATATTCTTGCTCTTCTCGAAGAATTTGGGGTCTTGCCAATGGGCAATGAATTTCTCCCAAATCTCGTCGTCGACAATCCATTTGGGTTTGCCCCTCCCCGACAACCATCTTTTTTTGGATTTGCCGATAGCGTCGGTGTACTGTTTTTGGGCCCTCCTAAGGAACCAATCACGCATATAAGTCTCGTGTTGGTCTTCCCACCAAAATTTTTTCTGCATTCAAACCATGCATGAACAATTAAACATGCAAATAATTTAAATCATTGCACTATACACTAATTCATATTAATATATCATACACAAACAAGCTTTAATATATCATACACAAACATGCGGAAATATAAAGAGATAAAAAATGTGAGAGTTTGGGTACCCCCAACATCAGTTTGGTCACCCCCATCATCAGTTTGGGCCCCTCCCTGAAGCCCCTGAGCATAAAACCCGCCCATCGTCTGCATGAGCTCCATCGTGGATGGGTCTAGCTGTGAAAAGAAGTCGTAGTTGCTTCCCTCGGGTTGAGAAGCAGCTTCATGGCCTGGATCAAACTGGGGAATGTATGGAGTCTGTGGGGCCGATGAAGAACCACCCCTCGTGTTCGGTCTAGACCCACCACGGGTCCGAGGTCTGCGTGATCCGTCTCTTCCTGACATAATGCAACTGCAAATTAAAATTAGAATAAACATTCAGTTAGTATCAGGATGCACGAAAAAAAAATGGTTGGTACTGTGAACTAGTAACCACTCCCAAACAATACAATGTATTAAAAGAGATCGACCACACATTGAGGTAGAATATGAAAAACATTGAATTAGTTTCACTTAGGCACACAATAAATTCGTTTCACTTAGAAAATAGAATACATAATATGTTTTCGTTGAAGAAAATATTGTAACACAATCAAAATTCGATAAAGGTATATTGTTATTTAATAGTCTTCGTTGTCTTCATCGTCCTCATCAACCTCGTCATCGTCACCCTCATCATCTTCGTCATCCACAATGTCTCCATCGTCCTCATTGGCTACATCAGACGTATTACCACCCACTATTAATTGTGCGTTGTCCATGTCCGCAACCTCATCGTACACCCCTTCAATAGCGAGTACTTGCGATACGGTACCGTCATTGGGGTTGATCGGGACAACATCTCTTGGTTGGTCATCTTGGATGGCCAACGGAAGGGTGAACTGCTTGTACTGTGCATAAGATGGTTTGTTTGGAACCACAACCCACCAGTTAGCTTTATCTCGTATCCCTGTCGGGTAATTCATGAACAACACTTGGGTTGCGCACCCTGCCATGATGTAGAGGACGATACATTATCCGTCCCAAAGTATGTTGATGCGAATTGGGAAATCTCAAACATGAGGTACGCTTGGGCCATAGATCCTTCAGGGTGTGCCTTGTTCTTTATTTTCTTCTTCAACCACCCGAAATACCTCTCAAAGGGATACATCCAACGATATTGAACAGGACCACCAAAGAATGCCTCCTGGACCAGATGAATGGGCAAGTGTTCCATTACGTTGAAGAAGCCGGGTGGAAATATGGTCTCCAGCTTGCATATTATTATGGGAATTTCTTTTTCAAGCCGGACTAAGTCACTGTGCTTCAATGTTGTGGAGCACAGACTCTTGAACCATTGGCTTAACTGAACGAGTGGCTCCAACACATCATCGGGAAGTCCCCGAAACCCAACAGGTAACAATGTCTGCATGAACACATGACAGTCATGGCTTTTAAAGTTCTGAAACCTTTTACCTAATGCATCAACACAGTTTGCGAAGTTCGAAGCATAAGCGTCCGGCAAACGCAGCTGCTGTGCCCAGTTACAAACGTCTGTTCGCTTATCCTCAGGAAGAGTATATTTGGCTCTGGGCTGTAGGGGTTTACCGTTAGGACCGGGCAATAGATGGAGTTCCGGCCTATCACATATGTCCGCCACGTCCCTCCTTGCATTTCCATCATCCTTCGTTTTGCCATCCACCCCCATCACCGTGTTAACGATGTTGTCCACAAAGTTCTTCTCAATGTGCATCACATCTAAGTTGTGTGGAACCATGTGATCCTTCCAATAAGGCAACTTCCAAAATATACTTTGTTTTTTCCAATTATGAGCATTCTCTCTGAATCCAGGGACAACAAAGTCGCCATTGGTAGTCACCTTGGGGAAGTGTTTCACCTCCTCGTAGATTTCATAACCGTTTTTCCTACACGGTGGGACAGTTCTATCTGGGCAAGTGTGTCCCTTTCGAAATGCCTTTCGATTTCTTCTCAAAGCATGCCCCTTTGCAAGAAAGCGCCGGTGGCGATCAAACCACGAGGCTTTCCTCCCATGCTTGCATTAATTGCTTTCAAACCATCCATGCAAACAGACATGACATAGCACCGTGCGTGCTCCACCCAAGCATGCCAAGCGGAAAATCATTCACCGTCCACATCAAAGATGCCCTCATGTTAAAATTACATCTTTTGGAGATGTCATATGTTTCAACACCAACCCATAAGCGTTGCGGCTCGTCCACCAAGGGTTGGAGGAAGACATCAATTTTATTTCCGGTTCTTGGACTGGAATAATACACCTAAGAAACATGTACGGTGTTGACATGCATATTCGGTGGTAAGTTGTAGGAGTAACTACTGGCCATATCGAATAAGACCTCCTGTCATGTTGAGCAGGCTAAACCCATCCGCACACAGGCCCCTTTACATTTCGCGTTTCCCCCGCGAACTCTGGATGCACGATGTCGAACATTTTCCAAGAGGCGCCGTCCGACGGATGGCAAAGTACACCTTCCTCGCGCTTGTTCTCCGCGTGCCATCTCATATGCCCGGCCGTATTCTTTGAGGCATACAGACGCTGCAATCTAGGCGTCAAGGGAAAGTAAAACATTTTATTGTACGGGACGCCTTTCTTTGTCGTGGTTGACGATTTCTGTGGCTTATACCTAGGATGACCACAAAATTTACATTCAGTGAGATGTGCATCGTCCTTATAGTATATCATGCATCCAGTAGGGCAACAATCAATTGTTTCATAGCCCATCCCCAACTTCTTAACCTTCTTTTCAACTCATCGTAGTTCCTAGGCACTAGGTTGGTGAGGGCGACTCTCGCTCATCGGTTCCATGATATCGTTCATTGCTCGCTCGACAAATTGTGCTTGACTTCGACTTATCAACCTCACGGCGTTGGACAACTCGATATGGGTACACCCTTCCCACAGAGGCTGATTGAAGCATATCATAAAATTGTTGAGCTCCGCATTAGGCGCCTCATTCGCCATGATGAATGGTGGCTGATTCGGTTCCTCATTTGTCGGAGGACTATCTGCAAAAGGTTTCCCAATCACCTTCCGCATCGTCACCACTGTCATCTTCATCATCAAAGTCACCCCATTCTTCACCATGGCTCGTCCAACACCAATATTGTTCCATAAACCCTCGCCGATACAAATGTTCTTTAACTTCTGCAGGACTAAGTCCGTTCTTATTCTTGCACTTCACACATGGGCACCGATACTTTCCAGTCCTCGGATACTCATACGAATTACTCTTTGCAAATTCATCAAACATAGCTACCCAGACCCATTCACGATAACCCTCCTACCCAGTTCAAACCTCTTGTACATCCAACGGCGATGTGGGGGCCCGTCCATAATGTACGTGAATCTATTATTCAAGTCCACCATGAATTTAATTAATAATCAAAAATAAATTACTCAAGCCGACCATGAATTTAATTAAGCTATGTCACTAGGCAAGAGGATCATGTTATTATCCAAGGAGAGTGTGTTTGTTAACTGTTAATCTATGGCTGAAAAAGACTTTCATGAGTCGCACCGACTCTCCTTTATTCGTTTGGTTCCTAAAAAGCAGCGTAATTTTCTTAAGTGAACTTGCACGAGGGCTATACAGTGCTCTGGGAGTAAGAAACATTTCAGATTCGATACAATGGAGTACGTGTTTATTGCGCCTAGATTGAGGGTAACAAGACAAGGTGGGGTTGAAAGAAGCTCTTCGTAAAGGTCTATAAATGCATGGTGTTGGATTACAATATATTACACCGTTTACTATCCATAAACCCAACACCATGCATTTCTATTAGACCTTTAACGAAGAGCTTCTCTTTCAACCCCACCTTATCTTGTTACCCTCAATCTAGGCGCAATATAAACACGCTCTTGTCACTGAGATGCTTACCCCAGAATCTGAATATTTCAAGTTCACTTAAGAAAATCACGCTGCTTTTTAGGAACTAAACAAATAAAGGAGAGTCAACACGCCTCATGCAAGTCCCTTTCAGCCATAGATTATCAGATCACGAAACACACACTCGTTGGACACTAACATGATCCAAACTCAGCCTCTTTTTATGACATATATTTATAAATTAAATTCCCCTACTTAATTACTACCTAAATTACCATCATAAATAACCTATTCACTAAGTATGTAGATACTGATTGTTGAGTACTTACGTAAGTAAATATGGATGTACGTGACATAATTATCTAGATAATTTATGTCTACGTTTGGAGTTATGAATAATTAAGTTAGCACTTAGGTTGGATTAGTAGCAAATTTCCGCGCGCAACCAACTTTAAACGCTAACTCACTTACTAATAACAACCAAAATCATCCAAACTCAACCTCCTTTTATGACAACTAACTCTTATAAACTTATTAACAAAACTAAACAATTATAAATAGTTTTATAATTAAATTTAATACGTACGTAATAATAGTTTTTAATTAATAATTTTTTTAATATTATTAACTTAATTATTAACTAAACAAATTGAATTATAAATTCAACTAAAATTGAATAATAGTTTATATACAAACTAAATATCTATTCCTAGCTAATTGTATACTGCTAACTAATTAAATAGTTTTTAAATTTCCTAAAAACAATCCTAACATATAACATATTTTTTACTCAAAATTCAAAATTCATATATATTACATACTAACGTTTATATAATGCTCAAGGTTAAACAAATTTTTACATGCATTAATATATATATTCTTTTGGAACAATAAATATAATAGTGCATATTTTAATTTACTTCAAAACATAAAAAATTCAACATTATACTCAACCTAAACATATTTACTTATATACTTCACAACATTATAAATTAAAACTAAAACTTAAACTTAAACATAACATACACACAATCAATTAAACTCAAACTAAAACATACAAACAATACATCACGAGCCCTAATTTGACAAATAAAATTCGAATACAACATCCAAAATATATTCCAATTCATACAAATTAACTAAAACTGCTCAATTTCTCAACTTATACTCACTCAACTAATATCAAACTCAACAAAAACGAAACAAACATACAAATATTCAACCTACTCGTTTTTTTATCATATTTAATCTATTATTTAATCAATTTTCATAATATTAATCAAATATAACAGATCTGAAACAAAAAACTGATAAAATTACCTGATTTTTGGTTGAATTTGCGCCGCGTGCACCGAGTTCTCCTCTTTCTCTCTCGCTTCGCTCCTTCTCTTCGACGGCAAAAATGGCAATCTTTAGTCCAAGCCCTAATTTTTTCTAATTTAAACCAAAATGGCGTCTCTTTATTGTCTAGGCAGACGCCTAAATTGCGCACAAAACACGACGCTGACAACCACAGTCACGCGTCGTTTTTTTTTTAAAAATTAGCAATTTTTGGCGTCTGTTTTGCTGTTAACAGACGCCGTTTATAAACAGACGCCGAAAATTGCTTTTAACTTTTTTTTTATTTTATTTCATGGGTTACGCGTCTGATGTTTAAACAGACGCCCATTTTCAGACGTTTTTTGGTATGAATTCTACTAGTGAGTGACAAGACACATAATATGTGTCTTGCACAAGACTTTTATCATTTTCCTTGCTAATAACACTAGCAACTTATAAAATAGATATATAAAAATGGCACAAATCTCATAAAAAAATTATTATACGAGAAAGAAAGCAATTTGCAAAGATGATGTCCGGCAATTACACCTCCATTGACAACCACAAAATCTCCGGCTCCGTCCCTGTAATTGCTTTCTTCCATTCCATTCTCAATCTTCTAATTGCGATTTTCCATTTCTTAGTTTCTCACTTCCTTTTTCTCACTTTCTTGTTGCAGCCTGTTACAGATTCCAGAAACGTAGTCGTCAAATTCACTGGTAATTCCCATTTCAATCATGATCCTTAATATATATTTTTTTTAATTTTCTAGATTTGATGGTATGGTATTTAATTGGATTTTCTTTCTTTTTCGGTAGAATCGAATCTTCAAACGTTCCCGCCATCCGAAACACAGGGAAAGATCGCCGGTGGATCTCGCCCTCCTCGAGACGCTGATGGTACGTTGAAACCCTAATCTTTTCAATATTGAAACCCTAGTTTTTTCAATATGTTGATGATTTCAATATGATAATATATAGAGTATGGTTGGCACAACTAAAAATATATGATAATACATGTATTGGAGGAGTGAATTCGTAAGTACGTGCATATTAAAGCTAGGGCAATGCATGGGTGATTTTGTATAGTTTAAGCCACAGGGACCGAATATGAACATGTATAAGAACATTGGGTCATTAGGGTTTTAGTTTGATGACATTGAATTCTTGTGATCAACTATATATAATGTGGTTGATGATGAGCTTGTTGATCCACTCATATTGTTTGAACTTACTCGAGCCTAAGATTTGAAGAGCATGGCGTGCCTACAAGCCTACTACATTATGGGAGGAGTAGTGAACATGTACATTATTGTGTTATATGTTAGTCTAGACTTGGCAAACTGGTGAATCGATTCACATTCGAGTTGGCATCGGCTCAACCAATTTCAGTTTGGGTGAATCTTGTTTAGGTTGGCTCGGGCAAAATTCTTTCAGATTGGGTTATAACTCGATTTGGAGTCATTTGGGTGTGAATCTTAACCGAGTCATTTTTCGAATTGTGATTTGGTTCGATTTCAGGTCGGGTTTTATTCGGGTTTGGGTCAAGATTGGATCATCATCCAGGTGTTGGTTCGGGTCCGGGTTCTATCTTTTTCGTTCGGATTTCAATTTAGTTTTGACAGGTCTATATATGTTAGTCCAATAAATTATGAAAGTTGAAAAGACTCCCAATGGTCTTTGTGTTTGATGACTAGAACCGAAAGGACCATATTTGGAGTCATTTGGGTGTGGAAGTTGAAAACCTTCACTAGTACAACTAGCATCTAGCTAGCTTATAGTAAGTGCCTTGTAAATTGAAAAAAAAAGTTGCTTTTAGCTAATTAACAAGGAGGAATTTTTGTCATGATTCTTTTCTAGTGGTGACTCTTTAATTTGCGTTCATATTGCAGATTCATTTTCAAAACCAAGTATTATTTCTGATGAATCTCAGCCAAGTGGTTGGCTTAAGGTCTTTTGTGTTGCTACCTACAAGCCATATTTCGATGTTGATACTTCTGATGTATTGGAAAGAATTAAAGAGTCATTGTTTCCATGGAAAGGGAGTTTTACAGAAATGATCTCTAACAACCCAGATTTGTAAGTTGAATAAATTGCTAACATCTATTTAATTTGTCAAAATTTCTTTGTTGTCTTTAGAGTATACGTGTCTGCATGTGGTGTTTGAATGTTAACAAAATGATAAGCGTCTGGGCAATAACCATGTTAAATTTCACCTAAATCACTCAAAACAAATATATATATAAGGATATTTAAATCATTATAAAAGTATATTTTATTATTATAAGGGTTATTACTACTTATAAGCTATATAAATAATTATTATTGATATTTTTTTATTAATATAAAACTATACATACAATGTGCATTCTCTAGTATATATGGTTGATAAAATGAGGCTATCATTTATACCTACTAGAGAATGCACATTTGATAAATTTATATATATTGTTGATAATATATTCTCTAGTAGTTGTAGGCCTAACTAGTAAGTGTGGTACTCTTGCCGTTGATAAATATATATAACTACTAGAGAATATATTATCAAAAGTTATAAAAATTTTAATCATAGACAATTGAAGATGATTATTAACCGTCTTAATTTTAGACGCATATCATTGTCCATCAACGTAACTATATTTTGTGAATGGCACAAGTTCAAAAGTACTTAAACTTAAAATTGTTGACGGGTTAGCTGAATCCCTCAATTATTATCTGACGGATATTATGTTAGTCCTTCTGAAAATTTTCAAGGGAAGCTAATCTTGCCTCAGACATAATCATGGAAGGATGTGTTAGTCTCTCGGATAATCGAGAGAAGTTCTGGCCTATTTCTTCGGGTGTTCTATCGACTTTTAAACAATTTCTGGCAGTGTCATAGTGAGGGGCGCCACATATTTTATTTTATTTTTTTTGAATCCGGATAAAGGACGAATACATCGGAACTAGGAGACCTTTTTCTCAAGACATCTACCTAAGTTATCATGAAACAAAATAAAAAGACAACTCAGACGAAGGGCTAAAGCTCAAGCATCTAGGTTTTGAGTAGAGTGCCCCCTGTTAGCTAACTAATCTGCTGTCATGTTAGATTCCCTAAAAATATGTCTAATTGAGACTCCTTCAAATATTTATAAATACATCTTAATATCTTTAATAGTCATATCAATCTAGCACGGTATCTTGATACACACCTTTAATTACCTGAATAAGGACCAGGTTGTCACTTTCAACCTGAACCTTCTTGAGGGCTACATATGTATTGCATCATTCCATTTCTTGGTTTTAGATTATAAATTTGCCTTGGCTATATTCTTGAGCATAACTTCTTACAATTGCTTTTATTTGGCATGATTTCTTGTTAAACATAAACAGGTATGGGCCCTTTTGGATATGCACCACTTTAATCTTCATAGCTGCATCAATGGGCACAATTGTTACATATGTGGCACACAAGCTAAAAAACAAGGAATGGAATTATGATATAAGTCTGATGACATGGTCAGCTTGTTTATTCTATGGTTATGTGACCGTTATTCCTGCTGGCCTTTATTTCACCTTGAAATACTTTTCAGCACCATCTGGCCTTGTCCAACTTTTGTGCATGTATGGCTACTCCTTGTTTGTCTTCATTCCTGCCATGGTAAGTTCTTTTGTATTTCCTTGTCTCAATGTCCAATCACAACAGGGAAATAATATTTTCTTTAATGGAGTGTTTCGTTCAGAATTTTTCCCAAAAAAGTTGGTCAATTTTTTCATGTTTGGTTCTCCATAATATATATAAGAAAGTTTTAATATGAGACTCATTATTTCTCTCACAACTTCAATAAACAGTTTCCAAAGGGGACTATGGAAAGTCTTTCTTGGGAAACTATCAAGCGCACCATAAGTAGGGTTGCTTGCATTTTGAATCACGAAGTATAAGGTAATTAATTTTTTGAAATCTTGTTTTCAACGTTAATTTTTTGAACCCGAAAGTTTGTAGGCTGAATAAAAAAGGACCTTAAAGTTTGTGGACTGAAAAAAGGTCCCTGTCCGGTTCTTTTTTTCTTCCCATATTTGAATTTTTCTCCCGATTTGCGTCAAACTTCAGGACTAAGGTTAAAGTTGAAATTGAAGCTATAATATACTTCTCTTATTCATGTCAGAGCTACTTAGACCCCTAATTATCAGGGGTCTAAGTAGTTCCGACATGAATAAGAGAGGCGTATTATAGCTACAATATCAGTTTTAACCTGAGTATTGAAGTTTGACGCCAATCGGGAGAGCAATTCAAATATGGGAACAAAAAGGAAAACGACCCACATGCCTTTTTTTTTTTCAACCCACAAACTTTAAGATCCTTTTTTCTTTAGCTCATGAACTTTAGGGTCCAAAAAAATTAATAATGAAAATCAAGAGTCTAGAAAATAAATTACCCTATACTTCAGGGTCCAAAATGCAAAATACCGACCATAAGTATATATATTACACTTGTCATATCAATTTGGAGGTAACAATGGTTGCCTCTTTGTAGGCAGTAATGTTTGCTTAGATGGCTAAAATGAGGGTGCTTATATTTGAATCTTTAACGGGACTTAACATTAGGGTTGAAATTATTGTTGTTAGGGTTTGAACTAATTTGCAACAATTGTGAATGCAGTGCTTATCAGTGGTGCCTTTGGAACTAGTTAGATGGATTGTTGCACTTGTGGCGGGGCTTATGTCTGCATCTTTTGTAGCGATCAATTTGAAAGCTCATATCAGCTCCGCCGGAGAAAAGTGGTTCTTAATTGTGGCTGTCATATTCCTGTTACAAGTAGTATTGGCAATTGTACTCAAGATCTGTCTGTTTACAGTCACGGTGTAAACATTAGGAGATTAAATTGCCAAGGAAGCATTTGATAGGAACCCAGAGAAATTTTTCTGAGAAAAAGTTTCCATGGAAATTCTTCCATGGGAAAGATTTATCCGGGAAAAATTTCCCTTAGGCCCCCCTAAGGGAATTTCCTTGAAAAATGTAGGAAATGGTGGGCCCATCATAAAATTTTTCCTAAGGTCAACCTACTTTCAAACATAAAGAAAATAAGTCAACCCGAAAAAATTGACCATTTTCTTGAGGTTTTTGACCAACCGAACGCTCCCTAAATTTGGACGAATATAAAGTTAGGTTACACTCTTTGATGAGTTGCTCAGCTCCCCAATTAGTTTTTCCCTTTCTAGTAAATTTTTATCAGTGAGATTATAATTGCGTTGATTCATTTTTGGAGAAGAGTTTGAGTGGGTCAAATTACTATCATTTATAGTTGCATTTGTATAATTTTATACTTTGATGGATTAATGAATACTTTTTGATGTCTTGGACGCCTTTTATGTTAGTCTTTTTCCTTCATTTGAATGAGTGTTTTTGATTGATTATTTGCCTGACTGATTTATTGATCAATGATCTAACTTGATTTATTAGTAGTGGATGTGTTGTTGCCATTATGTGTTGGGATAGTTCAGAAAATAGAAGAATTCTAGGCAACCATTGTTGTTTCAGAGAGAGAGTCAATGGGGTAGTTAGAGCGCTAAAATTTGTCTTTAATGATATTTGACAAGTGTTTATAAAACAGGCCGATTAGCTTTTTGCCTTGGCGGTATGGGTTCCTCATCCCATCTTTCCCCTCTAGGGTTCGAATTCTGGGGAAGTGGGAGGGGCGCTCCTTCTTATCGGTTGAGGAATGTTGTGGTCGGCGTAAATCCTTCTTGGACATTGGCATTACCCGTCCCTGTCTGTTGTAAGGCTTGCTGGGCTAGTATTCCCCTGAGATGGAGGCTCGCGCGGTGGGTTGGACTGTTTATCTAAATAGAAATTAATACATATACATATTGTTGGAGATTTGGTGACTTACAAAGCAAATTCCAAAACTACACAATCTAACACTTTCATAATATAATCTTAATAAAAAAAGGAAAATTTAAAAGCATACATGTGAGCTACCAATATTAAATACACAATTAGAACATTTATGAATTTTCTTTTTATCGCATCCACTAATATGATACTGTATTGTAAGTACAATATGAGAAATAAAATATAAGAGTAGGGATGAACGAAGCAGACATACCATATAATCTGAAGCTGAAAGGCTCTCCCACCAAGCGCAAGTGGGGGGTAGGGCGCCGGGGCGGGGGCGACTAGGAGGAGGACAGAAAACTATTGCTAGAGTTGCATGGGTGGAGTAGTGTAGTTTGCCTCACCTTTGATAACACAAACCAAAGAGCGGGAAAGGAGATGGCCAATGAATCCATAGAGATGGCTATTGATGTCAAGAGAAGTGGTATCAATGTTAGGGGACATGAGCAAGGCGAAAGGAAGGTTCGAGTGTTGGAGGGCGTCGGAGGCGGAGATCTGCATGAATCGGTCCCACCGCACACAATGAATCTCTTGTGTATAATCTGCCGCGAGCTTGGAAATCCTGAGGCAGTAAAAGGCTTCAGTCATGCGGTGAGGTTGAGTTGGCCAAGCTTGGTTTTCCTTTCGGAGACCAAGTTAGTAGATTCTAAATTTGCTAGTTTAATGAAGAATTTTGATGATTTTGAGTTTTTTTTAATGTTAGTTGTGTTGGCAAATCAGGTGATCTTGGTGTGCTTTGGAGGAAGAGAATGGTAGTGGATGTAGTGAGTTACTCCATTCATCACATGGACATGCATTGGGGCCGGGATGGAGATAATTGGCGATTTACTGGTGTCTATGGTTATCTGGAAAGCCAGGGAAAGACTGGGCCATGTAACCTTATTCGAGACTTGAGGAGCCACTCTAACCTCCCATGGCTCATAGGAGGGGACTTGAATAAGGTCTTTTTCAATATTGAAAAGCGCAGAGGCTCTATGAAGTCCCAGTAGGTTCTGGATGCTTTTTAGATTGTATTAGAAGAATGCGAGCTCTCGGATTTAGGTTATACTGGTTGTGACTTCACATGGTGGAGCTGTTGCAGGGAAAGGGAACAATCGGTAGAGGAGAGGTCAAATAGGTTTCCAGCGAGCATAGACTGACGACTTTGGTTTCCTTGGTCTAAGGTAAAACACAAAGACGATGATTCTTGTGACCTTTTTCTAATTTTGTTGATTTGGTTTGCTACCTAGCTAGGACAACCATAAAAGATTTAGGAAGAAGCGAGTCGAGAGCATGTAGACCTTGGATGAGGGTTGTGAGATAGTAGTTCAAGGGTCGTAGAAGAGAGTCCTCGTGTTGAATTTCGTGTTGAATCTCGCTACTCGTTGCATGAGGAAATTAGAAGTTTGCATGAAGGATTTGAGTGCCTGGAATAAGTCCCACTTTGGCCATATTCAGTCAAGAATCCAAGAGCTTCAGGCGAGACTTACCTTTGTGTCTGCGCCCATCAGCGTCAAGCTATCTTTGATAGCATTGGTGAACTTCGGAGGAATGAAGAATTCCTTTGGTGGAAAAGATATCACGAATTGATTATATCAAGCTAGGGATGCTTAATTATACGGCATGGTTCAATAAGCATGCTAATACCAGTAGAAACAACAATACTATCGAGAGCCTAAACGATGCCAATGATGAGCCAAACAGTGACCCGAACATACTTGAGTGCATCATTTTGGAGTATTTCACAAACCTGTTTGTGACAGACGGTTGCTAGGATATGGAGCAAGTTTTCGCCTGAGTTTCTACCAAAGCCACGACTGATATGAATGATCGCCTAAATTTCCCCTACATGTCGAAGGAAGTCCTCGATGCTCTTAAAATCATGAAATCGAACAAAGCCCCGGGGTCGGACGGTTTCAATCCTTTCTTTGTTAAAAATTTGTGGCTTGTCGTTGGAGATGATGTTACAGATGGGGTGGGCATGAAAAATCGAAACCGAAAATCAACCCGCAAAACTGTAAAAATCAAACCGTTAAACCGGTTAACCGTTTGGGATTTTTGAAAAATGCGTTTTAGGTTAACCAAACCGGTTAAGCTGATTTAGGTTTAGGTTTAGGTTTTGCATTTTCGCGAAGCAGTTA
This sequence comes from Portulaca oleracea, assembly GCA_029582165.1. NCBI lineage: Eukaryota > Viridiplantae > Streptophyta > Magnoliopsida > Caryophyllales > Portulacaceae > Portulaca > Portulaca oleracea. The sequence continues at coordinate 7,057,824 of CM055887.1, forward strand.
ACCACGGTTAACTGGTTTTGATTACTTTACGGCTAAATGTAAAATTTCAAGGTAAAATGTTAACTTTTTTCCGTAGTTGTTGCTTTAAATCTCCAAAAATCAGCGGTTAATAGTGATTAACCATAAATCAAATCCAAAAAGTGGTTAACCGTGTTCTCAATACGGTTAACCGGCTGTTTTGATTTCCAAGCTTCACTTGCGGTTAACTGGTTTGCGGTTAACCGCATAAAGCGGTTTAGGTTTCAATTTACAAAATCTAGAAACCGAAAATGCGGTTAACCAGTTATGTCCACCCCTAGTTTATAAAAGTGGTCCTGAGTATTCTGAATGGTAGCCCGATGCCGGACCAACTCAATCATACCAATATCGTGTTAATTCCAAAAAATAGAAGCCGGAGGAGGTTGTATTGCAAACTTCAAACTGATAGTGCTATGCAATGTTGTGTACAAGTTAGTCGATCACGAAGGTGGTAATCCGAAGACTGAACGAGATGTTGCACCAAATTATATCCATTAACCAAAGCACGTTCACCCCAAGTAGATTTATCACAGATAATTTTTGCCTCTGAATTACTTCATGAGATGAGTGTAGGTAGTAAAAGCAAAAATTCCATGACGGTGAAACTGGATATGACAAAGGCATATGACAGGGTGGAATGACTTTTCTTGAGGAAGATTATGATCAAACTGGGGTTTAGAGAGAGCTGGGTGAATTTGGTGATAAGCTTTGTGGAGACCACAATTCTTTATTTCATTGCCAATGGTGAACCAAGGGGCTTTCTTCAGACCAACAAGAGGGACCCACCAGGGCGACCTATCTCGCCCTACTCATTTTTATTATGTGCCGAGGGACTATCCTATATGTTTTTTTTTGATGCAGTACAACATCATAGGCTCCATGGCCTTAAGGTGTCTAACTTGGCTTCATTGATCTCACACCTTCTATTTGTAGATGACTCAATAATTTTTTTTGTGAAGCCTCGAAGGAGGATGCCTTGGAGGTTAAAACTATTTTGAAGCAGTACGAAGCAACGTCAGGCCAAAAGGTTAATATGACCAAGTCACAGGTTGTGTTTGGCGGCAAGGTATCACAGGAGAGGAAATAAGAGATAACCAATGCGCTATACATCAAAGAGGTTCGTTCGCATGACAAGTATCTGGGGTTCCTTTTAAAGTGGGCAAGGCAACATCTAGGGCCTTCTCACCCATAAAGGGTTGTGCACTGAAGTGAACAAAAGGGTGGTTAGCAAGAACTTATGTTGGGCTGGTAGGGATTAGAAGTGCTAGTAAAGGTAGTTGCTTAGGCGATCCCAACCGATACCATGATTTTGTTCAAACTCTCAAGTGGTTTTGTTAATGATCTTCAATCTTAAATTATGAACTTTTGGTGGGGGCATGATGATGCGAAACAGAAACTTCATTGGGGTGTCAAAAGAGAAACTGTTGAAGAAAAGAACGAGGGAAGCCTGGGATTTCGAGACCTTGAGACTTTTAATCTAGCTTTATTGGCTCGACAAGTCTGACGTATTGCTAGGGACAGTCAACAGTGGCTCGCTAGTTTTCAAATTCCTAAATGCAAAGTATTTCTCGGAAGAGGTTCTTGATGCTTAGTTGGGATCGGAAGTGCTAGTAAAGGTAGTTGCTTAGGCAATCCCAACCGATACCATGATTTTGTTCAAACTCTCCGATGGTTTTGTTAATGATCTTTAATCTTAAATTCTAAATTTTTGGTGGGGGCATGATGATGCAAAACAGAAACTTCATTGGGGTGTCAAAAGAGAAATTGTTGAAGAAAACAGCGAGGGAAGTCTGGGATTTCGAGACTTTGAGATTTTTAATCTAGCTTTATTAGCTCGACACGTCTGACGTATTGCTAGGGACAATGGCTCGCTAGTTTTCCAAGTCCTAAATGCAAAGTATTTCCTGGAAGAGGCAATGCTTGATGCTTAGTTGGGATGTAGCCCGAGCTATATAGGAGGAGACTTCACGATGCGATTGGAGTGGTCAAGAAATGACTGCAATGGGTAGTGGGAGATGGGAGGTGATTAAACATATAGGAGGACAAATGGTTACCAATGCCAAATTCATTTAAACCCATCACGACAGTCAAGCCCTAATTCAAGCTCGTTAACTACGGGTACATGAGATGATCGACCGTGACAACACAAGGTGGAAGGAGTCCCTCATTGACTTGATATTTGCCCTCGTGGGCGCTGAGTTAATTAAGAGCATTCCGCTCTGTTCGAATTGGCCCGAGGACCATGTTATATGGCATTATACGCAAGATGGGAACCTGATCGTGAAATCGACTTATCTAGTTCTGATGGCGGAAAGAGCTTCTAGCTTACCCTAAAGCAATAACACTCACACGAGAAATGTTTGGAAGGTCATTGGGAACACTCACCTCCCCCACCAAGAGTCAAAATTTATATTTGGCATGTGGAAAACTGTGCTAGTGAAATCATAAAAACTTTAACCATCAACTTCTTAATATACTTTTTTTTTTGGAAAAAGGATAAAAAAATTTATTCCAACAAGAGAAACTTTTCCCACGAAGGCGGATACATCAAGAAACTAGACCTAGAGAATTGTATCTATACAATTTTGCATCGTGTGATTATGTCTAGCAATGTACAAGGTTCTATTTCTAAGAATGTCGATGATGATTTCGGCATTCTGCTATGCAGTTAGATGAGTCCTTTTGTAGACCTTCATATTCTTGGCACGCCAGATATTGTAAATGATGTTTGTCGTACGTAGCTGCGTAGGCCGTTGCCTTTTGTGGGTTTTCCAATTGCTGACTTACTTGCACCAGTCCCTTAGGTTCCCCCCCCCCCCTCCTGTGGCATACCCAGCCAGTTATGTATGGTCTGTCGGATATGGGCAGAGTACGGGCATTCTGTTATGATGTGGTCTACTGTTTCCCTATGCTGGTTGCAGATGGGGCATTCATCTGTGTCCATGTGAATATATTTCGAGAGTTGTGTTCCCGTCGGAAGCTTCCCATGGAGGGCCAGCCAGGCAATGAAGGAGTGTCGGGGCACGTTTAGCCTGTTCCATACGAGACGCGCCCACGACCATTTCTTGTGGTTTCTGCAGATTTCACGGTACGCCTGTCGGACTTTGTAGTCTGAAGTGTTCAGCAGCAGATTGCGGAGGGCGTCCCTTGCTTTGCAAAGCTTTTTGAAGTACCAGCAGCTATCCTCCCTTGGGCGCACTTCCACCAATCCCCCTTTATGTACCTTTCATGGATCCACTTCACCCAAAGGCAGTTTTTAAACATAATGATTTATTAGATAAGATTACTATTATTGGATTTGTAACGAAAAATAATATATGACAAGTATGTATAATTTTGCAATTGATAATTATATGAGAATTAATTATCAATTAAAGGTGACATGAAAGTCAACTTAGTGACAAATAATATGGATTAGAGGGAGTATCTTAATTAGATTTGTGTTTGACAGTAATATTTGAGGTAGAGTTTCGACTGGATCAAACTCTAATTGAACAAATACAAGTGTTCAACAGCATTGAACGTCTCAAATATATTTTCAGAAACAATAATAAATTAACGTTTACTAACATATCACATTTTTTATCAAAAAATACCCTTAGAAAATTTATATTTAGAAATTGTTCATATCCTTGTATATGAAACACATGAATCAGTTAATCAATAAATTTTGAGTTAAAAAATAAAGAAAAGGATAAACTGTCCCACACTAAACAGTTACACCGCACAGAAACAAAATTTGAAAAATAAGAAAAAGAAAGAATATAATTTTGACCAAATCTTCACACACCACTTGTCTCCCCACAAATCCCCTATCATTTCTCTGACTTTCTTCCTTCCTACTATATTACTCCTTTTCCTTTACACTTCTTCACACCTCTCTCTCTCTCTCTCTCTCTCTCTCTCTCTCTCTTCCCCTTTAGTTTCTCTCTCTATCTCCATACCGATCCATAAAAATGGTGGTTGTGGAAACTCGACCTGGAATGATATACATAACACTATTGCTAGTAATATTAATGAGCATCAATTCATGGAGTAGTTCTACCAACTTGAAGTGCCCTCAATTGCTGGTGTTGGCAGCCAGAAGATGTCAACCAGCAGCAGCTACAATACACACTTCTCCGATCACCACCCATGACAACCACCGCTACAACCACCACAACCGCCACCACCACCACCAAGAGCAGAGGCGGAGTTCAAATTACTTGAACGTCGGCGGTGGCACAAGCACTCATGATCGTGGTGTTGAAAACTCTGACAGGGCTGTGCCTACTGGTCCTGATCCTCTACATAACAGGTACTCCCTCCATTCCATATTAATTGTCCAAAATATCGTCTTTGACTAAATATTTCTTATAGTATATTATTTTATCAAAAAATTATAAAACTATATTCTTATAATAATACTTTTCGGTAAGAATCTAATGATGGTACTTTCGTATATCAGAACATTGTATATGTTCGAGAAATTAATTAGGTGTCAGGACAATTAATATGGAATGGAGGGAGTACTAATACTACTACTACCACTATCGTATTTGCATGCTTAGATTTTAGGGTTTGTTTAGGGTTTGTAAGGGCTCATATAATTAACCTGAAGGGCTTTGAGTTGAAATGTATGATACTGACTTTTAAGGACATTTAGGGTTTTGGAAAACTCCCCAAAGGCTAACTCACTAAATTGTGTGTTCTCATGTATGAGATATATAAGTGAGGAGTATATTTTGAAGATTTTGAGATGATAAATTAAACCTAATATAAAACAAAGTGCTTGATTGAGATAGTGTAGTCTTTTTCCCTGTAAAGGAGGAAAATGTCTTAAGCCTATGTGAATTTAAACAAAACCTGAAACTTCACTATCAGATGATAATGTACTAATATATTTGGGTTTCTCATATTTCTTTTCACATTCTCATCCTCAATCATAGGAGGATCTCATCCATTCTTGTTAATTATTCTTTACTTTTTTGGGGGGATTTTTTTAGTTTGATACAATACAAAACCTATTTATAGGCCTGACAAAAGTTGACCCGAACCAATTTTCAAGCTCAAAATATAACAAATCTAGAATATGGGGCATACCAAACCTGACTTGACCTGCCTTAAATAACAAGTCTGACAGTAGGGGAAAAAAGAATAGTGTTATTTTTAACATATAGTGTCTTATTGATCAATATGCATTTGTTTCGAAAAAATACAGTAGATATGTATGTTGTCTTATGTTAGAAAGGGTCAAAAGAGTTTCTATGAAAAAGAAGAGAAAAAAACAGAAGAAAGGGTCAAAAGAGAAGCTACGGAACTATTGTTGATTTGCTTCATCACGCGTTCGTGGGGAGAATTTTCAAAAGTTTAATTTGCTCTTCTTCTATAAACAACTTTTATTAGTGCGTGCTAGCTTTCTTTTTGGAGCTAACTTTTTGTTTAATTACCAAACAAACAAGCCATTCATCTTTCACAAAGCTTATGAGCTAAGTTTCCTGCTTATGATCAACATACGTAAATTCTTCTTGATCACTTTAATTAAGCATTATTTCATTATTTAGACATATATCTATGATTAAAATAGTTTGAGCACTGTTTTTTCCCCCTAGCATCATTGATCAACTGTAGTATAAATGAAATCAAAATACAAAGAATCCAATTAGTTAATCAATATATAATATATATCAGAACAACTAGAATATTCTAATTAATTTAACAAATATTATCAAAGTCAAACTGATAAATAGTATGCTACCTTCATCCTAAAATATTTGTTCATTTGACTAAATTTTGACGGTTGATTAATGAAAAATTATAATGAGTTACAATATAAAATTTATATTATTGTAATTTTTAGTAAGATATCTTTCTGATGACGGGAGATTCATATTGTAACCTTTTGTAATTTATGAGTAATTAACGACCAAGACTTAGTCAAATATAATATATGTCAAGCAGTTTGATTATTTATACCACCATACTTTGTTCTAATTGTGGTTGAGCTATAGCTAGCTAGCCCTTATTTTATGATGAACATAGTTATAGGCCAAGTTTATTATTCTAGTCTTATTCGAAATAAATATTTCATAATATTTTTTGAAAAAAAGTATGTGGAGAACAGAATGGGTTGAAAAGAGAGTTTAAGTCAAATCTAAGTCTAGTTATATATTTCCTATATACTATTCTCTTGTGCCAAAATTTTGTCCTTGTTCATTTGGAGTTATTCTTATGATAAAGCTAAGTTTTATTGACATTTATTTTAAAAACATTTGCTACCTCTTTTAAAAGTCAATTGAGAACATCAATGTTTATAAGAAGCATAGGTGTATCTAGCGGACAGTGATCAAGCAAAAGTGCAAAACAATTGCTATTATATACACTTATTACATCAAATTAATTATTTTGATCTGACCTAGTTGCATGTACCTTAAAATTTACAGATTTATTTTTATAATATCAATCACTCAATTCAATATAATCTTTTGGTTGTGTATTCAACACAAATATTATGAAAAATGCATGACGACATGTCTAATATATACTAATGGTTATTTAATGTACAAAAAGAGTAATTGAATATTTTCAGAATTCCTTAATATTTGTACGTTAGACTATCATTCTTGATTTTTCACAATCTATATCAATACTATATTTTAAATATCATTTCTAATTGATATATTTTAAAAATTATAATATTATATATTTTTATGAAAATATTTTTACTTATAAATATAATGATAATAACTTTATATGACGAATAATCTTTAAAAGTTAACAGTACATAATTTATAGCATCCGGCATCGACAAATGAGGAAATAAGGGAGCAGCTAATATATATTTTAAAGAAAAAAATTTAAAATATCATTTTATTTACAAAGCATAAAATAAAATCAAATATCAGATAATAGGCAAATGATTACAAAAATTCTTCCGTGGTTCATCAATCATATCTAGATCAATATTGTTATATAATTAAATACATATGTTCGTGTGTGTATATGTATATATTAACCAACTTGTTCAGTGATTTTTTTTAAAAAAAAATGTATTTAACTAAGCTAATACGTACATCATGCCTTCCTTTTTTTTTCTTTTGGTGAAACATGCCTCACATTACATTAGGAGAAAAAAAAAATACTCAAATAAAATTTTCAATTCAACTTCTAAATTAATGTATATAGACTCCCAAAAAAAAAAAAGAAAAGAGAATAACCCCACCATATTCACGAGCTTCATATAGATTGGGCGCCAATTTAAACGCAAAAAGAGAACAAGTGGAAACATTAGTTATGCCAACATTAGGCCCCCAATACCAACATGCCCCCTATTTTTATGGCTTATATTTTGGCATTTTGAGCCCCCCTTTAATTTATTTGTCAACAAAAGTCACCCAGACCTAATCTAACCTGATAAACCAACATAATCTTTTAATATTTCTGCTTTTTTTAATTGATTCAACAACTTTTAAAAAATAATTTAAAATATAAAAAGGTGAAGTTCTTGATGAATGTGAGGATTCAATTAATTAATTACGCCCTTCGTTTTGATCTATCTTTCGTCTAGGAAATTTTGTTAAAAACATTAACTGTTAATATTTGAATTTGTATAATGATTCATCATACAAAATTGATATCATTATATTCATAATAAAAAAAATACTATATATATTATATATTTTTCATATAAATATTATATTAGAAATTATTGATTAAAAATCAACATTAAAAACCATAATTGACAGATAAAAAAGAATGGGGAATAATTTAATTAATTAATTAATTAATTAAAGAGATAAAATCTTGGTGAATGTACCATTCATCACGGATCTACCTCAATGGGCCCGGCCCACAATCGCAGCCCATTTCTCTTTTTCTTTTTCAAAAAAAAATATTTGGGGGGGGGGGGGGGACCATTTATCTTTTTTAGTTGTGTTTGTTAGAGATGGAACCCACAAACTATCACTCAGTGCTTATTAGTTAAATTAATTAATTTCCTAATCAAATAATGATAATCCCATTATTTCTTGACACATTAATCATTTTCCTCTTGTTAAATATGTTTTTTTCCCCAAATGCTTTTAGACTAATTATTATACCAAAAAGGGGTGCATCAAACTAGTCCAAACCGATGGAGAAAGACTTGATCAATATAATGGTAAATGGTGGCATGTGTTTATTGACGGATTCAATTCCTACTATAACATGTGGGGTTTAGGTTTAGTTACTTGTTAGCTACATGTGTATTTTGAATCAAAATAAAATGATGTTATTAATAAATTGTCAAATGGTAATTACAATGAAAATTGTGAATGAATAATTGTAAATTTAAAATATAAAAATGTAATTTGAATTTCAAATAAGTAATACAAATTTACTAATGTTCGACTCCAACGCTATTGCAATCTCGTCATAATTTTTTTCGATGATCTTGCATCTTTAATATTGACGGCGATTCTCATAATGTGTGCTATAGCAAGTCGAAAATTAATTGTCGCCCCATATACTCGATCAAACCAATTGGTCAGAACTCTAAAAAATATACTAAAAACTCTATATAAGGGTAAATTAGTATCCTTGTATATGTATGAAGAGAATTTATTTAGTAACAGTTAACCATCGGTAAATAGGGACGGTGACAATCTTTTAGATAATTGAAAGTTAGGTTTTTCGAGAGAAAAAGTGATTGTGAGAGAAGAGAAAGAGGAGGTGCATTGCTAGATTTATGTGTGTTTGGAATGATAGAAGAGTAGTAAACTTCTACTAATTATTTGCAAATAATTCCAATGCTCAAATTAAAAGCTTTAATTATTGTTGGATATAGATCAACATAATTTGTAAAACTTTAATATGTCCAAAAGATATTCTTCAAACTTAACTCATTTCAATGGTTTAGATGTCCTACACTTAGGAAAACAATGTAAATTTTAAAATTATCAATGTTAAAGTTAAAGAAAATTATCATTGAAGTAAATTAAGTATATTTACATTACATTAATTTGAAAAGAAAGAAAATGAAAACAACATATCTTTTTCCTTAATTTTCAAAAGCATTTTGTAATCATTAGGCAAGTAAATATTAATTTTGTGAAAATGACACCTAGTGATTTCAAAATTATGATTGTAGCCTTTAACAACATCCTTGGTAGGTTTCCCAAAACATGCCACATAAACATGGTGAGCTCATGAAAAGCAAATTAAGGGGAAGAGGGGAATGTTATTTCTATCTTTTCCAAATTTGTTTGAATAGGCCCCACATGTCTGTTCCCCCTAACTTTATCTTTATGTTAGTTGATTAAGTATAAACTAATGGAATATTACATTTGACACTTCATGATGACATCATCATGAGACAACATAACTAGTAGTAGTGTATAACATATGAAGAAATTGTAATCCTGAGCAGGTCAATTTGGATATTTAAAGGTATAATGCTTCCTGGCGGATTCAAATTTGTAACTTTTATCACATTTATTGAAAGCCCTTATCATTTGAACAATGTTCTAAATTTAAAATTATGTCTATTTATTGTATGTGGAGATAAAAAAGGATGTTTATACTAGTAGTTCACATGAAAGTTTCGAGATACCATAGCAGTTTAGTTTTATATGCAATATTGTCTAAATCTTATTCTTTTATTTTAGTCAATTAAACATTTTTGTTTCTTGAATGAACAGGGATGATCAAACTTGAGAACGATCAAGAAACAAGAAAAAGAGCCCAACCAAAATCTTTGTGAAAAAGCTTAGGCTACAAGTTAGTCATTTTTTTTGCTTATTCAAGATGATCTTCAGCCATGGTTGCTCTACAATGGGTGTTGACAATTCGTTTGCCGCCCTGACTGGTCGAGGTGCAAGCAGTTGACAAGATTTTTCAGTAATTTTATTTGGGAAATTCTATAAGAGTTCCTCAAAATGCTTCTAATTATAGCAGTAGTGATTAGCAAAACATCTGTGACTATTTGATGCATCCTAACCCTAATTAGAAGCAAAAAGGATGCACCTTTTCCTCTAAGGGATGTATGCACTTTGACTTGAGAGCATCAATGCCTAATAGCCTTAGCCTCATTTCTTTTTTCTCTCTCTCTCTTTTGAATTTATCATTTTATGGGTTTTGAATTGATATTCAGGTTTCATTAATTTGTTGGAAATTATCCATGTACAACTGTGTCAAGATAATTTATTTGAATATAGAAATGATATTAATATTTAGTGTGAGTCTCACTGAAGTGATCTTGTGAACTACGAGGAGACATAGGACATTGTTCATCATAGAATTATCTTGCTCTTTTTCTCCATGTTTATCACTACAATCAATTTCGGGAAATGTTTTGATAGAAAGATCATTAATCCTGATGTATCCTTTTATCTGATTTGAAGAAAAAATATTTCTATCAATAGAAGATAAGCTAACTTAAGCCAATGCAAGTTTGAGTTCTAAGCAAACCAAAGGGCCTAATACTTAAATTCCAAGGATTCAGAGAACAATCTAACTAATTGAACTTAAATTTGAAGCAGCCTCGAGACTTGGGGTATTTCAAAGCCATCTTGTACCTTTTGTGCATGCAACAAAGAAAATATGTGGTCATTGCACTAGAAGTAATTGTCTGATGTCTCCTTTTTTTAAAACCGGAAAATGTGTCAGTAATTCCTAAGATTTTAGCTAATTAGCCGCCCAACTTGAGATTTTTTAGTTGTTTATTAATGGATAAGATTAAATCGTCAATGAGCTAGTAGCTTATTTGGCATCATCATGACCTTTTATCTTAAAAGTCATTAAACCAATTCCCATGACTTGTAGGTCTCCTTGTGTGGAGGTCAGATGAGCAAAGTCATGAACCAAGCTGCTGATTTGGGCTTATAGGGGCCCAATTTAAATGACTCGAATTTACGTTGTAAAGATTAAATCAAATTTTCTATTGTTTGAAATGCTTGCATGCATATGCTTATCGATCTCTAATCATAGACACTAATAAGACCTTGATCACAATAACATTTAGAATAACATTTAGCGTTTTTCGCGACTTTTGCTGGGCATTACAGAAGTTAAAGTCAACTATGTAGATTGGGATTATGCTTTTTCTGTTCCAATAATGGCATTTGGCTTTGCATATTACAAACATTGCCCCCAGTATAAAAGTCATACTTGTTGGCTTTTGCTACAACTCTTAACCAGCATGGAGCTCGATCTCACCCTCTCACCTTCTTTTCTTTCTCTAAAGCTATTATTCATGTAGTTGAATAAGGTGGAACACATTAATAGTGGGGATGATATTTGGGAATTTCACTGTTTTGGCTTGGTTAATAGTAACAATAAAAATAATACTAATAATAATAACCTAATAATAATAATAATGTTTGGATTTTTCAAAACTCCATGGACATAATAAAAACAACAACAACAAAATAATAATAATAAATGTTGTTTATCCTTGTAAAGAATAAGCCTTAACTAGTTTTCCATTTCAATATATTTGATTCCTTATATGAAGTTTCTAGTCAGTATATATGTACAAATGCAAATACTTATAGATACAATTATTATCATCTAATATATCTTTTTCTCGATTTGTGCGTGTCATCCCAATGGCCATGTTAATCTTCTCTGTATCATTCCAGTTTTATCGGATGTCTTCGAAGAGACTATCTAATGTATCTTATATGTTTTTTTCCCCAAGGTTGGTTGATTTCCTCTACTTATGCACTCAGTTATGTTGTAGTTTGTTTGTTTTTTTTATATATCTATTCATATAGTGACCATTTGATTTCTATTCACATAATACATTTTCAAAAGCACAATGACAAGCTAACTTTGCAAAATCGATTAAAGTATTATATACAAGACACTTGCAATGATGAGGCTGTGAAGATGAATAATGAGTAAATTTCATAGAGGTGAGAGATTCATTAACATGAAAGAGAGAGAAAATGTAGGGTAGGGAGAAGAAGAAGAAGAAGAAGAAGATCAGATAGATAAACACAAAAAGTAACTGAACAATTGATCAAGTTGCTCAATTATTGAGAGATTGATAAACTTAATTCCAATTCCAATCAATGAATGTCACATCATTTTCAAATAAAACAAATAACTCACCATGACAATTGCTCTAAGCACTAAAATTTCGCTAGGTTTCAGAAAATTAACATAGAAAAAAAATATTCACTAATTTAATAGTTAAAAAGAAAAAACATTTTTCTGCAACAATCTCTTACTTTATTCATTTTGTCCCCAATCCTCTCCACCCATGTACCTATCACATTTTCCTCTTAACTTCCCCTTAACTTCGGAACGAACAAATTGATATCATTAATCAAAATCTTCATGATATTTTCTAATTAACCCTTGTTCTTTCAGTTTCCTTGAAACCAATGAAATTGATTTTTAAAATTTTTTCAATCAAAGCCTAAATGACTAGCCTTTTTATTACTTGGCTAGTGAAAATCACCCACCCATCCTCAAACCATGAAACTCAATCCAAAAAACAATAAAAATGGAGGACCCTAGAAAGAAATAAAAAAGCCAAGCAATAAAGAAGAAAAACATGAAACTAAGCCATTATAACCCAACTTAATCCCTCTGGATTCAAACTTTCCTTCCTTATTCTGAATACCCAGAACAGTGACCACACAATTACCTTTGTCCCCAACACCAATTGCATTGTACTTTGGATCTCTGAGAGCTGTGGACTTGTCAATCATGCTGGAGTTTTTGACGATCATTTGTTGTTGACGCTTCGACAAGACATTGGGAGAAAGCAAAGGGCCGTCCTTAGTCTTAAATTTGGTCGGATCGATGTCGCACTTCTTAAGGGTGTCTGTCACAGTGTCCCTGGACAAATTCTGATTGCCGGCACACCCAAAATTGCCGTCGTTCAAAAGTGTCTCGGCCCAACATTTGGCCTGCTTGTTTTGGTTAAGAGGTTGCATGTTGTGTGACTTTCTGTAGTCGTTTATGACTTTCAGGAAGTCCTCGTCCATGTCTGCTGAAACTAACGGGGTAATAAGGAGGAAACATAAACATGCAGCTGTTGTTGACAACAGAAAAAAGGACAACAGTTGATGTTGCTTATTTGATGTCATTTTGAGTTTTGATATTGGATCTTCTAACAAGCTTTTGCCAAGTTATTGCAATGGCTATTTATTTATTGGATTCTAGATCAGACATTATTAGAAACCAGTTTGTTGTTCGTCGAAAATTATGCGGAAAGTTTTCTGGTTTGTCACTTAGTGTTTTGACAGTTTCATTGCATGATGGTCAGGCAACTACATTGGGAGTATTAGACTTTTTTTTAACTAATTACGATATTTTTAAATGTATTATACATATTTCACCAGTGAGGCATTGATGCAATTAATAATATATTGTAGGAGTGGTGATATATATATATAGGAAAATTGGATTCTAATAATCCATACTTTCACCAATTGGACAATGGTGGACCGTACTTTCACTTTGTATTCTGGTGGTTCAAAAAGAATAAATAAAATTAGATTATAGTGGGATATTTTCGAGGGAATCATAGATTTTGTATTACATTTGATTCAAAACTTAGTATAGCACTTTACAATGATTTTTAATGAATTTACAATGTTTCTCCCAATTTTTTTCATTTTTTTACTATTTTTTACGATTTTTTTCACTTTTATTATCTTTAAAAAATCATATTAATTATTCAGAGTCTCAAAAAAATAATTTAAAGAATGTTTTAGAAACTACAATTCATTAACTTTCTAGGGGCATGAACGAAAAAAACAAAAACAATATAGTGTAGGAATGAAAAAAATAAGAAGAATGTGGAGGTGGATTTGGTACCACTACAATCCAATTTTATTTTTTTTTTGGACCACCAGAATACAAAATGAAAATACGGTGCACCATTGTCCAATTGGTAAAAGTAGGGATTATTAGAATCCAATTATCATATATATATATATATATATATAATTTTTTTATTGTAAAAACTACTATTGTTTTGGCACAAGACATTTCTTTTGCTGTCTAATTACCTTAATATAAAAACAATACAATTGCACATTATTTTTCTTAAAAAATAATGATTGAATGTTATATGTATATACTATTTGAAAATTGTATGAAATTACAATTTTATTTATAATTATTAAAACATGTGTATAAAATTTGCCTTGTATGTGGATGCAATTGATTTGATTACAATGTCATTTTATCCCAATTATCATTGAAAATTACAAACCACTAATTATTTAAAGTTTTCATGGTGACGAATATTAATAGATAATAAGACACCTAAAAGTTGTATTATGTATGATGAAAGTTGTAAAGTTATTATAATTTATCACATGCACAATAAACGGACATATATACCCCACATCAAAGTTATTGTTTAACAAAAATAATACTACTCCCCATAATACTTGTCACTTTAATCAATTTTTTAATTTCATAATATCTGTCTCTTTAAAATCCTGATACCATTTTTTTAAGTGATTGTTTATCTCTTTCTATTTGTTTTTTTCCAATACGAGAGAGAGAGAGAGAGAGAGAGAGAATTGACGTTGCACATCTCCTCCTTTTCATGACTTCTACTTGCTTTTTATGCTTAAGTACTTAACAACCACTACATTTGCAGCTGACCACTTTTATACATTGGTTTGTATATTTTCTTTAAAACAACATGCATATTGAGACGGAGGTAGTACCAAATTAGAAATCTAAACAAATTAAATGTTCATCAGCTGCCTAGGGTGTCTGGGCAGGGTTAGTATGGTTTTTCCATTTAGTTAAGACGAGTAGATCCAAGGAGGTTGTTCCAAGTAGTTTCTCGCATGAAAGAGAGTTTGTAGTTAGTATCTTCACGATAATTCAATGGAAGAATCTATTGCATATGATTTAAAGAAGTTTCGATTGACCGAAGAGAAATAACAGATTGTGGGATGAGAGGAAAAAGATGACCAGGAAGTCGAGACTCCCTTGACGAGTTTGATCATGGCGGGGAAACAGTGCGCGGAAAAAGGTTGTTTGTTTTTTATGATTTGAAGAAAAGGTTATCCCTAATTTGGCGCACACGAGACGGGTTCTCTATAAGGTCTTTGGACCACAATCTTTTCATCCTCCAGGTTTACAACAATGCGGACAAGGAGAGGATCATAGAATTGAAGGACACCCATGGTCGTTCGACAACAATTTGCTATTAGTGCAAGAAATTTTGAGGGATCAACAACCATCGGAAGTATAATTTGGCCCATATTCATTTTGGATAAGATATTATGGTGCTTCTTTGAACAAACACCAAGCAAGTGTAGCATAGGATATAGGAAACACCGTTGTGGGTTTTCTTGAATACGATGACTTAGACCTACTAGGCTGGGACCTATATATGAGACTTAGGGCACTAGTGGACATAAGAAAGCTACTGCAAAGAGGTGCCAAGATATATACAAGCAAGGGAGTGGCGAAATGTCTAGATTTTAAATATGAGCAACTGCCCAACTTCTAGTACCTTTGTGGGAGAATAGGCCACGTTGAGAAGAACTGTAGGGAAGAGGAGGCGCAACAGGAATGGGAGATATTATATCCATATAGGGAATGGTTAAGACCAATTAAGAAGAGAATTCAAGCTACCAAAGGGGAGAAAGAGAAGATAGAGTAGGAGTGGAGGAACTGAAGAAGAGTAGAAACATTTAAGCGCCAAGAAATATACAGTGGGTAGTCGTTCTCGCCCAACAGAATGTTGGAACTGCCAAGGGTGTGGCAATCCTTGGACCTTTCAAGCACTTTGATGGTACGTAGGGGAAACACATTAGCCCTACTATAGACAATCTTTATCTCTGAGACTACGGTAGCTCACGAGGAGATGGTCAGAGTTGAATATAGACTCCGGTTCAATGAATGCTTTGCTATCAGTAGCGAAGGGAGGTTAGGTGGGCTTATAGTCTTCTCGAAACAAGAACAACATCAACCTCCTAGGTGAAACACGATTGAGCATAACCTGGGGGATCCAAAAGTAGGAAGTCTTACCCCCATGAACGAAATCTCATGGATATACTGATTTTAGCAGATCTGTGAAAACAATTTCAAAAACCACTTTGGAAACCAATGAAGACAGTGAAAGGAAATCCAATTAGAACACAACTTGAAAAGAAAAAAACAAAGAAATGGCTAAGAAAGAAAAAGTTTTCTAAGGTAAGAAACTACATATACTTGTGCGCTCCATGTAATTAAATAGTAGTAAAAACTAACTTACATGCACAGCAAAATCAATAGAGCCCCAAAGACAAATAAACTAACTCAAAGCATAGTTCCCTTCCTCACCCTACTACCTTAATATTAGTCCGTCAAACTCCCATATCTAGTGTCATGTCCTTGGCTAGGCCTAGGTGTCTTAGGTCTTCTCTTATCACCTCTCTCATGGATTTTTTAGGTTTCCCAAGCCCCCGATGCTGAAAGGTTTCCCCAATCCCTTTGCACCTCCTAATAGGGGCATCCTCTCTTCTCCTAACGACATGCCTAAACCATCTCAGTATAGTCTCTCTAAACTTTTCCTCTATGGTTGCTACCCAAGGCATCCTCTCTTCTCCTAAGCAGATGCCCAAACCTGGTATAGTCGCAAATTCACCGAATCATCTTCATCTCCACAATATTCAACCTCCGGCAATGCATCTTATTGATCGACCAACACTCAGTGCCATATAACATCACTGATCTAACTACCCTACGGTAAACTTGACGCTTAAGCTTATGGGAATTTTCTTATCCAACAACACACATACAACTGGTTTCCACTTATGCCAACCATCTTTAATTCGATACGTAATATCCTCATTAATTTCCCCGTCATATTGTAAGGCAGACCTAAGTATCTAAACTTCTCCTCCCGAGGAATGATCACCCCTCTAATGGTTACTTCTTGCACGTGATTCTCGTTCTGAAGTCCACTAAAACGAGACATCATGTACTTTGTCTTTGACTTACTCAGTGTAAAACCTTTGGACTCCAAGGTATCTCTCTAGAACTCCACCTTGTCATTTAGTCTTTCCCTCGACTCATCTATAAGTAGTTCAACACAATATCATCATCCGCAAAGAGCATGCATTGTGGTTGGTTGTCCTCAATTTCCTTTGTCAACTCATCCATAACCAAAGTAAAAAAGAAATGAACTAAGTGTGGATCCCTGATGCACCCCGATATCGCATGGAAACTCACTCGTATTACCCATTAATGTTGTTCATATGCTATTTATAACATTATCATAAATGTCTCTAATGGCCCTAATGTGAGAATCTTGCATGCCGTTCACCCTAAGTACTCCAACATTACTTAGTACGTAGGGACCCTATCATATGCTTTTTCTAAATCTATAAACAACATATGATGATCCTTTCTCGTCTTCCTATATATATTATATTGCTCCATAAGTCCGCGTTACAAATGAACAATTTTTATTATCAACCTCTCAGAGATAAATCCAAATTGGTTCTCATACACGTGCACAATTTCTATTAGCATCCTCTCAATCACCTGATCAAAAATATTCATTGTGGCTTGGGAGCTTAATCTCTCTATAATTGCTACAACACTGAACGTGTTCTTTGTTTTTATGTAGCAATACTACTATGTCACTTCTCCTTTCAACTGAAGTTTTATACGTCCTAAGAATATCGTTAAAGAGCTCCGCCAATTGATGAATAGCCTCCTCTCCTAAACATTTCCATAGTTCCAGATGAATCTCATCTGGACCCACCGTTTTGCCCCTATTCATGCTCTACAAAGCCCCCTAACCTCCTCAGTCGAAATTGGTTGACAAGTTGAACTGTTTGTACTACCCTTGCTATATTGTAAGCCGTCCTTGTGAAAAGCCACATTCCTTTCCTCATTAAAAAGTGCATCGAAGTAGTTTCTCCACCTCTCCTTTATTTGGGCTTCCTCAACCAAGACTTTCACGTCGTGGTCTTTAATACACTTAACGCTCACCAAATCTCTAGACCTCCTCTCTCGTGTCCTTGCCAACTTTAAAATCTCCCATTCTTCTTCTTTAATGTTCAACTTCTCATACATATAAGCTATCAAAAGTACGTAGCTAGCTTCACTAGTGTGACACTTTTCTGGCCTCCCTCTTTGCCAACTTATACCTGGCCTTAATAACTTGTCTCTCTGCCTCGTAGGTACAAATTCTCATTGCCTGATACGCCTCTTGCTTCTCCTTCACCTTCACCTTTACTATGTCATTCCACCGACCACCACGCTCCTCTCAAACATTATAATTAAAGAAAAATTAAATTAAAAGAATCAAATTAAATTTCCTAAAGACTGTGACATCTCCTTCGACTCGTCAATTCTACTTAGGTCACTTGGAAATTTCCTTCAAAATTTTTCCCTAATCCTACAACAAGCCAAAAAAAAAAAAAAAATCAAGGCCAATTTTTACAGTGTCGCATCATGAAACCACCAAATCTGTTTAATTTACAAATTTGGTGGTGGCTCACTAGAATTCAACGGATGCAAAATATGGAATACCTTAGTACATTTTAAAGTAGGGTGACACAAATTCCTAATATTATACTCCCTCCGTTCCTTATTTTTGAGACTTTGACTAAATTTTGACCGTTAATTACTCATAAATTACAATGACTTACAATATGAAATTATCATCATTAGAAAGATACTTTACTGAAAATTACAACGGATGTAATTTAATATTGTAGTTCATTGTAATTTATGAGTAATTAACAGTCAAAATTTAATCAAAGTGTCAATTAATATGGAATGGAGAGAGTATAAACATAAGAAAAATCATTAAAGTGATTTCATTAAGAAAATTGGTAAAATATGTAAAGTTGACATATTAATGATATAAATAAAAGTACCATTGAACTATAAAATAAGAAAACATTAAAATTAATTCATTATCATATTTCTTCTGAAAAAGAAAATATGCATTTGTCAACAAAAATAAACGTCAAGTTTGGGGGAAAGATAGACGGTATACCAAAGATGAGAGGAAGATTAAGTAGATGCCCCCATCACTCACTTTTCGTGAATTAAAGGCAACCGCCAATACCAGTCACTTTACTCAAAGCAAACAATCTCCAAACTTGCCATCTACCCTAAAACATGCATCTTCTACTTGTATTAGTTTGTTCAACTTCACTCCAATAATCACTTCAAGCAAAACACATTAAACCACATCAATCAAGTGAAACTAATTACAAAAAAAAAAAGATAATAAATCATTTTTCACCCAATCACAAGATGTTAATTAAGTTCCTATCCCTTAGTTTCATATATTCTATTCCTCCTTTCCTTTTTTCGGGAGTGACTATTATTTGATCCTTAACCACATATATCGATTTAAAGATATTTCCTAAAATCATATAAAAATTAAGAGAGTTTAAAAAAAAAAAAGCTTCATACATATTAAAAGATAATATTTTAAGGGTTCCACACCGCTAGCTCATCTATTCAGGTAATATAAGAAAAGTAAATCAGACTAACTCAGTGACAGAACGAAGCCGATAAGAGCTTCATACGTATTAGATCTACTTACCTACGTAAACATACGACTATCTTACAATTTGCTTTTTCTTAATTATCAGCATTCATAATAGTCCAGATCAAATAATAGCGAGAATATTGTAAAATAATAACTTGAGTATGTATTATAGATATCCTACATTGAATGGAAGAATACTTTTTTCTATTTTCCTTTGTTGGACTCCATGTGTGTGTAAGTCTAGCTACAAGATACATGACGATCACTCCCTCTAATAAAAAAACTTGATAGATTCATTCAGTAGTGGCAGTTGATCAACGCCGGCGTACGGACAACCCCATGATGAAACACACTCTTCCCAAATTCATCATCATCATCTTCACCACCCACTGCAGGAAGATTAAGATCCAACGTCAGAGCATTCTTCCTCCGCCCACCCGACTCGATCCGATGGCCACCAGGTTCCGGACCCGTATCCGATGGCCGTGGTGGGGCCCCCGCCCCCGCCCCCGCGGCCCGGTGCTTTCTCATGTGGCCTCCTAAGGCTTGACCCGACGGAAACTCCGACCCGCATATCGCACACCCGTGCACCCTACCCACCTTACCTTCCTCATTATCCGGGCTTGGGCCCAGGATCGGGCCTGGGCCGGGCTTGGGCTTCCTGTGGCTGGCCCGGTGGCCCCCGAGGGCCTGGAATGACGGGAACGCCCTGCCGCACGTCTTGCAGTCGTACCTGCCGGAGGCGGGAAGCACGTGGGCCGCCGTGTCGGAGGCGCACGTGTCAGGGCCACGGGCCAGCATGATCAGGCAGTGCGCCGCCATGTCGTCCTCTTCTTCGGCGGCGGCAATATGGCTCATGATCTCGCGGTCCTCGGAACTGAAATTCTCGGACGTGGCGGTCGTGGAGGAATGGCGGCTGGAGGAGGCGGAAGTCATGGCGGCGCCGCCGGATCTTTTCCGCTTGGTCCGCCACATGTTTGTGACAATGCTTGTTGTGGGCTCCACTTGGCCTCCTGCTGAAGAGTACTCCATTTATATATCAGACACAAAATATTATTGGATTGAAAAACAAGTGATGATCGAGTGAGAAAGTAAAGAGTGACAAAAATCACCCCTGAATTAATAGGGGTAATATTATTCAATTAATTTGGGAGGAAATTAATTATAACGAATAGTTCATTGAACAGAAAGAATGTGGTTCGTTTAAGCAGAAACTGATGAAAAATAAGATTGGTGGGTGATATGATGGCATTGCTTCTTGGTAGTAAAGTCCTAAAGGTTTGGCTTTATTCTTGGCCACATAATCTTGTTTGATTGAAAGAATTAACCGATAATTAAGTTTACTTAACTTCTTTGTGGTACACTAGCGTGGATGATTTAATTGTCAAACATTCCTCTGACATGAATTCAAGTGTGTTAAATGAAAACAAAATGAGTTGACGTGTTTCAATGTACATGCTACGTGCTTTACTAATTTTACTACTCGAAGTCCTAAATATCTTTAGAAAGATTTTGAAACAGTTTCATATTATAATATTGTTAGTGGCTTTTTAAAAAAAATTCTATTGTAAATTAAATCCCCGTACCAAAAATCTGTAGTGATAATTAATATCTTGACAATCACTATCTAAATGGACAAATTAGGTTTACCCCCTCCAAATATTGCATAAATAGGATTTTACCTCTTAGGTTTTGATAAATAGGTTTACCTTACTTAAGGTTTGACATTAATTGAATTATAAGCAAAAAACGATTTGGTGGGTGTTTTTGACCGAAACGCCCCTCACTTAACAAAGGAAAAGATGCAAATACCCCTCTAATTAATTTGACATGAATGGGGTTGGGCATTGGCGCCCCTCCGACTTCTTTATCGTTGCAACACTACAATGGTACAATCTCTAACGAAACTACACCTCCAAAGTTCAGCAGTGGGGTGCGACGACCATCTCGATTCGGAAGGGGATTAGGGTTTACGGTGGTTGGCGGCTGGGATTGCGGCTACGAGGAAGCCGAAGCAGTGCGGTGGATTCCGGTGACGTCGAAGGCCAGAACCTGGGATTTTGCCGCTCAGTCAAGGTCAGTTCAAGTTTAAATTAATTCCAATTTTGCTTAAAGTTTGTTTTTTTTTTGAAAATTTCCAACCCATAAAGGGTTATACTGTTGAATTTCGTACTAATATACTAATGTTAAGTTTGTAATTTCAAAATTTGGTAAAAATTGATGGACGGATTTTGCTTCTCTGTTCTATAGATTTTTTTTTTTTTTGAAGTGAGTTTGGTACTAATGTTGAGTTTGGTACTAATATATCAATTCCATGGAAGGCCTGAAGTATGGCATGTCAAAGACAGACTGTGAATTATACACAGAGAGATTGGCCTCAAGTACACACTAGTTACAACACACAAAATTGCATATGTTTGATGGTGTCAAAAAGGGAAATTTTGTTGTTCTCTGCATGGAATTGGTATATGTTGCACTCATGGAGCAACCAAAGCACGTTAAAAACCCAATTAGTATGAACATACAAGTTAAAGACCCAATTAAAATTTAAAGACCACTCACTGTACTGTTTGATATCTAATTAATTGAATAATTTTGGTTTGAGTAATTATGAGCAAATCATGGTAAGTTAATAAAAAGTTTGTTAAATATGTGCTACCTTAGCTCCTTGCTCAACATATATAGCATTTTGAAATACAACTTGAATGGAGTGTGCATAATCAATGGAGTTTGCATATAGTGTGTTGTCAACAGGGGAAATTTTCAACATATATGTGCTAGCTTAGCACCCATCACATTTTCATTTATGTGTAATGTGGTTTTGTTGCTGACCATTTTTTTTTTTTTTGTGGTTTGGGTGTTTGTTTATCTATGGTATATAGGATGGCTTCGACTATAAGGAGTGTCGTCATTTCTTACAAAAGGTGGATGGCAGGGGTAGGTGAAAGGGATTTTGGTCACTATAGCATGGAGGACTTGCTGAAAGATGTAAGGAGTTTTTTGAATAAGCCAGACATAAAAAGGTTGCCCAGAAACTTTGGGATATGTTGTTACAAGCCTAAGGATCGCACGATTGCATTGCCAATCACATCTGATTCTGACATATATAATGTGTTTGAGTATTGGGTTGGCATTAAAAACCAGGAGATTGAGTTTTCTATTGTCGAGAGGGATCAACCAACCACACTGAGTCGAATGTATGAGGCACTTCCTAAAGATGATGGTGAGTTCGACTTGACTCGTGCTTGTGAAGTGTGTGACACAAGTGAGGAGCGTCTTTATGAGGAAGATCTAGCTGCCATGTATGATGATGCATGCAGTGGTAAATCGAAGGCAAATGACAAAGTAGAGGGTAAAGGAAGTGGTGTTGGTGAGAAGGATGATAAGTTTTGGGGTGACATCGTGGCATCCATTGATGAACAAATCATTAACATGGAAACAAATGTTATGATGTCACCAAGAGGTGCTTCTACTCCATTCCAGATCCTTATGAGGTCTCCTACGGCCAAAGGCAAAAGGGTTGTCATCTCAGAGCGAACAGATTTGATGAAGTCAAAGCTTCCAACATGCGACCCACTAGATAAAGGAAAAGGAATACTTATGCAAGAAGAGAAAGAGTATGAGGATTCAGACAATGATGATCAGATTCTAAGATGGCTTAAAGGGGTAAATCTTGATGATCAGAGTCAGGTGGGAGGCTTAAATCATGGAGAGGGGTGTACTCTTGGAGAGGGGTCTACTAATGGAGAGTGTCCTACTAATATGGAGTCAACACATGAGGAGCCAACACATGATGACTCAGACGAAGATGATCCAGATGAAGTTATTTCTGATGAGGGTGATGATGTAGCGGAATCTGATGAAACTGAGCTTGTTGACTCAGATGAGATTTTCAGAGATGACACTGATGATGAGGTTGAACCTCCACATTTGAAAATGTACGCCAATGGCCAATGGTGGAAACCTGAAGAAGATGGTCAAATTGAGCTAAGGGAAGGAGACATGTTTGATAACAAGAAGAAATTCCTTGAGATTGTGAGAGACTTTCAAGTGGAAAAGGGTTGGTATTTGAAACAAGTTAAGAATGAGGGGACAAAATTCACAGCGTTTTGTAGTGGGGAAAACTGCAATTGGAAACTTCATGCTTCAAGGATACCCGACAACGTTACATTCCAGGTAATGTGTATGTCGTGCGTTGTCTACATTTTCCATGTATTTCTTTGCTGTTAATAATACGTTGAAATCTGTAAATCGTTTCAGGTTAAGAAAGTTAGTGGTTATCACAACTGCTCATGGCTTCAAAATAACCCAGCAGCATCTTCCTCATGGATAGCCACTAAGCTTGAAGAAGATTTGAGAGCGAACCCTTTCATGCATCTACAAGGCATGGCAAACCTTTTGATGACTAGGTATGGGGTTGCAAGGCCTAAGCATGTGCTTCAGGCTGCTAGGAGTAGTATGGTTGACATGATAGCTGGCAAACATTCAGAAGGGTTTAGACATTTGCCTAAGTATGTCCTGATGATTAGGAAATCTAACCCAGGAAGTTTGTGTTACATTAGATGGCTTAATCCAGATGAAGAAGGTGAACTTCCTGTATTCGCTAGAATGTTCGTTTGCTTTGATGCTTGTAAGAGAGGATTCTTAGCTGGATGTAGGAAGTTTATAGGGATAGATGTGAAGGTATGGGCAGAACAAGCTGCAAACGCAAATAGTGAATACGTTCATAACAAGGCTATGGAGGCTCTAGAGAAGGAGAACCCCGACGTTGCTGAGTGGCTACTTCAGGAGCCCAAGAAGTATTGGTGCAGGTGTATAACGTACTAATTAAGTTCATCTTTTTTTTAATAGAATGAAGGCATCACAGTGGGTATTTGTTTCTATTTTAATGGACATATTTTATATTTCACTTATTTCTTTTACTGTGATATGGTTAGATATTTGTTTGACAAGAATGTGAAAGTACTAGACAACAGCACCAACTTCGTTGAAAGCTTCAACAATGTCATCAACTTTCAAAGAGACAAGCCTGTATATGCCCTTTGTGAACATATCAAAGACAAGTGGGCTTCTTGGATTGTTGATAGGAGGAAATTAGGGACAAAGTGGAAGGGTACGGTGGTTCCAAGTATTAGGAAACAACTAAAAATGCTGCAAAAGGACAGCTTTGGTTTGACGGTCAATTTTTTTGGTGAAGGAATGTTGGTAGTAGTTGATAATAGAACCAAATTTGTTGTCAACTTGAATGACAAAACTTGTGATTGTCAAGCATGGCAGATTAGTGGAATCCCATGCAAACATGCTGTTCGGGGTCTGTTACACATGAATGAGAAACTAGAAGATTGGGTTGATGATTGCTATACTATTGAGAGGTTTAGGGAAACTTATGCACACAACATACACCCCATCCAGGACCCTATTTTCTGGCCTCCAATGCCCAACCAACCAGATCTTGGCCCTCCACGTGTGCAAAAGAAAAGAGGAAGGCCACAAAAAGACAGGAGGCGGGGTGCAGAAGAGGGGCCAAGGAGGAAGAGGTCTAACATAGTTAAGTGCAGAATTTGCAAAGGGGTAGGTCATAACTCAAGAACTTGTGACGAAAATCCTAACAAAAGAACCACCAAGAGGAGGAGGACTTCGAAGACTACAAACACTTGCAAAGCTGTTGCTGCCAGGTCGTCCGAGCCAACAAAAACAATTGTTGCTAATTTTGTCACCTCACCTACTGCTGAAGTTAGGGCAGTCACAAGGTCCAAGTCAGCCAAGCCAGGGGAGTTCATATCTTCTTCTCAGCCAATACCTTCAACTGAAAGGATCATTCCTTCCCCGTCAAGGACTCAACTACCACGAGCTGCCAAAATTGTAACACCATCAAAGGACCCACTTGCTACCAAGACGGTCAAATCCAATAGAAAGAACTTGGAGTTTTAACTATGGTGTTTAGATTACTTTTGTTGTTGGGTACCAAATTGTGGTGTTTTTTGAGTAAATGTACATACCATTTGTGATGGCTACTTGTTATGATGCTAGATACAAGTTACTTTGGTGTATATGGTTGGCTAATACATATTTGGCTGTTGAAATTTAATACCAAACTCTTTTTGTTTTATATAGGGTGTTCATGGATCGGGTACCCGAATTAATTGGATAATTTTTCGGGTATCCGAAACTTCGGGTCGGCCATATCCTCTAATTGTAACCATAACCCAATTTTTTCGGGTACCCAAATTAATTGGATAATTTTTTTTGGATTATTTTTATTATAATTATTTTAATTTTGGATAATTCGGATACCGGATGTTGGCTAGGGGCCGACCCGTATCCGAACCGATTACCTGATTTTTTTCCGGTTCGGGTACTCGATCCAATTAATTTGGTAGCGTCAATCGTTCCAGAGTTGCTTCTGTATTAGAACCAATCAACCCAATAGAATCAAACTCATGGCATAGCTTAGGATGTGCAATGTAGGTACGGGCAAGTTTACATGACAAGCGTTCAAGTACAACAACCCAACATATAACAACGACAGGAAAAAAAATCTCAAAAATCAGTCACCTGATGAATATATTCAGCACTGACCAACTTTGAGACTTGCACATATATATTATTAGTCACAATAATGAACAAATTTAGTTCTTGCACATATATATTATCACAGTAATGAACAAATTCAACCCCAAAATTTTTGAAAAAAGGATACATATTGGAAGAAATCGAAATGTGCTTCAAACCCTAATTTTCAAACACAGTAATGAACAAATTTTGCCCCAAAATCTATTTCACACTTCAAACCTTAAATTGCTTGAGAACGAAGAATACAGTAGCAATTACAATTTACGCCCAAAAATCGAAACACACAATCAACAGTTACATCCCCAAAACTGCATAATGATCGAACAAGATGAATGAAATTAGAGAAGTGAAAAATTGTGTAATAATTGAACATTACAACACTTACTTATTGAAGAAAGCCAAGGAAGGAAGAATTGAAAAAGAAGAGTATTGACATTATCAATGGAAGGGAATAAATTTGAGAAGACTCATTGTATCATTGAAAGGGAAAAGATTAAGGAGGACTAGGAGCAAGCATACAAGAATGGCAGGAACAACAACGATGAGAAGTGAAAAATTGAGGGTTGGACATTTAATCATAATTTTTACTCCAATTATTTAAATTAGGGGTAGTTTGGACACTTCACAATATTTTTTTTACTACCTAAATCTGAAAATGTAGTTATAAACATTACAATCAAAGGTTAGGTGGCCTATTAATTGCAATTACTATAGTTAAGTAAGGTAAACCTATTTATCAAAACCTAAGAGGTAAAATCCTATTTATGCAATATTTGGAGGGGAGTAAACCTAATTTGTCCCTATCTAAATTGATCTCACTTATGTATTTTAATTTTAATTTTTCATGTGATATTATTTCATGAAAATATATAATAAAATAAATTTAGTGTTGTAATTTAGGTTGTGTTTGATTGTGAAAAAGAATCACCCGGGTTTAACAGAAATTAATTTTGTTAATATTTTGCTTCAAAAAAAAAAACTAATACCTTGAAAAAACAATCATATTAAGTAATTTAAATAAAAATAGTATAATGTGAGTGAGATTAACTTAACTTAAATATATGGCTAATGTTTATTTAATTATTGTGATGATCGAATACCAACAATTACAATATGAGTATACCTCATATACTAACTAATTGAATTTTATCCAAATGTGGTATGTATATATATCGTAGCTTCCACAAACTCTCATGAGACCATACTCACCCAATAAGGCTAGCTATCAAGGGATTTAAAGTGCTTGTTATATATGTTAACTGCAACTATGATTCCTACGTCCATCGAATTCAGCTCATGTATTCCCGTGCATGGAGGGAAGGTTGTCTACGTCCAGACCTCATATACATCGTGCCAACGGAACCTTATCGGGGCTTATTGTTATTGTTGTTGTGATTGTGATTCCTACAAAAGTGAGTTGAGATTTTTTGGCTTCCATGACTTCCCATTTATTAGTGGTGTAGACCATTTGCTCGCGGACAAGCAAAGCTAGGAGTGGAGATATTTGTTAAAAATATCACTTATGTATATATCCATTTAAAGTATTGAACTTTCATAATAATGTTATTATGGTATATTTTTACATATTTCTATTTTATTTTGTACGTAATAAGTTGAAAAGAAGAAAGTTTAATAAAATTGGAGCAAAGGAGAAGACATAAGCTCTTTCCTTCAACCATAACTTATTCCACATAGATCCATTGTAATAGAGATTCAATGAGCATAAAGTAGACACAATAAACTGTTCAATGATATATTAATATATCAATCCAAAGTTTATACAAGGAGATTATGTCAGTCTCTGAAGTTTAGCAAAAATTTTCTACCAGCGCACAATGAGGTAGCAACACTATTTGCCATGCCCCAGTGGCACCATATGTTACCCTATTGAATGTTTTTGTAACACTGAAGGGAAAAGAGGGGGGGGAGCTCTTTCCAACAAATTCCTTTTCATCTTCTTTTATAGGAGCTTCGTCCATAGAACAGAAAAGGGCTCTCAAATATATTAGGTAAGATTAGATTGTATGTATTGTACAAGATCTTCTAATCTACCGTTGGTTTCAAAACTATGTTTTTCTATTCTAATGTTCATTTTTTATCTTTATTTGATCCTCTATTAATTAATTCTCAATCTTGGGTTGTGATCATTATTAAAATCTCGATCATGATATACGATCTTACAATTTTATGATCCAGAATCCTCAATGTAGTTCTACTATCTACATTCCGATCCACGATTCTATGTTGGCTAATTTTGATCTAAACTACTTCATATATCTGAGTTAGGATCCTAATTCTAACAACCTTGGTTGTGATTAATATATATAGGACATTTAATTGATCTTGTTTATGTCTAATTGAACCTAGTTTATGATTTGTCAGGAAGGAATATATTACACCAAATTTGTAACAGAAACAAGTAACATGCGATATGCCTTAGATATTGAGAAAAAAATAATGAAACAACAATAAATAAATGAAACAAGATGCAATGTGAGAAACCTCAAAACTGGGCGAAAAACCCACGAATGGCACAAATATGGACGAACTCTACTATCAAGGTCAGAGTACAACCATCAATCTCTACTCTTTCAAGAGATCAATAGGAGACATCAATAGGAGAGGTACAAATCTACCTCAATAGGCCCAATTACATGAGAAGAATACCAGTATATATACCACTCTCAAGACTCTCACTATAACAAATTTTCAAGCCCTCATGAATCTGTCTGCTCACATCTCTCTCCTCCCCTTTAAGGGAGGCACCTTAAGGAATCCTCAGTCTTTCCGCCTAGTGCTCTTCAAGAGACACCCAATGTTCTCTCCACGAGATACATGTAATACCTTCAACAACATAAATATATGTATGAAACCAAACCTTGCAACACAATGTGTACGAGAAATTTTGTTGTAGTTAAGTTCTTTATAGTTGGCTTGTGTTAGGACTTGGGGTTCTTTGTGGCTATCTCAACAACAACCAACAACAACAATACACAAACAACAATAATAATAACCCCAACACACTTGGAGATGCACAGGGGACTGGGTATCCAATTTCTCTACTACAACTACAACAAGAAATTGAAACTCTAATTCAAAAATTTGAAATTCAAGAACTCAAGCAAAACCCTAACTTGAGCTCTGATACCAAATGGAGTGGATCGTGGTGTAAATTTGATGCTTGAGTTGAAGATGATGATGAAGGTGAAGATTCATACACAAACCAAACCCTAAGTTACCTTTCACACATGACATGAACTTGAGATAAAGAAGAACCACCACCAAAGAACTGACAAACGCACTAAGAATTGCTAAATGTTATACCACCACAACTCTATAAAGGACTTGGCTTAAATCAGCGCCATAATGAGATTGAGGATAAGGATAACATGACTTGAGGGGAGAGTTTGAGAAAAATCTCATTTGTTTTCAATATCATACAATGCCCTCTTCCTCTTCAATGTTAAAGCTTATAAACATTGGAGTGGAAGGGAAGGATGGTAATTACAAAGTACCCATGAACTTTACACAAAATACCCTCATAGTGAGGTTTACAACAAAGAGGGAGTGGGGGCAAAAAAGGAAAACACCAGAAAATATAAAGAAGATTGGGGCTGGAATTGGCACGGGTGTGCCAAGATAGAGTTACGGCCATGCCTCGACTAACCCAAAAAAAGTGCAGAAAATGCGCCTATTGACTATGGCGTGCCAAGAAACAGTTGCAGGTGCGACCACCGATAGTCACAGATGTGCCAATCTTCTGTCGTGGCTGTGCCAGCGACTGTCGTCGCCTGCTTCAAAAATCAGACTTCACCAAAAGACCATATGCCCTCAAGAAAGATGCAAAATACCAATGGGGTTGGTGAGCCAACACGGGCTACTCAGAGGGGTTCGGGGCCGATCTAAAAGGCGACTGATACGAGCTTGGAGGGGCTCGAGCCAAGTGAAAGCTAGTCCTTCACATGAGTGCGCAACGATGCAACCTTCTCAGCTTGGGCGAGAAGTGAGGAGTACGGATCCCCAGCCTTTTCACTAAGTGTGCAA
The DNA here is from genome assembly GCA_029582165.1 of Portulaca oleracea. Taxonomy (NCBI): domain Eukaryota; kingdom Viridiplantae; phylum Streptophyta; class Magnoliopsida; order Caryophyllales; family Portulacaceae; genus Portulaca; species Portulaca oleracea. The sequence continues at coordinate 7,087,906 of CM055887.1, forward strand.
TACTGGTCACATTTTTACCTGGGTAGCATGAATGATAAAATCAAATTGTAACCTTAGTAAGTCTAAGATCATATTTTTTTAAAAAAAAAAATCGAATATAAACAACCTTATATTGAAGCCTTAAGCTATATCTGAAATGACACAAGTCATGTTATGTACTTTGCTTAGGTAACTCAAGTTAGTTTTGAGGTAAGACTAGACTTGTAATATGCATGTTATAAAGAAAAGTGACGAACTTTCATCAGTGGGAGTTATACCATGAGACACATTTCATATTGTGTGTGCTAAAAGTCTATCTAGTGGAGTGACAATTGATTACCTACCTTGTCACTTTGTGATCCTAGTAAGACTTATTTGTCTACACTCTACATTATGCAATTCAATTTGACTCGGTACCATGGTGTGAAGTCCAAGTAGATGAGTACTACTTTAGTGTGCACTCTAAGAACTATAGATATATATACAGTTCAATGGAACACATTAGGAAAACAACCTTACAAAGACGTAATTATGCGTAGCTAAGGAAAACTATTCCACATTCATCGTATAATGCCCAATCGATTACATTAGGAATGTAATCAATAGTATATCATTTGGCATATATAAAGGGGCAGTGTATGTCATTTGGTGATGTCATGGATGGTTTAGGGCATTGTCGGTTCCTCTGACAATGTTATGTTAGTCAGATAGTAATTTGATATAACGCTACTTGTTCTTATCAATTGCACACCCGATTTCTCGTATGAAACGAGAAGAGAACAATAATATTATATTATTCCTTTCTTCAACTTACGTGGCTGAGTGAGAGTTGTTAGTTAATTAACAACCCTTTAATTTTTTTTAAACAAGGGTAATACAACAAACACTAGGAAGCCCTTCTCTCAAGGGATCTCCCAAGCGCATCCTTACTTACAATAATGGACAAATCTCTATGAAAACTATAATTGAAAAAACAAGGCGAATGTACAAATAATCAAAACTTAGCTAACCAATCTGCAGCACGATTTCCTTCATGATAATTATGGTGTATCTCAACTTCTTCACACTCTCCCATAAAAGATCAAATATCTTTGACTAATTGCGCGATCTCCCAAGGAATTTGACAGGAGCCCTTCACTGCATTAATAAAAGCGAGATTATCCCCTTCTAAGACTATTCTTCGGAAACCATTAGAGACAACATCCCTAATCCCATTACGCATAGCAACAGCTTCAGCAACTAACACAAAAGAGTTACCCAAATTAAAGGCTGCCACACGAAGCACCCTTCCTTGAGCATTCCTAATAATGTATCCACCTCCAGCACAAGTAGCATTTCTGGCTCCATCAGAATTTATTTTGATCATACCCTCTGAAGGTTTTGACCAAGACACCCATCTTGCACCCGCCTTAGTGGGAGGTGACTGTGCTAGCACCCCACCAAGAGACTCCGCCAACCTCTCCCTAATCCTTCATTCAGCAGAGGCACGCTTAGCACGCAACAACGAACTACCAGGAAGAGTAGGTGACAGGGCCGCAAGCGCACGGTGTACGTAGTAGCACGTCAAGGTCGATCCCACAGGGACTCAATTAGCAGCTCAATAAACTAATCTCTATCACGATTGCTAAGCTAATCAGGTTTTCAGTTTTTGGATTTTGAAAGGTGTCACAACTAATAAAACTCATAAAGCAGGGAAAAAACAATCAAAGATTCTTATCAACAGAGAAAGACTTCTAGGGAAATGCTAACCTAACAACAAGTTCGATTACTAAAACCTAGCCTGCACAATCATACATTCAAGAATGAATCAAGAATCGATAACCTCTTAATTCTATCGCCCTTTCGATGCTAAATAGAATTATTCTAAAAAAACCTAATCAACAACTTTCGTCTGCCTTTTAGATTAATCAGAATAGAAGGCCTTGAAAAGTCAGGTTATCTAATGATTCCCTAGTTTACTACTCCTTTTTCAACTTTCGTAAGCCTAGGTAGACATGTTGGTAGTCAGATTACCCTAATTCACCTTTCAAGATTCTTAGGTTAATCTCTAACTCATGAGTATTCGAGCGCTCAGAGAACACACATGAACATGGAAAACACAACCTACTATTGATTCTAATCAAGAATTCATGCACAAACTAATAATATTAAATCAAACTACATTGTTTCGGGTTGCAAAACCCTAGAATTCAAAAGAACTACTCACTCATTGTCAAAGAAAACATAGCACAAGTTCCAAACATCATAATTAATTCTCAAAACAAAGAAAGAATCGAAAAGAAATATAATTACGAAAAATACAACCGTCGAGTCTTTCGATCCCGGGGTGGTGTCTTCCTCGCGAACGTCGATGATTTCTTCTTGATTCTTGATCTTCAACCTTCTTGAATTAACCTTAATTTTGGTCTTGATTAATGGAGAGGAGTAGATGTGAGGATTTTTGTCTTTTTCTTCTCTTGATGGAAGGGTCGATGATTGATAGAGTCCCCCTCTCAGATGATGAAATGCCCTCCAAAAATAATCCAAACCGTCCTCCCCTTTCTGGCGCATCACGAACGAGACTTAGACCAGCTGCCACGGACCGTAGGAACTTCCACGGGCTGGCCATGATATGCACTGCCTCAGCTCCTTTTTCTTCTTTGTGTTCAGCATATACCGAATGACTGAATGAATGGGTTGAATCAATTGAATTGATTCCCACTTCTCCTAATTTCAATTGGGCCGCATGAAGTTGTTTGAGGAATGAAATGAATGGCCAACTTCTCACTCTATCGTTGGACCGCATGGAGGCTTGGGCTTCCACTACTCCTCCCTTTCTTGATTGGACCGAATGAAGCATAATGAATGCAACAAATTGATCCACTTCTCTCTTTTGGTGTTGACCGAATAAAAGGCCCAGTCAATCATCCATGAATTGCCCCACTTTCTTCTTCTCTCATTGGACTGAATGAATGTGGGTGAATGCAATTAATTGACTGCCTCCACTTTGGTCCAAGTGAGTGTTGTGTGAATCAATTAATTCCACCTTTCTCTTGCTTTGTTGGACTGCATGAATATGAGGAGGAGTAGAATTGAATTGGCCTCCCTTTCTCTCTTTTGTCACTCTTTGCTGATTGGACCGTATCAATTCGTGGCTGGCCCAAAAGTTGTTGCTCCTGGACCGTGGCTGCCACCACGGGCTGCCCGTGGTGTGCACTGCCCGGTCGTTCCCTGCTCCTTTCCGTCTCAAATTTACACCACGGTCTTCACCCTTGCTAAAAGTTGAGAGAAAATTGGTGTTTCGGCCTTAAATCCTACAAATTCACATAAAAAACACAACACCAAGTGTAGTAGGGAAATTGGAATAAAAATCATGGTTCACACATAAAACTCTCCCTAATTCACTATTAAAAACCCACAAAAATATAGTCATAAAACGCAATTATCAAATCCCCCCATGCTTACTCCTTGCTTGTCCCCAAGCAAGTACAAGACTCAAAACAAGATGAAAAGACTTGAAAAGGAAAAGAAATCTACTCACACCTCCTCTAATAAAAGGGCATATTAGAAAGCCAAAACAAGCATACACAAAGAGACTCCCTAGCGAGATTAAGAATCAAATTGAAACAAAAATTGTCGTTCGAAATAGAATCACAAGCCAGGAAGCAACACAACTAGTCCATCACAACTCAAATGCAATCAAAATCCATTCACATGCTTGGCGAACAAGTTGGATCGGTAGGACCTCACTTTAGGGTATGTGAATCATTCCCCTCATGTGTTTGTAAGAGATATAACGGTTCACTCAAAAACCTTTAACCAATGTAAACAACCTACCATAAGCTTGACAAGACTCTCGATTCTCTACCGCTATAGACAATATGCACAAATGTTAATCATGAGGACTTTTCGAAGGTTGTAACGGGGCTTAGGTGTAGGGTAAGGAGGGAAATCATTTAGGAAACGTGAAGCTAAAAGCCATAACATAAAACTCAACACCTCTTACTTCACACCGCAATGAAGCATAAATATCTTCCCCATCGAAGCAAAATAATGGAAGAGTCAATATAAACAAGAAAACCACCATGCTATTCACCTTATTCCTCAAAACTTCTCTCTTTTTCTTCTTTTTTTTTGTTTTTATACTTTTCATTCCTCTTTTTTTTTCCTTTTTTGTGGTGAATAGCATAAATATATAAAATAGGATCATTTCCTTTCAACCCAATTTCAACCTCAAATGAAAAGAGGGGATAAATAATGATTATGAGCAATGCTTCCCTCATCAAGTAAACCAACCAACGAAGTCACCAACAAATAGACTACAAAACTGTCCCCAACTGAATTGTTGCTCCACTAACTTGGCTAAAGGATAAGGGATTTAGAACAGGCCAAGGGTGCGCGATATAGATGAAGCAAATCAAGACAGGAAAAATTGCGCAAGGCTAGCAAAAAGAAGTCAAGATGTCAGGTGGGTTTTGGCTATGTGGCTTCAAAATGGGCCTCAATCATATTAACACAATGCACAAGTCAAATACAGTTTCGAAGAGAGTCAAATCAAGTTCTAGAGATGTAAACATGGTAAGGTCACACTCAAAAGAAAATGAGACTATAAAAATGATAGTCTTTTAGGCTCAAGAAGTCTCACGGGTTAACCTAGCACAATCGCTACAACTAGTTCATTTGACGTACCAGACACAAGAATTTCATTGTCATGCACAAGAGTCATTCAAGACTAGATGAATCACAAACAAGACAAGCAACCTAAATCAAACAAGCAACCAAGTTTCTTTTATCATCTACATCAAGCCAAAAATTCCCAAGAATACGCTTACAATGACAATCCAAACACACCTTAAAGAACTCAACCTAGGAGGGTTTTCACAATAAAAACAAAATAAAACAAAATAAAACCTAATAAAGCAATTAAATGCTTGGGTTGCCTCCCAAGAAGCGCTAGTTTAACGTCTTTAGCTAGACGAAACTCACCTCAGTCCGGAGAATGCTCCACATCATAGTCAAACTCTTTTGGAACACCATCAGCATGTGTTCCTCAAAGATCTCAAGTCGAACCCACCAAAGAAGTCGAACTGATTTCCTTCCTCAGCGTTGGAAGCCATCCTGGAGTCAAACCTGCAAAACTTTCTCAACACAACCTCATTAGTAGCATAAGGCCTGTCCTTGGTGATGTTAGGCTTGGGTTCGATAACTTGTACCCAATCCGTCGCATCACCAAGTACATGGCTTTCAGGAAAAACATCATCTGACTCATCATTCCCAATCACATCAACACCACAGCAAGAAGAAACATTAGGAGGCATATGTTCACGAAATAGATCAAATTCAACCTCATGCTCCCCAAACTTAAAACTCATCTTCCCTTTGTTCACATCTATTACGCACCCAACAGTGGCAAGGAAAGGTCTTCCCAAAATAATTTGGGTACGGGTGTCCTCGGCCATATCAAGAATCACAAAATCTACAGGCATATAATAGTCTCTTACCTTAAGAGGAAAGTCCTCTAAAATACCCATTGGGTACTTAACAGAACGATCAGCCATTTGTAGTGACATGGAAGTAGGTCTCAGCTCACCTAAGTTCAGTCTCTTATAAAGGGAATAAGACATCAAGCTCACACTTGAGCCCACATCACATAAGGCACGGTCGATGTTCATGGTTCCTAAGCCACAAGAAATAGTGAAGCTCCCTGGGTCCTTAAGCTTTGGAGTGAGCTTATTCAAGACAACAGAGCTACACTCCTCATTCAATGCAATTGCCTCGCAATCATCTATCTTTCTTTTCTTGGAGAGAATCTCCTTCAAGAATTTAGCATACAAAGGCATTTGGGACAAAGCATCAAGAAAAGGAACATTCACATTTAACTTTTTCAGCATGCCAAGGAATTTCCCAAATTGAACATCGGTCTTAGACTTAGCAAGCCTAGAAGGGAATGGAATAGGGGGCACATAAACTCTAGGTGGTGGTGATGGTGGTGGTTGAGGAATTTCAGCACTACCCTCATCGATGGTCTCTTTCTCATGGTCTTTCTCCTCCTCACTCTCTTTCTCAGCACTCATCTCAATCAAATCCCCCCCATGCTTGGCATTTGGCCTTTCGGGTCCCTTAAGATGTGTCCCACTCCTTAAAACTATAGCATTGCAATGCTCTTTAGGGTTAGGTATGGGTGGTCCAGGAGGGGTGGTGGAAGTACCAGACTGAATAGCTATCTGGTTCTCAAGTATTTGGTTGTGGGTGGATAAAAGGTCAACCTTAGTGGCTAAAGCTTTAATCACCTCATCTTGTCTTTGTTGATGCTCGAGTTGCTTTTGTTGGGACAAGAGCATGGCTTTCATCATGACCTCTAAGTCAGGATTTTGAGAGGTTTGGTAAGGTTGAGTGGATGGTCTTTGTCCTTGTGGGTGACCCAATTGGTTCCGATAAGAAGGATTAGAATGGGGTCTCAAACCGGAGTTGTATGTGTTGGAGTAGGGGTCAAAGAATGATCTATGGGTAGGATTACCAACAAAGTTGGCTTGGTCAGGTTGGCTACTACTACTACCCAACCCATTAGGACAATAAAGGGTAGCATGGTCAAAAGAGTAACATGAAGCACATTGGGGAGGAGGGGAAGCATTCACATGCATTCTTTCCATCTTTTCATTTATAGCATCAAGTTTCGCAGAAAGCAATGTGATAGCATCAACAGAATACTTACCTCCCGTCCTCGTGGAACGGGGTCGTGACCATTGGTGACTGTTTGACGCCATTTGCTCAATTAGCTCATGAAGCTCCTCCACCGTCTTGTTCATAATGTTCCCTCCAGCTGCTGCAAGGATTGTCGCTCTCAACTGGTCATCTACCCCATTGTAGAAGGCTTGGATGGGAACCCATGGCTCGAATCCATGCTGGGGGCATTGGCGAAGCAACTCCTTGAATCTCTCCCATGCATCATATAATGTCTCATCCGGCTCTTGGGAGAAAGTGGAAATCTGATTCCGAAGACTCGTCAGCTTGCTCGGCGGGAAGTACTTAGTAAGAAATGCGCTCGCCAATTGATCGAAAGTAGTGATGGAGTTTGCCGGAAGGGAATCCAGCCACTCCCATGCTCGATCTTCCAAGGAAAATGGGAATAGTCTCAGCTTGATCGCGTTCGACGAGGCTCCATTGGCTTTGAAGGTATCACATATTTGGCGGAAAACGCGCAAATGTCGGTTAGGATCCTCGCTTGGGAGACCGTGGAAGGGCGTAGCACGTACTAAGGTGATGAGAGAATTCTTCAGCTCAAAATCGTTCCCCACTTCAGGTAATTTGATGGCGGTGGGTGGGTTTGTGACGTTCAGAGTCACATATTGGGCCAGTGTCTTCGATCGTTCTTCTCCGGACATCTTGGATTGTTGCGAGGGTGTCTCTTTTCTAGCTTCTTCTAGCCTTTGCCTCTTCCTCTGGTGGAAAGTCCTCTCTATTTCTGGATCGAACTCGAACTCCGGAATCAGCCGCATACACCAAAAGTTTCTAGCAAAACAAAAACAAGAACACCAACGCAGTGAAACAAGAAAATCAAGAAAAATCAAAGAAAAAAAAACAGCTTACTCAACCTAAGAGGGTTCGTTTACCGACTGCTAGGGACAGAAACTTGACAGGGCCGCAAGCGCACGGTGTACGTAGTAGCACGTCAAGATCGATCCCACAGGGACTCAATTAGCAGCTCAATAAACTAATCTCTATCACGATTGCTAAGCTAATCAGGTTTTCAGTTTTTGGATTTTGAAAGGTGTCACAACTAATAAAACTCATAAAGCAGGGAAAAAACAATCAAAGATTCTTATCAACAGAGAAAGACTTCTAGGGAAATGCTAACCTAACAACAAGTTCGATTACTAAAACCTAGCCTGCACAATCATACATTCAAGAATGAATCAAGAATCGATAACCTCTTAATTCTATCGCCCTTTCGATGCTAAATAGAATTATTCTAAAAAAACCTAATCAACAACTTTCGTCTGCCTTTTAGATTAATCAGAATAGAAGGCCTTGAAAAGTCAGGTTATCTAATGATTCCCTAGTTTACTACTCCTTTTTCAACTTTCGTAAGCCTAGGTAGACATGTTGGTAGTCAGATTACCCTAATTCACCTTTCAGTACTTCTTAGGTTAATCTCTAACTCATGAGTATTCGAGCGCTCAGAGAACACACATGAACATGGAAAACACAACCTACTATTGATTCTAATCAAGAATTCATGCACAAACTAATAATATTAAATCAAACTACATTGTTTCGGGTTGCAAAACCCTAGAATTCAAAAGAACTACTCACTCATTGTCAAAGAAAACATAGCACAAGTTCCAAACATCATAATTAATTCTCAAAACAAAGAAAGAATCGAAAAGAAATATAATTACGAAAAATACAACCGTCGAGTCTTTCGATCCCGTGGTGTCTTCCTCATGACGTCGATGATTTCTTCTTGATTCTTGATCTTCAACCTTCTTGAATTAACCTTAATTTTGGTCTTGATTAATGGAGAGGAGTAGATGTGAGGATTTTTGTCTTTTTCTTCTCTTGATGGAAGGGTCGATGATTGATAGAGTCCCCCTCTCAGATGATGAAATGCCCTCCAAAAATAATCCAAACCGTCCTCCCCTTTCTGGCGCATCACGAACGAGACTTAGACCAGCTGCCACGGACCGTAGGAACTTCCACGGGCTGGCCATGATATGCACTGCCTCAGCTCCTTTTTCTTCTTTGTGTTCAGCATATACCGAATGACTGAATGGGTTGAATCAATTGAATTGATTCCCACTTCTCCTAATTTCAATTGGGCCGCATGAAGTTGTTTGAGGAATGAAATGAATGGCCAACTTCTCACTCTATCGTTGGACCGCATGGAGGCTTGGGCTTCCACTACTCCTCCCTTTCTTGATTGGACCGAATGAAGCATAATGAATGCAACAAATTGATCCACTTCTCTCTTTTGGTGTTGACCGAATAAAAGGCCCAGTCAATCATCCATGAATTGCCCCACTTTCTTCTTCTCTCATTGGACCGAATGAATGTGGGTGAATGCAATTAATTGACCGCCTCCACTTTGGTCCAAGTGAGTGTTGTGTGAATCAATTAATTCCACCTTTCTCTTGCTTTGTTGGACTGCATGAAATATGAGGAGGAGTAGAATTGAATTGGCCTCCCTTTCTCTCTTTTGTCACTCTTTGCTGATTGGACCGTATCAATTCGTGGCTGGCCCAAAAGTTGTTCCGATCATGCCGTCGCCACCACTGGCCGCCAGTGTGCACCGCCTTGCCGTTCCTTTCCGTCTCAAATTTACACCACGGCCTTCACCCTTGCTAAAAGTTGAGAGAAAATTGGTGTTTCGACCTTAAATCCTACAAATTCACATCAAAAACACAACACCAAGTGTAGTAAGGAAATTGGAATAAAAATCATGGTTCACATATAAAACTCTCCCTAATTCACTATTAAAAACCCACAAAAATATAGTCATAAAACGCAATTATCTGTAGGTTTTTGACTGAAAACCACCAAATTCCTAGACTTTCAAACACTCCACAATAATGCAACTACTCTCTCAATAATAGACTTGGAAGGCTGCCTCAACTACCTACTAAGAAAGGAATCAAGCGTATCATTTAGGTTGAATATTCAACCTAAATTTAGGCTGCCTCAACACTTTCAATTTAGGTGGAATATTCAACTTCCAAATCCACTTAAATTCCCACATATTTTGGGAATGATCGCATTTATGAGCCAACCAAGTTGCAGATTTCGTTGAAAACATTCCGAGCTAGTGAGCCCCCAACAGATGGATCATCCATCTAGTTAAACGGGATTGGAATTGTTTTAATAGATTCCAAAACATCTGAGGTGACCAACGACCCAAGAAGTTCCTCATTCCAAGTTTTATCTTCCTTAATAAAATGAGCCACCCTCAAGGAGGTATCTACTCTAGAGGAGTCAGACCCGTGAAGACCCTTCGCAAAGATAGGTCTAACTTTCAAAATTGACTTCCAAGCCCAAGAATCTGTAGCATTTGGCTTGATAGTAAAAATATCCTTATTTTTAACATACGTAGCCCGGACCTGGTCCACCCAGAGTCCCTCACCAAACATCACTTTCCACAAAAGTTTGCACAAGAAAGCCGTATTTATCGCCTCAACTTTCCTAAGGCCCAAACCACCTAAAGCTTTTGGCCTACAAATCTTGTCCCAAGCGACCATAGGTAACCCTTTATTGGAGTTTAAATCCTTCCAGAAAAAGGTCCTATTGATCGAGTCTATCTGATTCGCAGTACTGGAAGGTATCTTAAAGCACTGCAAGACATGGGACGGAATAGATTCCAGATGAGACTAGATTAGCACAATTCAACTCGCTTTAGAGACATACTTGGCCTTCCAAGGCTGCAACTTAGCTTGCGCATTAGAAACTAAGTAGGCAAAAGTATCCTGAGATGGCCGTCCTTTAAAAATAGGACAACCCAAATATTTCCCGATTGCATTTTGTTAGCTTATCCCAAAAACACCCACCACCATCTGTTTCTCTTGGGAGATGGCATTCTCAGAAAAAATCATAGACGATTTATGAAAATTAACCAGTTGCCCGGAGTTTGCACAGAATTTATTCAAAGTAGCATGGAGCATCTGACAGTCTTCCTGTTTGGTTCGACAAAAAAGCAAGCTATCATCTGCAAAGAATAAACACGGAATTTTTTGCCCAGCCGGGGTGATTTTAATGCCAATTCCGCTATTTCTCGGTGCTGCAACCCGGGATAACTCCTGATGAGTCCTTGCATACACAATAGAAATAAATAGGGAGATAACGGGTCACCCTGCCGCCGAATGCCCCTCGTAGGGAAGAAAAAAATCAGTTGATTCCCCGTTGATCACTAATGAGTAAGAAACTGTAATTATACATTCCATGATCCATGTGATCCATTGATCAGGAAACCCAAATTTGATCATTATTTCTTTAAGATAATCTCATTCTATTCTATCATAAGCCTTCTCTATATCTAACTTCGAGGCAACCCAACTTTTCTTTCCCTTCAGATTCTAAAATTTATATAATACTTCGTGAGCAATGAGAATATTATCATGGATTGACCGACCGGGAATAAATGCACTCTGCACCGGACTAATCAATTTATCCAAAACAGTTCGTAAACGGTTAACTAAGACTTTAGAAATGATTTTATACAAACTATTACAAAGCCTAATTGGCCTGAAATTACTAGTTGTTGCTAGGCTTGCAACTTTAGGGATTAACGCAATCATCGTATGGTTGACTTGTCTTAGCAGCTTCCCATACTGAAAGAAGTATTGAACCGCAACAAGCACTTCCTGACGAACTAGAGACCAATGATTTTGAAAAAACACAATTCGAAAACCATCCGGCCCTAGCGCTTTTGATTTATTTTGCTGAAAAACAACCTGTTTAATTTCTTCCTCAGAGCCCGGTTGAGTTAGCACTTCACGGTCTTCTACTGAAAGAGTATGGTCGACATTAATTTCTAATCTTCGAGAATGTGAAACGGTACTTTTAAACCGGGCCTGGAAGTCTTGGAGGAATCGATTCTTGATCATGTCATTATCATCAATCCAGAGATTATCCTACACTTTTAGCTTGGAAATGAAATTCCTGGTTTGCCTCGCTTTCATTGATTGATGAAAGAACCTCGATTGCGATCACCTTTCGTCAGCCATTCTTTTCTGGCAAATCATCTCCAATATTTTTTATTAAAAAGTAGCATCCGTTCTCTTTGTTTCAATAATCGAAAATGCCAGTCATTAAGCCGATTATTGTTCGGATTATTAACCAACCGATTCTCTAAATCTTGGAGCTTCTCCTCATTAAGCCTCATTTTATTAGCAAAGTTCTGAAAGGAATTACGATGCCATATCTTAAGGTCTTTTTTAATCTTCACTAGTTTTCTGAACAACTCAAAAATAGGAGAGCCTCTCACATAGCCACTCCAATTAGAGCGAATGATCGAATGCACTTAATCATAAGAGGACCAAGCATCCTGAAATCTAAAAGATGCTCGTTTTTTATCCCCCATGAAAGGTTTAGTATCCAACAAAACGTAAGCATGATCTGAACAAGTAAAAGGACCATGAGAGACACGATACTGGGAAAACACATCTTCCCACTCAGAATTAAAGAGAACTCTATCCAGCTTTTCATAGAATAAATGACATTTACAACGTTTTTTCCAAGTGAAAGGTCGGCAGACAACAGATGCATCAGTGCAACCTGAATTGAGAAGAAAATTATTCAGTCTAAAAAATTTGCCCTGATTTAACAAAGCTCCACCAACCTTTTCACTAGTAGATAAAAGTTCATTAAAATCACCAACAGGACACCAAGGTCCGGAAATCGACTGAGAAAAAGACGCAAGTTTATCCCAAAAACATAACAGGCTGTGAGAGAGAAATTAATTTGCATTAACTTATCAACAACAGTACAATGAAAAAACGGTCATCTTTAAGAGAAACTTGCAACTGGACCGTACTAGGATTCCAGGCACACCATAGACCCCCAGAGTGATTAACCGGGTTGATAAAATCATAAGATGGGTATCCTAATTTTCTTAGAAGATGCTGAGAATTTGTTTCTGAGACCAACGTTTCAAGAATAAATAAAATGTCTGGCTTAATAGTACGTTGAAGAAATTTTAATTCATTCCAAAGGGTGCCTTTCTTCGCCCTTTGGACATTCCAACAAAGGATTTTCATATTCCAAATCAATTTGAAAACGACCTCCGCGGTCTACAAATTTACAATCCAGACGACCTCCACGGCCAAAAAACAAGACCTCCACGGTCAAAAAATACAAAAAAATAACAAAATACAAACCAACTTGCAACAGGGGGCCAAGCAACAAGGAGAGCTTCAAGCCACCCCAAAAAAATCTACCGCGCATACAACAAAACACAGGACCCAAAAAAGAATCAAGAAAGTGATCCCGGTCCAACCTAATCTGGTTGGCACAACCCATCAAAGTCTCTTGGACCTTGCCCAGCAACATTCCACCAAAATAACCTGCACCACAATAAACACACACAGCAAACACAACCAAAATACCAACAGTTCGAGAAGTTAAAAAACAGCAAAAGGCTGAGAAGCAAAAATAATCACAAAAAACACCCTCTAAAAAGGAAAAAATTCTGAGAGAATTCTCAGCCAAGATCGGCTCCAACCACCAACTGTTAATCCTAGATATCGAGCTTGAAAGCCCAACTTACTAGAAACCAAGCTAGTATCCACAAAAAAAAAAAACAAAATAGATATAACCAACCCGTCGGTATGTCAAACCACCAGGTAGCCACAAATAAAACCAACAAAAGATTAGAACGGACCCAAACGCCAGAAAAAGTAAGGTCAAAAAAAGAAGCAGTAAAATAACAAAGAGATAACAAAAGAGGGAACACCATTTATTAATAAGAACAATCCAAGCCTTAACAAGCCTTGGATCCTCTAAATACAAAATGACTAACATTAATCTAGGATTTAGGATGGGAGGAGAACTCCTCGCAATCATCAAATTTCCGTTTTTTTGACGAATCAGTGGACAACCCCGGATCAAAATCTTCTAAATCCATATAAATATCTTCGTCCTCCACAAGAATGTCCTCCTCAAAGTCCTCAAACCCATCAATGACCTGGGTAGTATTAGAAAGCCCTCCCTCAAAAGGGGGAGGAGTTGTAGTTTGGCCTACACAATGGAGATCAGTACCCGGAACTGCTTGCACCATGCTGCCCTCAAGGGAATTCAATCCTCAGGAAGAAGAAGGTTCTCAGAGACATTCCTAACAGTAGTGGCTTTAGGGGGAACCCTTGTTGGATTTAAATCATTTTCTTCCACTAAAATTGCCTTGCCTTTGTCTTTGTTCCCAACATGAGAGGAAACATTCAGCTTGCCCTTCGAGGCCGAGGTTTTTCCTTCATTGATGCGAATTCCCGGCTGTTTGGAACGGAAGGGCTTGGATACCCGACCACGCTTTTGAGGCGCAACCGATATCCATTCTTCTTGTTGGGCAGCTTGTAAGGAACAAGAGGGAGAAAGGCCCGTAGCTTTAAATTTCTCCACCATTAATTCTAGTCTAGGGGCCGCTGGGGCATTAGGACAGAGTTCAAGAAGGTGGTCTTGAGACCCACAAAGAGCACAAAATTCAAATAGTCCCTCATAAGTTACGGGAATAGAAAAAACTCGCCACAGACACTACAAAAAAAATGGCTTTTGCCAACAGGGCTTATATGTTGGTAAAAGTTCAATATCTGTTGGTATAAGTTTTTACCAATAGATAATTATCTGTCACTAGATTGTTGGAAATAAACCTGATTGTAAAAGTATTACCAACAGATATTGTGTTCTGTTGGTATTGTTAACTGTTAGGGTTTTAATTATAAGAGCGACGTAATCAGCGGAAGCGAAATATACCATGACTACTTGATATCGAGAAAAATAAATAAGTGCAAGATAAAGGGGACACAAAGATTTTTACGTGGAAACCCAAATCGGGAAAAAACCACGGGCGGCACAAGCACAAACGAATCCACTATGGTAGAGAGTACACCGAACGATCTCCTCCCGAGATCCAACAAAGAGAGTATTACAAAGATCTCAAACACCGAAAGAGATCCACCCGAAAGAGACATATGCTCTTAGACAACAAAACTCTCAACAAAACTCTCTTACCAATTGGAATACGAAATTTCAGAATATCTGAATACACCTCCTCCCATAGGAGGTGCCCCAAACTTGGCCACACCAAACAAGGTGAACTAGACCCACTATTTATAGGGAAAACTCCCTATAAACCTACCTTGACTCCCACTCCAATTAGATTTAGAATATAATACAATTAGGAAGCCTAACATAATAAGGAAACCTAAATAATATCCTAATACAATTAGGAAACAAATAATTGTGGGATCAAGAAACTGAGTGATTTTAGGACACTTTCCTAACAATCTCCACCTTGGACTAAAATCAACGAAAGATCCAAAATTTCTTCATCGCCAACGAACCTCTGAAAGGTAGAACTGCGATGGGTAGCCAAACCGCTGAACGGTCACAAACTGGATCCAACATAAATCTTCACAACCCCCATATCTAATCTTGCCAACGAACTTCTCGATACCAACAAACGAAGTTTCTGAATGTAGTCTTCTCATAACCGAAGCTCTTACATGAACCCTTACTCCACAAACTTGAACAACCATGGCTCTGATACCACTTGTTAGGGTTTTAATTATAAGAGTAGAATTGATCAGCAGAAGCGAAATATGAAGATGACTACTTGATATCGAGAAAAATAAATGAGTGCAAGATAAAGGGGACACAAAGATTTTTACGTGGAAACCCAAATCGGGAAAAAACCACGGGCGGCACAACCTCAAACAAATCCACTATTGGTAGAGATTACAACGAACGATCTCACCCCAAGATTAATAGAAAGAGAGTATAACAACTCACATAAACTCTCACAACTTCTCTCACCAATGGGAATACGAAATCTCAGAATATCTGAATACACCTCCTCCCACAGGAGGTGCCCCCGAAATTGGCCACACCAAACAAGGCGAACTAGACCCACTATTTATAGGGAAAACTCCCTATAAACCTACCTTGACTCCCACTCCAATTAGATTTAGAATCTAATACAATTAGGAAACCTAGCATAATAAGGAAACCTAAATAATATCCCAATACAATTAGGAAACAAATAATTGTGGGATCAAGAAACTGAGTGATTTTAGGACACTTTCCTAACATTAACTAATGTCATCAGTTTTGTTCCGTTGCTATTAGGAATTCTATACCAACAATTAATATCTGTCGGAGATACATCACATTTACCAACAAATGTAAATGTTGGTGAATGTATTTTGGAGCGCTAAAATATTCCTCACACATTTTATCTGTTGGTAATACACTTTCGACTTTATTTTAGAGACATCGTCCAACACATACATCTGTTGGTAATATAATCGGCGCAATTTCAAAACATATATATCTATTGGAATAGTGGCGATAGTCATATGTTGTTTATAAATATGTCATTACAATATATTGTACTATTGTAAATAAATATTTAATTTTAGTTACAATATCAGGAAAACCTCAAATTCTATTCATTGGATGTTCTTAATTGTAAAATACATAATTTTTAAATCTAAATGTCACATAATTAAGTTAAAAGTACGAAAATCGTATCTGCTAATATTCAAGAGTAACCTTATATATTGCGAAGATTAAAGAGTAATATTCTAAACAAAATTGAGCGCCTAAACAACGTCCACCGTCTACATTTTCATCAACGATGTATTCGTAATATTCATTGTTGCTGGCACTGTTATTGGTATCAGCATCAACATCCAAATCTTCTTCAAATAAATTGCGAAGATCTTCAAGTATCTCCTGCAAATTTGCGAAAATTCAAATTGATAACTATAACAAACATATTTATTAATGAAACCAACAGGAACCTCCCCTTGTGCTAGTAATTCAAAAATACAAATATACGGAAGATCAACCACAAGAATCTTACATAAAACAAATATATATAACTTATTATAGGAATCACATATATAACAGAATACATCACATATGTTTCTTATATTTGAGCCATCTAAGCTATATATTTTAAATCATATCAAAATATTCACCAATTTAACAAATGTAAAGTTTACACAAAAATTTCAACCAAATTTTAAACACAATGTCATGAATAATGTCTGATTTATAGAAATAATACAAATATTACATTCACATGCTGATGCTAGATCCCATTATCTAACACCATCTTTTAGTCATTTTCATAGTCACATCCCAGAAGGTAGTACTATGATAGTAGTCACTACTTAGTAATCAAGTACTATGCATAATAGCTAAATTAATCTTTTAAAATACGCTTCTGTTGTAGTAAGTTGAACATACCTAGAATTCCACATAAGGTAATAATGAATTGGCATCCATCAATTGCTTTATTTCCTTCTTTATGTCTTCCAACAAATGCTTCCACTCAAAAGATTAATATATTGTCGCTTCTTCATGCATAAGAATCAATATGTTGGCTTCTGGGCTACAAAAATGAAGATAAAATGTGTTAAAAGTATAAAATTAGGGGAATGAGCATACCTTAAAGAACTTTTTAATGAGATGGATAAACTGTGCAATAGCTGAAGCATGGCTCTTCCAATCATTTTAAGACTCATCAAGTATCGTCCATTTATTGGAAGCATCCGTTCCACCGTTAGCCCATCAAAAGTCGAGGGTTCGGTGGCAGTAGCAGTAGCACCTTGGGAACCAAACAACTGAACCCCACTTGTAATTAGCCTTATCTGATCATATCCAAGTAGGAATTTCGCGTATTTAGGTAAATTTATTGGATACCCAGAAGAAATTAGCTGCAAAATTATATGCCCAAATGCTGAAAAAGATTCATTAGAGCTCAGATTCCATAATTGAAGAAGGTTAGGTGAGAATATGGTGGTATTTGGGGGTTGTAATTGGTGAGAGCAAATTACAAAATGACCAAATCTCAAAACTAAACTTTACTTTTGTTAGTTAAAAAAAGCAATGATTCACGTTAGAATGGGATATAAATTGACTCAGTTATTCATGATGTAAGTAGTAGTACCAGTTTTTTACGCCAATAGCTATACAAAGTGAGAACAGTGAAGGTTCCTTATATCCATGTTTTTGTACTAGGACACTTTAAAGATGCTGTGAAATGAGTAATCTAACTTTTAGAACTATTCTTAGGTTCTCTGATTGCACAACTCAAATCTTTTATAATTGTTCACAATTCGGTTTGATTGATTTTTACTTAAACAAGCATATATTCTTCCTAGCAACTTCCTACACCCTCAATCAACCATGCAGAACTTCCTGGTACTCCATTATATACACTTATCATATAATTTGATTGTTCAATTCGAAAACATAAGATTTTAGTTCCACCAAATAAAAATAATGGGGGATGAAACCGACAATAAATTGAGTTTGAAGTTGCTAATAGACACAAGGACTAGTAAGGTGCTATTTGCGGAAGCTGACAAAGATTTTGTGGATTTTCTCTTCCACATCATGTTATTGCCAATTGCAACCATCATTAAACTTCTAAGGATGAATGACGACAAGATAGGTTGCCTTAGCGACCTCTACAAAAGCATCGAGACTCTGATTTCTAACTACATTCAGCCTACCTAACATGACTAAAGACGTTGTACTAAAATCATTATGTAGCAGTGGAGGTGCTTATCCAAGTTTCTTGCTGCTAAACAAAGCAATGGCCAGTCAAACTGGCACAAGAAAATTCTACACATGCACTTACTCTTCATCCCATTGGACTTATGCGAGTGATAACCTACCGCGTCTCAAATTGTAACTCTACAATGTCCCATGAGAGTAACTATATTGCTCCTAAAGGTACTTCTAGTTCCAACAATGGGTATGTCAAGGGGTTTGTGACTTATATGGTCATGGATAACTTAGAGGTCAAACCCATGTCCACCATTTCTTCATTGGCTCTTATGAGCTAGTTATGTCATAAAGCGTATCAATGACCACTCTTCATTCTTTTATACACATTGGCATTCAAGTTTCAATCAAAACTTAACCAAAACCATCTGCTGTCTTGCTAACAACCTCACAGAAATAAAACAGAACAAGATACCTAACAAGGATCAACATCGGAATTTCAGGCCACATTGGGATTCAAGTTAGGATAAAAAATCACCAAAACCATTTAGTACCTTGCTAAAAGCATCACAAAATCAAACAGAACACTATACCTAAAACCAGTATCAAGATCAAAATTCCAAGTCAGGTCAGCATTCAAGTTTGGATCAGAAATCAACCACAAAATACAAAATCAACAGGAATTCAACCAAATCCTAGAAACTCAGAAAGGGGAAAACAATTACGCGATCCCTATAAAATAAATCAATCGAGTAACACCCAATAAAAAGATGATGATAAGTTCAAGAAGTTATCGTAAAAGATGGGAAGAATGTTGAATTGTGATGGCACCAAAGCAGACAAAGAGGAACAACAACAATGGCGGGATTGAGAGCATGATTATAACAGATACAACTTTCACGATTCATGTCGAATTGAGCGAATCGAGAGCAACAATTCAACAATAATAATTGGGTAGATACACGAGTGCTTACAGACACGAGCAAATGACCCAGATCAGCTCTGCAATGGCGACCAAAGCACCACCACTGCACTCGGAAAAGAAGCAAACGACCCAGATCGTATGATCCTAGTTAGATTTTTACCAATGTAAAGGAAGAGAAGAAAGAACTGGAACAAACAAAGGTGGGCAAGAAATATGCAAAGAACCATCGACCTTCAACCGAACCACAGCAATAAACACAAAATTGAACCCAAAACAGCGTTTTCTTTCACAAACAATGAAGGCTCAGAACATAAAAGAGCTAGAGCACTGGCAGGAAGCAAATTCTGGGTAGAATCGACCTTCAGCCGAATTACACTAATAAACACAAAATTGAACCGAATTACCGCAACCGACTTACCGTGTGATGAAAATCTGGGTAGAATCGACCCTGATATCGCGCGAGGAACGACACGAACAGCAGAGAAGCAGAGGAAGAACTATAGATTAGGGTTTGAGAGAAGATTTTGTAATTTTCATCCAACGAAGAAGGAAGTATGGCGGCTTTTTGTGTGGGACGGGCGGACGGCAGTTCAAATTTTCACCCTAAGCCAAATTTAAGTTGGAGTTGGGAAGGAATGAGACATTGCGTTTAGGAGGGGCGTCAGTTTGCAATTTTTAGCCCCATTTCTCGCTTAAACATGCAGATTACTAATACCAACAGTAAATTTTATCCGTTGGTATTAGCATTATTTTACCAACAGATAATATAAGTGTTGGTACTGTTAAAATACTACCAACAGTTAATTTTTTATCTGTTGGTATTAAAATTATTTTACCAACAGATAATATTAGTGTTGGTAAATAATTAATAATACCAACATATTACTAATCTGTTGGTAAATATACACTTTTACCAACAGCTACAATATCTGTCACTGACAATCTGTTGGTGAAAGCCACTTTTTTTGTAGTGGGAGAAGAGATTGAGACCGTACTTGGAAGCGTTCGTGAAATATCAATGTTAACTAGGACTCGAGCAAACCTTCCTTTCTTTCGCGTCAGGGTATTTGGATCGACACGAATGACCTGGCCTACTGATCAGAGAATTTTCCGCAGGATAGACTCATACCAAAACTCCCAAGGAAGCCGGTATAGCCTGACCTATTGATCAACAGTAGACACTACAGTAGAATATGGATAAAAAAAAGGGTTGCCACGGTCTACAAACAAGACTAAGCCCCTTAACAAACCAAGGCCTATTGCTCCAGACATACTCTTTATCAGCCAAATTGGCAAACTTAATTAACATCCAACCCAACCCAAGGTCAATAAAGTCGACCGCACCACGAACATGCTTCCAATCTGACTTTGTTTTGGACATAATCACAGGTAAAGGAACTGACTCACCCCCAAAGTTTAGCAATTAAACATAACTGAGAGAGTTCCGCCATATCAGCATCATCCGCCAAATCCAGAACGATCAAATCATTAGTATCAGAATGGTTAGCCGGTGCAGGATCAGAAGACGGCTGGGAAGTAGTCGGTAGAATCCGATGACGATTCAGGTCCTCGGATGAACCACCTGAAGCCCTGTTAGGGTGAAAGACAGGTTGTGCTGGTGCTGGGGCACCAGGATCTGTACCAACACTTTCCACTCCGAACCGAAGTGTGTGGGCGAAAGAGGGGTGGGGGGATTCATTTGTTCTGCCCTGATGTGCAGATGGATTCTCACCCACACTAGACGTGTTGGGGCTTGGTGTGGTAGATGAAGGAGAGGCACCATTGTGATCACCGAGATTAGGATCATCGTTGGTTGACAAGGTGCCAAAAGGTAAACTTAAAATTAGCAGAAATAAAACACAGTTCATTGGAGAGACAGAGGGAATATGGCAGAGATCCCTAACAACTTTCGATCTTATATAGCACACAAGGTGTTGGATATATTTCAAGAGTATAAGACAATTATATAGCCTAAAGAATAAAGTATATTAAGCATAAGGATCATATATGAGTGAAAACGATGAGAATATGATCAACACGGGTGAAACAGGAAGCAACACGGGTCGTGTTGCCTTCCAGAGAGCAAGGAAACAAATCCTGCGCTCAACACGGGTCGTGTTGGATCAACACGGGTCGTGTTGAGCCAACACGGACCGTGTTGATTTAACACGGGTCGTGTTGAAGGCAGGAATTGTATTAATTGCTAACGGCTATATGATTTTGTGTAATTAGTGATTGATATCGTCATTAAGCACGATTATGCTGAGATTACAACAGCTATATGACTTGACTTGGTCAAGGTCATATTAAGGACATAATCTCATCATTAAGGCTCTTGATTACCCTTTGACTAGGGTATCCTAAGTGGGTGCTAATCTCCTATAAATAGGAGACATCCTAGGCTATTTGAGACACACCATTCTAAGCTAATCACAACCTCATTCTTGTCTAGACTGCAGCTATACTAGAGTGATTCAAGTGAGAATCTATTTCTTGAGTGTTACAAGAGCTAAGTTTTATCCCTTTGAACATTTACGGTCGTAAATAGTTCTTAAGGAAAGTGTGTACTAGGCCACGACTCTTAGCGTTATCCAAGCGAGTTTCCATTGTTCTATACCGTGTACTCCTTTCCTCCAACAATCTTAAGAACTATTTAGGAATGGCCTCACGTGATATGTCTAGCAACTTCCAAAAGCTAGGCGCTTTGAAGGAGTCGATTTCGGTTGGCAAAGCAAGATGCATTTCTTGCTAACAACTCTCAATGTGGCATATGTGCTCAACATTGAGATCTCTCCCAAGGTGAATCAAGAACCGTCGGCGAAGGTGACAACCGAGGAGTCTTCAAAAGAGGATGCAATTGTCAAGAGTTCCACGGGAGATGGAAGTGATGATCAAGTAAAGACGTCCGTGGAAGATGCGGAGGCTACTCGGCAAAAACTCAAGATGGAGAATGATGATTACATTTGTAGAGGATGCATTCTCAATGGGATGAGCGACACCCTCTTCGATGTGTATCAACATGTGGAGCGGCAAAGAAGCTTTGGGAGATTCTTGAAGCTAAGTACATGTCGGAAGATCGTCAGTAAGAACTTTCTTGTTAGTCAATTCATGAAATTTAAGATGGATGATAATAGGAAAATTCTAGACCAATTCCATGAGATTCAACGTATTTTAAGTAACTTCAAGCAACACAATTTGAACATGGATGAAACCATAATCGTATCCTCTATAATTGACAAGCTACCTTCTTCTTGGAATGAAACTAAAAGGGCTCATGCACCGAAAGAGGCTATGTCTCTTGAAGGTTTGGCTAACCATCTTCGGATTGAAGAGGAGTTACGCCTACAAGATGGTACCAAAGAGCAATCTAAGGTCCATATGGTGCAAGAGAGTAAGAAACAAGAATAAGAACAAGAGCCACAACAAAACTAGCAAGAGATTCAAAAGCCTAAGCAAGTTTGTTGGGAATGTGGCAAACCGGGGCACACAAAGAGAGAGTGTTACCAATGGAAAAAGAAGCATGGTCTTTTGAACAAAGATACATCTAAGGGCAAGAGTAAGGAAAAGGAACCCAATTCCTTCGTGGCCATGATTAAAGATCATATTAACATGGTATCCATTGGTTGTAATGATTGGTACATAGACTCGGGTGCGTCAAGGCATGTTTGCATTGACAAGAGTTTATTCAAGACTCTCAAACCGGCGGATGATGGTGTGAAACTTTACATGGGCAACAACCATCCGGTTAAAGTTGAAGGCATTGGGCAAGTGGAACTTGTTTTCACTTCCGGTAAAACTTTGCTTTTAAATGATGTGTATTTAGCTCCGGAAGTATGTAAGAATCTTGTATCCGGTTATCTCCTTAGCAAGTTTGGTTTTATGCAAGTTTATGATGGAGATAATTATGTACTTTCAAGGTGGGACTTTTGTAGGGAAGGGATATGCTTATGGGGAGATGTTTAAGTTGAATGCGAAAAGTAATAAAGATGGCATGATTTCCGCTTATATGCATGTGTCTACTTTGAATAAGTCTCTTCTATGGCATGCTAGATTAGGACATGTGAACTTTTCAAAATTGAAAGAAATGTCTAATCTTGATTTGATTCCTAAGTTGAATGATGACATAGAAAAGTGTAAGACATGCATGCTTAATAAAATCACCAAAAATTCATTCTCAAGTATAAAAAGAATTTCTAAATTGCTTGATTTAATTCATAGTGATTTAGGAGATTTTCATAGTACACCTTCAATAGGTGGTAAGAAGTATTATGTGACATTCATTGATGATTATTCTAGATATTGTCAAGTTTATCTTTTGAGTTCTAAAGATGAAACACTTGAAAAGTTTAGAGTTTACAAAACTAGAAGTGAACTTCAATGTGAGACCTTGATTAAAACTTTAAGATCCGATAGGGGAGGGGAATATTATGATCCAAAGTTTTTCCAAGAAACGGGCATTGTTCATGAAACAACCGCCCCGTATACACCACAACAAAATGGGGTTGCGAAAAGGAAAAATAGAACTTTAAAAGAAATGGTGAATTCTATGTTGTCAAACTTCGGTTTAAGTAATGGATTTTGGGGTGAAGCCATGTTAACGGCTTGTTATATTTTGAATAGAGTTCCATTCAAAGGGAATTCTAATTCCCCATATGAGTTATGGAACAAAAGAAAGCCAAGTCTTAAGTATTTTAAGATTTGGGGTTGTAGGGCTATTGTAAGAGTCCCGGAACCTAAGAAAAGGAAATTAGGTGAAAGAGGAATTGAGTGCATCTTTATAGGCTATGCTCAAGATAGCAAAGCTTATAGGTTTTTGGTGGTTGAGCCAAATGAGTACATTTCGGTGAATACCGTAATGGAATCAATAGATGCAATGTTTGATGAGACTAGGTTCTCTTCAATTCCTAGACCTAAAGATGTAATTCAAGATATTGTTCCTTTAATTGAGCCTCAAGATGAAAATCATGAGGGTATATCCATACATGTTGATCTTCCCACTCGTGAGGTTATTCATGATGAAGAAGATGAAAGTATTGAGTTAAGAAGGAGTAAAAGATCAAGGAAATCAAAAGACTTTGGTTCGGACTTCTATGTTTATTTAGTAGAAGGTTCAAGGGACTCAGTTGAAAGTGAGACCCTATGTATGTACAACATAAATGAGGATCCTAAAACTTTTAAAGAAGCTATGCAATCTCATGATGCTTCTTTGTGGAAAGAAGCGGTACAAGATGAGATTGATTCGATAATGGAAAACAATGTTTGGATATTGGTTGACCTTCCTCCGGGAAGTAAACCAATTACCTCTAAGTGGATTTTTAAAAGGAAAAGGAAAGTAGATGGTACCGTTGAGAGGTATAAAGCTCGGTTGGTTGTAAGGGGCTTTACTCAAAAGTACGGTATTGACTACTTTGATACATATGCGCCGGTGGCTAGGATAGTTTCAATACGTGTATTGATAGCTTTAGCTACTATTCATAAGCTAGTTATCCATCAAATAGATGTCAAAACGGCATTCTTAAATGGAGAACTAGAAGAGGAGGTGTATATGGAACAACCCGAAGGGTTTGTTGTTGAAGGTTAAGAAAAGAAAGTTTGTAAACTTATAAGGTCCTTATATGGACTTAAGCAAGCACCTAAGCAATGGCATCAAAAGTTTGATGAAGTAGTGCTTTCAAGTGGTTATAAGATCAATGAATCGGATAAGTGCATATACTCTAAGTTTGAGAATGGAAAAGGGGTGATTATATGCCTATACGTTGATAACATGTTGATCTTTGGGACCGACATGGAACAAGTTAATAAGACCAAAGAATTTCTATCCTCTAAGTTCTCGATGAAGGACATGGGTGAAGCGGATGTAATTCTTGGTATTAAAATCATTAGAAATAATGATAAGATAAGTTTATCTCAAGAGCGTTACATTGAGAAAATATTGAACAAGTTTGGAGGTAATAAGCTATATTCAGTTGTAACTCCATATGATTCAAATAAGAAACTAGAGAAAAATTTGGGTTCTCCGGTTAATCAACTTGAGTATGCTAAGTTGATTGGGAGTCTCATGTATGCTATGACAAGTACAAGGCCAGACATTGCTTATGCAATTGGCATGTTAAGTAGGTTTACAAGTAATCCGAGTAATATGCATTGGTTTGCAATTCGGAGAGTATTAAGATATTTATTGGTACTAAAGTTATCAACTCACATATAAGGAGAACCTTCGGTATTAGAAGGTTACTCGGACGTGAGTTGGATTAATAAAGGAGATTTCTCCTCTACCGGTGGATGGGTGTTCCTTTTAGGAGGTGGAGCGTTTCTTGGGGTTAAGAAACAAGCTAACATAGCGGACTCCACTATGTCTTCGGAATTAGTAGCATTATATGCGCTTGTAAGGAAGCGGAATGGTTAAGGAACTTATTATTGGAAATACCGGTGCGTATAAGCCATGGCTCTATCTCAATTCATTGTGATAGTAAGTCTACTCTAGATGTAGTATATAGTCATGTCTACAATGGCAAGTCAAGGCATATTGGTTTAAGACATGCATACATACATCAACTTATAAGGGATGGAGTAGTGACTCTAAGTTATGTCAAATCAAAAGAAAACATAGCCGATTCTTTAACTAAAGGATTGACTAAAGATTTGATAATAAGTACTTCAAAGGGGATGGGTTGTAGCTCAAAGGACTACTAATCGCAACAAAGACTCAACTTTACGAATTGGAATACCACCAATTTCTAAAGTTCAAATGAGTCTGAGTTGTTTAAATTAGTAGGAAGCATCGATTATTATCCCAAGGACAAGTGATGCTTAAAATCAGAATGACAAGAGGATGAGTATTAGTACTCTTAATAGACTTTGTGGAAAGCCTAATTACAGGGGTGGTATAATTACAAAGTCTACCTATGTAAGTGTAATGTGTGGCCGCATAAAGGAACTATAAGCTAAAGTTCCGAAACACTTATGAAGGATAAGGACACAAGGCCGGATAATAGTGTCTAAGTTTTTACACTCAAGATTTAAAATATATGTGTGTTATGAGTATAGTTGGTCAATATAAATTCAAAGTTCAAAGCTATGTCTACTTTGTGATTTAGATACAATTTTGGCTCATATACACTAATTGAAAAGTTCAAAGAGTAATCTACTTTTCATTAGGCATATGTTTTTAAGGATTCTCTGGTGATTATAAGTTAAGGTATATCTCAAATAGCGGGGGTATAATCCTCTTAAGTAAAGTTATTTCAAGGGTTTTATATACTCTTGAAATAGCGGGGGATTGTTGGATATATTTCAAGAGTATAAGACAATTATATAGCCTAAAGAATAAAGTATATTAAGCATAAGGATCATATATGAGTGAAAACGATGAGAATATGATCAACACGGGTGAAACAGGAAGCAACACGGGTCGTGTTGCCTTCCAGAGAGCAAGGAAACAAATCCTGCGCTCAACACGGGTCGTGTTGGATCAACACGGGTCGTGTTGAGCCAACACGGACCGTGTTGATTTAACACGGGTCGTGTTGAAGGCAGGAATTGTATTAATTGCTAACGGCTATATGATTTTGTGTAATTAGTGATTGATATCGTCATTAAGCACGATTATCTTTGAGATTACAACAGCTATATGACTTGACTTGGTCAAGGTCATATTAAGGACATAATCTCATCATTAAGGCTCTTGATTACCCTTTGACTAGGGTATCCTAAGTGGGTGCTAATCTCCTATAAATAGGAGACATCCTAGGCTATTTGAGACACACCATTCTAAGCTAATCACAACCTCATTCTTGTCTAGATCAGGCTATACTAGAGTGATTCAAGTGAGAATCTATTTCTTGAGTGTTACAAGAGCTAAGTTTTATCCCTTTGAACATTTACGGTATCGTAAATAGTTCTTAAGGAAAGTGTGTACTAGGCCACGACTCTTAGCGTTATCCAAGCGAGTTTCCATTGTTCTATATACCGTGTACTCCCTTTCCTCCAACACAAGGAAGGTAAACAAAATACAGTAATCAATATACTCAAAATGAATTACAGCAATTAAGAAGAGCCACCAAAGGACCGTCAAACCTGTTGGGTGGGAAGGCCAAAGATCCAACCGGCACTGTCGTCGTTCCAATGAAGTGTCACAACCAATTAGAGCATTAAATTTGCCCAAAGTTAATGCATGCAAGACGAACGGCCAGACCAATTTTGCAAACAAAGATCCC
Organism: Portulaca oleracea; assembly: GCA_029582165.1. Classification (NCBI taxonomy): domain Eukaryota; kingdom Viridiplantae; phylum Streptophyta; class Magnoliopsida; order Caryophyllales; family Portulacaceae; genus Portulaca; species Portulaca oleracea. The sequence goes on from CM055887.1 coordinate 7,115,224, forward strand.
AATTCATGGATCTTACGCATATCCATAGTCTCAGAGAGTCCAATTTGCCATTTTAATTGACAAAAAACAACAATAATTCGGCCAACCGAATAGCACCAATACCCAGACCAATCATGCGCAAGAAACGGTTGCGTCAATTGAATGCCTTCCGCAGGCTTAAAGACAAGGATAGAACAATCACAAGATTGTATTAAAGGGCGATTAAAGAAAAAGAAAAAAAAACCGCTGGATTAAAGCCACAAAAACATCGAGCAACAATAATCAATGAGATGAGATCAAGCATCAAAGAGAAAAGACAGAGGTTTGGGCGACGATTCAGCAGAGGAGGGAGATGAACCCCAAGAGGAAGCTAGGCCAAGAGTCTTACTCCATCTTCCCTCTCTCTAGAGGATTCTCTTTTCCCTTTTCCATCTTATTGTAGCTCAGTTGGTAGGGGGTGTTTGCTTAGTCGCAGGTCAAGGGTTCGACCTTCAATGGTCCCATCCTCTCGCTCTGCCTCTGAGTTAGGCGGACTTGACGGGGCCCTCATTAACAACCATTTAATTATTTATTAATTAAATAACTCGGTTTATTTAGGATATAGATTCTAGACAATAGGATCGACTTGTAATCAGATTTGGAATAAGATTCCCGATTTGAGTGGTATACTTATTAGGTGTTGGAGTATGTCTCCAAAGCTAGCCTATATATACCTACGTGATGTATATCAAGATATGCAACAATCAATCTGATCTGTATTCTCTCTCAAGAAAACCACTGACGGTTTAGGATTGACTATTCCGGTGACTCTATTCCTAGTAGCCACCGACAGTTATGTGATTATGAATGTGACAAGCTCAGACCAATGACGTGTTGTTCACTGGGGGAACAAGACTCGACAATCGGATCTCCCTTCGCACTTAAGGTATTTCCAACTCTATATATTTACCTCAATTTTTATCGAATTTATGTGTGACTAAAAATAGCTTGTATATCGAAAAAATTGAAGGGGGCGTGGCTATCTTCGGTCCACTTAGTTCCTCTTCCTTATTTCTCTATTTACCTTATTTTTCAATAGTAGACATGAGTTTTATTCATATTATATTAAATAAATAATAAATAATAAATAAATAAATAAATAAATAAATAAATAAAAATCCTACTTAATTTGATTATAGGGAAATTGGATTTTAATAATACGAACTTTTTGGCCATATAAAACTAAATAATACGAACTTTTGATTTGGTAACGTGGCGGCGGAGGTGCGACGAAAACTCAAGTTAACAATGAATTTAATTTAAACGAGAAGGGTCTTAGGAGATTTGAGTCGAAGTCGGTGGATGAGATGATCTGGATCAGAACTAAGGCAGAATACGTAGGAAAGGTTCCAAAACTGCGTCCTTTTAAACAACGTGTCCATCTTCAGCCACCTCTATGCACACTTATTAGACGTCCCCACTGCCACCTGTTCTCCTTCTAAGTTCTAACTCTCTCCTCCCATCTCATGCACTCACAATATCAACACTGTTTTTTCTATATATAGACCTATAAATTACTTACAGATGTATAGTGTTGGATCATAACTAATTAAGTTGAAGTAGAAAATAAACTAGCAAGCTAAAAGCTAAGTAAGTTAATTAAGCAATCAATGGAGACCAACGGAGGAAACTTCCCCCCGCAGAGGCAGGAGACTCAACCTGGGAAGGAATATGTCATGGATCCAACCCCACAGGTTGCCCAGTATCAATATAAGCCTGCCAACAAGCTTCAGGTATAAACTATTGCAAACATATGTATATTCTACTTTCAAGGGTGCTATTAGCTGAGAGTTTTAGCATGACAGTTAATTTTGAGCAAGTTAGGCCATGTTCTTTTATGCGGTTAGTAAAATGCGGAATTTGTGCGGTCTGGTAAAATGAGGTACGGTGAAATTATGAAAAGTGTGATATAAAATGGTATAGTAAAGTTTGTGGAAAGCGTGGTTAATGTGGTAGCTGAAGAGAGAAAATGCAAAAAGTAATTGAGAGGAGTGAGGAGAAAGATAAGTGAGGAGATATATTGGTAATGATTGTAGTAAGACACGTTAGGATAAAAGAGGGCCTATATCGTATAAAAAAAGAGGGCCTTCATTACGTGATGGATCCTTTCTCTATTGGCTTTCTAGCTAGAAAATGTAGTGAAATATTGATGCTAGTTTCTTCCCATTTGAGTTTTCCACATTGAATGGCATTTCTACTTAATTTGGTACTGTTCTTGCTTATCATTTTCGATCTTGTAATATATATGTTTCCAGAATCCTCTGTATATATATTCGTAACAAATTTTATTCCTCACAAATATTGATTATGGCCGTACTCGGTGCGCCGATGGATAGCGGTTTAGGTAAGTGGATATTAAATCTAAATTTAATAGTTGAGTCTGTTGATTAAAGTAAATTGACAGAAAATGATATGAATAATTTCCAAAAAATAATTTATGAAAGGTATTCTTTTACCAAAAAATATGAAATGTTACTTGAAACTAGTTAAAACGTTAGCTTATAAAATATTAATGTTCGTCTCATTAGAATTGTACTTGATTAAAAGCACTAGATGTTTTTTTTTTGAAACCAAATATAACAATTTCATTAATAGCAAGTCATACCACACTTACAATGAAAATCGTGATTGAACAAATGTAGATCTAAAACATAGATATGAAATTCAACTTCTAAATAACAAATATTAATCTTGTTGACGTTCGACCTCAATTTCTTGATGACTCTACATCTTTCTTCGATGATTCTCCATCTTTACCAGTGATGGAGAACCTCACAGCTCGTGCTATAGCGATTTGAAAGTTCATCTTGATCCAACATATTATATCACACTAACTGAACAAAAACTCTAGAAAGCGACTAAAAACCCTAAATAAGGGTACAAAAAACTCTTACAAAAGAAGAGACTAACTTTCTTTGTTGAACACCACCCATACATAACCTTTCATATTTCTTTTTCTTCGAAAAATGGCAGGGAAAAGTGGCACTGGTGACAGGAGGAGACTCAGGAATAGGAAGGGCAGTGTGCCATTGTTTCGTTCAAGAGGGTGCAACCGTGGCGTTCACGTACGTCAAGGGCCAAGAAGACAAGGACGCCCAAGACACCATCCGAATGCTGAAGCAAGCCAAGACGTCCGATGCCAAGGACCCCATTTGCATCGCGGCTGACTTGGGCTACGACGAAAACTGCAAGAGGGTTGTCGACGAGGTCATCAACGCCTTCGGTCAAATTGATATCCTTGTCAATAACTGTGCCGAGCAGTACGAGTGTTCCACGGTTGAGGAGATTGATGAGCACAGGCTTGATAGGGTTTTCAGGACCAACATCTTCTCCTACTTCTTCATCATTCGGTAATACTCCCTCCGTTTCATATTAATTGTCATAATTTTAACTTTCACGGTCTTCAATGTCACTCTTTGATTGATAATTTCTTACATAATATGTTATTAATAACTGTAATATTATACTTTTATGATAGTATTTTTCATTACAAATTTAATGGTGGTAACTTTATATAGCAACTCATTGTATATATTGAGAAATTTATGGTCAAAATTTTTGAAATTTAATTGTACAATTTTCAAAAACGACAGTTAATATGGAACGATGGAGTAATGCCTTCGTTATCCATCAGTGGAGTGCTTCCTTGGCATATTTTTTTGAGAAAAATAAGTCAATTTTTTTTTTAATTGACCTTTTGTTTTTGTGTGTTTGGTTGTGCTGTTGAACACCAGTTGATTTTTCAAATTGATCATCTTTTTTTGTGTTCTTGGTCGCGAAAGTTTTCCATGTGAACTCATATTTTACTAAAATTTCTAAAATAACACTCAAGTTAAGGGTAGTTTGAACATTTCAAGTGAAAATCAGTTGATTCTTTCTTTTGGACGTTTGATTGTGCTCTTGAAAACCGGTTAATTTGTCTAATTGATCCAACCCATCTTTTTGTGTGTTTGATTGCGAAACTTTTTCCATGTGACCTCAAAATTTCACTAAAATCTCCAAAATAAACCCAAGTTGAGGGTAACGTTATCAAGATTCTATCAGTCGCACCCTAAGCTTAGGTACCATGCATGTAAATCTAAGAATGACTCACATTTGGTGCAGTGAAAGCTCAATTGCCTCAAATTGTTTGAAACGTTCCCACCTTTAGCTGCAACTAATTTGACATAATTATACGTTTTTTTTTTTTTTTGATAATTGTTGGTCAATAGCCCAAATTCCTTCACCATAAAAACAGGAAAATAACATAAAAGTACACGTACAGGCATGCACTGAAGCATTTGAGGGAGGGGAGCAGCATAATCAACACAACATCAATCACTGCATACAAAGGGCATCCCAAGTTGCTGGACTACACCTCCACAAAAGGGGCCATCGTGAGCTTTACTCGAGGGCTGGCTCTCCAACTCGTGGACAAGGGCATTCGGGTCAACGGGGTCGCCCCCGGGCCCGTCTGGACCCCCCTGATCCCGGCTTCGTTCACTGAGGATGAGGTCAAGAGCTTCGGGTCCGAGGTCCCAATGAAGAGGGCGGCCCAGCCGAGCGAGGTTGCCCCTTGCTATGTCTTCCTGGCTAGCAATGCCGACTCTTCTTACATTTCCGGCCAGGTCCTCCATCCTAACGGTAACTAAACCGAACCTACACTTCAACTCGAGTTCGTTCAATTCGGTCCATGTTTGTGACTTCTGATAACTTGTTTAATATGGGGCCATTGGTGTGTTTTCGCAGGTGGAGCAATCATAAACGGGTAGAACTTGTGCAAGAGTTACTACGGTGGTTGGTTTTCTCTGGGTTTTGGGTACTGGAAATATCGAAAATGCAAATGTATGGAGCACTGTGTGTGTATGAAGTTTAACTCTGCTTGTCGAGTTGTTTGGGTGTCTTATGGAACTTTGTAGCAACAATGTGCATGAATGAAAATAAAAGCGTTTGCTTATGCTTGTCCAATGTCTGTGAACCATCCTATGACATTCTAAATAGAACAATGTGACTGCACTCTGTGACATGGGAAGACATTCAACAAGACTTTCTGTTGTTTAGATGTCTATAATTATCCCAACTCAAATTGATTTATTTTTAACACTTATTTTTCAGCATTTGCTTAAATTTATCCAGCTTTACTTTATTCAGTACTAATTTACTGATTTATTTTTAATAATTATATTTTCGGTGCTTAAAGAACAAACTAATAATATAAAAATCAAAACCTGGCATTAATTATAACTAGCTAGAACAATACAGTGTCCTATGAAAGGGCACCTTTTTTCTGTCTGGAACCGGTGGATATTAGTTTCTGAACGGTACATAGCGTTGGTAAATTTGGTTCAACGAGAAATTTATGATCAGACTTTATTTTTATTTGAGTCAAATCGGGTCAAATAATTTGGATGGAGGTAAATTCAAGTTAGAATTGGGTTTGGACAATAGAAAAAAGAGAAATATTATATCCGAATATTCGGTCAATATAAAAATTTTGGACAAAAAATCTATGTCTGGACCGATGATAATTTAGAGAATTTATGGAAATTTACTCACATTTATTCCAACTCATATTCATATTTGTCCTCTTCTGAACTTGGAGGCAAGTGATTTATATTGATTACACAACTTGAAGGCAAGTGATATACTGCTAAAACAAGGCTTGACAAAACAAAATGGCCGAGATGGTGTATCAGATGAATTAAAGGAGCATATGGAACTTAAGCTGGCTGCATTCATGTACAAAAATCAAATGGTACAGAGTACAGAAGAATTTATGACTAACACTGATAGGCTCGAAAATCAGTTTAGTTTGAACACTTGCAATGGTCCATGCTTGGGAGCTTATACTGCTCAACCTTAGGTAGCACCATTGAAGCACACCTCCACTCCATTTCCGCCTATCCCAGCAATGAAACATTGGAACCCGCAGGATTCCAACTCTGCAACCACCTTGTCCACCACTATATTTGATAGAACTGAAAGAATTTCCAGGTTAAGGGAACATAAGAACACCTAATCATGAGATCCTAAACTAACCAAATTTTGCATATTATTATCAAGAAAATCGGATCGTAATCCACTGTATTTTGGGCCTTGGGATCGTGGAAAGCCGAACTTTAAATTTGAATCACAATAAGCCAAATTGTGAAACTATTAAACTACATAGCACCGCCACTGAGTTGGGTGAAACCAACTCGATAGATTGTCATAGTTTGGTGTACCATGATCTAATGGTTAAATGTTTGGACTACTGCAGATCTGCAATCAAATTTGTCATATTGTGTTGTACTAAACTCCAACTCATGAAATGTTAAGACTATTGGAGTCCAATCTGTCATACTTTGGTTTTACCCAATTCGGTGGCGGTGTAGTATAGTCCAATAATTTCACAATTCAGCTTACTGTTACACAATGTTAACATTCGGCTTACCACGATCTAAAGGCTTAAAGTACGGTGCATTACGATCCAATTTTCCCTTAATTCAAGCCAAAAGAATTGAAGGAAAAGCGAAAGGATACGTGTTGGCAACAATGTGAGCACACATCCTCCTCCACCAGCTCCGGTGAGCTTGGAAGATAGCTTGTATTTGAGTGTTGTTTGAAGGACGGTCTCTATTGAAGCATGGCTTACACCCATACACTGTAGCAAACCTTGGTTCATCTCCATGAGTCCTTCCAACTTTTCTTCTTTCTCGGTTACTGTTATATCATCATTGGCTGGTGACTGGATGATAATGGATAATTCCTTGCTGATTGAGTCCACAGCATCGAAAACAGAAGCCATAGAATCAGGGTGCCGGAGTTTCCTCTCGGAGACACCAGCAACTAGTGCTTTAGTGTTCCGCCCGACCCTAGTGTTTGTTATTAGCATTCTTATTGGCAGATTTGACTTGAGCCGTGACAGTTCCCCTGATCTGAACTTTATCATATTTCCTGAAACATGGACTTTGTTAGAAGATCATATTCATCCTGCATCAGAATTATCATTACGGTCTGGCTTAATTAGGTTGTCGAAATTACTGAAGTACGCTATAAACCAACAAAGATTTTGATGCAAGGAGAGGCATTGATGCACTGCTCACACTGGATGAGTTTTGTCTGACCCGAAAAACACCAGGTACATTCACAGAATTTTCAGCCGAATTTTACAATGACAGAATTGACAGAAAATTTGGACACAGTAGTTATCACACTTGTATTGTCCAAACCCAATTCTGACCCAAAGTTATGTCTGTTTGAATTGCATGACCTAGTTTAATAAAAAAAAAAAGGGGGTAACAGTCATCATTTTCTCGTCCAAGTTTCAACATCGACTAATTTGACCAACACAAACTTCACCCAGACCCAACTTTTTTCCGCCACTACCAAAGACAAATTCACCCACTGACCATAATCAGCAACTTTCTAAGGCACACTGTGTCCAGCTCAAAAACAGGAGGTTCAAATGGGAGGTCCCAACCTACTAGAACTTGAGACTGAGTTCAATGCCACAATTAAACTGTCCTATAAAACTAGATGCAAAACATACCGTAGGTGCTGACTGTGTTGTCAATGCCAGATGGCTTGCCATGGATGATCTTTTCTCCTTCCAAGGCCCATTTATTCACCAGTTCGAGCCCATCTTCCCCATACGCTACCCAACCCTCTTGGCTGTAATCAAGGCCAGCGCTTGCTGTCAATGCAAGCAGGGCACCTGAAAGCGACACACAAAACGCAGCAGATGAACCCAACCCTGAGCCAAGAGGAAGCTCAGACGTCACTGTCACTGTAGCAGGTTTGTACCTGACATGTCAAAATACAAAGTCAAACATAAATCTAAATTGAAATCCAAACTCATTGTTGAGTATGAAACCCTTCTTGGGCCTTAAAACAAAGCTTAAGCTTTAGTTGCGATGGTTTCACACAGTATCAAACTCATTCTGAATGAGGGGTCTTAAATTCAAATGTCAGCAGCCCGCATGTTTATTTGCGTGTTGCATCCACGTTTCAAACCCAAAGGGGACATTCACGTGAGGAGGCGCATTAGAGTATAAAAGCATTCATGGGCCTTTAACCATCAGCTTAAGCTTTTGGTCAAGACGGGGGTTCACATTCATAATCATACCCACTAAGTCTCCCCTAGATAGTGCTTCTCTGGGGTTGAAAGGGTTGATCAAAAGAAGCTAATCCCGGATATAATTAAGAGGAAGAATCAGGGAGACTATGGAAATCACAAGCACATTTTGAGTGAGATGAAAAACTTACCCTTGGATGGCTGTATATAGCCAGAGAAAGGCAGAAACTCCAGAAGCCAGTGCAATTTTTGCCTCGGGGATATTTAGGGAGCTAACAAGAGAAGCTATCGACCGAAGCAACTCTATTGTGCAAGTTTTGGGTGTTGAAGGGATAGGAGCCTCAAAATCTGGTAGAACTTCCTTAATTCTTTCAATGGGCCAGGAAAATTCTAGCGCCATATCCTTGAGGTTGAGCTTTAGCACATTCTCGTTATCTGTATTAAAAGATCAACGTGGAAGTTAATTCCATTGATTCAGCTTACTAGAGATTGATTGATTGAGAAATCGGCGAATGAAACAAATTACTTCCTCCGTTCCATATTAATTGTCGTTTGTGGAAATCGTGCACTCAAATTTCAAAAATTTTGACCATAAATTCCTCAATATACAATGAACTGCTATGTAAAATTATCATCATTAAATTCGTAACGAAAAATACTATCATAAAAATATAGTATTGCTATTGTTAATATCATATTATATAATAAATATTATAATCAAAAAGTAACATTATTAGAGATATAAAAGTCAAAATTATGACAATAAATATGTACAGAGTATCACAAAAGCAGCTGAGAAATCAGTCCTGAGTACACAAATAGATTCCAAGAACCCTAACGCCGGAAACTTCAATTCCCCACCAAAATCTCAACAGAAGATAAAATGGTGGTGCAAAAACCATCACAATCCAAATTTACAACTGCATTGCGAAATTTACGATTAATTTCTCAACCAAAACCCGAAGATTTGTAACCAATGCAAGAAAGCAGCAAATAATGCTAGACTACAGTCTGTTTTAGGCTAAATCCGAATATCAAATCGGGATCAACAATAATAAATCCACACTTTGAATTGAATCAAAGCATAGAGATGGATAGAGAGGAACCTGAGGAGAAAATGAGAGAGACGGAGGTGTGGAGATTGATGGAGGCAGCGACGGCGGTGGCGCCATGGACGACGGCGTGTTCGCCGGAAAGTATGATCTTGCCGGGAGCTCTGGCTCTGACCTCCATGGCCTAATGTAGAAGATCGGCTCTCGAAGATTTTGATGCTTGTTTGTTTTGCGTGTCCTCACTCCTCAGGGATTCCTTGTCATTTGATCGGATTCTTTCAACTGTGATGTGATCGATGATACACCAACGACGAACTAACCCTTCACCAATGCCAAATTGTTTGTCTATCTCATTTCTCAAGTACTCCCTACATTTGTATTTATTTGTATTAAAATTTTGATTGTTAATATCTTACTTTATATAATGATCCATCAATGAAAAATACTATTAAAAAAATATAATATTATATTTTTTATACAAATTTTATGTAAAAAATTATTGATTGAAGATTTGACATTGAAAACCGTAAATGACAAATAAAAATGAATGGAGGGAGTACATATTATATTCGCCTGGGGTATGTGTTCCAAATAAATATGAATGGGCAATTATGTTATTATAAGTGAACAATGAGTAGAAATGAGTAAATAATTATATTTTTTTTATGGGAGAATAATTATATTATTGAGGATGAGTACTGATCATATTTAGAGCACATAATTTAGGAGTATGTAATAAATTGAATCATTTCTCATGCCTGCATTTTATGTTCCTCCCCACTTTTATATTAATTGTCGTTTATGTCATTAATTTCTTAACACACACAATATTTTACAATTTGAAAGTATTAGCATTAGATTCATAACGAAAAATGTAATCATAAAAATAAAATGTTATAATTTTTTGATAAACTATGCTATAATAAACTCTTAGTCAAAGAGGGACATTTTGACAATTAATATAAAACAGAAAGAGCATAGTACAAAGTATAGCCATTTTTTAATTTAACATTTGAATTAATTTTTTCGTTTCAAATTATATATTATTTTATAATCTTACATATTAATTACTATTTTTCTTTATTTTATTGATTCAAATTTGTTACATGAAATAATAAAATTAATTTTAATTATAAATATTAATATCATTGTCCTACTCCCTCCTTCCCAAATTATCTGTCACTTTAACTAATTTTCTTTTTTCCCATAATATCTGTCACTTTATATTTCCAATAGCATATTAATTACTAATTACATCTTTTTCATTCATTTTTTTCACATTTTTCCTTTTTTATTCACTATTTTATTCAACATTTCCACATTTTCAATGCACAAAATTAATGTAATTGGGAAGTTTTTTTGGTCTTTTAAATTATGTCCCAAGTGACACTTAAATTGGGAAGGAGAGAGTATTAAACTGTTACATAAATTTTTGTAACATTAATTTTTGTTTTTCTCCCAGTTCTCGTATACATCAATTAATCTGTTCAATATGCTCAATTTGTTTACCTATTTTACAGGTTTGTTTTATTTTTCAGATGTTAATGCCCGTTTTATATAGAGGTTAGAAATTAGGCTTAAAATTAATGCAAGCAAAGAAAATGGCAAGTGTAATCACGTGAGCTAAGGAGCATTTTTCTTGGAGAAAAACCAGTGGAATAAGCTCCAAGCGCAGGTTGCCGTTGTCCTCGTGTGGCGCGGGTTGCTTACGGTCCACATCTCAAAAACATCCTGACATTTTTTTTGAAAAATAAGAATTCGCCTGATCGATTAAGTTGCAATTTATTATATACTCTTAGAGCACGTGCTCCAAATATGGTTATTATTTATTCTCAATAGCATAATTGTTCACTCATACCTACTCGCTATTCACTCTCAATAACATAATTGTTCAATTCTACTCCAACAATTTTATGGACAAACACGCACGTTGAAACCTCAGACCTATCAGAACAAGCATGAATTTACAAGTTGGATTTCTCAGCGACATCGACAAGTTCCTTGACAGTAGCGCTGAGAGCCTCAACAACATTGAGTAAGAACATATCTGAACCATGTTTAGCCAACAAAGACACTGACACAGGAAGATTATCATACATTCCCAGTGGTATATTCACCTGCTAGCAATGAATTTCAAAACCAAAACAACCATTCAGTAATGACAGGTTAAATGATCGAACGCTGTTTAGTGAAAACAGAATGGGTAGATTTGGTGCATTACCTGGCAAAACCCGGATACTCCAGCAATGGAGAGTAAACCGAAAGCTCTGGCCCGGAAACTCTCCAATGCGGTTGGATCGGTCTGCAGTTTAGGCGGTGGACCTGGAACTGTGGGGATTACCAAGATCCCAGAATCCTGCCACAAAGTATACATCAGCCGGTGTTGAGAAAAACAAAACAACGTCCCCCTGTATAGTCCCACTAATGAGGGATTTGAGGAGACCCGGATGTCAGCAATCTTCCCATGCACACGAGTGCATGAAGAGGCTGATTCCGGCTGGCCCAAAAGAAGACCCTTGAAAAGGGACCAATTCGGAAAACCAAAATGGCAAAACTGCTTGAAAACCAAAGGAACAAGAGGAGACGGGAGATCCGCCAAGCATTGACCCAAAAAAACACACACACACACACACACGCACAATCTGGGAGCGTTTGGTGGCCAATTTGGAAAAATTTGTCAACTTTTCCAAGTCAACCGGATTTTCACATGTTTGGTTGAAGTTAAAGGGTGGAAAAACTTTGTGCGGGCTCATTATTTCACACTCAAACTCAGTTAAAATTTCGGACAGGTATAGGGATGAAACTTTTTCCTGGGATTCTACCAAACTCCCCCTCAATTCACGAGTCAGTATTGGAATCAAAGATGCACATTACCACAAGAAGAGAAGTGAGAGCAGCCCGTAGCTCTGTCTTGATAGAACGACAGATGTCTATGTTATCGTCCGTGACTCTAACAGCTTCCCAGACTCGCTCAGCTATCCCTGGACCCAAGTTAGGTTTTACAGAAGTGACCCACTCTCCATGGTTCATCTTGAATTCATATCTATGCTTCACAGTTCACATGCAACTCGTCAGCTTCATAAGAGTGGGATTTCATAAGTTTGGACGGAAGATTTACAGTCTTTACCTTTGTAGCAGCCGCATTGCAGTTGAAAGGGCTACCAAAGACGGTATATTGTACTCCTTGCTGTCACCTCCTTGGCTCATGAAATGTGCTAAACTTGGAACATTATCCTTTACATAGTCTCCCAATGTCATATGTCTTATCGCCCCACCTATTATCATGTGCAGAGCAATAGATACCAAATGATGAGAAAGAAACAGATTGTGTGGGCCTTACCTTAATCACAGTGACATTAGAGACTAATTAAACGAACTCAGAAGATAGATTATTGTAACATTTGAACCTACTTACCTCCATACAATTTCTCCACCAATTTGAGAACAACTTGTCTTACTCTATCTATTGGAATGCTTAGAAGCTTGAAACAGTCTTCGGGAATAATTATCTGACTAGGGCTCAATTGGACATCAAGGGGTGGTAGCAGTACATTCCCTATTCTTTTCAAGAGTGTTGGATCCCTGGCAAACCATCCTGAAACATATCCTTGAGTAAAAGTGTTGCAACATGGCGTATAAATCATGCCAAGTTCCGCTTTTCACCAAACATAACAAAGAAACGTAACAGAACAACCCGTTGGTACGACCTAGTGTGTCTGAGGAGATCCATTAATTACTAAATCAGGCAATAGCAATAGGTATAATTAACAAATGATTAACAAGGCTTGATATGTGATACATCAATTATGCAGTTTCAGTAATTGATCTTCTAACTTTACCAACTGTATCAAAGCTTTGTGCCATAGGAATAACACCGTCAACAGATACAACGCCATGCGAAGGCCGAATTCCATAGATGTTGCAGAATGCTGATGGGACTCTTACACTTCCACCAGTGTCGGTACCTAATAATATGAGAGATGATTTAATTTCAAGATTATCACGGCGACAAAATCCACCTCAAACTTTCACTTGTACGGAAAAATCACACACCCAGGGAAAAATCCACAAGGTTAGCACCAACTGCAACAGCAGATCCACTGGAGGATCCTCCAGGAACTCGATCTGGTGCACATGGGTTTCTCGGAGTCCCGTAATGTGCGTTTTCACCATTTATGCTACAAAGAAATAGTAACAATAAATTTAGAATCATACAATGGGACTTCCAGTAATTAAAAACCAAACAGCAAACCAAAAGGACAGCAAAATCATCATAGGAACTTGAACTTTTTTTTCTCGGTAATTTGTACAGAATGGAAAGTGGGTCATCGTTATTCTTCAGGTTCAATCCAAACAAACAATAGAAGGATACTCAAACGCAAATAACAACTCCAAGTGCTACATAGGAGCGGTAGGAGTCCATCCCTCTATACGAAGTTGATGTGTAGATTCTAGAATATAGGCACACATCAAAACATCTTATTAGACAAATGCAGGGCAAAGTTCATAGAGTACATTTGACAATACTTTAACATATCATGCGAGAATCACCAAGATAATACACTTCAGAATGCAGAACGATGTTTCAAGATATGGGAGGCGGAACATTTCAACCTGAATCAACCATGATACTGAGTCTAGAATTCATAGCAGGATAATAAGCTTGCACGAATTAGGAAGTTCCTTTAGCTTATAAGCTCCTTGATCATAAGACTGTTTAAGCACCGAAGGACTTCCACTTCCTTTCAACTATTCAAGGAAAAATTTAGATATGAGACTATTTTGTTAAAAAACCACAACTAGAGCATAACCATTTCGATGTCACGGAATTGAACCATGATTCAACAAATAATGCACTTTACTAAATTGCTTATTGTATGGAAAAGTGGAAACCATAGTTACGGGGAACGCTACATAAGTCTGCAACCCACATTCCGCGAACAAGCGTTCCGAAGTGAAAACTAGGCTAAATTTGTGTTAAATTAGTGACCTGCGTTCTGGGACTAATGACTCGGGAAGCGCTCCCGGTAACTATGGTGGAAACTCAATATATCCTTATATATCCGCTATGAATTACAGTGACCCAGATCAAAGATTCACTGGGTTGCTTCACTATCTGTTCTGTATGATTAACACACATGATTAAACAGAAACAATCTCTGTACAATGACTGACCATGATCATTAGTATAAGCAACAAAGTTTAGAGCATTCAGTCTCAATTCATAAGGCAAATAATCAGAAACCAAAACCCAAAAGACAAACCTGTATGCCATTTCATCCATAACAGTCCTACCAACACAAGTAGCCCCAGCCCTCAAGAGGGCCATCACCACAGGAGCAGTGGATGTGGCTGGTGGGTGAGTTCTTCCCCAATCAGGGTTCCCAAATCCAGTCACATACCCTTCCACATCAAATCTGCCCTTCCAAAATCAAAACATATAATGTGAATAGCAAAATTTAAATATGGGATTGTAGAGTTATTCCCAGAATCGATCAAAATGGGATGGCAAACTGTAAGAGAGCAAACTACGAGGGTACTTACATCTCTTTGATAGCAAAAGTGAGGCCATTTAAGGGGAGTTTATCAGAAGAAGATGTGGGTGGGAGAGGTTGTAGAGTGAATTTCTCCATGAAAGCTCCATAATCTGACTCCATTTCTATCTATTCTCGCTCTCCCTTCTGTGTGTCGGGATGAGGAGTTGCTCGTCAGTGAAGTAGCGGACAAGTACCCAGCGTATGACTTATGATATTGCCATGAGCCATCGGTCTATCATTCGTTTGCATGTACTTCTATCCGACTATCCCCCATTTCTGTTATCTCCCACTTTCGGCCTTTGGGCTTTGGCTAATGCCAAGACTTTTTTTTTTTTTTGGACGGGTGGATTTTAAAAAGGAAAATTGGATTTTAATAAGCTAAATTGTGGGGTTGGGATAAATCGATCAGTTTCAATTTTAACAATGTATCCGATGACTATCAAAAAATTACTTAGAGGTACCCTAACTTTTGAAGAAACAATTTTTAGTGCACTTTAAAACTAATTTTGCAGACTTACTTTTAGGATTAGAAATTACTTAGATGAATTTCCTGAAACTCCGATTGATTCAAGTCATTTTCGTCCACAAAAACAAAGGCATTTTGCACACAAAACACTTAATCAATTTTCCGCCTAAAACTCACCGGTGAATTCAAATCATTGGCTGGAAATTCACCAAATTATTTCTAATTCTAAAAGTTAGGGTACCCCAAAATTAGTTTTTAAAAGTTGGGGTACCAGAAAAACATTTCACCAAAAATTAGGGTACCCCTTAGTAATTTTTTGGATGACTATAATTCAATATGTAATAGTTTGGATTACTATAATAAAATATATAATAATTTCAATTACTGTAATTTAATATATGATAATTTCGATTACTACAAACCACCGAATTAACTCGGTCATAGTACAATCAAATCCTAAGTTTCAAAATTTTAGTTTATTGTGATACAATTTTAAAATCGAAATTACCATTGTGCCAATTCGTATAGTTTGACTTATTACAATCAGATGCTCCTTTAAGAAATACGAATTTGGCTGAGTTGGGTCATGATGGGCAGTGAATCTTATGTAAAACATGAAGAAAAAGATTGAAAAATTCTGAACCTCAAAGTTGGGCCTCTTTTCTTTCTTTTGGTCGATGGTCAGGCGGTGTTTTGGTGGGCTTAGGTCTCTTTGGGGCGTCCCATGTTGGTTGCTCGTTTTTCTGGAGGTCGTTGGACGAGTCCAGTGGTGGTTGATATCAATGCTCCCGCCTCAAGATCTTGTGCTGTAAGTGCTTTTCAGTTTCTAGGGGTTCTATGCTTATCTTGTCTTGTTTTGTCCTCGGTTGGATTTTTTTTGGTAACCTGGGGTTGTCAGTATCATATTTCCTTCTCTTATCTCAAGAAGTTCTGAGCTTAAGGCTGAGTTGTTTTCCATTGTTGACTCTCTTAATTTTGAGGATTGTCTTGAGGGTGGTCTTAGTGGTGTGTCGGCAGTGGTTGCTGTTTCTAGGGCTAGTGAGATTGTGTGTGTTCTTAAGGAATTCTTGGGGTTGTGTGAGGTGGTTGAATCCCCCGGTTCTGGTGTTGTGTCGTCTGATGCCGCTGTGGTGAGTGGTGAGGTTGGTCAGCCTGTTTCTATCTCCCTTTTTGTTGATAACATGCCAGTTGGGGTTGACAATTTGAGTTTGAAGAACCTTTTTGCTGACTTTGGGTTCATTTTTTATGCTTACATCCCTCAGAAGTTGGGTAGGAATGGGAAGAGGTTCGGTTTTGTTCGTTTGGCGGACAAGCACGTGGGTTTGAATGCTATTCGTGGTCTTAATGGGAGGTGTTTTAATGGCTCTGTGTTAGCTGTTTCGTGGGAAAAATTTAGTAAGAAGCTGAGCTCTAAACGTATCAAGTGGATTTGGGTTCCCAAATCTAAGCAGAGGGTTGATTCTAGTGTCCCGGCCGACTCCGAGCGAACTTTTTCAAGCCCCTTCATTGCAAACTTGAGTCAACCTAAAGTTGGTGTTGGTGTTGGTGTTGGTGCTCCTGAGTCTTTTGTTTGTCTTTCACCTCCTACGCGATCGTTCAAGGATGTGTTGGTTAGTCTTGCTCCAAATGACAGTGAAGACACAGTGTCGGTCCTTTCAGTGCCTGATTTTTCTTCGGATATGGAGGATTCTATCTTAGTGCGATCAAAAATCGGTGCTAGGAGTAGCCGGAGAGGCAAGGCCGTGTTGAAATCTAAATGGAGGCTGGTTTTGGAAGCCTCTTGGAAGGCTAAGTTGACTATTTTTGATGCGCCACGGAAGTTAAAGGACACTGTTAGTATTGACGAGGTGCTTGCTCGAAACAAGGCTTTGGTGAGAGAGGTTGGTAGGCAAAAGGTTTTATCGACCAAGAAGAAGTGATTGGTTATGTTTGGCTGGCTTCGTAGCTGTTGATTTTCTTATTTTTTGGTTGTATCTTCTTGTTGTTGTTATTTTTCTTGCTGTTGGTTTGTTTTTCGCTATTTTCACTGTTTTCTGCGGATCTTTGTAGCATCTTTGATGTTTCTAACCTTTATGGCTTCCAACTATCGGAAAAAAAAAGTTGGGCCTCTTATTGTCTTCTTCGCAAGGCCTCTATTCATCCCAACTCTCAGCCTCAGAATAAAATGGAGCGCATCTGTTTTTGAACTTGCGCCTTTCTTTCAAGTTTCATCTTTGAATTCTGGAACCATTCGAATTATTGTACTACTACTCCCTTCAGTACTTTGATTTTGTCATCCCTCTTCTCGAAAATCAACATTCAATGTCCAAAGACAACGAAAATCAAAGATGCAACAACTGGTTCAATCAAGTCCCCTGATCACCACCATTAAACCTTATCCACAACCTTCAATCTTTCCGACCCACAAAATCCCACCTAAAACCCATAATTTCAGTAAAATGGAGTAAAAAACGATCTGGGTCAGTGTCGCAAAGATCTCACAAGCTTGTCATCAGTTCAATCGCATTCGTCGCTTCTAATCAGAAGATTCTTATTGAGCCGTTGGATTCGCTGGTAGGGATGGCAATGAGGCGGGGAATCCCCGAATCCGCTGGGGCCTCGCCCCGCTCTGGGGAAAAATCTCCACCCCCACTGGGGACGGGGACGGGGACGGGGACGATTTGTCAAAATCCGCTCAGGGACGCGGCGGGGATGGGGACAAAATTTTCCCCATCCCCGTCCCCGAAAATTTTAAAATTATTAAATAATCTTTATTCTAATTCAATATATATATTAATAGCAAGGATAAAGTAGTAATTTTCAAATTTGTAGTAAAAAACCTTAACAGTTGTTGATGTATTATTGTTTGATTTTGATGTATTATTGTTTGAGCAAGTTAAATACGTTGTATTTTGAATAGGTTAAAAATCAGGTCCGATTAAAAACGTGGTCCGATTAAAATTTGGTTAGATTTTGGATAGCTTTAAAAAATCCCCGTTGGGGATGAGGAATCCGCGAGGATGGGGATGGGGCAAGAATCATTCCCCAAAGCGGGGATGGAGACGGGGATGGGGACGAGTTTTGGGAGCGGGGATGGGGACGGGATATACTCCCCCATCCCCGATCCGCCCCGTTGCCATCCCTATTCACTGGTGAGAGAGTCTGGGTCGAATCAGTCGGTGGTGGTGGCAGAGGAAATGGCGGGATATTCCGGTTCATGCGTGGTGGTGGTGGTGGACCTGGTGGTGGTGGCGGAGGAGGAGGAGGACCAAGAAGAAGAAGCAAGAGAGAGAAAATAGGGATTTAGGTATAAATGGTGATTTCATCTGCATTGGTTTTGTGGGTTGTTGTAGAGAGAGAGAGAAACATAGTGATTCTTTCTTCTGAGTTTTGTTTTTGTTGGGTGTTTGCGCTCTTACTGTTTTCTGCTTGATGGA
The DNA here is from genome assembly GCA_029582165.1 of Portulaca oleracea. Taxonomy (NCBI): domain Eukaryota; kingdom Viridiplantae; phylum Streptophyta; class Magnoliopsida; order Caryophyllales; family Portulacaceae; genus Portulaca; species Portulaca oleracea. Next base: position 7,133,748 of record CM055887.1, read on the forward strand.
GGTGTGGAGAAGAGAGATTAGAGGTTGGGTTTTGGGGTTTTGCTCTGGAGCTGCATTGATGGGTTTAGGTTTAGGGTTGTGGAATAGTGAGTTTTTTGACATTAATTGATGGGATTAGGGTTAAACATTTTACTCGTTTTGTGGGCAATGCAAAGAAGAAAAGGAAAAATAGAAGATGTATTTGAATGAGAAAGGATGAAAGCTGCAATTTTTTAGTTGGTCTTGTTTGACAAATTTTTCTCTGTTTTTGACAGGATTAACTGTCAGGAACATTCTTGATCACCCCATTTGTTCCGTGGTTTGATTGTAAATTTGTCATTGGCATCATGTTCAAGTGAACTTTATGAAGCCATTGTTGATGACGCGACGAGCTCTGAGAGCATATACAGCGCATGGGAACGGTGCATTGGAACTTGTGCATAAAGTAGCGTTTTTGTACAGCAAGGAACGAATTGTTTGGGAACTCATTCTTGACACATGAGTTCCTACACTTCACCCTCTTTTTATAATTTTTTTTTTATATTTTATGGTGGTACCCACTTATTTTCTTTTTTTTTAATTGTTGTGGTGGGACCCACTTATTTTATTATCTCTTCCCACCCTTTTTCTATTTTTAACATTTATGATGAGATCAACTTATTTTAATAAAATATATAAAAAAATATTAATAGCAAATGTAATTTGAATCTTTTTCAAAAATATTTTTTTCACTCGATTCGGACGAAGTTAAATTTGGACGAAACTAAATTGGGGTCAAAATTTGTTTCGGACAATAGAAAAAAGAGAAATATTTTGTCCGAATGATCGGTCAATGTTACAATCCAGTTCGAATCAAAGCATATTTTTCGAGTCATATTAAAATTGGATTCGTATAAAAGAAAAAAAATAAATATTGTGTCTCCATATTTGGGTAATTTGATAAATGGATTCCACAAATAAATATTTAAGATAAGTGGATTCCATAAATAAATATTTTAATGTAAAAAGTAGGAATGAGTTCCTATTGTTGTAAAAAAACAAATGAAATGAAGTTCCAAAAAGTATGAATGATGAATGATGTGGAATGGGAGGACTACTAATTTCATTTCAATGGTCTGAAATTACGCCAAGAAGTTGGAAACTCAGGACCATCACTTATATCAGCTTTGTTATTGTTAGGAAAGTGTCCTAAAATCACTCAGTTTCTTGATCCCACAATTATTTGTTTCCTAATTGTATTAGGATATTATTTAGGTTTTCTTATTATGTTAGGTTTCCTAATTGTATTAGATTTTAAATCTAATTGGAGTGGGAGTCAAGGTAGGTTTATAGGGAGTTTTCCCTATAAATAGTGGGTCTAGTTCACCTTGTTCGGTGTGGCCAATTTCGAGGGCACCTCCTGTGGGAGGAGGTGTATTCAGATATTCTGAGATTTCGTATTCCCATTGGTGAGAGAAGTTGTGAGAGTTTATGTGAGTTGTTATACTCTCTTTCTATTGATCTCGGGGTGAGATCGTTCGTTGTAATCTCTACCAATAGTGGATTTGTTTGAGGTTGTGCCGCCCGTGGTTTTTTCCCGATTTGGGTTTCCACGTAAAAATCTTTGTGTCCCCTTTATCTTGCACTAAATTAATTTTTCTCGATATCAAGTAGTCATCTTATTTTCGCTTCCGCTGGTCAAAAACCCTAACAAGTGGTATCAGAGTCATGGTTGTTCAAGTTTGTGGAGTTAGGGTTCATGTAAGAGTGTCGGTTATGAGAAGACTACATTCAGAAAATTCGCTCAAGGATATCGAGAATTCATTGGCAAGATAAGATGTGGGGGTTGTGAAGATTTCTGAAGGATCCAGTTTGTGACCGCTAAATGGTTTGTCTATCCATCGCATTTCTACCTTTTAGAGGTTCATTGGCGATGAAGAAATTTTGATCGAAGATTTGCCGGATCCGGTTCAATTGGTTTGGCTACCCATCGCAGTTCTACCTTTCAGAGGTTCGTTGGCGATGAAGAAATTTTGGATCATTCGTTGATTTTAGTCCAAGGTGGAGATTGTTAGGAAAGTGTCCTAAAATCACTCAGTTTCTTGATCCCACAATTATTTGTTTCCTAATTGTATTAGGATATTATTTAGGTTTTCTTATTATGTTAGGTTTCCTAATTGTATTAGATTTTAAATCTAATTGGAGTGGGAGTCAAGGTAGGTTTATAGGGAGTTTTCCCTATAAATAGTGGGTCTAGTTCACCTTGTTCGGTGTGGCCAATTTCGGGGGCACCTCCTGTGGGAGGAGGTGTATTCAGATATTCTGAGATTTCGTATTCCCATTGGTGAGAGAAGTTGTGAGAGTTTATGTGAGTTGTTATACTCTCTTTCTATTGATCTCGGGGTGAGATCGTTCGTTGTAATCTCTGCCAATAGTGGATTTGTTTGAGGTTGTGCCGCCCGTGGTTTTTTCCCGATTTGGGTTTCCACGTAAAAATCTTTGTGTCCCCTTTATCTTGCACTAAATTAATTTTTTTCGATATCAAGTAGTCTTCTTATTTTCGCTTCAGCTGATTAAGTTGCTCTTATCAATTAAAACCCTAACAGTTATCATGTTCCATAATAGTTCACAAATTGCAAGTAGTTGTAAATCTTTAAAACAAGCCGTACAATTGATAATGTCAAAGGTCACATTCATGGGAAATCTGTAAACCAAAATCCCAATTCAAAAGCTTCATTCTCTTTTCTTTAGAATGATAAATTAAGTTTATCATATTTTTACCTTATATTGTCTTACCCGAATCCCTAAAAACCACTCAAACCAATATCATTTTATTTTGTTTTACTTACTAATCTTATTTTACCTAACTTAATTCTACCACTCTAAAAAAACAGAGTCGAAGCTAATCCAGTGTTCATCTAAACCCCCCCGGGAAAGTGTGTACTGAATTTGAGTCAAACAATGGGCACCATATGGGAAAGTTTGACAATTTATTGAAAGGAAAAGGGAATGAGCTGAAGTTTGCCTGGATACTTACCTGGACACCTACATCACAAGTGTCTTTGTGTCATCCCACTAGCGCCACAGAAGTTAAAGGACACTGTGAGTATTGATGAGGCGCTTGCTCAAAATAAGGCGTTGGTGAGAGAGGTTGGTAGGCTGAAGGTTTTATCGACCAAGAAGAAGTGATTGGTTATTTTTTGGCTGGCTTCGTAGTTGTTGATTTCCCTGTTTCTTTAAGGTTTATCTTCTTGTTGTTGCTGTTTTTTCTTGCTGTTGGTTTGTTTCTACTTTTTGCTGTTTTTACTGTTTTCTGCGGACTTTTTGTAACATCTTTGATGCTTCTAGCCTTTACGGCTTAAAACTATCGAAAAAAAACTACCCACCCTTACCATTTCCAATGGACATAGGCATTCAAAGCAAAGCCAAACCAGGCCAGCCAACCACAGAAAGAAATCAAATGCAACCGGCAAAAAGGGGGTGGGGTATGAAGCGAACCAAGGCGGAACATGATTGTCCTAAATATGCATTCTAGCTCGATAGCAGCGCAACTATTCTCAAGAGTACGAGGCTAGGCTATCAACAGTCATTAGATCAAGCAGTAGAAACAACACCATGAGTTTTAACCAAACTACATGCAGGAACTACCAAGATAAGGCTGTCTAGTTTGAATTTTCAGCATCATCAAACTATTGCTCTCTATCCTCAGCTCCCTTTTTCGGCTACCCTCCCTCTATAACTCCGCTCCTGTGCTCCCCCATCTGCCCACAAACACCAAACAGTTCATCAAAACATTTGAACAGTTTGCTCATCAAAACAATCACTAGGGATAAGACAACACTTTACTTGGAAAATAAAGTAGAGCTGTCAAAAAACTGTCTGACCCAAGAACCCGGTTCGTTCCAACCCGGAAAAAACTGGATATGGTCATAAATTTACCATCCGACTTTTGACATTGAGCAACTTTTTCAGAGTATAGACTCAATATTTTTCTTATTTCTATGGTTTGAACCTGAATATAGACTTGTTTGAATGTGTCCTGACACTTACCTTTACACTCAACAGATAGTCTAAGCATCCGAAGATGACTGCTGCCGCTGAGGTGGCCCCTGAGGCCACATGGGCTGACCCATGTACGCCTGAGACTGCGGGACGTATGGGTTCGGATTGCCCATCATCATCCCCGGGGCCCCACCCTGGGCCACGGGGTTCCCACCGGGTGGCGCCATGTAATAGTACGGGAGAGCGTCGGCAGGGCCCGCGACAGGCATCCCGGCCCCCCTAGGAAGCGCGGCGAGGACGTCGTCCTTGAGGTCCTCCCGGGGCACGATGTCGACCAAGAAGTCGAAGATGTCGGTCCGGGTGATGGCGGCGGCGATGTCGTTCTTCTGGAGGGTGCGGCGCTTGTTCTCCTCAGTGTGGTTCCAGGAGCGCAGGGTGAGCTCGAGGATGAACATCTCGCAGGCACGCGCGAACACGACAGGGGCCTCGGCCGAGATCATGCGGACGTCCTCGTCGGCCTTCATGATCTTCTTGATGCGGGCCAGGGGGAGGCTGTGGTTCTTGAAGTCCGACACCTTCTCGATCTCCTGGTACTGGTTCTGCCAGAATGCCTGCAGCTGCTGCTGGAGTTGCTGCTGCTGCTGGTGGTGGATTTGCTGGTACGCCAGCTGGTGTTGGGCCATCTGGGCCCCCGACGGCTGCGCTTGGGCCCCCACTGACGAAACCACGGGCTGCCCGGTCACTTGGTTCGGTTGGTAGGCCCCGCCGTAAGCCACTTGGCCGGAGCCCATCACACTCGCCTGACCATGCCCTTGTTGGTCCATTCTGCAGTCCGCCAAACAAAAATACTATCAACATAAGAAATGCGCAAAAATTGGTCCAGATGTTGGTTTTCGTATAATTGGATGTCAAAATTGTAAATCAAATTTTGAACATCATCGTCTAATCAAATAGTACTACAGAAGACAGTGAAGTAGACAGTAAAACAGCTAACGTGACAATCAAACAGATACATAAAACACTAAGAAGGGTTGCCCTGCAAGTAATCATCAGAGAGGTCATAAATATACCATCAATAGCGACATTAATTATCTTATATCACGCCCTGAATTCTCAGTTCCTTTTACTGTGGCAGTAACCAAAAGTACCGAGATTAAGCATTGATTTGACCCCACAGTTTGCATCTACCGGAAGCCTTATTATGGTAAACTTAGGGTAAAAATGGCCACTAGCGAGTTCATCCTTAAACCTAAGATCTTAGGCTTCTGAGCTTCTCCTTCCACTGTTGTCAGCCAAAAATGATGAACCGTTAAAACCACCTCAACTCCCCCAAGACCCATTTTGGCAAGACCCAGTATTAGTAGTATGCGACATGCCTAAGAAAGAGTGTGTGCTAAGAATTCATCATTCACCGTTTCAATTGAAGAAATGGTTGAAGTATCCTTCATAACCACAAGTCCACAACAAAAGTATTCACCGTCCTCTTTAATATCCCAATTTTTATAAAACCATTGTTTCAGAACAATCCGGAGAAAAGATGGAAAAAGAAACCTACGAATTTTGGGAAGAAAAGGTTAAAAGCTATCATGATGTCTCCCGCTAATTTTCCCATGATCACCCAATCATAGCTAGATTTGTCACTTACAGAGCCTCCGCTCCCCGCTTATAGTCCTAGAATATCATTATAGGTGGCATGTGTTATGGACATCTAAATCACAACAGCTTGACACGTTCCAAATGACGGGAACTTTAAATTTTTTTTTTTAAAAAAAGGACCTCCAAATGAAAATTGAAGCGTGTTAGATGGATGAACACCTGACTTTTGGCATGGCATATACAATAGACTGCCAACGTTCAAATGCTTAGGAAAATCTGAGACACCTTGGATATATGTCATCAGTACTACATCAATAAGATCCGTTAGGAAATTGAACACTTTGGAAAGGTTATCCCGCAAAATCTAAGAATTTGATTTCTGAATGACCAACTTAAGTAGTCTAAATCAACCAACAAGATGACAAAATGACAGATGTCATAGCAACACCAGGTATACTGATCAATGATATAGCCAACCTGACTAAGACATCCACAAGTAATCCGTTTCATTCTACGTGTAATCTGTAAAGAACGCAAGCTCGCCTAGCAGAGTAGACACCGGTCAAAAAATTGAATACTTCAATCCCAAAATGTACACAGTTGTTGATGACCCATTGTATCCTACCTAGAAGGTCAGAGTAAATCGAATATCTATACATTCTTTTCTCTCTTTTTTTTTTCGCCCTCTTTATAATACAATACCATCTCAACTTTGTAGAGAAGATGTTCGAACTGTAAGCCATACGTCATTTTCATTACTGATCGATGTAAATCCACAATATATACTTGTTGAATTTTTTTCTATCATTGGTAAGAAAAACAAAGATTCTATAGTAGACACGTTCTTCCTATCATCATTAACAAAAACAAAAACACTATATTGGCCACATTCTTTCACATCCAATCCCCAAAATCCCCTATTTGGTACTCCATTGTCCAAATAAGGAGCATAAAAGTTACCGACCTACCTTATTGGTTCTCAAAAGAAAACTATACCCATACTCAACTCTTTGCTACGTTACCCAAAAACAAGGTCCAATTTTCCCAACTACAGACCAAAAGCAGTTACAAAAACATAAGTAGTAACCGAAACTTCATCCCGAAACCTAAAACAGCGTCCTTCTTTGCAGGAAGCTAATGCACTAATGCATTATTTTGGAAGGAGAGGGTCATCCTAATTGGAAGTTAATCCCCACAATATGGAAACTTTTTACAAAATTACAAAAGGGAGCTAGGATTTTAACCATGCAGGGTCACTCAAATCACAAGACTGCCATATTAACACTTCATATCAATTAACTTTTCTCCCCTCCCCTCCTTCAATACCAAATAAGTACACCCACCAAGGGTTATACATAGACCTGTCAATTCGGGCGGGTCGGGTTCGGTATGTCCCATATGCCAGGTTTGCTATATTTTAGGTTTGAAAAGCCGGGTCAGTTTCAGGTCGGGTCAACTTTTGTCAAGCCTAGTTATACACCAAGATGCCTAAAATCAGCCGATCACCCGTTCAGAAGCTAGATTTGCCCTTGTTTTGGGGATGAAAAATACAATCTAAGAAAGATCCAAACAAACCAAAATCATGTACACAAAAGAGGGCCAAAAGGAGAAAATAAGTTAGAAGGCAAATGTCCTTTTGTAATTATTGAGCAACTATGAAAATGGTGGTCCAGAAAAGACCTTGACTATTTACATTCAAGCACATCTAGCTCATCATGCTGTTTAAATTCAGCATCAAACTTAAGAAGGAGAATAAAAAAGGGAATCTTTTTCAACAAAATAATCAAGCAAGAACAGTAAACTCAACATTATGTTTTGCAGCTACAAGAAGAGATGAAAAGCATTGAAAAGAGAAACCCAAAGTGGTTAGGCACCAAAAAGGTGAACATTTGAACTGGTTGATGAACAAACCAGAGAATGTCATTTTCTGGGCTTAAGTACTTGCACAAATTTCACCCAAAAAACTCAAAATAAAAATGACCAAAATTCAATCCAGAATAACACTAAAACCCAGCAAAAATTCATGCAAATTGAACAAATTCAAAATTCTAACTAAATCCATGCAAACAAATTATCCAGTAAAGATAGACAAATTCATACTACCTGAAAAGTTAAGCAGAATGTTGAACTCCAAAGCACTGCTCTGAACCAGTCACAGAACCTAAAACAGGAAAAAAAAAACCCAGAAACAAAATCAAAAAAAGAAATTACCCAATCAAAAACCAAAACAAAAATAAACACTCAAAATTCAACAGAAATAGGAAAGCAAGCATTAAAACTCAAAAGGGTGCCCAAAAAAAAGGAACACAATTTGATCCCTTGAATTTAAGGCACTAAACAAGTACAAGAGAGGGAAAAAAAGACCAGACCTTTACTATTTCTAGGGTTTTGATTTGGTATGAGCAAACCCAGGAAAAAAATTAAAAAAGAAAAAAAAATGGGGAAGGAGAGAGAAAGTACTGAGGGAGCAGCAGAAGTTTGAAGAAGGCCCAGAAAGGGGTGCAAGCAAATGATTCCTCTGTTGTTTCTTCCCCTTTTTTGCTATTTCTCTCTGCTTTTATTTCCCTTTTTTTTTCTTTACCCTGTTTGATCGAAAAAGAAAGCAGAGAGACTTCGATTCTCCCTCTGACTTAAATTGTCAGAAAATTTTAATGGGTATTTTTCTTTTTGTGTTGATATTTCTGGGTTTTTGTTCAAAATAGAAAATTTTGTGATGGGTTCATAAATTATGACGAGTTTGGCCTTTATATTATAATAATAAAATAGATTTTTGGATGGTAACATTCATCTCCACTTCTATTATTGGAAATTGATATATCAATTTTTATTTTTAAATAATTTTAATATACTTACCGATTTAAGTAGAAATGAACCGACTTCAAAGATAATAGCAATCAGTGGAAATTTCCCGAGGCTTATAGAGAACCAATACAAGCTCATTTAAATTATCGTAAAGACGGTTAATCACGATTAAAATCATGGTACATATATTAAATTACCTAGGTATGCACTGAACCTTTTTTTTTTACATTAATACACTGAATTTTGAGAGTATTAGACAATAATACACTCATGGCAATTCCAATCATGGTTGACTTAGTTGGCGGTCCTCGTGACCGGCTGAGAAAATGATCTGAAAAAGTTATAATTTTTGACATCTAAGAAAGTACACAAAAGTAAAACGACTAATATATTTTTCCTTGAAAAGAAAAAAGAAAGACGACACTTTAAAGTAGGACTACCACCGTGTCAGCCACTATCATAATTATTCTGAGTGTATTATTGTTCTATACACTCAAAGTTGAATATATTAGAATCCAAAAAAATTTAATGCATTATTATTCAATATTTTTAAGGGATATTGGATGACAATATACTAACCTTTTGGGGTATTGGATTGTAATATACCGACATTTACAATTGGACAATAATATTCTTGTCCTTTATACTTAGGTGAGATTATTATACCAATAGTAACTATGGAGGTGGTGACTGGTTAAGTGGTCTAGATTATGACGTGACAGACAGAGAGAAAATAACCTGTCCTTGCCCAATAACCCCGTTAACTCCTCCATTTTTCTCACTAACCCACGTTTTAAAAAAATCGGCCTTAACACAGTGACTAACGGGGTGGTGAACCAGTCTTCGTACTGACGTGAAACACAACCAACCAATGTTTTGTAATATGGATTAGTGAGAAAAACTAAGGGGTTAATGAGGTTATTGGCTTGGTAGTTGGGACAATTTTTTCCCTTCGCTAGCCATATTAGCGCACCTGGAGACCGGTTCACCACTCCCTTAATTATTGTTGGTATAATACTGTCACTCAGGTATAAAGATTAGGGATATTGTTGTTCAATAGTAAAGATTGGTATATTACAATATAACACTCCCAAAGGTTGGTATATTACCATCTACAAATCTTATTTTTAAAGTTTAATGTATTATTATCCAATAATTTTAAAAGTAAAGTAATAAAAAGGGTAGAACTAAAAAGACTAAAATTTGACTTGGGGTGGTGTGCTGCCTGTGTTACATTTAATTCCATGCGTAGGTTGCCTTTCTCTCTCAATGCCCCACCCTCTCATTTCAACAACCGCCATCCGCCTAAACTAAAAGCTATGGTCTCCCACCTCTTATTTTTAAGGCATTTTTAATCCTTCTCTTTTACTTTAATCAATCTTGTTAACTAAATTATAGTAATAATTTAAGGTAGGTTATCAAGATATTAAATATGAGATCATCATCCCAAGATCACTACATTGCATGATTGATTATTTTGTCTTTTCTCATGTCTTTGTTGAATAATAGATATACATAAGTTATGTTTTATGATTAATAGCAAAATTGTAAATGATTGTGTTGGGGATGATTTATGTTGTGGGTTGTAGTTTGCTTACAAGACAATTATCCATTTATATTGTTAGAAAATATGAAATTGATTGAGGTTTTGATAAGGCGTAATCAGGTCACTATCCTTTTTTTCGAATAGTGAGGGCAATAGCTTAAGACTTGTTCAACTATGAAATGTCATACAACACATGGTAGTCCCATTGACATTGCAGATCAATCAGAAAAGCCTCCCAAACAGGAAAAGTGGAAGGCTCAATAGACAAACACAACCTAACATACTAAAATACTTGCCCTAGAATTTGAATTGAGATAACTTCTTACTTTCTAAAACTCCAACCACTTGTTTCTTTTGCTCTTCTTTCTCGAGTGTATGCAGCAACCCCAAAAACTAGCACCCAGCCATGCCAACTCGATTATAAACAGGAGCAAAAATAATATAACCAGCATCCCAAAATCTACAGCTTGAAACCCCTAGAATTCATAGCCCCCAGACATATTTCGCCTCCAGAAAACAATCCCCTCATCTATACAAAATTGGGATTTCTTTGAACTTCCTCACAAGGGTATCTATTGGGTAGAGGGTAGTTGATCCCCTCTTTCTATAGCGATGCCCATATTGCAAGCCGTCTCTGTATGAGCTCATCCACCGTGGTAATGTCAATATGCTTCCTTTGAAAGACCACCTCATTCTTGTTCTTATACAAACTCCAAGCAAAATTACAAAGAAACTGACAATCCATAGTTTTTTTTCATCTTATTGTTGAACTTCATTTCCAACCATCTCTTGAACCATTCCTTGATATTCATGGGCATATTAATTTCCATGCCTAAAGCTTGCATTATTCGACCCTAAATTTGCCTAGAAAAATCGCATTATAACAAAATGTGGTCCATTTTTTCACCTGAGGCTTGGAAAATTGGATAGAAATTTATCTCCTCTGGTCGGATTCATTTCCTACATTATTCATCTTTCCCAACATCGTTGCCCAGACCATAATTTCTACTCGTGGTGGGGCTAGTTTCTTCCAAACTTTATTGACCATCGAGTCTATCTGTACTTGTTCTTAAGTTCTTTGGCAATTTTTGTCGCGACTACTACAAGATCCTTTACTGCATATTTATTTTGGTTTCCCCATTAAATATAGTCGTCTCTTTTAATATTCAGACGATGTTCCTATAATCTGTCGAACTAAGCTTGTTCTTCTTCTAGCTCTTGCAACTGAGGATCCTACTCCATGCCAAGAACCACCGACAACAGCTCTCGACCCTTAAAACACCCCATATCTCCGACAAGACAGTTCTTTTGCGTGGACAACTTGTACAGTCGTGGAAAAATCTCCCTCAATGACTTCTGATCCAACCATTTATCACCCCAAAATCTAATCTTGCTTCCATCCCCATCTTCACTTTCAAATTTTGCCAAAAACCTTGCTATGGTGGTCCAACTTCGACTCCAAGCTTCTTTATGTCTCTCCACGCACCTAGCTCCAATAAACAAAATGCATTTGGTAATATAGCATCGTCTTTCTGATGAATCAACTTAACGACATTACTCCACAACACCCCCCATTCCCGTATCTCCACCACCATTTGAATAGTAATTCTGCATTCTTTATCAACACATCCCCCACCCCTAAACCTCATCTTGATTTCGGTCTCTAGATTATATTCCAATTGATTGTTGTAATTGCTCTACCATTGTCTTTGATGCCCCGAAAGAATATTCTTTGGATATTTATGATCTCCCTAGCCACAAACTTTGACATTCTGAACATTAAGACGTAGTAGTTTGGTAAGCTGTTGAGCACCGAATTTCTAAACATTGAGACGTAGATATTTATGATCTCCCTAGCCACATACTCTAACATTCCCGCCTTTGATAACGTACTCGCCTTCAATGCTTTCAACTTGCCCTGAATTTTCTAAATTATCGAATTCCATGAATCCTTTCTCTTCATATTTGCTCCAAGAGAAAAATCCAAATATGTCAATGGTAATTCAACAACATTACACTTCAAGATCCTTGCCATTCTCAGCCCCTACTCCGGATTTTTACCAAAAACAACCACATTTGATTTGGTATAATTGATTTTCAACCCTGTCATCGTCTCTAAGAGCATTAGAACTGCCTTGGTGCTGATTAATTGCTCTTCATTTGCCTGAGAAAATATCAGGGTGTCATCAAAACCATTTTTATGTGTGCCAACACGCGAAAGTATCAAATGAAAATTCATATTTTAAGAAAATCATTTTACAAGGAAAACAATTTTCCTTTGCACCGAACACACCCATAATTGAAATTTTTTCAGCTATTATAGTAAAAAAGTACAACCTTCACTGATTTTACCTTTAAAACACCAAAATCAATGTATATGATCAAAATGATTGTTGCAACAAATAATTCTATTTAAGATATAAATTTTTTTATAAAATGTAATATTTTTAAGGAGATTATAATATATTGATTTTTTTTCAACCATTGTAATTAAAAAGTAAAATAACAATTATTCTACCTTAAAAATCCAAAATCCATATATATTGATCAAAATAACATATTACCACTTACAATACAGATAAGATTAATTTTATATAAATTAATGATACAAATTTTCTATTATCATAGTTAAAAAACAATCACCTATAATTGAATTTTTTAATTGATTAATAGTTATCACTATATATCATCTAAATGGTAGTCCTTATCTTTTTTTTAAAAAAAAAATTATTTCTTCTTATCAAAAAAGGGGGGGGGGGTGAAAACTGAAATAGTGACAAATTATTTGCTAGAGAGGAGATGTTCCAATTAATCATTTGGAGTTAGCTTTGATTGATTCCACGAATAATGGGTGTTGATGAGTCATGATTAAATGTTTGATATATAGCAAGTGGAAATATCACTTTCCAATGGACAACAAATACATCCCTTGTTAGTTGTTACTATTAGTGTTGGGGGGTGGTTGACATCTGTGCAATCAACAAGCAAGTTGTACAAACAAGTTGACCCAATACAACACTTGACACTTTTGCAAACTACTTGCAATATCCAACAGGCTTCATGTTGGGTTGGCACTTGGCAATCATCTATGCTCATCATGTCATTTCTAAGTTATTGTTAATTAAAATGATATGATTATTGACTCAAAAAATTACCTGAATATTCATGAATCTTTGAATTGTACGGGAGGTATGGTGCATATTTTAAAATATAAATTTAAAAAAGCAAGTTAAAAAGAAGACTTTCTCTTAAGGTATCTACTTAAAAAATTTCTAAGATAATGTTATGAAAACCTAAGAAATAGTGCATATTTAAGAATATAAAATAAAAAAGTTCTATGTGTTTATAGGTTAATTTTGTACTTGATTGCCTTTTTCTAAAAATATGATGAACCTAATCTTGATTCAGCTTTTGAAGAACCGAAATATCTGATACCAAAGTTTGAATCTCCCAAGGGATTGAACATGTACCACACACTGCATTAATCACCAACTGATTATCACTTTAATAATTGTCCGCATGTAACCCTCTTGAATAGCATTTAGTAAAACATTTCATAGAGCAATGAAGTTAACTCATAGTTGGAGAACCAATGAGTATGGGTATTATTTTATTGATATCTAAGTATTTTATTAAAGTTGAATGCATTCAATATATGAGTGACATCGTCAATATATATGTGTGTGTGTGTGTGTGTGTGTTGGGGGGGGGGGGGGGAATAAATATAATGAGAAAAAGGGTTTTGTGAGTATAAAAGCATAAAGAATCCTAACATTTGGTTCTAAGATCAAGGGTAGAGATAAATTAGGTATTCTATCTTTATTTCTAATCCAATATTCTAATAATGATTGGCTGGCATTTTTTTTAAGTAACATCACGTGAGGAGAGAGAGAAGGTAGTTTGCATGCACCTGGGGGGGGGGGGGGGAGGGGATTAATTGCTTCCGATTTCCCAAAACCCATAATCATTCTGCACTTTTTGAAATTCCAACCGATTACTTGCAAAAGGCGGGACATGTGAACGATATCTGACATCTTTGACATCCATTGCGATTTTCCGGCAAACCCTAAACGATAATCGGAAGGAGAAAGGCCAGTGCGATTTTCTGGCAGGTGAAGTTTTGCGATTTATGGGTTTTTTTCCCTGTTTTGTTTGAAATTGGAGGGGGGTAGATTTTCTATGTGTTTGTGGATGACGACAGATCCAGTGATGTTTTGGGGCAGAATTCGAACTGTTGAGTGTGTTATTGTCAGTGTAGGAAGCGAATTGTACAATTGCTGATGGCGTCAAAGGGAGTGAATGAAAAAGATATTGAACATAGGAAGAACGAGATGTAAATCTATCGGCCTATGAATTTAATTCATCTTTTTTGGGTGTTTATTGTTCATGTCGAGTCTGGGTAATGACATGAAAGTTGGAATTTATTGTTTGAAGCAAAGGGAAATGGTAGTTAGCTGTTGTTCATGTATTCTATTGTTGATGTTCATTGTTGGATATTTGGGGGTTGTGAAGTGTAGTTGATCATGATGAATATATTTGATGTTCAGCGGATGAGACATGGGTGTATTTGCATGTTGTTGTCGTTATTGGTGATTTTCATTTGGGTCGTGTTTAGGTTCTTTTTTTTTTTTTTGAACAGGTGTTCATTTGGACGGAAATATGATTGATGTTCATGGTCGGTCTGGAAGATGATGAAACATGATGTTCATATTTTGTGTTATGGGTGTTCATAGTCGTCCAACTGGATGTTTATAGTTACAATTTTGATATTCATTCTAATATTGGTGATGCTCATATCTGACGTGGGGATTATGTCATATTCAACAGATTGGATGTTCTTGTTGAAAATATGATGTTCATCAAGTGAAAACGGGATGATCATTTTCAAAAAATTACTCGGAGGTACCCTAACTTTTGGTGAAATGTTTTTTACGTACCCCAACTTTTCAAAACTAATTTTGGGGTACCCTTACTTTTAGGGTTAGAAATTATTAGGTGTTTTTTCGATCATCAATTTGGTTAAGTGACCGAAATACCCTTATCTTCCATTTTTTAAAAAATACCCTTAAAGAAGAAGAATAAGGGTATTTCGGTCACTTAATAAATTGATGACCGAAAAACACCAAATAATTACTAACCCAAAAAGTAAGGGTACCTCAAAATGAGTTTTGAAAAGTTGGGGTACTGAAAAATAGTTTCTCCAAATATTGGGGTACCTCCGAGTAATTTTTTGGATCATTTTACAGTCACTTGATGTTCATTTTCGTTATCCACAAATGTTCAATGCCAGTTAGTGTCATATTGATCATTTAATATTGATTGATTGTTTGATGTTCACTTGATGTTCATTTCATGTTCACTTAATGTTCAATCTAAACAGTTGACATTTACTGTGCATGATTGAGTACAACTTGATGTTCATTCCAGTACAACTTGATGTTCATTTCATCTTCACCTTATGTTCATTTCATTGTCCCTTGATGATCATTACATGATCACATGATGAGTGTTCATTTTAGATGGACTAGATGTTCATTTAGATCAACCAGATGTTCATTTATGCTTATATGAATGATCATTTATGATTTAGAGGTTTTGGCGTGTCTATGTTGTGTATGTTCACCGCCGTTGTACCCGATGTTCATTTGTGATGAATGAGATGTTTATTTGTGATGAATGGGATGTTCATTTGTGACAACATTTGGATGGATGTTCGTTCATGATAATTTACCCCCCAACAGCTTTGTTATGGATCCTCAAACCATCAAAATTGATTTTAATCGACCCTGGGGAGGGGAGGGGAGCTTAACCCAATTAATCCAAATGGGTTGTTTGACAGTTTGTGAACTAGAACAATTAACCGAGGTAGTTAAAGAATCAGTCAGCTTATAACGAATTCTCCTCTCAGCAACTGCACGCTTTGCTCGTAAAAGCATACTCCCACTAGGAGCAAATTAAGTTATTGTTGAAAGTCACAATATTTTTGGATTTTCAAATGCTCCAAAGAAGGGATACTCTGGTCAAAGGAAGATTTAGAAGTATGAGACTTACATTAGATTGAAAATTCAGTCACCTCATCCTGATCATCGGGAGAGATTTGAAGCCAACCATATAGCTTCGTTAATCGCCAAACTTCTTTAACATAGTCACAACGCAGTAGGAGATACGCTTCATGTTCTTCTTAACTATTACAAATAGACAACAAATGTGTAATGTTTATACCCCTATAAACTAAATTGGCTCTAATGGTATGGCCTTGTGACATAGTTGCCATAGAAACACTTTTGATTTTGGCTGGATGTCCAACTTCCAAATCCATCGGTAATCTCAAACGTTCCCAAAATCAACTCCTTCATGAGCAAGTCGTGTGGCCGATTTTGTGAAAAATAAACCATGACTCTTAGACCTCAACAAATGGAATCCTCTATGCCACTGGTGGAATTAAAATAGATTGAATCATGTCCACTGACTCTTGATTTACTACAGATGCAGATATTTCCAAATTCCAAGACTGTTAGTAGTGATAAAATGTGCCACTTTGAGAGAAGCATCAGTATTTGTTAGGTTAGTAATATGATTAATTTCCAGGAGATCGGACTGGGCTCACCAGTTATCATTCCAGAAGCTTATCTTCTCCCCATTACCTACTTGCCATCAGAGTCCCTTAGCAAGCAAGGGACGAACCTTCAAAATAGACTTCCATCATGCCCATGAGTATGAGGGTTTGGCAATCAAAGAGAGAATATCTCAAGGCATTACTTATCGCTTCTATTTTTCTTAGCTTAAGACCACCCATACTTTTTGGCTTACAAACTTTGTCTCAGGCCACCAAAGGGAGCCCTTTGTATTTCAGTCTTTTCAGAAAAAGTTCCTATTATCCCTATCAATTTGCCGTTTGTGAACTAGAACAATTAACCGAGGTAGTTAAAGAATAATGTATTTTCAGGTTTGGATGGATAAGTTAGGATAAGTTAGAATAAGTTGGAATAAGTTATGATAAGTTATGATTTTTTTTTGGGGAATTGTGTTTTTAGAGTTTATGTTTTTTTGGGAAATTGTGTTAAGTTTGGATAAGTTTGAATAAGTTAGGATAAGTTAGAATAAGTGGGAGAGTTATATATAACCTAACCAAAAAACAAGTAAGTATCCTTCGAAATTTGAATCAATAGCTATCTATTAGCTACTTTATGGAATGGTAAAGGTTTAATATGACACTCTGCTTCAATTTATTACTGTTTTAAATTGAGAAAATAATTTTTTTTTATTATGTAAGATTATGGACCTAGAAAGCTATCTTTAGAAATATAGTTATCAGAATCTCAAGTACAATTATTAGAAAAGTATACTTTTAGTGTTTATGTTGAAATAAGTTAATGAACATTAATAGTCAAAGTTAATAAGGCCCTGTTTTTTTATCGGTGCGATGTAGTGCAGTATCATAGCTTACTATACTAGTCAATCTTCTTTCATACTTCACTACAATTATTACCAATGGCCCTGTTCTTTGAATTTGATAAAATGAGGTTTGGATGGATTGAATTGGATTGGATTGGATTAGATTTGGATAAGTTATGATATTTTTTTGGAGAATTGTGCTTTTAGAGAGGATGTTTTTTAGGGACTTGTGTAAGGTTTGAATTGGATTGGATTGGATTGAATTGAATTGGAAAGAGTTACCAATCCAAAAAGCAGGGCTATATCTTCTCATTTTTCTCATCTACTTTTCGCATTCTCTCTTCTGATCACATGTCACATCAACCGCACTTTTCACAAATTTTACCATACAATTTTACACTTTATGGCATTTTCCACAATTTCACCATACCGCAACATTTACGCATCTTATCAACCGTAAAAAAAAAAAAAGCCTAAATTGGACATATTTTTAGGATAGACGTAGTAATCTCTTCTAAAGCTTGCTTAGATCTTATCTAGTAGGTTTCATTGTCGATCATTTGAAGCTGATCCCAGGGCACTGCAACATGCTGTGATACATTTTTGACCGGATCTTATCCAGTTCATTGACTAAGTCAGTTTTTAACATTAAAATTTGTCCTCATCTAGTGATCTCAACATAAAAACAAGTCATGTAGAATATAAGTGGGTAAAAAAGATGAATGAAGTTACATTGGTAGTATGAAAATGGATCCTTCCAAATTGAAAATAATAGAGTGATTTATCAACATCCTCTTCTTTTCATGTCAAAATATCGTTGACTAACGGCGTAAGGAAAATTTGTGAGCAATTTTTTTTTGTATTATAAAGTTTCTTAGAAAGGTATGTACAAACACATAATTAAATAATATTATAGATCCAATCAAATTCACAAATATTTGATAACTTGTTTCAGAATTTTGCTTATATACATTCATATTAATAATTATATATACAATAAGAAAAATATGTTTGGGCAACAAATGAAGAATAGTTTAGGCAACAAATAAATTATTATTGCATTAATTTAGAATAGGGCAACCAAATAATTTTGTAGTTAAACACTTTATATGTGGCAACCAAACTTTTTTTTGTTGCAATTGATATAGATAAGGCGATAATTTAAAGAAAAATGATTGCCTAAGGCTATTAAAGCAACAAAAAAATTTTGTTGCCCACTACAACTACATTGTGACCATTTTTATTAATTTGTAGTCTCAACTTTGTGCTTCGAGGATAAACTACTAAATCGTGATGATTTGTTTTGTAGCTCCATGTTAAAGGGCAACAAAAATAGGACTAAAACAACAAACTTTTTTATTGCCTAAAGTAATTTTTCTTGTTGTGATAAGAGTGAGCGGGGCAAGAATTCCGATCATTTTAGTGGGCCCAGTTCCAGCCTCATTAGTGATGGAGACCTAAGTTTTGGTCCCATTCCTAGTTCCACCGAGACCAGGAAATTATTCGAGAAAATTTTAGTCTCAATAATTAATCTTTTTGCACTTTTTATTTCCATAGACCAACAACATAAGTTTCATAAATATTGGTCCTAGTAGTTGCATACCATTATTTTGGCAGAATTTTGCTTACACAACGTACATAAATATCTTATAATGTCTAGTATGGACTACTTGTGAGGCTCATGAATCACTGAAAATTTCAAATTGGACGCCTTACCTCTCTCAGCACCAACATATGACCAAATTGGACTAGGAATCAGGCCTGCAACTACGACTTAAAAATTAGCTTAAACCTCAATCCTAGTTTCATTTGGTACGGAGAAATTATTTTTAGTCTCAATCCCAGTTCCAATTTCACTCGAGTCTGTACTGTGGGATCAAAACCGAAACGAAAAATGGATCACAGGAATTTGGTCCACCCAAACTCCTTTGCCAAACATCCATGTAAATACTAGGGGTGAGCAATGGGCAGGTCAGGTTTGGGTTAGGGTCAGCATCGGCTTATTGGCTAAGTAGAGTCGGGTTGGATCAAGGCCAATTCATTGAGATTGTGGGTTGAGTCAGGGTTTTCTGGTAAAATAAGGGTCGGCCCATGAGTCAACCCGTTTTGACTCTAAAGTTAGAATGAAGTATATTTGTACAAAAGAAATTAGTTATGTTAATTATTGATTAACGTGAGATATAAGTAATATACTTAAGCAAGTTTAGCATTTAAAATAATAGGAAAAATTATATTTATTTTGAGTCATTGATAGATAGACCCGATCCAACCCATTCACTAACCCTTTTACATAATTAAACGGGCAGCCCTTTTAACGAACCGACCCTTTCACGACCCAACCCTTTGTCAATTCTTACTTCTGCATCCTGACCCTCTTGACATAATAGGGACTCGGCCCATCGCCCACCCCTCATTACAACCAATTTAGGCCAGACAGGATTATGGTTTTGCATGAAGGCTGCTGGCCCAACTTTACTTTTAAGTTGGAGATCAAATTGGAGTAGTATTGAAGTACTTTCTGCCTGGATAAGCCCATATCATTCCCGAGGTCTTAGCGACTCATTGGACACTTACTAGCCCATAACTTGCCACTCTTTTTTTTTTTTTTTTCCCTTGAATCTTCTTTTTTCATCTCCGAGTAATACAAGGCATGAAATGTTAACATTAAGGATATTTAAAAAGAAAAATATTTTAGAGTTCAGAGTTAACTAAACTTTGACAATCAGGTGGATCGATTCTGGTTCATGTTGATGAACGGTTCGTCTTAACCTCGGGCCAACTTATTCCAGTTCGGTTCATGTGCGTAGGTTCGGAGAAGTGGACAAGTACCAATTTTTTCATAACAAATATGGTTTGTCAATTTTTATAATATTTACATTACATATATGATATATTATTACTTTCAAAACTTCAATCTCTATTATCATCTCCGTCTTTCAACCTTTCTACCATGATATATAGCCCCATGATTATTTATAGGATATCCTTGCATGTATGCCATGGTTGAAGATTTTGCAAATATTGGACCTTTGCTATCCTTTTGCTACATGGCCCATCTGCTACTACATTTGGCAAAACCCAATCATTTTTTATTAGTCTATCATTTCAATTAAGCTTGCTTGGACTTATTGCTAATAGCCTAATAAGGGGTTCAAAATTTTGAGTTAAAGTAGGTTAGTTACTTAAGCTAATTAACTAGAACATTCGAGTATGGTGCAAGTTTGGATTAGGGCTTTAGGGCATGTCCTCCCTATATAAAGGGACATTCTCTATCTATTGTAACCATCCCACGAATTTCAGATATTAAGTAATTTCGTAATTCGATCGGTGAAACTTCGTGTGAGTAGATATATTCTCTCGGAGTTTTAATATTGCATGTATTGCCCATATTTTCCCAGTTCGAATTTCCATGTTAGATTATTATTCCCTTTAATCTTATATTTGTTTGTCTCAATAAAGGGACGTTTGGTAAGAATCCTCTGAAAATTTTTCCATAGGAAAGATTTCCCCGGAAAAAATGTCCGATCCCTTGCGTTTCCTAAAGAAAATTTTCACTAGGAAAATGTAGAAAACGGTGGCCTCACCGTAAAATTTTTTTTTCCAAGATCAACCTACGTACTTCCAAACATGGAGAAAATAAGTCAACCCGAAAAAATTGACCATTTCCCCAGAATTTGACCGACCAGACGAACCCTTCATTTATTTTTGCTATGTGTAATTGCTCTTAATATCCCTAACTCCATGTTAATGAGTTATCAAGTACGTACAATTTGGTACTCATCCCTTTCCTCTTAATACGGTCATGGACAATAGAGTAATAATTATTGGAGACTATAGAATTGTAGTAGGTGCAAATGCGATACAAGTGTACAACACATAATATTCAGGACATTTGATTCATGAATCAAGATTACATATTTTAATAGTTTAAGGATGTCTCCAATAATAATGAAATAGCTTTAGTACATTAGCTTTAGTCTAAAAAATTTACTAAGGATATTGTCTCCAATAATGAAATAATTTGGTTTGCAACTACCAATTATAGTTTACTAAAAAATGAAACAGGAAATGGCATCTATATTTTGTGTTTAAACAACTTTGTCTAAAAGTACCAAACAATGAGGCTGCTGGAAATCGATGGCCATTGTTTCTATGCACTTTTTTTTGTAGTGGAACAGTGAGGAAGGAAAACAAAAAAAAAAAAAAGAAAGAAAAGGAAAACGCTTTTGCTTTACTTTGTGTTGTATTTGTATGACCAACTAGAAAAAAACTACCAGTGCATGCCATAGAGTTAGCAAAAATTTGGGTCTAGATAACTTTGCGTTTGGACGTATTAGATGATGAAAATTAATATCCGATATTTAGTTTTTGCGCTTATTTTTTGGTCAGTCAAACATAACACAATAAGAAAAAATATGTTTAGGCAACAAATTTAGAGTAGTTAGGGCAATAAAAAAAATTATTTGTGCATTAGTTTAAAATAGGACAACCAAATAATTTTGTGGTTAAATACGTTATATATGGTATATAACAAAACTTTTTTATTGCAATTGATATAGATTGGACAACAATTTAAACAAAATTGGTTGCCAAAAGGTACTAAGGCGACAAAAAAGTTTGGTTGTCTACCACAACTAATTTGTGCTACTATTTTTATTACTCCGTAATTTGTAGCCCGAACTTTGTGTTCGAAAATAAGACTACCAAATCGTGACAATTTGTTTTTGTAGCACCATGTTAAAGGGCAACAAAAATTAGACTAGGGCAACAAATTTTTTTTATTATCCAAGGTTATTTTGCTTGTGTAAATTCGGTACTAATCGGATGGTAATAGTATAAATTTGCAACAAAAAAATGTATTTGAATTTTCGGTGAAATTTATTAATGTCAAAATTCGGACGAAAATTCTATGACTATACCCAATTCTTTTCAAATCGAACAAATACGAATTATCGGATCGAACAGATTTTTGCCAATCCTACCTAAACAATTATTTTTTTAGTGACAATTGATCATTAGCAAAGAATGAACAAACAAGCTAACTACTCCATCATTGCTTCCATTTTTATTCCCATAATATAATGTAAGTAAGATGATCATGTGTCCAAAGGAAACACATTGGTTTGTATATATAAACTAATTAAAACGAGTGCATGTTGTTAAATATGTCATTGTTTAATATTTATTGGCGTTGATTATTTGTTTGAACTTTTGATTTGATGGAAGCTTTGTCCATTTTTGGCTGAAAATGGAAGAAGAAGCCAGCTGGGAAAAAAAGGTTGCTAGTTTGTGATAAGCTCTACTTTCTAACTCATAATTTGGGTGTATTAGCCACCATTCATTTATTGAAACATGTATGTGAAATTGTGAATTGATATGTCATCATGCACCACGATGTATCATCTCCCCCACCATTTTTGAAAACGATCCTCAAATTATTATAACTCTTCCAAAAACCAAAATTAATCCCTTCGTGAAATTCACACACAACATTATTAGCATTTAAGAGAAAGCTTGATTGATGGAAAATCTCGGAAAAATTGATTGATTAATATTTTTTATATTATTAATTTTTTTCATGTTTGGTTGCATTTAGGCTTTAGTAAAAATTATATAATCCATCAACAATTTCCCACCTTTTCCTAAAAAAAAAAACTTTTCGTGGGGGCGCATAATAGAAATTTTTATCGAGTTTGTTGGAAAATTTAACGGAGAGCCAATTTCGAAAATGTCTCTGCGAATTATACAAACCCTAAGCACAAGTTACAATAAACAATATGGTTGATTTGGACATTTTAAACATTTTTTTCAGAAAAATTATAATTTCAACCAAATACTGAAAAATCTTCCAAAATTTCTAGATGTAACCGAACACTATAAACTACAGTTCCCTAAAAAAAGTTTTTCAAGAGCAAGCTTCTCAAGAGAAATTTCTCCTATGATACTTACCAAATGATGTCTAAATTTGTGATATTTGTATATAACGAATTTCCTTTGTTCCTTAATTATTACTTATTGTTCTGTGTACACTTAAACCTTGTAAAGTTTGAATATTAATGATTCAATATTTTTTAACTAGGTAAAGTTAGCCTGTTCTCTAGACTTTAGATAACAATTTGCAAATTTTACAGAGCGTGAGGTAAAGGATGAATACCGAATATCCCACAACAAACATATTCTGCCAACCCTATAAATTCTATCTATGGAAAATAATTTATTTCCTCCAAAAATTGAACGTTAGTAAGGAGCTTATAAGATGAAATTGACAACCATCTCTCTAATTATTTTGGTTACTAATATTCAATATATATTGTAATTTGAAATATAGAGTTAACATCGCTACATTTATCATGAAAGATATTTTCATAAAAATATATTTAACAATGTAATATTTTTAAATATACTATATTTAAAAATTAAAATAATAGGTTAAAAATTGATCAGGAAAAGTGAAAAATAACAAATATAGAAAATAGAGGGATATTAATTCACCATTAACTATCAATCAACACTCAGTTACATTTTTAATTTATATTTTTACAATCAACGCACATTTAACTCATTAACAAATTTTTATTTATAACATTTGAAAAAGAGTAAAACTTAATTACTACGTAACTCCTTCCATCCCATAAAATTTGTCATGTTTAATTTTGTACAGTCCAATGTGTAACATTTACCATTAATTTTTATATTTTAACTTTTTAAAATTTGTAATGTTATATATTTAAATGTGAATATTTTTCATCGCAAATCTAATAATAATAGTCTTATATACTAAGTTAAAACTTGAAAATTTTGACCCTAGGAACAAACGTATTTGGACGGAAAAAAAAAACAAGATGAGATAGCTAATAGGTCTTAAGTGGTCCAACTATTCAAATACTTTTGAATTGGTGTTAGGCTCAGATATCACTTATTAGGCTCTGATACCACTTATTAGAGAAAAATAATAGATAGCAACGTAATAGCGGAAGCGAAATAAATTAAGATGACGGAAATTACGACAAAATTCAGGAACAAAAATAAGAGGAGCGATAAAAGAACACAAGGTTTATGTGGGGAACCGAAGAACTCGGAGAAAAACCCACGGACGGCGACAGCCAGAAAACAATACACTATGAGAAAGGAGAAGTACAACCCGATCACTATCACAGGGTGTGATATATGCGATCCACAACAGAGGAGATTATTATCACAATCTCTCTCACTCACAACTCACAATCTTTCTCTCTCGGGATACAATTGGGATCGAAAATATTGGTGAGACCTTTTTTCCTCTCAATATTTTCTCCCTCTCTGACTCTCTATAATTCGATCATTGTTCGCCGTACTCGACGAGCGTCGTGCGCCGCGCGCCACGTGCCGTAATTATAGTGGAGATACATGTGTAATATTTATACTAATAGAGAAGAAAAGAAACTAGGTTAAAATAATAACAAAAGAAGGAAAATACTGTCGCAGCCAACAGTCGGCCAAAGAGGTGCTGGCAGCGTCTAGTAAGCATTGGCAGCGTCTCCAAACTTTGCCTCTCGGTTTTACACACTAGTAGCGCCTACCAGCAAGGAGGTAGCGCTTCATTTGAACAAAGCGCTGGTAGCGCCTGAAAATGCTGGCAGCGTTTTTCTTCAACTCACCGTTCTTCCCTCAGCTGAACTCTTTTGGATCCCACTGAGAATCCATTGGGCCACAAAACCCAACAATTAGCAATAGAATTTGTTCAGTTCAGTTCATGTTTAGTGACTATTATTTTCACCTTATGTTTTAGATATAAGTTTTGTAAGTCAACATATTTAAAATAAATTTGGTCAATACATTTTTAACTAGTTATATGTAAAATTACTCTAGCTCATAAAATATTAACAATAAATTCAATTCATAATAAATTAATTCAAAAAGTTGAAACAGTCCTTTAAATCGAAATCTAATATATAATGATTTTTAGACCTCATTCATAGACATAAATTGATAAAATAAAACATGAATAAATTGGCGAACACAAACAAATAAAAATTAAGATAAAATGTTTAAACGCTGAAAATGATATGAGTCTCGAGTAAGATACTTTTTGAGTGTTTCTCCTAATATTAAATATCACATATAAATCTTATAGAATCATATTTTTATCTATAATTTTAAAAATTTATGAAAAGTATATACCTTAAATATACCTAACGAACGCGGTCCGTTCGATTAGGGTGTCGTTTCTAATTGTTGATACAATCAACACATTTTAAACTTCTTATAATAATAACTAATAATACATGTCAATACAATGGATATCAAATATTACAATAAATATTAATTTAATAAAAAAAATAAGACATTTAGATGATATCTAGATCCAAAATTACTCTTTTAAAACTATATTCCACTTTACTTTATTTAACTTTTTGCGAAACCCTACCTAATAAGGAATAACAAAGAAAGTTCATGTGAAAGTCCAAAATTCAAGTGGATGGGCATACGAGGCCGTATGGGTATAATGATTCGTTTGCATATGCATGCAAACTCTCCGTACCAATTCTTGCATAGTAGTACAAAATGTATAAATAATGGGAGGGGATTAATTACCACCAATGAATAATTGAATATATATCAACAAATTGTCATCTACCTAGAAATTTCTCTTTGGGCTTGTTTGAAATTATATATTGATATTTACATACGAACATGATTGCTATAATTTTTAGATGATCAGGTGCATTATGTTAAAAGCTTTGCCGTGCATATTATCTTGGAGATAATTGAGGCATGAATTAATTATTTTTGTCTTTATAAAGCAAAGCCAACCATATAAATTTGTACTTCTAAAAGAATTTAATGAAACAATGGTACATTCCATATGTTCTTATTGTTAGTACTTCGGTTATAATCATTTATACTGATCACAAAATAATTTATGGGTTATTATCGTTGATGAATTATTAATATAAGTGTTAACAATGTTAATAATTAAGCAATGTTAATGAGTGCTTTTCTAAAATTTAAAAATATAACTTGCAAGAATTCTCAAGTGGTAATTAGGGTTGATTAATGCTTATTTGTTGTTTGTTTTATCAATTCTGACATGTTGGGTCTTTGTTATTATGGATGTTCTATCTTTTATGAAGGTAAAGACTAAAATTTTGAAATTCATTTGAATATAGTTATAGTTTGATTTCTTCCTTTGTTGTGGATGGTGGTATTAATGGTTGTGTTTCAATGGCTTTGATTGATAAAGTTAGAGAATTTTATGTATTTTGCAAGAATTAAAACCCCTTTGCTCCTTGTCCTTGCCTATGTGATTAATTATGTCGACCCATCCTAGGCCTGTTCAATCTTTAGCTAAACCACCGAAGCAAATTAGGAACAATTTTTCTTATTTGAAAATCCTAGGGCACAACCTCTCTGAGAGAAGCAATTTTTCTGTCTTCTCAATTTTTATTGATAATTTACTTCTTGATTATGAGCCCCCAAATCTGAAAATTTTTGTTTGCTGGTTGTAAATGTGTTGTGGATACCTACGCATTTCGAGGAAAATTGGTAGAGAATTGGAAAAAATGTTTGGTTTTTTCTGTACGTTTTGCTAAGGAGCATGGGGAGACGCAAATCAAAGTTCTTAATAGTTGTCATGTGTAAGGGTTAATCTTGTATGTCTCTTGGGCTAAGTTTGAGACAAAAAATTAATAAGCTCAAAGCTCTCCTTCGTTCATCTTGGAGGAGGAGGAAACCTAAACCTCAAGTAGTACCCTCTAATTTCGTTGAGGTTGTTGTGGATAGCTCTGTAAACCTTCATGTAGATGAAATGTCTTGTCCAATGTCCCTGTGGATGATCAAATGAGAGCCCTAATCTTGGCAGGACTATAACGAATCCAATTGATACACATGATTACGTAACACCCCTAAATTTGTTGGTAAGAAAACTTATCTTGAGTGTTTTAATTCTTCATCTTATGCCGATTAGATCGGAAATGACAATTGCATCACTTTCTGGTCATATGGAGAACCCCTCTTTCATCCATGATAAGGGCTTTGACACATAGATACAGATTTGACTCAATGTCTAGCCAATCTATTTTGGATCTATCTCATGGTTTGGGAACTCCATCTTTGAGGGCGTTAATGCGCAAACTAGGAGTATTTAAGAAGAAGGAGAAAGCTCTGTTGAAGATAAAGTGGCAATTGGTTAAAGAAGCAACTCGAAGGAATAAATCAAAGAACAAATCAACTGTACATGAAGTTCTTGGAAATGACAACGAAATCAATGATCAACAACATAGTTCGTGTGAGGATGGAAGGCATAACTACAAGAATAACTCGGACGATGATAATATTGATGATATTGATACTAAGATAGCTCACGAGGATGTGATTATGGGCAATCACATAGGCATGCATGTACTTAGTGGCTCAGTTGAAATTGTTGCACATTATAAAAAGAACGCGAAAGAAAAGAGAAGCGACACATAATTATTGACCCACTTTTGGAGTGTGCTACAGTGCTATATGGTTTAGCAGTTATTTTGGATGTACGTAGCTCTTTGATCTTTGATTTATTTCTTCTTTGAAGGTAGTTGTTTTAGCTATTTTTTTCTAATACTTAGTTTGTTATTTTTTACGAAGACTATGATAAGTACGTATATTTATTTTTTTTTTAAAAAAAAATAGTCTCAAAAATGATGATGTACGTGTATCATAACATGTTGCTATCATACCTTGTTATTATTGATACTTGTAACATACCATGATACACTCAATCTGTACCTCAATCAAGTTGAGAGATAAGAACAACACATGCCATATATAAGTCAATTTTACAATGATCCTAATCAAAACCAATTAATTTTGATAAAAACATTTGATGAAAAATTGGAATGAAAGCAAAATTCAATAATGATTATACTCTTCGTCTATTGCACTTGTGTTACTTGTATATCTCCTCTCCTGGTCCTATGCGCCTGATTTTACGGGGGTCCGCCCATTTGTCCATATTTTATGTAGAGTCATACTCATATCAAATATGAAGTTCCAGCCATTAAATATTTGAATGTAGACAACTCTTCTCCCTCTCACTGTCTACTGTGTTTGTAACGAAGGATCTTTATACTTTAAAAAATCCTAGCTTTTGAGTTGACCATTATATGTTAAATTTTTTGAACCTTAGATTAAAGTTACTGGAATTGGGATCTTAGTTAGGATAGGTGGGGTAGTGAGAATCGAAATCGTAAATTCGAATTGAGAATCGCAAGATTATAATAGGTTAAACAAAGAGCAAAAGAAGTTATATAATAATTAAAATCTTAACAAATTAAATGTTCACTAGAAATGAAGCGATGTGTTAAATTATATATCGGTGCATAACTTTAATATAAAAATGTAAATTGTTATGACAAAAGTTTCATTTGAAGTTGATGACGTACAAACGTCATCAAATTCATGTATGATTGTTCATGGAATCATGGATCGGATTGTAGGATCGTATTGAGATTCTAACGAACACATGATATTCAAAGTAACTTAGACTGAAAAATAGATTGACCCACTGAAGTCACAGCGCTAAAAAAAAGCCTTATTTAGTTTAGAAAATCCAACGGAACTCGTATATCCTACTTCAACAATAGGAAAAGGGGTCAGAGCTTAAAAGACTACAAGATCATAAGATCCTATCTACCAAATCACTCTAACAAAAGTTGGACCGATAAAAGGGTTTTTAGATCGTATGATCGTAGATTTGGATCGGGAATCGAATAACTACGCTTTTGATATCAATGAATATTAACCTTTTAACTTGGCTGTAGAATGATGTTCTAACGCCCCAGCCCCTTTCGCGTCGTGGACAATACCGACAACTGCTTCAAGGATCGCTGACTGGCCCCACAAATCACTACGAGACTTTCCAACGTGCTTCGTCCTCGCTCATACGTTGCCTGAGAAAACTTCCCAGGAGGTCACCCATCCTTAGACTACTTCCAGCTAAGCACGCTTAACTGAGAAGTTCTTGACGGATGACCTACCATAAAAGAAGGTGCACCTTAGTAATATAAGTAGTCATTGCAATCCCTTTAAGCCATATTTAACCATATATATTTGAGGTGTTACAGATGTATCATTAAAGTTTGCTTGATTTTGTTAAGACGAGCAAGACAACATCCTCCTCATTCTACCACCAAGTTTATGAAATTGGGTGGCAATTTACCAAAACCTACCATCCCAATTTAAAGTTGTTTGGAATTATTTATATTCAAAACCATAAAATAAACGAAGTACTAGCTAGTTTAGTTAATTATCATCTTTATCTTTTAAGTTTCCTATTAAGGTTTAGATTTTATGAAAAGTTTATCACATATAAAATATAAAGTTATATGAGTTAATTTTGTCATAAATAACTTTGAAAATGATAAGTATCTTGAATCAAGATGATTATTAACCATCTTAAATTTTACTTAAATTACTTTAAAATTTAAGCATGTTTAGATCATTATAAATATATCTTTCATTGCTTTGAAGAATATTACCAATCATGAACTATATGAAAATATTAGGTTATCATTTATAGTTGTCGACATTGTCAATAAATATTATACATTTATTGTTGATAAATATGTATAACTAATAAAAAATTATTACCTAAAATTATTAAAACTTAAATTATAGGAACATTGGATGGTAATATACCGACCTTTAGGGGTGTTGAATGGCAATATACCGACCTTCACTTTTGGACAGTAATATCACTGACCTTTATAGTTTGGTGACATTAATATACCTTCAAGGATTTTCTGGGCGGTGAATCGGTTGTGATGCGACGGCGTGACGGTGTGCAAAAAGACCGGTGCCATTTTTAGGTATTTTTAGGGGTGTTGAGTGTTTGTATTCGGTATTTTTAGGATTAAGGGGTTAGTTTTGTTGTTAATTTTTAGGGTGCAAATCCTTGAAGGTACATTAATGTCACCAAACTATAAAGGTCAGTGATATTACTGTCCAAACGTGAAGGTCGGTATATTGCTATTCAACACCCCTAAAGGTCGGTATATTACCGTCCAATTTCCCTAAATTATAAGCAAATCAAAATGATTATACTCAAGATGGGTAGAATTGCGATTATACTCCCGAGGGTACCGTGCTCTTATACTTCCAACATATTATTTTATGAGCATACATGTCTAACAGTATGTTCATTCTCATATAATTAACAAGTGCATACACATGTTCATAAAATGAAAATTGTAAACTCATCAAGTTATAAATGTATGGTAAGGAGTTTGTATGTGGCTACTTTACTTGCCCTTGATAGACATATGCTCATAAAACACATTCTAAGAATACGTAAACATGGTATTCATGAGAATATAGTCCAATTTTCACAAGATTAATGTAACGCCTCGGCTCCTCCTAGGTCGCGGTCATTACCAATAACTGCTTTTAGGGTCGCTAATTGGCCTCACAAATCACCACGAATCTTTCCAGCGTGTTTCGTCCTCGCTCATATGCTGTTCGGGAAAACGTCCCAGGATGTCACCCATCCTGAGACTACTCACAGCCTAGGCCCTAGCACACTTAATTGAGGAGCTCCTAACTAATGAACTACCATAAAAGAAGGTGAACCTTGGTAATATAAACAATCATTTTAATCCTGTTAAGTCATACTTAACCATATGTACAAAATGTTACAATTAATTCATGTTGTCATGTATTTTTACCCTTGTAGTGAAGTGAGTGAGGAGGTTAGAAATAAAGGGTACGTAGAGTGAACGACTACTCCATAAGTAATTAATCAAGTACGTTCTCACCATCTTTCTCCCTTTACTACTACTCGTAGCTGGTCTTAAATGCATTCACCAAACTTATCAACTGGGGTGGTTGCTAACTAAAACCATACCATCCAATCATCCTCATTGATTTGACATCATATTCCCTACCATAGCCAACTAAATTAGCTAGTAACTACTACTACTAGTATTTCATTTCCTATATGCTTTTAGTTTTCCCACTACTACCCTAGTCTGACGCAATATAATCTCCATTCCATCATATTTTTCAAGTTCAATAATTGATTGGATATTTCTTTTCAATTTCTTATACATATTTATCATTTTTATTTATTACATTGATCGCAATTGAGTATTCTTCACCATAATTAGGAAATTTTTGGAGAATTCGATCGACATCTTTTATTTATAATAATTCAAATAAATTCAGCATGTTTAGGCCCTGTTCTTTTCTGCGGTTCCACACCGCACCTGCCATATTTTTCCACACTTACTATACCTTTTCATATCATACCATACAATTCCACATTTTACCACAACAATCATAACTTTCTCTATCCTCACTTTTCTCTTTCTTCACTTTTCTCCTCTACTTTTCACATTCTATCTCCTCACCTATCACATCAATCATTCTTACCACAACTTTTATCATATTTTACTATACCACACCACACTTTCCACAACATTATCATATCATACCATTTACCACACCCAGTTTGCCACACAAAAGAATAGGAC
The DNA here is from genome assembly GCA_029582165.1 of Portulaca oleracea. Classification (NCBI taxonomy): domain Eukaryota; kingdom Viridiplantae; phylum Streptophyta; class Magnoliopsida; order Caryophyllales; family Portulacaceae; genus Portulaca; species Portulaca oleracea. The sequence goes on from CM055887.1 coordinate 7,165,536, forward strand.
CTTAATCATGTTTTTTTTAAGCTCGTGTGGTTTAGGCCCCATCTTTTTATACGGCTGGCTGCGGTGTGGCACAGTGCGGTGTGGTGGAATTGTGGTGGGTTTGGAAAAGTTGTGGTGGATTGTGGTGGGTTGTGGAAAGTTGTGGTGGGTTTTGGTTTTAATAATTGTAAATGTGTTGGAAAATGTGAAATTGTAATTGGAAAGAGTGAGATAAATTTATAAATATTTTATAAATTAAATTAGAAAAAGTAGATTGTGGTGGGTTGTGGTAGATTATGGTGAATTGTGGTGGAATATGACAAGTTGTGGTGCGGTGTGGCATCACAACCAGTCAACCGTATAAAAGAACAGGTTAATCATGTTAATTTCACCAATAATCAATTAGTATTTATGATAAGCTAAATATAGCATGTCCGTCATTATAATATAATGTAACTTTATAGTTTAATATTAAAATTATTTTGGAATTGTTGATGCATTGCAACTAATTATTTAATTCTTTACTCCCTCATTTTTATTTATTTGCCACTTTTAGAGATGGATGAGATATCAAGATAACTAATAAAGTTAAAGAAAAAATTATAAAACTATTTAAATTAGTAAAAGCTAATTACTCTATTAGATATTTAGAATATAGATGTAAATTTGATAATAAATGTATTGAAACTATAAAATAACAAATAATTAGAAACAAAAAGAATTAATTAAGTAAACAAATAAATATAAATACAGAAAATATATGAAAATTGACGGATGATGACACTAAATTTATGATAGATACTTGTATCGGTCATTACTCGTTACATTGGCCGATCTTTTAAGCACCAAATATCTTTTTATGGAACACTTTTATAAAAGGTGCAATGTAACAAAAATACTTTGTTGATATAAAAGGCAAATGTCTATATCTGATCTAGGAAGTTGCACAAAAGTAGAATTGTGATGTAGGACTCGGAATATGTTTTCTTTAACATATCCAAATTGTAGATATAAACTTGGTCCTCAATATATGATTTTGCAATCTTTAAGAAGTGTGCTTTTAGGTGACTCATCAACCACAATCACAAATTGACAACATGAAAACCAACTCACTAATGGACACGGATTGTAACTGTGACTAGCACCATTGATAATATTTGTTTAATTACTTGAAAGAAGTCCCTAGCTACAAAATTGACAAGCAAAAACCAATATGTAATTAGTTCAAATAATTAATTAATATTTCAAGGATGTTTTATTGCTAATTAAATGCCAATTAAGACATGTTATCAAATTAAATATACAAAAAAAACACAAAAACAAAGCAAAAGCAAAACCACAACATAATATTGCATCAACAGTTAGACCATGTTCTTTAGAGTAGTAGGATCAGTTTAAGTTTGGTAAGGTAAGGAAAGGAAAAATAAGGATAAGATTTGTGGTAAATATAGTGGTGGGATAAAGGTATTTTATTATTAAAATTTTGATTTTAGTTTGACCTTTTTTTAGGGTCAAGTAACGTAAGGTTTTTTTTTATCATTAGAAGCCAACAGGCTAAAAGCATCAAAGATGCAACAAAATATCAGAGGCAAAACACCAAAACAAACAGCAAAATCAGAAAGCTACAACCAATAGCACCAAAAAAAAACATCCAAACTACAGCTAGAAAACCACCCAAAAAATAAACCTAATTTAACACTCTAAAGAACAAGACCTTAGTAACGTCATTAGTACCAACCAGAATTTTCTTTAAAAAAAAATCTTTCTCTATTAGTAACCCAAAAAAACACTCCACAGTAACAATCTCGTTCTTTTATGCGTTAATGCACTCAAACGCAACGCAACTTACCGCAACATACCGCAACATGACGCAAATTATCATTATTTTTTAACTATTTCCACCGCAACTTAACGCAATCTACCGCAACTAAATGTAACGTAACGTAAACGCAACGCACAAAAGAACGGGGTTAACCTTAACTATGTCCATATTACGAGGTTGTATGTGTTGTTTGTTGCTGTTACTCCGTATCTTTTAGTGCTTAATTACTTTTTAGCAAATCATTATATGTAAATTTTTTGCTTTAATCGGGGACAAAATAAAATAAAAAAAACTTGGAGCTTGTTTTCAGTAAGCAGCTAGAAGATTGGAACAGTCCAAGAGTAGTTACATATTCCTAAGTCATAACCCAACTAAAAAGAAGCACTCAACATTCAACAACATAAGCAGATGTAGTTGTAGGATGACATTTATGTCAAAGGAGGAGGAGAATTAAACCACTGTAGCTAGAAGTGAATTTTTCCACCCAACTGCTCAACTGCATCTGACGTTTTCTCTATCAAGCTATTGGCCCAATATTGGACCACCACCATTTAATTGAATTCTACATCACAAAGTTTTAGTGCACTTGGCTACTCCTCCCTGACAACATTTCCTTCAAACACTCTCTTTCACACAACATGCCCTTTGCATTAATTTCTCCCAATCATGTCATACCAACTCACTTACCAAGCCAAGCAGAGCCCATGAGCCTTTTAGCTCATGAATTGATACGGATCAATAAGTTTATTCTCTCGTTAGACTTTGTATCTTAGTTAGGGATGTTCAAAATCCGTTGACTGCATGCAGTGAATCGCTTTTGCGGTTTATAGATTTTGTCAATCTAAACCCGAACTGTATTTAGAAACTAGAAATCGAAGCCAAACCGCAAACGTGGCTAAGTAGCTTAAGAGCTTGTATCTCGATCAGAGTAGGATGTTTATTTTACCATGGGGTTCAAATGGTAATAGTCACACTTTTATAGTGAAAGTTGTTGATTCTTCTGGAAACACCTTATTCTAGACTTTAAACTAAGCGTTGGGCCTAGTCTGGCATTGAATTAGACGCATTTCCCCACTCGCTAGTCTAATGATATAAACTTACACCACATAAAGACTAAAGAGACCCCATGAACCAACCTACCAATTACCATTGTAAGAAGAAAAAAGAAGTTACTTGCCAAGCAAAACACCATTTTTGCAGCTTCCAAATCAACTCAAAACAACCACCAGTCAACCACCTTTTCCAAATGTTTATGAAGCCGTAATTTTTTTATGTTACTTACCTGTCCTCAATGATTTGAAGGCGGGCGATTAAATTCTCCACTTAAATGTACATGTACCCGTTTGCAATTGCATATTCCACTCCCATAATCACTACCTTACCTTACAGTTATTACCTTATCTTACTAACTTAACTTTATCTAATTTAATCCTACAGCTATAAAGAATGAGACTTAAATTGCATCATCGATTTAAATTGCATCATCGATTGAAGTTCATATGTTCTGAAATCATTTTCTTGAACATAATCTAAAGCAAGAGGGAGGACTAAAAATATTTATATAAACCAAACCCTCCATTTTGCTGCTTTATACAGAGGGAATGCCACTTCTCAACCCTCAAGTTGAAACCAAAACAGTACAACACTACCCATCAACACCCACAAATCTACCAAAATAGTACTTCAACCTAATTAACCACTTTTACATACTTAACAACCTCCTTCACTAGTAGCCAACCAAACACCCCCAAAAAAAACATGCCAAAAAAGAAATAAAAAAGAAAGAAATTTACATAATGCTGCAACTATCGGTGTTCTCATCACTAAAATAGGAAGTGTAAGGGTCATGATACCCTGGAGGCGGGACCATGGGAGGTCCGTAGGGCATCCCCATCATCTGCGGCCGTCCATACATCATGGCTTGATGTGGCTGTGGCTGCTGCTGATACATTCCACCGTATCCTCCATCTCCACCGTTCATTCTTTGCTGGTTCATCATCATAGCCATGTACTGCTGCTGCTGCGGATTAGCTCCGTAAGGGCCTCCGACTCCAGCTCCGACGCCTGGTGGGCCCATCCCGGGGTAGAAGCCCCCACCGGCATTCATCATGGGCTGGGCTGGTTGCATGTTGTGGCCCATTGGGTGGCCCATTATGGGAATATTGTGTTGCCCACCATTTTTGCCATGATTCATGTTCATGCCATCATTTTCAAAATAATCACCCCCACCACCACCTCCTCCTCCTCCTTTTTTACCTCCTTTGCCCTTGTTATTGTTGTTATTTCCTCCTCCTCCTCCTCCTCCTCCTGCATTATTATTGGAAATAATCTTGTGACTTGTCACATTTCCACCACCTTGGTGTTTTCCCATTTTACCCTCATGACCACCCCCACCACCATTATTTTTACCGCCTAGGTTGTGGTGAAATTGGCCCCCCCCACCACCCTTGTTACCCCCACCACCATTTTTACCATCTTTTTTCCCATCTTTGCCCTTCTTCAGATCACTTTTACCACCTCCTACACCAAGCATGCCCTTGAACAACCCAACCACCCCTCCACCACCACCAACTCCGCCGTGTCCACCACCGCCTTTCTTAGCTCCGCCGCCACCTCCGCCACTCTTCCCCTTCTTTTCACCACCACCGCCGCCGCCGCCGCCGCCGCCCTTGCCCTTCTTGTCACCCTTTCCACTCCCCATGTTGGGCATGTTCTTGTTGGAGTGTCCATGATGCCCATGCCCACCATACATCTCACCATCCATCTCATCCCCAAACTCATCATCAAACTCATCATCCATGTCATCATCAAACTCATCATCATCAAACTCATCATCATCATCAAACTCATCCTCAGGCAGGTTGAACTTGACTTGCTTCTGCTCCTTGTGGTGGTTGTTGTTGGTGGGCATTTTGAAGTCTTTTCCTCCTTTCATCTGTTGTTGGAGCATCTGTTGGTGTTGTTGAAGAAGTTGTTGGTGTTGTTGTTGAACTCCACCACCTCCTCCTCCTTTCTGTTGCTCCTTGCCACCACCCTTCTGGGATTTGTTGTCTTTTCCCATTTTGCCCCCATCAAAGTGGAGGTTTTTGAACTGGTTATTGAGATTCATGAACTGATTGTTGCTCTGAAAGGAACCCTTTGAAGGTCCCCATAACTGAGCATGTTTCCCATGCTTCTCAAGCTTCTTTATTAGAACTGAGGGGTCAACATTTCCAGTCACTGTTACCTTCCCCTGCTCTGTATCTATGTTTACAGTGTACACCCCTAACAAACACAAACAGTAAACAAACAAAAAACTTCAGAAACTGAGAAATAACTCTATGACCCTGATTGAGTCCTACCCAGTTGACAAATTCAACCTAAACCCCACCATACAAAAGAAAAAAAGAACAAAAGGGTTTTCAGATCTAATTTGCAGGGGAAGAAATTACCATCAATTTTCTGGAGAATCTTCTTGATTTTGTGTTTGCAGCCATCACAGTCAATGTTCAATCTGAGAACACAACTCTGTGAACAAAAGCAAAACAAAACTGAGTAAGTACAGAATACATAGTAATTAACCAATTTGTACAGGAAGAAAATATAATGAGAGAGGAAAAGAGAGAGAAGGGTACCTGAGTTTTCAAGAAATCTTGCTTGTTCATGTTGGAAGCTCCAGTGGGGTATGAAAGAAGAGAGAGATTTAAGAACACAAAAACAGAGAAGAAGGTGTCTCCTGTGAAAAGAGCTAAGGCAGAGGAAGGCTTTGGAGAGAAGCTTGGGTTAAGCGGTGTTTGGGGGATTTTATACAGAAAAGATAAAATAGAGAGTACCGAAGCCGACTTAAAAGCTGGTCACGGACAAGGTTCTTGGGTTTTGGAGCTTCAGAGAGAGAGAGAGAGAGAGAGAGAGAGAGAGAGAGGCGGTTGTAGAGAAAAGAAGAAGAAGAAGCAGATTGAGGGTTTTGTAGGGGGAAGCCACGGAAGGAAGGCGCGTATTGGAAAGAGAGAGAAATTAGATATCGACAGTTGCCCAATACCCCAGTAAAAATATGTTATTGTCCATGAAATTGTTTTTTAATTTGAAATTTTACTGTAGTATCTCATACAGTATAATTTGTCCATCTAACAAATATTGAGAAAATTAATAAAAGAAGTTGGTTGAATATTGAAAGTTGTAAAATATTAGTATTAAATTATTTGTATATATTTCTCTCTCCTTTTTCTTTTTTTTTGTTTAAAAATTAATATAAAAAAGAGTTAGTTGGAAAAAGTTGTATTGGAATTGTAAAATTACAAGTATTTTGGGACAAAAAAAAGTTAGTTAAAGTGACAACTATTATGGAACGGATATAGTACGTATTACAAACGGATATGCAACATAGAGTTTTTAGAAACTATTTTATGACTGGTGAGTTTCATGTGAGTTCTCGTCATTATTTATCTTTTGTAAATGGGATAATTTTTAGTGACATTTTATAAATTTAAGGTGATTATTACTTTGTTTGAAGCGATGTTTATAAAATTTAATAAATTATTTATCATATTTATGTTAAAAATCATTCTAATATCACTTTATTAGTTATACTTAAATATTAAAAAGGTTATTTATAAGAGATTTGATATATGATAAGTTTATGTGAGACGATCTCATACTAGAGTTTGCGTTTCTTGATTGTCGCTTAATAAATATTATAAAATGTCACTATTCTTTTTTACTGGAAATTTCTATAGCATATTTTATTAAAAAAAATTATACTATTATATTTATAATAGTATTTTCATGTAATAAAAAAATATATACATTGAAAAGTTAATTATCAAATATTTTTAAAGTTTGAGTGATACATAAATCAATCTAACAACTACTATGGAAAGGATGAAGTATGATCCTTTTTTAAAATGTACTAATATTTATTTAGAAATTTAGGCCCCATTCTTTTATATGGCACCGCACTTTGCGATACCGTAAGTTACCGCAACTCACCGCAACTTATCACAATATCTTTTTTTAATTAATATATTTCAATACCCACTTTTTAATTTCCACCACAACTTGCCATAACTAATCGCAATTTACCGCACTCTACCATACCGCACCGCAGTCGATAAGTTTCATTGAGATTTATGGATAAATTTATTAGCTATTCATGGATAGATTATGTGATCATTTTATAAAGAAGAATTTCATTATCACCTTAAAATTTTTATACTTCCAATCTCATTATATTAGAAGATTCATGTCGATTTTGCGTCGTGGTTTTAGTACAAGGGGGCAAGGACCATGAAACTTTTGACAAGATTATGAAAATTTTCTTTTTAGAATGTACGAGTATCTATTCAAGGATTTCACATATACTATCCATGGATAAAAACATATTTTTTTCATTCCCATTACTAATCACCTATGAAACTTTTTACAATAACACTTTATTAAAGAATTATCAAATTTCATTTTTATGACAATATCTTTCATTGCAAACTTAATAATGGTACTTTTATATAAAATATTACTATACATATTGAGAAAATGATGGTTTAAAAAACTTGACTGATACGTAAACTTGTCTGGTTTGTTAAAAAAACTATATCTAACCACAATAATCACGTCACTCTCTTACCTCATTTTTTCTTACTCTTGTATCTTACCAACAAAAACTTTTTTAAAATAATCACATCACTCTCTTACCTCATTTTTTCTTTATTACCTATATACAAACTTATCACATCCACTATTCTTACCACCAGCTTAACTACATTTAACCGTACTAACCATATTTTATAATTTTAACCATAATTACCACTAACCTACCACACAAAAAGGAAAAGGAATAAATATTTTTAAAACATATACTTTTATTTATAGGATTCAATATAAGATCCTAATTAACTGAAATCAAATTTATATTATTTATACCACCTATGCTCAATTTTGTGGGTTTTTTTGGTGATTTCTAAGCTATCCCCATTTCAAATTTTCAAGTAATAATAACATATGTGTACTCGATCGTCTAATGGTGTGTTTGGTTTCATGAGTTTCCTTTATCATGTTTGGGAGTACAAATAGGTTGGGAAATTTTTAACTATGACTCACAATTTGCCATGGATCATGGTGAAAGCTTTCCCATGGGAAAGAAAAACTTTTTGTAACTCAATTTTCTAAAATACCCTTAAAAATATATTTTGTAAATTAATATATAAGGATAATTTAGACATTTCAAATAAACTTTCCTACAAACTTTATCATATTAACCAAACACTATAAAATATTTTTCCCAACAAAAACTTTCTTAAGAAAAACTTTTTCAGAAAAAAGTTTTCTATAAAATATTTTCCTAAAAAACAAACAACCAAATATTTTCCTATTAACCAAACGCACCCTAATACAAATAATCAAACACACGTTAATACTTTTATTTATTAAAAAAAAAAGTTGGCTTTGGATGATAGTACAAATTGAGTTCCTAAAATACTCTCAACAAAATCGATAAAAATAAAAAAATCAAAAGGAAAAAAATGAAAAAAGGTTTGATGCCCTCTGTGTCTTTCAGAGAGAGTTGTCGACTATTTCAAAGAAGGGAGGAAAAAGTAAGTGGGGACAAGAAAGCCCAATAAAATTTCATATATTAGGAAAATAAAATAAAAATATCCAAATAAATATTGTTAATTTGTTATGCATGAAACAAGGTGTAGTGGAGTTTAGCCTGATTTTCCCACTTCTGTTGGAGGGAAAAAGCACAGTGGGTTTCACTTTCATCTGTTTTTTTCCTCTTTCTTTTTTTTTCCTGAAATTTCTTCAAATATTTCTGTTTGTTTGTTTATTTTCCTCCCCTGTTTCCTAGCAAGCTTCGTCTAATGCAATCATTAGGAAGAAATAGTGGGTTTGCTAGGAAATTTTTCCTACCTTTCAACTACAATTTGTTTTAACCGTCATTATCATTAATTAAGGCCCTGTTCGGCAAAATTAGTGTTTTAAGTAGCGGATAGAGGTTTATGTAGCGGATAGCGGTTTAAGTAGCGGATAGTGGATGACTGTTCAAATGAAAATTGTGTTCGGTAAATTTAACGGTTGAATTAACAGATTAATGTGAATTGACATAAAAGGATATCAATAATTTTGAAAGATAAACTTTTCAAAGGGTATTTTTTGACCGAAAAATATGAAACGTTATATCCTAAACGCTAAACGTTAACTTTATTAGCGTTTCACAAAACACTCTTTAAAACGCTAAACGCTCCTCAAAACGTAACTTACCGAACACTAATATTTATGCAATTAGAGTTTTGACTTTGTCAAAACGCTAAACACTACTCCAAACGCTACTACCGAACACAGCCTAAATAGTTTGTTTTAACTTATCATAAATAATTTTTAACTTTTTTTTTTTGCAAACCAATGTCGGGAGGGCTTTATATTGATAGTTTATCCATCAATACATAGAGTAAGATTTGGACAGGATATGTCCCTAATCAAACCTGCTCATCCCCAACTGAATCAACCCGAGCAAGGTGATGGGCTGGGAGATTGCCTTCCCACTTAACGCGGGACCAAGAGTACCTATTAAAAACTGAAACCAAACAAAGGATATCTTCTACTACTATATCAAGTTCGCTATAGAAAAAGAGAGCTTAAACCAATCGGTTAATTAAAACTAGACAGTTTGATTCAAAGATGACTCGGTTGTAGTGGAGTCTAGACGCCAGTTGCATCGTAAAGAGACACGCCTGGGCCTCTGCTACTCTCGGCGGCCATGAAGCCTTGCATTTCCGAACGACAGCAAGTAGCAGTTCGCCATCCGCATTTCTTGCAACGACCCCCAGCCGAATCTATTCCCTTTCTACCAAAGCATCAAAGTTGAACTTCACTGAATGCTCCTCAAGAGGCTTCCAACGGGCTGTGATCGACATACTCGGATGGGATGTGCTGCTGTCGCTTTTCCACTTTTTGCAATTTTTCCAACTCATCAATAGTTTGAGTTGCTCTTGAGATCAAGATATGAGCCGAGGTTGATTTCTGTGAGAAAATTCTCTCGTTTCGAGCCACCCAAACCTACCAAGCAACCATAAGCCTCAGGTTGAAGCCACCGTCATCTAGTTTGTCACTCCACTGAGTTAGCAGCTCCCCCAGATGTGTATTTGTTGTTGTGTTTAGTACAATGTCATCCCCTAACTTTGTCCAAACCTCTTTTGCATATTTGCACCCAAAAATTGCATGCCAATTGTCTTCAGCTACTCCTTCGCAATGGGAGCAATCACCATAAGCTATAATGTGTCTACGATGGAGGAGATCTCTTGTTGGTAATATCTAGTTATCTCTTGTTGGTAATATCTAGTTACACCACTGCCATCCGAAAAATGTTGTCTTTGAAATACAGCACGCTCCCCAAATTTTAGCCCAATACCCCTCAAATTCACCAAGGCCAATGCCTACACCAACCATGTATGTCGACTTCACGGTGAACACTCCTCTATCATAAAAAGCTTAGGCCATCACGTCACTGATTTGTCGTTTGCCGATGGGGATTAACAGTATCAAATTGCGGTCACGTTCATTGAAAGTTCTTTCAATAATGTCCACGCGCCACAACTTGCTTACCAGGTCGATGAGGTCACTAACCCTCTTCAAGTCCAGATCCTTTAGGTCCTCTGTTGTCACCTTCTTGCCCTGCTCAGCGTACAACCAATCTCCCTTCCACATATCAATGTTACTCCCATTACCGACCCTTCAGTCACAGCCCTCCTTCAGCAGTACCTTAGTAGCTCAGATACCTCACCACGCGTAGCTCGGGGAATGACCTAAAGCCAAATCCAAGAAGTTCTTGCCATGGAATTATTTTTAACTTTGCATTGACTAATACTACTAATACTACTATGTAATTAACACTTCATTGTATTTTAAAGTTATATTTTAAAATAATTAATAATAATATGCAATTATCAATAATAGTGAATTTTTTTTAAACTATGGTTGTTGTAAATTCTTTATCATTAATTTATTTGAAATAAATTTTATCCCTTAAATATTTATATCTAAATAAATGCGATCAGTTGTTTCAACAAGTTATTTTAATAAGTATATATCGATTAAAGATTTTAAGGTAGAATTGACAATTGTTTTACTTTTTTAACTATGATAGTTAAAAAAATAAATTATCATAAAATTTCCCTAAAAATATTAAATTTTGCAATAAGTTTACATCTCAATGAATATCATCACTTGTTGCAACAGGTCATTTTGATCACGATATTTTAATTTTGATCTTTTGGAGGTAAAATATACTTTTCGAAGGGTAAATATTAGTCTTGAACAGTGATTGCGTACTTCCATCCCTTTTTATTTGTCACTTTGGAGAAAAATAAAGAAATATATTTAGATTGACAAAAGTGCTCTCAATTATTATTAAATTATTAGTTTTGAAAGGCATTTATTAAGAGTAAAAATATTAAAACTGTTATTGAAAATAAAAAATGAAAAATAATTAAGGACAATAAAAATTAATTAAATTGATAAATAATAAAAAAAATAGATGGATACTTATTAGCCCTACTACTACAAAAAATCTGTCTGAAAAGAACTTCAAAAAAGCGTCCTTATAATATATTATAAATAAATTCAGTAATTCAGTTCAACGAAATTGAGATAAAAAATAATATATATATATATATATATATATATATATATATATATATATATATATATAGACACACACGTGGTTCTTGACCTATGAGGGGTCTACGTACACGCAAGGCATTCAAAGATTGCAGAGTGCAGTATTTCTGTATCTGCATATATGTGATGGAATCTTTGTTAACATATTTCATCCCATATTGATTGACATTTTGATTAAATTTTGATCGTGAATTACTCATAAATTATAATACGTTATTATATGAAATTATTGTCATTAAAAAGATATTTTACTAAAAATTACAATGAAGATAATTTCATATTGTAACTTATTGTAATTTGTGAATAATTAATGATTAAAATTTAGTTAAAATGTCAATTAATTTGGGACGAAGAGAGTAATTATTAATTAATATAATACATGCTACTGTACTGAATAATATATGTAATAATACACGTACGACATGGTCTTACAGTACTGTAAGTCTGTAACGCCTTTATGTAGTTAATAATCAAAGTAAATCACACATTACCGATGGAGATTATAAATAATCTGGCTTTGAAATAGGATTATCGTTTCTTAATTAGTTGGAGCACGTAAAGTCAAAGACTCAAACCAAGTAACTTCTGGGCAATTATTAGTTAATCGTATTTTTCAGTATGTCATTTTTTTAGGGTGTCAGATGCCAAATATTATTACAGTTTGTTCTGACAAATTTATGGTCCTTAAAATTGAATAATTGCATTTTCCTCTATGGGGGACTGAAATAATTAGGTATCAAAGTCAAGCTTTGACTTGGAACTTGGGATTAATCAGATTAAAATCAGTTAGATTACCTTTTCGTTATTGATTATTGTCCTTTCCCGGTGAAGGAATCTTGCTATAAAACACACTTGTTACTAAGAAATTAGTTTTTTTTTCATATCTATGTACCTTGTATAGGGTTATATGTGTTGCATATGAGCTTCTTATTGGTTATTACATAAATATTGAAAAATAAACAAATGAAAAATGAAAAATGCAAAACTCAACTCCCATAATATTTAGTTAAGTTGAAATTAGAAGGTCTTTGCCTCATTTATAGATTTTAGTTCATGAGAGTAAGGTTGCTTACATTTAAGTCTCTCAGATCGTATTTATGTTTTTGTTGAAATTCATTCCACCAATTACACATCATGTTAATTGTTTAACACTATGCTTTATGGATGTTGACAGAGAAACATTATTTTCATTTTCATGTTAGAAGAAGATATGAGGATGGGTGATATGTGCCTACCTACCACTTATCTGGTTCTATCTAGACTTTTAAGATGGAGTGAAGTGGAATGTCTCTTTGACGTGTTTCGTCTAGGTGTTGGGATTTACTATAAGTGTAAGTCATTTCTAATCTTCAGCGACAGCGGAAGACCATTTTTCAAGAGCTTCTTCATCTCAGATGAATAGTTGGTTAAAGTTGGTCTTGTGTGTTATGTTACTATCTTGATAGTGACAAATTTGTGTTTTTGGATTTCACTCTTTTTTCCTGTTTTAGATAAGTTTAGGTTATCTTGGTTCTTCTTGTGTTTTTGGAGAGACTTTGCTCAATTTTTCTCTCCCATCTTTTTGGATTGCCGGTTAAATCCAAACACTTTTATCCGAATAAAAATAATATTTAATTAGATTTATCACTCCCTACTATCTTGGACTTCCATTAAATAACTTAGCAAGTTGGCATGACCTTAACCAACCTTGCTTCCTCTGTAAAAAGAATGAACACCAAATGTCCCATAAAATATTGATGGTATTTTATTTTATTAATCTTTGTTGGATATTTAACTTTACAAAACTGTTAATTAAAATAGTTCATTTGAACTAGTATGTACCCTTGTATAAGTTCGGATGGACAAAATTTTGTCAACCCGAATACCCATATTTTTTTCAATTTGAAAAAAAAAATTCATCTACGGCCATCAACTATTTACCTAAATTTCAACACATATTTAGGTCTTGTGCGTTATTTTTGAATGCTAGTTAAATTTATTCTAATTTACTAACTTTATTTATTTTTACTTACCCGTTCTCAGACAAACTTATTTAACTTACATAATATACATTTAAAATTTTAAATATTTAACTTACATAATATACATTTAAAAATTTAAATATTTAACAAATTGTGTGACTAGTGTGCCTTATCTAGTTAGTTAACACTATCTTATTTAAAAATTCATATATTTAATAAGTGATATGACTTATGTAACTTACTTCCTAACTAATACAACCTTAAGCCCCGTTCTTTTATGCGGCTGGTAAGTTGTGATTCCACACCGCACCACAATCCACCACAATTTACCAACCCACTTATAATTATTTACACCACAACATTTCTCAACCCACCACAACTTTTCCAAATCCACCATACCGCACAGTCCGCACCGTAACCAACCGTATAAAAGAACGGGGCCTAAACTTTATTTTCTTATCTACTTGCCTACACTATGATATGAAGTTCAATTGTAGTATTTTCTTATTTTTGTTGTTAAAATAAAGCTTTGATCTAAATCCAACATTTCTAAATTGTCGAATCCAAAAAGAATTTAGAGATCAAATATTATTTTTTTTAGCACATTAATCAATCTAATTGATGAGTATTTGACCTAGATTAGAACTTCTGAAACCAGTACTGGGCTCCTCATATAAAAAGTGAGTCCAACCCCTAGAAACAAACCTGAAACACGGAATGTTGTAGATTTTGAGAATGTTTCTCATTTGTGTGTGTTGATGCAATGAACAATTCCAAAACTTCTTTCTCTGAGGACTTCATCTGGACGTGGACGGTGCCCTCAGAAAATGACAATCCAAGCCAATAACCCTTAGCCACTATCTCTATAGTCTAATTTCAACTAGTAGTAGGGTAGGGTAACTTTTAACTAGCTGGGTTTTTAAAATTCTAACTTTATTATGGTGGTTATGTTCAAGTTTTCAACTAATTTAAAAAGTCAATAGCTAGTTAGCCACCATTTGTGTCTCAGCAAAAGAGTTTAATTAGGGAAAAAAACAAGCAATTATCCTAACCGTTGGACTACAAACGCTTAGTGAAGGCAATTGTTTGTTTATATATGTAGATCTGTGCTAGAAGTAGTGTTTAGGGATTATTCTTTTATACAATGCGGTGTGGTGTGGTGCAGTACGACACCATAGACTCTGTTCTTTTATATGGTGTGTTGCGGTATGGTATGGTATGGTGAAATTGTGGCGGGTATGGTGGAATTGTGGTGGTTATTGGTAAGTTGTGGTGGGCTTATAATATATATATATATATATATATATATATATATATATATATATATATATATATATATATATATATATTGTATTGGTAATTGTGAAAAACTAATTGGAAAAAGTGAGTTGAAATATTGTATTGGTAATTGTGAAAAAGTAATTTGTGGTGGGTTGTGGCAAAGTGCGGTGGGCTGTGGCACCGCAGATTGCCAACCGCAGAAAAGAACAGGGCCATAAGTCACCATACTATTCAATATTCTTCTACAGTTTATCACATTTTATCCCAATCATTACTACTAATGTATCTCCTCACTTTTCTCTTCTGCTTTTCATATTTTCTTTTATCACCTACCATATCAATCATATTTTCCATAAATTTCACTATATCATTTCACCATATTGCACCATTTTTGTAGTATACCAACTACATAAAAGAATAGAGCCTTGATTTTTTTTCCTTGAACAAACCACAAAGAAATTAATCGACGGCATTGTTAATTACAATGTATCGGTTTAAACTAAGGTAAATGGGTTGGATTGGATATTCGTTCCAAATATTAGAAGCCATACCTTTATTTATTAAATTTTGATTCTGAACTTAGAAATTTTATTCTTATCTTTATCCTTATATTTTATCAGTTATTAAAAGTTTTTGAAGTATAAGAACCTTACCTAACTTGTGATCAAAAGTAGATGAAGTCTAACGAGATATACTTTAGTCCATTATAATCTATGTTGAAAAAATAATTCTTTTTCAAATATCTAGATTGTAGACTCAAAGAAGCAGACGTGGTATGTAAGAGTAAGATATAACAGTGGAAGAAAAGCTTGACCACACCCTTTTAAACTATTTATCACTTTGAGCTATATATGTGTAATTAAATTTTAAAAATTGTATCTATCTATCTATCTATCTATCTATCTATCTATCTATCTTTACAACAATAACAAACTTTCAGAAAATTGTAACTATCATGTAAAAGTTTACATTATTAATTCCCTAAAAAAAATATTTTTATTCAAATATAATTTTAAAAAAATATTTTTATACAAATATAATTTAAAATTGTTATAAAAATTATTTTTTGGAGCTTGTAAATTTAATTGGTAATCTATATGTAAATTTGATTTACCCAATTTTTTTTAAAAATAGCCATACTTATAATTCTCACAATTTATTACAATTTACCTATATTTACGTAAATCTATCGAAAATGACCAAAATTTATCCAAAATTAATTTTACCTTACCCTACCTTCCCCATCAATTTTACAGGCCCCAAATTAGTGATCAAAATATCATATTTAAAAATAAAAAATTACAAATAATATTAGTTATTTTCAATGAGGAGCATTGTATGAAAATAGAAAGAGGGGGAGTAGGGAGCTATAAAGAAATGCTTTATTGACGGTCAAAATGGCTGAAAAAATGGGCCAATGTTTTTTGATTGCACAAAACACGAGACTAAAATTGGAGCCCAGCAAGCAACACTCTCTGACGAGCAATGGAAATTGAAAACCACCACTCACTGCTTCTATATTTTTGTCACCCTACACACATTCTACTTTATCACTGCTACTTGTGTTTCGCTTCCTCCACAAAAGTTTGCACTTTTATGCATGTGAAGATAAATTTTGCAATTTTTGGTGGGTCAAATTTTTAGACTTACCTTCAATGGAATTTTTAAGTTAGGATGTTATCCAGAAGTTATCCTAGAAGTTATTGGCCCTGTTTGGAAAACAACTGATAGCTGTTGGCTGTTGGCTGATTGCATTGACTGATTGTTGTTGGCTGTTTGTATTGGCTGATTGTATTGGTTGTTTGGAAAAGTTGTGATTGATAAAGTTAGCTGATTCTAAAATTTTTTTTGCTAAAATTTCATTTGTACCCTTTATCACTAATATGATAAAGTTAGCTGTTTGCATGACATATGGTGTAAATTTAGACAACTTTTGGACAAAATGGTCTTTTCCACAATCAGTCATTTACAATAGGCTACTTCCCTCAGCCTATTGAAAAATGACATATTGGGACCAATAAGCTAATAGAATGGACTGTTTACCAAACATCCCAACAGCCTATTTCACCCCCTAATAAGCCAACTTTTGCAATAGGTCAATGAATAGGCTATTTACCAAACAGGGCCATTATCCTTGTTGATTATGAGCCTCATGTTTCAAACTTTTCATCAACAATTTTATAAAATTTCATGTAATTTTTTTAGTGTTGGTATGAGATAAGTTATATATATATTGAGAACCACCCATAGGGTGTTTAGAGATAAGTTATATTTATTTAAAAATAATTTAGCAATTATTTCTTATTCTTTACTACTATTTATAAAGCTTATTAGTGACTACTTTTAAAATAAAGACCCTATGAACTGATATGTTTGCTCTTAATTTAAAATAAATAAAATCAGAAATTATGCATCTATATAGGTAAGTGCAATTGCTATGTTCCATAATTTGTATAGACCAAGTTACAATTTGTATGAAATGTGATCTGTTATACTCCTAAATCAAACTAACAATTTTGCTTACAACCCTGTTCTTTAGTGGTAAGTTAGGTTTATCCTTACCTAACCTAACTTTACCTTATCTTACACGATTCCTAAAAAGCACTCAAACTAAAATCAAAATTTATCTTTACATTTCCTTTCCTTACCTTACCAAACTTAACGTGATCTTACGACTCTAAAGACAGAGCCATAATACTTTATAATACTAATAGAAAAAATAGTTTGTTAGTTTAGTCGATTCACCCATAGCTTCATTAGATTTCCAAAAAGATTTAGTGAAGAAAAAGCTTATAATGCATTAAAACAAGCTTTAAATATTTACAACAAATTCCTAAAAAGAACTAGCTCACACTAAAAAAAAAAGCTTCAAAATTTTATAATTAAAATTCCTTGGTAGCAACATAGGAGACAATAAACTGCATAAAAAGAACATATTGTTACTATTTAGCAACATGCATGAATGGTCCAATACCAATACTTATGAGAAGTTTGATTTGGCATTGGTTCATATTTCATGATCTCAATGATATCACATTCTTAGCCACCTTTGGGAGATCCCAAGGCTGCTTTTTTACTTCTTGCCATGCATACCTCATCTCACCTACTAGCAAGCTTCTACAGCAAACATTCTCCCTTTTACTCTTTTAATTAATTTTATTGAATTTCTTTATGTTTTCCTCTTTGTCTAAAAAAATAAAATTAAAAAAACCACCTTTTGGTTGTTATTGTTCTCGGCATCTTAAAAAGATAATATCTTTGGTTTAGAGCCACATGAAAAAGGATTAAAGGGAGGTAAAAGTAGAAAGGAGAATAATATTAGCAAAAGTGTTAAAGTTTAGGGGGTAAAGATTTTCTCTTTAATATTTTTCATTTTCATCTTTCCTCGATTGTCTGTCTTTCACATCAATCATGGCATGGCATGCTACATTTCTTCAAAAGGATTTACTAAAGAGGAATTGGATGTACTCTACTATGTATGGGTTTAGCTTTTCAGTTGTACTACTTACTATCATGCAAATTTGAATTTGCGCATGATTCTACAATGTAAGTATTTTCAAAATTGAAAGCTACAATTTACTTGAACCCCACCTCGACCTCAATTAGGGCATAGAAAAAAAAGGACTGGCTGTCAGAAATTAAAGTCATTTAGGCTACTATACTACCATACTCGTATCTACTTCAGTCACAAGCTTACTAGTAGAACTGACAAAGCAATTGAGTCATTCAACTTAGTTCAATTTGACTCAGACCATGTTCTTTTATACGGCCGGCAGCGGTATAGCGCGGTGTGGTGTGGTGAAATTGTGGTGGGTGTGGTGGGTTATTGATAAAGTGTGGTGGTTTTTTTATAAATTTTAAAATTGTATTGGTAATTGTGAAAAAGTAATTGGAAAAAGTGAGTTGAAATATTGTATTGTGGTAAATTGAAAAAGTTGTTTGAGGTGAGCTGTGACACCGCAGATTGCCAACCGTATAAAAGAACAGGGCCTGACAGTTCAGGAGAACAAGGTTCAACCGGGTCTTGACTTTAGATTGCTTTATTTTCAGTCAAATAAGCTCATCTTGTAGAAATAAACAACTTTAGATGATAAGTTTGGATCATGCCAGATCTAGTTGGATAATTTCAGGTTCAAGCCCGTTTCAAGTCACTTAAATAATTATAGTTTATACCCAATTTTACATTTTCTATTTAAATCCACATACGTTTTCTTTTTCTAAAAACAACTAATTATAGTATATACCTTTTTATCTATTTTTATATATATTACGCAAATCTACTCGACCTTGCCCAGTTTCTACACGTCCAGGGCCTAACTTTGACAGTTTCAAATATGGGTCAACTCAGGCTCAAACGATTCGTTTGAGTTCAATCAATTTTACCAGGTTTACTTGCTAGCATAAAAGCGCAACAAATCGGCTACCTTATGATTCAAGGGTCTGCATCTGAATTGCCTTTAATTAATCAAACAACAACAACAACAATAACTAACACCCAGAGGAAACACGTTTGAGCGCGGTATAGGAAATCTAGATGCAAGCAGTCTTCCACTCATGAACTTTAGGCTAATTCATGCAGAAGTATCCTGAATTAACCAAACATTTCCCTTAAATGAACACAGTACAATATTACATGGATCTACTCAATGATCTAGAGCTAAGCTAACTGCATTGGCAACAGGTGTGAAATAGATATGACCAAAGTAATACAATAATACACCACAAAAGATCAACACATTTGTGCAATCGTGCCCAAGGGAACACATAACCCTTTACTACAGCGAATGCTTCAGCACCGCACCTGAGGGTCAGTGACTCAGTTTCTGAGGGTCTGACTTCAAGTTTGAACGTCGGGCTCTGAATCCGGTTGTATATTAGAATCTTCGCCACTACCCTTATCCGATTGAGTGCCTTTCTTACCAAGTTTCGCGGAATATTTTGCAAAGGCTTGAGACAATGCTGATTTAATAGTCAATTCGGGCTCTTTTTTCTGACGTTTGGTTGCATCTTCTCTTTCATTCTCGTCAGCTGGTGCTTCAGTAGCTGAGGAGCTGGGATCAGGTTTGTTTTGTGTGGGACCTTCAGGCGCTGTAGCACGGCTGGGCATCACTCGTTTAAAGGGTTCGTGGAAGGTGTCATATAGACGTTTTACCTTTGATTCAAGTTGTAGGGAGCATGTTAGAGCAACAAGGGAACACTTGGACAAGTAACTACATGCTAAAGAGCACTCAGAAACTATGAAAGTGCTCTATCATTTCTTTTTTTGAAAGAGTTGAAATTTTTTTTGAAAAAGAATGTACTTGGCATTCCAAAAATTTGCTGGGAGGTAACATACATTCTTAACAACTGACTCCTGGGGGACCACATTTTTTTAATGCACTCAAAGGGGACCAAGTCCTCAAACAAATGGCTCCCAGGTGACTTTTCGGCCAATTTTCACCGGAATCTGGCGACAGTTAAGTGAATTTTTTTTGAAATTGCTTTGTGGAATTCCGATACTACCCTCCATTGGCTCCAAATCTTTTCTTATTTAACTGAAGCCATTTTCTCCATCTCAACTTCCATCTTCTTTCTGCTGTCTCTCAATCAAACTGGACAATTTTTGAATACATCTCTCAAGCGGGAACATGCACCAGCATCAATGATCAGCAAGCATCATATAATTATAGGTTTTTGTAGCTAATTAATAGTTTTCAAAGAAAAAGACACTCCTTCCAAAATTGCAACCCCCAAGAACAGGAATTCCCCCTTTTTTTTTAACAAAATGATAAAACAAATCCAAGCAAACATAATCACACATTATTTGGATTTCCATGATTAAGAGAAGAAGAAAACAGAATTACTGGCAAATAGGAAAGATCCAAGCTCCTCAGCTCTTTGCATTTAACAACAATCAATCCAACCCCTAAATCCCCTATTCCCAAACACCATTTCAAACTGATTAGCTTCAATTTAGGGCACCCAACCGCAATACATCCAATCCCAATATCTGTGATGAGCTTACACCTCCCCAACCACAACCTCTCCAAATTCTTCGCCTCCGCCACCACAGACGCCGCCAGGTCCCGGAGCTCCGTCGCATTGGACAGATCCAGCTCCGCCAAGTTCCAGCAACCCGCCACCAGCGCTGCCACGCCGACTCCGGTGAAGAACCTCGACCTGGACAAGTCCACACGCCGGAGCGCGTCGCCGGCGAGGGCGACGTCAATGATTCGAGGGCAGAGGGTGAGATTGAGATGTGAGATGTGAGGGTAGCGATTGAGGATTGAGGGGAGGTGGTTGGGGCGTAAGGGTTTGAGGGTTTTACGGTGCTAGGATTCGATGATGTAGAAGGATTTGCAAACCAATGAGAAGGATTTAGCATCGTGGGGGTTGGATTCAAGGAAGTCGAGGATTGTGAAGATGATTTCTTCGCTTAGAAGATCGAAGGGGTTATTGCTGTTGTTGTTGGTGCTGATTTCCGCCATTGTCGAGATCTTCTGCTTCTTCATGGCGAAATGGGTTTGAAGAAGGAAATGGACAGGCCTTCGTTTTTTTTGAGCGGGCAAAAATAAGGGCAGCATGGTCTTTTCATAACCATCCCCAAGGGCTTTTTAGTATTTTCAAAAATTCCGGCTATAAATGGTCGGAAAGTCACCTGGGGGCCATTTGTTTGATAACTTTGTCCCCTTTGAGTGCATTAAAAAAATGTGGTCCCCCAGTGGTCAGTTATTAAGAATGTATGGCACCTCCCAGCAAATTTTTGCTTGGCATTCAGAGTAGGAAAATCTTAAAAGATAACAACGGTTAGAGCTAAAGTACCTTTCGCTCCCCGATGCCAGGACAACGAGCTAAATCCTCCATGGAAGCGTCCATGATACCAGCAAGTGACTGTAAATCACACCCACCAGTTAAAAAACTGATCGCACAGGGTTTGGGCAGGGAAACAAAAAATCACTTTGCATACCACAAATGTAGAACCCAGTGTAACTACATCAGTTTTGTTGACATGTCGAATTGCAGTCAGAGCATGATTCAACTGCCACAAAACAAAAAATTACTTTACGTTAGTCACAATTCACAAATGTTCCAATACTCAAGCAGCATTTATCATATGTTGAGGAGAGTCTTGACAGGCACACCAAAAACATATGTTGTATAATCATATACTCAAAGAACTGCTCCAGAAGATACATACCCTTGATAAATAGTCTGAGTCCATATGGCCCTGAATAATATCAGCTGGCTTGTTCTCATAAACTTTTATTGTTTCCAAGTACCGGCCACACTCTTCCAAGCTGACCAAGGAGCAAAATAGCAAGACAATCACGATGGAGAACAAAGCCTAAAGTCTACCAAGATCTATCTCACAGACTTTTATTGTATGGCTGCACAAGTATATCCTCATTGTATGATCTCTCCCTTATGAAAGGAAATTAAAAACTGACAGAAGCGCATTATTATACCTCCAAGCACATAGAAGTGTGCAATCATGAAGCATAGCTGTTCTTGTAACTTCAAGTAAAGGCTTCACTACATCCTCCTGGAACATTTATGAAAGGTTATCACGGGTTCTGTAGCAATACAGTGCAATCAAGCCAACCAAACAACAAAGAACAAAGTGATAATGAATTAGTCCTGTGACTCACCACATCAACATGGCACAATACCACCCGGAGCCTGAAGTTCTTCTGTAACTCCCTTATGCGATAATAAAGGTAGTCCGAATGAAGCAGGTGGTAGCGAAGACTGTCAGATGACATATCCAACAGCATGTGTGAGGTTTCCATCAAAATTTTCACCGACTACAGGAATCGTACTTACAACCTCCCCCCCTCCCCTCAAGGAACGAAATATCCTAGGGAAATGCAGGACTATGTAGCTCATTTTCCCATATGTGCAATTGTCAGATAACCACATGTTCAAGAAATCATAGAGGTAAAAGAAATCCATAATACTTAAAAGAGCTTTTCAAAAGTTCAAGAAAACATGAATAAAGATAATCACAGACAACATTACAAACATCGTCACTACTCCCAGTGTGGGTCCCACCCAAACAGGTCCCGAAGGAAATCTAGATGCGGGCAACCTTACCTCGAAGAGAATGTTACAGAACACTCCTTTTTCTTTACTTTCTTTTTCTAGTGTAGGAGTAATTCCATTACAAAATACGATTTAGAGTACGTACCCCACAAGTTACGTAAGAAGAAAGAAATCACAGCAAGGACAATTTGTTCCCATTTCAAAGCAAAAGACTGCAAGGAACACTTTTTCATAACCCTTACCCTGATATGGAGGGTGTAGGAATACTAACATCATTCTGAAACTAAAATGCTGATATTAAAAATGACAGAATTGAAATATCATGAACCAACCTCAGGTAGAGAGCACAAGAATTCTGTCCAGTAACATAGTCAGGAATAACATCAGCAAAATTCCACCTTACATTTCTGATGTGCTTGAGCAGAGGATTTCCCTTCTGTAGACACAGATTAGCACACACAGTTATTTCCAGAGAGTTCAGCAAGCCTCAATTCTTTTAAGAGAAATGCAAATAGAGTTCCATCAACAACTCAGGAATAAGAATCTGTCCTTCAAAAGGAGGCGGGGGCTTGTTCAGAGCATGGTTCATGGTTCATACCAAACAGCAATAGCAAAAGAAGTCAGCAAATGGTAATCCTGGACTCCCATTGCCCTCCCGCACACCTAATCAAACCCCCCCCCCCCCCCCCCAAAAAAAAAAAAAAAGAAGAAGAAGAAGATAGACAGATAAATAGAGAAAGGTTCTATAGCATACAGATTACTTAGTTCTCAACAATAATGGGAAGATTTTCAATAAGTGGTCAGATGGGACGGAGTGCCTCGACTTCTCATAGGTCACTAGTAATAATTTATGATATGTTTGGTCCACTCTGAATAGTTTGGAGGGAAATTTATCAGAACAAAACCTCACTTTTTTTTTTTTTTTAATGGATTAAGCTCAAGTCCAACAAGACGGCATCACAGAAACCACTAAGCTCCTGTAAATTGTTTAGATGAAGATATTGAAAAGGTTTTCTGAAGTTTCACCTTTCAGATGTAACAGGGTAAAACTGTCAGAGACCCCATCGACAACTATATGAAGCTTCTCAAGCGCGTTTTTCAGTTTTGTCGTTACGCCTCAAAAGTGGCTAAATGGTTCCCTATACATGAGTGCTCTTCCTCACTAATCACACCTAACACCCAACATTCTGCATTCCTAAAAGGGTCAAAGGTTGCACTTATCCTTCAATAAGCTAGAAGATGGTGCTAAATTATGGTAATGCACTCTACCACACCTTAGCGTTATAAGAAACAATTCCTTGCAATAGCATAAATGCATAATGCATGTTTGAGCAGTTTACTACTATCTCCCACTAACCACATTAAGATAAACTATATAACAATCTGCTGAATCCAACAATCAAAGACACACACAGATCATTCCCAATCGCATTCTAGCTTACCCCCTTCACTGTCACCTACCCTTATCAGCTCAAATAACCCAATAGAAACTTCTAAGTTGAATTCAATCAAACCAGACCAGTAAACTAAGGATACGTGCACTAGGAACGCAGTGACATAGCTCAAAAATCATATAACCAACTATTTCTAAGTGCATAACCAGTCTCAAAAAAGGAGCTTGAAAAACAAAAAGGACCCAAATGAAAAAGTACCTGCCTGTGGCTAACAAGAATCGCATTACTCTTCTGAACTGTACTCCTCGACGACGACGCTGGCCCCGTCGAAACTGACCCTCCAGTTTCCCTAATCAAAAAACCCCAAATCGATTTCAACACAAAATTCAAAACCCTAAATTTGTCCCTTCACTAATTTCAAAAACCAACCTTGATGAAGAGGGCACCGCAGCAGAGAAAGAAGGAGAAGCATTCGACGAAGATGGGAGAGAATTATTGCTGGTCGAAGTGGGAGGCGGAACGTAGAACTCAGAGTTCTTGATCGAAGCAAAAGCTTGTGAAAAAGTTTCCGATGGAGCGAAGAGGGAAGGCGCTTTCGATTTGGATTGACTGTTTTCTAGAACTTCTTGATACGAAGGAATTTCGATAATGAAAGGGTTTTTCTGGCTCTGATTTTGCCCAAATGATGAAGAAGACGATGGTGGGGGTGGTTCTTCCGCCATTTTCACTCTGCTTCGGTGGGGGGGTTGTTTGGTTGTTGGCGTTGCGGGTAAAATGGGGAAAAAAAAAGGAGGGAAATGATAGTTATAACTTATAATGGGCTTTTCATTGGAAGTACCCTGCGGCCCAAAATCAAGAGGCCCAATTAATGTAGTAAACACAATGGTGAGAATTTTATGGCCCACCTTGGCTTAATCTCCCAAGCTCAATTATCAATTTAGGCTATTTAGTACATTTTATACATAAAAATGACTGGAAAGTATAATTCATTTTGTGGTAACTAATTTAGACTCATATATTTCTAGAATATATTTTAAGACACTCTATACTTTAAATTAACAGTTGTTAGATGACAAATTCAGTAATTCATACATATTTCTGGTGAGGTTTCGTTGATTACCTAAATGCCAATCAATTTAAACAATTTTTATATGAGATGGTTTTATAATACATTTCAATTATTATTCTTTTTTTCAGTTAGTGGTTGTACTTACCAAATATATGGGATAATTTTATTAGGAACTCCGATATTTTGTTAATTTATATGTGTGAAGGACAAAGAGAGAATATAGAGGGAGAGTGATTTATGTATATTCAGAATAATGAAAGTTGAATGTACAGGGAGATAGGTATACAATATATATATATATATATATATATGTACGACTGTGCTGGCAGTTGAGTAACAAACTCAATAGACGGCTAACAACCACTATACGCTACATCCTCTCATTGAGATGGAATTGGTAGAACGTCCAACAATCCCATCCTTGAACAAAGGAATTTATGGTGAGATTCACTAAGTGTTATATTCATAACATTAGCTAGTTTAGAAGTAGTGCCAACATGAAGCAACTCAAGGAAGCCTTCAACAATGAAATGAGATACAATTGACAATTTTACTAAATGAGAAGCATCAATGAGCAATGGAATGTGAAAGTGTAAATCGCATCAAATCTAATGGCTTCTAGAGAGAGAGAGAGAGAGAGAGAGAGAGAGAGAGAGAGAATGGAAAGGAAGAGGAACGGGAACACGGAGCCAAAATAGAAGAAGGGCTAGGCTATCCATCTTCGTAGGGAATCTGTCAAGAAATTTAGACAAATATGGCCTTTTAAAGGCGTCTTTGAGAGGTTTGCAAGAGTAAAAGATGAATATATTCCAATGAGAACTGGGCATCTAACAAACTTTGGGTTTGTGCATGTTTGGCAAGAAGAAGATGGGAAACGCTGCATAAGGATTTCGAATCAAAAGGTGATTAGGGGAAGTAAAATTAGCATTAATTAGGCTAGAAGTAAGGGGGAGAATCAAAGGAAAACAAGGAAAGAATGGTAAGAACCGGAAGAGTAGAAGAAGGGGAATGGAAGCATGAAGAAAACAGACACCAAAGATGCTTGTATGAAGAAGTTAATGAAGAGCTTGTAGAGTGGTTAACAAGAAGCTTGATTTGTTCCAGCACTGAACAAGGGACTTAGCCTCACTATCATCCATCATTAAGCAATGCTTCGATCAAGTGTTTAGAATAACAATACTAAATGGGCTCAAGACAATCGTCACTCTCCCAACAATCCATCAAATGGAGGAAGCATTGGCGAATCCAAAAGAGATGACACAATGGTTTCCAGACATTAGAAAATGGAAAATGTATGAGGTAAGTGATACTAGGAGGGTATGGTTGGAAATCATAGGCATTCCTTGTCGTGGCTGGAATTGGAACAATTTTGAAAGATTCCTTGCACTCTAGGGGAGACTGTTAATGTAACGCCCTGACCCCTCCCGGGTCGCGGATATTACCGATAACTACTTTATGGATCACCGACTGGCCCCACAAATCACCACGAGTCTTTCCAGACTGTTTCGTCCTCGCTCACACGCTGCCTAGAAAAACTTCCGAAGAAGTCACCTATCTTGAGACTACTCCCAGCCAAACACGTTTAACTGAGGAGTTCCCAACAGATGAGCTACCTTAAAAGAAGGTGCACCTTGGTGATGTAAGTAGTCATTTCAATCTTCTTAAGCCACACTTAACCATATATCCGGGGTGTTACAGTTAACATTGAGGCACAACATTGAGTCCACAAAAGATTTTGAAGCAACTCAAGTATTTAGTTTTGACTAAGATTATAAAGAAGATTGAAGGTGAAATTTTATTAGATATCCAAGACTGTTCATTCAATGCATACATCAGGGAAATAGGCTCAAAGTCCATGCCCCCTTATGGAACGATATTCATGGATTCTGAAACTGTTCATAATAGCTAAACTGAGGAGGAATCGCAAGTAAACGTATGCTAGAGATCTTTTGAGATGAATCAACAAATCGACTTGATGATAGGAGTGGAGATGGTACGCGGGACTCCAATGGACACCATGGTTGCCATAGAAGATCAAAGGGCAAACATTGGCTCAATAAGAAGTGTTGAACCAACCAAAGTACCGAGAAGCCGATTTAGCAATTCCAATGCAATCATTCAACAACTGTCCCAAAGCGGTTACATGAAGAAAGTCTACATGAACAAACATAGCAATTAAAAGATAAATTATTTGAGACATTGGGAATAAAAGACTAGGGAGTAGGGATGGCAATGAGTTGGGTCTGGGTCGGGTCCAACTAGCCCAGAATAGATGTGCCAATTTTTTTTGGACCCAAGCTCAACACGGGATTCAATGGGTCCCTAAAACCCAGACCCAGTGGGCATGCGGGTCCGTGGGTCCTTAATGGGTCTAAATCTCTTATATACTTTTTTACTAGATTTATCAATTTTCGGGTTAATTTTATAATAAAAACTATTCCGTTTAAGTTGTTTTTAACACAACAAAAACATCTAATTCAAAGTACGAGGTTACGGGTGAAGTCTAACATAAAACATTACAAAAGTCATCAAGACACCGACACAAAAACATTACAAAAGTCTCCAATAATAGAACTACACAACTTGAAATGCAAAAAAAAAAAAAAAACGGTTTTTGGCTCCAGATAGTCCGGACTAAGGGCCTTGTGATTAGGAATGATCCAAAGTTACTTTTCAGCCAATTAAAGTATATACTTAGGAAAATTGGAATCTAATAAACCAAACTTTATATCCATTTTGATCTAACAAACCAAACTTAACTTTTTGTTAATGACAAACTGTACTCAACATAATATTTTTCTTAGTGAACCTCCACCAGTTTTCGGTTACCGGAAAAATGACATGAAGTTTTTTTGGCTGATTGAAATGAACCTAATTGAAATGAACAATGTGTTAAAAGAAAGGCTCGAACAACTGTTGTTTGAAGTGACAAGAATGAGAAATGAATTACAGAGAATGAGGGATGAGAGTCAGAACTTTGAGCGTCTGGATGAAGAAAATGTGAGGCTCAGAACCAAGTTTGACAAGGAGAAAAGGAAGAGGAAGCCATCTTCATTTTCCTTTTACTTGTTGCCTATAAAACACTCCACATCAGCAAAAAAACCTCCATGTCATTTTTCCGGTAAACGGAAATTGGTGGAGGTTCACTAAGAAAAATATTATGTTAAGTACCGTTTGCCATTAACAAAAAGTTAAGTTTGGTTTGTTAGATCAAAATGGACATAAAGTTTGGTTTATTATATTCCAATTTTCCATATACTTATATCTTATTTTCTTATAGGATAATATTAAATTTTTCGACAATGGGAAAAATGATGTGGCTACTAGACTTTTACATGTTATTGGCAGAAAAGTATAGGCTTTCATTGGTCAATAAGTCACTTTTTCCCTTGGTCACGCCATTTTTTCGTTGCCGGAAAATGTTAGTATCATGCTATGAGAAAATAAGAGAAAAGTATAGACTGTTGCTAGCCAAAAAGTCACTTTGGATTATTCCTAATCACAAGACCCTCAGTACGAATTATTTGGAGCCAACCCCTCCCCCCCCCCCAAAAAAAAAACACAAAGTTCATGATTATTCACTCACAAATCACAATATCTCTTGTCCTCATTTAAAAAAAAAGAATCAAAAAATTACTCTGAGGTACCCTAACTTTTGGTGAAATGTTTTTCTGGTACCCCAACTTTTCAAAACTAATTTTGAGGTACCCTTACTTTTTGTGTTATTAATTATTTGGTGTTTTTCCGACCATTAATTTTAGGAAAATTGGAATCTAATAAACCAAACTTTTGGTCTATTTTGATCTAGCAAACTAAACTTACATTTTTGCTAATGGCATACCATACTTAACATTATATTTTTTTTGATTGAACCTGAGTCAGATTGGGAGAGGGCTGCCAAGTCATAAAACACAAGCTATCAACATTTTTCTTTTATTTTTTGGTTATAAAACAGTCCACCTCAGCACAAAAAAATTTCACGTCATTTTTCCGGTGACCGGAAAGTAGTGGAGGTTCAATCAAAAAAATATAATGTTAAGTATGGTATGCCATTAGCAAAAACGTAAGTTTGGTTTGTTAGATCAAAATGGACCAAAAAATTGGTTTATTAGATTCCAATTTTTCTTAATTTTATTAAGTGACCAAAATGCCCTTGTTCTTCACTTCTTGAAGAAATACCCTTGAAGAAAAAGAATGAGGGTATTTTGGTCACATAATAAAATTAATGGTCGGAAAAGCACCAAATAATTACTAACCCAAAAAGTAAGGGTACCTCAAAATTAGTTTTGAAAAGTTGGGTACCAAAAAATAGTTTCTCTAAATATTGGGGTACCTCCGAGTAATTTTTTGAAAAAGAATTATATATATTTAAATTTTGACGGGTCCGTGCCTAGACATGGTGGACCCTGACCAACTAATTTCTTTTAGACCTATACCCGACCAAGATCCAATAATCCAAAATGTTTGGATCCATACCTACCTTAATGGATCGGGTTCAGGTCGGATCCAGGACCCACTGTCTTCCCTGTTGGGCATAGTTCGAAGTGATACAACAAAATTGCCAAGGGAATGAAAATGCAGTCATTAATGGCAATACAAACCAACAACATAATGAACAACTAGTGGTTGACCTTCCAATGCCCAATGGTGAACATTCAATGCATGGAGAAAATCGACAAGTACATATGGAACTTGAAAGGTCTTTGGAAGAACAACATCTTGCAAACAATCAAGGAATATGCCAAACATTAACTGAGGTCGGAAATCGTGAGAAAGATTATCCAGAAAGCGACCAGGGTATTGAAGAAGGTAATACCTCGAAGGGAGATGGATCTGATAGTTCATATTGCTCTGACAATAGCCATAGTGGGTCTATAGAGCAAACACGCCAAACCTTTGCGAAGAAAACCATCAGTTTTGGTTAGAGGTCGGGTTTCATGAAAGCAAAGAAGAAGCAAGCCAAAAGATATTTGAAGGTGAAGCTGTCAAGGAATGATTAATACAAGAGGAAGAAGAAATTAATTAGAAGGGTTACCCAAGGCGAAGAATAACATGAGGATCGCTACTTGGAATGTAAGGGGGATAGGAACAGGAGAAAACATGAGGTGTGTTGATTAATGATTAGAAATGAGGTCATAGAAGAGCATCTGAATGTCTGCCTAATTTGTGGAATTTGGGAATGTTGTGATATTTGAAGAGCAAGAGAAAGATAGAGAAAAGGTGTGTTGTGGATGGATTTTTGAAGAGGAGATGTATGCGAAATAAAGGGGATTTGGTCAAGCATCATGTGTACACAATGTGGGCAATAATCGATAGATATGAAAATTGTCAGGAGGACATCAATTTGGAAGACAATACAGGATGGAGGGATCAATAACTTTGGTTATTTGTCCCTGTCAAATTTAAATGAATAGGCAATGGTGTTTGTTTTGGATAAGACTTCCTGGCTGAGTATTAACACATTTAAAGGTTGGAAGGCTCAAGATATACAAAGATGAGCTTCCTGTTTTGATGAATAGGCACGTGAAGCGTGGGTTTCTAGTGCTTTCTCTGAATTAACGTAGGTTTTAGCTTCGCCATGGGAGAAAAGTTGTGTTTATAGTCTTTATTTTTAATTTGCTTGAAACCACGGATAATTAATCGAGCCTTGTACCATTCCACTGATCCATCATGCCAGTTTGTAGACCCATTTAGAAGATAAAGCCTTCTTGTCAGGGGGTAGAGGAGTTAGAGACCAAGTATGGTTAGGCTCAAGAGCCTTCAATCCTTTGTTCATTGCATCGATTAATGAGGGGAGACGGGTTTTGACCCCCTGAGTCTTAGCTATCCAAATAATCTCCATTTTGTGTGTAACCATATTACCCCATCTTTGTTTCGAATAGCGCTATCATACTCGTCTTCTAACTTTTATATTTTGTCGTTACTCCTTACCAAACAACAACGATGATAATAATTATGTTTGCTATGACCATGGATGGATCTGTGGGTATGCAAAGGGTGGTCACGACCACCGTTAACACCAAAAAAAAATTAATTAGTATAATTTGAAATAAAAATTATGGGTCTTATGATTATCATATAAAATAGGGAAATAGTATATTTGCTACTCCTAATCAGAAGGTCGAGATCCACCACCGGCTATGACCTTATCAATTTGTATCTAATTATGTTTATGTAATTTTTCCTTTAATTTCTTCTCAAAAATAAATGATGATAACAATAATAACATCAATTAATTACTTTAAAGTGGAACGAATACTTTTCCATGGTAATGATCGATAGTACTTTCATCAAATGGTTGAGTTTGTGAAATTTTATGTATTTATTTAGGACCATTACAATCAAGATTTTTTAAAAAGCTACTTATTTATTTTGTATTTGAGAATTGATAGATATACCCGATAAACAGCTGGAAGAGGATATGTGGAATTAGTGAGAGAGATGTGACCATCAATTTCAGTCATATCATTGAGTAGTGATTTTGATATAATCACAAATAAATTTGATAAGATAACTTTCACATACCACGTATGTGATTTTAACAAACTAAATAATGTGTGAAAACACCTTACTAAAAAAAATAAAGGTCAGATGATAAGCATATTCATGAATCATATTAAATAAGAACTATTAAGAAGACTATATATCAACGTCGACATTTAAAAAAAATGTCTTGACTTTTCTACCAAGACTAGAGAATATGTGACCACGTCTAATTTGAAGATGCAAGGGTCTAGATTGTAGGGTCTTGATTGCATGTGCGAGGGTAATTTGACCGGCATATATACTATTCTTTGGATTGATAACTCTTTCCAATCTAATCCAATTAAATCCAATCCAACCTTACACAATTCCCCAAAAAAGTTCTCTCTAAAAACACAATTCCTCAAAAAAGTATCATAACTTATCCAATTCAATCTACTCCAATCCAATCTATCCAAACTTCATTTTATCCAATCCAAAGAACAGGTATAACAATTTTCATTAAGCCTTTTGATTTATTTTACTCAAAGGATATTATTTTACTATCGTATAGCTTACTATATTAAGGACATTTATACATATTTTGACTGAAGATGGTTAATAGTCATTTTGAATTATCCTTATTTTATATTTTATAAATTTTCATAATATTTTCTCTGATAATTATATATATTTATAAATTATATGAGTATAATATTTATTAGGTAGATCAAAAAAATTATAAATAATAATCTAATTTTATCAATCATATATAGTAGAAATTAATGCGCATTTTATGCATAGTTTTATATTTATGAAAAAATGTAAATAAATAATTGTTTTTATATTATTTATAAGTTGTTATAACCCTCAAAGTAATGAAAATACCTTTATGAATGATTTAACTATAAATGTCTTAAATCAAGATAGATCATAATTATCTTGATTAATTAGACTTAAACTATTTTAAAGTTATATTAATGTATATTTAAATTGTTAAAAAGGCATGTTTCGTTAATGTAAAATTAGTTACTACTAATAAATTATATAAAAATGATTTTTTTTATGTATATTTCAAAATAAATACAGAATTACGCGTAAATTAAAGTACACTGTACACATTTTCTAGTATGGTTGATGTGATTATGATTTCATGTATACTAATTAACGTAAACAAAGAGTACTGTAAGTTTATAATTAATAAGGCCCCGTTCTTTTCTGCGGTAATTTGCGGTGCGGTACCGCACCACACCGTACCACTCAATATTTTACCACACTTCACTACACTTCATCACATTTTACCACAATCAGTACTAAAATATTTTCTTACTTTTCTCTCTCCTCACTTTTCTCTTCTACTTTTTATACTCTTTTCCCACCTATCCTACATATTATAACTCTCACCACAACCCACCAATCTTCACCATACTTTTTCAAATTCCACCGCATCATACCATTACCACACCGCACCGCACCGTATAAAAGAACGGAGCCTAAATAAGTGTAATTACTAAAAGCTTACTACTACTTAAAACAAAATAAACATCTTAATTCAAACATGCATGGCTATTCAATGGTAAATCCTATTTTCTTTATTCCATGTTAGTTGATGGCCAAGACCAACTGTAAGCCCACATATAACTTTTTCACATTATAGTTAATTCACCGTCGACTATACTCAACTATCATGTAGTAATCACTTAAAACCTTGTTGCAGAAGCATCAATCAACAATGATTCAAAAAACCTCGTCGCACAAGCAATAATGATGCAAACTAGTAGCCCCCAAACGTAGGCCATAAGTATTTGGGAAATTCTAAAGAAATTGCCACTTTACTTAGCCTTGGACGTTATAAATATTACAAATTACAATTCAATACTATTTTATCACCCGTAGTCAACTATTTACCAAATAATGATGTTTACACTCTGGTTTTCTTCCAACATCGAGGCAAAACTACATGTTCTCCTTGAATTTAAAAGTAATTTCCCACAAGAAAACTCAAATTTGTTTAGCATATCTTTTTATGTTAATAAATTACTTTGAAACATTCTCGATCATTATGCCATATATGTTTGGCCATTTGAACAAGCAATATATGTAGTTCAATTAATATACCTACTTTTACAAATTAGTTTATTAATATATTTAACCAAGAAAAAAAAAATCTTGGGAGACTTGGACAGTTTGCCCCCACAAAAAGCATATATAATGGAATAAGAGGACATGCCAAAGCCCTTGATCAAGGTTAAGCAAACCTAGCTACCTAGCTAGGGTAGTTAACACAATTAGGAATCAATTATGTGCTCTTGTTGTACCAATGCTACACAACATGCAATCATCTTCTTCTCAATTCTTTCTTTCCTTCTCTTGCCAAATGCATTCAATTTCAACTTCAATGGCTCCAAATCAAGCACAAACAACAAGCCCCAATTCAACAAAGGGAGCGGAGATCCTCGCGATGTCATTGGCTCCTCCGCCTCCACATCATCTTCCTCTAGTAGTTGCACCAACACCAACAATGTCGCAATGATCGACTTGGCAATGTACTTTCTTTATGGTGTCTTATTTGCCTCCTCGGTTGCCCTAGTTTTTATTGCTGGCACAAACCCCTCCTCTTCCTCTTCATCTTCGAGTCCTAAGGTTGATACCAATGATGATCGTAATATTCATCCTCATCGGCATCTTCCCATGGTGGGCCCTAGCTTCCCTGCTTTACCAGGGCCCACCATGAATGTCGATGAGGATAGAACAAGAGATGGTGGCAGTGGTGGTGATGATGAAAGTGGTGTTGGATATATCCTTCTCCGGACGCTCCCAACATTTCTATATACAAAAAGGAGGGGAGCAAAGATAGGGAAAGGCATAGGATTATGTGTGATATGCCAATCCCAATTGAGAGAGGGGCAAATGGTGCGGTGGTTGCCGGACTGCGACCACCTCTTCCACCTTATTTGTATCGATCGATGGTTGGCCTTTCATTCGACGTGCCCTTGTTGCCGCGCTCAACTCCATTAATTAATTCCTCCAACATCCATTGATTAGGACCATGTCTAGCTAGATATGGGTTTGATTCCTCTTTAACTAGACTGGACAATCAGGTGAATTGGTTTGTGTTCAGGTCAACCAATGCCAGTTCGGTTCGGGTATAGGTTAACTTCGACGGAGTTTTATTTGGATTGGTTCGGGCGATGGTCTTTCCGATTGGATTATGGTTTGATTTAGGGTATTTGGGTGTTGATCTTAATCGGTTACTTTTCATATTGCAGTCCTGATTGAGTTTGGGTTTATGTCAAGATCAGATCATCCATTCGTATATCAGTTCGAGTTACAGGTCTAGGTTTAGTTTTGTCAGTTCTATGCCTAAGAATAACTTATTAGGGGTTGATTATCTTGGTCGAGTCTCTGCATATTGGGCATTGTATAGTTCACATCACACTTGTACATATGTCATGCCATACATAATCAACTACGACATTGGAGAGAGGAGACCTTTTTCTTGTCTTCCATTTGTTTATTCCTTGGAAATTTCTCCGGCTATAATTGAGAATAGTACGTCACTGTCTTTTAAGCTTTAGGGCATATAAAACTAACTTGATGAAGATTATATCTAAGACAGGGGTTTAATAGGCTGGCCTTTACTGTAACAAAGGGACAATGATATATTCTCCTCAGACAAAGACTAATTAGACGTAGTAAGAGTTTATGAATGGAGTTTTAATAATGCCAATTTGGTGCAGTTAATGTTAACTAGCTGGTTTAATTAAAGATTGTACTGTCTGATTATTTTGACAGACTAATCATGGATATGAAAAAAAAAAAAACTGACTTCAATCATTTTGAGCTATTACATTACATCACGAGATAAAAGGCGTTATTTGATAAATAATTGTTGGTTGTTGGTTGTTTATATTGATTATTTATTATTGGCTATTTGTGACGCCTATTTATATTAGCGATCTCATAATTTCATCTATGGAAATTTTTTGTTTCCATCAATAATTCAATTTTGATGGAAAGCTTGAAAGATGGGGGCAATGATTATTTGACCATTGCCTCTTTGGTGGGATCTAAAAAAAAAAAACAGTTATTAGTTACTTAGAAGAATACTTCATCCATCATATTGCTATAAATGTAAACATTGTGACATATTGATTGGCATATTAGGGTACTCCATTAATAATTTTACTATTTGGACCTATGACTCTTCTTTTTTCGATTATTGAAAGTCAATAAAAAAACTAAAAGTTTGCATTAAAGATGTTATAAAGGACCGCCTAAAACAGCAAAGCAACTAAAACCAGCAAAAGAGCCGCAAGCGAAACACACCAACCCGTGGAGAACGAGACACCAACCCGTGGAGAACGAGACAAGAACCTAGCACAAGAAAAAAAACCATAAAAGACAATAGACTGCTCAAAGTAGATAAAAAAATTAATAATTCTTTTTTTTCCCTTGCTTCTTTTAAAGTCCCCAACTACAGCCCGGACATTAATGATTTGCAAACGACCTCGATTACCAATAATTGCAGCCTTACAAGCAATCTTCTCATCAATATCTTTAAGTTCTTTGACTCCTCTA
This sequence comes from Portulaca oleracea, assembly GCA_029582165.1. Taxonomy (NCBI): domain Eukaryota; kingdom Viridiplantae; phylum Streptophyta; class Magnoliopsida; order Caryophyllales; family Portulacaceae; genus Portulaca; species Portulaca oleracea. The sequence goes on from CM055887.1 coordinate 7,201,755, forward strand.
GAGGTTCATTTGAAGTAGATTACCCCTCCGAGTTGTTTCCATAACCATCTTCCACTTAGTTTACAATAAGGCATCTCCCTCCTCTTATTTCTGATACACGCTTTGGAACCTTCTAGAAGAGATTCTTCAAGGTTAGCAGAAAAAGTCAGCTTCAGATTGGACTGATAAGTAATTAGTTTCCTTACTATTTTCCTGATCAGCATTTGAATGCAAATGTTGATGCATCCCAACTCTAGGGGAACTAACACCATAAGGCACAAGAACACCAGTGAAAGATCTTGATTGAATGACATTAGTATAGATAGGGTTTGAGATTAGTTCGATCGGAATCCCTAGAATAAACATAGTTACCACCATGGGAGCTGGTGAGGCTTTCAGCCACCACCTCAATAGACTTAACATTCTTATCATGGGAGGTTTCACCCTCCACATTCTATGTGGCTTTCGCTACCCAAATTTACTTGACAACTCTCTTAGAAGAGGTTCGATTTTTGCTAAAATTTGCCCAAGAGACAGTCAGAGTTGCCCATTGAAAAACCCTACCATTAAAGGCTTTAATAGCATTATAACCTACATCTTTAAATTTGAATCTAACAAAACCAAACTTTTTACCATTCCTTCCTAATTTGTTTGGAATGTATGTATCAACAATATTACAATATTCAACAAAAGAATTCCCCAGGCTCACATTATCCACAAACAGAGAGAAGGGTTCATGCCCTCATCCACTATAATCATTAGAGTGTAAAATAACAGGAGTAGCAGGATGATTAACGATAGGCACATTTGAAGTAGTATTAGCAGCATAATCATCCCGTAAAGGGTCAAGAACAGGAGATTCAGACAACTTTTAAACCTAGAAATTCCTTAAGCACTGATAAAATCTCGCTATCCCTAGAAAAGGTTAACATTGATAATATCTACTGATTCTCCATCAAAAGATAGAGAGAGAATTTTAAATAATTAACTCATTTTTCAGTTCAACATATCTAAAATGGATGGAAGGAATTAAAGCCTCCATTTAGAGACACCTTCATTCCACTAGATAAAAACCAATGCAATTGCCTCAGCCTTAGATAATCAAACTGCCTCATACATAGTCTCTAGCAATCGCCTTGATCACAATCTCCTGACCACCCACGAGCCTTTTCCGGAGCTACAACCTTGATAGCTTTGAGCTAATCAAGAGAACCGTGAACTCCAACAGGAAGCCTAAATGCTAGAAATCGTCCACCACAGTCGAGGGCTCTCGGAGCACCATCCTCCAGAGGAGGACAATAGACCCTCCAATGGGCCAGCGGCGTGGCAACACCGCTCATAAGGTTAGGATTCAGGGAGGTGGGGAGTGGGTAGTCCAAGGGATTGGACCTATAACCCTTCTTAAAAAATATCTTTAATATTATATAAGAACAACTTAGTAAGACACCTTAATAAACAAATTTTCTAAATTACGATATATCACATTTTTTTCCAAGTTAAAAAAGAATTATGAATAAACTTGTCCTTATAGTTTAAGTGGCATGAGGGTGGGAGGTATATCCTCTTTATCAGGGTTCAATCCCTAGTAACCACAATTTCCTTGGGTGAAAATTATTGATAAAAAAAAAAAAAATTACCCACTATCACTATCGCTCTTCATAATTTTTGTTTGGTTAGTCTAAATCCCAGTCGGTTGAAAATACAAAATGAGGCTTTAAGCCAACAAACAAGAGCCACGATCATACAATAAGTAAAACCAAAAGCAAACTAATTAAAGCAAGAGTGCAAGACCCTTCTGCCAAAAAAAGTAGGAGAAACTCAATCTGTGGGGAAATTATTTTTCAGTATCCGACTTTTCAAAATGAATTTTTGGATTAGTAATTATTTGGTGTTTTTCTAACTATCAATTTTATTAAATAACTGAAATATCCTTATTTTTCTTTTTCAAGGGTATTTCTCCAAAGTTGGAATAATAAGGGTATTTCGATCACTTAACCAAATTGATGACCGGAAAAGCACCTAATAATTACTAACCCTAAAATTAAGGATACCTCAAAATGAGTTTGAAAAGTTGGATACGAAAAAATAGTTTCCCCAATTATTGACTACCTAGGAACAATTGTTTGCCCTTCTGCGTCTGCAACATCTGTATCCTTCACAATTCATAGTTCTCCAAGCGCAATTGTAACCTTGGTGGGCAGCACTCGACTTTTACGCATCCTTCAAAATTCAGGCGAACATCTTTATTCTTGGCGGTAGATCCAAACTATGTAAGTCTTTGACAATAAATAATATTCATTTATTGGTGCACAATGTAATGATGCTACCTAATACCTATACTATGCATAAGTTTATTATCTTTTCATTGTTTGAAGAATATAACTTAAATGTGTATAAGATTAAAGTGTATTTGATTTCCTTTTATCTTTGTTGTAATGCTGATTTAAATTGGTTTTAATTGTTCTCTTTTATTGTTTTGATGTTATTTTGTAGCTCTGTACATATTTTGATATGAACTTCATACATTTTCAAGCTTGAGTAATAAAATAAGTTTAACTTTTAAAATTTGAGTGTGCTTAGTAGTTTGTGCCATTACTTCCATGATATTAATGTATTAAAATATTTTCAAAAACTCTCAATATATATATTGATCATTTTTTTATAAATTTTCTCTGGTTGTAATATTTTTTCTTTTAGGAAACTGGTTACAATACTTAATCAAATTAAATTTTGTTTCAAGAAATAAATAGTTAAACTATCGAGATCGATAAATAGTTAAACCATTTGTATCAATCTGCGTTTACAAATAGTTTGTAATTTAATACAATACATTTTTTTAGCATTTTTAGAGACATTCTAAAGGTCTTTATCATAAGCCCTTTTCCAAGTTAATAATTAAGGTTTGGTGATCATCAAAAGCTAATACCGTTCGATCTGCTGGTGGGTGTATTTTTATATTTTTTTTCTACTTCTCTTCCATTTTTATATACAAATTGCACCTCAACCAGAGCACCCAATGCACCTCAGGTCCTCAACTTGAGCACTTAATTTTCAGCTGCAAATTGTTGCCTTCACGACATATATATCCACAACCATCATGAATAATTATTGAGGGATGACATGTGTCTTCGGCAAGACACTGTGTAAGTATCTTGCTCTTTATAAAATTAATATTTATTATTATTTTTAATCACAAATTTTTTTTGATTGATATTATTAATTATTAATTATAAGAAGCTTGGAATGTATTGGCTACGTCAACAATTGAAATTGACACTCTAATGAATGAACCTCATCCATTTGGCATATTTTAGATGTTTTTTTGTAAATTTAAAAAAATATAGATAAAATGTGATTTTATACCATTTATATATATTATTATAATTATAAAAGTCAATCATGTAATAATTTTTCAATTTAGTTTACAAATATATAAATTTTATACAATAACAGAATAATACTTAATATGTATCTTGCCCTAGGCATTTATCCGTAATTATTATTATTCACTAAATTACTTAACTAATTCAAATATTTCAAGTACTACAAACAAATATACTTAATTGATAGTACTCTATCATATTATATAAACTTACACCCTTATCTTCTTCCTCCTTTCTTTCTCTCATTTTTTCCCTTCTTCCCTTTATTATGTCAACCCCCCAAAAAACCCATTCTCAGAAAAGTCAAACCCTCCCTATAACATGATCATCATCTGGAAAAAACCCACATTAGTCTCCATCATAACCATACCCTTTCTTCTATCTAACACCCTCGTAAAAGCCCAGTTCACAAAAGACGACGAGCACAACCAGTTTTCGAGCCCCGACCCGCTCTACACGGGCGTGACCATCACGCTCTTCACCATCGCCTTCGTCCTCCTCTACCTCGTCTTCTACTACTTCCTCAACCGCTGCTTCCGCCGCCCCGCCCCGGCCCGCCCGGAGCCCGAATTCCGGGATCCGGTGGCCCGCGGGCTTGACCCGGATGTCCTCGGCACCTTCCCGGTTTATAAGTATTCTTCTGAGGTTGATGGAGTTAAGCTTGGTAAGAGGTCGTTGGATTGCGCGGTTTGTCTGAGCGTGTTCGAGGAGGACGAAACGCTGCGTTTGCTGCCTTCGTGCGGTCACGTGTTTCACGTGGACTGCGTGGACACGTGGCTGGCTACGCATAGCACGTGCCCCTATTGCCGGGCCGAATTGGAGGGTCATTTCCGGGACGAGTCGACTCAGGGCTCGGAGGAACGAGTTGAGGTGGAGGAGGAAGTGGTGGTCATAGAGGAGGTAAACAACGTCGTTGTGGAGGAAGCTCAAGCAAGGCAAAGGGAAGAACTTGAGAAGATTGGCTGTGGTTGGAGACGAGGGAAACTTTGGAAGTCGAGTTCAACTGGACACGTGGCAAGAGGGGATAGGGTGGAAGTGAAAGATGGGGACACCAGGTCGCCGGAGGAGGTACACGACGACGTCGTTACAGGCAGATTGCGTAGAAGTAGAAGTTGCATTGGAGTGACATATTTAGATGTATGATTTTTTGTTTTTGGGTTAACATGATGCCGTGAAATTGGCTTTGTTATTAAGATTGCTGGATGAAATATAATTGTAAAAATTAAAAAGTTGATTGTATAAGAATATGGGTTTTGTTTTTATGGTATATATGTATCGGGCTTTGTTTATTAACATTACTAGATGAAATGAAAATCTTGTAAAAAAAGTAAAAAATTGATTGTATAAGAACATGGGTTTTGTTTTTGTGGAGCGTACCCGGCATCAATAATTTAGAATTTTAACTTACGTGTTTTTCAATAATTTGTTAACGAATACAAATGTAAGATTATATTAACTGATGTGTTTTTAAAAAAATTATACATATTAAAAACTAACGGTAAATATTTTTTCTTTCATGTATTTTAGCCTTTTAGGGTTTTTACCGACTTTCAAACTTCACCACCCCTTTCTTCATGCTCGGGTGAATAGAAACAATGCATATCCGACCATGGAGGAAGTCGATGAACTAGATCGATCGAACAAAAAGATAGAGGAAGGGATCGGAAGAGCTACATGCACGAAACCTTAACGAAAGTAATGAACTTGTAGAAGTGGAGGATATTTCCATGGAAATGCATGTCCGAGGCTGAGGTGAGCTTCGAACGAATGTGGAGTCGTTATCTACCCACTCCACTACCTCCTTCTGGCAACCTACGGGAGTAATCAATACACGACATGAGAGTCAAGATAAGTCGGATCTAACACCAAACTCCATAACTCCGCTTTCCTATGGGGTCGTCCTAAGGCAAAACAACCCGGGGCGGATCTATGTATATAGTAGGTGTGGTGTCAATTGACACCGCTACAATTTTTAAAAAGGAAAACATGACGGGGAAAAATAAATAAATAAATAAATAAATAAATAGGCTATATATCACTTGACACCATTAAGAATCACAAAAACTAGTGTATTTTATTGGTATTTACCACTCACGAGGGTTATGTTTTGCGGGCCACTATGGTTGTGGGTTCAAATCTCAATGGTAGTGTTTTTTATTTTTTTGTTTCCAAATGAATACATCGACTGTTATTACTGCTTGCTTGAAGCTCCCCTAAACGCGTACCGAATTTTTTTAAAGTAAATTATTCATGACACCACTGATTCTGAATTCTAGATCTGTCACTGAAAACAACCCTCATCTGGGATTCAAGATCAGCCACAACCCCATATGGGAAGATGCGATAGATGAGGCTGATTTATCAGGAGATGATGAGGCCCCTCGGAAAAGATGATCCTTTATGCCCAACTATTACTTTCACTACAGAGGAAAAGAGACTGTTCAAAACGCCTTGGCGAAATGCACTCATTGTCAAGTTGTTCGATAAGGGAGTGGGCGACATCGCTCTAAAGCGGATCTTGCAGAAAAAGTGGTGCTTAAAAGGTGACTTCTCTTTCATTGATATTGGGAATGATTAATTATATTACTCGCTTTAGTAGTAAGAGAACTATGACCAAGTCCTCCTTAGAGGCCCTTGGATGGTGGGGAACGGTTATTTAGTTATTAGAAGGTGGTCCGCAATTTTCAACCCGAAGGCGACTCCATCACGACCCTAGTGGCTTGGGTTTGGATACTTAGGCTGAGCGTAGAGGATTTTCATAAGAACTTCTTGTTATACAAGGTAGGTCAAAAAATTGATAAAATCATCAAATTAGATGACACCACAACCAACGTGGAGAGAGGCCAATTCACTAGACTATGTGTGGAAATTGATCTCACCAAACTGCTTTCGTCTAAGTTTCCCCTACATGGTAGGGTGTATCGAATTCAATATAAGGGGATCAAGATGATTTGTTTCCACTGTGGTAAACAAGGGCATAAGGAGGACAGGTGCCCCTTGAAACCACCTCCTAAGGGTCACTTAGTGCCTATTGTTGAGAATACTCCCCCTCCCACCTATGAAGTGTATGAAAGCACTTATGGGAGATGAATGCAAGTGAAGAAGCCGACAAGGAGGAAGCTGGAGGCAAGAAAAATCCAACACCTATGAATGGGACTGTAAGAGGCACACAAAACCCTAAGGACCAAGGTCTAACCCAAGAAGCACGGGAAGAGGGACCCCCCTCCCTCGGGTGCTAGGCTCTACAACTGAAGGGTCAAGATTTGCTGCTTTGGAATCTCTTAAGAAAACACGGTGGAGGTTCTTGAACCTCAAGAAAATCAGGAAGAATAGACTCAAATAAATACTCAAACACAACCGGAGAAAGCTCTTCAAGAGCAAATAACAAACAAACCACAGCGGGTCTCGACTCTGAAAACTAGAACAAGAAAGGCCAAAAGAAAAGAGAATATGCAAGTCATAGATCAGACATGGGATGAACATCGCCAAAAGAAAGGTCAAAGTGACAGGAGGCATGCAGCACAAAGGACCTCCCCTCAAAACAATGGGAATGATGTGGAAGTTTCAGTGTAAAAAGGACAAGGCAGTTTACGAGAAAATGCTATAGTGGTCTCGAATTTCAACCTGAACAGAAATGGAGCCACCTCTGGCAAAGCAAACCCCCTGACAACTAGACCATAAAAAGGTGGGGGGGGGGGGGGGGGGCTAAACTCGGGCCCTAAGCTTGTTGGGCACAATCCTACTCAAGTTCAACTGGTAGGGGCGGAGGAGCAGATAAATATTGTTGGTAGGCTACCAGATAGAAGTAGCTCGAACCAATACATCTCTAGTGGACAACCTGTCATAGGCAACACGAATTATATACAGGGTAGCCACATAATCGAACACTAATGCTTGCTTAGTACTCCCTTTCTTCTTGAAAGTCCTTTCCTTATTTATTTTTCTATGATAAGATCAATTTCATATAATCTTGATACACTTGCTGAGGGTCAAGGTGAATACGAGCATAATAATTTGGAAGATTAGAGGTGCCTGCAACAATGATTTTCTAAAGGTACTTCGGGAACATCTCCGCATGCACAACCCCAAAATCATTGCTCTTCTGAGAACCATATTAGAGGAGATGTTGCTACTAGAGCCTGCCAGCGTATTGGTTTCAACAAATGAGTTAGGATCGAGGCAGATGGCTTTAGCTGGAGGCATATGACTCCTGTGGAAGGACAACCAAGTCAATATCGACTTCATAGAATCCACTAAACAATCCATTACGGTATCAGTTGGTGGCTATACCAACCTTTCTTGGGTCCTTATCATCGTATATGTTTCCTTGAGGCTAAAGGACAGAGAGGAGTTATATATGGGCCTATTTGCAAGGCCTAGGACACTCCCTGCGAACACCTTGGCTTCTAGTGGGCGATTTCAATGAAACTATCTCGATGGAGGAGCGCAACCATGGAGGGATGGAAATGAGGCTCAAATGTTGTTGTTTCCGTAATTGGATGGATAATAATGCTCTCATTGATCTGGGCTTCCTATGCCCTAAATTTACTTGGTATAGAGGACTAGACCCTGAATCTCGAAAGTATGTCAAACTAGACAGAGTCTTATACAACTCCCTTTGGCGCAACCTTTTTCCTGAAGCCGTAGTGAAACACCTTATCTTTTATATATTACTTTGATCATGCTCCTATTCTATAATGGGCATTGAGGGCTTCACTCCAATTCCACATAGGATCAAGCACTTCAAATTCCAAGGCTTTCCCACACGTCTTTTAAAGAGTTTGTTAACACTTCTTGGGATACAGATGAACCTTGCTCGGAAAACCTCTCAAAGCTTGCTAAAGCCCTTGATACATGGAATAAGGAAATTTTCGGTAACCAGCCTTTTCAGAAGGAAAATACATTTATGGGCACACATACAAGGTCTACAGTAGAGTTTGGCAACAAAGTGTTATAAATCTCTAATCAAACTAGAGAGATAGTTCATTGACCATCTTAATGAGGTCCTGGACCATATTGAGATTTTTTGGCAATGGTAGTCAAGACAAAAGGCACTCAGGTACAAGGATATGAACACCAAGTTTTTTCACTTAAGCATAATTATCAAAAAGCGAGGTAACTTCATTGAGATGTTGTAGGGTGAAGATGGCTTCTGGATCTCTGATCCTGAACAAGTGAGAGCCTTTGTTCAAGGGTTCCTTCGAAATCTTTACACTAAGGATGAGAATGGCCTCGGGGCGGATCGCTTACCTGAAGGCCTCTTTCCACAGCTCGATGAGAAGGAGATGAAGATGCTATCGGGGGAGTACTCAAAGGCAGAAATTAAACAACACCTATTGTTGGGACAAAATTAGGCCGCACATATTGTTAAAAACCTTGTTTATATCATATAATTTTTTTTGTCAGCATTTATATCCTATAGTAAAATATATGTATATTTTTCACCAAAATATCATATAACAAAATAAATTTATGTATATTTTTCTAATGCTTCACCAAAATGTATTAAAAAATTAAAATTATAATATGTAAATAAATATACTGTTATACTTTTTCCAATGTTAAGATCCTCCAATTAAATCTCTCATATTAATCAATCTAATATAAATACAATTCTAATAAATTAAATGAAGCAGTCTCGACCAATGTTACTTGTATGATTCTTTGAAGCTAGCTTATTTTTAATCAAATAATATCACAAATTGAATTAATAATTTGTAAATATTATTTACTACAAACCTTTTAAATATTATAACAATAAATAAAATTAGCAATTCATAAAATTTAAAAATTATGAAAGACATATAGTATTTATATCATAGTAGAACGGTAGAATCACTATATATTGTCTTCATCAAATATAAACCGGGAAAATATACAACACCAGCCACAAACCTTAGGGCATCGGTCTCAATTCAAGTGTGAAAAGCCAACCAAAAACTCAAGTCAAAACTCAAAACCGTCTTCCACAACCCTCAGATTTCAATTTCCGCCTTGACCATGTAACACGAATTATTAATTAATAAATCTAATCAAGCACTCTGCTTCTTAGTGGTGGCAAAAAATCAGGTTGGGATCAAACTGAGTTCGGACAATTTGGACATATTCAGACAAAATCTCCAAATTCGAATTTTGTCCGAATTTCAAATTCGGACATTTTGTGGTGTCCGAACCTGGACCCGAGTTGTCTAAATTTGTCTGAACCCGGATTAGTCTGAATACAACCAAACCCGAATTCACATTAAATTTATGCATAAATTCAATATTTTGTCCGAATTCCAATGTTCGTACACTGTCCGAACCCGAATTTAACACAAAATTCGGACGTCTGAATTTCTTACACCAGACCTGAACCCGACTCAATTTTAGAATCAGACATGACCGAGGAGGGGGAAATTAAGCTATTAAATCTCTTGTCTGAATTTAAAATTCGGACAAAATATTGATGATCAAACCCGATTTAATTCAGGTCATACAAATTCAAGTAATCAGAACGGATAAATTTTTGTCAGCGCTACAGTGCTTCTTGCATAAAAAATTGGCTGTAATAATATGAATTACTCCCTCCGTTCCATATTAATTGACATATTTCACAATTTCTCACATACCAAGGTTTTAACTAAATAAACTACCTAAATAATTAAATAGCACTATTCTCCAAGGCCTTTTTCAAACCAAGGTATAAGTAGTGAGATAATGTGAGTAGAAGTATTTTTTAATAAATGAAAAAGTAAAAAGTTAACATAATTATTAAAATTAAAATAATTAAATTAGGTGTTGGAAAACGAAAAGTGACAATTAATTTGGAACAAAATAAATTAGTTAAGTGGACAATTAATTTGGAACGGAGGGAGTATAAGGGTAAGAAAATAATAATTTTAACTTTTGAATGGTATAAGTATAACTATTCACTTTTGGAATTTTAGTGTAGCATTAGTGAATTGGTTGAAATGAATTTGGTGGTTTTCCTTCGTGACATCAAAGGAGGGTGGTCTACCATTGAGTTACTGCTTACATTGTAGTAATCACAAATTTAATTTAGGTCATGTTCTTTAGAGTGGTAAGTTAGGTTTATCATTACCTAACTTTAATTTATCTTACCCGATTCCCTAAAAAACATTCAAATTAAAGCCAAACTTTTATACTTGGCTTTCCTTTCCCTACTTTATCAAACCTAATTTGATCTTATCACTCTAAAGAACAATGTCATATTGAATTATAGTAATCCAAATAACTATATATTGAATTGTAGTATTCTAAACTTATATATTTGATTGTAGTAATGCAAAATATTGTTCGACAACAACTCAATAGCGATATAAGAAATGCAAAAGGTAAATAATTCAAATTCTTGTGATATAATTCTAACGTTTGAATTATTATTATTAATCTCAATAATTTGAATTATTACAATTCAATTTTTGTATTTATTAATTTAACCATTAAATTGTTATGATAGTTACATATTAGCTTTACATGTTATCTATCCAGGTATTATAAATATATATTTTTTGAATAGTTGATTTCAATATGCTCTGTTTCATAAATATGCAATATTGCCCCTATACTTTTTTTCCATTACGAACACCCTAAACTTTCATGAAGCTCCGAAAGTGCCTCTAAAATTTTGTTTGAGTGGTTGGACAAAAATGCCACTAATGTTACTCAGTTTTACAAAGAAGTAAAACATGTCATGTTTACTTTATATAGCAGGTTTATAGGTAAAAATTGAAACTTGTCATTGGTATTTGGGCAAATTTGTGACTCAAATTTCTCAAAAAGTCTAAAATGTCATTTCCCTCAATTACAATTGTAAAAAATGCCACCACCTTTTAATATATAAAAATGCCACTTTTATCTTCTATAGTATATTACCATTACTCTTAATTAAAATGTCACTTTTACCTTCTATAATATATTTACAGATTTACAAGTTGTTTTATCTTTTTTTCCTGATTTAATTACAAGTATGTCGTCTCTTTTTTTTGTTGAATATTTTTGTCAATAAGTGATACAAAATTTGTGATGAGTTTCAATCATTTTATTTTGCTGAGTACAGGTTTACACTTTTTTTATATTTATTTCTTTATGTATTTTTTTCATTATATATTTTGGAGACTTTTATAATTATTTTTATTATTAATTACATGTATCGTAACTAAATTAAATAGAATATTCTTATCAAATAGGCAGCTATTTTTATGCACTATGGACTTATATTTTCCACATTTTCCTTTTTTATTGGAAAATTACGATGGAAATTGAGTTGATTACTTGGACGAAAGAAGGAAAATAATAGTGATATTCTAAACTGGGCCGGGGCTCAAATGCCCGCCTGACTCAGTCAATTTCCCATCCCCCAGGGTTCCGTGAGTGCAGGCAGGGTTTTGAGCTCAAACCCTTACCCACCATTCTTCTCTCTTCCTCTCTTCTCTCTTCGTTCTCTCTGAAGAACTATAAAGTAGAAGCTCAGGCAGGCGATTTCTTTCTAGGGTTAGGTTTCGTTGCTGTTGTTGATCTATCTATCTATCTAATCTATCTTCTTTGCCCATACATTGTCGACACCGCCAACTACTTCTGCCACCGCCGCCTCTGACGCCAATTTCTGGTGGGTACAGTACAAATCTCATCTTTCTTTTTGTTTACTGCTTTTATACTTGTTTTTGATTTGTTGTTAATGTCGAATTTAACATACAATGATTGATTATAACAAGTTTGAGTGAGTGGAAAGGAGTGAGTGAGCCTGAGTGCCAATTTATTAGGTTTTGGACTCTTTCATTCTACATCAAAGTGTATAAGTAGCAATTGAATTAGAACTTTAATTTGGTCCAGATTTGTGAGTGAATAAGGTCTTGGGGTGAAATTTTGATTCCATGAATTGAGAAGTTGAGATGTTAGGTACTTAGGTTTCAGCGCTATCACTCATTACTATGTCATTGCAAAGTGTGGTTCAGTGCTCAACCTTAATTGGTTGAGTTTGGGTTGCCTTCAATTGCTTCGTCTACTTTAATTTGGTAGCCTGTGTTTGGCATTTTAATCGTTTCTCTGTTACTGTCATGGTCAGTGCTCAACCTTGTTTTTAAGACTGCTCAATGAAGATAGAGATGATGTCCCAGTATTATGCTAGTTTAGAGACTAGAGGACATGATTTGATCCTAGAGGACATGGTGTAGGTGAAAATCGGCACTGCTTTCCTGGGAATTTAATGTATTTCTGATGTAAGCTAGAGTAAATCAATGAAGAGAGGAGTTACCTTTTTGTTAGACTAGTAAAGCAAGCTGAATTGTAGTTGGCGGGTGGATTGTTACGTACTGCAGATGATGAGATGGGTGTTAGATTTTGTAATTGATAGTTCCCATACACTCTCTCTAACAATTTTTACAACGCTGTCTATGTTTTGCTTCAGTCTGCTTCTGGAAAGTTTGAGCTGATTCGTGATCTTGGTCCTTGGAGATTGCAGAAATGGCTGCCGGACCTGGACTTGAGCCTCTTGTGGACCGTAAGTTATAATATTTTTGCTTACAGAATCATGTTTACTCTAATTTGGTAAATGTAATGTGTATATTTGAGAGTTTAAGAGGCAGCTAGAGCAGAAATTGTGGAGCTCGTTTCTTTTTTAGCACTTCAATGTGAAAGGACCGTTTGGTTGTTATGCTATTGGCCTTTATGTAGTTAATGTTCAGAATGTCTTGCTGCTTAGTGCTTACCTGTGTGGCCATGTTGAGACCCAAAAGTTTCTGTGAAATTTGTGTTCACACACCCTCTTCTTTTTGCTGCAGAAATGATTTCAGTTATTACTAACGATGGCCGCAATATTGTGGTGAGTTTGGCATGAATCCTGCATAGAGTGGCTGACTTTGTAATTCTGGATGAAAACAAAAGGATCTTAACATAACTATGGTCTGTTGCCATTCAGGGAATCTTGAAAGGGTTTGATCAAGCAACAAACATAATTCTTGATGAGTCACATGAGAGGGTTTTCTCCACTAAGGTACGTCTTATTTCTGCTGGTGTCGTCTTGGTTTGAAGTGATTGCATTCTGGCGACCTTCTCTTGTATCTGTATATGTTACAAAATAGCCCCTGATTAATCAAGACTATTGGCCTATAGATGAAAGTGGAAGTTTTTTTTTTTTTTTTTCCTGAGAACGCATAATCATTTAAAGTTTTGGCTGGTTTTGTAGAAAAATGAACATACTCTTATTCCGAATTTTTCCGACGAACATGTTATTCATTTGCTTTGATCTCTATGCTTTTATTGCAAATTACTTCAATGAGCTCTTTCCTGTTCCCTATATCCTTCCTACTCATCATTTGTCATGTTGCATTGTGTATCACATTTCAAATTCATCTTGCTTGAAGATGTATGTGTACCTCTATGGTAAATGACTCAGATAATTGCATACTATTTGTTACTGCATAAGACTGTAGTTATGGTTCTTTATAGCATGGCATGTGACACTTGCTTAGAAGGACGAACTACATTTTTGTTACATTTTGATGATGTGAAAAACTATTTCATTTTGGGCTCTGTGAAAATGTGTGCACTTCACTCTTGCTATCTGTTAGGATAGAGCACGTGTCAGACAGTCCGACATTTTATTGACTTTTGCGGAAAACACTATCTGAGCTTCATCGGATTACCCACAGACAACGTGAAACTGATTTTATGTCTAAATGGAATATGCTACTACTGATTTTATTCATTTGTTAATCGTGAATGTGAACCCTTTGTGTTGCAGGAAGGTGTCCAGCAGATTGTATTGGGTTTGTACATCATTAGGGGCGACAACATGTATGTTCTGTTTCTGAACCCTTTCAGTTTGCATCTTCCCTCTCGTGCATATGTAGTTTATATGTATTTCATGGTTGTCATTGCAGAAGCATTATCGGGGAGCTAGATGAAGACTTGGATGCTCATATTGATTTAAACCAGCTGAGGGGGCATCCTCTGAAGCCCGTGATTCACTAATCCTACCGAGGCATGTGTTCATTGTTTATCTCGTTCGTTTGACGATATCAACTGCAGGGCTCTTGAAACTCAGTATGGAAGGATCCTGTTTCTAGGTAGGGAATTGGTTTGGCATATAGAGAACTTTCTGCATGCAAACTTGGACTGCATTGTAAATCTCCCCCCACTCCCGTCCTCTCTTCTCCTTCGATTTGGAAGTATCGCATATGTGCGGTATACAACTGTACAAGTCCAGGGCATCTGAATAGTTACAGGAATGCCAATTCTATGGTATTACCGTATTATGTTAGTCAGGGTCGCAGCTAAAATGGCCTCTGATGATTTTGCTGAGACTTTTGAGATACTGGACATTGGATGTCATTAGTATTTTTTATGTAGCAAAATTTTGTTTCTTCGTTTGTGTCAAAATTAAGGCTGGGTTCAATCATTCCTTTTGTGTCTTTTAACTTCTCAACCCTTTCTTAAAGGGTAGGTTGGCTAGGGAAAGGGTATTAAATTGTCTATTATAAGCGATGATCTATTAACCCTATAATTTTCATTTAAGAAAAATGTTTTTGCTTTTGCTAAAAATTGTCTTGGTCTCGTTTAGAAAAAAAAAATGATCTTACTACAACCACCTCTTCAAATTTGTTTGGATATACACAGTGCTTTTATTTTCCCCTTTAAACAGAAACAAAGGTTTCTCCAAATACATAAAAAATTGACATATGAATGGTATGATGACCATTTCGGTGGCGTGGGCAATGAATTTGAGATGGTCACATAGACAGTGATTAAAAAAGAAAAACAGGTCACATCTGACCACTCCGTCTTAGACTCCCAGCTGGTGTATTAAACTAGTCACTGTTTGTCATTGTATAGCATAATGTCAAAACCAATTTATAAAGGGAGTTTTAACTGGAATTATTAATATACAAGTCAAGATTTGTACATCCAATTAGACATGTAATTAAACCCAACTGACCGATGCTTAAGCCTGGTCAAGCTCATTTTATTATTTTTTGAAACTCATCTGATATGGTTCATGTCTTATGATACCATGTTTAAGTATATTTGGGTCTTGGATTTTTTTTTAAACGATCCAAAATTTTTCCAGTTCATGGAAAATTTCATGTAATGGGGCTAATGAAAATATTTTTCAATTTTTTTTTCCTAAAATTGTTATCAACGCTCTCTTAGCTAATTAAACTTATTTGTCAAGGGTCGTTATTACACTATTGACCATGTGGTTTATATATACTGAACACTCTTGCCAACCAATTATAAAAAAATAAAATAATAAACGAATTAAAAACTCACTAGACAGATATTTTATAAATCTTTAAAAATTTTCAGGTGAAACGTATAGAGTTAATAATGATACCATATCTTAAATAATTTAAAATGTAAAGTACCGTTCTTCTCGAATTCCGGTCTTTTATATGGCTGACTGTGGTGTGACGCAATGCGGTGTAGTGGAATTATGGTGAATTGTGGTAGGTTTGGAAAGGTTGTGATGGATTGTGGTGAGTTTTGGTTTTAATAATTGTAAATGTGTTAGAATTTGGAAAATGTAAAATTGTAGTGGGTTGTGGAAAGTTTAACTTTTAATAAAAAAATAATTTAAATTAGAAAACGTAGACAATAGTAGATTGTGATAGATTGTGGTGAATTGTAGTAAATTATGACAAGTTGTGGTGTGTTAATCAGCCGCATAAAAAGAATAGGGCCATTTTCCATCTGGCACAACATATAATACCTCCACCACGTTGAAGACAAAAATTGAAATGTACTTTCATCCTGTACATTGTCAACTCTCCATGAAAAAACAAACAAAAACATTACAAAGTGGGTCATATTGCGAGCCATTGAAAAACCTTTGACTAAACCCAGATGACTAATCCCATATTTAAATCCCACAAAACTGTAACAACACCAGCATTACAAATGTAATTAAGATCCTAAACCATGTAATTAAACTAATCTAAATCATTAAGTAGGAGCTACGTCACTTTCACAGCCCATCTGAACCAGCCAGAAATTTCTTCATCATCCTCCACGACACGTAATCCCCACCCATTTATATTCATTCATTCACCAAATCAAATCAAAATTCAAATCAAATTCGTAAACCCAGAGAATTATATATCCTCCCTAAAACCCCCCAAAAAAAACCCAGAAAAAAAGATCAAAATGGATGGTTTCCGATTCTCATACTGGGTGACATTCTCTCTTCTCTGGGCATTCATGGCGTCCACCACCGCCGTAATGCTGTACTTCCTCCTCTCACGGTGCTGCTGCAGACGGCGCGTGGACCCAAACGCCGCCGACCCGGTCCAGGAAGACCCGTTTTCCGGCGGCCCACGTGGCGTTGACCCGAAGGTGATCGAGAGCTTTGAGGTTATCAAGTACTCCGCGGCCCAGGGGAAGAAGGTGTGCCGTGGGATGGGAGTCTGCGTGATTTGTCTGGGTGTTTTCAAGGAAGACGAAACGTTGCGTTTGCTTCCGGTCTGTCGCCACGTGTTCCATTCTCATTGCGTGGATGCTTGGTTGAAGTCGCATGCCACGTGTCCATGCTGTCGGGCCCCTGTGGTCGGGTCAGGGTCCGGGTCGGGCCTTCTCAGGCTGTTGCCTTCCGGGTTAGCGAGGTTGGTGTAAATTAATAAAAAAAAAATTAATGTGAATTTGTAGGAAGGGGCAATGTGTTGAAAAAAAATTCATCTCAATAAAAAAATAAAAAATCGGGGTGTTTTTCTAGCCCCATTTTAGTGAGGATATTGAAGGTTTAACATCATTTCTTGAATTATTCTTGTATTAATTTATTTTATGTATGGATTAATAATGTGTTTTACGATTTGAAGGAGCCAGTTAATTGATATTCAGAATTTTTTTATAAATTTTGTTCCAATTTTTAAGTAGTTCACATCACAAATATAAAATAATTTAACTGTGTGTTCATTACTCCCTCCTTCCCATTTTATTTGTCACTTAAGACATGATTCACAAAATTAATAAAACTTCCAATTTGCATTAATTTACATTCTTGGAAATGAGAAAAAGTTGAATAAAATGGTGAATAAAAAAGAAAAAATGGTGAATAATAAAGAAAAATGGTGAATAAAAGAGAAAAGTTGAAGAAAAAGATGCATAATTTGATAAATTAGTAATTAATGTGTTATTGGAATTGTGAGATGACAGGTATTATGGGAAAAAAAGAAAGTTAGTTAAAGTGACAGATAATATGGGAAGGAGGAAGTATCATTCTATTTCTAATGTGATAGTGATTATTTCAGTTGCATGGCATTTCTTTGATACTTTCACGGAAATATATAGCAGTTATTTCGTTCGTGTCTTTCCTAAAAGCCGTGAAAGGTCATTGTATTATATATATGATATAATTTTGTCTTTCAAATCTTTTATGGAACTGTTCAACTTGTTCAAAAGAATTTATAACGGTGACATTAATAATCAATACTCTATTTGAAACCAATTATTTAGGGAATAATTTTTTATATTGATGTTATATAATCAACTTGGAATTATACTGTGAATGTTTTTATATAAAAAGGGGGTTCCTTAGTTTTGCTTGGTCAAGAAGTAAAGAATGGAAGAGTCAAAAAGACTAATGTATGATCTCTAGAACTTAAGAACTTAAGAAGCTGGGGAACACTTTCTTATTCAACGTAACTTCACTATAGAACCTTCTACATTTCGTTTACGAAGGCAACATATCTGATTACGTTGGATGTCTCCCATATATGGTAGGACAAAGTTCAATATTGGTTACACGCTTTGTAACAAAAAATTAATATATCTAATTATAAGATCATGTTCAGCAAAGCTAACATTTTGTATAGTGAATAGTGGTTTAGGTAATAGATAATTATTTTAGCAGATGAGAATGGTTATTCAAATGAAAATTGTGTTTGTTAAATTTAGCATTTGAATTAACAAATTAATATGAATTGACATAAAAAAATATGAATAATTTTCAAAGATAAAATTTTCAAAGAATATTTTTTGACTAAAAATATGAAACACTACTCCAAATGCTAAACATTACTTTTATTAATGTTTCGTAAAACACTAATTGAAACGTTAAAAACTAATCAAAACTTTACCTTATCAAACGCTAACATTTACGTGCTTAGGAATCTGACCTGGTCAAAATGCTAAACACTACCTTAACTGTTACTACCGAACACATCCCAGCTAGCAAGTTCATACATATGGAAGAGTAATGATGGTGAGAGAACTATGATCACGTACCCCAATTGTCATCATACATAACACATGCCTTAAGATATTAAGTACTTAATATTGAAGCAGTGCTCCAATTACTAACTCGGGATGATGGAGTCTTTTTATCATATGAGATGTATTTTAGACAAATTAACTTTAAAGAATTTTCAATTAGTATATATAGTTGAAAAAGATTCAATTTTGGTAGAATTTTCATTAGAAAATGCACTATAATTGTGGACGTTTATCACATGAAGATTTTGTGTACTCAATACAGCATACACCAGCTGTACATTGGCTAATAGTAATATGTCTAACTTCAACTCACTTAAAGGGCATATGCTTTTTATTGGTAAGGGTATATTGCATAAAATTAAATATCTCCAGAGTAAGAAAACATTGTTAAGCATAACTAGCTCGTTCAAACTTCAAAGTATTGCATCACCTACGAATAATTGACTTCAATATTCAGGACATGCAACATGATTCATTTCTTAAACAGTGACAGGTAATTAAGGAGTATCATTGTCGAGAGGAAATACGTTTATTTTGAAATGATTCTTTATATACTTGACAGGAAATTGCTATGTATATAGAAACCAAAAACTCAATATGAATGAAATAAATAAGTAGAGGTTTTGGGGGAAAGACAAAGTAGATTGAAGATTACTTATAGCTCTTTATAACACTACAGGAAAAAAAATGGAGAAAATAGAAGGGAGCGTTTGGTTAAGGGACTTCTAAAAAATTGATTAATTTTTTCAAGTTGATCAACTTTTTCTATGTTTGATTGTGAAATACGATGGAAAATTTTGTGATAGGTGCCAATATTTTTCTACATACATGTTAGATGGAAAAATATTTTCTATGGAAGGGATTGAAAAAGTTTGTTTCTGATCGAAAAGAAAGTGCTTTAATCAAACTTTCTCAAAAAGCCCCTAAAAACTATTTTATAAATAAAAATAAGGATAATTTGGACATTTTAAATTAACTTTCCTCAAACTTTCTCATAATTTCAAATGTAAATAACTATGAAATATTCTTTCCCATAAAAAGCTTCTCAGAAAAACTTTCTCAGATAAATTTTTTCCGAAAAATATTATTTGAAAAGAACCAAACAAACTATAAATCTTGAAAAAGAAAGGGGAAAGCAACAATGTATTAATCAAGGAGGTCGGGCTAGAGCTTGGTCGGAAGTTCCATGTTAAATTACGACTATGTTCTTTTTGAGTTTAGGGAAGATGTGGGCAATGTTAGGTTAGATTAGGTTAGGTTAAGTAAGGTGAGTAAAGTTAGGGCTGTTCATAGTCCAATCCGGACCGAAAAATGGACTGGACCGGACGGGACCGAGGACTAAACTGACTGGACCGAAGTTAGTTCGGTCCAGCCCTCGGTCCAAAAATTATGGAAGTTTGGTCTTCGGTCTAGGGACTTGATCAAACTCAAAGACCGAACTTTGGACCGAGGACCGAACAATAATACTCCTAGGGTTTTTAATTTTTTAGTCAAGCTGACTTTTTTCTCCACAGTGTCGTAACCCTAACTAAGCAAGCGCCTCCCTCTTTCAGACTTTCTTTCATTCACACACTATCTATCACTCTTCAATTTTAATTTTCAAAAATCAAAACCCACCCTCTGGACCCTCTCGAGTCTCGACCTCTCTGAGTCTCTGCCCGTCTGTCGACTGCCGTGTCTAGTTCCGTCGACTCATCGGCTCGCCGGTAGCTTCTCTCTATCGTCCTCCGGCAGGTTCTTTCTGTCTACTCTCAGTGTCGCCGACACCTTCTCTCACTGTCTACTCGCTGCTGTTTCGCTCTGCTTCACCGCCGCCTCACCTCTCACCGCCGCCAGCTTTCTTCCGCCACTCACTGTCCGGCATCCACTCTCGAATCGCGAAGTCTCGCAAAAATGATAGCAGACTGACCTTTAATTCGGTCCACTTCGCCGGTCACCGATCGAACGTTTTCGGTCAGTCGATCCGAAATAATTCAGTCGATCCTCGGTCCAGCCTAGTCCATAATTCGGTGTTCGGTCCAGTTCGGTCCAGTCCAGTTTGGTCCAGTCCTGGACCGATGAACAGCCCTAAGTAAAGTAGTAAAGGTAGATAAATGTTACATAACTTATTTTTTTTTAAAAAAATAAATTTTGTGAGCTGAATAAATAATTTTTAATATAAATTATTTAAAAGTAGGTGGATGGTAAGGTAAGATAAGATAATATAAAGTAATGATAAGTAAAATTTTATTTACCATCCAAAAGAACATGATCGTACATTTGCAGAGTTTTAGTAGGTTAGGCAAAATTTGGTCTGATCAAAATATTAGAAATCTCATATCAAATAAATTTGATTTCATTTGCATTTTAAATCTGAACACATTATTGTTTTCTATTTTTATTGCTTGAATTTGATTTTGGCCGAAATTAAAGTCTATATCTAATTTATTTGACCCGAGTTATTATCTTTATCTAGTGCGTAGGATGGCAAGCTAGTCAATTAGTTTTTGAACCCAAAAACTTTATATGTAAAGAGAAAAAGAGGGTGCAGGAAGCAAAAATTTGTCGGCAATTCAGAAAATGACACGTGAAAAATAATTTAAATTTATTTAACTGCCCCGTGTTAAATTAATTACGGCGGTCCATCTAATTAAATTTTAAATGGAAATATATCATGGCCAATAGTGTCGCGACACGTGTCAATTATGATGCAGAAAATCATAATTATTTCTTTATTTTAAATAAAGGGATAATTAATTAAATTGGGCCCAAGCCCAAAGCCGACTCAAACCCTAGGCAACCGTAGGCCTCCAGAGCCTATAAATATGGGTCTTCTCCCTCATTTTCAACACACACTGCAGTCTACCCCCGACGGCATTCGACATTCTGCACTCCAGAGGCTCCAGAAGATCAAACTGTCAGCAGTCTCCAGCTACCAAGCGCCAAGGATCGAAGTCTGCTAAAAGCTGTCAGCAGTCTCCAGCTACCAAGCGCCAAGGATCGAAGTCTGCAAAAGATCAAGATCGAGTCTTCAAGCCTCTACCGCGTCAAGATCAAGAACTGCTTCAGAGTTCTTCAGCAAGACCTGCAAAGCCTTTAGAATATCGAACTACAAGCGACCTCCAGCTATCAAACGCCAAGGACCAATGCCTGCTAGTTCAACAACTTCTGTTCTTCCCATCAAAGACTGCAGTCATCTTCTTCGTCTGGTTCATCGATCGAGATTAAGCACGCAAGCCCTCGCATCCAAGAACCTGAAGAACTACTGCTCAAAATCTTCAGCTATTCGAGATCGAGATCAAGCGTACGCGCCCTCGCCTCACCCAAATTTAAGGAGATCGAATCAGAGGACTATTTTATTGTATTTAATACAGAGATTGTACCTGCTTACATTCAAATATTAATACAAATTAATTTGTTTCTCAATTTCCTATCTTTATTTATTTCAGGCTCGAAATTTGTGTTTACAAATTTGGCACGCCCGGTGGGTCCTCTCTGCCTCTCATATCTTTCTCCAAGAAATCAAGTTCAACTTTCGACTCAAGCGACGCGATGACACCCTAGAAAGTTGTCTCTCGACTCTCAGAGTCTTAATAAGGAGGATGACTTAAGCTTCATCCCAGGGGTCAACTACATGTGTCACATCAAGCGGAATAACGACTTGAAGGATTGCAACTGTCGCTCTGCTATTTCTACAGCGTTAGAAAAACCAATGGTGAATGCACCAACTCAATTACTGAAAAATCCAACTATTGGCTCCATCACACTGGGGGCAACTCAAAGGGCTCCTTGCTCTTGGAAGCCAACTACGATTACCTTCAGCTCAAAGCAGACTACA
Organism: Portulaca oleracea; assembly: GCA_029582165.1. Taxonomy (NCBI): domain Eukaryota; kingdom Viridiplantae; phylum Streptophyta; class Magnoliopsida; order Caryophyllales; family Portulacaceae; genus Portulaca; species Portulaca oleracea. Next base: position 7,224,141 of record CM055887.1, read on the forward strand.
CCTCGCGGACTCTTCCAATTTGAGGGCTTTGAAGACCACGGCTACTCCAATGAAGATTCTTCCGAAATCTCCGAAGAAGAATCTATCTTCTCGCAAGCAGAGTTTGACTCCACTCATACGTTCGTCATGGCAGTGATGACAATTGGAGCTGTTAGCATGGAAGAAAAGATCGGCAAACTAGAGGCTACGTTGAGAATGTTTGCTAAGGAAAGCGACGAGAAAGACAAAAGAATCGACGAGTAAAGTAAGTACATCGCAAAGTTGATGAAGAAAATTGAGAAGCTCCCGAGCAAGAGCCTAAACTGTTCACCAAAAAAAAATGATTTCATTTTCAGTTCATTTGCATTTTAGTTTTATCATTGTAATATTCCTAGCCCGCAAGAGTATAAACTGTGTACGGCAAAACAAAAACAAAAAAAAAAACAAATGTAATACTCCTGGCCCGCAAGAGTATAAACTGTGTACGGCTAAATAAATAAATAAAATCCTCATTTACCCTACTTTGAATTTGAACTACGTTTGGCTTGATCCTTAAGAGTGTTTCATTCTTAAGGTATGTAGGCAATTTGGGGTCCAAATCCAAATACAGTCATACTCAAGAAAAAAAAAATTCATCACAGGTCACCAAAATTTTGAAGACTTTCCCAGCCAACAAACTCCAAAACTTTCAAGTCAACAAACTTTAAGGACTTACAAGTTAGCAAATTCAAGACTTACGAGTCAAAGTTCAAGACTGTCAAGTCAAAGACTCTCAAGTTGTACAAGTAGAGATCACGAGTCCAAACCTAAAGCTTTCAAGTCGGATTCTTAAGTCACCAAATTTAAAGACTCCCAAGTCGAAATTCAAGACTTTCAAGTCAATGACTCCTAAGTCAATCAAATAAAAGACTCTCAAAACACCAGATTCACCGACTTCCAAGTCAACAAAAATTAAAGACTTTCAAGTCAGCAAAAATTAAAGACTTCCAAGTCAGTCAAATCTCGCACCAACAAGTCTCCTGACTCCCAAGTCGATAAAATGAAAGACTTACAAGTCAACCAAATTCAAATCAACAAAACACAAGGACTCTCAAGTTAAAGAAAAAATCACGACTCCCAAGTCAATAAAGTTCGAGATCATGTCAACGATGCATACGACTCCCAAGTCAGCAAATCCAAAGACTTTTAAGTCAACAAAATTCAAGACTCTTAGGTCATCTAACCAACCGACTTCCAAGTCATCAAAAATTAAAGACTTCCAAGTCAGCCAAATTCAGGACTACCAAGTCATCAAAATCAAATTTTAAAGACTTTTACGTCATCACAATAAAGACTCTCAAGTAAAAACTACAAGAAATAAACCGAATTCCAAATCATTATGATTGTAGGCTTTCAAGCCGCACTCCAGCTTGCCAAGATCTTCATGTCAGTGGTTTACTTCAAGTCAGCACCATCAATGAAATACTTAGGTTGGTTGGCAACTTCCTTCAAGCATGCAATGTGGGGGCATCCTAGTCGTGTTGGTTGAATTCTGCTCCAAGATAACATCACCGTCCTTCAAATTTGTGGCACATTCTTTTGGCTAAGCGGTAAACTCTTTCAAGCTGGCGACATTGATGTCTCATTCAAGTCAATATTGGGGGCAAACCAGTAGGCGATGTCCTTTTTGTCAATCGATGTCGCTTGTAGCCGAGAACAGATCAGGTGGCTTATCATGGATCTCCAGAAGAAAGTTTGACTGACTCATCATGGCTCAGTAGAGAATTCAAGTTTGCACTTCATAACATGTAGACGTCAAAAAGTCCAAGAGGAGTGTTCCGGCGAAGCGATGACCCAGTCGACCCTGACTGTACTGTCATTTTTGAGAGAGTTGTTCCAGACAACTCTACGCCAGCAACCAAGGGAGTAATCCACCTAAAGCGAAGCGATGACCCAATCGACCCTGATTGTACTGTCGTTTTTGAGAGAGTTGTTCAGGACAACTCTACGCCAACAGCCAAGGGAGTAATCCACCTAAAGCGAAGCGATGGCCCAGTCGACCTTGACTATACTGTCGTTTTTGAGAGAGTTGTCTAGGACAACTCTACGCCAGCTGCCAAGGGAGTAATACACCTAAAGCGAAGGGATGACTCCGTCGACTCAAACTGTTCTGACGTTTTTGAGAGAGTTGTCTACGACAATTCTACGTCAGTAAGCTGAGGAGTGTTCCACTTGCGGCAAGGCGCTGACTCTGTCGACTCAGACTGTACTGACGTTTTTGAGAGAGTTGTCTATAACTACTCTACGGCAGTAAGCTGAGGAGTATTGCACTTCATAGCGAGGCGCTGACTTTGTCGACCCAGTTCAGTTTTGAAAAGAGACACCTCAAAGATGTCTAATACATCAGAACGATCCCGAGGAGTAAACACGATGATGACTTTCGTCGACCCAGTTAGTTATGAAAAGAGACATCTTAAGATGTCTAATACATCATAACGTCCCTGAGGAGTGTTCCACTTGTGACGACGCACGACGCTGTCGACTTAGACAGTCCTGAAGAGAGCAGTCTAGGACTACCCTACGTCAGTACACTAAGGAGTTACACATAAAGCGGAGAAGACAATACAGTCGACCCAGACAGTCCTGAAGAGAGCAGTCTAGGACTACTCTACGTCAGTACGCTGAGGAGTAATCCATAGAAGCAAAGAGGCGACATAGTCAACCCAGGCAGTCCTGAAGAGAGTAGTCTAGGACTGCTCTACGTCAGTACGCTGAGGAGTAATCTGATGAGGGCATATAGTGACTATATATTGGGAGCCTTTTGATAGTGATATTTGGGGATTAATGTGCTTAATTGATCTTTTATGTCTTTATTTCGCTATCTTAACTGAGTTTTGTGTGTTTTGTTCAATTTGTCCAGATTAGTGATATGAACTCCAAAGCTCACATTCATTACTTGATTCATCACTAAAAGAGCTTTCCGACGATAAATTATAAGGTCAATTCCGAGTTGAGATGATGGAGTTATGAGTAAAATAGCAGAAAGTGTGCGAAAACTGATATATGTCTACTCTTTTGGTCACCATCATTTCCACAAGTATGCTATGGCGTTGAGACTTATGCCATTGAAAAGTAGACTCTTAGAGCTTTCCGAAAAGTCAAGAACCAAGTCAATCGGACACCGGACGAAGGAGATATGGCCGAAACAAGACGACGCAGAAAACTCCAGAACCAACACGACCCGTGTTGACATCAACACGGTCCGTGTTGGCCTCCAGAGAGCTCAATTTCCCCAGAAACCATCAACACGACCCGTGTTAACACCAACACGGTCCGTGTTGACCTTGTTTATGACGATTTGGCCGTTTCAACTTCTCTTAATGGCTATATAATTGTAGATTCGGCTGATTCATCCATGACCATCCACCTTCATTCATTCACTCTCATTCACCATCCATCTCCATCTCTACCATCATCCATCCCTTCCTCCACGAATCCATCCACATTCATCCTTAGTTGAAGATTGAGAGTTTATTGGAGTTCAAAGATCGATTCTCAAGAAATCCATTAAAGTGGAGGAGCAAAAGTCCCCACCGACTACCATTCAAGCGAGGAACGATTTCCATCTCGGTTTACTTCTCTTTCTTTTAGATTTCATGCTTTCTAGAATAGATTTTGATATGTTTTGTGTTTTGAACATGAGTAGTGAGTAGTTTCTTTCAGTTTGGGGGATAATCCCTTTCAAGTTTCTCTTATGGATTGAGTATTGTTGGATTGAACAAGTTTGTTTATCTTGTTTGAATGCATTTTATTTATCCTTTGATTTTGTATGTCATTGGTTTTGCTTGATCACCATTAGCATGGATTTAGATTGTTGAATGAAGTACCGAACGGAGAAATTCGATAATCGGAGCCCTTAGGATTAAACTGGTTTATGAAGTGAACTAGAGATAGAAGACTCTGTGATTAGGGGTCATTGGATAATTTGATCTTTAACTTAGATAAAATTGACACAATAAAGAGTCCAAGAGATCAATTTTACTAAGCAATCCGTTTCATTGCCAAAAGCTCGCTACGGAAGAATTTATGCGATTATCGACCCTAAAATGTACCAAATTAGTGATATACATGTTCAATCCACTTGTTTGATTCATAAAGTGACTTAGGTTTTATCCCCTGAACGTCTTTCTCATATTGATTTCATCTTGTGAATTGTGTGAATATTTGATTTATTTGACCTTTTTTAGTGACTAGAACTAGAATTAGTTATTCTCAATCTAAAACCCGGCCGATTTAGCAATCACCTAGGACGCTAGTTTGGTGCGTAGTTAGAAAAGTCCCTGTGGGATCGACCTTGATACTTGCTACACGAGCACCCGTGCACTTGCGGCCTATCAAGTTTTTGGCGCCGTTGCCAGGGACTTTGTCCCTAGCCGCCACCGAACGAATATCCTTAGATTGACTAGATCATTTTTCTTTTGTTTTCTCGTTTTCATAGTTTTCTCAAAAAAATTCAAAAATGGCAATTATCTATTTCCCCAATTTGAGCAGGAGTTATTTTGGCGCTATTTTGAGCGATTACTTGCTTGTCTGTTCCATGTGGTGTTGAGCACAGGAAATCGGATATTCTTGATATTGTTGTTGAGGGTGAATAGTGAGACTCGTACTCTATTTGAGTATTTTGGATTTTATGCTAGAAGCTGATGAAGCTTGGAGTTTGCTTGAGTGGCTTGCGTGATACACTTTATTTTGAGAATTCTTTTTGTGCATCTAGTTACTCTTACTCTAATCCTTGTGCATCTCATGCTAGATTATATACTCAACCCCATTGTTTGTCTCCTTGTCGATTATGTTGTTCTCTTGACCATGATGATTCTACATGCCCTAGTTTAGCTTGGACTTGAGGTTTTGATGAGGGAAATGCTTGAGCAACAAGATAAGTTAGATGCTAGTCTAGAGGAAATACTTGACCCGTTTGAGGCATCTTTGCAAATTGTTGCTCCATCTTACCCTAGCTTACCCAGAGACACTATTGATGGTGCCTCTACATTTCATGATGCATCCTTACCTTTTTCTCAGTCGATGGGGTTTAAGGTGAGTGAGTCCTATGGGTTTGATGCTAGGTATGATGATGATTTTTCTCATGGGTCAGTTGATACTATTGATGAGGAGGCTTGTGAGGGGGTTGTGGGTGAATTAGATCCTTCAAGCAAAGAATTTGATGATGTTGTACTCCATGCTTCCCATGTCTTATTCCATGCTTCTACTCCTTGTTCACCACCTTCCTATTCCCCTAAGTGTCTAGATGAACCCACTTTTATTGAAAAGACCATATGTGTTCATGTTGATGTGGGCTATGTGGCCAAGGTTAATTCTTGTGATATGCTTGAGGGGAACAACAATATTCTTTATTTGTCCATAGGTACATCAAGAGGGTACCATTCCTCTCTTGATCCATATTGTATTTACCTAGAGGACTTGCCTAGAAAACTCATGTGGACAACTTATTTTGATTCTTTTGATTTTTCTAAGGCCTTTGATCTATTTAAGAAAGCGATACTTACATTTTCTGCTATAACTTTTTTGTTGCTTTCTTATTTGCAAGCTTGTAAACCGCATGCTGAAGAGTTTGACAAGCTTCTAAGGGCATTGACGACATCTGAAGTAATGGCCCCAGTCTTGAGTTCTTGATGGAGCGGCTGATGCTCCATTCGCTCCACTCTTGAAGAGACGATAGTTTAGGTGAATCCAGCACCTAACCTGGTGATATCTTTCCTTATTTCCCCTTTTTCAATTTATTTGAATGTGCTTGCATTGAGGGCAATGCTTTGTCCAAGCATGGGGGGAATTGTATAAATGTGTAGTAGTGTCTTGAGTTTGTTTTTGTTTGTTTTTCTTAGTTTTTTGGTTTTGTTTATTTATAAATAATTGCATCCACCTAGTTGCATTAGTTAGATTCATCCTTGATTTTTATTTTCTTCTTTTTCTTAGTTTTTAGTTTGTTTTATTTTCTAGGTTTGCATTTAGTTTAGTTTTAGTTTTTATTTTGAGAAAAAAAAAATTTCAAAAAATCAGAAAATTAGAAAAATTAAAAAAAATTGAGGCATAAGTCTAGGTTTTCTTTTAACTAGATTTAATCTTGAGTAGCCCATTTGTGAATTAAAATTTTGAAAAGAGTTTGTAAAAGCTTAGTGAGTTAAGCACTGCATTTTGAAAGTGATATTTGATTACCCCTTATGATCTATTGGAATGAGTTTGGCATATACATCTATTTGAACTAGGTTTATTTGAGAGCTTTTACCCGCGAGACCACAAAGCCTTAAAATGACTAATCATTTTTATTAGTCTCATATTTTCCATGTGTGACTCATCCTTAGTTTCATTCTCTAGAACTTGCAATGTATCTCTTTGAAATTGCATTTTTGCTTGTGCTTTGATAATATGATAGAGGCATTGTTATATATATTTTAGCTACATAGAATAGCCACCCTTTACATGTTAAAATCCGCCTTTAACCCTCTTTTAGCCTTGTATCACTCTTTCTTTTGATTACCTATATTAAAAGCAATGACTGAATATTGAATTTCCTACCCTTAAGCCTATGCTTGGAGTGTTAGAGTGTGAAGAGTTGGGTTTATTATGGTGTTTTTGTCGTTTGGTTTTGTTGGGGATGTTGTGAAGTTGAATATCATGAGATTACTCCCAATTGTAGCTTGATATGGGTTGAGGTGGAAATTTACCTTATAATTGTATATTTATTTGTTTTGAGTTGTAGTTCATTTTGAAAAAAAAAAGAGAAAAAAACAAAAAAAAAAGCAACAAGAGAAAAAAGAGAAAAAAAAGGAAAAAAAAGAATGAAAAAAAAAGGTAGAAATAAAGTGTTTAGTAGTTTGTTAGTTTATTTTCTTTGATTTAAGGCGATTTCCACTTGATTATGGGATGCGTTGTAGTGAATATAAGGTGTGAAAGTTTTGTTTGTGCAAATTTGGTGAGGTTTCTGCTCCAAGCTTGGGCTTTTAGCTCTACTTCCGCAAATATATTTCAACTTCTTACCCTTAACCTTAGCCCTATTACAACCCTTTTGAAAGTCCTCTTGATTGTCATTGTGCATTGCATATTAGCGGTAGAGAATTGAGATGTTTTGCAAGCTTATGGTAGGATGTTGCTTTGGTTTGAGTATTGAGCGGACCTTCAATGATTTATTCACATTTAAACACATGAGAGGAGTGTTTCCACATTCCCAAAAAGTGAGTTTGCTCTCTGATTCACCTAGTTTCATACTTATACATGTGTCTGCTTGCTTCATTTGTGATTAGGGTCGGGGGTGATTGATTTGAACTTGAGAAGTGTAGTGCTTGTAAATCTTTCCAAAGCTTTTCCTTCTCTATTATATGGACTTTGATTCACTTTTGGGGTGTTCTAGATTAGATTTAGTTGATTAACAGCACGTAAAATTAATCCATCTTTAAGTCTCTAACACCTTACATCATAATCATCGTTTTTCTTTCAAATGGTATACTCTTTTACAATTGATCACTTCTGGTAATTAATCAGATCATACCCACTCGATTATCTAACTTAAACTTCCCCTAAGAATCATATTATTATAGCCACTTGATTTATATAACTTCCACTTTCAAGTTTAAATTATCATCCACATAAATACATTAAAAAAACATTAGGCTGAATTGATCCACTCGACCATCACATTTTTTTTGGCACAAACCAGCAAGTGAAAACGACACTAATATCAAAATTAATTAAGAAATACTACTAATCCTACCTATGAACAATTCAAGGGGGCTAAATAAATAGAGAGACAACCAAAAACGAAAGAACTTTCGTCCAAAAATAAAAATGCAATCAATGGTAGCCATAGCTTTGTACCTCACCTTCTACCTTCTACTAAGCCTTCTGTTCCTCCTTTGGGTTGGAACCATCTTTTGCCAATGTTTACGAATCTACCCTTTCTCGAACCGATCCTCGGGGTCCGTGGGGCCCATGTTCGTCGTGTTCACATCCAACCAGGAGGCCCCACGTCGCGGCCTCGAGCCCTCGGTCATCGAGTCCTTCCCTAAGTTTCCGTACGTGGGGCCCGACACGAAGGTCGACGTGGACGCAGGCGTGGTGGTGAAGATGGCGGGCGAGTGCGTGGTGTGCTTGGGGGCGTTTGAGGAGAATGAAACGCTGCGTTTGCTGCCCAAGTGTGGACACGTGTTCCATGCTGAGTGTGTGGACACGTGGCTCAGGTCCCACACCACGTGTCCGTTCTGCCGGGCGAATCTCAAGCCCGAGGAGGCCCCAGGTGGGCCCGCACAGCCGCCGGACACGGTGGAAGTTGTCGTTGACCCCAGCAGAAGTGGTGGGTGATTGAATCGTATGGTCAAAGAAATTGGTACATATATGTATGTATATTTTGGTGGGAAGAGTATAATTAGCTAGTTTGATTAATTAGTATGATGGTTGTTTCTTTTGTTGATTAATCTCATTTGGATACAAAATATACAATTCAATGTTCGTATGAATTGTAATTGATCTTGTAAATTTGGAGTAGACCGGCCATCTTGTGAATTTGTTCAGATGGTCAATGATCATGTTAGTTGGTGGAAGGTTGATATTTTGAGGACAAACTTTGACTTTCAAATTGGATTGACACATCTCATTTTTGTCCTTGTAACAAAAAAAAAAAGTTGGCTTTTTAAGTATCCATCATACGAAATTTATTTAAATAATAAATTAGATTTATACATCTCATTATAGAGTCAGTCTTATAGCAAGCAAAAGTTTTGACAATATAACGTTGTCTATATACTGTCTTTCAAAACTATGTAAAAAGAAGACCTAAACTGAAGTAGTTGTTGCATTGTAGAAAACTATTGAGCAAGTGACCTTCAATGAGAATAGTCAGATTAACTATGTGAAAACATATGGTATTGTTACAAAAGCAATGTGTATATTGTTTCTAAGGAGACTTTTCACTAATCTTTTTATCTCGAAATTATAACGTATCAGATTGAACATTATGATTTATATTTTGAAAAAATAGCTTGTAATTAATTTTTCTTAGAAGTTAGATAGTATTACGTCTGTCTCTAAATGATTGTCAAATACCTAATTTTTTGTTCCTTTTTATGTGTCAATTTTATAATTTCAATAATTGAAATGTCCATTTTTACCCTTCATTAATGAATGTAGAATTTTTTCCTTCTTTTATATTGGGAAAGGTTAGTGACATATTTTGTAAATTCTCAAGTTTTTTTTTCTCATTTTTCTATGTACATCGACTTTTAAAAAGTAATTATCGTGACTATTATTTAAGGACATAGACAATAGAAACAACAGAGTTTATTTTGTGAATTGAGATTGCATATTGTGCATATGTGGCCCATCCCTATATAACGTTGAATATTTTTGTAATCCAATGGTAGGTAAGAAATACCCGAACATGTCAACATCCAATTATCTCAACAGGTAACTAGATGACCAATTTAGCTAATTGACTTTAATTAAGTTTGGGTTATTATGTGGACTAGTAGACCTAATAGATGAGTCATTCGGGTTCGGGTTTGGATGTTTAAATTTAGGTTATGTGACTTTCGGGTTGAAGCCCTTCGGGATGGGTCAAGTTTGGGCTAGGGTTGAATTCGGGTGAAAACCATCCGAGTCTATAAAGGTTGGTTAAGTTCTTGTGAAGAACGTTCGAGACGAATCAAGATGGGATTGGGTTTGTATGGATTATGATTTTAAGTTCATTCTGGATCAGGTGTATGTTGGGTCAGGTTGAGTTTGGATCAAGTGCATTTGGATCTGATTGATTGGGTCAATTTTCATTGGGGTCGGTTGGAGGACGATTAATGATTCCAATACGTCTAGTGCTTATAGCAGTTTTAAAGAAATTGACTTAAACTTAGCTCAAATGTTCTATAAATTAATAGATTGAACGTTGAAACAAAAATACAAAATAAAGTTTATATTATGAGATTTATATAATTTATATTGCGTAAGTGAATCAGTACTCAACTACTCATTCGTTATTAGTCAGTGGTCATTACTCATTTGTCATTGGTTGGGTTTTTTCAGGTTTTAGTCCAATTTGCATTGGGTTACTTCGGGTTGGAGTCTATGTTGGGTTGGGTTAATTCAAGTTTGAGTTCATATTGGGTAATGTTATTTCGTGTTGGAGTCCGAATTGGGTCGGATTATTTCAAGTTCGCGTTCATCTTGGGTCGTGTTATTTCGGGTTCGATTTTAATTTGCGTTGGGTCATTCGGGTTTGGGTCATTCAGGTTCAAATCAAATTGGGTTGGGTTACTTTCAAAATGGGTTGCTTCGGGTCAATCAAGCTATCGGGTTAGGCCTAGGTTCGAGTTGGGCAATTTGGGTTGATCTAGCGTTCGGGTCACTGGGTTCGGGTTGGACCTCCGCCATACCCAGAAAGTTTTGTTTGAAAGAACAAATTAGGGAAGTATCTTGAAAATCTCTAAAATGATTCTAGCATACTTTCTGAATAAATATCTACTGATTATATTGTATATTCTTACATAAAATCATTACAAAGGGAAAGGCCAAAGATTCCAAAGCTACCAAGATTGAAGATCAACACAAACTTGGAAAGAATCAACAATGTCGTTGGAAGAGAAGATATAGCCATTGCTAATGAATTTCCACGACCTATAAAAAGGCTCTGCCCTCCTCTTGAAGATGAGTCGATTCCATGCAAGTAATCGAGTATAGGAAATCTCGTGAGATTTTTGAGTGTAGCCAATGAGTCATTGGTGAGTTATGTAGCCAGAAAGGTACTTCTGGTGAGGTGTAACCAAGGTTTTTAGTGAGTTATGTGGCTAGATATGTTGGTGAGGTGTTGTGTAGTATTAAGGTTTTGTGAGTTTGATATCCATTGTAATCCGTCATGTTCTTCTCTGCCTCATCTGTATAACCCCTCCTCTCTGCCTCACCTGTGAGGCCCCTCATCACAAGCCTCGTCTGTGAGGCCCCTCTTCTCTGCCTCATCTATGGGGCCCCTCATCACAAGCCTCGTCTGTGAGGCTCCTCAGTAGAAACTGAATCTCAATTGAAGAAACCCACCCCTGCTCTGAGGACCTCCGCATACTAACCGTTGAGGACCTCCAGCAAGAGTCAACAGAGAGTTTTGTTTGAAAGAACAAATTAGGGAAGTATCATGAAAATCCCTAAATTATTCCCAACATATTCTCAAGATTATATTCACTAATTCGGATGTGCATATCTGCATATAATATTATATGTGATAAGATCAAAGTTTCCAAAGAAGCAAAGATAGAAGATCAAAGTGAATATGGAAAGGATCAAAGATCAATCAACAAAGGAAAGAATCAAGAGGAGATCGTTGCTGATTGAAGACCTCAACTACAAATACCCCCAACAGCTCCTTGTGCAAATTAGGCGATTCCAAGCAAGTAATCGTGGTGTAGGAAATCGTGTGAGATTTCTGAGTGCAGCCAATGAATCCTTGATGAGTTATGTAGCCAGTAAGGTAATTCTGGTGAGGTAACCAAGAACCTTGGTGAGTGATGTAGCCAAATATATTGGTGAGGTGTTGTGTAGCAAAGCCTTGAAGTATTAAGGCTTTGTGAGATTAATATCCAATGTAATTCGTCATGCTCTTCTCTGCCTCGTCTGTGAGGCCCCTCTTCTCTACCTCGTCTGTGAGGTCTCTCCTCTCTGCCTCATCTGTGAAGCCTCGTCTGTGAGGCCCCTCATCATAAGCCTCATCTGTGAGGCCCCTCAACAGAAATTGAATCTCAGTTTATGTCCTTGTAAGCAGTCATCAAGGACATCACCGTCTTGATTCTGTTAAGTTCCCTAACCTCCTCTATTTCTATTGTACCTCAACGTTTATCTAATAAAGATGTATTATTCAGTTCATTCAAGTGTTATTAACGTCTTTATGTTTATATGTGAAGAACTCTATATCAAACCTATTCACTCCCCTCAAGGGTCCCAACATCAGTTTTTGTCCATTTAAGTAGTTATCAAGGGTGTCACTGTCTTGAACCTGCTAAGTCCCTAACCTCCTCTACTTCTATTGTACCTCAACGTTTATCTAATAAAGAGGTATTATTTAGTTCATTCAAGTGCTATTAACGTCTTTATGTTTATAAGTGAAGAACTCTGTAACAAACCTATTCATCCCCCCTCAAGGGCCTCAACAGGGTTGTTTGAAGTTCAGGTTCAGGTATACCATTTGGGTCCATTCGGGGTTGAGTTCGAGTTATTCAGGTTGGATCAATCAGATTGGGTCAATTCTATCTGTTCTACTAGCTAGGTTCATCATTTTGTTAACCTAGCTTGCTTGCATAATCATACAAATTTAAGTAAGTGTGAAAAGTCCATGAATCCATCATCCATGACTTGTGGCTCAGTTTTTCATCAAACTAATGTAAAATTTAATCCTAACAAATTAGATCACCTTTTTTCGGATATTATTAGTGGTGAGTAAAAACTATGCCAACATGAAACTCAAGGAGAGTAGGGGTGAGTGGGTTTTGTTATGGTTTCGTATTGCATTGGGTAAGAGGATAAAATATTACTCGCATGAAATGTTAGGTGAGTGGAACATCACTCCCTATAAAAGCGAAGAAGAGGAAAAGAGGAAAGACAATAATTATAGGTATGTACGCTTGTACCTAGCAAGATACAAGCTGTAATACCCCGAATATATGGTTAAGTGTGGTTTAAAGAGATATAAATGACTACTTATATCACCCAGGTGTACTTCTTTTAAGGTAACTCATCCATTGGGAACTTCTCAGTTAAGCGTGCTTGACTGGGAGTAATCTCAGAATGGGTTATCTCTTGGAAAGTTTTCCCAAGTAGTGTATAAGCGAGGATGAAACATGCTGGAAAGACTCGTGGCGATTTGTGGGGCCAGTCAGCGATCCTTGATGCAGTTATCGGTAATTTCCGCGGCCCGGGAGGGGTTAGGGAGTTATAGATAGTTTCAAATTTGACCCACGATCATGAGCTGCGCCAGTGGACGGGAGTTCCATGGGCAGTCACCTAGCGGGACAAAGATTTTGGATTGTATTGAGTCACAACGAGGACATTGTGCACTTAAGTGGGGGTGATTGTAACGCCCTAAATATATGGTTAAATATGGCTTAAAGGGATTGACAATGACTACTTATATCGCCAAGGTGCACCTTCCTTTTAAGAAACACGTCCGTTTGGAACTCTCCAATTAAGCGTACTTGGTTGGGAGTAGTCTCAGGATGGGTACTCTTCTGAGAAGTTTGCCCAGATAGCGTGTGAGTGAAAATGAAGCGCGATGGAAGGACTCGTGGTGATTTATAGGGTCAGTCATCGGCCTTAAAACGATTATCGGTAATGTCCCCCGCCCGAGAGGGGTCGGGACGTTAGAAGATGAGCGTACCCGTACAATATACAATGAAAAAGCGAAAGCGCTCTCACTGTTCTCTTTTTCCTTCTTTCCGTTTTTAGTTCTCCTCCCAAACACATACACTCAATTCTAGATCTAAAGAACACAACAAAGGCTAAAAAATTGACAAACTTGTTGAAAGGCCGCCTATTTTACACAATCCGCCTTTGAATTTGTTAGTTGTTTTTTCCTCATTTTGAAGACTCCCATTCCCCTTGCCTCCTTATGTTGAAAGTCCTCCATTGTGGCCAAAATTCAAAAGAAAAGATCTCTACCGTTAAAGAGTACGAAGTGGGGTTGTACTTAGTTTGTTGAAGACAAATTTGTTAATCGCAATTGATAAGTGGCAAAAACCTTAAATTGATTAATTTAGTTTTGCCATAATTTAAATGTATTCAAGAAGGGATAAATCAAACCTAGAAACAACCCTATTAATTGAGAGCTAATCGAAACTTTCCAAATTCACATTTGTTTCGTGAGAACAAGAAGACAAAGATAAGAGAGATCAATATCAATTGCCAAATCATACATCCATTGAACAAAGTCTAGTCTTGCTTGCGGATATCAATTTTTGTGTGTATTTGAGTTAGGAAGAGTTGAATGACTTTTGTGTTGGTTTGAAGAAATTGGATGAGTATAAAGAGAAGGTGTTGTATATGTTCTTGAACAAAAAGATGAATGATGAAGGTTGACATTTGACTGCCAACAGAACTTGAGAGAGAATCCATAAAAAAAAAAAAGATGGTCGGCAAACCAACAAAGGTGCTTTAGTTCATGATCAAACTTTTTGCCTCTATGGCGTGGTGTATCACAATGCTTTTGTTGTGTGTTGTTGTCGGTATGTTGGAATGAGAAGTGAAGGCCAAGCCATGGTTTTATCAGAATGTTGAGCTGGTGGTCGTCGTCATCATCATTATCTTGTGTGTGGGTTTAGATTGTGTTGAATAAATGGATGAATTGGATTCTTGTATTCTTTAATTTAGTTTGTAAGAGATTTTTATTTAGTTGTGAATAATTTGTTTTAAATCAGCTAAATGATGAGTGAGGCTACAATATGTATTACAAAGAGTGTCAAACTTAGTCTATGTTCTTTTCTTTAGATCTAGAATTAGAAGGTTTTCATTGTAAATTTTCGAGGTATTCTCATTTTTTTCCATACATATGCATGGACTTGGTAGATAGTTATTTTAATTGTGAAAGTTTGGTAGGGTATATATGAATTTTTAGAGGTGGTGAGCATATTTTTAACAATGGTAGTGGAGATATATATAATTACTTCCTTAAAATAAGAAAGATACATCATAAATTAGAAAATGTTTATTTTGTATAAGTAAAAGTACATTTTTACGTTTAATAAGTTCGCACCTTCGATGCAATCTATCAGTTCAAAAACCAACAAATTGGCCTCCTAGCATTTGTAGGAATAAATAACACACACATATTTTAAGTATAAGTGTTGTGTTTTAAATTCGTTAATTAATTGACTCTTTTCACATTATCGATAAATGCTTGCAGGAAAAGAAGAACATGAAAAATAGATCATTTAAAATAAGTGAACAACGGAAGAAGTAAGTATGAAATATTATTATTCAAACAAAAAAGAATGTTGCGGAGTGAAAAATTCACATTTGCATCAATGCAATAAATTATGGTACCAGTTCTTTTTCTTCGAGGTGCTGCCCTTCCAACTCTTTAGTGAGGTGGCAACCACCTCGAATGAGAGCAATCCAACTCAACTTTTATGGCTCCTTTTCCAATCACTTGTTCCGGAAGACTTCGTCTTTCGTAATTGGAGGGGCTCTCTACTAAGAACTGGCGCTGAAGACTACGAAGACACGTCAGTCATAGTTGCGAAGGCGGGGGCGCTTCGAGATGGTCTACTTGAGGCGATTGAAGCAAGTTTTACAAACATTATTATTGAAGGGATAACCTAGTAGTAAATCAAGCAACCAAAGGTGTCTTCTCAATTCCTTGTTAATTTAAGGGGCTCATCAATGACATAAAAAACACCTCTCACAATGTCACAGGGTTAAAATTACTAACATCTTCACGAGGCAAATAGTGCAGCTAATTGGCATTCAAAATTGGTCACTCTCATATGCCAACTGGTAGATGAAATTTTCTAGAAAATCAATATTTTAATAATATATTGTATGTGGACAGAATATACTAGTTTCTTGTGAGAAGACACAGGTAATCCATCCTTTTCTTTTTCACCAACCTCGCGCGCTCCGCATACACACACATATCCTTAAAAAATGTGAACAACAGGATAAGTAGGTCATTGAGAAATCTATCTCCCCATTTGAAATAACCCTAGGGGGTGAATAGGGTTGTATAGAAATTCTGCACTTTGATCAACACAACTTGGTTAATAGCACTTTTATAAGATGAAAAATTCTTCTTTATTGATTAAACAAAAAGTGCTTAAAACAAAAGGGAGGTTACAACTCAGCTCAGTTGAGAACCGTGAGGTCCTCAATTAGCTTACTAGAACAGAAGACATTACTGTTATCTTCCGCACTTGAGGCCTCACAGAAGAGGCGATTACAAACTGTGGAACAATCTTAAAGCGAGAATCCTTTCTCACTTTAATCACACGACCTTAGAGGTCCTCACCAGTACACTCACTGGCTACAAAACTCACCACTCACAATAGTGGCTACAACTCAAAATATTATCACTCCAATATTCCTACACTCAGAACTTTTCTAGCCAAAGTTCCTACACAGATTTACTTGCTTGGAAATCCACACTGTTCATTGAGAGAGATTGACAGAATATATACTTGAAGGCTTGAGGCAGCAACGTACGTTCTCTTTCCTTTGGAGGGGATTGTTGTCTTTCTTGGATTATTCTTCAATCTTCTATGTGATTGTGATTCCCATGATTTCCTTCCTTTCATTGGATTCCTGAAATAAGAATATTAGCCGTTACTGTATCAATTCAGGAAAGGCATGAGGGAATAATATTTAGGATTTAGAAGATACTTCCCTAAATTAATTTTGCCAATCTTTCAAACAAAATATTGTTGCTGGCGCTAGAGGTCCTCGTTGCTGGCTGTGATGAGGTCATCAGAGAAGGCTGGAATTCTTCACCATTAGTAGAAATGCATCTTCGAAAATTGTCTACAAACAACACCTCATTCCTATCATCCTCAATCAACCTAGCACACAAGTGAACAACTGTATTCCCTCTCTATTTACATGGCTAGCTAAGAGCACTTGGAAGTAATCGAACCATGCTCCTAATATCTTCAATCTCCCCTTTTTTGTTTGAAAGAAAAAATTTTGTTTGTGGTCCTTTTGCATAGATACATAGTATATAGCATAGCAATGCAACAAACTTAATTATCCCCCTTTTTGTCTTTCGGACAGACAGGAAACAGGAGAGTACAAGCACTAAATTGTGTGGCCAAAATAAAGAGAGGAAGAGAGAGGGAGAAGGAGAAGGAGGGATAGGAAGAAATGATGAGGGCATCTTGACCGGTCCCTGATTAAATTTTGAGGTACCCGAGAGGACATGCTGCTGAGGACATCAGAGGTCCAGGCATGCAGTGAGTTGACAAACCTGGGAGGAGGAGAGAGACCACATGTAGGGAGGATGGATGATAGGACTCCCCCTCAATTTGATAGCTTGTGCATAGGTTGAGGTCCTCATGATAGAAGGCTCCCCCTCGAATGGTGCAGGTGGCGTTGTTTCGCGACCTTCCCAATGTCTAGGATCTTGTCTTGGATTTTGTCTCCAAAGGTCACTCTTCCATTCTTGTTGATTTTTAGTTTGTAGAACTTGGTTGGATCCCTGGTAATGTGTTTGAGGCATACCTGCAATAGAGGATACTATACCTTTCTTGGTCTCTGACCAAGGATGAGATCGTTGCAGTGAGATATTTGGGACCAAAATTTTAGTAATGCACGGAGGTCTAGTTCCTTTAGACAGGGGAGTTGGTAAGGTCCTTATTTTATTTGCTGTTGGAGGTCCTCTATGATAGTTTTCTCTAAGAGGTGGAATATTTGGAGTAGGAAGTAGAGGTCCTTTGTTGGTATGGATGGGAGGACTTTTGGACCGATAAATTTTGAGAGGTGGTGTATTAGGTGTGGGAAGGATGGGTTCCTTCTAGTAGGGATGAGATTTTGTGACTGCCTCATTTGATAATTGAGTGATATCCTTATAGCAGTCTTTGACCTCTATGGATAGTCTAACATTTTCAGTTGCTAAGAGGTCATTTCTGGTGTTCAAGTTCTCTATGGTTTCGTTCAGATGATTGACATGTTTCGTGTGTAACACCCCGGCTCCTCCTGGACCATGGACATTACTGCAAACGACTTCAAGGATTGCTGACTGGCCCCACAAATCACCACGAGTCTTTCCAGCGTACTTCGTCCTCACTCACACGTTGCCTGAGAAAACTTCCCAAGAGGTCACCCATCCTGAGACTACTCCCAGCCAAGCACGTTTAACTGAAGAGTTCCCAACGGATGAGCTACCATAAAATAAGGTTCACCTTTGTGATATAAATAGTCATTTCAATCCTTTTAAGTCACACTTTAACCATATACCCGGGGTGTTACAGTCACCCCCACTTAAGCACACAATGTCCTCGTTGTGCCTCAACCAAATCCAGAATCTTTGCCCCGCTAGGTGACTGCCCATGGATCTCCCGTCCACTGGCGCAACTCACGGTTGCGGGTCGGCTCTGATACCATCTATAACGCCTCGGCCCCTCCCGGGCCGCAGACATTACCGCAAATGACTTCAAGGATTGCTGACTGGCCCCACAAATCACCACGAGTCTTTCTAGCGTGCTTCGTCCTCGCTCACACGCTGCCTGGGAAAACTACCCAGGAGGTCACCCATCCTGAGACTACTCCCAGCCAAGCACGTTTAACTGAAGAGTTCCCAACAGATGAGCATAAAAGAAGGTGCACCTTGATGATATAAGTAGTCATTTCAATCCTTTTAAGTCACACTTTAACCATATACCCGGGGTGTTACATCGTGAGATGCTTGACTCTTTCTTTTAAGGATCTAGAATATTTGAAGAGATGAAATAATTCGTGAGCAAGGTGCGAAGAGGGAAGAGTGAGGAGCTCATCAATGTTTACCTCGTCATGAGATGAGGTTGGATCTTGATCCTCACTTGTGTTTGCCACCAGACATACATTTGTTATTTCTTCTACCTCACTGTGGCCTTCACTGGAATCACTATCACTCCATGTCGCCATCATTGCCTTATGGTTTTGCCGTTGAGGCCAACTGTTTCTCTTGTCTTTATTTCTTCTGTCGTGAGGGCAGTCCTTCACAAGGTGTTTTGAGCTGCCACATCCAAAACAAATAAGTGGGTCATCATCTTTTCTTAATGAGGACTTACCTTTTGAGGTTGCTTTTCTGTTTTATCCATCCTTGATGTATCCTCGAAAGGTCGGATTTTTCTTGTATAATCTTCTGAACCCTCTAGCTATCATTGTCGTTGTATCTTCCTTCTCATCATCATCTAACTCACTACCAGATTTACGTACTGCCTTGAGGGCAATTCCCTTGGGTTCTGAGAGGTCATTCAATTGGATCTCATAGACCAATAGTTTTCCAATGAGTTCCTCCAGTTTGAGGACCTTGAGATCTTGAGCTTCTTCAATGGCTGTGACTTTTGGACCCCATTTTCTTCTAGGCAGGCATCAGAGGACTTTTCTAACTTGTTCCTCATTTCGGTAGGTTTTTCCCAGAGATATGAGGTGGTTGGTGAAGATGCTGAATCTTTTGAACATCTCTTCAATAGTCTCATTTTCTTCCATTTTGAATGCCTCATACTTATGGACGAGAATGTCCAACTTGATGTCCTTAACTTGGCTTGTGCCTTCGTATGAGGTGACCAAATAGTCCCAAACCTGTTTGGCATTTTCACAGTTAGAAACACGTTCGACGTCATTTGAATTCAAACTGCAATATAACAAATTTAGAGCACGAATATTTTTTTCCCAAAGTTGTGAGCTCTTCAGCTGTCATCTCAGATCTTTCTTTTGGGACATTCTGGTTTGCAGTGTTCTTCTTTGTGGGAGTGGGGAAATATCCTTCAATGACTATGACCCAGAGGTCCTCATCCTGATCTCTGAGGAATATTTCCATATGCCTCTTCCACATTCTATAATTTTCACTAGTAAGGAGTGGAGCTCTTGTCCTCGAGCGTCCTTAAGGAGCTTCAGTTATGTTGAGACCGGCCATGATCTTTACCACGAGTTGTTAAACTCTTTAGATCTGTGGACCTACTCTGATACCAATTGAAATAACCCTAGAAGGGGGTGAATAGGGGTGTATAGAAACTTTACACTTTGATCAACATAACTTGGTTAATAGCACTTTTATAAGATGAAAAATTCTTATTTATTGATTAAACAAAAAGTGCTTAAAAACAAAAGAGAGGTTACAACTCAGCTCAGTTGAGAATCGTGAGGTCCTCAATTAGCTTATTAGAACAGAAGACCTTGCAGTTATCTTCTGCACTTGAGGCCTCACAGAAGAGGCGATTACAAACTGTGGAACAATCTTAAAGCGAGAATCCTTTCTCACTTTAATCACACGACCTTAGAGGTCCTCACCAGTACACTCACTGGCTACAAAACTCACCACTCACAATAGTGGCTACAACTCAAAATATTATCACTCCAATATTCCTACACTCAGAACTTTTCTAGCCAAAGTTCCTACACAGATTTACTTGCTTGGAAATCCACACTGTTCATTGAGAGAGATTGACAGAATATATACTTGAAGGCTTGAGGCAGCAACGTACGTTCTCTTTCCTTTGGAGGGGATTGTTGTCTTTCTTGGATTATTCTTCAATCTTCTATGTGATTGTGATTCCCATGATTTCCTTCCTTTCATTGGATTCCTGAAATAAGAATATTAGCCGTTACTGTATCAATTCAGGAAAGGCATGAAGGAATAATATTTAGGATTTAGAAGATACTTCCCTAAATTAATTTTGCCAATCTTTCAAACAAAATATTGTTGCTGGCGCTAGAGGTCCTCGTTGCTGGCTGTGATGAGGTCATCAGAGAAGGCTGGAATTCTTCACCATTAGTAGAAATGCATCTTCGAAAATTGTCTACAAACAACACCTCATTCCTATCATCCTCAATCAACCTAGCACACAAGTGAACAACTGTATTCCCTCTCTATTTACATGGCTAGCTAAGAGCACTTGGAAGTAATCGAACCATGCTCCTAATATCTTCTATAAGTAGAGCAAACAGACTTATTCTTATTCGACCCAAGTGGATTTTCATGATCAGTCACATCGCTCTCCAACACCACCATCCTGATTCCTTTATCCCGTGTTGTCTTTTGGCCAAAAGTTGTTGCTGCCTCATCTTGCTCCGAGATTCGTTGGGTTGGAATTTGCTTAGTTTCGACCATCAGTATTTTGCCTTGTTCACCGCCTACGATGAACCCCAAGCCATTGTTATCATGAGCCAAGTGAGCATCTGTGTTGATCTTGATAAAGCCTTCGAGAGTGGCTTTGAGTTGCTCATAGAAATGTTTTTCGTAGGCGTCAGATGTCATTGGTTTGGTAGTTGCTTCCCAACTTCTCCTGGCCTCCTCCATCATTGCAAAGAAGCCCCGTTTTAGCATCATCCTATTTGGATCTTTTTGATTAATTCAATGGTCAAATGTGAGATTTGAAAGTAGAATTTTAAATTTTTTTCATGGTTATTTTTCATTTAAATTTCCATGAACCAGTGTTAAGTATGGTTAATTGTAAATCGATTTCAAAAAGCCGTTATTGTTCACTAGGGATTTTTGTTTGTTTTCAATTTCTAGACTTCATTTGTTGTTAATTATATAATACGATTTAAATTTGTGTTTCCAAGATCGGTAAATCACAAAACCAATTAATCGAAATTACGGTTACCCGATTATGTCCAACTCTACATTCAACACCTTGAGTGAGCCTCACCTCCTGATTACAAGTCATGAGAGTAGCATTCTCCTTCGTTGTGTATGTATATGAGCATTAACTCTTGCCACCGAATTTTAGAAGTAAGAACACAAAGGATATTTGGAAGTTAGGTGAAAGGGGAAAACAAAAAGCATTACCCTTTCGGTCAAGTGGATCTTACAAGCCATCAAGATTTGACCAAAACATGAGCTTATTTCAAAACACATGTTGCTTGTCATACCTAGGGATAGTTGACATTTACAAGTATCTAATATGAACTCCCAATGGCAGAGGAAAAATTTGCAATGATCATCCACTATCATTAATTTCAACAACATTAATCAAGAGCAGGTGTAGTGCCCCTCACCTTACTCCAAACTTCAACACTTTTATTCTAATTAAGCTCTAGAAAATAATGATCCATCACCGAATACATCCTTCTAATTTACTCAAAAATCATTTTGCAAGTTTTGGTGAACAATATTTTACACCCACCAAAATTTTAAAAAATAAACAAAAAAATATTACATAATTTACAGTCAAATATGGCAACTCCATCAAGATCAGCCATGAGAATCAACCAGATACAATAAATTTGTGGATTATGTTACACTCAATTTAGACGTAATCCTCACGGCTGTTGCGTATCACCGATCATTTTTTCTCAATCGATTAAAAATGGTTGAAAAAATCAACTATTTTAGTAACTATTTTATACTTTTCTAATTTGTCAATTATTTTTCTAATTTTAGATAAAAAAAATAATTAGAAATTCCAATCACTTTTGTTAAAATGATAAGAATTTTTTTCCACCAACCTTTTTTCTATAGTTTGAAAATGGTTGGTAATAAAAAAAATTTCCACCATCTTAACAAAAAAGATCCGCTAATCATTTTTTCCACCTTAAATTATAAAAATAGTTTGAAAATTAAAAAAATATAAAGTAAATCACTAAAATAATTGATTTTTCTAACCATTTTATCTATCAGAAAAAAGTGTTCGTAATATATTCATTTTTACCATTATGTTACCATTAGAGACCTCATTGCTTGGTTGGATATTCAAACCGGCAATCGGGTCGGATCAGTACGGACCGACCCTTGCTGACTATCCATTCCACCTTTGACTGACGGCGCCCTGGAGAAGAACGGCGGCGCTAAAGAGAAAACCCACCGGTCAGACCGGACACCCCGGTCGACCCGGACACTTCCGAACCGTCCGGCTCTGCTGCTCCCTTCACCGAACCGATACCCTCTTCTGGTGCTCGCTTCTCGTGGCAAAACCACCAAGCTGGTGCTCCTCTGTAGGTCTCCACTGATGACCTGCTTCCGTACTTCCTCCGGTAACCTTAGGGTAAACCTCTCCCACTGCTTGACCGCCACGTGTCCGGTCGAGAACGACCTCGTGAATTTCCCGAACCATCTCGGCCGTCCCACGGAGCCGGACCTCATCGTACGGCTTCTGTTCATCCTCCCCTGCAATGGTTGCTCCATCGACTCTCCGTCCTCCAGGATCGAACTCCCGCGGTCGTCTGCGGGCTCCTCCGCCGCGTGCTCAGCCTCGGTGGCCGTGTCCTGCGGCGCGTGAAACGACGCGCCGCCGTCGGCGAGGTTGGCGCGGCAGACGGGGCAGGTGGTGTGGCCGGCGAGCCACTCGTCGATACACTCGGGGTGGAAGACGTGGTCGCACCGGGGGATTAAACGCAGCGTATCGTCGTCGGCGAACTCCGTCAGGCACACGGCGCACTCCAGCGCGCCCTTCCCGACCTTCAGCTCCTTCACGGCGGAGTACGTGAACGTCGGGAACGACTCCACGGCGGCGCGGTCGAGCCCGCGCGTGCCCCGCATGGACCGTGCCACCGTCCCGATGATCCCCGCCCTCGACGCGCCGCCGGAGGAGGAGGAGCCCACGGTGGAGCAGTGGCGGATGTAGATTGAGAAGAACCCCATGAAGAACAGCGCCGCGATGAGGACGATGATGATCACTCCCATCGACGGGCTGAACCGCTGCTGGTCGTACGGATCGTTCGGGTCGGACCCCGCCGGCTGGCCCGGTGAGTCCGCCGAACCGGGTCGGGCCAGGACTGCGAATGATAGGACGATGATTGTGATGATGAGCCCATGACGGAGAATCGGATGTTTCAGGATAAATTTCATCGATCTGGGAAATGAAATTTTTCAGAAAGATTTGGTGGGTTGTTTTGAGAGGGGTGTTTGGGGGAGTGTTTGAAATGGGTTGGGGATTAATGGCGCCGGAGACGGCATTTGAGAGGGAGGAGATAGAGGAGAGAGAAATGTGAGGGAGGTGGTGAAAGGTATATAAATGGAGGTGTAGAGAGAGAGAGAGAGTTTGGGAGTGGCTGGGATTAAAGAAAATGTGTGTTTGCTGACTTTGAATGGTGAATTTGGAGGATGGTGTGGGGTCAAGTCAATGACTTTTTCTGCACAACTTCTAGAGACATTGTGCTGCTGAATTGAAAATTGATTCACAGTAAGAGTTATTCCAAGTTGGCGATATGATATGATGTGATTTATGATGTGATTAATACCACCGAGATTTTGATTAGATTTTGATGAGGTAATGTGTGTTGTAATCGGGTTGATTTTACTAGGTAGGTGCCTTTCGTAGATTATAGAAAAAAATATAATCTGTTAAAATTTCTCTCTTTGCTTTGTTGTTTGTAAAACATTTTAAATTTTTTTTTTCTGTCATTCAAATGGAAAAGATTAATTAGTACAAAAATATGTTTAGCTTAAAGAAATGTCAAATAATGTAAGAAAATAAGCATAAATCGACTTCCATCAACAGAGGAAGCCAAAGATCTCTAACACTACCCAAATGGAAAAGGTTGTTGAGTAAAACTTTTTCAGTGTTGTCTTTTTGTATTTATTCAAATGGAAAAGGTTAATTAGTACAAAAATATGTTCAAGTTTAAGAGCACTCATAACAGTGAGTTTGAGTTTGACTAATTGGATAATGTGGAATCTAGACCTGGCAATTCTCAACCCGACCATTTGGGTTTTGAACACGAAATTTACAACAGTGAGAAGAACCCCATGAAGAATATTCAAATGGACGAGTCTCATTCTCACTACTGAAATGTCCTACATGGCCTCATTCCGTTCTTATTTCATATCACGTCAGAAGTGAGTCGAATTGAAACTCACCATTGTAGATGGCCTAAAAAACATCGAATAACGTAAGAAAATAAGTATAGATCAGCTTCCAGCAGTAGAGGAAGCCAAAGACCTCTAACGCTGCCCATACCATATCATTTACCACTTATTAGTATCTGAAATCTAGCTATTTCTATGAGGAATTGTTCATTAAGCGAGTTTTTCTTTCCTTTTGCATATTCTTCTTAAAAACTAAGGTTTTGTTCTTTTATATGGTACGGTGCGGTGCGGTATTGTGGAATTTGAAAAAGTGTGGTAAAGTGTGATGGGTTGTGGTGGGAGTTGTGGTAGGTAGGGTAGGTGAGAAGAGAAGAGAGAATGTAAAAAATAGATAAGAAAAGTAAGGAAATATTTTGGTAATGATTGTGGTAAAGTGTGATGAAATGTGGTGAAGTGTGGTAGAATATTGAGTAGTGCGGTGTGGTGCGGTACTGCATCGCAAATTACCGCATAAAAGAACGGGACTTAAATACCACATGTTTCATTTAGACCACAATCTTCAAGAAAGTGATGTTACTACCAATCTCCATAGCTTTGCGATCAATTAGTTCGTCGGTAAGATGAATACTCCACATAAAATATTTGGTGAATGCACAAAATTTTTCATTCGTTTATTACAACTACATATAAGAAAATTTGGTTATATATAGCATGAAAAAAATTTACAATTTTTTTTCGAAAAAATTTACATACCGAATGTTCCATAAAAATAAATTTATTTTGTAATTATGTTTACTGGTTTTACATTTTCAATTGATCTTATACTTGAATCATCTAATTTTAATAAATTTATAGCATATTTTAACAATATAATAAATAATTTTCAACATAAATTCCACTTTTACTAAGTTTAAAGATATTGATATATATAGATAGTTCAATCTCGATCTATAGGCCCCGTTCTTTTATGCAGTAAGTTGCAGTGCATACCACACCGGACCGCACTCTTTAATTTTCCACAACACTACACCATAATCATTATCAATATATCTTTTCATTTTTCTCTTTTCTCACTTTTCTCCTCTACTTTTCACATTCTCTCTCTTAACCTACCTCACCCACCACAACTTTCTCCACAACTCACCACAACTCACCACACATTTTCAAATTCCACCACACCGTAACCAACCGCACCGCATAAAAGAACGGGGCCTAAATATTACTATCTGCAAAAACAATTATGCTCTAATTTGTACCAAAAAAAAGCTCTTACACCTTGCAAAGTCAACTCAAACTGAGCAGTGTGCCAATACCTTGGAATTTGCAATATCTTGTCAGAAGCATATGAATAGTGGGTTTTCGAAAAAGGTTTGTTGGGTTTTTTTTGTTGCCCATTGGATTCGTTACAATCCAAAACGGCAAAGGAATGAGGCGCGATCCGTGACAAAGGAGGCACTCAACGCGTCCTAGATAGAGAGAGAAGAAAGGAGGTCGTGCCCCAAGAGGCGCCACCCGCGCCCAAGACAAAGATAGAAGGTTGAAGTAATGAAGGAGACGCGGGCTGCGTCTCATAGGTGCTACCTACGCCAGCATCCGGCACTACTCGCACCAAATTTGACGCCCCCGCGTCTCGTCCCTCTTTGTCACGTAAGTCGCGCCTCATTCGATGCTATAAGGAACTCTGGGTGGCGTGAAATTCCTCTTGTGGTTAATTTTGTTTAACCTAAGTTCTCTCTTTAAGTCAGATACTACTTGTTGTTATTTGAGTTTTAATCTTACTCTAATTCTCATAGCCGACCTATAAATAGGATACAATTTTCTCCACTTTAACCAAGGGCGACATCGATTGATTGGCGAGATCGATTAGATGAGAGAGAAAATATTGAGAGAGATACAGTTTTACCAATATTTTCCCCAGTGTTATTCCGAAAGAGATTGTGGGTTGAGAGGTTGAGAGATTGCATTGTAGTCTCCATTGTTGATCGTATCACATCCTGTGATAGTGATCGAGTTGTACTCATCCCTTTTCTTATAGTGAATTATTTTCTGATTGTCGTCATCTATAGGTTTTCCTCCAAGTTCTTTGGTTTCCCATGTATATCTGGTGTTCCTTTTATTGCTTATTTTTCATTCCTAAAATTTGTTGTAATCTCCGTCATCTCGTTCACTTCCGCTATAACCTTGCAATTATTTTCTCTGAAATCCCTCACAAGTGGTATTCAGAGCCTCACAAGGTTTGAGACCATCATGAAAACAAGAAGTGAAAAATTGAGCCAATTAAGACCATTAACAATAGAGTAGGGAAATACTAGGAGAATAGTGGAAGTACTTCACATGAGAGTGGAAGAATAGTAGGTATAATTTTCTCCTTCCTCTCTTTTTCTCCCATTCTCTCTGGTTTCTCTATCTTCTTTCCCCCTACCTTCCTATCTCTTTCATCCTTTTCCCCTCGCCTCCCACACTTTACATGATCAATCGTATTCACCAGTTGGCTCATGAGTACGTCGATAGAATTCAAATCTTTTGTGTTTGAAAACATCGAACAACGAAGTAACCATGAAGTACATTGAAAAGATCTTAAGGTTGGAAATAGTGGATGACAATGGGTTGAGTATGGGTCGGGTCTAAGTGAACCTAGGCCCGAACTCAGACTCATTTTTTAGAGTTAAACCTAAATCCGCCCTGAACATGTTGTGTCTAAAAAATTAAGTTGGATTCGAACCAAGACTTGCGACTTCATAGGTCTCCGTGTCTTAAACGAGTCCTAAATGAGTCCAATGTTTGAAGTTAATCAAACCTTATAACCCGTTCTCAACTTTTATTCACAATGTCATCACTAATTTGTTTATAAAATAGTAAATGCAAATATTTTTATACACCGATGTTAAATAATACAAAATCTTAATTAAAGTTTACATAAGTTGAAACTTATAAAAATATTTTCATAAATATTTATATATAACTTATCATAATAATTATTCTAGCCCAATTATTATCACACTCTACTCAAACTTTAAAATTTAGAAGCCAAATACATACTACTATAAATAATTATATCTTTTGTTAAAAAGTCAGCTCATAAATTTTAAATAGGTCCTAAAAGCGTCTAAAATTTGAACCCAAACCCATACTTACATAAGACACTTGCCTAGACCCAACCACACAAACTGAACAACATACATTATTAAGATATACTACCTCTATCCCAACTAATTTCGAGACCAATGCACGTGGAAATTGGGGTGACATTCTTGTGGCTTGCCTGAATTATCTTACATTAATTAGGAATAATAGTTGTTGGAGTTATAAAAATTAAAATATAAATATATTTATTAGGAATAGAAAAGATATTATAATTATTGAAATTGTAAAAAAACAAACAAATTATGAATTTATGACAAACAAATTAGTTAAAATTACAAATATATTAGGACGATATTAAGAAATAACCCTTTTCCTTGCTTTAATAACAAAGTCATATACTTCTTTACTGCAAACTTTTTTCAAGTGGTAAGGAAAAAATCGTACTTAAATAATGTTTGAAATGGCATAGTGGTTGAAGCCCTATACACGTAGGAAAGTAGTAACTGGTGGGGTCAGAGATGGCGCGCAATTGCCAAATGGACAGTTTTGGAGGCTGTCTTTATTTATTTATTATTTGTTATTCTATTATTACGGATGGCGTTCTCCTCTAATGCTTTAATTTTCCTTAATTACACGGCATCTCCTGCTGTCCTTCTCCATTGATGGGGATATTTCATTTTTTTCATTTCATTTTCAATCCTCCCCTCTCCCTTTAAATCTGAATAGCAGAGTAGATATTTTGAATTTTAAAAAAATTGTTACTACAAATGAACATATAAATTAAAAAGAACGGAGTATATATTATTATCAAATTGAAAGATATGGTACTAAGTTAATATTTAAACGAAAAATACCAAATTTTAAAAATACGATATATGAACTGTATCGGGATAGGGTATGTGCTTCAAAATCCATGGTCTCCAAGCCTTCCCACACCCCCTTTGCAAAACACGAGTAAAACCGTTTCAAGGTCGAGTGTGGAGTCCATTTTAAGGTAGACCCGGGACCTTGGAGGCATCTTTGGGTTGTCGTTGAGTGTGTCATTCACTATAAATGGGATCCCGGCCCATGGGATGGAGCTACGAGTCCTCATCAGGACCTACTTCGGGTCTTTACAGGGGTTTGAAATCTTTCGGCAAGAATAAGCGGGAAGGGTCAACATGGGAAGTTGAAATGGATATGTCTTCACCCTTTTAGCCATAACTCCTTCAATACAATGTCAATGGACTTCAAATTTTGGGAGCTTAAAGTAGACACCGAGAGCTTTCCATCAATATATTATAGGCCTAAAAGGCTAAAACGGAGTCCAGATGAAGAAGTTATGCGAGTTTGAAGCGCGACAGGGTTATCAAACCTGCTACGATTTTGTAGCGGGCGCTACGGTTTAAAAGGGGAAAATGGAAAAGTGACCCGAAGGCCGTGCCACACGCGACGACAGATGTGGCACCCGCGACAAATCTGGGCTAGGGTGGTTGTGCTCGCGAAAAGACCGTCGCGCCCATGGTCCCGTGCGATTTTAGAATCGCTTCTTTTTTGCTCCCCAATTTCGTCGCACCCGCGACGACACTGTTTTTTATGCATTTTTCGGCTGAAACGTATGCGTTTTAAGAGGTTTGTTTGCCTTGTATAAATAGGTTTTTCTTGTAATTTTCTGGACAGTTTTTTGGTTGATTAAGCTATTAATGAAAAGTAAGGGTTTTCTCCCTATTCTCTCTCAAATTTTGTTCTTACTTTATCCTCTAATCATTGGGGTGGTGTTAGCAAGTCAATTCCTTTATGGATTAGTGGTGCTTAGCTTTATCTAATTTTGGTGGGATTGCCAGTTGATCTTGACATTGGAGCCCTCCATTGTCAAATTCTTATCAAGGATTCAAGGTTCCTTCTAGTTTTCGAATTCAATTTCATCATCATCTCCAACTCAACCCCATCCATCCCCACCATGTCATGCTCCAATATATAACCACATAAAAAGAATTAAACTAAAATTAAAGGTATTTGAGATAGAACAAACATTTTGTATTGAAAATTCAACTCTAAACATTGTTATTATTGTTAGTATGGAAGAAAAAACGATAATCTATTCCCGTATTTGGGAGGTTTCTAATCTTCTTTCTGGGACAATGTTAAATCTCATGAAATTGCAATTCTATTTTAAAAAGTATTTTCCAAATAGAAAAAACAAGAATTAAATTTCATTTTTGGCCCATTCAATTCCTTTTATACTCACCAAATACTCCTATAATCTAAGTAGATTTATTGTAAAACGAACCTCCTACAAGGTGACTTTTTTAATATTTCTTTATGACTAATTAATAAGATATTAAAATGACTTTTTAATATAAACATAACCATTAACTTATTGCATTAGAATCACTCAAACAAATTATTATCACCTCCATCTTTATAAAAGGTAACCATTAATTAGATTATACGTCTCATGATAAATTTACGTTACAACAACCTCATATAAGACTTTTAATATTAATGTACTTTTATTAAGTTATTTTATTAAGTTAGAGTTTGATATGTCTTTCTGAAAAAACAATACAGAGTAAACAATATTTCTTTAAACTTATTTTACTTTTAAATTTTCCTAATTATTTAATTATTATTATTATTATTATTATTATTATTATTATTATTATTAGTCTGTATCACTAATATTATTTTTTGATGTTATTATCATAGTTTAAATAAAAGTAGCAGTTTCTATTAAAAAGTAAGAAAAAGGGATATTAAAGGTGAAAATTAGAACAATAGGATGTCTTGAGAGATTTAAGAGGAGTGATTACCCATCTGCAATATTGAACAAACATTTGGCTCACTGTTGATTTGGTATGGGTTGAGGGTGGAGTGAGATTACGCAAGATATAGTGGTGAAAATATGAATAGATTTGTGACACAAATATATATAGTCACTATACTAACTAGATGAGGTGATTAAATGGTAAGCCTCTCACACATATAAATTGAATATATATATATATATATATATATATATATATATATATATATATATATATATAGGAAAATTGGATTCTAATAATCACTCTACTTTCACTTCAGATTTGTATACGGTGGTCAAAAAAAAAAATTGGATTGTAGTGGGATATTTTCGAGGGAATCATAGATTTTGTGTTGCATTTGATTCAAAACTTAGTTTGACACTTTACAATGATTTTTAATGAATTTACAGCATTTCTCCCAAATTTTTTTCATTTTTTTACTATTTTTTACGATTTTTTCACTTTTATTATTTTTAAAAAATTATAATAATTATTCGAAGTCTCAAAAAAATAATTTAAAAAATGTTTTAGAAACTACAATTCATTAACTTTCTAGGGGCAGGAACGAAAAAAATAAAAACAATATAGTGTAGGAATGAAAAAAATAAGAAGAATGTGGAGGTGAATTTGGTACCACCACAATCCAATTTTATTTTTTTTGGACCACCAGAATACAAAGTGAAAGTACGGTCCACCATTGTCCAACTGGTGAAAGTAAGGATTATTAGAATCCAATTATCCTATATATAATATATATATATATATATATATATATATATATTGCTGAGCTTGATTTTAAAAAATTGAAAATAAATATATATCTCTCTATTTTTTGAGCAAACGTTGCAGTTTATTTAAGGTTCAATTTGTGAAACTAAATATTTCTCTTAGAAACAATTAAAAAGGCTGGATTTTTCAAAAGTTATTTATATTTTATGGATACAAATATAAAATTGAATATTTCAACTCGAGTTGTATTAGATTTCATGTTCAAATAAGCAGAAAGTGCTTGTACAATAATCATAACAATAAATAATAGACTCCCTTTAATTTTTCACGGTTTTAGTTGGTAATTTATGTTCTATAAAATTTTTTTACATGATTTTTTACTAAAAATTGTGATATTATATACTTTATGATAATATTTTTATTATAATTAGAATAATTTGATTGATCGATAATCTAAATTTCAAAATTGATTTCTCAGAAAATTTAGATGACAAATAAATTAAAAAGGAATCATTATACCTAAATTCAACTCATAATACTTCAATCTCTGGTACATGCATATATGAGCAGGTAGGATCACTAATATAGACAAACATAAACATACCACGTTTCATACTATATTTCATATCTAAACATTATAATTATGAATTATGTTGGCTGAGAGGAACCTTATATGAATTTGTCTAATATCTTAGGCTTGTGGAGAAATTGTATGTGTTTGCTGGAAATCTAAATAGATGAAACTTATTTATGTTTTATTTATAATTGAACAAAGAAAAATATTTTTTTAAAAATTTTATCTACTAGTTTTTATGAATTATTAGGTAATGATTTTAAATTTTATTTAGTTGGGAGTAGTTCCTTTAAATTTTATCTTCTTCTCCCTCTTTCATCATTTTGCATATATTAATTCTTGACATTTCTTATATTGATTTTGTCATTTTATTTCTTTAATCCTCACACTATAATCATATAATATTAAAATTAATAGTAAACTTTGACTTCTCTAAACTTGATAACTTTCAACTTTATTTATGTTCTTTAATTATTTGTATGCTTATGTTCTTTTACTTTTATTTTTTCACTTTAATTATTATTCACACGCATCTAAATAATTTTAGATAAATTAATTAATTCTCATCTTCTACTCATCTCTTTAGATTAATTTATCTAGTAGATTACGTTCTTTAAATGAACGGATTTAAAGGTTTTTACTTTCAAATTCGTAACCTTCCCTCATATCTGAATCTAATATCATGATTTGTTGAGTTATATTTCGAGTTCATTAATTCTTACTAAAAATTAATTGGCGGATCTTCACTTCAATTTTATTCTTTTGAATTTTCTTAAGCATTATTTCGGTTCTAGAAATTTAAATCAACACAGATAACTTGAAAAGTTAGGCCCAATTCTTTTATACGGCTGGTTGCGGTTGGTTGCAGTACAGTGGGGAAGAAATGTGGTGGATTGGGAAAAGTTTAACTTTTAATAAAAAGTTAATAAAAAGAAAAATTAAAATTGAAAAAGTAGATTGTGGTGGGTTATGGTAGAATGTGGTGGATTGTGGTGAGTTGTAGTGGAATATGAAAAGTTGTGGTGCAGTGTGGAACCGCAACTAACCAACCGCATAAAATAATGATGCCTCAATAGATTAAAGAAATGCAGAAAATGAGTAGAGCCTATCACTACCCACCCTGCCATGCGGACCAACATGTTGGGCAATGGCCTGAGCTCCTCCAGAGGCGCCTCCAAAATTGGTCCCCAACCTCTAGTCAGTCTTGGAGACCATCATGCTAACTGACTAATAGGCTCGGATCTAGCCCTAGGTCACTTCGGTTAATTTATTTCATTTTCTCTTGCCTTTTTTGTTTTCCGAGTTATTGAAATAACTAAAGTTCCAAATAAAGTTTCATTAGAATAATTTAAACTACTTAATAAAAATTTAATTTAAATCCTCTAAAAACTTAAGATACTACTCCTTTCGACTCGCCTAATATTGCGTAGGACATTTGAAAATTTTCTAGAGTCCTACAAGTAGATTTACCAAATCTATTTTGAGTGATGGTCAAGGTAGGTTTAGAGGGGTGTCTCCCTATAAATAGAGGACTTTATTTAGCATGTTATGTGTGATCATTGTGATTGTCTTCAATACTCGATCACTAGGAGGGAGGTTTGACTTTCTTGCTACGTCTGCTACCTTAATATTCATTGGAGAGAATTGTGAGGATATTGCTAGAGTGATTTTGTAACTTATCGATCTCTTACAAAGACTAGAAAGTGTTGTGATCTTCATACTTTTCTTTATTAGTGGATATTGGTTGCTGCACTTGGGTTTTTTTTTTTCCCGATATGGGTTTCATGTAAAACGATTGATCTTTTTATCTTTGTTCTTGCATCTCTATAATTATCCTTGATGTTAGTAAACATCCTACATTTATTTTCGCTGCTTGTACACACTTTTTTTTTTTACACCTTAACATCTGGCAACATATCAAAATATGATCGTAACAATCAAGTTTTGGAAATAACTAATTATTTCCCTTTTGTGATCAATACTGCTTGATCTCCAAACTGTTGATCGCGGCTAGAGATGATTATCTTAGAGCTTCTTGGGTTTGCTATAAATAATTGGTTATTCAACCTAGCCTGATGCGACCAAATTATGTGCTTGTAAGACACCTTTATGAGATTTCATTTTATTGACAATCAGATCGATTAAATTTATCGATCTAGGTTGCGATCCTCGCTGATTTAAGGCGAAATCGATCTCCGATTGGGATCAACGATCCAACAATGGGGATCTGAGAGGGGGTGACCAATTTATGTACTACCTCCGTTTTTATTTATCTGTCACCTAGGAAATTGTGTTAAAAACTTTGACCATTACTATCTTAATTTGTATAATGATTCATTATACAAAATTGATGTCATTAGATTCGTAATAAAAAATACTATTAAAAAAGTATAATATTATAATTTTTTATTAAAATTTTATATTAGAAATTATTAATTAAAAATTGGTACTGAAAATCGTAAGTAACAAATAAAAAAACGTAAGTTATGTTTAGGATAACACTGCTACATCTAACCCAATTTGTTTAGACAAAATTTGGGACTATTAATTTGGATTTGGGTAGTTTTGGATCGACGTTGTCGTACACATGTATGTTGTTGGCTTATTGTCGAAGTGCATTTATAAAGGATATTCCATTTTTTAAGGTCAACAGTCAACTTCTAGAAAAAAAATTACATCGTTTATACTTTAGTCCAGTCAGCTATTGTGTGCCACAGTTGACTTTGACGCCATTCATTGGGCTCTTTTTAAATAATTATTTTGAAGTTTGTTATTTTCCATTTAATATTTGTTATTTTCCATTATTTGCCAATTCTTTCCCAATCAAAGAAAAAAGTCAAATCAAGAGATTGGATGAACTTTCAAGGTTCAAATAAGAGAATTTGCCTTCAAGCTTAGGCTACCCCAGATTTTAAAATCACTATACATCCATACACATACATTTGGCGGGGATAACCAAATTTAACAATAGTGTTTAGCATCATTAATATTTTAGATCCAATGAGTCACAAAAAATATAGTAAGTCATACGTGAGACCTAAAGTTATGTGATATTAATTATTTGAACAATGCATTTTCCAAGATTATTATTGGGTTTTTGAGGTTATATGATTAATTTTTTGAGCCCGAGTATTTTCAAGGATTATTATTTGTATCATAAGGTTAACGATGACACACACTTAGACCCAATCTTAGGGGACGGACGATCGTGAGCCCGGGACTACAATGCATGGTGAGCCCAGGGCCCATCATGATTTCTCTTTTTTTTTTTACTTCTTTTATTTTATTTCTCTTATGTGTAATATTATATTTTAAAATATTTTTGTGTGTCATGTTTTTTTATTTTTTTTACTACAATCATTATAAGAATATTCATAAAGCTAAATTATAATGTTTATAAACCAATAGATAAATGCTCATAAATCAATAGGTGAATATTCATAATTAATAATAGTCTTGCTCATAATCTTTAATGATCTTGCTCATAACATATCTCATACAATGTTCATAATTGATAATATAGATGCTCATAAATATATACTAGAGTGTTCATAAACCCGTATATGAATGCTCATAAACCTAAACTACAATGCTCATAATTAAATTTATGCCAGAGTGCTCATAAACCCGTACATAAATGCTCATAAACCTAAACTACAATACTCATAAATCTATACTAGAGTGTTCCATGATTCTCTAAAAACCTATGCTCATTACCTATAATGACAATGCTCATTGCACGATAACGCTCATAACTTATAACTATTATGCTCATAACCTACAAGGCCAATACTCATAAGCCTCTATAGCAATGCTCATACTGTACAATTACTATGCTCATAACTTATAACTATTATGCTCATAAGTCTCTACACCAATGCTCATACTGTACAACTACCATGCTCATAACTTATAACTATTATGCTCATAAGCCTCTACACCAATGCTCATATTGTACAACTACCATGCTCATAACTTATAACTATTATGCTCATAACCTACAAGGTCAATGGTCATGACCTCCAACTTTAATGCTCATAACCTACAAGTCCAATGCTCATAAGCCTTAACTACTAACTATTATGCTCATAAATTATAGCTATTATGCTCATAACCTACAAAGCCAATGCTCATAAGCCTATACAACAATGCTCATATTATACAACTACTATGCTCATAACTTATAACTATTATGCTCATAAGCCTCTACATCAATGCTCATACTGTATAACTACTATGCTCGTAACTTATAACTATTATGCTCATAATGCTTACATCAAGCCTGCACTACAACAGAAACCTTCAGCAGTGACGCAGAATATATAACGCTTGGATCAAACGTCACACCAAAAGTAAATAAAGTACTTGCAGTGACGTTTGAAACCCCAACAAGGAAATGAGCTGCGGCTATAAGCGTCACTGCATAAAATGGGGCCCACGCCTTTCCTAATCCCTGTTCGTTTTGGCGGGATAAATATACAACATGGCGGATGATGAAATTTTCAACATAATTAAAGTGCTATTGTTTTCAATTAAAAAAAAGTAAAATCTAAATTAATTATAAAAATAATGTTTCTCTTCGCAATCTAAATTATTTACTATAAAAAAAAGTTACTGGAAAAAAAGTAAAGGGGAGGGGGGATACAGTTTCCTAAACCTAAAACCTAAATCATGCTCTTCTTCTTTCTAGAACCAAGCCCCGGCGAATTTGAGAAAACCTAGCCCTTGAGCCCCGATTTCAGCTCTCGTCTCTAATAATCGATCCATGTAATCTTTTTCGTTCCTGTGACAATAAAAGGGTTCGATCCACAATAGATCTGGATCTAAATCAGTCTTCTCCTAGCCTAAATCTTACGGGGTAGAAGGAGGTTGAGGAGTATATCAGTGTCGAGCGTCAGAAATAGCTCTTATTCCTGCAAATCCGTTGTAAATCCCGGACCTGATGGCCCAAATCCGGCTTCCCCAGGTGTGTTCGTTCTGATTTCTGGGTTTTCTTAATTGCTTTTAGGGTTTGAATGACCCAAATGTTTAAGGTTATCTGATTTCGTTGCTGAAGGTTTCAAAGGTCTTCTTTGTTATAAACTGTGTTTTTCCCAATTTGCTGCAAGAACTGATCTTTCCGGCTGACCATAATCTGAGATGGGCTAAAATATGTTCTGGTCACAAGCTTTTTTGTTGGAGTTCGAGAAGTAGTATGATATCCTTGTCATTCCTTTTTGCTTCTGGGTTGCTCTTTTTAAAGTGTGGGTCTTTGAGTTTTTGTTGTCCTTGTTTCTATCTATAATGGTGCTCTATATTTGTTTCAGTTTTACTTGAGTTATATGGTTATAGATGGTTATAGTATGATAGATGCTTTACATTTTGATAGTCCGCTTTGTTGTATTCTTCTGAGTTAGTGTTCTTATAGTATGACATATGCTTTAGATATTACACCTAGTGTTTGCTTTCTAACTGTTAGGATTTTTTTATTTGAGCATTTGTTGTTTGTTGGGATTTTTCCTTCTGGGTAGTTGTTATTTTTCCAAAATCTTGGTATATTGAATTTTTCTCATCAGTTTTTTATGAGTTGATCACTCAGGTATTTGGCTTCAAATTAATTCACTACTTTAATTTGCTTGTGACTTGTGAGTTTTACCCTTCTAAGTTTCCTTGTATCTGAAATTTTGTGATTATGTTTGCAACTGAAGTTATACTGCTTTTTTTTTTTTTTTAATGTATTGTTCAAGTTAAATGAGTCAATGGGGCACCAATGGGTGAATAAATGGGTAAAAAGTGTGAAGTTGAACTTGGATAATCGGTATTGCAGCCGAAGTTGAATTTATTGAAACCTAGATTGGTTGAATTTGTGCACTTCAATATTTTTATGCCTAGCTACAGATGGCCCTGTTGTTTTTAATTATACAAGACAAAATCATTTCAAGCTAAGTCCAGCTGTTGTTATGACTTGAGCATTGTCATGTAAAAATAAATAGACCTGTGGCAGATGACCCTATAGTTGATACATTTTTAGTATGAAAATCAATTAATATGGAGATTTAGGAAGTTGATATATTTTTAGTATGATAATCAATTAATATAGAGATTTAGGAACTTTAAGTGAGTAATATTGGTGTCAATTTTTTGCTACTAATTTTCTTGTATATTTTTCTTTTTCAGGAACTTTGAATGTTGGTGCGGTTGAAGATTGTGACTTAGGAAGGCCAACTCAATGATTTCATATTTTGGAGATGGCATGCATATGTTACACAAGAGTTATAGATATATTTTGTTAATTTTTGTGAGTTAGGCCATAGCATATACCAAGTGACGCTTGTAATACACCTTAAGCTTGTTTTTGGGATCTTACCATGATATTAACTTTTTTTTGGTAGAAACTATGATATTAACTTGGTGTATTTTAATGTAAGATTGTGATTATTAAATTATATATAATCTTTTAATTAATAACAAATTTGTTTTATATAAATGGGTGCCAAATGTATACTATATTAGCAGTCTTATTACTCTTGAGGGCAGACTGAATAAAATAAAATATATAATTATTTTAAAAATAAAATATATAATATAATTATTTTTTTGGGTGTGAATGCAGGTTAAAAATAAAATCAATACTTAAATGGGATGGGTAAAGACAGTGACGCCTGCAACCGTCAGAAAGGGCCTGCAACATGCAGACGCGTCACTGGGCCTTGTGACACTTTCAACTGACACAGAATTTCTTAGTAACACCCAAAATTGTGGCGGGTGGGGGGACGCGTCACTAGGAAAATTAGCGGCGCCTAAAAATGCAGCCATTCCCTACCTATACACGTCGCTATTGGGGTTTTCTTTTGTAGTGCTGTTCATGACCTACAACTTTAATGCTCATAACCTACAAGACGAATACTCATAAGTCTCAACTACTAGCTATTATGCTCATAACTTATAACTATTATGCTCATAACCTACAAGGCCGATGCTCATAAGCCTCTACACCAATGCTCATACTGTATAACTACTATGTTCATGACATATAACCATAGTTATTAAAATCCCGATCCTGATTTACGATCCTACGATTTTATGGTCCAAAATCCTCGCTACGATTCTACTATTTACACACGATCCATGATCCTACATGGGTTAATTTCCGATCCTAACTTCCCCTTAGTTTCGAGTTAGGATCTCGATTTTAACAATCTTGCATATAACTATTATGCTCATAACACATTTCTACTGTGCTCATAACATATAACTATTATGCTCATAATACATACTCCAAAATACTATTACAAATTAAAATAAATAAATAAATAATATAAATGGGTTGGATTGAGAAACTCAAAAGAATGCAATAATTTTTGGACTCAAGCACTATTTAGATTTACGGTTTTGCTAAATGTCACCCTAGTGGCGATGGATAAGAAATATCTAAATTTGTTTTAATGTTTATTTTGGATGTGAATCTAAATTTATTTTATATCAATATACTACTTTCCTATTAAGACAAATAAAATATTCCCTAATTAAGCTTTTTATATTGTGATTCTTATCATTTCTTTAATTCAGTCAAGATTTTATTTTCCAACATGATTTTTTCCATATGAAAATCATAATTTCCTATCATAGAGTTTTTTTTTAAAAAAAAAAAAAATTTGGAAGCAAAATACAATAATTGCCCATTCTAGTTGAGTAGTTGTATTCATGATGAAGTTTTTTGGATTGAAATTAGGTTTGATACACATTGTATTTGAAAAAATGAAAATAAAAAATCTTCACATATTTTATCATGAAGTTTTTTAATTGTAGATCGTGTCATTACTTAAATCTAACATGACAAGATTTTATTTGTCCAATTAGGAAAGAAGTATACAATAAATGTAGTGATATAAAAGAAAAGATTTAGATTCACATCCAAAATAAATCATAAAACAAATTTAGATATTTCTTATCCATCGCCCCTGGGACGACATTTAGCAAAACCGTTAAACTTAATCATTTGGATGTGAATTAAAATAAGATAACACATTTTAAAAAAAAAGAAAAAGGAAAGACATATAAAGGAATGAAGGGGGCCGCCATGAGGGTTTGGGCGCATGATGCAACATGCTCCCGGGAGCATGTTCGTATTTTCCAGGCCCACACTTAATTTTGTGAACTCTCTATTTTCAATAATCATCATCTCAATCAAGGAATCACTTCAAGGAATTATGATTCTTGATCAAATGGCTTAGGTTATGGTTGATTACTATGCCTCACTCTCGGCAAAACAAGATTATCAAAGGATCAACATTGATCAAGATGTGGTGGCTACTAATCCTAGTTTTTCAGTGGAACAACTCAACCTATTACAACCATTATATATTCCCAAGGCTAAATCTCCTAGCCTGTACTTGCGCAGTAGCTCTTTATTTCACTTTTACTGGAAGAGCTTATTTTTCCTAACCCTTTTGTCCGAGAAGGTTGACATGGAGTCACCTCTAGACTTTAGAACAATTTCATGTTACAACATTTTTACAAATGCTTAATAAAGATGATTTTTGAAAGGTTGAAGCCTATTCTTCCTTCAATCATTATCGCAAGAAGCTTTCGCCAATGGTCATGAGAGTGTTCATAAAATTCTATTGTGCCAAGAATTGCCTCGTGAGTATGAAAGGTCCAATATTTCTCCGATCGAAATGCATACTCAAGATCGATCTAAGGAAGGCTTACGAGTTCATAAACTGGGAGTTAATTGATGAAGCTCTTAATGCTTCAACAAATTTCCTTAGATGTTTGTTAAAGGGGTGATGATGTGTATCTCCTCAACATCATTCTCTATTCAGCTCAATGAGAACAACCAATAGTATTTTAAAGGAGGTTAGGGCCATCCCCATGGTGACCCTTTATCTCTTTTACTTTTTGTTATTGCTATAGAATATCTGTATTGATTGCTTAATAATTTGAGGTTGAAAGCTTCAAGTATCACCCAGGTTGTAACAACATGAAAATCAACCATCTCATGTTCAAAAATTGTGGGCCTAATTGTGTGTAATTCTAACCCTTAAGGTGAAGATAACAATTCTTTGAAATATAGCGTCCAAAAAATTAATATCATATCATATAGCTTTCAAAAAATTGATACCATATAAACTATATATTAGACACATGCATTTGTATTAAAAATTGATTCTAAGATAAGTTATTAGTCATGATAAATATTAAAATGGTTACCTTATAAGGAATCCATTCCACGATAAGTTTACGTGAGACAGTATCATATTAGAATTTGTGCAAAAATGCATCATGATTTGTTACATGGTTTTTTTTATAATATTTTATTGTTTTACATTATCAATAGTTTTTACCGTTAATAATTAAACATATCTTTAATACTCTTAACAATATGAAATTGGATTCTAATAATACGAACTTTTGGCCATATAAGACTTAATAATACAAACTTTTGATTTGGTGATTAATAATACGAACTTTGACCCCCCGTTGCCCCCAACAGTACGCCATCGAGTTAAGTTGAACTTAACTCGGTGGCGGTCTGACGTGGCGGCGGAGGCACGCGCCTGGTTGTTTTGACTTTGTTATGTCATCCACGTTGACTTAAAAAATAATACGAACTTTTACCTATGTTGCTTTGAATAATACGAACTTTTTTCTCTCTCTAAAAATCTCATATCCCATTTTTACTTATTCATCTTCTTTAATCCCCCCTCCCCATTCCCAGAAAACCCAGAAAACCCATCTCTCTTTCTCTCTTCATCATCCCCACCTCTTTTTTCTCTCTCTAAAAATCCCACATTTCCCTTTTGCATCTTCATCTTCTTCAATCCTCCCCTTCTTCATCTCTTCATCATGAGCCACAGCTTGATCCTCAAACTCGTCAACAATGGCGGAATGCCTTCTCAACTTCCCCAGCCACCCTTTTTTCCACTTCACTACTCTCCTTCTTCTTCTCAACTTCCATCACCCTTTTTTACCCAGATCTCTGCAAGGAGAGCAGTGAAGTGGAAAAAAGGGTTTCTATTTTCAATTTTATGGGAACTTATCAAACCTTCCCTTCTCTCCACTGAGGAGCGTGAGAATATGAAGATGAAGAGAAAAACTAATCCAGGAGCATCCATTGTTTCTGAAGCGAGCTATTCTTCGATTTTATGGTAATCCCCATTTTTACTTCTTCATCTTCTTGCTCTGAATAACGCATTTTCACCTGGTGAGCACTCCCCAAAAACTACAGGATTGAAGAAGAGGAAGGGAGAGAGAGAGAGAGAGAGAGAGAGAGGAGTTTTCTGGGTTTTCTGGTTTCTGGGAATGGGGAGGGGGAGGATTGAAGAAGATGAAGAAGTAAAAATGAGATCTGAGATTTTTAGAGAGAGAAAAAAGTTCATATTATTCAGAGCAACATAGGTAAAAGTTCGTATTATTTTTTAAGTCAACGTGGATGACGTGACAAAGTCAAAACAACCAGGCACGTGCCTCTGACACCACATCAAACCGCCACCAAGTTAAGTTCAACTTAACTCGGTGGTGTACTGTTGGGGGCAACAGGGGGTCAAAGTTCGTATTATTAATCATCAAATCAAAAGTTCGTATTATTAAATCTTATATGACCAAAAGTTCGTATTATTAGAATCCAATTTCCCTTTTAATAATTCATCTTATCCAATCTCATATCTCTCTCATCACCAATTAAAGCAAGACCAAGTTTATTAAAATATACTATTTAAATAGTAATCACTTTGATATCTCTGCATGCATAAACATTGAGCGAAAGACAAATAATATAAAATATAAGTACGAAGTCACTCTTCCCTCAATGGATCAATCTATTGAATAGTCATGATTAATGAAAGAAAAATAAGGAGGTGGGCTACAAGATTAAATAGTTGTCTTATTTACAAAGCATTGCGATTTAGCTGTCTAATCAACAGTTGAGTTGGCTTTTCTACCATTACAAATTCTTTTTGAAAGGAGTTTTTTTTGGTAGGAAAATGATAAATGTCTTGTGCAAGACACATATTACGTGTCTTGTGATTATAAAAAACCTATATATTTATAACTTAAATTAGTAAAAAGTTACATGATTGACTTCTATAATTATAATAATATATATAAATTGTATAAAATCACACTTTTATCTATATTTTTTAAAATTTACAAAAATGCGTCAAAAATATGTCCAACGGATGGGGTTCATTCGTTAGGGTGTCAATTTTAATTGTTGGCGTAGCCGTCACATTCCAAGCTTCTTATAATTGATAATTAATAGTATCTATCAAAAAATTTTGGATTAAAGATAATAATAAGTATTAATTTTATAAAAATGAAGACACTTAAGCAGTGTCTTGGGGCAAGACACGTATCATCACCCTTTTTGGTAAAAGGAAATAATATCATAATAATAAAATCAATTCACCAAAATGCTTATATTTAAAAGGGGAGGCACGAGGTGGATTCAAACTAAGAAATAAGTTCACACCAAAAAAAAAAATTAAAAAAATATCGTTAATATCTCTGGTATATATTCTTTACCTAGAAAAATGTGCATTGTTAAATGAGATATTTTATTTTTGGTGCAAAATTCGAGGCTAGCCCTCAAGTTTTATTAACAATAGTGAAAGCATCATTATGAGCTATGGGGTCACGCAATCCCTAGCTACAAGAGATATTTGGCCATGCAACCCTTACAATATATGTACTTAACAGTTAATCAATTCATCGGAACACTTATAGAACCTGATGATGCAACTAAACCTACAACCTCTGGAGGCAACATCCCGTATCTGAAGCTCAGCATATGCCGAAATTTCAAGGCTTTCAAGGAAGACAAGTTTCCCAGACAATTTGGGATGTCCATGACACTATCTAAGCAGCCAAGGGTGAGAGGGTCTATGTTTGTCAAATGCCGAAGTTGATGAGGAAGTTCCTTTACCTTTGGCCACCCGTTTAACGTCGGGCATCTACCAATTCTTAGCTCTTCGAGAGAGATGAGTCCCTTTGGGAATGAAGTTAGCATGTGGCAACCCCAGAGTTTAACCACCTTGAGAAAAGGGAAAC
This sequence comes from Portulaca oleracea, assembly GCA_029582165.1. Classification (NCBI taxonomy): domain Eukaryota; kingdom Viridiplantae; phylum Streptophyta; class Magnoliopsida; order Caryophyllales; family Portulacaceae; genus Portulaca; species Portulaca oleracea. The sequence continues at coordinate 7,267,771 of CM055887.1, forward strand.
CAGAGCCATGTAGGGGTAGTTGCTTGAGTTTCCGACAGTAGATGATCTTCAGCTATTCAAGGTTGCCAAGACCTGGCAACCATGAAGGTGTTGTCTTGCCTTGATATTACAAAAATATCGAGGACGTTGACATTCATGTGGGGCTGTAACTCCTCCATTACTTCCTCGCAGTTAGCAATGCAAGTACTACTATTGTATGACCATGATAAGTCTAGTTGGTGAATGTGCTCCTTTGTCCTTGAGCTTGCTTTTCTTGCTGCTTCTCTGCTTGGCACAAATTCAAGTTGCCAAATTCCCAAGCTTCCTCGGAGCTCATTTAATGAATTCAAGTCGCTAATTCTTGTACCCCATTTTCTTTCGCCATCTGTATTCAAATGCTTCACTCTGGATGTTTTGATCTTCTAGTACGAGTCACAATGAAAACTCTTTGCAGGAAAATGCATTTGCATGAATACGCCTCAAATTGGCCAAGTTGCTTAGGCCTTTTGGATATGTGGGATATGCTACCCAGTGTGCAGTATGTTTGCATAGATGGCTTAATGTTTGCAAATTATACAACATTGAAACCGTAGTAGGAAGTACCATTATGTCATTATTTGATATATCTAGGTACCTCAAATGCTTCATGCTCCCAATTGTATCAGGCAACTCTGTTATACTAGCATCCACTAGGACTAACACCCGCAGAACTTTGCATGCCTCATAAGATCATGCGGTCTAGGCATATGCACTGATACGGACATTAACGTACGCAGCTTTAGCTTAAGCTGTGGAGAAATGTCCCTATAAATGACATATACAAATGTCGAATGTCAGAGGATGTATTGCTCATGGAAGTATTGTTCATCAAAGTCAAGCACTCTTGCTTAGAGATGGCCTTTGCAAGGGCATGGACAAGATCATGCATCTGACAGGTTAAAACCTTGCCTTGATCATCTAAATCGACATCCTGAAAAAACGAGTTATTCAGCAGAATGTTGAAGTATTGATCGCCAATGAGATCCATTTTATCGTAAGGCTGTAAGTATCCCTGGGCCATCCAGAGCTCAATCAAGCGTTCCGGTTAATAATGGTGTCCTCAGGGAAGATGGCACAATAGGGGAAACAAATTTTATCGGATGCAGATGGCAAATAATTGAAGCTGAGCTTCAAAGGAGGCAATATGCCATTATTGTCCTCCAGTCTCCATAATTCACTTGCTTCGATCTTCTTCCAATCTAAACTACCAGACTTTAATGAATTTGCGAGTGCTTTCATTGCTAGTGGCACACACTTACATTTTGCAACCATTCGCCTTGCTATACCCTTCAAACTACCATCTGCATCTATGTAATGATGCCTTGTCTGAAGGAATAATGACCAACTACAATCGAAGTTTAGGCACTTCAGTCGATAAATGTAAGGTGTCTTCGTGACATGGACCGTCCCATCCTCATCTCCACCATATACCTCCATTGCTGCCACCGATTGACTGCTACGTGCAGTAGCTAAAATGGTTGTCCCATTCAAACCCCCGACATCCATCAATAAGCCACAAAACGACTCCCAAACAGTGGAGATTGTGTCCCAAACATCATCTAACACGAGCAAATACCTTTTTCCGTTCAGTTTCTTTTCAAGCTCTTCCAACATTGCTTGATGACACAGTGCTTTAGATGCATTACCCCCAACAATCACAATCATCTTTAGCAGAAGCTATCTCATTTCAAAGTCATGGGATACACACTGCCAAATCTTGGGCTCATAATATGTCTTCACTTGATCGTGATAGAAGACTCGCGGGCATAAAGTTGTCTTCCCAAGGCCTATCATAGTTGTGTAGTAACAGTAACAGTGTGTGAATCATATCATTAGACACACGACATGTCGATGCAGATATTACTGATTATTTTGCACTGGTTCATAGCAACAAGAACGATAACAAAATAAATAAAATGTGTCTCCCACAAGTTTCAATTCCAATTTTATCATTTAACATCTAAATAATTGGACAATCAATGATTACTGCTAGGAGTGAAAAAAAGGTACCCGGATCTTAGCCGAGAACCACTGGTATCCAATAGATGTAGAACGGGATGTACGTGTACCTCAACTGATCCAATAATTAGGATCCACGATCTAGGTATATTAAAAATTATTATAAAATAGTTTATAATTTATAGGTTTGTATGTTCAATTTGTAGGTTTGTATTTTGTGTATTTAATTTGTAGGTTTTTATGTTTAAAATTCATAATTCATTATGTTTGATGTTATTAACAAAGTACATTTATCATTATCGAACATGGACATTGTGTTCGCTTCAACATTTTATTTAAAAAGTATCGCGTGAGTTTTTTCGACAAGGTAGTCAGTTGAGGGTCCAATTTCAACTGGATTCGGCATTGATGAATCCCAAATTAAAGATCTGATGTCTAATGAATCCATGCATAAGCATCAATCGGATACCCAATATTGCTCATCCCTAGCTGATTAAAGCGGTCCCACGTTAGTATTCTTCCTAAGTTTGACAACATTTTCAAGACAGAGGAATAACAGCAGGCAGAATGACCAACATTAATGTACCGCAATATAACCAACATGAGAGGAAGTTAAACAATGAATATATATACCTGCCATTCCCACAATAGCAACTACAGAAAGGGCATTGCTCATGTTTGCTGGATCACACAGAATGCCGACAACATTGGCTTCATCCTGTTCTCGCAAACATTTAAGTATTCTTCCTAAGTTTGACAACATTTTCAAGACAGAGGAATAACAGCAGGCAGAATGACCAACATTAATGTACCGCAATATAACCAACATGAGAGGAAGTTAAACAATGAACATATATACCTTAGAGGGGGGTGAATAGGGTTTATAAAAATTCTGCAAACATTTAAGTTAAGGACGTTAGGTTTCTTAATCTTGTATAGATTAAGAGATAACTTTTCACAATTTAAAGGACATTACAAATATGAATGATAAACTTCCTTTATTTAATTATAAGCAGAATACAGAGTAAATAAACTTGGTTGTTCAAGGGTAAAGGACCTTGCAGCAACTGCTCGGGGGTGCCTTACTGAAGGGCACTTTCAAAATATGATTGAACAAACACACACCAACTTCACTTTGGTGCTGAACACACTCTTCCTAGATCCTTTAAGGATTCACAACTCAGCTAGCCAATGTCCTTGGCTTACAGCAGAACACAAAAACTCGTCTCTCAAAGACTAAATTCAGAAATCCTTTCGGAATTCTTACTCTTCGATTTCTTCCCTTGGAATCGATTAGTTCTTCTTTTGCTCTTCAATCGTCTTTTATAGAGTTCTTGAGTTGGAGCCTCTGATTTATTGCCTTTCTTTGTCTTGCAATCAACTCAACGGTCACTTACCTTTTCTTGTAATAAGATCAAGCTATGATTTCTTCCCTTTTGCTATTGCAACAATCGTGATTGATTTTCCCTTAATTTATTTCCTTTTTGTATCTACAAGAATCATACACATAATTAGAATATATAATATATAATCAGAATATATTATATACACATAATCAGAATATATAATATAAGGAAATTTTCCTTTTCTGGATCTTGTGCGTAATTTTGGCTTTCATTCAAAACTAATCCAGTCGTCAAGGTCTTTGAGCCTGGGTTCTAACAATTTTCAACAAGTTTTATTCCGAGGTCTTTAGCATCATCAAAAATCTCATCAATAGCACGCACCAAATCCTTCAATCTGCGAGCCATCTGAACCCGAAATACAATTGGAGTGTTCACGGCCCGGTCTCTGATCTTCATCGTCTTGTTTTCGTTTTCGAGTCTCTGTTTGAGAGATTCGAATGACAGTTCATCGAGCAAATCATCAGCATCATATGCAACATTTTTAACCTTGAAAGTGTACTTTGTGGGGATTGCATCCGCCATTTCCACAGACTGAGAGAGAGAGAGAGGAATCAGGATGGTTGACAATGAGTGTACTTCGCGAGGGTTGCAAAAGTATGAAATTATATTTCTTGGTAAAATATTGCGTGAAAGATCATTAAAGATGAACCTTGAAAGTGTGAAAGACATATTTGTGAACAGAGGAATCGAGTATTATAAGAGCATAATGTTGTAATTTTTTAATAGAATATGTTCTAAAAAAATTTTAACCAAAGAATAACATTTAAAACAATTAATATGGAACCAATGGAGTAATACTTACCATTATTAAAATTATCAAAAGGATCCCACATGCAAAAAAAAATGGTATTGGTCAGTACGAGTGCTTATGCATAATGCAGTACAACCACAGTTGGTTTAGGGAAGCTCGCATATATAATCACAAAATTTTTGCTGATAAATAAAAAGTCTCTTTTCAAGTGCTGCTTGGTTAGAAAACAAGTTGATTTAGGCTTCTTTAGAATATCTACAGAATGACAATTGTTCTAATTTTAAACCACAGCTAACAGTCACATAAAAAGTACAATATTCAGCTATGTTAGTCTTGCTTACTGCCACTGATCACGATTGTATGCATCTACAAATACTTGAACCACATTTTACAACAGTATGATAGTTGTAAATCATACACCAAAATGACAATCTTCCCCATTATAAAAGCTCTTACAAGCACTCGATGGAAACTAACACCAAGTATCAGACTCCATTTACTTCTCCAAGTTATCCTTCATCCCTGACGTTCAATCTTAAAGAATGGAAGTTTCCTCACCACAGGCGGAAATTTGGATGTATCCAATGGGATCCTGCCTGACAGTGTGATCTTCCTGACAGCACGGAAAAGCTGCGAAGGCAAGTACTTCAAACTAGCCATATGTACAAGTTCTAATTCCCCCAAACTAATCAGGTTCTCGAGCCAATCTGGTATAGCTTCCAGCCTATCAAAGTAACCAATCCTTAGACTACGCAAGCACGTTAAGTGCATAAGTTGATGCGGAAGTTCCTTCACCTTTGGCCACCCAGTTAAGTGCAATTTCCAGAGGGATTTAGCGAGGGGACTCGACTGATCCAAGTCTGTAGGAAACAGGAAGAATTCAAGGTCCCAGCATAATGGACCCAATTCCAGAGATCGGAGTCCTGAAAGATCTGACATCCCATCTGGCAGAGATGTCAGTTTCCCACAGTTGTGTATCTCTAAAACCTTGAGATTCTTCAAAGGTTTAACGCTGGGTAATGCAGCCAACATAGGGCATCGACATATCCGGAGCTTCTCAACAGATTCGAGCCATGATAAGTCAGGGAATGAAGTTAACCTATCACAACCCCATACTACCAATTCCTTGAGGAAAGGGAATGCTGGTGTAGTTGGTAGTTTCTCGAGGTTAGGACAATAGAAGATCTCCAAATGTTGCAGATTGGCAAGACCGGTTAACCAGGAAGGCGACATCTTTCCTTTGTAGTACCAAATGCCAAGAAATTTGAGGTTAGAATGAGGCCGTAACTCTTCCAGCACCGTCTCAGAGTCTGCGAGGTCAGTGGCATTGAAGGACCATGCTAACTCTAGTTTGTGAATGTGAGCCTTGGTACACAGGCTTGCCTTTCTCGTTTCTTCTCTACTTGGAACATTTTCAAGTTGCCTAATTGCTAAACTACCTCGAAGGTCATTTAACAAGCTTAGGTCGCTGATTCTTGTGCCCCATTTTCTTTCGCGCTGTTCTGGTTCACTTGTGTTATCCTCCAGCAGAATTCTCAGGGTAAAACCTGTGCAAGAAGTTCCATTTGAATAAAGATGCCTCAAATTGACCAGCTCTCCTAGGCCTTTCGGAAATGCTGGATATGTTGACCAGTGCACGAATCTTGTACATTCATGCCTCAATATCTGCAGATTATACAGCCTAGAAATTGTAGGAGGTAAAATCATTATGTCATTTTCTGATATATCAAGGTACCTCAAATGCTTCAAATGCCCAATGGACTCAGGCAATTCTGTAAGACCTGCATCCACTAATATGAGCACCCGCAAGCACTTGGCATGCCTTATCAGATCATGGGGCTTGCTGATATGCAGAGAGTAAGACATGATTGTACGCAGCTTCTGCTTCAGCATCAGGGGTAACCCCTTTTCTGCTTGCAAAGAAAGATGTCGAATATCAGTAGATATGTTACTGATGTCAGTACATTCCCTAAGAATCAAGTACTCATCCTTGGAGACGGCCTTTGCAAGGGCATGCACAAGATCATGCATTTGACAAACTTTAACATCACCATGCTCATTCAACAACAAATCCTGGAAAAAGGAATTATTCAGCAGAATATCAAAGTATTCGTTACCGATTTGCTCCATTCTATCATGTGGCAGCAAGAACCCCTGGGCCATCCAGAGCAGAATCAGGCCTTCCTTGTAAATAATGGCATCCTCCGGAAAGATGGCGCAATAGGCAAAGCAATTTTTCACAGCTGCGGATGGTAAATAATTGAAGCTTAGTTTCAAAGAAGGCAAGAGGCCATACTTGTCCTCCAACTTCCATATCTCACTTTCTTCAACCTCCTTCCAATCCTCTAAACCCTTGGGCCTTAACAGATCCCCAAGTGCTTTAATGGCTAACGGCACACCTTTGCATTTTATGACCATCTTGCTCGCTATGTCTTTTGCAACAGGGTCTGCGCCTATGCTATTGTTTAGTCTTTGCTGAAACAGTAGCCAGCTGTCACTGAAGCTTAGACCCTCCAGTTCATAAATAAAAGGCTTCTTCATTGCTGTCGAAGTTTGATGCACATTCATGGAGGCCACTACGTGGGAGCTACGTGATGTAGCCAAGATCACTGTCCCTTTGGAACCTCCAATGTCCAGCAACACACCATACAAAGTCTCCCATACATATAACATTGTATCCCAAACATCATCCAGTACGAGCAAATACCTTTTCCCTCTCAATGTCTTTTGAAGCTCTAATAACATTGCTTGGTGATCACTCACTGCACTTGTCTTCTGCCCTCCAGCAAGCTCAACCATTTTACGCAAAAGCCCTTTCACTTCAAAGTCATGAGATACACATGCCCAAATTCTTTGCTCAAAGTGCTCCTTCACTCGATCTGCATTGAAAACTTTCTTGCACAGACTTGTCTTGCCAAGGCCTATAGCACAAAATCATTATGGAAAATGTGAAATGAACTTCTCAAGCACAAAATTGTCATTAGCATGGTTGCATACGTGTGCAACACAAGCACAACCATGGCCGTGTTACAGCCTAAGGTAGGTCCACATATATACAGTCATAAAACTTTTGCTAACAAGTAACCTCTTTCAACTGCTTGAATAAAAAAAATATACAGTTATTTAGCCTCCACGAGACTATATTCTGAATGACAGTTGTTCTTATTTTCTATCTTCCTGGTAGTCCGGTCACATAATAGAATACAAACTGCTACTATTTTAAATTTGTTCAATAAGCACCACTGATGAAGAACACGGACGTGGACCTTCCCGAACAGGACTACCCCAGGGAAGGGTATTTATGGTGATGACAATAATGTCATCTCCCAATAATATATTTTGAAGGTAAAATGCACTGCAATTGAGGGTCTTTTCTTTCCAGCTAGTTTGTCAAATTTATCTTCACAGAGCACTTCTTTTTTCCTATTAACTACTTAGGTTGAATTGAGCTAAGCTAGTTCTTACACAATTCAAGTCATAGAGACGATCGCTTTAACCCATTGATTAAAATTGACATACTGAATGTTATACATCACAAAAGATAAAAAAGAGAGCTTTAAAGAGTTAACAAACCTGCAATTCCAACAACACCGAATACAGAAAGATCTCTGTTCAAGTTTGTAGGGTCACACAACATACTGATGACATGAACTTCATCTTCATCCCTTCCAATTAAGCCTTGACCACAGACCAACTCTCGTTGCACTTGCAGATGTACATCTTCAATCATTGCACCAGTAACACCACTGCTACCTGCAATTTCAACAGGTCTAATCCCAAGCAGCCGAGCATCTTCAAAAACACCAGAGATTGCATTCATCAGTTGTCTCACTCTGCGGCTCATCCGAAACCAAAACACAATCGAGTAGTCCATAGAACAACGAACCAGCGCCTTCACCGTTGATCTATTTCTAAAGGCTAATCTCTGCTTGAGGGCTTCAAATGCTAATTCATCGAGCAAATCATTCGCATCATATGCGATGGTTTTGACGTCGTTGAGCCAATCATGCACAAGAGGATTCGAAGATGCAGTCTCTGCACCAGTTAAGAGGAGCTGAATTCTCCTGAGCTTGATTTCTAGAGTTTTAAGATTTTGCTTGAAACTCCAGGCATGTTTGACCTCCTCTGCTGCTCGGCTTATAACATATGTTAGTATCCCCTTGGCGGCTTCTGTAATCAAGCCTTCAGATGCTCCGATTAGCAGGGCATCCACCATTTTCCCCTATGTAAGGTTAAGAGAGAGAGCTGTTGAATTGCAGTCTATGGAAACTGGAGAAAGATTGAGGGAGGACAGAGAATTTGGATGGTTGACTTTCAAATATTAATATCACTTCCTCCTGCAATCATATAGATGGCGGCTGCATACATTCCGCTCTCCGGTATTTTATAAAGGGGATAACTACATTAGTTTTTTCTACAAAAAGGATAAGACATCTAAAAGTCTAACAAGGGGACTTTTTTTTTTTTTGGAAGGTAGGTTGGATGTAAGTCTCAATATTTCATAACAGGGTTGTCACCTCTCATTCAACCATGCAATGTATGTTTAGGATCATTACACAAAAACAAATAAAATTGGCAAATAGCTAAACTGCCAAAGTTCAGGAGGTTCTATATTACTTTGTGTCAAATTGAGTCAAATTCAGTTCATAGGCAACCTGATTGAACCTGATGGCACTGCAACATTCAAGATCTGTGCCGGCAATTTTCTCAAACTAACCATACATCGAAATTCCAATGCCTCTAAACAGGAGAGGTGTCCAAGCCAACTTGGCAGTGCTTCTACACTGTCAAAGTAGCCTAGGCTTAGAGTTTTTATGCGAGTCAAATGTAGAAGTTGATGGGGAAGTTCCTTAACTTTCGGCCACCCGGTTAAGCGCAGCTGTTGTAGGGACTCACAGAGGGGACTGGCACCATTCAAGTCTGCAGGAAACGGGAAATAATCAAGATCTCGACATAATGGACCAAGCTCCAATGTTGCAAGATGAGCAAGATCTGACATCCCGTCAGGGAGACTAGTCATTTTCCCACAGTTATGTATCTCCAAAACCCTGAGATTACACAAAGGTTTTAGGCTGGGTAGGGCTTCCAACAATGGGCATCTACCTATCTGCATCTTCTCAAGAGAGTTAAGACCCATTAGGTCTGGAAATGAAGTTAGGCTATCACAACCCCAAACAACCAATACCTTGAGAAAAGGGAACAATGGGGTTGTTGGTAGCTGCTCAAGCTTATTACAATAGAAGATCTTCATCTGTTCAAGATTGCAGAGACCCGCCAACCATGAAGGTGGTATCTTGCCTTGATAGTACCAAATATTGAGGACTTTGAGATTTGTGTGAGGCTGCAACTCTTCCAGCACCTCTCCACAATCTGTGAGGTTTTTAGCATTGTACGACCAAGATAGGTCTAGCTGGTCAATGTGAGCCTTGGTCCTCAGGCTTGCCTTTCTTGCATCTTCTCTGCTCGGAACATGTTCAAGTTGCCAAATACCTAAGCTACCACGGAGATCATTTAATTTGGCCAAGTCACTGATTCTTACACCCCATTTTCTCTGTCCCTGCCCTGGTGAAGTTCTCTTGTTTTCTAATTGCATTCTCAAAGAGAACCCTATGCAAGAGTATCCGTTTGAATAAATATGCCTCAAATTGACTAGCCTACCCAAGCCTTTCGGAAATGCTGGGTACTTTGACCAGTGCCAAACTCGATTACGTTGATGCCTCAATGTCTGCAAATTGTAAAGCCTAGATAGTGTACTAGGTAGAGTCATTATGTCATTTTCTGATATATCCAGGTACCTCAAATGCTTCAAATTTCCAATTGACTGAGGCAATTCTGTGATACCTGCATTCACTAGACTTAAAACCCGCAAACACTTGGCATGCCTGACCAGATCACAAGACCTGCGAATATGCGGAGAGTGAGATATCATTGTACGCAGCTTGTCCTTGACCAGTTTCCCGGTGAACTCCTTTTCAGTTAGTAAAAATAGATGCCGAACATCAGTGGAGGCATTATTTATTGTGGTACTTTCCCCAAGAATCATACACTCTTGACCAGAAACGGCCTTTGCAAGGGCATGGACAATATCATGCATTTGGCAAGTTGTAATATTACCAAATTCGTCAAACTTAACATCTTGAAAAAAGGAGTTATTCAACAGAATGTTGAAGTATTCATTCCCAATTTGCTCCATTTTATCGTAAGGCTGCAAGTATCCCTGGGCCATCCACAGTTCAATCAAGTGTTCTCTGCTAATAATAGCATCCTCAGGGAAAATGGCACAATAGGCAAAACAGTTTTTCACAGCTGCAGACGGTAAATAGTTGAAGCTCAGCTTTAAAGAAGGCAAGATGCCATTCTTATCTTCTGATTTCCATATTTCACTTTTCTCAACCTCCTTCCACTCCTCCAGAGTCTTGTACCTTAACAAATCACCAAGAGCTTTAATTGCTAAAGGCACACCTCCACATTTTATGACCATCCTTTCTGCTATAGCCTTCAAACCAGACTCTGTGTCTATGCTATGATCTACTCTTTGCTTAAAAAGTAACCACCCATCATCGTCGTTTAGGCCCTTCAGTTCAAAAATAAAAGGTTTGTTTGTCATCGCTGAAGCTTGATAGACCTCCATGGTCGCCACTACTTGAGAACTACGTGAGGTAGCCAAGATCATGGTCCCTTTAGAGCCACCAATTTCTAACAGAACACCAAACAAGGATTCCCATATAGCAGATATAGTATCCCAAACATCATCTAGCACAAGTAAATACCTTCTCCCTCTCAAATGTTTTTCAAGCTCTTGCAATATTGCCTGATGACTAGATACATTTGGTGCCTGTCCATCAAGAACTTCAAGCATTTTTAACAATAGCCCTTTCACTTCGAAGTCATGAGATACACAAATCCATATTCTTTTATCAAAATAACCCCTCACTTGATCTTCGTCAAAAACTCGCCTGCACAAAGCTGTCTTCCCAAGGCCTGTTCAATTTGTGTAATATAAATAGTCATTATAAAAGTTATCAGCTACTCCCCTATCACAGGCAAACATCCATATATGCTTTTTTTTTCATAAAACAACCGAATATTTCTCTACATAAAGGTTAGGACTTCAGAGTCTAGTAGAATTTCGAAAGATACAAGTTTTTTTGTTTTGTTCTAGTTTTGGTTCCTTCTAAGCTAGTGTGCCCTTCATCCATTATGTTATCTTGGAAAGAATTCGAACTATTATTCTATACATAAACTGCAATCACAGTGAATTTAGTCTTTAGGCCTCCATATCAAAATTGAGATACATAGATTGGCAAAATGGTAATGCAAATTGAAGGGGATTCAGCCTGCCAAAAGAATACCATATTCCAAACAATCATACACTCACAGATTCCTTATTATTTTGACAGTGAATTGTGCAAACTTTGACCATGAATTGTGCAAATACATTATGCCCTCCATATGTGATGCTACTATAAAATTGGTTGATAGTCTACTAAATTAACATAGCATAAGATGAACAAATCGGCCATGGAGGAAAGATGAAACAAACCTGCCATTCCAACAATACTAACCACAGAGAGATCTCTGTTCATGTTGCCTGAGTTGCAAACCATGTTGACGACATTGAGTTCATCCCCATCCCTTCCAATTAGGTTCCTACCAGCCACCAATTCTCGTCGAACCTGCAGTTGTGCATCTGCAATCGAGACACCATGAACGCTACTAGAGCTACTGCTTCCCGTAATCTCAAGAGGCTTTATTCCAAGCTGTCGAGCATCTTCATAAACAGCATCAATGGCATCCATTAAAGACCTCGCTCTTCGACTCATCTGAAATCCGATCACAAGCTCAGAATCTGCCAGTTGACGAAGCAAGACCTTGTTCGGCTCCAATCTTCGTTTGAGATATTGAAATGCTAAGTCATCGAGCAAATCATCAGCATCGTATGCGACATTCTTGACCTTGTGAAGCCAATCATTAAGAAGTGGATTTGAGGAGGCAGAATTGAGATCACCGCATAAGAGGAGATGAATTCTCCTGAGCTTGATTTCTAGGGTTTTGAGGTCTCGTTGGAAGTTCCAAGCACGGTTGAGATCTTTAGCTACTCGGCCTAAGACTCTTGTGATTACTGCCTTCGCTGCCTCCGTAATTAAGCCATTTGCAGCGTTAACTAGCAGAGCATCCGCCATTGCTGCTACTGCAAAGGAGAATAAACGAGTAAGAAGAGAGATTGAGTTTGATTGTTGAGTGAAGCTTATTAATTTAAGGTAGTGTTTGGTTGAATATATTTTTTCTTTTTTTAATAAAGTTTGACCAAACTTTTTCCTATGTATGATTGGCTCTGCCATCCAATTTTTATTTTTATCAAAATTATAATCTAGGAGCGTCTAATTGATCAAAATTTTTAGCAAAATAATCCATTTTTCGGTTTGACTTCTTTTTCTCATATTTGAATGCAGTCGACCCTAGGAAAAATTTTACGCGAAACTCTTCGTTTCTTCATTTTCTCATGGAAAATTTTCCCTTAAATTTTCCCCATGAAAAATTCTCATGGAAAATTTTCCTTGGAATCTCTAGCAAACGCTCCCTAAAATTTTTGTAGTCAAAATTATCACCAACTTTTTATATCGATTAAAATTGTCACTCAACTTTTTAAACGGATTAAAACTGTCAAACCAGTTGGTTATTATAGGTTTTATTTTTTCAATTTATCTTTATTTCATTTGTGATAATGCAAATAAAATTTGGAACCTTCGATGGAAATACTAGCCACACACTTCCATTTCTTTATATTTATCATCTTTTTTCTTCTCTTTTAAAGGTCTTAAGGATTCTAAAATTTCATTGCCAAATTTTACGCTCAATGTCGTTGAAAACATCAAAATTGAGTTAAGGGTTTTGTTCTGCTAGTGTTTTCGAGCAAATTTAACCGTAAAATGTCTGACATTGTTGTAAAAAATGTGAATAACTCATGCATAATAAGAAAAGTTGGAGGGAAAAAGAAAGAGAAAGCAACGATTGATGGAAGTAACTTCTTTTTCCAATTACATGTAAATGTCACTAACAATCGGAGGTCATACACTCTCCGTCCACCCACAATAATTAATAGGTTTACCTGACAAATTTGATTAGTTTAAAAAGTAGAGTGACAATTTGACTAAAGAATATTTGAAGGAAAATTTTGACCAAAAATAAAAGTTGGATGCTCACAATTAATTATTTTTCATGATTGATGGGAAATATTTTCCAGTATTTCTTTGAAAGTTAAACTATTATAATATATTTTTCCAGTATTTCGTTGAAAGTTATTCTATAAATTTAAAAAATAAGAGTAGATTGAACTTTTCAAATAAACTTTCTTACAGACATTCCATTTCTTCAAATCTAAACCATATATAATAATGTATTTTTTTTAGCTCTGATAAAAATTCAAATTCGGATATGCTCGGATCGTTGAATTCGGTCTAGGCAAAATTCGGGGAGAAATTTATGTTCGAACCCGTTTCTTTGGTTGAATTGGGTCAATAATTAAGACAAAATCAAATTTGAGCCAAAATTGGGTTCAAGCAATAGAAAAAGAGAAATATTGCTTCCAATATTCTGTCAATCTGAGTTTTTTTGGGTTTAATTCAAGTATTTTAGCACTTATTCCTTTACGAGAAAATTTCTTAGAAAAAACTTCCCTACAAAAAAGTTTTCAGTTGGAAAAGAACACCCTTAGTTATTAGCTTACTAACACAATTAAAAATAGATGTTGAATAAAATTAGGGGTGGGAATTGATACTCATATATTGGGTACCCTTCCTTACCCATCCATAATGGGTTGGTAAACCCATTAGAAATGGGTAATGAGTAAGATGGGTTTGGGTTATCTATAATTTGGTGTGGGTATCCATTATGCATGGGTATCCATATACCAGTAATGTCTTAACTATATGCATATCGAGTTGTATTGCGTATTTGCGTTTATAAACTGAAATTTACGACAAAATTCAAATTTATCGGTTTGATATGAAACTTTGTAATACGATAGTATTGATTAAAAAAAGATCAAATATGAATTTTGAGCTCTTAATTCTTTTTATTCGATAACATTTATCGCGACATATATTGACATTTTTTGCCGCAAAAACTAACTGAAACTTTAAATTAAAATTCAATTTTAACGATTTAAATTGAAACTTTATAATATGATAGAATAGCTTATAGCTTAAAAAAAGTTCAAATATGAATTTTGAGCTCCAAATATAAATTTATTATCTAAAATGTTAGAATACAAAATAAGAATAATTAGTTGAATAGTTGGATATCTATGAATACCCATGGAAGAAATACCCATGTGGGTATTGAGAGGCATGAGTAGGGTCTTCTAATCTTTAGGTAAAATGTAAATATGGACCGTGCCCATCCATACCAACCCAATTTCCACCCGTAAATAAAATAGTTAGAGTACGTTCTTGTAGGTTAAATAAATAGATTTATTAAACGGAGTTGAAGAAAGAGGGATTCGGTAGGAGTGGGCCCAACTATGGATATGAGTATGGAATGGTTATGGTTAGCTGACAAGTGAGTCTAGGACTGTATGGGCCTCTATGTATGTGGAATGTTTTCATGGGCTGGGCCAAGGCCACAATTGTTGATTGCGAGTAGGAGCTTTATATATTTTGGTTCATAGGTTAATGCTAATGATTTCGTAAACTCCCAAATGATTTATTCAATCATATATGTATGCATGCACGTACGTAGGTAGGTATGCGTCATGCATGCATGACAAGAATATGGCTAACTTTAAGGACCTAAAGTGAAATGTTAGTTAAGGAGGAATGGTACAAAGTGAAAGTCGCAGTTTTTAAAAGTTAATTATGATTCTTCTATTTAGTTGTTTGTGCGGTGCTGTTTCTTTAATTTATTGTGTTTTTTTGTTGTCATATTATTTTGTTGCTTATGCTATTTTAGCGGCGCTGTTACAAATCTCAGTCTTTTCAAACTTTGAATAATAAAAAAAGTGAGATGTTGATTATTGTACCAAAAAGTTAGACATATGGTTGTGAGCAAAATGTTGTACTTAGCTCATAAGTCAAGAGTACGTAAATATAGCTCTTGTACAAATATGATTCTTAGATAGCTCTTGATTTCTACCTTATTGGATATATAGTCTTGAGTTGGTCCTAGGCTGTGAAATATGTATTTCCCTGGTTGGGAAAGCTTAGTAATAAAAGGACATTGATTTTTCTAGAAAATATAAACTAACATTTTTTAAAAAAAGTTAACTAATTATGTAATAATTTTAATAATTAAGTGGCTAATTAAAATATGAAAATTCTAATTTATGTAAAAGTACTTTATATTTTATGATTATAATTATTACTATATTTTAAAAAAATAAAATTTTACAAATTGACTAATGATATAATTATATTAAATAAGTAAGTCATGAATCTAAATTTATAGCCATTTGATACATTATTACTATTAACCGCATTAAATTCATTATTCTAATACATTTCACAGTAAACATCCTAATAACACACACACACATACATATATATATATATATATATATATATATATATATATATATATATATATATATATATATATATATATATACAAAAAAAAAAAGAATAAATTATAATAAACTATGGCCAATAAGTTAAGTTCTAATGAAAAATCCTTAAAGTTATTGTTATATTGTATTTTATTAAAATCACAAAAAAAGGAAAAAGTATTATTGTCCTCAATGTAAAAATCCTTTCAAGCAAACATTGTCATTTTCTATAAAGAAAAAGTAAATGATGTACTAATAATTTCAAGCTTGCTTATTGCATCACTAATTTATATTATATAGGGCTTACAAATATATAGATAAATAAAATTAAAATTTAAATCATATTAGTTTAGTAAATAAATGCTTACTAAATAATTTTAAAGTACATATGGATTGTCAGATAGGATACCAATTAGATAGAAGAAAATATTAATTATTGAGAATTATTTTAAATATTAACTACATAGAATGAAATAATATAATATTTAATGAAAAGGGATATTGGATAACAATATACTGACCTTTGGGGGTATTAGATTGTAATATACAGACCTTTACTATTGGACAACAATATAATATCCCTGACCTTTATATTTAGATGAGATTATTATACCAATATTGACTAAGGGGGTGGTGACTAGTTAACTGATCTCGATTCTAACATGACAGGCGGAGGGAAGATAATCGGCCCTTGCCCAATAACCCCGTTAACCCTTTCGTTTTTCTCACTAACCCACGTTTAAAAATAAAAAAAAAATCGGCCCTAACACAGTGACTATCGGGTTGGTGAATCGGTCTTCGTACTGACGTGAAACACAACCAACCAATGTCTTGTAATGTGGGTTAGTGAGAAAAACTAAGAGGTTAATGAAGTTATTGGCTTGGGACAATTTTTTTCCTTCGCCAGCCACGTTAGCTTGCATGGAGACGGGTTCACCGCCTCCTTAGTTACTGTTGGTATAACAATGTCACTCAGGTATAAAGGTCAAGGATATTGTTATCTAATAATAAAGATTGATATATTACAATCCAACACCCCAAAAGGTTGGTATATTATCATCCAAAAACCCTAATGAAAATTTAATGTAACTATAACAATAGTAAATAATATAAAAACTAAATTTAGATGTTCAATATATAATACTTGGGAACTGATCATGTGAGCATGAGCCTTTTGTGAGCATATGAGCATGGTTGCATTTTTGGCGGACATCAAGCATTATTTCTGTGGACATTAATTATGTAAGGTGGACATAAAGTACTGTTATTGTGGACATTAAGTATGAAGGTTGAACATCAACATTTGATGTCCGTCAAGAAAAATCTTTATATTCTCATTGCATACTTAATGTCCACGAAAACAAATTAAACTTGATGTCCACCTTTCGTACTTAATGTCCACAAAAATATCATCTGATGTCCACTAGATATTCAACAATGCTCACATGCTCACAGAGAAGGGCCATGCTCATATAATTAGTTCCCATAATCTTAGTTCTCAAAAATTTTGTGTATAAAATTATGTGTTTTTAGTTTATAAATAATAATAAGAAAGATAATAATTTATTTATATGATAAAAAAAATGACGATGCCCACATTAAAACTACCAAATGATTTAAATACAATGATAAAGAATAATTATATTAATATTTTTAAACTTCTTTTTTGTTTGAAAAATAAAAAACCAAATTTATATTATTTCACTATAATTAAAAGGAATATTTTTAGAATACATTGTTTGAATAACAAAATTATTTACTTTTAATTGTCCAAATAATAGGAAGATAAATTGATATGTAAATTAAAATGAAAATTGGATGCTAATAATTCCAACTTGTGGCAATTGGACAATAATAATCAAAACATTTTTTTTGTACACCGATAGTTCCCAAAAAATTAAATTTGTACTTTTTGGACCACCACAAGTGCATACTCTAAATATTGTGGCAATTGGACAGCACTTCCCTCATGATTTTTAGTGAATTTACAAACTTTATCCCAACTTTTATATTTTTTGTAATTTTTATAATTTTTTCCTTTTTATTCTTTAAAAATTATAATAATTGTTTGAATTCTCAAAAAAATCTAAAAATTCTTATAATAACTACATTTCATAGCCTTTTTATGAGCAAAATGAAAAAGTTAGAAAAATCTAAAATTTTAAAAAAGCCAAAGTGAAAATATGGAGGTAAATATGGTACCGAAAAAATACAATTTTATCTTTGCAAATTTTCATTATCGTTTTATATCAATTCACATTAATCAGCTAAATCAACCACTAAATTTACTTAACACTTTTTTTATAAGAACAATTATCCGCTATCTACTACCTAAATTGTTATCCGCTACTTAGGCCACTATCCAATACATAGATCGTTATCCGCTATTTAAATTGCTAATTTTTTTCAAACTATTTAGATGAGTGCTTGAAGAAAATATGTTCAGTAAATTTAGTTGTTGGTATTTTAAATGCTCCTTAAAATATTAGTTGAAATACTAATTTACCAAATACTATTATTTATTCAATTAGAGTTTTAGCTTGGTTAAATACTACTCCAAGCTAGTACTATCTTGAACCCAGGTCTTGATAAAATATAGGCCCTATTCTTCGGTTGAGTTAGGTTTGGATGGGTAGGTTAGGATAAGTTGAGATAAGTTAGTATAAGTAATGATGCTTTTTTGGGGAACTGTGTTTTTAGAGTAAATTTTTTTTCGAAAATTGTGTTAGGTACGGATAAATTTGGATAAGTTAAGATAAGTTAGGAGAGTTATATCCAACCTAATCAAAGAACATGGCCATAAACTTCTTAACTATGAGTACCTCTAACAATGTTCACTAAACTTTAAGATTTATTCGAAAAATAGTCAATATATAGAATGATTAGATTTTTGGTGTAGTTTATAATATGAATATCAACAAACGGATGAACATACCAAATGCTAGTGATTTAACCAAAAAGAAATCCATCGAGGTACCAATAATTTACAATTACCTTGTCCTTTTAACCTAGTTAAGTTTACTTTATGAAATAATGGTGATAGAAAGGAAGGAGAACCCCTTCATTTTAGCATTGTCACGCAATATTGATTGGAATATGGAAATGAATATTAAAAAAAATGATCAATAAATTAGGTTTTTTGGAAGTGGTGGGCACATTTTAAATCGCAGCCATGTCATTTTTACTTTTTACTGGTCAAGGCCCAAGACTCGTGTCTCTTTCTAGGAATAGTAGAACATTACGTACCTTTACCAATCCTAGGGTGGAATTTCTAGTTGGAATAAAACAAATCACAAAAGTTAGCAAATCAAATTAGTGCCTATCAAAATCGTAATCATGCATGCTATATCATAGGTGGCAAATGGTAATTTAATAGTTACTAAAACAATAAATAAATAAATGATAGATAAATGTTTTTGTGGAGCGAATAAATAAACCTACAAAATTTAACGGTAAAATCTCTTAATTTTATGAGAAACTAGACATAAATAATTCAACTATTGGGAGTTTGGGACCATTAAGTGACAATATTCCAAACATATCTTATGTGCATAACCAATGAAAGGATTTGTATGGTATATTTTATTTGCAAACTTTTATCAAGTTTTGTGGATTTTGACGTAATATACATATATATATATATATAGAGAGAGACGGAGAGAGAGTAACTAAGTAAGACTCTAAATATGTTTAAATGGTGATTTAAAGAGATTGAAATGATTATTAATATGATTAAGCTACTCATGGTCCAGTCTAAATAGAAAAAGGGATTGGATCAACACTACAAGAATGACTCACTTGCGCCACCAAAGTGGCCACGGGAAGCAAGTTTTGGTGGACAGATTTTACATCAATGTTTGTAATCCATAGATTCAAAGTATGTTTGCCATGAAAGTAATTCTTTAGTGGCCAATTAAGAAAATGGTCCCTTGTTAACCATGGAATAAAAGTAAATCATGGCTAGTTTGTGAAGTTGGCCATGACAATAACATTTTATAGCCAGTAATCGTGGCTAGTTTGTGAATTTGGCCATTATAAGAATATATTGTGGCCAATAGTCATGGCTAGTTTGTGAATTTGGCTATGATAAAAATATCTTGTGGCTAATAGTCATGACTAGTTTAAAAATTTGGCCATGATAAAAATATATTGTGGCCAATAGTCATGGCTAGTTTGAAAATTTGGCCATGATAAAAATATATCGTGGCTAGTTTGTGAATTTGGCCATGATAAAAATATTTTGTGGCCAATAGTTATGACTAGTTTGAAAATTTGACCATTATAAAAATATATTGTGGCCAACAGTCATGGCTAGTTTGAAAATTTGACCATGATAAGAATATAATGTGGCTAGTTTGTGGATTTAGCCATGAAAAAAATATTTCGTGGCCAATTGTTTATATATGCCATTGAAAAATCATTTTGGTGGCTCAAAGGTTCAACTTCATATGCTCCTACAAAATATATTTGGTGGCCAAACTTGTTGAGTATTATTAGTGATTAGTAGTGACAGTGAATATTGGATATTTTTATTAGATGAAATAAACTTTTTTCTTGCTAGTGATTTACAATGGTGCAGTAAGTCACTAGAAAAGTCGTGGCTAGAGATTCTGCATACAATGAACAATATTGGTGTAACACTCCTGGTATATGGTTAATTAAGTGTGGGTTTAAAAGGATTGAAATGACACTTATATTACCAAGATGCACTTTCTTTCATGGTAGCTCATCCGTTAGGAACTCCTCAGTTAAGCGTGCTTGGGTGGGAGTAGTCTCAGGATGGGTGACCTCCTGGGAAGTTTTCCAAGGCAGCGTGTGAGCAGGGACAAAGCACGCTCGAAAGATTCGCGGTGATTCGTGGGACCAACCAACAATCCTTGAAGCAGTTATCCGTAATGTCCGCGGCCAGGAGGGGCCGGGGCGTTACAATTGGTTACACACATAGTCATATGTAGGCGATTATTAGCAGAAATAATATTTTTTAATAAATAATTATTTTTTTATAAAATTTAGCCACGGATGATGGTGTGGCTAAAATAATTTAGTGGCCACTATGTTATTTGTGGCTAATATACTTATTAGCCACGAAAGATATTGTGGCGAATCAGAATAAATAACTCAAGTTGGACAATACTTAGCCACTAAATGTTTAGTGGCAAATACTATGATAGCTCGCCATGCAATGAATATTTTTGTGGCCATTTTATTAGCCACGAGGCCATTCGCCACGACAGGCCACGCACAAGATTTTCATGGCCAATTGCATTCGCCACAGGATATGTTTACTTTAGCCACGAATAATTCCGTGGCGCAAGTGAGTCATTCTTGTAGTGCAGACTGGACCGAATGGATCGAGGAAAGTTCGGTACAACAAATTTTGATGTGCGGTCCTTGGTTCAGCCCATGGAACAAATTGAAGGACCGAGGTTACTAAAATTTTAGGGTTTCTTTATGTATAATCCAGTTCGAATTGGACCGAACAAAGTTCAGTTGGTCAAGTCCGGGACTGACCTTTTTTCGGTCGTCCTCGGTCCATCTTAGTCCTCGAATTCCATCTTCGGTCTTGCGGTCCAATCTAGAACCGATGAACAACCCTAATAGTAATCTTAGGATCATCAGCGACATCCTGAAAAGTGTTTCCAAACAAGGTTTGAATATAGACAAACATCAGAAAGATTAATAGTGATTAGCGGGGTCAATCATCTATCCTTAAAATAACAATGAGCCAATTATTGAAAATATATACATACATATTGATAATACATGATATTGGCTCTATTCCTAATTATTTGTCCACTAAACTAATTTTTTTGTTCCTATTTATTTGTCATTTTTATATTTTTAATAAGAATTTTACTACTCTCACCGTTAATAAATGACTTTGAAACCAATTATACTCAACAATAATTAAGGGAATTTTTATCATTGTGATAAAATAATAACTTATAGGTACCTTCTATTTTATGAAAACTATTTTTTGGGTGACAATGTTTTTAAAAATGATTTTCAAGTACGTAGCTTCTATTTTTTGTAAACTATTTTTGGGTGACAGATTTTCTTTGGAAACTATTTTTAAGTGATTTTTTCTTTGCAACTTAGTCCAAAATTTATAGAGAAGGGCGCCCTTTAGCAGAGACCTTCCTGTAATAATTTGATTTTTTGAAGTTTTTATGCAAACAAGTTAAATAAAAACTCTTAACTCAATATAATAACTTTAATGGTACTAATTATCACAATCTACTACTTATATATTATACTTTTTGTGGTTATAGGCCCACCATGCTTAGCAAAATGAATTAAACCAATGGAAAAGAGATCTAAGCTATTCTTTAAAACAAGGATTTTTTGGACGCTAATATACTGAACTTTTGTGATATTGGACAATAATGCACTGAACTTTGACCTTGGACAATAATACACTGAACTTTGAGGGGTATTGGATCATAATGCACTCGAGACAATTTTGATGGGGACGAACTTGGTGACAATCTTACGTAGCAGACCGAGAAGACGAATAGGCTAAATAATATTAAGTTTGTGACAAGCTACATAGGATTGTCACCAAGTTAGTCACTGTCAAAATCATACTGAGTGCGTTATTGTTCAACACCCCCAAAGTACAATGTATTATTGTCCAAAGTTAAAGTTCAGTGCATTATTGTCCAATACCCCAAAAGTTGATTATATTAGCGTCCAAAAACCCTTAAAACAAATATTAATGTAGGCGAAAATATAAATTGACAAGCTTTTATCAAGATAGAGATATTTTTGCAGTTTTAGATAGTCTTGAGGATCTTGTAATAAATCTAAAATATAATTGTCACCAAAAAATAGGTAGTACAAAACACAAAGTACCTAAAAATAATTTTCAATAATATAGTCCCTTAAAAATAGATATTGGAAAATATAGGGTACATTTCAGTAATTTATTGGATATATTTCAATCTAAAATCTTGTGTTGCATTGATTTCTTCTTTTTCCCCCAAAGTATCAAATAAAAAGGGACCAAGGGAATGCGCGCACGCGCGCGCACATTCTATATATATTCAAGTAAATGGAGAGTCGACACTGCTTGACAATGTTGGTAGATTTTTTGTCCAATTGGCTGTAACACCCCAAAACCCTTAACCACAAGATTAACTTAAACCATCAATTAAACCTGTGATTAGCGCAGCGGAAAAGACAAGTATTGAGGCATTACCGCCGTCCCCACTCGGGACAAGGCACACGAACCACCAAACTATACAC
Source organism: Portulaca oleracea (assembly GCA_029582165.1). NCBI lineage: Eukaryota > Viridiplantae > Streptophyta > Magnoliopsida > Caryophyllales > Portulacaceae > Portulaca > Portulaca oleracea. The sequence goes on from CM055887.1 coordinate 7,290,695, forward strand.
GAATCACCCAAATGAACGCTACACTTAAACCCATACATAAACAATCACCAAAAACATATATATTAAGCTTTATACATCCATCAAAGAAATATATATATATTAAACTTCCTCCCATATGAATCAATCTCTGGCACCAAGAAGACCACCGATGTCGGCCAAAACCGCCCTTTAAGATTACCTTGGTCGGGTAAACTCCTACTTTTGCTTATCCTTGCCTTTAACTTGAGAGCTCGGACCGCCTAAAACAAATCATTAAAACAACGCAAAGTGAGTGGGGAAACACTCAGTACATAAACCTCCAACACGTCAAACCGTTCGAAAACGGTTTTAGTGCCGGCATTTAAATTCATTTGAAAAACGGGGAAAGGGATAAACAAGAATAAAATAACTTAATTCATCAACGTAAAAGGTAAAGTACATGAAAGGTAAGATAGGTACTAAAACATAAGTATTTGGTCCCTTACGATCGATGCAATGCATCTCACACACGCGCATGCCCAAACCGATCGAAGTTTGAATTGGGTGACTGCCGAGCAGTCGACATTGGCCAGGTCTGGACACTCTGATCAGGAGTATCATACATAAAAAGAGAGCTAGCACTTATAAGTAACTAGCACAAAGAAAACATAAAAATGGGACCTTTTAAAACCGTAACATAAACATTAAAGCACAACTTAAAATAACCATGAAAACATTAAATGATGATAAGGAGCGAAAAGTTGGACAATTTGCGTACCTTGGGTAGTAGAAAGATCTAGCGACGTGCTTCGAGCTTGGGACGGTTTGGGCGACTTGGAAACTATAATAAGAGCATAAGAAAAATTGAGAACTTTAATAAAGTCCTTGAAATTTACAAGCTGGGATTAAAATAATTAAAACTTGATAACTTAAAAGGGATGAGAAAAATAGAAATTTCAGTTTTTGATCAATCAAAGATTTGGTGATAACTTGAGCTAGGAAACTCAGATTTTTGCAAACGAGTACTTTTCGGAAAGGGAAAATCACGCCCTACAACTTTGTCAACTGGCCCGAAGGCTAAAAATGAAAGGAAGGGCTCGAAAAGTAGCCCGGACAGAAGCTGGTTTGTCGGCACATAAAAACAAATCCTATGGTTTGAACTTCCGATATGAAACTCATATAGAGGCTCGTAAATAATCGATGGAAAGCTTGTGAATTGAAGAGTAGACTTGGACAATAACATGGATGGAGTATGAAACTCAAGAAATGGAAGGCTAAAATGAGGATTAACGAGTTCTTTGACTTTATTTGGGAATGTCGCGACAAGGAAGACAATTATGAGAATGAAATATTAATTTCGGGAGCATTTGAGACGATGAACTAGAGTTAAGTACTTAGAAGAAGATTATTTCTTGAGACTATTTAGAGATCAAAGAAGCCTTAGGCTAGACAAGCATCCCGAATTCTAAACCAAACATCAATATGTGATAATAACTCTTTTAGTTCTTCAATAGTATAACCATGACTTACTAATGACAATTACACCTTTAGGAGAAAACCATCCTCACCAAATGATCATACTTGCAACCTAAAATACATATCTTGATTATCCTAACATTGACATACAATTCGCCCATTGATTAGAACTCCTTAATGATTGAATTATGGCCCCAAAGTCAGAAATTGGAAATAATATTCTGGGCAGAAAACTAAATTGACAGCCCTTAAACACGGCCTCATATCTTTCACTCCCGATATCGTATGGGCGCAAATCTTATCTTTCCAGAAAGCTTAAAGAGTAACCTAAAACTTTTATGTTATCACAAGAACCAACAAGGTCTCCAAATGGACGAAAAAGTAGCATTTAGCTACTGACTCCAGAAAACGTATATAACAGTACCCCTTCACGGTTTTGCTCGTATCTCGGGCTATACATATGGGATTCTCGAAATTCCAAAGCCTAGAGTTAGATAATCACTTGGGCTATCATTTCGAGTAAAAATCCGGGCAAAATTCACACTTTTCATCCTCTGTAAAACTCAGATTCCCAAACAGAAACTTTAATGCCCTTAATCCCACTTCTAATGTTTGTTTAAGCTTCTAAATCATACCAATTCACAACTAAACTTCAAATTAGCTAACATTCATCATATTTCCAGAAATGAACATTCAAAACTTACTCAAATAACATCATAAATCTCACATGCAACCATGGATTAAATCATGCTACTTGAAACAATGCTTGTACTAGCACTCCTTCCCCAAATTCTCACCAATTCATATCATTTAAGCACAAAATCACATAATTAACATAACCAATACTTACAATCAGTCCCAAAATTCAATATTCCTTCAACAAACTCACATGCACAAAGATAGAATCATCATCCACCATAAATCTATCAAGAACTCTTCAAGAACACCCAAAATTTATATGCATTCAACCCAAAACTTAAACCCTAATTAACCTAACTTAACCACAACATAAATTCATGCTTAAGAACATAAAAGAGATGAAGAACAACAAGAATTACACAAATTAGAAGTGAAAATCAGATTTGAAACATAAAGAGTTAGGGTTTTGAATATATACCACTTGAGAGAGAAATTGGAGAAGGAAACAAGAGAGGAGGGAAGGAGGGTGGCTCGGCCACCTGGAAAACGCCCGGACAGGGCTGCCTGGGCTGGGCAGAGGAGAAAGGGGGAGGAGGGTTGAGGTGAGATGAATTTCTGATTTGTAAATAAAATGAAATAGAAGGCCTTATTACTCCCTCCTTGTATATATAAATACACTCCCTTAATTAAATTAAAACACTACTTAAACCATTCTTCTAATTAGTAATTAGGCTAACAAAGGTGTCATTAAAATTAGTTAGATAAGGTAATTGGTAATAAACTAGATAAAATTAATCAACATAAAACTTGATAAAATAGTTTAGCATAAATTAAATAAAATTACTTGGGAACAAATTGGGTAAAATTAACTAATACTAAACCACATAAAATAAATTGGTAGGACATATTAATAAAATGAATTGAGCAATAAAATGTACTTAGGAAGGTTGGGTAATATAAATCGTAAAAGAAACGGAAATTAAAATTAATATAACCTTCTTCGGTTACAAGCGTAAAATTGAGAACGATAAAATAAATTATAAAACTTATCGTAAAAGTATTCATAAACTCGTAATAATAACTTTAAATTCGAGATAACATAAAATCAACCCGTTTAACTATCGCCTTGCTCGAGACCTGTCGCGCATAAAAATAAATAATAATAATAACAGTAATAACCATATTAACGTAAAAGAAAGAAAAATTTGAACAGCGTAATTTCGTTAATCACTGGGATTAAGGCATTAATTAATACGGGTTTAGGGCGGGTCGTTACATTGGCCTACTAGTTAAGATTATTTATGGCTAATTTTTTGCTTTTAAAAAAAATCGCCAGTGGATTGTTAAGCTTAGAAATGACCGTACTATTGCCTAATCTTTGTTCCCAACAACTCAAATCCCAACATTTTTGTCGGGATTTCTTTTGGTTAATCAACGAAAATTCATCAAATTATTGCCTTTCAAGACTCCCTTTTCTTAAACTTTTAAAGTGGATGGAGATTCCCATGTCAAAAATTCCCACTATAACACTATTCCTATGTAACCCTTTTGTTTTCATGAAATATTCTTACGTAACTCCCCACCTTCACAGCGATTGAAACAAACTTCCCATCTACGCATAATGTTTATTTTAATTTTAATTTGTTTACAGTAGATTTTGGATTTAAAGCTAAAGGCAGAAAAATTAGAAATGAAGAATCGCACTTTCTTTATAAGTTGAACATGCTGGGTAACACATCAGAAAATACATATGGTTGCTCAAAATATAATATCATTTTTCTCAAAACACACTAACAATAATATCAAAATACAATGTATTTGTAACTAAATCACACAAACCAAACATACAAAAATGGACTATTTTATTACCAAAACATGCATTTCTTCTATATATATAAAGAGGCTTATTGTATGGGGAGGACCAAAAAATGTTTGAGAGTCAAATTTACATTTTTGCCCTCAAAATATAAAGATGCTTATTGTGGGGGAGGACCAAATATGTTTGTAAGTGGGTTAAATACATATTTGGTTTATATTTAGATAAGGTAAATACGGGTCCTACATATTTCGGGTTCGTGTAAATATGAGTTAGGTGTATTTCGGGTTCAAATAAATATGAGTTTACGTGTATTTTGGATTCGGGTCAATACGGGTCATGTGTATTTCGGAATCGGGTCAATACGGGTTGAATATTATTTGACAATAGAAAACGTTAAAAGTCTTAACATATGACAATTTTTAAAGCGTCATAATTTTTATGAGTATATGCAAACTAGGTGTCGTTCTTTTATGCGGTAAGTATGCGGTGCGGTTATTTACGATCACGGTGGGTATGGTGAGTTGTGGTGGATTATGCTAAGTTGTAGTTGAAATAATAAAATGGGTGTTGAAAGATTTTATAATTATTTGAAAATTTTTGATATTTATTAAAAAGGTAAATGGAAAGGTGTGGTGGATAATGTTGGATTGTGATGAGTTGCGGTGTAATGCACCGCATTGCATCTGCAAAAAGAACATGGCCTAAATTAATGCGCATTATATTTGAAAAATGAACATAGTATCACATATAAAATTATAAATACTTGTTGTTATTTGTAATTTTTCACACTTATTGAAATCCAAGGTAAATTAAAATATGATTAATAAAATATATTTTATGTGCATTATTAAACCAAATATATATAATAAAATTATAACTTTTAACTCCTACAGTAAATAAGGTGTCTAGCATCAAATAAAACTTTATGTCCAAACCAATCAATTCGGGAAGTGAGTTAAATACGTATCGGTTGTAGATCTAGATAAGGTAAATACGGACCCGGTATATTTCGGGTTCCGGTAAATACGAATTAGGTTTATTTCGGGTTCAAGTAAATATGGGTTAAGTGTATTCCGGTTTCAAGTCAATACGGGTCAGGTATATTTTCGGTTCAAATTAATGCGGGCTGGATATAATTTGACAATAGAAAATGCTAAGAGACTTAACATATGACCATTTTTAAATCATTATAATTTTTATGAGTATATAAACTAAATTAATGTACATTGTTTTTTTAAAAATGAATGTAGCATTACATATAAAATTATAAATACTTATATCATTGTTTCTAACATTTTATACTTATTAGAATCTAAGGTCAACTAAAATGTGTTTAATATAATATATTTTATGTGCATTAGTACACTAAATATATATAAAAAAATTGTAATATATTTGGCGAGTGGGAAATGTGGAATAGAGTGGGTATATTAGATAGTAATTGAGAAACTAAGTCACATAAGTTACATCATTTAAGTATATGAATTTTAAAATATATTATTTATCATTTTTATTAAGGTATTGTGAGTAAGGTAAATCATATTAGTGATATTATTTATTAAATATATGAGTTTTTAAATAGATATCATGCAAAATAAATAAAAAAGAATTAATAATGTGAAAAAAGGTGGAATAATGTAACTAAGAATGTAATAAATAAAATAAATTTATCACACATTAAAAAAAACTAGGATCCTAACCCCGTCCGTAGGACGGGCCACAAATCTAGTTTTTCATAAAAGACTCTAACAACAATATCGAAACCACATTGTGTTTATAACAAAAACACACTAATTAGACATTCTAAAACACACTCCATATAAAAATTGCTTGTGAAATAACCCTAGAGGGGGTGAATAGGATTTTATAAATATTCTGCAACTTAATCAATACAAAAGGGGTTAATAACACTTTTATAAACTAGATAATACTTCTTTATTGATGAAAATAAAGTGGTAGTAAGGAGGAGGTTACACTCGGCACTATTGAGGATGTTGAGGTCCTCAATAGAGCTTACAAAGGCAAAAGACTTCAAAGAGACTTCTGCAGCTGAGGTCTCACAGAAGAGACGATTATAGAGAAGAGAGATTCACCTAAAGTGAGAATCCTATCTCATTTCAGAAAAACAGCCTTAGAGGCCCTCGCCAGAATTCACTCACTGGCTACAACCTCACCACTTTTCCCAGTGGCTACAACTCAGAATATTTTCACACAAATATTCCCACAACTCATAATTTTCTAACCAAAATTCCTACAACGATTTTCTTGCTTGGAAATCAATGCTTCTCTTGGAAGAGGTTGATAGTATTTATGCTTGAGAGCTTCAATCAGCAACGTCCACTTTTCTTTAGAGAAGATTATTTCCTTTCTTGAATCATTCTTCAATCTTCCACATAATTGGCAATTGCAACGATTTCTTTCACTTTCTTTTTAGTATCTGAAAAGAATATGAACTGTTATAATATCAACTCAGAAATGGAAGGGAAATAATAAGATTAGGATCTGGAAGATACTTCCCTGATTTAATTTTGACTGATCTTTCAAACAAAATCGTCAATACTAGAACTGGAGGTCCTCACTGCAGGATATGGTGAAGTCCTCAGAGAGTTGCTTAGATTCTTCAAACTCCTCAATTTGGCAATTATCTCATCCTCTTGGAATAGGATAAAATCAGTTAGATACTCAGAGATATATATGAATGAGGCGGATTCTTCAATCTCCTCAATTTGGCAATTATCTCATCCTCTTGTATTTGAATTCTACAATAGGATAAAATCAATTAGATACTCAAAGATATATATGAATATCAGGGAGATATGAAATATATATAATATGGAAACTTCCTTGATTTTATGTCTTCAAAAATTTGTCTTTCAATCAAAATGTCAGCGGCTACTGTGGAGGTCCTCAATGCAGTGGAGGTCCTTGGAATGAGTAGGGGTTCTTCAGCTTGTTTTGATCTCATCACTTTGCTATTCCAGGGGAGCTAATGTTTGCCAGATATATTTAATGAGCTATTTCTAAGATAACTTTCATTGCATGAACTTCAGTATGCACACAGGCATATACACACGCGCGTGCATATATTATACCAATATATGTATGTGTAGAGATACACACATATCCACATAGCATATATATATATATATATATATATATATATATATTGCAGAGTTATTAGTTTAATCGATTTGCCAATATATCAGAGTATATAATCAAAATATATAATAAAAGGAAATATCCCTATTCTGGATCTTGAGCGTGATTTTGGCTTTCATTCAAAACTTGGTATGTTTCATATAAGGTCCTTCATGGATGCGTAGGTGAAGGACCTTGACTCTGGTCCCAACACAAACAATCACCGCCGTTTATGAAATTTGAGAAAATTTATATTACTTATGAAAATAAATCAAATAATAGGAAAAATAAGTTTAATCTTACTGTCTTATATCAATGCTCTACCACTTCTACTCGCATAAGCCTTTTTACATATGTTTTTGTTTCGTATTATGGGTAGTTTCGGGGCAAGTTTCATACTTAGTGCATCCAACAAAAACATAAAAACTAAAATAAAATTGGTACTTATCACAAATTGGAACCTCATAGTCTTACTTAGAATTTCATGATTCATTTGTTTCATGGGGTCAAAAACCCTTTCAATAAGGGTTATTAACGCCTATGTAGGTCCTTATTGACTGTACCTGTGAGTCTGAAAGGGATATAGCCAAACTCTAATCATTAAATTATATATATTCTTATGATAGTATTTTTCATTATAATATATTTTTATTACAAAATTATAATATTATACTTTTATAATAGTATTTTTCATTATAGCTCTAATAATAATTTTTTCGTATAATAGAACATTGTAAATATTAAAAAAATTTAATGGTATAAAATTTTAAAATGTAACTATTGTATAGATTATGGTGCGAATTTATATGCAACAGAGTGAAACGTAGAGGACCCATTTTATAGAGATACTTTGTCCACTGAGTTGCCGACGTAAAACATAAAGGCTAGGAAACCCCAAGTCAAATGTTGTTGAAAACCCTGTTCCCGCTGTCATCACACTGTAATCAATTTTCAGGATGAATCAGATAAATTAATCAAGAATTAGATTAAGGAAATTCACTCTTTTTATTATCAATGCAATCTATGATGCCCTATTGTACGTTCAATATTTGTATGTGGTGGATATAATATATAGTATCAATAATAATAGTTTTAAAGTACAACCAGATTACTGTAGTCTAGCTGGGAATCATATATTATTACTCTCGGTTTCGCAATAATTTTTAACAAATAGAGAAGAGCATAGTACTAGTGCATCGAAGTGGTCTGCAATGCATGCATAACATAATCATTCTATAATTATGAATTACGTTGAATTGAGCTGTAATTAGTTAGCTTACTACTGTACTAGCTACTTAATTACTTTAGTTAAAGATTTGGGAGATGAATATTATCGTTGACCTCTTGATAATAATTCACAATTAAATAATTTCTAAACTAATTATTCGTGATTAAGAAAATGCTACATTAATCAAGGCACATACCCTAGTAGCTAGGGCATATGTACCTTTCTTCTTGGGATGCATGCACCCCATGCACTCTCGAACAGTATAACTATATATGCAATTGTAAACAGAGAGGCAATGTTTGCGTGTTCTTGTGATTTTGAGTTGTTATTTTTGATTTATTAAGTTGTAGTTGCATAACAACTAAGAGCGATAAATGTTTTTATATATCAAATTTATGTACAACTAAAAATTAGTAAGTGTTAATTAAAAAATCATCTGGATCTGATCAACGTATAATATTATTACTGCAGGCATGTGTACTTTTTATTGTGAAGGAAGTAAGGAACATAACTTATATAACTAAGAACAATATAAATTTAAAGATCTTCCACCGTTCGTTTAATATATATAACATCAGATTTTATTATTACATGGGTACTATTTTGGGGTGTGGTGGTAGAGACAACATCAATGTAATAATGAAAAAGAAAAAATAAATTTGAATAGATAAATAAAATAATAACATGTAGTATATCATTATGATTTTGAAATGAAAAATATAATGAAAATAAAAAGTTAACTACTAGAAAGAGAAATAATATGAAATGGAGCGAGTACTTAAGTACTAACTTAAGTAACTATGCCAACTAAAATTTTATAACTAAAAATTTTACAACTAATTACATTCAATTGCATTTAAATTAAGCCTTTCAATTGCATTAATTTGTACCTACATCTATTAAGCCTTTCTCCTTTCATTTCATATCAATCATTGTTTAATAAATATAAAATAATATCCAATATTTTTCTTTTTTTAAATTTTTTATAGTATATTTTATCAGAAGATTGTAACATTATATTTCTATAATAATATTTTTTGTTACAAATCTAAATATCACTTTCATATAATAGAACATTTTATATATTGAGAAATTAATAGTTAAATTTTTAAAATTTGATTGATATGTAAATTAAAGTGATAGTTAATATGAAACAGATAGAGTAAACAATATAAAGCTGAGAGTTTGCAAGGGTGGCAATAAAATCCAAACACGGGCAAACCTGATTAACCCGGCTCAAAAAAAAAAGGGGGTTTGGGTGATAAAATATTGAAAAAAAAAACATATATGGGTCGGGTGCCACTAAAACGGCCACGGGAACAGACTCTACGTACCCAACACAACCTGAGCTTCTAGGATCCCGATAAAATAACTCAAAGTTCCAATTATCGATACTTAAAGAAAAGTCATAATCTGAACGACGTACACTGCTCACTCCTAACAAAAAGTGTCTATGTAATATTGTGATTGCAAAAAGTACTTTCAAGATACTACATTGTCAAAGAAAAAACAACAATTATTTATACTAAAAAACAACAACACTTGATAAACTCCATTAATTATACATATAAATATAAACTAAATTTTATGATATAATCTCTAATTATAATCAAAGAAAGCCAATCACACCTACAAAATATGAATGTATGAGTTCATATTTTCAAAATGAATATGGATGTGGACTGCCCCATATTCAGATCCATTGCTATTCTAGGTAGCGCTGACAAAAGAGGTGAATTCGGGTTCGATCAACATCAAAATTCAGACGAAAACGTGAACCTCGCTTTTTTCAGCGTCAAACCGTTCGCATAATTCAGATAAATAAAATTCGAAATAAAATCGGTTGTTGATAGAAAAAGAAATATTTTATTTGAATATTTGATCAATATGAAAATCGAGTTCAAACAAAACAGGAATTTTTTCAGGGATAAATCCGGACATCCAGATCGGATCAAATTTTGAGAGCCCAAATCCTAAGCTCCTAGCTGAAAGAGAAACCACTCAAACCTGTAATGGGAGTGGGACACAAGTTGTTTCCAAAGGGCGCCGCTGTTTCCAAAATTCTGGTAACGACTATCTATCTATATTCTATTCTATATTTACATTAAAATACACTAAGATATCATTTATGCACGAGCGGCAGCAGCAACCGTACGATTGGACCATCAAATCTGCTTATCTGCCACGTGTATGGCCACGGTCACTTGGTACATGGCGACAATGTTATTGCTCCACTTCTCTTTATGTCAACTCATTAATTAGCCATATGTAATTATTATGTCATGATCACCTCTTAGATTAGCGATTTTAATTAATCACTAATATTAATTAATTATAGCAATTAAAGTACTACTAATTGAAATCCATATCTAAACACGAGGGCATATCATGGTTGCTAGTTGTTAGCTAGACTTAATATTGTAGGATTTGTAGCCTTTGTCTGTTGCTTCTTCCATGCATGCATTGCATGTGGCTTAATTATTCTTATTATGAAGAATGAAGATAATAATTCCTCTTATTATTTTAATTATTTATTTCATTTCATCTGTAGTGCTTTGAATATTTTGTTGATTTGTTCATACTTAATGATTTTGATTGGCTAATACATTGGATTTTCTGTGCTCACAATTGAGTCAATACTTATCAGTGAATCGGTGATTAGCATTTCAATTTACACCATTAGATTAATGCAAATATAATCCTCACAAATTAAGTCATGCTTATGTGAAAATATCACTTATTGATGTGCTTGTTAAGATTTGAAGGTGGTATTAGCAGCATAAGAAAATAATGAAAGGATTTACAACTGAAATAAAGATGACACAAGATTTTATGAAGAAAAACTTAAATCGGGAAAAAAAAATCACAAACGATGCACTATTAGAGAATTACAACTTTTGATTATCATAAATAACGATATCTCTACAATCTCTCTTGATCTCTCCAAAGTTAAACATGAGGACTCAACACTCATAGTTGATTCGTGCGCCTCACACAACTCCCTCAAAAACACAGAGATTATGGGTCAATATCTTATTTTATAGATGAATCTCATTCAATTGCATTCAATACAAATAAGCTTAACATCAGGTCCTATTTATAGTATAACGACTACAACAATCAGGTCAGGAAAAGCGCATCAAAGCGGTGAACCGCCTTAAACTTATTATTGCCACACCTAACATAGTCCATGTTTGCCTCGAAACGGCCAATGTCGATCTCACCAGGACCCATGTTAGGGTCCCACAGACAAAACTTCACTTCTGGTACCTACACGTGTTTTCATCCTTAACCAAATCAATTGAGCTACATACTTGACACGACATAAGACCCTGCTCGGCAAAGTTAATGTTTTAAATAGCAAATACCGGTTTGTGAAACAAATAGTGGTTTAGGCATCAAATAGCAATTTAAGTAGTGGATAGCGGATGATCATTCAAATGAGAATTGTGTTCGGTAAATTTAGCAATTGAGTTAGTAGATTAATTAATGTGAATTGAGATAAAAGGATTTGGATAATTTCCAAAGACATGATATTCAAAGTGTATTTTTGACCAAAATAGTATGAAACGCTACCCTAAACGCTAAAAATTGACTTTATTAACATGTCACAAAACTCTACTTGAAACGCTACACACTTCTCAAAACTCTAATTTACTGAACTCTAACATTTATGTAATTATACTTTTGACTTGGTCAAAACTCTAAATAATATCATAAACTCTACTGACAAACACAACCTAATTTACATCAAAAAAGAAAAAACAATATATCCAACCAAAAACCAAATCACAAAAGCTATTTCAAAGACTAGACAACAAACTTAAGAATCATTCATGAGCTGCATCACTTGATTATAAGGATTTTCTTTCGATAGGAAAATAGTAAGAAACTGAAGTGAAATGACTATCTGATTTTTTTTAGAAAAATAAAGCCCAATGCCCTAAATTGATTTGTTTTTAGGGAATTAAAGAAAAAGCCAATGGATACTAATATTACTAAAGCAGAAATATATATCTATATCTATGCATAATAAAAAGAGGCTTGTTTCTTCAACTGAACCAAAAATTATTTGCTTATGTATGCTTGCGTCATCTTGTTGTCCACTGCCCCATTTTTCTTTTTTTTTTTTACTTTTATCTTTGTATTTTTTGCCATTATTATTTTTGTTATTATATATTTTACTTTTATGTGTGTTTTAAGTGGCAAATAAGAATATAGTCCCTCCATCTGAAATTAATTGACAGCCTGACTAAATTTTGAGCGTTGATTATTCACAAATTATAATGAGTTACAATATAAAATTACCTTCATTATAATTTTTAGTAAATTATCTTTCTAATGACGGTATTGAAACTCATTGTCATCGTTAAGTAATTAGCCGTCAAAATTTTGTCAAGTGACAATTAATTTGAGACGGGGGGAGTAACTTTTGTATGATATTTTACTAATTGTCGTCGAATACGCGTTAAAGTTTATGCAATTAAACATATAAATTCAGGAGACGAGTTAAATAAGTGTCAGTTGTATATCTAAATGTGGTAAATATGAGTTAGGTATATTTTGGGTTCAAGTAATTTTGACATTAAGAATACGAATTATGTGTATTTCAGGTTTAGATAAATATGGGTAAGGTGTATTTCAGATTGTAAAACATTAATAAGGTGTGTTTCGGGTTCAAGTAAATATGAGTCAGGTGCATTCGTGTTCAGATAAATACGGGTCAAGTGTATTTTCAGTTTGAGTAAGAACATGAATTAGGTGTAGTTCGGATTCAGGTAATTATACGGATTAGTGTATTTCATGTTCGAGTAAATATGGATTGAATGTTATTTAACAATAGAAAAGGCTAAGAATCTTTAACATAGGATAATTTTCAAAGCATCATAATTTATATGAGTATAAAAAATAAATTATTGTGCATTATATTTGAAAATGGATATGATATTACATACAAGTTAATTATATAAAATTGTTGATGTTTGTAATTTTTGTACTAGCTTATTACACTTCACTGTAATGGTTTGGGTACCTGAATCATAAAATTGATTTTAATTGGGTTGGTACTTGAACTGGAAAAAAAATTCGGGTAATCAGTTCGAATACGGGTCGACCCCTAGCCAAAATCGGGTACCCAAATTACCCGAAATTAAAATAATAATAATAAGAGCAAAATTAGTGGCTTTAATTATAAAAGCGAATTACCCGAATTAGCCAATATTCAAATGTATTTAGCATAGTGTGATTATCTTTTTTTCAATAATAATAAAATTAGTCGCTATAATTATAAATTTACAAATTAAAATTAAAAAATAATAAAAGTGGAAACTCATAAAATTAAACTACTCGGGTCTTTTGGTTCGCTAGTATCCGATCCGAAACTTTCAGGTACCTTATTTTTCGAGCGAGGGTACGACTGACGTGAAGTTTCAGGTACCCGAAAAAATTATCCAATTAGTTCAGGTACCCGATCCGTGAACATCCCTGATAATAACAAGTAGCTTGCTTACCTACCTGCTTTGTAGCTTGTGTTCACACACAAATTTACTGTTTTACCCTTGGATATAATATAATAATAAACAGTAGTTTACCTTGTATCTTTATAACTAACATTCACACTTGAATTTACGGGTTGAATATACTCTGTCTATATTTGGTTAAGGCCAATACAGGTTATGTGGATTTCGGGTTTGGGCAATTTTTCCATTAAAAATACAAGTCGGTCATGTATAGATTCAGGTAAACGCTTATGAGTTTAATCATTTGAAAACTTGGACCCTGTTTTTTCAGAATATTGTAAGATAATTGAAAGGTGAAAAATGTGGGATAGAGTGGATGAATTAGATAATGATTGGGAATCAAAGTTACATCAACCAAATCATTTAATTATATGAATTTTTAAATAAATAGTTCATAATGTTTGCTAAGGTATTGTAAGTAAAACAAATCACATCAATCACATTATTTATTAAATATATTAATTTTTAAATATATATTATGTAAGATAGGTAATAAAGTATTAATAATGTAAAAAAAAGTTGGATAAACTAACTAAGAATAAGATAGGTGACATAAATTTTTCATACATCAAAAAAAAAAAAAAAACAGGGTCTTAACCCGTCTGTAGGATGGGCATCCAAACTAGTATATTATCAAAGCATTGTGGTGGACTAAAACTAGTCTTACACAACTCACAAGTGCTTGCTTGCCTACTCCACAAGTGCACAGTACGACAAAAGAATCTCATTTAAATCTAATTATTTCATTAGCTAAAGGCTAATCATTCTTAACTTGACACACAAAAAAACAGATTTTATAACTTGACTCGCTAATGCACGCTAGTTTACAAAAGAATATTCCTTTAATAATGAGTAAAAAGTTGATTGCCAGAATTAATAAAAATGATATTAAAGTTATAATACATTTTATAATAATCATCTTACCTATCAATCTCTTTGTAATTGACTGTATTTGATCCTTGGACTTAAAGTATATTTTGGGATACTCCCAACGGTACTTAGAGGTCTAAGTAACCCCGAACCTAGGACATGAATAAAAGAGGTGCATTATAACTTCAATATCAATTTTAACGTTAGTCTTGAAGTTTGACGCCAATTGGGAAAGAAATTCAAATATGGGAAGAAAAAGAAGAATGAAACACAAGTTTTTTTCAACCAACAAATTTTAAAATCCTTTTTTTATTCAGCTCATCAACTTTAAGATCCAAAAAATTAACATTACTCTAAAATAGAAGATCCAAAATTAATTATCCTAAAATAGAAGGTCCGAATCAATTACAAAGTCTATTATAGTGTCGATGTTGGTTGGTAAAGGTATAGAGATCAGAGATGTGGATGGCTGGCTTGACATTATGTTGATAATTCTTTTTTTCTTTTTTTTTTTGGAAATTCCACTTGGTAAATTTAACTTTTGCATATTCCAAGTTGTCAATCACTTTAGAAATTATTGCAAGGGATAGACTTATTTTGAAAATTATTTCATCTTATGAGCTCCTTCTTGTACCGTTGTTAAAATATTGCTCGTAAAACTTTCATCTTCTCTCAATTTCACTTAACTCCCCCTATCAATCTCATACTCGACTAACTTGAAATAATTTTTAAAGTGTTTGACAACTTAGAATTGTTTTTGAAGTGCTTACAACTTGAAATAATTTTTAAAATTTTCAAAATAAACATACCACTTGGAATAATTTTCATAATAAGCATACAATTTGGAATAATTTTTAAATTGATTGACAATTTGAAATAGACAAAAATTGAAGTCTACCAAATGAATTTTTTTGGTGCAGCTAATTAATACCCTTAGCATTTTAATTGCCTTCTACGATGAAGAATGGTATCTCTTCCTTTCTTTGTGATTTTTAAAGAAGTTGAAAAATTAAATGAAAAGTCTATCATAGTTGATTTTTTTTTCCAACAATTGTATTAATTTTTTGGAGGAAGGGGAGAAATCTATACAACATAAAACTTACTGTAAAAATGTATCGAAATGTCAAAATATTTTCTAATTATACTTAACTGATTGACTAGAAAACTACTATCTCCCTCCCAAAATATTTGTTCTTTTACCTAACTTCTTTGTCCCAAAATATTTGTCCCTTTCACATTCCAAACTGTCATCCTTTTTTTTTACCCGTAATTAATAAATTTATTTATCGCTTTTACAATTTCAATAACTATTATTTTCAATTAAAGTAGGTGGAGTTTGGGTAAATTACAAACTTTTTACCCCAATTTCTTATATGTGTTTACCTTTTCAAATTAGATAGTTGGACAAATATAATGGGACATACTTAATATTTATTAAAAGTAAAATTTGTAAATATATATTACTATCGGCAAATTAAATCACCAGAGATCAAAATAGTCAATTAAGTGTGCATTTAAAAAGAGATGGAAGGAGTATATTATTAAGATTATAAAGTGCTAGATAATACAAAATGAGAATAATTCATTAAAATCATATATAAAAAAGAATGGATGGAGTATAATTACGTTATCCTTTCTACTACATTCTTTTTTTTTTATGCGCTTTCTACTACATTCATCCCTTAATATTTGTTAAATTAACTTTATTTTGTCTCTTTAATAAAAATTTTTATATTTAAATAATTACTATACCAATTTTACATTAATAAATAAGTTATGTATATTTTAATTAAAAATTGTTCATTCAATTTTACAAGTTCCAATGTATTTAACTAGCCTATCACTGCGCATTTGCTTTATTTTTACTAAATATTTGTAGTATTTTAACTTATGATAAAACTTAACACATATGCAAGGACAAAAAATAGTATTATGTCAATAAAATGTTGAAAACTTTGGTTATTGAATTCTTAATGGATATAATTATCTATTGTATGAAATTATTATTAATAGATTTATAATAAAAAAAATATTATTATAGAAATATATTGTTGTAACTTTTAATTAAATATTATGTAAAAATAATATCTCACTGAAAGATATTATAGACTAGAAATAGAAAAGGAATATTTCTTTTGCCAAATCTAAAGTTAGTCATAATTTGGTGGCTAATTTGTCAATTGATTTTGCATCAATTTGGACGTAAAAAGGTCTGGTTCATGAAAGGATAGTTTTGTAATTCGAAATTAGGTCATTTATTTGTGTTTAACTACGACAAAAGCCCCTCTCTCTCTCTCTCTAACTTTGTAAGTGAGGAAAGGGCAAAAGTGTTGGATGTTGCCCCTCCAAAGGGAATAAAGATGGAGATATGTTCATATGATTGGAAACCACAACAGCCGGCATATCAAAATAATTCTTCGCATGCATCATAGTAATTTTTACTAGTAGGACTAAGATTGTAGAATATTGGACCACCACTCACATTATTGATCATCAAATCAAATTTTGCTGTGAAAACTAGTCAAGTACTCCAAGTCTCGAATATACTATATATTAATTTGAATTCACCAACTAACGGAGTATTAATTAATTAAATGTTATGTTAAACACAAATTACTAATTATAATAGTTGATATGGTGCCATAAAAAATAGTTGATACGGTAAATACTAACTTTTGTAGATAAATGTTACTCCATCCATCTCATTTTAATCGTCAATTTGGAAGAGTGGACAAAATTAAGATAATCAGCAAAGTTAAAGAAAAATAAATTATAAAATTACTTAAAGAGAGAGTCGTTAATATATCTTAACTTTAAATGCTAATTGTTGATACAAACTAACAACTCATACAAATCAACATTGAAAGTTGAATTCCATAAAAGGAAAATGTTTTTTCTTTAAGAAAATACAAAATAAAACATTAACGTAGAATGATTAACACTTTGAAAGAATTGTTTCGTGTTGTGAGGAAAATAGGAGAATTTAGAATAAGGGTTGAGTATCCCGGCCCCTTAGAGGAGAGCTCACGTAATTTCTGAAAATTACTTCAGAAGCTTGAGGTCTCGCCTTGCTCCTAAACCCTGAATTCTTGGGTTAATGGTCATGTAGTCAGTGATCGAGAAGTCTCATTCATGTAGTTGAGGTAATATGGTTATCCAAACAAACTCCTCAAAAGTGGTTGAGGGGTTCCTCTAACCAACCTGAATATCATGGCACGCTCGACAAATTTGTTGCCAAATGCTAGTATTTATTCTTGAACTTTAAGTCTGTTGAAATTATTAAAGTTTCTAGGATAGTTGTTTTGCCTGCCAATAACTTGACTATCTATTCCAAGGAAGCTGGGATTAGGATAGTTTTTTCATTCTTGTTGATTATCATATGTTATTGCAACAAAACAAAAAAAATCCCTATCCTTTATGAGTCAAGTTCATAATAAAAATTAGCTCACATTTTTTAGTCAACTCATTAGTGTAGGCTAAATTACATCATAACGTAATTGATCATAAAGATTAGAGGCAGAATTGTTAGCGTCAAAATCTAAAAAGTTCTATAGTGATAATGTTGAACCGAAACACGTCAGACACCCTAAAGAAATAGAGCCAAGGTGAGGTTGAGTCCCTATCCCCTACTCCCCAAGCTAGCAAGGTTTAATTAGTTTTATTATGTGTAAATTTTCCAAGAGCAAAAGTTCAAGAAAATTGATAAAAGACTATAACAAGAAATACCCTCTAAAATCATATTATTTGAAAGAACCCTAGAGGGGGGATGAATAGGGTTATGAAAATTTCTGCACAAATAATCACTAATAAAGGACGTTAGGATCTTAATCTGTTTAGATTAAGATTCAATATATGATAATACCAGAATCAACTTCAAGATAAAGGACAATAAGCATAAGCTGAATAACCTCCTTTATTTGCTGGAACAGAAAACAGATCAACCTAAGATGAACGGCCTTAGGTTTTACAGTAGTGCCAAGTGCCTTGCAGAGGACGCTTCAAAGTTTCTGGAAAAACACTCACTAAACACGATTTTGGTGAAAAATTCAAATCGATCCTAAGTCCTTCTAGGAGTAGATTACAAGAGCATATTACAAATCTAATTCCGTTAAGAATTTGAATACACTCAATCACACTTCACATTTAAACACTTTTCTCTCTACTCGAAGAAAGAAAACAATCAAAACAAAGAACACAATTTCTCTGTTTTGAACACCCGATTGCTTCCGTGGAATCGTTAATTTCTTCAGTCAATGGGTGGTCTTCTTATAGGTGTTTTCGCAATCACAGTCGAGAGTCGTTGGAGAAAGTTTGATTCTTTCCTTCTTTGCGTTTTGTTCTTCCTTCCATTTTTTGCTCCAATTTCTTTTCCTTTCTGAGAGTCTTCTGGAGATCACGATCGAATCTTCTTCCCAATTCTTTGATTGATTGCTTCCTGTAAAACAAGTAATTACAATCAATTAGTTTGGTTAGAAAAAGGATAGAAATCAGACTTATGAGTTCCAGAGAACTTCCCTGTTATTTGTCTTTCACGTCAAAACCCAGAACTTGCATGTTGTGTCCTTGAATGACCTTGCTCATTGTTGAGGCCAATGCCCTTCATCCTGCACTACGAAATGACTTTTGCACAGAGAGACCTTCTACAATATTAATGGTAAAAAAATGATAAATATATTTGCGTCTGACAACCTTAAAATTTGGATTATTTATTTCTATATTTCCAATATTATTCAACTTTAATTTGTAATATCCATTGAGTAACTAGCTAAAGTAATGTGGTATATGATTAGGATTGTCGTAATCAAATTCAAATTCCAAGAATAATTATCCAAACAGCAAACCATATCACATGCTAGCTATCTATAATTACCACAGGAGATACAATTATTGCAGATTCGCTCGCATGAATAACAAAACTTTATATGTAGAATTAGAGGAGGTGAAAAAAAAAAAGAATCTAGAATGTAACAAAACTTCATATGTAGATTTGGAGGAGGTGAAAGAAATAGAAACAAGAGGATGACAATCATGATAGCGATGACATGCCTAGCTCAGCGTGCACTATACTTTAGATGTGAGCCTAAGGCCTTGTTCTTTGCCATTGTACCATATCACACTTACTATAATTTACCACATTATCTGTAAAATACTGTATTTTATTATACCATACCACACTTTACTACAATAATCATAATTTTATATTTATTTACTTTTCTCTCTCATCACTTATCACACCAGTCATTCTAACCACAAATTTTACCATAACCTACCACACTGCACTGCAACATACCACACTTTCCACAATTTACCACACCATACAATTTACGCACTTTACTAACGCCAAAAAGAGCATGGCCTAAATGCTTAAACAAACAATTAAACCTACATCTAAGAATTTTATTGCCTTGTTTAGCACTTTCAAGCACAAAAAAAACAACTTTCCACTGATTCATAAATCAGTCAGTATTAATGTTATCCATATAAGCTAGATTTAGCTTACCTAAAATAATTTAATTTTGCAATATTTATTTGATTGCATCAAACCTTTCATTAAAATCCATCACGTACTTGCGAGTGCAAACATTAATTTAAAATAGTCAAAAAGATTAACAACTTGAATAGATTCAATGAAACTCAAACCTGTACCCTCACATTGGCGTGAAAGACAAATTATTAAAGACAATCCAAATCACTACGATAATAATTCACTTGTGCCACGAAATTGGCCATGAAAAGAAATTTTGATGGGTAAAATTAACACGAATATTTAGAACTCGTGCGTTCAAACGAAGTTTACGATGAAAAGTAAATTTTTAGTGGCTAATTAAGAAAATGACCTTGGGAAAAAAAACACTATTTGTGGTCAGTTTGACCATGATAAACACAATTTGTGACCAATTCTCTATAATTGTCACATAGAAATCACTTTAGTGGCCGAAAATTCTAATTCATCTCCTATAGAAAGAATATATGTATATAAGTCTTTACATTTTCCCTAAACCTATGGAATGGGGAGGGAAATTTTGCTTAGAAATTTAGGTTTGATCCTCAATATAAGCGTCTTTAACATATTTTTTTTTGAAGACAAACAGTAGAATTCATTCCATCAAATTGAGGATATCCTCAGTGATTACATCTGATAAAAAGGGAGGGGAAGATTCAAAATGAACTATGCTCGGCCCATTATACAAAGCCCAAGACACCAATCTATGAGCAACCTGGTTAGCAGTACGTCTAACCCACCTAATTTCAGAGATTTGGCTCGCCTCCCACTTACTTAGGGTTTCTTGAACCTCCAGTGCCATGCTTCTTCTGCCAGGGTTCTTTGAAGTCAGAATTTGTACAACCCCAAGGGCATCACTTTCAATCACTCCTTGAGACACCCCCTTCTCCACACTCATGCCCAAGGCCAGATCTATCGCTTTTAGCTCAGCAAACTCAGCCGACCATTTCACCTCCAACCTTCTCGCTGTTGCCCAAAGAAAAGCTCCATCCCCAATCCTTGTCACACATCCAACGGCAACTCTCCCTCCCTGACAATCAATAGCCGCATCACAGTTCAATAAAGTTGCTCGGTTATCTCCGCCCCTCCACTTCACTTGACAAGGTTGTCTTACATGTTGCTGTTACTCTTCCAGTTTCTGCACGAAGTCCCCATAAAACCTCCTAGCTCTGTCAGCTACAAAAGATGGATCAACTCGTCGAGTATTGGCTGTGTCCTCGTTCCGAGCCCACCAAATACTCCACAAGCCATAGCAACATAACTCAACCTTCGATTCCTTCAGATTTTGAAGCATGCTCCAAACCCACTCCTTACTACTAAGGCCTTGAATGTGTGTAACGCCCCAACCTTAATCACAAGATTAAGACTATACTTAGAAATCCCAAACCTGTGATTAGCGCAGCGGAACACCTTAGGTCGAGGCATTACCGCCGTCTCCCAAAAGAGACAAGGCAACAACCCAAAAGAACATCATTAAAACAAATAAACATTACATACTATACTTCCAAAACATAATTTCATACTTTAAACAACCATTAAAGAGAACAACTACAACACTTCTTCCATAGACATGGGTACTTCAGACATGCGACTCCCAAGTCGACCAGGATACCTCACCCACGACTACCTTGCTTGTAACACGTGATTACCCCTGCTTGCCTTTGCCTTTACCTTGGGTGCTCGGACCCCCTAAAACAAAACATTAAAACATTGCGAAAAGTGAGTGGGGAAACACTCAGTACGTAAACCTCCAACACGTCAAACCGTTCGAAAACGGTTTTAGTGCCGGCATTTAAATTCATTTTGAAAACGGGAAAGGGGATAAAAACACTAACTTGAAATGACATGAGCATAAACATATACATGAGTAAAATAACTTGAATTCATAAAGAAAGAACCTGTCACATGAACTTAAAAGTAAATACATAAACTTAAGAATTTTGGGTCCCCTTTAGATCGATGCAAAGCATCTCGCGCACGCCAAACCGACCGAGTTTGGATGGGTGATCGCTATGCAAATGACATCGCAGTCTAGGACACTGATCAGAGCATCTAAAACATAAAAGGCTAGCACTTCTCGTAACTAGCTAGAACATAGAACATAGAAACCATAAAATGGGACCGCTTAAAACCATGAATAACATAAAAGCATAGATTAGCATAAATCGTAATCATAAAGGAGCAATAATCATAAAAGCATAACTTAGCATAAACTGTAACCATTTAGCATAAACCATAAACATTTATCATAAACCGTAAACATTTAACAAAACCCGTAAACCTTTAACCTAAACCGTAAACTTTTAACATAAACCATAAACCTTTAGCATAAACCGTAAACATTTAACAAAACCCGTAAACCTTTAACCTAAACCGTAAACTTTTAACATAAACCATAAACCTTTAGCATAAACCGTAAACATTTAACATAAATCGTAAACATAAAGCATAAATCGTAAACATAAAGCATAAATCGTAAACATAAGGGAGCGAAGAGTTGGACAATTCGCGTACCTTGAACGTGTGGACTGCTCGGGGGTGATCTCGGCCGGGGAATGGCTCGGGTCGAGGCTGAACTTTGAGCTTAAAATGATAGAGTTCGGTATTAGAATAGAAGCTATGAAAAGGTGAGGGCATAGGGCCTCACAATAGAGTTTTGGAAATAAATTGTATAAAAATTTCAGGTTTTTATGACAATAGTATTTTGGTCGTAATTCGGGCTATAAAATTCGGATTTCGCTATGCGAGTACTTTTCGGAAAGGAAAAAATACACTCTACAAGTTTGTTGGCCGGCCAGAGGCTAAAAAGGATGAGAAGGGCTCGGAAAAAGCTCCGGACAGCAACAGTGAAATACGGAAATATACTCTTATGTGCGGTTTTGTCGTTTAGACCAAATCAATAGAACTTTGTAATTTCCTTTAAACTCAAAGGAGCTCTATGACTTAAAGAATACTTGTAAAATATAGACCTTAAATTTCTCAAAGAGACTTTAAAACTCTAAAGTAAAATGAACTCATTTCCTTAAATTTATGAGTTTTCGGTAAATTAAAACGGTAAACGTAGAATAGTTTAAAAGATCTCGGGGTTCCTTAAAACCTTTAAAACCGAGTTCCATGGTTCCTACTTATGGAATATATCATAAAGGTCATATGACTTAAGTTATACACCCATAAAACCAATTATAAGCTCAATATAATAACCTTTAACCCAATTAATGCATTTATCAATTACCCAGAAAATTCCAGTTTCGCAGCCCCGCTTCCGGGTGCTCCCGATATCGGTTTGACTCATACCATACATTTTTGGAAAGCTTGAAACGTCTCCTACAACTCTTATGTTGAACACTTTCTCAAACTCCAACTCCATATGGACGGAAAATGCCCAACAAAACACTGACTCCAAATTCGTATATAAAAACATACCTTTACGGTTTGGCTCTAACTTGAGCTATACAAATCGAAAACCCGAAATTCCAAAGCCCGGTGTTTACTAACATTCTTGGCTACATTTTTACACCATATTCTGGGCTCAAAACTAATTTTAACGTCTCCCATAAAAATCACATTTTGGGCAGAATGTTTAGGGTCAGATTTTGCCCTCATGCATAGTTTACTTGCATCCAACCTTTACACTAATGAAACACCTATTGCACTATACCCAATTCCTCATAAATTTCCAGAAGTTAAGCCTCTAACATTAGCATCCATACTTGTAAAATTCACATGCACAATATCAAACTACATGCACTTAAACTACACTACCATTAACATCCTTTTCATCACAATTTTCACGTAAACCATCCAAACAACTCAAGAATACTCACTAATCTTTATCAAAACAGAAAGTGTAACTCAAAAGTTCTTCCAATCCAACATGCATGACTATAGATCATCATCATCTTCAATAATTCACAAGAACCTCAACATCTTTCACACAAACTTGAACCAAAATACCTAGCTTTACTCACTAAAATCAACTACCACAATTTGTACTCTAAATTCATGAAAAGAGTAGTAATTTAATACAAAAACATCATGGTAAAACTATAATATCAAAACCTTCAAAATTCATAACAATGGAGAAAGAGAAAACTAGAGATATACCATTTGAAAAGATGAATAAAATGGACTAGGATGAAGAGGGAAGTGAGAGCTTCTTGTGGTGCCGGAAAAGTGACCGAATCTCGCCGGAAAAGGCCGGCGCGAAACAGTGGAGGGGGCTGGGGTTGCTGCTGCTCGGCGTGAAGAAGGAGAAAGGGGGCTGAGTTGTTGTGAAAGATTTGGACTAAAATGACTCCTAGGCTCCCCCTTACTAATATATAATACTCCCCCTTTAAACCAAAAATAAAAACACTACTAATCATTGCAATTATAACACTAATACTCTCATATTAACAATACTAATATTCTGGATAAAAAGAATAAAATTGGTAATACACTACCACTTTAGGTTGTAATAAATTTAATCGGGTTAAAAAGACGGTAAATCGGTAACCCGAAAATAAATTCGTTTCGTTGCGGAAAATTAATTTATAAATAAACCGACTTTAAAATAAAGTCATAGAACCTACAATAATTATATAATAAGGTCCAAAATATACTGTGACAAAATTTGATTAAGAATTTTGATCGGTAAAATTTGCCGCTTCGCCATTCCTCCGAGACCTGTCACCATTAGCTAACCACAAGGTACAAAGTATTTAATTAACAAATTATAACTAATTAAAATAGATTAACTACTGTAATACGTATGATTTAGGGCGGGGTATTACAATGTGTGTCACTTCTGTCATTTCCAGAAGTTCCCACACCCTATTTGTCCAACTACAATCAAAGAAAACATGTTTCTGGTCCTCCTCAGCAAGACCACAAATTGTGCATCTACTTTCCTTAACACTTCGCTTTTTGAGGAGATTCACCAAGGTCGGCAGAAAGTTTCTTGCAAAACGCCATAAAAAATTCTTTATTTTGGGATGCATCTGCAGACGCCATATCTGCTTCCATAGTAACTTCTCTTGGTTCTCCGATGAGGACTCTTCTGTTGTACTCATTGACAGATGATACCCACTTTTAACTGTATACTCTCCTTCTTTGGTGTACACCCATCTCACCTGATCTGCCACTTTGTTGGTAGGTATTGGGAGAGCTTTGATCGCTTGAACAACATCATCTGAAAAAGCATCCTTAAGTTTTCCTTCATCCCACTGGTTTGTTTCTTCATTTCTAAGGAGGTCTTTCACTCTCCACTCCTCTTGACCTTCTGCCGGAATTCTCATGAAAAAAACACCATCAACCTCCACCCACTTGTCCCTCCACACCTTGATGTCTTCGCCATTACCCACATTCCATCCTATTCCTTTCAGCAATAGATCCCTGTCCTCTAAAAGGCTTCTCCATACATAACTTGGGTTAAAACCACTCTTCGCCTCTAGCAAACTGTGCCTGGGATAATACCTAGCTTTCATTACCTTGCTAGCCAAAGACTCTTGATGAATTAAAAGTCTGTAAGCTTGCTTGGCTAATAGAGCTAAATTGAAATCTTTGAGACTTCTAAACCCCATTCCCCCATTTTCTTTACGAGTGCACATAGTAGTCCATTTCAACCAGTGAATTCCGCGTCGATCTGTTTCGCCGCTCCACCAGAAATTACTTATCATACTCTACATATCATCACAGAAAGTCTCAGGGAGCTTGAAAATGCTCATCGCATATGTTGGCACCGCTTGAATTACTGCTTTAATGAGGACTTCTCGCCCGGCTTGTGACAAGAACTTCTCCTTCCACCCATGAACTCTAGCCCAAACCTTCGTCTTTAACATATTTAATGGATGATAATGTGGTTAATATAAATTGACAGTCATTGAGTTGTTGGCTAGTTGTGAATTATACAATGGCTAGTAAAATATACTTATTAGCCATACAGGATTTTATGACGAATACAAAAAATGACCCAAGTTGAACATTAGTTAGTTTCTGAAGGTTTTGTGGCAAATGCTATGATAGGTGGTCATGCCAAGATTTGTTCTGCGGCCCCGTCATGTTAGACACGGGCTTATATGCATGCCACAATAGGCTACGAGAAAAATTTACATGACTAATTACATTGACCACAGTAAATTTATATATTAGCCACGATTAATTTCATGTCCCAAATGAGTCTTTCTTGTAGTGAATGAAACTAATTATCACCGAAACAAAAACTTCGAATGAGTATTCTAAGCTTTGATTTTGATAAGATACAGCCTTACTCGTATTTGAAGCATCGTTAGGGATCCCTGAAGGAAGCTTGATCAAGTATGGCTTCCTAACCAGGATGAGGGTGTACTAAGAGGACATATAATTACTCTAGGTTATTTGAATTTTGGACCCTGAAGTATAGGGGTATTTATTTTTTGAACCCTTGGTTTTCATTGTTTATTTTCGGGGCCTTAAAGTTTATGAGTTGAACAAAAAAAGACCTTAAAATTTGTAGGTTGAAAAAAAAGGTCCGTGTACTCTTTTTTTCCCCAATGTTTGAATTTATCTCCCGATTAGCGCCAAACTTCAGGATTAAGGTTAAAACTATTATCAAAGTTTTAATTGGTTTTGACATGAATATGAGAGGTGTATTATAGCTTAAATATAAGTTTTTACCTTACTCTTGAAGTTTGACGCTAATTGTTGATTGGAACTATATTTTGGAGCTATATTTTGGAAATTAATATTAAAAACAAAATAAATATAAGGAAAGATCTTTAGAATTTAGATAGGTAAAATATACCAAGTTTTTTTTAAAAGAAATTAGTTTTATGTTCTAACCATTATAAATAACATCTCCATAGAGATAGTACAATATATATAATCTTTAATTTGAAACCGAGTACAATAACATCTCCACAGAGATAGTACAATATATATGTATAGAAATTAGTTTTATGTTCTATAAAATTAGACATTCTGTATACATTTAATTTGAGTGTTGTTATATTTTGAACCTCGGAAGATAAAGGTATTATTTCTTAAACTCTTGGTTTTCAATGTCTATTTTTTGGATTTGAAGTTTTGGGATCGATGTCTATTTTTTGGATTTGAAGTTTTTTGATCGAATAAAAAATGTCCAAACTCTCTTAATTCTTGTGCAACTTGGGTTGCCTTTGTCTATTATCATACATACATACATACATACATACATACATACATACATACATACATGATACATACATACATACATACATACATACATACATACATACATACATATGTGTGTGTGTGTATATATATATAGGGGTTGATCGGTTTTTTCCATTAGTGAATAAAATTTGGTCGTCTAGCGACCTTTAATTATCAATATATATATATATATATCTATATATATATATATATATATATATATATATATATATATATAGGCAAAGATAGAAATATATGTACTTTAATAGAGGCAATTTAAGAAAGTTAAAGTTGATCAATTTTACTCTTTCTTAAAGTAATGTATCACTCCCTCTGTTTTTTTTTTTTTATTTGTCTTTCATGCTTTTTAAGGTCCGTCTCTCATCAACATTTTCACACATAATACTTTTATAAAGATCTACGATATTATACTTTTCTGATTGTATTTTTTATAACGAATCTAACTACATTAATTTTTTATGATGAATCATTGTACAAATTAAGATATTAGCGGTCAAAATTTTTATCATAATTACCAAGGTGACAATACATTTATTAACTACTCATTAGACCTTTAGTGTTCATACAAATTTAATATATCTACCTAAAAAAAAATTAATGTATTTGCAACATGCTTATATATCTTTCTCAGTTAATATCAAGAAAAGATCATTTATTTTTTTGTATTGTTTCCCAATTCTTAATTTAAAATTTGTATGCTTTTAGTTTTTTTGTTTTGAAGAGAAAAAAAATCTATATGCATTTAATTTTTTGCTTTGAAGAGAAAAAATCGGTGTGATTTTATATAAGTTCATGCTTGACACTTTTTTTTTGCCACAATTAGGTATTAAGGATATAAGATTTAGATCAAAATTAATTTCTTAAATTATTTTATGATCAATATTTTCGGGCTATTCAAAGTTGTGTTATAGTTACTAGTTAAAGTTGGAATTCATTAAAAATAAAATTGTAGTTGAAAAACGTATAACTTGGATAACTTTATCCTTTAATCTATTGAAGATACCAGTACTACACAACCTCAACCTAAGGCTAATTGGGTAAATAATTAATTAGGCAAATTAAATAATTAAATAATGTTTGTGTCCATTTGTAATTAATTCATCATATGTAGTCTTTTACCTGTGTAACCGAAGATTCATCTATATTATTTAACATTTGTAGCATTTTGCCTAATTAATTTAGATGAATTATAAATCCCATTACACTAACTATTTGCAAACAAAAATATTGAGAAGAAACCATAATAATTGATAGTTTATTAGTTGAAAATACATACAAAACTTCTTCTATCGAAAACAATTACATTAACTTGATTTTAAGCAACCAAATATTAACTTATAATTACATTCAAACATTTTACTCAACTCTATCTATACATTACAATGATATCTATCTTTTCCATATGAAAACAAAATATTCAACAATAGAAATATTTCTAAATAACAAATAGATAACCCCCCCCCCCCAAAATAAAAGGTTAATAAATCAAATAATTTTTTTCATAAAATATGTAATTTAGTTACAACCGCACGGGTCTAAAGAGACTAGTTCAATTCGTATTTACCAGTCATCTTATGCAATGGTTATGGTTACGTGGTTACAACATACACTTTGTAATGGCCATTGTAATGACTTACCTATGATTTCCTTTGTAATTGATCCGTACACTTGGATGTAAAGTTTTGGGATACTCCCAAGGAATCATAGGAGGATTAGTAGGATACTTAGAGGTCGAAGTAGCTCCGGCATGAATAGAGAGTGAATTATAGTTTCAATATCATTTTAAAGCGTAGTCGATCTTGAAGTTCGGCGCCAATTGGGAGAGAAATTCAAATAGAAAAAGAACATGACAAGGGTCTTTTTATTCAGCCCACAAACCTTCAGGTCCAAAAAATAAACATTAAAACCAAGAGTCTAGAAATTAAATACCCTATCTTCCAAGATCCAAAATGCAAAAACCTCATTTGAATTTAATTTGAAACCTTAATTAATTTAAATTTAAAATTAAAATGAGTCATGAGAAATCTAGAAAGTCATAACAGTACCTATCGTGTTGGTGTATTCTAAACTCTTCTTATTATCCTTAATCATGGATAATTCATAGTATTTGTCTATTTGACAACAACTACATAAAAGGGCGGTGGAAAGCAAACAAAAAAAGGCCCCTACTTAATTACGACATAATCTAAATTAGTACGTAAAAACATCATGTCAAGTAACCATAAACCATGAGGTCCATGCATGATTAATTAATTAAGCACATACTGATACTATAATTGGGTTAAAACCCTATAATTATTTCACTAAACCTTAATTAGAGGCCCCCAGTGGTGGTTGTGTTACTGCCTCCTTGGGGCACCTAAGTGTGGAAAAAAGAGGCTTAAAAATAATCCCAAATTTAATCCCTCAGAAATTGACAAAATTAATCGTTATGTATGTAGAAGAAATTGTCAAGATAATGGGGTTTGTTCATCGAAAGCTATTTACAAATTGATATTTTCGTATCAATTGTGGGGGCCGTTGGATTACCATCTCAACCACCTTTACCTATTCTCAAAAACCCTAGCTAGGGTTTGATGACTTGCTAGGGTAAATTATGGAGGATATTTTTCTATATTCTGATTTTATATGTGCATGTAATTGGGTACGTTATGTTGCTTAATTAGAATTGGTCAAACAAATTGATATCAGCTACATTTATAGGTATTTTATTTATTAGTATATTGGAATACTAAATCGTTGTATCGCACTGGCGAATCCGGGGCATGATTAAGGGTGGCCACGGTTATTGGTAACACAAAAGAAACTATTAATTTAGTATAATTTGTGATGAAAATTATGAATTTTATGTGTATGGGATGAATATAATAGTGTATTGGTCACCCTTAATCAAAAGAGCTAAATCCGTCATTGTACCGTATATAGTATGTACATCTTCTGCTCGCGAATGATGGCTAACTAGCTCATAGTAACTACTATATGTAAGGAAAATTTTCTCCTCCAAAGTCTTTATTTATCATGACAGATATATACTATGTATCACCAGCTGATTCTAAATGGAATATCGTATTAAAAATTGATAAAGTTTGAGTGAAGCTTAATTTACAAATTAAAAGAGGGAAAAGGTATAAACAATTCAAGATCATTCCTACGTACATTTGTCAAATAGCAGTAATTAAGACATACCATGCATAGACAATAGTCTATCTATTCCAACTTATTGTTACTTTAAATTTTTTCACGGTTTTCTAATGTTATATGTTAGCTATTATTTTCTATCAACATATTTTGAAAAATTTTAACTTATTATTATACTTTTATGAAAGTATATTTTGGTAGAAATCTTATGGTGATAACTTCATAGCTATTAAGTTGATAAGTCCGATCAATTTTGTAATTAGGGGTAGAAAAGGAATTACCATTGTTAGAATTGAAGGTAGGCCAAATATTTTGGGACAAAAAGATTAGGTAAAAGGACAAATAATTTGGGATGGAGGTAGTATATATTAAAATTAACTGCACGTTGTTATAGCGAAAATAACAAGAGAATTGAAGGAATAATAAATATGGTACACATGTTTCTCGAAGGTAGAGTTTGTTAAGCCTATGTGCTAGGGCTTGGCATCAATAATACTCATACATCAACTTGTCTCAAAAAAATACTTATAGATAAACTAAAAGATATTTCTTCCCTCTCAATTTATTTGAGACTTTTATACTTTTAGTAATTATTATACCAGTCTTACTTAATTCTTATGTTTTGAATAAATGGACTTGATTCACTTTTCCACCAAAAAATACTAATCTTACCCCTATTAAATAGATATATTTTAAGATTATTTGATTTTTCATTATTTTCTACATAAAGATTATCCAAGCATATTTTAAATAAATTGCAGTTTTATCACCCATTGCCAATGCTCCTTAATATTAAGAAAATAGTTAGAGTGACAACTAACTGAGACTGAGGGATCATAAAATGTATACCCTCTTATGTTTTCTAATTGTCAAGCTAACTAATTTTGAAAAATTAAAGGGTATGGTAACATAGTAAAAAGTTAATAAATTGTTAAAAAATCCCTATAGAAATTTAGGAAAATTATATATATATATATAGGATAATTGGATTCTAATAATCCCTACTTTCACCAATTGGATAATGGTGGATCGTACTTTCACTTTGTATTCTGGTGGTCCAAAGAAAAATAAAATTGGATTGTAGTAGGATATTTTCGAGAGAATCATAGATTTTGTGTTGCATTTGATTCAAAACTTAGTATAATACTTTATAATGATTTTTAATGAATTTACAGCGTTTCTCCCGATTTTTTTTTCATTTTTTTTACTATTTTTTACGATTTTTTCACTTTTATTATTTTTAAAAAATCATAATAATTATTCGGAGTCTCAAAAAAATAATTTAAAAAATGTTTTAAAAACTACAATTCATTAACTTTCTAGGGGCAGGAACGAAAAAAGCAAAAACAATATAGTGTAGGAATGAAAAAAAATAAGAAGAATGTGAAGGTGGATTTGGTACCACTACAATCCAATTTTATTTTTTTTTGGACCACCAGAATACAAAGTGAAAGTACGGTCCACCATTGTCCAATTGGTGAAAGTAGGGATTATTAGAATCCAGTTATCCTATATATATATATATATATATATATATATATATATATGTTTATTTTATTTTATTTTTCAAGGATAAAATATGCATAAAAATTTTTAAAATTGTAAATTTGACAAATTAAAACTACGAAGAAATTAAATAATTTAGCAATTAAAAAAAGGACAGATCTGAATGAACACTAATGTGTATTGATAGAACTTACATATACTCCCTCCGTTCCATATTAATTGTTATAATTTTGACTCTCACGGTCTCCAATGTCACTCTGTGATTGATAATTTCTTACATAATATGTTATTAACAATCACAATGTTATACTTTTATGATAGTATTTTTCGATACGAATCTAATGATGGTAATTTTATATAACAACTCATTATGTACATTGAGAAATTGATGGTCAAAATTTTTGAAATTTGACTGCATAATTTTCAAAAATAACAATTAATATGGAACGGATGGAATACTAAGTAATATTCTACGCAAGATTCCCAATGTACTCCTCGGACTAAATTAGACACTTATGTAATTAATTAATCCGTGGAGGTTTGTACACTTGTAATCTTGTTCACCACTTGATTCTCACTTAAACTAAGAATTTGCTCAATTCATATATTCAAACTTCAAGCTAGTGCCAGTTGGGTCTACTCTTAATAAATCTTCCGCTATTAATTTGCTAATGACACTAATTAGTAGGGAGATGAGCATCAAATCCTTCTAAATTATTAGAACGTATGTACGAATTTAGCTTAAATTATACTCTTTTTGAAGATGGATGTGTCCAGCTAGTTTGAGTTTATAGTCCTGTGCTAATTAATTAGTTTTAGACTTAATTGATAGCTTAAGATAGTTGTCATTTTTTCCCCCTATTAAGATAGTTGTCATTCATGCGCTGCATAATCACAAATTGTAATGAGGTTAATCTTGGACGCGGTATAGTTTATAAATCATAAAGATTAACTCTCAATCCTCAAGATATTAGTCATCACTTTGATTCATATATCTCACTCAGGTTTTCAAAACTTTGACTATAAAATTTTCAACATATATAATAAAATAATTTATTATATGAAAGTATTAATACTATATCAATAATGATTAATGAAAAGTATACCTGAAGAGGATAATTTTTTAATTTTTTGATAAATATTATATAAAAAAGTTTCAGTCGAAAATGATATTAAAGATCATGAAACAGTTTATAGGCAACTAATGAAATATGAAAGATGAAGTGTTTTGTAACATTAGACATACCTGTAGGCCTACCGTGAAAGATTTGGTGTGTAATTCACTAATCCATACTCGTAGTTTATCGATCATAGATAAAACCTCTACGTTTCCTTTTTTGTGTAATTTCAACAATTGTTATATTCTAATTTTAACCTGTAATAAAATATGAGGGGAAATTTTAAAGGAGAAAATAAATGAACAACAATATTTTAATAAGTGTAGAATTTTCTATGGGCATTTTTTATCATTTACCAAATTTTTACTCTATTTCCTATCATATACAACTAATGTTCATTGTTGATGGTTAAAATTGGTGAATTAAGTGTAAAGTTTTGCATATAAGTACTAGTACTCCTCCGTCTCATATTTAAAACCTATTGTTAGAGTAAAAATCATGTTTTTGTGAGATATAAACATGACTATGCAATTAAAGATTAGCTATAGATATCAGACAAAGGGAATATTTTTATATCAATTATTGTAACTAACATTCTCTAATAATATAATCTACTTAATTTTCATATTGGATAATTAATTACTTTAGATAATCTATAATTAATTTTATTTTGAATGTATGCTCAAAAAAAAATTATTTTGAATGTCTTCCTTTTTTATGTCTTTCATTATCCTTTTTCTTAGGGTATTTTTTATTGTTAAAACATTGTCCCATAATCTAATATTATTAAATCACCTTTTAGTTAACAACCCCCGCCCCCCAAAAAATTGG
This sequence comes from Portulaca oleracea, assembly GCA_029582165.1. Taxonomy (NCBI): domain Eukaryota; kingdom Viridiplantae; phylum Streptophyta; class Magnoliopsida; order Caryophyllales; family Portulacaceae; genus Portulaca; species Portulaca oleracea. The sequence goes on from CM055887.1 coordinate 7,324,608, forward strand.
TGTAGTTCTTGGTCGTCTATCTTTGATTCAGTAAGGTTTTCACAATTTTTTTGTTAAATTTTGTGATTTTTTATAGTTTTCTACGTCAAGTTGTTCTATTTCTTTTGGATTAGTTTTAAGTTTTCACCAATTTTTTTGGAGTCGACATGCAATTATAATTTTATAATGGCACTATAACAGTTTGGTTTTAGGTGAAAAGTGTTGAGTTGTCCCACATCGGCCTTTGACACTCATATTGTGGTGTTTATAATGGCTTGGGTGCCTCAACCTCCTAAACTAGCTTTTGGGGTTGAATTGGGCTCAAGTCCATTATTTCATAAAAAGTGTGTTCAAGTAAATGATTTATAATATTGATTCTGTAAATGTAGCCGAATATGTATTTTTTTTCTTTCAAGGAACCAACCAAAAATTAGGGTTTTGTGATAATTTTATAATGACAATATAGTATAATTTTGTGATAGTATAGTACTTCTACATAGATGTACACACACAACATTACATCGTTCTTTTTTCAACATTTTTTTCAATTGTTTAAGGCTCAAACACTCAAATAGCGGGTGATATTTGGAAAACGTGATATCGCGCGAAAATAATTATTTTCCTGTGGATACTTTATTAATACTCAAAAAAATAAAAATAAAAATTTGAGTGTTGTATCTTGCACCTGGAAAATTTTTCAGAGTGCGGAGTACACAAGTTGAAAACTTTTCTTTTAGCAAAAAAATTATTTGTTTTCATAATAAGCGTAAATTGTGTTCATTAGGTTAAGTATTATGAAAAATACATTTATTAATTAAAACTTATTTAGAATAGTTATCAAAATTAGTTTTTATTAACCCATAAAATACATATACGGCAAACCAAAACCTCAATCAATACTTTGAAATCCCACAACATGAGATATGAAAGAGTTGGATGTAACATGCTTACTCCTAAATTTTGCAATTTAGAAAACTTGTTTCCGATTGACCTAGGATTTATAAATAGTTTGATACTTACTACTTCATAAAGATGAACTAAAGAAGGTTTCATGAGACATTTTATTTTAGTTCATTAAAATCTTAGTTGAAAAGAATAATCTTTTTCAACTATCTAAATTATGGATATACAGGAAATACATATGCCACAAATTTATGAAACTTAATTGACATCACTTATATCAACAAGTTGAATCCCCAAATTAAATAATAAAATTAATTTTTCATTATCATCAACATTCACTAATAAACACTACTGAAAAGTGATAAAAATTGATCATATTATTTGAGAAATTCATCAATTAGTTTACATTGTAAAATAAATAACCAATTAACTGAAACAAAAGAAATAAATAAAAAGTTACAATGATTTAAATTACGATATATATCAAACCCAAACTTACAATAAAAATATTCAGCGACTACATTAACTAATATAAAAATCAAATAATGAATAATATAATTATCACTAGTTTGAGAAAATTTTCATCATCTTCAACATTAATATCTTCTTTTCAACATTGCGAGGACTACCTTTTTCAAGTTTCAACTTTGGGCTGGATCACACCTGTAGCACTTTGATAAATATGATGAAAAAGAGCTTGATGTACAGGGCAGTTTATTCAGAAAAATTTGGATACAACCCCTTCATATTTATGATACTTATAAATTCAATTCTGATATTTTTGAATTAATATTTATCCATCTTAAAACTTTTGAATTAATTTTATTTAACTACTTTTCCGGGAAATTTAGCAATTTCGTCGGTGAATGCATGATATGTGACGGAATTTGTTTGTCAAAGTTATTGTCATTTCAGCAAACAAATTTCATCACAAATCACACATCCAATGCAGAAATTGTTAAATTCATCAGAAAAATAGCTAAATGAAATTAGTTCAAAAGCTTAAGATAAGTAAATATTAACTTTAGAATATCAGAGTTAAATTTAGTATGATAAACCTGAAGGGGATAGATCTCAAAAAAATTTTAGATTTATTTCAGATTGTACTATTCGGGCAACCTTAAATTTAGGTTGAATAAAGAAAATAAAAAAATTATTGCATACATAAAAAAAATGAATCAATGTGAAAATGAGATAAAAGAATCTATAATCCCATCTAAATTAATTTTTTTGGATGGGACATTATTGACACGTATGATGGAGCAGGGTCCCTACTCCCTACTCACTACTTGCAAGTTAGGGTTCTCACAAACCACCAATCCAAAACCTCAAATCTGTGGGCGCTTCAATTCACGGCGCTATTCATAATCATATTCATGCACTTTCATGAATGCCCCAATTTCCTTACGTACGTACACCTATTTACCAACCCCATAACAACAACCACCCTGCTACTACAACAACAAAATAACTACAACATTAATAATTTGAACAAAATCACAACAATGGCAAACAGAATATTTCTCTTCAAATTCCCAAATTATATTGCCCTTCCATTAATTATTAGCACCTTGCATATATATATATATATATATATATATATATATATATATATATATATATATATATATATATACAAATGCATTTCTGTATCTTATGGAATTCCCCAGTTTTGTACATTTTCAAGTTGCATTTCTCCACCTCTACCCAAAAAGGTGCATCACGTTGAACAACAGTAGGAGCAAAACTTTTACGATACATATATAAGGACATAATCCACCACATAATACTACATACAATATGCCAAGGTATTGGCATATCACATGTATAATTAGCAACAGTATTATATATATAATTTATAGATATATCTTACTCTCTCAGTCATATCATACATGTTAATTTTGACTTTTCATTATCTTTAGTGCATCACTTTAATTTTTAATTTTTAACGTAATATGTTTGTGAAAATTATATAATTATATTTATATAAATAATTTTTCAAAAGATTGAAATTAATTTCATCTAGGACATATATCAAATTTTTTATTTTTTATTTTGATATAATATTTAACATATTTTTGAAAAAAAACTAATTATCCAAATATTTTTTTCCTTGAAATAGGGCCAAACAATTTTATTTTAGTTTCATGTTAGTAACAATAATTAGGCCCTGTTTTTTTTTTTTTTTTTTGTGCCATGTGGTGCTACAACTCACTATATATACTACTCAATATTTTTCTACACTTTGCCACAATCATTAACATTATATCTCCACATTTTTTAATCTCCTTTTCACTTTCTCTCTCATCACCTATCATATCAGTCACACTTTTCACAAATTTTATCATATTATTCCACACCTCACCGCAGTTTTCACAATTTCACCGTATCGCACCATTTTTGCACCATGCCAACCACATAGCCTTAATGCAAATAACGTAAACAACTGGAGTATATATAATTTGTCAAATAAGGCCAAACTATTTCTTTTCATTTAAGAAAAATAATACCTCAAATCTCAAAATTAGTACCTTATTTCTATATGTATATATATATATATATATAAAAAAGACTTGTAGCTTATTAGTCAAGACATCCCAAAAAATTCCAAAAAAATAAAAATAAAAATAGTAGGAATGATTTAGAAGATGGGCCGCCTATATAAGGTGGATATCTTCTACTCAAAGAACCCCCCAAAAGCTCATCTCATCCCTCATCTCATGTCATCTGGGCTTTTTTTAGCCGTACACCACTTGCTTTTGCCGGCCACCATTTCTTTCTATTTTCTAGTGAGAGAAACAAACACCCATTCTAATCACTATTAACACACACTAATCGTCATCATTATCCACTAATAATGGCTCTGGAAGCAGTGGTATATCAGCAGCAACACCCTCATCTCTTCACTAATCACGAGATATTCGATTGCAGTACTAGTAATTTACCCCCATTATTACTCGATAATTATTACCCCACTTCTACTAACACCCAATCATCTTCAGACATCATCGATGATTACTGGAGTTTTAACAGTAATTACGCCATTAACAGCGCCATTAATGGCTGCTGGGATGATTGTAATTACGATTATGCTTATCCTTCTGCTGACGTGGCGGCGCCGACGTTGGAGGATGATGGCTACCAGCAATGGCCGCCGTGTACGGAGTCGGCGGCTGACGTGGCGGCGGAGGAGGGTGGTCCGGCGGTGGTGGAGAGGCCGAAGAGGCGGCGGAGAGGGAGGGCGAAGAAGAATAAGGAGGAAATTGAAAACCAGAGGATGACTCACATTGCGGTGGAGAGGAACCGGAGAAAGCAGATGAATGATTATTTGTCTCTTCTTCGTTCTTTGATGCCTGATTCCTACGTCCAAAGGGTATACATTTCTCTCTTTTTAATTTTCTCCATTTTTGATAACTTTAGCTATCTTTTTTTTTTCAACATATTATGATTTATCACGTGAAAGATTAGTAGTAAAAGTTATTTTTAGACTTTCAATCATTATCTGTTGATTAATTGGTTCTTATACACTATCAGAGCTACTCCTTCCAAAAAAAAAAATATTGCTTGAGTTGGTTTTTATATAAAATAAATAGCTTTATAAGATTTGTAAAAAAAAAGGATAAATTTGAGGTAGATTAGATAAAATAATTGTTTTTAAGTAAAAGTTGAAAAGTCGAGTGTTGTAAATTTATGATAATATATCAAAATTATTTCTTTTTGGTTTTTAGCTTTGGTAATTTTTAGTAAATTTTACTAAATTTTAATAAATTTAAACAAAAATTGATAAATTTTTATAAAATGGAGTTACCCATAAATTTGACAGGCGCTGAGTCTAAAAGGCAGGTTAGAAACAAAGACAATATTATTATTATCATATCATGGCTCTGTTCATTTAGTCTGATTTGGATTTCTCAAAGATTTTTTGTTTGTTTGTGAGAAATTCTATTAATAATTGCTTCAATGCATTACAATGTGAAGGGGGATCAAGCTTCAATAATAGGAGGGGCAATCAACTTTGTGAAAGAGTTGGAGCAAAATCTGCAATGCCTGACTGCTAAGAAACATATGACTGAGAACCCAAATGCCACCACCACAACTACTGGTGGCTCAGCCTCGTCCTCAGCCGCTTGTTTGCCGTTTGGTGAGTTTTTCTCCTTCCCTCAGTACTCCGGCTCCACCAGTGACGGTGGTGACAACGGTGGTGGAGTGGCGGCGGATGTGGAGGTGACAATAGTAGAGAACCACGCCCTGCTGAAGATAAGAACGTGGCGGCCGCCGAAGCAGCTGTCTAAGCTGGTGGCTGGGCTGCAAGGCTTGAGGCTAAGTGTCCTCCATCTCAATGTCTCCAAGCTTGATGGGGTGGCACTTTACTCCTTCAGTCTCAAGGTTAGTCTCTTCCAAATCTCCTCCTTATATATAAAAAAATAATCAAAATTATTAAAAATGTATATATGTACAAATCTTACTTCTTGAGTCTTCAACTTCAAATTTTAGCAAGTCATGTCATCGCATTTGTTTGTGCGAAAATGATATGAGCCTTAATAAAAAAACACTTCTTAATTAAGTGTCTTGTCTTTGTATAAACTTATATAAAAATAAAAATATATGATTGGCTTCTATAACTATAATAATACATATAATGTATGTAAAATTATATTTTTATCTATCATTTTTAAACTTTACAAAAATGTGCCTAAATTGTACCCATCAGATGAGTTTATTCGATTAGGGTATCATTTATAATTGTTGGTGTAACCAACACATTCTAAGCTTTTTATAATTGATAATTAATAGTAACTATCAAAAAATTGATATAAAAACTAGAATAAATATTAGTTTTATCAAAAGCAAGACACGTAAACCATGTCTTCCCTCAAGATTCGTGTTATTGTCCTTGTTTGTGATGTTGTATCTTGATATAAGCCTTAAGGCAAGACATTATTTATTTATCTTATCTTGCTTTAATGAAAATCATGTTATTATATATTAATTTGGAAAAAAGTATGATTAAACTATATAAATATAATATCAAATATAAGTTGTACAAAATTATATTTTTATACATTATTTTTTATATTTATAACAAAATTACTTAAAATATGCTTTGCAAATGAGGTTAGATTTACTTAATAAAAGATATAACACTTAAAAAAAGTATCTTAGGGAGTGTTTGGTAGGAACCCTAGAGAAATTTTTCCCGGGGAAAATTTCCCATGGAGATCGATTTCCATGGGAAAAATTTCCCTTAGCCCTCCCTAAGGGAAATTTTCCCTAGAAAAATGGAGAAAATGGTGGATCCATCGTGAAAACTTTCCTGAAGTCACCCCGTATCCAAACATGGGGAAAATAAGTCAACTCTGAAAAATTGACCATTTTTCAAAGTTATTGACCAACCAAACGCACCCTTACGATTAAATGTGTATCATCGTCCAACACCATGAGACGAACGCTACAATATTCATACTTTAACTCACACTGCCCATCATCTCGTGACTATCTCACTAGATCAAGCTAACACCTTTTTTCTTAATAATTAGAGAGCTATAGCCTAAAATTTATGGAACAAAGTAGACCAGTGTCAATGAGCACTAGCGGTGTTATGCATCTCGAATATACAACAACTTAATCTCCAGCAGAGAAACTACAACATAGGCCCCCTACATGCATATTAAATCAAGCTAACACCTTGATATTCAACACAAACTATAATTATTTTATCTTTTGCTTATAAATAGTTAGATAAAACTCCGGAAAACATGAATTTCAAAGGGATAATATACATAATTGTACGAATTAAGCATTTGTTTTTTTTAGTGAAATTAAACAACTATTAAGAGTAAGATCAATAGTAACTGCAGTACAAACGGTCACTAATTAATATCATCAAAAACACAATTGTCATCGAAATTTGTTCCAAAACATACTGTTGGGATTCACTCATGAGTAAAAATGTCACCATCAATAAAGTAAAGAGAAATGACATAATATATAAGTCAAGTGGGCTACTCCTCTTAACATCAATTAGTTTTAAGATAGAACCTCACTTGACTTATGTACCATGGGTCTTGGTTAAAGTGGGCTCCCGCGTTGGATTTCCCCAATATATACAACTCTTTTGTTAATTTCCCTTGATTTATGGAAAAAAGTTTTTTCTTCACGTAATATTTTATTAGAAAATATACTATTATACTATTACGATAATATTTTCCGTCAGATGTCCAATGATAGTAATATGTAGTGATTGTGAATGTGAATGATATATGTGTAAATATAACTGATGAGCAGGTAGAAGAAGAGAGCAAAGTGAGTTCAGTGGAGGAGATAGCAGGAGCAGTGTACCAGCTGCTAGCTAGGATCCAAGACGAGGCCGGTTGCTACTTTTGACCCTAACTCACCATTACTTGATTAATCACCTCCTTTAGGTTAATTTAATTGTTTTGCTTAGTTATAATTAAACCCAGTCATTAGTTACTACTTGTATGTCTTTTTATTTCCATTACCCTTCTTTTCCACCTACTTTTTCTTTTTGTCTTTTTCAGCAAATTTAAAAATCCATGCTCTTGTATGATAATTATTTTTCTTCATTAATTCTCTCTGTCTTTTAAAGTAATTATTAAGTATTAGTATTATTTATGACTTTTTTCAATGGTGAATTTAAATTTGACTCAATGCTGATATAACATGAGATATGAATGAAATGAATTTACATAGGATCATTTCAATGGTGAGAATGAGACTTGACTCGCGGGATTGCAATATTCAATACATATATATGTTGAAGTTTGTAAATGCTCTCAAATACTTAATTAAAACCCTAGTTGGTAACAACTAGCCTTAAACACTTAAAAACGCTAGTGACTAATTATAATCTTAGGGTGCGTTTAGTTGGTCAATAACTCTGGTGAAATGGTCAATTTTCCCGGGTTGACTTAATTTCCCTATGTTTGAACGTGGGTTGACCTTGGGAAAAATTTTACGATGGGCTTACTACTTTCTCCATTTTCCTAGGAAAATTTTTCCTTAGGGGGCTAAGGAAAATTTTTCCTAGGGAAATCTTTCCCATGAAAAACTTTCCATGAAAAACTATTCCCGAGAAAAATTTTTCTGGGGTTTCTACCAAACGCTCCCTTATTGACATAAATTAAGTGAGAGTATCCGGCCATATGCGAAGTTATGACTTATGTCTATAAAAAAAAAAGTTATGACTTATGACTATCTATGAAAATGATTTGATATACTATTTAAATACTCAAGTTGGACTAAAGTACATTTCCAAGTGTCCAACTTATAATAATCTAGATTTACGTCGGCCACTAGTTTGTCCAGCACTACAAATTAAACTATAAGTAAAGAACCACAAGTATGGGAACACAATCACCTACCAAAGCAACTTATCAATAATTATTATTATTATTATTATTACTATACTATTATAATAATAATAATTATTATTATTAATTATTATTATTATTATTATTATTAGTCCACTTTTACTGCAAATATTATTTTTGACTTTCGCAATTTTTAATACACCCCTTCACTTTTTATTTTTTCACGGATGCACACTTTAACTTCCTATTCTTCGTAATATATATTACAAAATTTACGTCAATATATTCATATAAAAATATTTTTAGGACAAACCTCATGATACTAATTTCATTTATTTTAAATAATTGTATACATCTAATAACTAATTGTTAAAGTTTGCATAGGCTAACTAAACATACATGTACACCATATCTTAATGAAGGGTGTGTCTAATTTATGAATATGGTAAGGTGAGATAAAATTAACTTTTGATAAATTTGGGTAAGTTTAGGTAAGGGGTCTTTGGGTAAATTTTAGTAAAGGTAGGTTAAGAGTTGAGGGAGGATGTTGGGGTGTTTGAAAATTGATTTGGGTTCATGCCTGGTAGATCAACTACAGAAACCACATCTTGTATTGCCTTATGAAGCAATATAGGGATAGGAGGAACCTTTAAGTGGTGTTCATTGATTTGGAGAAAGCCTATGCTCGAGTTCTTAGGGAAGTATATATTGTGGGAGTGTTTTGCGGTAAAAGAAGTGTGAGTATCTATTGCATGGGTCAATTAGAGATTTTTCTTTTCATATTGGATTTCATCAAGGTTCTACTCTTTGGTCATTTCTTTTAAATGTGGTAATGATGAGTTTACTAAGGACATTTAGGATGAGCTAATGTGATGTATAGTTTTTGCTGATGGTATAATTTTAATTCACAAATTGAGCGAGAAATTAAAGGATCAGGTGGAGTTGTCGCATGTTACCTTGGAGTATACGGGCTTTAGACTGGATCAATTGAAAATGAGGTATATAAGGTGTCACTATAGAGGGGTTAATCGGGAAGGCAACAATCAAGATGTTACCATTGGAGGGATATAAGACTATACCTAGAGTGGAGATGCTTCAATACTTCAGATCTATTTTGTGAAGTGATGGAAATATTAGTGAGGTATAATATATCGGATTAAAGTTGGTTAGAAAAAGTGGAAGATGACTTCATGAGCGTGTTTTTTTTTAATAAGAGAATACCACGTACTTAAGTTTAACGGTCAGATGTATAATGTGTTAATCAAACCATCAATGTTGTATGATTACGTGTGTAGAGCTATGAAGAGGTCGCATTGTGTAGGTTGGATGTGGCAAAAAAGAGGATGATCCAATGCATTTGTGGGTTCCCTAGTTACTGATCAATTAGATAGGATCAGGAATGACGTGTATAGTGATAAATACATGCAACCTGCATTGAGGATATATAAGTTGTGGGAGAATAGGCTACGATGGTTTGCCCTTGTGTGAAGGAGCTGTGTGGATGCTACCATTCATAGATATAAAAAGATTGTGATGCCACTACTTTGTCGTGGGTGTCGGAGGTTCAACAAGTCTGTGAGGAAGCTGATTAGGGTGGTTTGGAGCATGTAGGCTTAGAAGAGGGACTGAAACTTGATATAGGTGTTTGGAAAGCTAGGATTAATGTAGTCGGTTAAGGAAGTGAGAGGTTGTCTGTAGGACGCCTTGTTTTGCCTTTTCTTTGTGTTTTGTTGCTACTTTCCTTCTGTGTGTGCTTTTCAAGTACATCTAGCTTTTTCACTCGCTTAACCAGTCATTGCTAGGAGCACACAAGTGTGACATTTCTTTTTTTTTTTTTGTTTCTCTCATTCCTTGTGTTTCCAAGCAATTTACAAATTGGTTTTCGAAATGCTTTTGTTTTCGATTTTACAACAATATGTCGCGTTGTAGTTCCGCTAATGTGATGTTTGAGGGGATACAAATATTGGTAATCTTCCCCTCATACATGATCATGCTTGAGGAAGTCGATTCCCTACAGTCCTTTTGTTATAAGACTTGGGATTGCTTTGTTGTTTACATAACTATTTCTACTAACTCATAATTATCCCCTAAATAAATCTGCTCGAAGTATATAGAGATGATTAATTACATTAAAAGTATTTTTCACATATTTATGGCTAGGGATCCTGCACGATGAAATGGAATAGATTTATGTATGTATTTTTAAATAACTCAAAAACTAAGTCGAATAAATACTTAAGTGCTGAGTTATATTTTTAAACACAAATATGTGAGTATTGTGTTTTAGTCAATGTTTTCGATGACGGCTCTGTTATTTGGATTGGTAACTTTTTCCAATCCAATCCAAATCTTACACAATTCCTCAAAAACCATTCTCTCTAAAAAACACAATTCTTCAAAAAAGTATCATAACTTATATATCCAATTCATCTAAACTTGATTTTATCCAATTCAAAAAACAAGGCCAAAATCTATGGACAAATATCAAAATCTAAAGCAAAGTACGACCAAAGCTTATGTAGTTGTATGGTACATGCTAGTTAGCAAGAAAAAGGTATGAAATAAACAAAATAAACCACACAACATTCTTGAAAACAAAAGGCAAAAACAATGAGGCATGGGCCATATTTGAAAATTGGAATGTCTTTCTGAATTATTTGGTACCTACCTACCAACCTACTAGTACTACATGTCATCATATCATGCAATAAAACCAAAAAAACAAAAAAACATGATGTCAAATCAACGATATACATCAATTGTATTTTTGAATACGTTTATTGGCTCCCCTTAAAATATGGTAATACTAGCTAGTATGTGAGTTTTATTTGTCTATATTCCATTGTCCCATCAAAAGGTCATGACATGAATTGCAAGTGATGAAGATGTTCAACGGTTGGGAGTTCTGATGCTACCTATTTTGGACAACAACAATGGCAAATTAAACTAAATGAATTGATTGAAAGAAGCCCTCTAGCATGGACATACATAAAGTGAGTAATAATCTTAGTCTATATATCTACAGTTTAATTTGCAAATACAACCAACACATGCACGTGATTTCATTATTTCAAAAGTTTTGTTAAATGAATGTATGTTATATAGATGTTTTGTTCTTTTGTCAGGTTAAACCTAATTATCCTAATTTATCCTAACCCAACATAACTTCTCAAAAGAATATCCTAACTTATCCTAACCTAACCATCTTAACTTGAAAGTAATTCATCGAACAGGGCTAGAGATCAATTTACAATATTACATCAAACATATCTAATTTTATAGTCATACAATGATTAGTAATGATTAATAGAATGTTAACATAAACACAAATATTTATGTTATAATATGCTAATTAAAATTGGCTTGCGTTTATAATTTAATAGGTTGATCTAAACTAAGTTTTTAGCCAACTCTAGCGGAAATGATGACATTTTCTACACACAAACATACATTGTAATTTTCTCGATTATTGAAAGTCATAAATGGTTAAAAATTCGTATTAGAGATGCTATATAGAATAGCAAAAGTAGGCAACAAAATAACAAAAGATGATGGTAAAAGAACAAATGAAGACAACAAAACAAAATTCAATAGTAAAAAGATACAAACAACTGCCCCACAAATGGCACCAATTGATCAACACAAGCACTCCAAGAAGAAAATATAACAAATTATCTTTCTTTTCTTTTTAGCAATCCTCTTGAAGTGTTCTCCGATGCAAGATTTTCATTAATAACCTTTAAATCACAAAGTTTTCTCATTAGAGTCATCTTGCGAGCATGCACCGTGTCAATATTCCTAAAATCTTTGACTTTCTAATAGTCTCATTAGATGTAAACTTAACCTTACAAATGACTTCCATAACTATCTTCCACTTAGATTTCAAAAAAGCTTTTTCATTAATTGAAACTACCATTAGTACATAATAAGTTAAAACAACCATAATAATCCTTCCTCCACTTAGACTACAATCTTAAAGGTTTATTTTTTTCAACTTATCATAAATATATAATATATGTATTTAACATTGATCTACTCCCATAAAAAAAACATTGATCTACAATACTGTTGATCACCATTTGATTATATTTTTAAGTTATACTTTGAACTTCAATTGAAACTAATTAACATGGATTGTCAATAAGGTAACATGGATCAACAAAGTTATAATATGTTAGAACAAACTCCATAAATACATGTCGATAACATAAACAGACATTATAAGGTTTGTATCTGGGCTATAGCTGGGTTTGCACTGTTTCCATATTGTAGGACATTGTGTTTATCCCAGTGAATAATAACCGGGCTGTCGGCCCTAATTATCGAAAAAAAAAATAAACAGACATGAGCAAGGGAAGATGCATTCTTGGAATCATGTGGGAGGGCAGTCAACATTGAGGTTCCATTCATAGGTTAGCAAATCCATACAATATATATCATGTTTCTTCTGGAACTAGACTCATGAATCACAAGGCAACTGCTACAGTACACCTTTCTGGCCTTTTCTGCTTGTTTCCTAGTGAACCAAATGCCCTTCCTCAATCATTCTTTTCATAACTAGTCAAGATTACTTTTGAGTTTTTTTTTCTTCTTTTTTTAGAGAAAACTGTTTGTATTATTTGTAAACAATATGAAGCTAAGCTGGCTGTGTGTTCATACTTATTCTTTACTGGTTAATACTCCCTCCGTTCTATATTAATTATTGTTTTTAGAAATCGTGTAGTCAGATTTCAAAATTTTTGACCGTAAATTTTTCAACACATACAATGAGTTGCTATGTAAAATTAATATCATTAGATTTGCAACGGACAATACTATCATAAAAATATAATATTATATTTGTTAATAACATATATTATATAAGAAATTATCAATCAAAAAGTGATATTAAAGACTGTAAAAGTTAAAATTATAACAATTAATATGGAATGGAGAGAGTAGTTTGTTAATTCACTTAGTTGTTCCAGAAGGTTTGGAAGATACTATTGCACGGTGAAAATTATGGCTTGTTTTATTAGAAGTGTATTAAGTTAACAAGCATGTAGCCTTCGGGCCCCGATTGGGGAAAATTGGTCAGCAGGCCCATCAAGGATTCTAACACAACAATTCTTGGAATTTAGGATGGCAATTGGGTGGGCTCAACTAGACTCACACCCATATTTGTCAAATTTTTTTGGATCCAGACCCGTCACAGGCTCATTGATTAAAAAATGTCAAACCCATACCTAAACTCGATGGGTCGGTAGGTTCATAATTGCTTTGACATTCTTATCTATTCCTTATCAATTTCACAACTTTTTTATCTACTCCCTCCATCCCAAATTAATTGTCATTTTGACTAAATTTTGACTATTAATTATTTACAAATTATAATTAGTTACAAAATAAAATTACCTCCATCATAATGTTTAGTAAAGTATCTTTCTAATGACGGCAATTTCATATTGTAACTCATTGTGATTTGTGAGTAGTACGGTCAAAATTTTGTCAAAGTGTCAATTAATTTGGGACGGAGGGAGTATGTTTTTATCATTTTTACCAACTTTATATGTATGATACTGAGAAATATGTCTAAATGCAATTGTTTTCAACATAATTAAGACAACTAAGTATCACTATGATCTATTAGCTATTAAATTCAATGTACGTACGAGCAATGTCCAAGATAAAAAATATTACAAACATCAAGTAATCCACGAAACTTGAGATACAAAATAACCTTAAGGTCTTTGAGGCGAGATGAAATCATATTCGACGTGTCTAAATTAATATGCCTCTGACGCGAAACAACTTATTTGAATCTTTTCTTATAATGTCTCACAAAAATATTCTTAATTGAGATTGAATCATTTTGCTAGATATCATTATCATCCTTTATCTTAAAGATGGTAGATTTAGCCTTTCAAGCTCTCATAGTTATATGGAAAAATTGAGAATTACGATCCCCATTAATAAACCAATCCTTAGGAGCAAAGGCACCCCAATATTTTTAATTCTATAAATGCATCTTTTCACATTGTTTAAGTATTCTATAATGCCAATTATTGAGGTGATGATTATTACAATTAGAAATTAATCTGAAATCGATAATTTTTCCCCATTTCGTTTCAACTTAGAAGAAAAGTTATTGAACGTAGATTTACTCTAGTCCAAACATTCAGATTTTTTTTTTATTTTGGATAATTTATGAACTTTAAACATAGGTGTGACTAAAAACAAAATATTTAAAAAAAAATGAAAAATGATTCAATAATATCTATCCTAAACGTAAAACACATTTTAAAATTCATTTCAAACATTTACCAGAAAGACGAGAACATGGTCATAAAGTTCCAAACCAAGGTGATTCCCAACCTATAGAAGCAAGACTTTTCAGTTACCATCTTTGCCATTAATTAAAACAAATTTAATTAGCAAGTGATCCACCCAAGGGCTCAGCATCACAAACTGGGAATACCAAATCTCTATACCTATCAAAGGTTTCATGTGCACATTCTACTCGCGAAAATATTCATCCCTAACTAACAACTTCTACTGGGATGATGAGTCGGATAATCTTACTAGGTCTTTTTCCATGCGATTTGTTGCGCCCACTGGATCATTCATTGCCGGTTAATTGAATGTTTATTTTTGATGTTGGCCATCATGATGATGTTGATGATGATAATAAAGATGTGTGTTTTTTTGAATGTTTTAGGGTCTTTTTAAAAAATATTTTTTGTAGTATGCAGAATTGGAAATCAAAATCATAAAAATGTTTTTGAGTTTGTCACATTTTTGGGCATAAACTAGGTTTATTAGTTGAGTTCAGTAGGTCTATGGCTTATGGGGAGTAAAATGAATCTTATAGATCCTAAATAAATTTGGATCTCAAGATCCAATAAATATTCATTTCGGATCCAGATAAAAGTTTAGATTCGTTGAATCTTGTAACGCCCCGAAATTTCAAATCTGAACTTAACAGTCAAAGTCAAACGTTGACTAACATTAACAGCGGAAGTGTTAAATTTCACCCAATTTGGGGAAACTAAAGAGAGAAGAGGGAGAGAGATTGGAGAAATGATGTTATTGATTATCTCAACTCCATTACAAATGAAGGGAAGGAAGGCTTTATATAGCCAATTTCCTATCCTAACAAACCAAGAAACAAAACAAAGAAACAAAGAAACCAATACAAGCTTTGCTAATTCTAACACCCCCCCCCCCCCCTCAAATTGGAGGGTGGCAAAACTCCAATTTGCTAATAATTTCTAGCAAAGCTGAATGACAAAAGGCTGCTATCACTGCCAATGGAATCAATGAAGGGCAGTGCAACCTTGAAATCTTGAACTCGAACTCCAACAGCTTCCTTGCCATCACCACAACTCCTAATGGTGAAATGGACGTAGATACGGAAGAATTTCGTGGAGCCGAATGACGAGAGAAAGAGAGAAAGATAGATTGCCGAACTTTTCCAGGTATTGAAATTGTCTCCGGCGAATATATTGGTCATGAGAGACATTCCTGGTTGATCGAACGAGAGAACGAAGAGAGAAAAAACACACAGTTGAAAGCTATCAGATAGTAAGTGGCACCAATGAGCAAGTACCCGAAATTGTACCCACTGTGGAAAGTAACCCAATGCACATTGTAATTTCAACACCACACCAGACGACATCAAGAGCTCGCCAAACCTCTTGGCATCAATACCCTTTCCGTTGTTCATCTTGAAATCAATCCCACTCTGGCACAAGAGCTCGATGGAGTCAAAACACGTCCTCTTTGAGGTTGAACTCGCGGAAATTGAATTGCCAAATACAGTGCTTATCAGAACAATAATACACCGACTTGCATCTAGCGCATCGATTTGAAGCTGGAACAAGGCAGATTGGACATTGACGATACAACGGAGTCGAAAATACCGCAACAGCATAACCAAAAATCGCTTCACGCTCCGCCATAGCTACCTCTTCCGAAGCAAGAACAAGAAGCCCGTTGATCTCCTCCCTCCTGGCCACAGCAAGCCACCAATTTCGCCGGATTACGAAGCCAATCGCCTGACTGAACGAAACAGGTAGATACTTCAATGAAACGTTCCTACTGACAACCGACGCACAGAAGATGACACTAAGCGCTGAGATCTTGAAGAATTGAACCCTAGATCGGATGGTCTGCATCGGCACCATCTTCATCCAAGCGATGGCAATGTAGCTGAGCAAAGAACACGTCGTCATATGATACATTGTCAAGAAGATCGGATACTTGAATCCGTAATTGTTGTTGCTCTTCATCTTCAAGAAGATCGTCAAGAAGATTGGATATTTGCAAAAGTACCATGCTGCGACCAGGCTGAATGTGAACAGTCGATTTCGATTTTGTAGGAATTGGAGACCCTAATTGACTCGGATGCAGTCGATTCGGCCACCATGGAAGCAACTTTTATCATCAATAGTGAAATTAGCCCAAGAAATGGAATTGACGTAGACGAATTCTAATTGAGAGGGATGGGAATTGAAGCTGCGCAAATCAAGACGGGTCAATTCCACGTGCAATCGACGGCGATAAGTTCTGGAAAAAGTGAAAGGGATATTTGTTTGGTTTTTGCAGGAATGAAATTGAAAAGTGATGGTGAGGATTTGAACGTCCACTGTGGGAGGTAGGTGACCCGATCCAGGAAAAGTGATGCAAACTTCAGAATGGATGAATGAATGAATTGGGGATAAATTTGAGGAGGAAGATGACTTTTGATTTGGGGTTTTGTTTTAATTTTCTGATGTTGCAGAGGAACAATGTGAGGGGGAGAGAGAGGAAATAATCAAATTAGTAGCCACCCGGGCTCTGATACCATGTTAAATTTCACCCAATTTGGGGAAACTAAAGAGAGAAGAGGGAGAGAGATTGGAGAAATGATGTTATTATTATCTCAACTCCATTACAAATGAAGGGAAGGAAGGCTTTATATAGCCAATTTCCTATCCTAACAAATCAAGAAACAAAACAAAGAAACAAAGAAACCAATACAAGCTTTGCTAATTCTAACAGGAAGACTCATTTTTTTTTTCTTTTTATTAACTTGGGCGCTACTGCCGTACCTCCGAAGAGATACAAGGCAAGAAAGAAAAACTAACAACTGATCATTAATTACTTCAATTTACAAACGGAGGAAACTCGAATTTTAGAGACAACACATACTAAACATTTGCCGACTTCAATTCCAAAACATGAACAATGCTATATTCTCAAAACATCTAACTTCAAGACTAACGTCCTCACTTCTATTACCCGTCCCCATCACATAACTTATCTTCACCTGAAAACAAAACATTTACAAACATGAGGGGGGAAACCTCAATAATGTCTACCCCTAATAGTCAAAACATTTTACAATTCATTTCAACACATTTTAAGGGAAGGGGAAACAAGTCAAACATTTCAAAATATCTTTTACCCGTCAACCTTACCTGTTTCCATATTTTAAAGCGGGCGGGGCTTCCGTATTGCCCCTCGGAGTCCAAAGACTCGCAAAACATGATTCGGAGTCCCAAGGACTCGCATAAACAACATCATTCGACTGATCAACGCATAACTCGTTTCTTTTCTTTTCTTTTCTTTTCTTTCTTTTCTTTCTTTCGGAGTCCCACGGACTCGCATAAATATTCTTATTCGACTGATCAGCGCCTAACTCACATCCCCAATACCAGGCATCACCTGGTCTCTTGACAGTCTCCCTCACAGGTAACCACCTGGTCTTGGGGAGTACTGCCCGAACCCGCATTATACTCATAACCATTATTTAATCAGGTTTATATCTCAGTTCATTCCAGTATCAACCAACAATTCCAAATCCAACATTTCCAAACCAAAATTCCAACACAACATATTTTCAATACAAAAACCAAAGGATTGTCCATACTTTATGAATCAAGAACATAACCGTCTTAAACAAAATAGACAGTCAAGTTTCAGATAAAGTCCCCTTCGGGATGCAAGTTCCAAAATCAATATAGAAGTCAATAAAACCAGTAAAAAGCATCCAAAGGGGATTAGGGCATAGACATTACCTGAACATCTTCTTTTTACTGCAACACTTACACACGGGAGCTAACTATCGCGTCGTCTCGCTCGGACCTAGAATTCGAATATAAACTTCTAAAATTAAAACTTGACTTCTACGAAAGTTAGTTACGCACGAATCCTATCATACTCCAACCTTAACCTTTTCTTATAAGTTAGCTAACCATGTATCGAGAGTAACTATTAAGAAAGCATGAACATCACAACACACGTACATTTTCTAAAGGTAAAATAATAAAATCGACATGACATATTTAAAACCATAACTCGATACTAATACTTTTAATAATACTATTAACGTAGGGTTTTTGAATATAAAAAAAAATCATATTACCACATAACAACATGAAAACTTTATAAAACTTTAATACCAAAGTATATGAAACTTTTAATACTAATAATATGAAACTTTCAGGAAATTTTATAATAATCATAATAATACGAAACTTTATAATAATAATAATATGATTCTTTAAAAATAATATGGAGACATAATATTATCATGGAAACTTAATAATATCTTAATAACTTAGTAATACTACGAAACTTAATAATATCACGAAACTTAATAATAGTTTAGGGAAAACTTAATAATAATAATCCGGAACATAATAAAATCACCAAACTTAATAATAACTTAATATGAAACTTATTAGTAGTGATAATATGAAAACTCAATAAAAACATGAAATATCAAAGACATATTCAACATACCAATCTTTTCAAACATAAGTATGTTCACAATAAAATACTTAAACATAAGGTCACCATAACATTAATAATAATCACATAGATAATGACAATAATAATAATAATAATAATAATAATAATAATAATAATAATAATATTTACACCATAATATTATTACATCACAAAATAGATTACTTGACCTATGATAAATAATATTGATAATAATCATAATAGTAATAGTAATAATAATAAAAACAAGAACAAAACTAATCAAAAATAGGGTTAGAGTTTATACTGATCAAGAGAAGCAAAGGGAGGGTGGTGGTGCTGGCGGTGACTGGTGGTCGACGTCGGGTGGTTGGGGGTGTCGTCGGAGTTCCGGTTGCCAGATGAGGAGCGTCGTGGGTCGTCGACGGTGACGGGACGGCAGTAGAGCAAACCCGAGTTTAAACAAGGTGGAACGGAGGCTCGGTGGTTCGCCGGAGCGGGGGAACGGACATCGGCCGATCACTGGTAGTCGGGGGAGTCGCCGGTGGTCAGAAGCGGTGTCGGTGCTGCGGTGGTGGAGGGGCAGTGCAGCTGGTCGGGACAGAAAAGGAATGGAGCTAAGGGGGGTTTGGTCGATGTGTCGGGCGGCGAGGTGGGTGGTCGGCGTCGGCGATGCGGTGGTCGGAAAAGGTGGGGGTGGCGGTCAGCAGCGAGGAGCTGGTGGAAGAAGGTTGGTTGGTGGTGGTTTGATGATGGTGGGTGATGGTGCGAGGTGGTGGCTCGGGGTGAAGCAGAGGGAGAAAAGGAGGTGAGAGAGAGAGAGGGAAGAGAGAGAGAGTAAAATAACAACTTTGCGGCTGAAGAAGATTTTTAGGGTATTTGTTTATTGGGTATGGATCCAAAAAGGGTATTTATAGGGGAAGAATTTGGGTAAAATTAGTACAAATAAAACCTAGGTGTTAGTAACACCCCTCCAATTTATTATTTTCCTAAAACAAC
Source organism: Portulaca oleracea (assembly GCA_029582165.1). Classification (NCBI taxonomy): domain Eukaryota; kingdom Viridiplantae; phylum Streptophyta; class Magnoliopsida; order Caryophyllales; family Portulacaceae; genus Portulaca; species Portulaca oleracea. The sequence continues at coordinate 7,344,551 of CM055887.1, forward strand.
ACCTTTCCTTAAACAGTTTTTGCAAACTGATCCCAATTAATTTTAACCGATATCCAAAAAATCTCTAACTGATATTTTTAAGGCTCTAAAAATTCTAACGAACTCACTCGCGTTCGTAATAGCTCCGTGTGATAAAAACTCATATAAACAAACGGAAAGTAACGCGCGTCAGGAATTTTAACGGTAAAAAATAATCGAATTTTTTCGGGGTTTTACATCATTCCCCACTTAAAGAAGTTTCGTCCTCGAAACTTAAATTTAGGCCTATCGGGTGAGCTAACTAACTAACAGAGTAGCTAACCGAAAACTTGGGGTTTTACATTATTACCCTCTTAAAAGAAGTTTCGTCCCCGAAACTTAAACAGTGGCCACCATCAAACAACGCTTACTTCTACTCTAGCAGAAAGCTCTCGTACAGTGACCAAACATGAAACTAGTAGATGCACCTCCCAAATGATGAGCAAGAATCCTTACACGATAAAGGTTCACACGCTAAATCGAGGAACAATTAGCTGTTTCCAATCCATGGTAACATATGATAATTTTCCAAAAGCGGCTTACAATCATTCTCACCTTGAGCATCCTTAATTAGAGCCAACTTATAATCAAGCCTAAACCCAACATTACCTTAACTATCTTCGTCATCGACCTTCTAAACTGTATAATACTTTCATTAGAAAAACCCACCACAGATGACTAACCACGAACACCCAAGATATTATAAGCTCCACGTATCTCCAACTAATATCAATTTCCTTCTTCTAGGTGCAAGATCACATAAAAATACTGGTACTTTCTCAATAGTGTCCATATGTAGTCCCAAGATAACATCCCATAGCGGTAATTCTGAAATCAATTTCATACAAATCCTCAAGTAATGCCAAATTGTCCAGTATTCCTTTAACTCAATTTCAAGGCTCTCCTTCAATGTCACAAAGATGCCAAACATTTCAAGATTATGTGAGAACCACACACATTCAAGTGACATGACTTCTTTAAGAAATCTTTATTAACCATATGAGACAGAGGACTTCTCGCAGATAGTCCCACACATCAAAATACTAACTTGATGCCTCAAAATTCCAATAAGCCTCAAACTTTTCTCCTATAAAATGACCAAAAGCTAAGCTCGATTATCTAGATTAAGAGGGAACTCCTACTGTTGGAGAACGATACATAAGACACAAGGGAATATTAAAGTGATAATGGAAACAACTAAGCAAGGACTTGAGTATTTGGAACTACACGACCTTGTGGCCTAAACGGAAGGAAAACACTCACTGGTTGTTAAGATTGCGCTAAGGGATAGATACAAATCCGAAAAGGCTCCCTTATAATTACCCAAGATATGATCAACACTACAGTTAATTTATAAGTCACTCTTTAACTCCAAGACACTTAATCCTGCCAAAAGACTTTTTACTTAACTTGCAAATTCCCAACAAACTAACACTTACATATTATTACCCTCTCAACCCATCGAAAAGGAGTTTCGTCCTCAAAACTCGAATATCGGTACACAATAATTTTTAACACCCCAAACAGGAAGCAAGCTTAACCTGCTATTTCCTTAAGAATATTAATTTAACTTCAATGGTCCCTCAAAATCCGACAATACCCAACTACAACCTTAAGAGTTTTCATGTACTTACCTCATTAAAAACATTCTTTATCACTAAACCTGTCCTAGAACCACTGATTTTGATAAAGACCAACCTGTCGCATGTTTCAAGCACTAAAGTATAAGGACCAAGGTTAGATGACAACCTCCCTTGTACATCTAATCATTTATTTCTCTTAACGGTAATCGATGTAATTCACATATAAATACCTAAAACATGATCAAGCACTTTGCATAGCTCATCGAATATATACATGCTAGGCACCTACTATCCATCTGATATCATTTTCCCCCCAATAGTTCTAGATAACAAGAGTTACCAGTAACAGAGTTGATTAATCGCAGGAAAGAAATTTCAATAATAAACATACGATATTTAAACGAAATCAATTAAATGATACTCCACAACTTAATCAGGTACAAACCAACAGATTGCTCAACCCCACACAGGTTTTCTCAATAACGTTCATACAGTCCAATTCAAATGATACTCAGACAGAACTTAGTCAGCAGAGACTCAAACAAAGTGGTGCGCATCAACCTCTTGCAAATTTCCTCATGGGTTATACCCACTTCACAGATGATCGACTTACTTCATTCGCACGTTCATAATTAAAAGGCATATCATCACAACTGGACAATCAAGTACACAAACTCACAGGTATAAATATATCAGTATGCAAATTACTACAAATGAAACTTAGAATCGTAAAATACATCATAATACTCACATCAATCACTTAAGAGGAGAAGAGATTATATCAAATAGTTACAGATCAAATTGATCCCATCCCTAAGTGACTGATACTACAAGAAATAATCATTTTGCATTCTTAACTATCTAATCTTTTTTTTTTTCACCTTCGCATCTTGTAGGTAATATAATAACGATTGAACTAAACAGATTTAAAAGCAAGGCACACTCAACCATTACACAAACATTTTTTTTTTCCACACAACTATTCACATTCCTTGCTTCGAAGACATTCGTGCTATAGCTTGGAATCCCTATAAGTGTCATATCTCAATATCAGTTTAGCTCAGCCTCATCGCAAAAATATTCACCTAACCTTAACAATTTAAAACCAGAATTTAATTCAATCCCTGCTTAAAATATCCAAATCACCCTTCAAAAGTCAAATTACACATACGATCCTTGACAAAATCTCCGTCTCAGCTCCTCATCTCCTAACAAGTTTCTTTTTCCTTAAAAGTGACCCTTTACACCCGAGATCTTGATCAACCAAGCGTAATCCCCATGTTACTCTAAGCTCCTCCTTATAACCTCGATACCCAAAAGAAAGATCGATGCAATTCAACTTTTCTGGAAGTCTCCAAAAATCAAGCCTAACTTATAATCGCCTACATGATCATCACCTCGAATACCCACTTTAAAACCAATCTCTGACCTCATTGTTTCTTTAAAGATATTACTTTAACTCGAAACCTCGAGAGAACTGCACATAACCCCCATTATTACCTCAAGATCATTTACGTAACATAGATACAAAAAGGAGCCAACTCTGAACTCAACTTTACCCTATATTATATTTTTTTTTCCCAATCACACTCTTTTAGTCCCCGGTTCAATGCTAACTTCCCAATTTAACCTCAAAAAACATGTCGTGGCAAACAATTACACTCATTCACTCCTTACTCAAAGATAATAATAATTAGAGCCAACCATGCTGAGTCACCTCCTTATGTTTTCTCATCATTCTTTATTCTCAGCTAACCCAAATCACCATAGTTCATACTATAATGCCTAAAAGGCCCAATCCCCAATCTTCAATCCATTAAACCATTAACATAGGGATAACAATACCTAATAGCTTCAACAAAACATACTAACATCAATGTCATGATATTATACTCACCACCATAGCATTAGTTTCGTGCAAAACATATTTCCGTACTGGTAAAATAAATCAAGTCACATATTAAGCATGCATACATTATTATAACATGAGGAATCAATCAAATAGATGCACCCGGCCGACCTACACTCACACTCCGAACGTAGCTTCCTAAACTCTAACTAAGAACCTAATAGACACTTATGAGCTACCTGGTCGTAACCCAGAGCTCTGAGACCATTCTGTAACGCCCCGAAATTTCAAATCTGAACTTAACGGTCAAAGTCAAACGTTGACTAACATTAACAGCGGAAGACTCATTTTTTTTTCTTTTTATTAACTTGGGCGCTACTGCCGTACCTCCGAAGAGATACAAGGCAAGAAAGAAAAACTAAAAACTGATCATTAATTACTTCAATTTACAAACGGAGGAAACTCGAATTTTAGAGACAACACAGAAAACACATACTAAACATTTGCCGACTTCAATTCCAAAACATGAACAATGCTATATTCTCAAAACATCTAACTTCAAGACTAACGTCCTCACATCTATTACCCGTCCCCATCACATAACTTATCTTCACCTGAAAACAAAACATTTACAAACATGAGGGGGGAAACCTCAATAATGTCTACCCCTAATAGTCAAAACATTTTACAATTCATTTCAACACATTTTAAGGGAAGGGGAAACAAGTCAAACATTTCAAAATATCTTTTACCCGTCAACCTTACCTGTTTCCATATTTTAAAGCGGGCGGGGCTTCCGTATTGCCCCTCGGAGTCCAAAGACTCGCAAAACATGATTCGGAGTCCCAAGGACTCGCATAAACAACATCATTCGACTGATCAGCGCATAACTCGTTTCTTTTCTTTTCTTTTCTTTTCTTTTCTTTTCTTTCTTTTCTTTCTTTTGGAGTCCCACGGACTCGCATAAATATTCCTATTCGACTGATCAGCGCCTAACTCACATCCCCAATACCAGGCATCACCTGGTCTCTTGTGATCTCCTCACAGTAACCACTGGTCTTGGGAATCTTGCCGAACCCGCATTATACTCATAACCATTATTTCATCAGGTTTATATCTCAGTTCATTCCAGTATCAACCAACAATTCCAAATCCAACATTTCCAAACCAAAATTCCAACCCAACACATTTTCAATACAAAAACCAAAGGATTGTCCATACTTTATGAATCAAGAACATAACCGTCTTAAACAAAATAGACAGTCAAGTTTCAGATAAAGTCCCCTTCGGGATGCAAGTTCCAAAATCAATATAGAAGTCAATAAAACCAGTAAAAAGCATCCAAAGGGGATTAGCGCATAGACATTACCTGAACATCTTCTTTTTACTGCAACACTTACACACGGGAGCTAAATATCGCGTCGTCTCGCTCGGACCTAGAATTTGAATATAAACTTCTAAAATTAAAACTTGACTTCTACGAAAGTTAGTTACGCACGAATCCTATCATACTCCAACCTTAACCTTTTCTTATAAGTTAGCTAACCATATATCGAGAGTAACTATTAAGAAAACATGAACATCACAACACACGTACATTTTCTAAAGGTAAAATAATAAAATCGACATGACATATTTAAAACCATAACTCGATACTAATACTTTTAATAATACTATTAACGTAGGGTTTTTGAACATAAAAAAAATCATATTACCACATAACAATATGAAAACTTTATAAAACTTTAATACCAAAGTATATGAAACTTTTAATACTAATAATATGAAACTTTCAGGAAATTTTATAATAATCATAATAATACGAAACTTTATAATAATAATAATATGACTCTTTAAAAATAATATGGAGACATAATATTATCATGGAAACTTATTAATATCTTAATAACTTAGTAATACTACGAAACTTAATAATATCATGAAACTTAATAATAGTTTAGGGAAAACTTAATAATAATAATCCGGAACATAATAAAATCACCAAACTTAATAATAACTTAATATGAAACTTATTAGTAGTGATAATATGAAAACTCAATAAAAACATGAAATATCAAAGACATATTCAACATACCAATCTTTTCAAACATAAGTATATTCATAATAAAATACTTAAACATAAGGTCACCATAACATTAATAATAATCACATAGATAATGACAATAATAATAATAATAATAATAATAATAATAATAATAATATTTACACCATAATATTATTACATCACAAAATAGATTACTTGACCTATGATAAATAATATTGATAATAATCATAATAGTAATAGTAATAATAATAAAAACAAGAACAAAACTAATCAAAAATAGGGTTAGAGTTTATACTGATCAAGAGAAGCAAAGGGAGGGTGGTGGTGCTGGCGGTGACTGGTCGTCGACGTCGGGTGGTTGGGGGTGTCGTCGGAGTTCCAGTTGCCAGATGAGGAGCGTCGTGGGTCGTCGACGGTGACGGGACGGCAGTAGAGCAAACCCGAGTTTAAACAAGGTGGAACGGAGGCTCGGTGGTTCGCCGGAGCGGGGGAACGGACATCGGCCGATCACTGGTAGCCGGGGGAGTCGCCGGTGGTCAGAAGCGGTGTCGGTGCTGCGGTGGTGGAGGGGCAGTGCAGCTGGTCGGGACAGAAAAGGAATGGAGCTAAGGGGGGTTTGGTCGATGTGTCGGGCGGCGAGGTGGGTGGTCGGCGTCGGCGATGCGGTGGTCGGAAAAGGTGGGGGTGGCGGTCAGCGGCGAGGAGCTGGTGGAAGAAGGTTGGTTGGTGGTGGTTTGATGATGGTGGGTGATGGTGCGAGGTGGTGGCTCGGGGTGAAGCATAGGGAGAAAAGGAGGTGAGAGAGAGAGAGGGAAGAGAGAGAGAGAGAGTAAAATAACAACTTTGCGGCTGAAGAAGATTTTTAGGGTATTTGTTTATTAGGTATGGATCCAAAAAGGGTATTTATAGGGGAAGAAATTTGGGTAAAATTAGTACAAATAAAACCTAGGTGTTAGTAACACCCTTTCAATTTATTCTTTTCCTAAAACAACACCTTTCCTTAAACAATTTTTGCAAACTGATCCCAATTAATTTTAACTGATACCCAAAAAGTCTCTAACTGATATTTTTAAGACTCTAAAAATTCTAACGAACTCACTCGCGTTCGTAATAGCTCCGTGTGATAAAAACTCATATAAACAAACGGAAAGTAACGCGCGTCAGGAATTTTAACGGTAAAAAATAATCGAATTTTTTCGGGGTTTTACATCATTCCCCACTTAAAGAAGTTTCGTCCTCGAAACTTAAACTTAGGCCTATCGGGTGAGCTAACTAACTAACAGAGTAGCTAACCGAAAACTTGGGGTTTTACAAATCTCAAATTAATGAATTTGAATCCTTTAATATAGGTCCAATCTTTTGAATATAGATTGAATCCAATATCAATTGCCACCCCTAATTCACACCATGCTCTGATCTCAGGCTTCTAACTCCTATCAGGGTACCGAATCCTATTCTCTGAAGATTAACACCCAAAGGCTACTAACTCTATAGGATAGTAAGTCCTGGTCTCAAGAGATTAACACGTGACCCACTTAGTGTTTAATGTTCCACTTGTTTACTTAGTATCTTATGAATATTCAATTGTTAAACCTCATTTGTACCACTTTTTACCTCGTTTTTTATTCTTATATTGAACCCTTCTAATCATTTTAGAATAAGATCGATAGTATTTTTGCTCATATCTGCTAGTTGTGATTAATTTGCTTAATTGTCTCATTATTAGGAAATTTGACATAACCTTCATAAAGTTTGTGCGTGTTGATTGCAAATGATGATGACAATGGAGAGAAATGAGTGGAAATAAGGAGCAAAAGAAGTCAAAGGAAGTCGACCCAGAAAGTTATGCTGACCAACACAATTATGCCAAATTTAGAAGAAAATAAGATTTTTCAGTCCGACACAGGCACCCATGTCAGCCTAACACGGTTGCGTCGGACTCATAGTTTTATTTAAGCATATAAATGAGTAGCGTTATTCCAAAATCTGGAACCGTCAAACCAGACCGGAAACATGCAAAACTGTACCGGGAACTGTCTACATCGAATCGCCTAAAATTCGGTGCACTGAACCGGAAAAACCGGATGCTAAGCGAGGTGTTCTGGTTCAGGATATTCAAAACGACAGTGAACCAGAACCGCACCGACAATATTTATATGCATATATACATTTCTTTTGGATAAAGAAATTTACAAAACAAATAAGAAGTTAAAAAAACGTAATCTGTCTTTAACAAAAAAAAATACAGTATGAGTGTCTACTATCCAGTCCAATAGTCCAGTCTGCCAAAGGAAAAAATTGGGGGCGACATTCCTTGTTCTATTTTCATGTGAGTGAAATTGAAATTTTTAATTTTTTTAAATGTTTCTCACTTACTTTAGCTTTTGGGTTTGTAATGTAATCAATTGTTTTGTTGTTGATTGTGATATTTTTATTGTTTATTGAAATTAAGACGGTTCCAGTTCATTGGTGAAACCGCACCGGTAAAATCATTGCACCGTTTTGAAAAATCAGGTTATCCGGTTTCGGTTTATGATTAAAAATTTTGTTTTGTCTGGTGCACTATTTTGAAAAAATGGAACCGCCCCGCCCCGAACCGTGAACGTACACCCGTATAATTGAGAAGTAGAAAAGAGGATATTTTTTCATTAAACACTTTTCTATCTTTTTCTTAGATTTTAATGATAGTTTTCTCTGGACTCCAAACAATATTTTACTTTTCAAGTTTGAATTGGAAATGAGGATCAAATTCTTTTTATTATTGAAGATTACAAGTTTATTGCCTTATCCCTTTTCATTCATGTTCATCAAATTAGGGCTTATGTTTTCTTCTTGAATTATTTGGGGCTAAATACCTAACTTACGTTAGGGATTTCTCACTAGCTAGCATGCCTAATTAATTGTAATTATGCTTCCTTTACTATTCTAGCATTCATTCTTCAAGTTTCTATCAAATTATTGATGAGTGCTTTTTGTATATATGTAAATTTGGATGTTTTGATGAGTATTTGACGTGAATGTATTATTTTATTTCCAAAATTGTCATATTATGCTTGGTTTGAGTTTGGTTAATTTTGTAGGAATTAAAATCGAGAGATTTGAATAAAAACCAAGCAAAAATCAAACTAAAATGTTCACGTTGTGATCAAGAGATAGGGAAAAGAAGAAATTGGATCATCCCTAAGCCCAAGATTAAGGCCCAAGTCCCCAAAGGCCCGCAAACATGCTGCTACGGGTTCTAAACTGGTTCCCACGATTCGTCTCCCAGACAGAAGCTGAATAATTTAAAGAAATTGAGCAACACGGACCGCAGGCACTGTCCGCGATGAATGCGTCTGTGGAGTTTTTGTCGTTTCTCCGTGGTTTTGGCTATATATTCAAGAGTTTTGACGGTTTCAATGATCAATCCACCCAACCACGATCATCCACTATCATTCATGACTAGCCATCATCTCCATCTTATCATCATCCATGCTCCATCTTTCCAACATAGTTAAAGATTGAAGAATTGAAGTTTGATAAAGAACGATTTTGAAGTTTGGAGGAGCAAAAGTCCTCCCTTGCCGAATCACCATCAAGATTGGCATCAACTTCAGATTATTTATTATCTTTTAGGATTTATATGCTTTCTAATATAGATTTTACAAGCTTTGTAGTTTTAAACATGAGTAGCGAGTGGTTCCTTTAGTTTGGGGGATGAGCCTTATAAGTTACTTGACAAATTAGCTTTTGATTTCGATTGAATAAACGTGAATCTAGTTTGAATTCATTATATTTAGCCTTTGATTATATGTATTCCATTATGTTTGATTGGGTACCAATTGCATGGAATAAGATTGTTGATCAATGTAGTATCGAATGGAGAAATTCGATAATCGGAACATTTAGGCTAAACAGACTATAAAATAAACTAGACATAAAAATTATTAGTTAAGGGTCATTAGATAATTGATGTTTTAACTTAGTTAAAGTTGAAATAATTACGAAAGTAGGTGATTAACTTTGCTAGGCAATTCCCATCTTTACCAAAAGTTCGTTGCGAAAGACTTTGATTATGCAATTATCGGCCTTATAATGTATCAAATTAGTGAAATGTATGTAAAAAATTGTGAATAAAAAATAAAAATGGTGAATAAAGAGATGGAAGAAAGATGTAATTAATCAGTTTGATAAGTTAGTAATTACTCCCTTCGTTCTTTTTTATTTGATTTTTTTTAACTAACTTTTCATGTTTCATATTGTCTGTCAATTCACAATCCCAACAACATATTAATTACCATGTTTCATATTGACTGTCACCTAATAAATACTATATAGTCTCCAATGTTTTTCTTTAATTGAAAATTTCTTATAACATATTTTATCAAAAAGTTACAATATTATACTTTTATGATAGTATTTTTTTATTCTAAATTTAATGTAATTAAATAATAATAGAAAGAAATGGAGGGGATACTTTTCTAATTTTATCCTTTGCATTAATTGACCTTAAAAGTTGATTTCAACTAATAACAGAAGTGTCTCATATAAGCATTGGAAATGTTGTTGGGGGAGGGGGAATAGTTGGGATTGGTATACAAGTACTGCCCTCTGTCCCTAATTATTGGTCAATTTTTCTAATTTACGTTATCTCTTTTTTATTTGTTAAATCACCTAATTGTTATAACTCCAACAATTATAATATGAATTGTATCCCTAATAAATAAGTTCTTTACTTTATTCTAAAGGTATTTTTAAGGGTATTTTTGGTAATTTAAAAATTTTTCACCCCATTCTCCATGTTCTTTGATTTTGATAAGTTAGTTATTGTGACATACTACCTCCGTCCCAAATTATTTGTCATTTTACCTAATTTTTTTGTCCCAAAATATTTGTCATATTTACAATTCTAACAATTGTAATTCCTTTTCTATCTCTAATTAATAAATTCATTTATCACGTTTTACAATTCCAACAACTATTATCTTCAATTAAAGTAGATTTGGTTTGATATCACAAATTTTTCACCTCAATTCTCAATAATCAATATGCATTGATTTTCTCAAATTAAGTAAATGAACAAATATAATGACACGGAGGTAGTAGGGCAAACTGCGATGTCACAACTTACCGCAATTTGCCACAACCCACCACATTTTACCGCAAATCATTACTTTTCTCTCTCCTCACTTTTCTTCTCTACTTTTTACATTCTCTCTACTCACCTACCCTACATACCAATAACCTACCACAATTCCACCACACTCCACCACAATTCCACCACACTTCACCACACCATTCCGCAAAATAACGCATAAAAGAACAGGGCCTTAAAGACGAAGATACTATGCCTCATATACGATATCGCCAGAGAACCAATTTGAGTTGAACTCCGATTACAAAATTGTGAGACTATGCAAATCTGTTTTCTTCTTTTATTTGCTGGCGAAGTTTAGTGGGCCTAGAAATAAGAATGTCCGAAACCCAAGTTTGTTTTTGGAGGGTTGAAGAATCTCACGAGTCGGTCGGACCCACCCTCCAGCTCCATCCTTCGTTACTACGTATAACCCTCTTTCATATTTTAATCACACCTCTATATATAAACCCTTTCTTTCTTCTCTGCACCCTGTAACTCCATTAATAATAAAGCATGAAGCCCCAGCAAGATGAGCAACAGAAGGGGCTTCTCCTGTTCCCTTCTTCAAATCACAAACTAATCAACCATGTTTATATCTTAATCCCTTATCTCCTCTTCTTTTGTTGTGGCTTAATTATTGGCATCTCTTTTTCCTCTTATTCTTCCCCCTTCTCTAACTTCTTCCTCAGCCTCAAACCCACCACCACCACCACCGTCGTCCTCAGCCCTCCTCCTCCACCACCACCACCACCTCCTCCACCTCCGCCGCCTCCTCCGCCACCACCTCCACCACCTCCGCCGCCACCACCTCCTCCGCGACCGCAGCCAATGCACAGCATGGAGGATGAGGAACTTCTGTGGAAAGCTTCAATGGAGCCAAAACTGAAGGGGGGAAATTACGACGACTTGAGTGGGACCCCCAAGATTGCGTTTCTGTTCCTGGTACGTGGCCCACTCCCATTGGCTCCTCTGTGGGAGAAGTTCTTTCGAGGGCATGAAGGAAATTACTCAATCTATGTCCATGCTAATCCTGCGTATAATCAGACTTACCCTCAGGATTCTGTCTTTTTCGGCCGTAGAATCCCAAGCAAGGTATGTCTTCCTCTTCCTTTTTCATAAAAAAATATTATTAACATTATAGTACATGTGTTTTACAGGGTGATTTTTTAATATTTTATTATTATAATAAGTATATAATGACTTTTTAATATGAATAATCACGCAGTTTGTTTCAATATTATGCAATTTATCACTTGCGAGATAGATATATTTTACTTTGCATAGTTTTAAATGTAATTAAAATCAGTATAATTTGCAAATTATGGAGCAGTTTATTAAAATAAAAAGCGTTCATGGTGAGATGGATTGCCGTGTCATACAGAAATTGCTCGTTTTCAGACTTTTTGAATTAAATTGTGTATTGAAGGGTTTTAAAAGTTGAAAGAGGGAAAGAAAAACATAAATCAGTTACTAGTGATGGGTAATGCAAGTTATTAATGAATACCGTGAAGCGTTGAACTTATAATTTATGGCAAGTGCATGGACGTATGGGTAATGACGTAAATCAATAGAATTTGGAACGTTTTTGCTTAATCAAACGATTATGTATTTTCCATAATGCTTTGAATGTAAAAACAAATTACCACTTTTGGGCGAATTATGAGTTGGGGATTTGTTAAAAGGAGAAACAATTCTAGTGATACACTGACTTTAATAGAGCTCGACTTGGACTAGAGTAATATTAAGCCCTAAAAACGTACTATCTATAGGAAATTGAGCAAAAGATTTATACATTGTCAAAAATGTCCTTAAAAATCCCCTTGGAAAGGTGTAAAGATTACATTTATTAGGGTTAGAATGGGTATTATAATTATTGGAAATGTGAAAGTTAGTTAATTAGACAGATAAAAAGGGACGGAGAAATTAGGTAATTAGACAATTAAAAAGGGACGAAGGTAGTACCAATTAGAGTTTCATGGAAAGAAAAACAAAAACACTATCTGCGAAAGCTGCTGCCTATCTGGAAGAATAATATACTTATATGTCCATTTTTAATGAATAATTTCTCGCATAATATTTTTATAACAAAAATACGATATTATACTTTTTCAATAGTATTTTTTATTAAAAATCTAATGATATCAATTTTATTTAATGAATCATTATAAAAATTAAGATATTAACAGTTAAAATTTTTGAGGGAGTATTATTCTTTTCCTCTTCTTTTTGTTATATTTAATAAATTTTATGGCCATTTTGAATATATTATTGTATTAATTAATTAACCTTTCGAATTTTAAATAATCAAAATAAATAAAATCTGTATGGCCATCTGGAGCTCTTCATTAAATAAATTATTCAAAAACATTTCCAAACATCAATATTATAAAAACATATAATTAAAAAAAAGCCCTCAAATATGATTTTCTAGGAAGTATTATAAAAGTTTCCCTAAATATATTATATAATTGTATTTTGACAATCATAATTTGCATGAAAATTTCTTTACTTATATACACTATTGAAATTCATTGAATTTAGCAAATACATTAGGTGAACCTACGTTGTTGATTATATAGTGCAAAATTTTACTGTATCTTAACTTAATGTGATTTTATTTTCTACACACGCACAAGGGGGGGGAGGGGGAAGAAAGCTGTAACTTTATTGTTCTCGAAGAATAATAAGAAAGGAATTGACAATGGTTAATTACATTTTGGTTGTAATAATTTTGGTATATTCCAACATTTTCCAGCTTAATTTTTTCACCCACCAAGGAAACCTTTTTCTAATGCTTTGCTTTTTTGTTATTATTATTTTTTTTTCGTTGATCAATTCTAATCCTTTGCTTTGATTCTACTCTTTTGCACTACTACAAAAAGAATTTTGTTTTATTTGTGCTTTTGGGATTTTGATTACCCATCCTAGAATCCTCCCTAAAATCTATCCTTTTCTTCAATTCTTCGATATAAATTCTAAAAGTAATATTCTTAAAACCCTTTTCTAACACTTCTTTTAACAAAAAATAAGTTGAAAATTAAACAGTATAGGATCCTTCATCATTACTATTTCTTACTTAGAAAAAGAGTCTTTGTTAACTTCATTTGACATGTAAGTTGTAACATAAATGTCATTTGTTTTGTAGGAAGTACAATGGGGTAAGTTCAATATGGTTGAAGCTGAACGCCGATTATTAGCCGACGCCCTCCTAGATCACTCAAACCAACGATTCGTACTTCTATCAGAGTCATGCATTCCTTTACACAATTTCCCCACAATATACTCTTACTTAATAAACTCTAAACAAACATATATCCAAGTCTATGACGAAAAAGGAGCCACCGGTCGTGGCCGTTACAGCAATAAGATGAGCCCGACAGTTCAACTCTCCCAATGGAGAAAAGGATCCCAATGGTTCGAGATGGATCGGGAATTGGCCCTCGAGGTAATATCGGACCGGATATATTTCCCCGTATTCAGTAAATATTGTAACAACAAGTGTTACGGAGATGAACACTACTTGCCCACTTTAGTTAGCATAAAGTTTTGGGAGAAGAACACAAACAGAACAGTGACTTGGGTTGACTGGTCAATATTAGGGCCTCACCCTGGTAAGTATGAAAGGCCTCGTGTGACGATTGAATTATTGAGAAAGTTGAGGCACGGCTATAATTGTGAATATAATGGGAAGAAGACTAATATTTGCTATTTATTTGCTAGGAAATTCATGCCTAGTGGGTTGAATAGATTATTGTTTTTTGCTCAAAGGTTGATGAAATTTGGTTGATTGAAGGTTAAGATTAGGGGGAAATTAAGTAGGTGTTTTTTTTTTAACTATTTGTATTTTCTTTATTTTTTTGGATTTTTTTGGGGTATATTGGAAGTGAGGAGGAACTGAGATTATTATTTATTTTTTTCGATTGTATGCATTGATCACACCATTCTTTTAAGTGAAACACCAATAAAACACTTGAGAACACTATTTGTGTTGTATCCTTGTTATGATTATTACTTCTTTTTTATTGATTCGATCAATTTTGCATGGCTTATGTCCTTATATTATGCACATTTTGTGCTTCATATTGTCATTTTGAAAATTATACAGTTGAATTTTAAAAATTTTTATCATAATTTTTTCAATATATATAATGATTTGTTGTATAAAACTACTACCATTTAATTTGTACCTAAAAATACTATCTTAAAATATAATGTTGCAATTATTAACAAAATATTAGATGAAAAGTTATTAATCAAAGAGGCACATTCGAGACCGTGACAGTCAATTAGGACTCCGTTCTTTTATATGGTTGCATGGTGCAATGTGGTAATGGTGCGGTGCAGTGAAATTTGAAAAAGTGTTGTGAAGTATGGTGAAGTGTGGTGAGAGTTATGGGAGATGAGGCAGGTGAGGAGAGAATGTGAAAAATAGAGGAGAAAAGTGAATAGATATATTGGTAATGATTGTGGTATGGTATGACGAAGTGTGGTAAAAATTAAAGAATACGGTACCGCCGCATCGCAACCTACCGCATAAAAAAAGGGAGTCTAAATGACAATTAATATAGAACGGTGAGGGTAGGTAGGTTTGTTTTTTTTTCGATTATCGAGAGCCAAAAGACTTAAAAGTTCAAAAATAACAGCGGACAACAAATAAAACAGCTAACAAACACCTTCTAAAAAAAGAATACAGTCAAATAGCTAAATAAAGTAAAGTGCCTTGAATTTAATTTTTTTTAAATGATCCATAAAAAAAACTACATATCATTAATTTATTCGAGTGCCTCTGATCTAACATAGTTTGATTGTTTAACAACATTATATACAAATTTTTTTATAAATGGGATGATAGACATAAATAAATTATATAATCCAAATGTCACTACTCCACAAATCAGCAAATGCAACGTCCATAATTTCATTTGTACCCTCCCCAGCCCATGCCTTAACAGACAAATTATAAGATAGAAGGTGAGCTAAGAAATGGACCATCTTTTCCCCAATATGTCTCGTAAATATATATAATTAAGTAGAGGTACATTAAATAATTGACTTGAAAGCGATAAAAATATCATCAATAATAAGGCTCTTTGCATGAGTTGGGGATGCCTTCTTTTCAAATCTACCTATAATAAAAGCAAAATACGATTGGCTTAGAATTTTTGGAGTTTCATTACAACCATTGAGATTATATTATTGATCACCATAACTGTCCAAATGAAATGATATATATAAATATATATATATATATATATATATATATATATATATATATATATATATATATATATATATAGGAAAATTGGATTCTAATAATCCCTACTTTTACAAATTGGATGATGGTGGTCACTTTACTTTCAGTATTACAGTGGTCAAAAAATATATAATTGGATTTGAGTGGGGCCCGTCGAGTTGAGTGGTGGTGACACGGTGGTTTTCTGACATGGCACATTAAAGTCAACCCGGTCAAACATATCCATGTCAGAAAACCACCGAGTCACTACCACTCAACTCGGCGGCGTCCCACTCAAATCCAATTTTTTTTTTTTGAACCACCAGAATACAAAGTGATAGTACCGACCACCATTGTCCAATAGGTGAAAGTATGGATTATTAGAATCCAATTATCCTATATATATATATATATATATATTTTGTCTGACTTCCATCTTTGGTAGGTAAAGTTAGACCAAAATACATCTTGCTATATATTATTTAGACGGGCCTCCTATTGTTTCTTTAATAATAGTATTTGTGGAACGTATGTAAAGATTTGGAACTAAACACAAAATACTACGTACTTAAGAAATTAACGTAGTGTATGTAGCGTTTTTACATTATCAACATAAATAAATAAAAAAAAAGCACTAAGGCCCTATCCTTTGGATTTGTATCTCTAACCAATTCAATCCAATCTAATCCAAACGTTACACAATTCCCCCAAAAAGTACAATAACTTATCCAATCCAATCCAATCCAATTTATCCAAACCTGATTTTAACCAATCCAAAGAACAGACAACATATAATAGTGTTTGATTGATGATAGACTGAACTTCAAACTGATGGAAAGGAAGAAAATAAGGCCTTTCATTTGGTTAATGACTTGATTGACAAAAAATTGGACGGGTTCAAGAATCATGCACATTATATTATTATATTTTTTCTTATAGTTGATGGAAAGGACACAAAAGAAGTCATGCATAATATAATGTCATCTCATAATTTATAAGTAGTTCTATATATGAATTGCCTTTTCTCCGTATGAATTTTTGTTTTTCTTCTGGCCATGTATATGTGTATATATATAGTCTTCATTGTTCCCTTAGGTGTGATTGTTGACAGTTAGGTTATCACAGTAAGTACATATACAAAAATAAGGATCGAAAGTCTATAACCATCAAAGTGGATAAGTTTGATCGCAGAAATCTCTTTGAATTTCATTGTGTTGTATTATCAAAATGGTACCAAAGGCAAACAACATGCTGATATTTTTTCGATTAATTTCCCAACAATGCGTGGGTATTGACTAGTATAAGATAGATAGCTGCATTGTCACGGCCTCAACCATGATCTTTTTCAATCGACATTGCAATGTTTGTTGAAGAGTGAGGCTGGGGCAATGGGATGGGATGGGTTGGGTTGTGTAGGATTAGGGTCAGCCCATTATTTACTTAAGATTGGGTCACCGGATCAAAGTAGGTCCATTCAAGTTGTGAGTTGGGTTGGACTTGTTCATTGGGCCTACTTATTTTGACCCTACATTTAAATGATGTGTATTTATATAAAAAGAAAAAATTAGTTAAGCTAATTACTGGTTTATATGAAGTATTATTAGCATTATATAAATTAATATAAAAAAAAACTACTTATTTGGGGTCACTAATGGACGAACTTGACCCCACCAATTCATCTGACTCTCTAACATTGTTGAGTGAGCCGACTCGTCAATAACTTGACTCATTAGCAATCTCCTTTTTATTACTGTATCTGTATTTGAATTTCTAAATTCAGCAACAAACTTACGCACCGAATGAATGGTTTTGACAAGAGAAAGAACTAGAAGTGAGAGATTCTCTTTTCGATTCTGACTCTCTCACTCTAGTCATTGCTTTTCTTTCTATTACTTCGAAAGCAGCTACTTTAGCTTCAACTACTCGAATTTTCACAAAAAGGTCATATTACTAGCAACATGTGTGCATACTAGTCAACCATAGATGACCCCAATGATCGAATTTTCATGAGGAGCAAGATACTTAAACATTGTTTTACCTCAAGACACCGTACCATCACTCTTTTATATGATACTTACATTAAAAGTTTTACTAGGTAAGCACAAGCCATATTGTTAATCATCACAATCATGTTTACGTTTGGCCAGTTGGCCTCCCAAGTTTCAGCTTTCAATCAGAAAAATCAACATTTTAAAAAATTCCCTGTTATTTTTTTAGACCAACAGCCGCGAATAGTCAACCGCAAAAACTATTTCTTTACTTCATTTTATTAAATTTGAGCGCGAACTAGTTTGCATCAGGTACATCATGGTCCACCGTTACTCTCCACATTAACCAATCAGAAATCACCAAGACATCAAATCAAATCGTTCCGCCAATCAGCGTAGGGTGATCACAGCTGGCGTAACACAGAATATATCATCGTCTTCTGTATGAAATTCTTGATGGTTGAGAACTGAGAATACATCAATGTCTGAAATTTTCATTGACAAAGATAGTCCACGAATCTCCAATAAAAAATGACCATGGATGATCATTTAACCTGCTTTGACCTGAATTTGATGATGAAGAACAAGAAGAAACAGAGATGATGATGATGATAGGCGATGATGGGTTGGGATTTGCTGCATCATCAGTTAAAAATGTGTCATCTGATTCAAACACTGTTATTTCAATAACTGTTTTCTGCAGCTTAATCTGTTTATGCATTATCATCGGTCATTTGCTCGGAAACAGTCGATGGGCGAACGAATCTGTCACCTCCCTTCTTCTGGTCTGTCTCTCTTTCTCTCTGATTTTCTGCTTTACCCATGTTGTCACCTTTTGATTTCTTAAATTGGGTTCTTTTTGTTTTGTACTTTTCGCCCCGTAAGATGTAAAACTACACATATTTTGGCAAAGTTTTTCAAAAATGTAAACACTAAGCTTACTTTATCTTTTGGGGTGGTTTGAATTCAGCATTTGATTCGCTTGTTTGCGCGTATTTGTCTAGTTTATGTTATGTGATTATAGTATGTTTGTGGTTGGATTCAGGGGTTGGTATCTGGAGCAGTAGTCTTGGTGTTAAGTGATGGCCAAAACTCACACATCCTGGAGTTCAATGAGGAGTTATTCTTCATGTACCTCCTGCCACCTATCATCTTCAATGCCGGGTAAGCTATAATCCCTGTCAGAAATCATACGAACTGGGATTCGATCATTGAGATCGTCTATAGTCTTCGAAATACTAGTGTTGAAGAGCATTGTTTGTATCAAGGATATTGTGCAATCATAAAACCAACATGATATCTTTTGTGATTTTGCAGCTTCAGGGTTAAGAGGAAGCATTTCTTCAGGAACTTCTCAACCATATTGATGTTTGCAGTGTTGGGTACAATAATATCATTCTGTGTCATCTCAGCAGGTTAGTCCCAAATATATACCAGATAAGTCTGATTTTAACATAACTTTCAGTTGTAAAGTGTAACAAGATTTGTAAACTGAGGTATCGTGCTTTCGTTCCAATATGATCTTCTAGGTATGATACTACTATTGAACAAGTTCGGTGTAACACAACTCGATCTGAAAGATTATCTGGGTAATTCACTAACCAACACCTTAAAAAACTCTCTTATCGTCACATTCCATTGAAACAGGCTAACATAGCTTCATTTCTCGACAGCCCTTGGGGCGATACTGTCAGCCACAGACTCTGTCTGCACTCTGCAGGTACATATTTAACAAACAGAAAATACAATATGACCTGCATCTAAGTCTACTGACATAAAATCTCTCATCTGCTTCTTTCTTAGGTCCTTAAGCAGGACGAAACGCCATTTCTTTTCAGTGTGATATTCGGAGAAGGAGTAGTAAACGACGCGACCTCCATTGTGCTTTTCCATGCGGTCCAATCGCTTGATTTGAGCAAACTAAGTGCCAGGACAGTGGTGGCTTTATCAGGGACATTTCTTTACCTATTTGCCTGCAGCACAATTCTTGGTATTGTAGTAAGTTACAACACACTTCTAAACATTCTTTTGTCCTTCTTTTCTTGAAGATTTCTTGACCTTAATCTGAGGTATGTGTTCACTCTAACTTGCCCTGCCCTGTATGAAAACAAAATAGGTCGGCCTGACGAGTGCATATTTGATAAAAGAGTTGTTCATTCCAAGGTACATGAACTATTATTGCATCTAAGGTGCAATTTCATTTGGTGGAGTTTAATGCAGCCCTGAGTCATCTCTGTTTTCTCTCTTTTGGCAGGCACACAAAAGATCGTGAAATTGCGCTTATGATGCTCATGGCCTATGTCTCTTATATGTTAGCTGAGGTAAGAAATTAACCCATAGTTCAAGACATTTTTCTCCTTTTCTTTTGACCCTTGGCTCCTTTATCTTAATGGGATCTTTTATATGTACTGATTTCCTGTTGGATTCCTTGGTTTGACAGCTCTGTAACCTTAGTGGCATTTTGACAGTCTTCTTCTGTGGGATTGTTATGTCACATTACACATGGTACAATGTTCACAAGGAATCACAAATAACCGCGCAGTAAGACTGTACTCTTCTTGCACGCTATCTTCTTTGAATATATTTCATCCTCAAACACTGCCTACAAGTTGTCTCAGCGCTATACCCAGCACGATCATAATTCTGTCGCATTTAGTAATACTTCAGTTCATATGTGTATTCCGATGCTGCTTCATAAAGAACACTTATTTCTTTGAAGAATCCTGAAACATTGGGCGTTCATAATTTTCACCCTTGCTATATATTGCAGGCATGCTTTTGCAACAATCTCATTCATATTGGAAATATTCATGTTTTTGTATGTCGGTATGGATGCATTGAACATCGATAAGTGGAAGGAAAGTGGTGTACGGTATGCCTATTCATCCTTAGCTAAGATCTTCAATCATTTCATCTTCATTTCTCGACATCCTTGCAATTCAAAATTGAAGGACTAATGCAGCTATGTTTTCTTCAATTTCCAGTCCACGAACTTATTTTTCTGTAAGCTCTTTAATGGTGGCCTTAGTGTTGGTTGGAAGGGCAGCATTTGTTTTTCCTCTTACAAATATTTTGAACTGGATTAAAAGGAAAGAGAATCGACCAGTTGAGCTTCGTAAACAGGTTGAGCTTGAATACTCCCTTATGAATTGAATTGGAAGGTCATTTGATGTCCTCAACTTTTTGCCAATTCCATTTTGAGTCTATGATTTATCAAAATTCACCCCTTCTAAACTTTGATAAGATACAAACTATATTTAAGCTTCATTTCTGGTTTAGAATTTCCAATACCAACTGGGTTTGCTCTAATTATGCATGAATAAATTTGTCAAATGTCGATTCAGAACATTGAGATGAAACTGGCAAAGGTTGGAGGGTGTCAAACAGAACTTTTCCTACAGCATTTGTTGTTAAATATGTTAAATCATTTCTAACCGGGCAAAACTTCAGTTTGTGATATGGTGGGCAGGACTAATGAGGGGTGCAGTTACTCTTGCTTTGTCATATAACGCGGTAAAACTCAACACTCCACAGCATGGAGTTAATTTTGTTCATCATCCATCTTACTGTCAAGGCTGATGTTAAGAAATTGTGTTATTGCAGTTTTCAGGTTCAGCAGAAACTACATCAAATGACAAATCCTTGATGATCACTTGCACCATTATTGTTGTTCTGTTTAGTACCCTGGTTAGTATGTGTTTTTTTTTCTGGCACTGTCTCCTATGAATTGCAAGATTATTCACTTGACTTCGCGAACTACTTTTTTCTGTTTGTTATAGTTGTTTGGTTCAGTAACCAAGAACTTGATCAAGGCAGTATTGAAACCTGTTGCAAGAGACGAAGAATCTGTTCGACATCCATTGCTGCCACAGGAGGGAGTTGCTGTGACTGTGAACGAAGGGGCCAGAGGTTCGCAGCAAGATTACCCAGCTTCATCACATACGCACGGCATTTGGAGGAGATTCGACGACACCCTGATGAAACATTTCTTTGGCGGTCAAGGGGTCTCACAAATCGAGCCACCCTCACCAACATATTCCTCGGATTTCAGTTCCAGACCAACTGCTGATGTTTCTAATGGCACTCCTAGACCAACTGCTGATGTTTCCAATGGCACTCCTAACGGCAGTTATTCGCCGCAAAATCACAGATTGTAAACTTTCAAACTGTTTCCTGGTGGGTTTCAGCCCTTGGCTTTGGTGACAGCAGCATTAGGTTGCATACTGTGAGCTACAGTAGTTCAGTTTCTTTCCCTTTGTTTGCATGTGTCAAGATGTTCAGAGTATGGTACATTTCAGAGAGAGGACAATTTTTGGTTCACATATTGTGCTATATGAGGAACCCTAATTCTGTATGAATGAAAATTTGATAGTTTTTGGTTACATCCCAAAGCTTCTCATGGTGATAAGGCATTTCTTAGTGTAAACTTATAACTTCCATCATTAAGACATATTGCATATGATTGCCAAAAAGGGTAAATAGATGGATCAAAAACTACAGTTAATAAGCCTTCATTTACCTTTAATTTGGGATAAATTGACAAATGACAGGATCAAACTACAGACATCCAACACAAGTGTAATCTACAGAAACAATGGCAAGTGGGAACACTACTTTTAAAAAGAGAAAAAAAAAAATCAATGGTTGGACGAAGAAACCTGTATGAATGAACTAAGTATTGGCTGTACAAAGTAGAAGAAATTAACAGATGAAAGAATCAAAAGTCATGTTCATCCCTACTGCTGTCATTCCCACTGTTATTGCAGCAGCTGTGTTGTGCATCCCCATCCCCATCCCCATCCCCATCTCCATCTTCATCTTCGAAAGCATTATGATTACACTCGAATTCAAGCCCAAGACTCTCATCGGTCTCTGCCAGGTCATCAAAGAAAGCATCGAGGTACCATGAGCATTTCTCATTCCACTCGCCCCTCCTTGCATGGATTCTCCACTTCTGATCCTCAATCATCTCGTGGGAGAGCCCCCATTCCCGCATCTCTTCCTCGGAGTGGTTGATGGCGAGGCTGTACTCCCCGCCCTCCCCCAACTCCATCACTCGGTACTCGCAGTTCTCGGGGTTGTTCAGGTGCTCGAACTGCTCCACCGTCCACTTGAACCACTTCATTAGGAACACGCGCGAGGTGAGCCCGTGGGTCACGATTATCAGGTTTAGGTCGTGGTTTGGGACCGGGTGGAGTCTGTTCATGTCTATGTCTCTCCATAATGATTCCATGAAACCTGCAGTATTTAGATTCACCTTTCATACTTCAAAATCATAGTTCAAGATCTACAAGATATTCCAGCATATTCATTGGAAATCATTTAGGGGATGTTTGGGAACTTTAAAGAGGTTAAGTGGGTCAAAATCTCCACAAGCATATAGGGCAAGGTCCCAAACAGTAGCAGTTCATTAATCAACATTAAACCCAGATATCATTTATACTTTAGACGAATATGGCAATAAATCTTCAACTCTTCATAATATCTAGATATGTATTGCCGTGAGAATCAAGAGGGGCTTCAACTCTTAAAACTAATCTGTATCTTGCAAAACAGCTAATGTGGATAGCAAACCAACCTGGCCATAAAAGCACGGAACATGCATGATAATGAAATGAATCTAGCAAGCGACAACAGCTAGAGAACAGAGATGTAGAACATAATTGAGCAAAAACCAGCTCCTAAGTAGCCCATCAATGATCAAGAAACCTAAAAGTCCTGAAGGAAGAGCTCGTCGACGCCCCACTCAAAGTGTTCACTGTAACATATTAAATTTAAACCCAAATCCGCTCTAACAGTGCTATTGTGCCCACATTTTCAGAACAGCCAGAAGACCTAATGCCATGCCATACTATACATGAAATCTTAGGATGTGAAAGTTGCTTAAATGGCTCTTTCAAGTGCGTGTGTTGTAAACTACAGTTGCTAAAATGTTTCATGAGCCTGCATTGAAAGTACTAACCTAGATCAAATACAGTTTTCCTGCTATATTTCACAAAACAGTTCCACAACGATATTAGAAAGACAATTCCTTTTGATGGTCATCCTAATTCACCCCTACTTCAATCACTAGCACGGTGTATTCGATTGAAACAAGGAGATGAAAAACTGAGTTCCATATTGCTCAGCTTTGTTGGACAAAGAATTTTCCATGACAATGATTCCAATTTGCTGGCTTTCCTTTTCTGCATAGATAACACATTGACCTCCAAAGGGAAAATTCAACTTCAAGAGCAAGAAAACTAAATCTTATCCACGTATCCCATCCATCCACCAGCATCTCGCCCATACCGCCACGCACACCTGGCAAAACTTGACCTGCCCCGAAAATCGACCCAAACCGGATAGTTTAGGGTTTTGAAAACGATTTCCAAACCCTAAACATAAAAACCCGAAAAGCCCAAACCAACCCACCCGCCCGAACTGACAAATCTGGCGCCACGGATGGGGCTAGACAACGCCAAGAAAAAAGGTCATGATGAGATTTTCTGCTAAACCCTTGGAAAACAACTACCAATCCAAGCTATGCTGATCCCAGCCATAGATAATGATGTAATCATACTGAAAACCCAATCCCAATATTGTCATCTTCCCAACTAACTCTTTTCCAATAAGTAATATCCCACTTGAACCACCCTCTGATGAACAGGTTAAGGTGCTTTCTTTATTCCAGAACAGACCAATCAACCAATCACAACTAGCAACATTTTGGAGGTAAACAAAGGTCGTTTCTTCATTATATATATTTCCGGGTTCCAATGCATATCTTCAAAGTTCAAGCAAGGGTTTTTCTAATCAAAATACTCCATCCATCCAAATCCAATGCTAGATCTGATTGACCCTGGATTTTAAGATAGTTCACTATCAACTACCACATGAAAAGTAGTCCAAAACCCAGAAAATTAAAACCCCTAAATACTTACAAAACCAACAACCAACTTAGCAATCAAACATCAATTTCCCCAACTCATAGACTGGCCCAGAAAACAAAGTCCCACAATGACAACCAATCAAAATCATTCCAAATGCAGTGACAAAATAGACATCAGATCTACACTAAAATATCCCATCATAAGATATACTAACATAAATGAAGCAATCGTAATGAGCCGATGATATACTTACTGGAAACCCGATCATAAACATCGGCAGCAGATTCCCCTTCAGGAAACCGATAGAAAAACCTCCCAAATCTCTCCCTAGTTTCCTTAATCGCCTTCATTCTCTCCGCAACTTGAAAATTTCCAAAATCCTGCTCCCTAATCCTGCACTCTTCTCTCACCCCGATTATCCTCTGCTTCGAGAAGGACCTCCCGATCTCCCGGAGCGTGGAGCGCGTGCGCTCGTACGGCGAGACGTAGAAGTACACGCGCCACGCGCCGCCGGTAGAGTCGAACAGCCGGCGAATCGACGCGCCTCCGCGCCGAGCCTGAGCTTGGCCGTCGGCGGTGAGGGGGATCTTGTGATCGGGGGTTGTTGAGTATGCTTTGGTGTCGATGTTTCCTTGGCTTTCGCCATGGCGGACGAGTATGATCCTCTTCGGGAGCTTGTGCCGGTGAGTTGGTTGCCCCATTTTTGGGAATAATCTGTGAAAATTATGCCGAATTTGAACTTGATGGGGTGATTTCTTGTGGGATTAGTGTTACGAGTGACACTCAAATTCGATGATCAGTGTTAGAAATTCGCAATGTTTGTGTGATTCTGGGTTGGTTGATCGATTGATTTAAATGGGTTGAGAGGAAATGCCCAAATGTGTATGCAATGTAGATGAATTTGGGGTTTTCTGATTTGACTTTTTAGGGTTCATAAAAGTGTTGGTTTGGTTGTTTTTAGAACTTGGTAGAATGTAGAATGTAGGTGATGAATTTTAATGATTTTATACCTGGGAAGAGTGGTTGAGTGATGGGGTGGGTTTGTTGAATTTATAATGGGGTTTTGCATGGTTGGATTAGATAGTTGTGAGATTGTGGGAACCCTTTTTTTTTATTGTTGTAAATATGGTCAAAATATTTGATTCCATCCCCACTTCTTTCCCTTTCCCCCCTCTTTTTTTTGGGTAAACTTCATGTATCTATGTGCCTTCAAACTTCCTCAACCCTCCAAAGTTGATCATATATATGGTGATCTTTCTCGAAAGGCTAGCATGGGAATATACTACAATAAATTGATAACTTACGAGTTCCGACCTTTTATTCATTACTAGTTATAATGCTCGTCCTATGGACGTGCTTTTAATTTGATTATCTCTTTTTTAGTGTATATGTAAAAATTGGATAGATAAGATTGGATAATTTTGAGTATGGTTGAATAATTTATGAAATGGGTATGAATGAATAGTTTTACAAGTAGAAAATTATATGGATTTAAGACTATATTCTTTAAGTGATAGGATAAGTTAGGTTTGATAAGATAATAAAAGGAAAGGTCAAGACAAAATTGGTGGTAGGAACATTATTAGTGACTAATGAGTCGTCTTTTGCTGCGACCTTTTTAGATGACACACCCCACCACAACTTACCGCATAAAAAACATAAGGTAAAATTACGACCAAGGGGTAACTACAAAATATCTTTAAAATAGAACTTATTGTAATCCCTATTCGATTGAGGCCCAATTCTTTAGTTAAGTTAGACCTAACCAACCTAGGCCCTGTTTGGCAATCAGCTGGTAGCTGTTAGCTGATAGTTGTTTGGATTAGCTGTTTGACTTTAGCTATTTGGGTTAGTTGATTGTTGGAAAAGTGTTTGATAGAGTAGTTTTTTTTTTTTTTTTTGAAAGCTAACTCAAAAAGCTTCATTAAGTAGCTTTTTGAAAACTAGCTTATTGGATCCAAAAAGCTAAAATAAAAAGCTACTTAGCAAATAACTCAAGTAGCTTTTTAACTTTGGTCAAAAAATTAAAAGTTATCCAAAAAGCTAAAAGCTACCCAAAAAGTTGGGTAGCCAAACACCCCCTTAACTTAACTTAACTTATCCTTACTTAACCTAACCCAACTCTCTAAAAAGCACCCAAACCAAAAACAACTTTTTAAGTGAAAAAGAAACTCATATAATATTATTTTAATATTAAATCAATTCACTTTTTCCAACACCTATAACTTTTTTCATTTACTTTCCCCAAAATATTCAAAATTTAATAATAAAAATATTTCCACCCGACAACTAACTTAATTCAAACTAATCATATCATTTCTTATCCTATCATTTCCTTTCATTTTCTTTCATCTTCTAACCTAACCTGACTAAAGAATAGTGTCTAAATGAATGAAAAAGGTTTTTACCTCATTTATTTTTTTTATAAAAAATAATTACTTACTAAAAAATTGAGCAAAATTATAATTAGAAATAAACATAAAAAAAAGAAACAGGAAAAACAGGAAAAAGGAAAAATAAAAAGTCATCACAACACAATACAAGAGGCTTGCACGCATACCAAGGCAAGTGTCTTTTCTACTTGTTTAATGATAATTTGGTTGATACATTAAATTTCTCTGTCCAACACTTATCATATTACTCCCTCTGTTTTATTTTAATTGTCGCCTTTGAAAACTACACAATCAAACATTACAAATTTTGACCATAAATTTCTCAATATATACAATAACTTGTTATATAAAATTCTATTATTAGATTCAAAACAAAAATATTATTCTAAAAGTATAATATTACAATTGTTCATAAAATATTATATTAAAAATTATTAATTAAAGAAGGATACCGCGGAACATGACACTCAAGAGCATGATAATTATTGTGGAACAGAGGCGGTATGCTAAAATGTTTTTGAGTAAGAATATAATATATGTATAATTATATTAAGGAATATTCCTCTCCATTCTATATTAACTAGTGCTTTTTTTTTTTTTGGTGGTAATGGAGGGGCAAGCCCCTATTTAAACTAGTGCTTAATAAATGTACACTACCTTCAATATCCTTGTTTAAGTGAGAATTGTTATAATATTTAATATATTATATCAAAAAATTACAATATTATATTTTTATAATATATAGTATTTTTTCTATAAATCTAATAATAATATTTTGTACAATACAAAATTATATATGTAGAGAAATGAATTATCAAAGTTTTAAAATTTAACCACTACATAGATTAAATGTTGATAATTAATATGAAAGTGAGGGAGTAATAAAAAAACAATTATAGTTATTTTCAAAGTTTATTTCTTATTATATGTTTTGAGCAAAACATGCAACCTATATTATACGTTTACATATGAGCGATGATGTTATTACATTGCTATCTCAGCTTTGCCAATAACATCAATATCTTAGGCCTCAAGAAAAAAATTGTTATCGAGGCTTGCCAAAGAAGAAGAAATACGTACTCAATGCTCTCATCATCGTCCAACTTTAGGATAAGAATCGACATTATAAATACCAACTATACACTGATACTGATATAATATAAACGTTTTTACTTTTCATTAATACTTTTTATCAAGATTCAATTTTTGGTAAAAGTAAAATGTTTTCCCGTATAGATTGAAAATCTTAGAATGAGGATGAGAGATCCAGTAAATGTCTCGCAATTTTATTGTTTATTTGTTACTCAATCAATCAATAAAGTACTTTTTAATGACTAATAAATTAATAAAAAAACAGAAGGAATGGATTAATTAATTACTTTGATATATTTTGTTACCAACAAGTTTAATTTCCAAGGGAATTACCTAGACATCTTGAAGTCGAAGATAACAAAAAGCTGCTTGCCTTGCAAGTTAATTATCTCAAATCGATCTTGAGTTAACTTTAACACCTTTTTAATTTGCTTTACATTTTCTTTACATGTTGTAACAGATGAGCTGGAAATGGCATCTCTAAAATATATTAATGGTACCTGGCCGCGTCTATCATGAAGCTTAACATGAAGCTTCATGTTCATTTAAATTTCTATTTTAGAAAAATTAGTAACTGCATATCAACACGCAAGAATCTTGTTAATTATACTTATATACCTTAATATTCAATAAATGAGGACGATCTGATTCATAACATGAGCATCTAGTCATGATATGCACATGCGTCCCAAATAATGGATCATATCGTCATATTTTTGTAGGCTTTTCCTTTCCTCTTTATTGTTTTTTTGCCAAAATAGTCTACTATCAATCTATCATTCAGGCCATATTCTTTAATTGGGTTAAATCTAACTAACCTAACTTAACTTAACTTAACTTAATTTATCCTGACCTAACTCAACTCCCTAAAAAAAACACCAAAACCAAGCAACTTTTTAAATAAAACATAAATTCAAATAATATTATTTTAATCTCAAATCAATCCACTTTATCAACACTTATAACTTTTTCATTTATTTTCCCCAAAATATTTAATTTTATTAATAAAATATTTTCACCCAACAACTAACTTAACTCAAACTTATCTTATCTTTCCCTATCATATCCTATTCTAACTTAACTTAACTAACTTAACTTGACAAAAAGAACAAGCCTCAAAATAGTCAAAATGATAAAAAAAACATGAGTGTACATAAACTCCAATTTTCTTTACACAACTGTAAGCTTTATCCTTTTTACATCGCTTCAATGTGAAATGTCTTTTTTTGACCGAAAGTATGATGTCAAATTTCATCTACTCAAGTTTTCTTTTTGCTTCAATGCCAGTATGTATTAGTTTCCT
Source organism: Portulaca oleracea (assembly GCA_029582165.1). Classification (NCBI taxonomy): domain Eukaryota; kingdom Viridiplantae; phylum Streptophyta; class Magnoliopsida; order Caryophyllales; family Portulacaceae; genus Portulaca; species Portulaca oleracea. Next base: position 7,374,063 of record CM055887.1, read on the forward strand.
GCAAAAGAAAGTAATTTTAGCAGTAATAGACTTATTATGAGGAAACTTAGTCTTTTCAGGGAACGTTGCTCTTTGCTGTTTAGCCCTGTACTTGTTTATACACTGCCGCCTACATGGAGAGAGTTGACCATTTTTAGAATTTCGTCTGCTCCTCAAGGGTTGGGATCGAGACTTGAAAATAATGACATAATCCTCCTTAGTGCTTGATAAATATGTTTCGTCTGCTACACCTTGTGGGGAATGAGAATTCACATTTTGTAAATTGTCGTGGTCATTTTGTTGCTGCTCATAATCCATCCTATGCACCAACTCCTGTGGCCCAACCACATTTATACATATTCAACTTTCGCTTCACTTTCACCATTTGCTTCACTTTCACATTTTTTCGATAAGCAGCATCTCCGTCAAGCCAAAAGTAGAACATTCATAACTGTTAGAAAATTTTGGAGTTACATGCAAGAAAAGCTCACATTAATTATTTCATTTCACTATCTAATGGTAGACTTTCTTGGGAACTCTCATAAATCTGCCAAGCTTATTTGAACATGAAAAAATAATTATATCCTAATCATAACCACCTTCTTCCCTACCAATTGAACTTGTTTCCATCTCATCAACAAAGCATGTTTCCGCCATAGAACTATCTTCCCCTAGCTCCTTTGTTACAAGATGTTAAATAACTTTGATTAATTCATCCTCATTCATTGACTGAGGTCCAAAAGTATGCACATTATTTTTTATGTTTTGTTGTTGTAAAAGTTATTATTATATATAGATTTAATTTCTCTTTCAGCTTTGGACCAAAAAATCAAAACAAATTATATTTGAACTTTCAATATACATGACAATAATTTTAATTTTGCATTGTTTGATTTCAACATTCTACCACAGTACCAGCCAATTTCCCCTACTATAACTTGATGGTAAAATAATGTGGCAACATAGTTTGTTTGATTTCATTATTATATAAATAAAAAAGGATTCATCGCCATGTAATTATACAATCGAATTAAAGAGGTCAAAACAAAACTCAATGGTGACTCATTTTATTTCACCACGGTGGCGTAGTGCCATATAGCACACAAACAGTGCCCACCCGAAACTAGCTGTACAAATCCAACAGTACATGACCTTCCTAACATGACATTTCAATGAGTTGGAAAATTAAGGCCAAAAATACCTTACCAGAATTGTAGGCTACATCGAGCGCCTATCAAAAATTTAGATTTGGGTCATTTTGATCTTCAAATATTTATTAGGTCGGATGAGTTTTTTTGACAGTTGTAGGCGCAAGCCTGAAAAGTACAAACATCTAAAGAATCTATACCAATACAGCACCAAGAACATCCAAAAGCAACAAGAAAACAAAACACCATCAACACTGACAAAACAAAACAACCCTCCAAAAAGAGGATCGAAAAAAGACAGGTAGAACCAAAACAAACTCCTACGAGACCGCCAAGGAATAAGCATTGAGTATAAATATTCTTTCCTTTTGATGTTCATTGAATATTTGTTGGCTCAGGTGATTCGGACATGTGCAAATTTAAGTTTAAATCGGATTCGGCCAATATAAATATTACAATATTGTGTCCTCATTTTTGATAAAATTGATTAATATTGGAATTCAAACGAAAAATCTATCGTTATACTCGAGTTTTTGGACCAAATAAAATTGAGTGTTCGGGGTCAGGCTGAACTAAACATTCTAATAGGACTAGTTTCTGAAACCCTAGAAATAGCTTACTGAAATCCTTCGAATATTATTGTTTGAATTATATTCAAATTATTCAACTTATCGTCGCATAAAGTTAAAATTGTTCAAACTAATTAACATTTCTGTACGTATTATGCGCCTCCTTTTCACATTACAGAAAGGAAGAATGTTATAAATTTACAAATGGTTAAATATTCAACTTTTTAGTAAATTTGCAGTAAAATATTGCCAACAATAAATTCCGGAGTACTATTGTATAATTGGTAGTAACTTAACAATAATTCTGGAGTATAAGTGGGGTTATTTTTTTTATTTTAACATTAACATTGAATAAATAAGACAAAGAAATTTTAACGTTAACATTGGCGGAATCTATTATTGTAATTGGTGCACCTTGTTCTAACTATACAATGTACCACCCATAAAAAAGGGGAAAAAAATAGTAGCTCTTTGCAAAACTCCGATCTATCTAATAATTTGGTTTTGTCTAATTTAAAAAGAATGGGCATGTATATGGTTAGCAAAATTTCATCTGAATTTAAAATCGATGAATTGGTTATTATTTGGTTTTAAATTGGGCCGGTTCGGATAAGGAAAACGGGTTTAAATTGTCCAAATTTCGGAGAAAACTGTGGTTCAATCATTTCGGAAGATCTGACAATATCCAGACCTGGTTTGTAAGCAAATTTGGGTTTACCTTTAATTATCTTTATGTGTAATCTAGACATCGGCCAATTCAATAATAAGCTAATCAGTTGATCATTTCAACATTAAAATATGAACTACCTTTATACATAATTTGAACCTCGAACATCCTGATTTGGACATCTAACATCCGGATGTGGGTCAGGTATGTGTATAATTTCAATATCCTAATTGCTTATTAAACAAGGTCCATATAATAGATTTTTCACTAAATCATCAATTTAACTAGACCTGAAATTATCAAGAATCCCAATTTCTGCAAGACCTACAATGTACCATGGACGTGGCTGACCACGTCGTTGAGAAGTGAAATCAAAATGAAATAAATAAATCCATGCAGCTATCCAAAATTCCAATCTTAGAAAGAAAAAACAATGTTAGATTTTGATAAAGTAATGCACATAATAATTCATGCTAGTGTGGGAGAAATCATCTCCTCCTGATTCCTAATTATTATAACCAAAAAGGAAAGAAAAAGTCAAATCATTAAATCCCGGTGAGGGTACGACCAAGCAAAGATTCAATGTCATGCAATCATGAATCATGTACAGTTGTACGCAATTGGTCCCATGTTTACGCCATGTACATGTACATGTACATGTGGGTACATGTTTGTCCAGCAAAGGTTTTTTTTTATTTTATCTTATCTATTTTTATTTATATTATTTATATTTATTCAAAATATTTTATGTAATATATATTTAAAATTTTATATATTTAATAAGTAATTTGATTGACATGATTTATTTACCTTATTCTAAGAATGGAAAAGGCATAGATTATGTAAGGTAGGGTAAGACAAAATTAGATAAGAAAATGTAAGTAAATAGTAGAAATAAATAAATATCATATCACTTACTTTTTATTTTTAAACAAATTTTGTGAGTTGAATAAAAAACTTTAAATATAAATTATCTCAAAGTATAAGTCATATACTTTTAGATAGTAAGGTAAGACAAGACAAAATAAGGTAAGGTAAGACAATGTAAAATTTTACTTACGTTGTAAAAGGACAGAGCTAGACTATTCTATTAAAAAAAAATCATATATTTAGGTCATGTTCTTTTGTACGGTTGGTAAGATGCGAAAATTGTATGGTGTGGTAAAATTATAGAAAGTGCGTTGAGGTGTGGAAGAATATGGTGAAATTTGTGGAAATTATGGTTAATGTGATAGGTGGGAAAGATAATGTGGTAAGTAAAGAAAGAATATGAAAAGTAGAGGAGAAAACTGATGATTATGATAAAGTGTGGTATGGTATGGTAAAGTGTGAAAGAATATTGGGTGGTGTGGTGAGTTATGGTATCGCACAGCACAAAAGAATAAGGCCTTAATAAGTTCTTCGATTGATGTCACTTAACTACCAACACTTAGGCCTTGTTCTTTAGTTGGGTTAAACCTAACTAATCTAACCTAATTTAACCCATCCTTACCTAACCTAGCCTAAGCCAATTCCTTAAAAAAAACACAAAAAACCAAAGACAACTTTTTTAATCAGAAAGAAATTTAAATAATATTATTTTAATCTCAAATCAATCCACTTTTTCCAATACATATAACTTTTTCATTTATTTTCCTCAAAATATTCAATTTTATTAATGAAATTGAAAGTTTAATTAGGCTAGATAAATAAATAAATTGCGGAAAATAAATAACAAAAATTAAAAGATAGACAAAACCCGGTAGTTGTTTACGATGTTCCTCCGAACTCAATTTCGGAGTACGTCACCGCCTAGAGTTCTCCAACTCTAGGATTTAACCTCGAATTATTATTAGGATGGATATCTACAACCGATCTTAGAGCCTTCTCTACTCTCAAGATCTCACCACTTGATATCGCCTCTCAATTAAGTGTGGCGGAGTCGACCTCTCAGCTCCTAAATCCTCTCCCTAACAATATCTCAATCACTCAACTCAATAACAAATAGCTCAATACAACTTTAATCTTACACTCAATAACAATAGGAATTAATAATGCTCAAGTGAGATGCTTTCTTGTGTCCTCTTATCTCTTCTCTTATTTTTTTGGATGATCAAATGCTCCTCGTATTTATAGTGCAAGAGCCGATGACCAAACTTGGACCAATCTTGATCAATCACAACATAATCCTCATAAGGATGGACATATGATCTTCTTGATTCTTGGCATGCATAATCTCTTGGTTTTGATACGATTCTCACAAGATGTGGCATTTGAATTCTTTCACCTTATCAATAAGATATGGCACTCAAGAAGCAAGCAAGTGAATCATATCATATCATGTCATATTATATTATATAAATTTAATAAACAATTAAGCTCAATATTTATATAATATTTACTTGTTGCCAAAATGATAAATATTTTGGTTCAATGCATTTGGACATTCATTAGTTTTGCACATCTCATTTCATCCAATATTCTCATGATATTAATCAAGTCACATTTCCCAAATTTGTCCAATCAAATATTATGATATTACACAAAGTAACTCACTTAGATATTGTGGTGTGACATGATTTATATAACAAGGTCCATACAAATATTCTCAATTAATATATTAGACCAACATAAGTATTATATATGAGAAACATAATAATTCAATTAATTCAATTTCCACTCTCATATATAGAACTTATTTTACCGTTTGTTATCATCAAAATCATTATATGCTTCATAGAGCTAACAGAAATATTCCCACCTAACAACTAACTTAACTCAAACATATCATATCCTTTTTTATCTTAACTTATTGTGAAGATCTATGGTCTTTGTGGTCTATGAAGTCTTCTAGCTTTACTGCTTTGGGCTATAGGTTTCTGTTAAAGCTTTTAGGTCTTCTGTTAACTACCCCGTTCTTGTTTCTTGTTCCCTTTTTCTTTTGTCACTTTTTGTATAAATAGGGGGACATTGTTCTTCCTTTCACACAGCTAATACACATACATTACAGTTCATCTCCTCTTCCAAAATTCTACATGGTATCAGAGCCTCCAGGCTCGATCCGTTTCTTCTAAAAATCCTCCCAAAGAACCTGATCAAGATCTACTGACCTTTGATAATCATGTCGTGCACATCTGAAACTGCAGAAACATCAGCCCAGAAACAAGATGAATACAATAATGATCCTCTTTTTCTACACCCATCCGACCACCCTGGCATTCCCCTTACCAGCTTGAAATTCAATGGATCAAACTTTCAGAAATGGAATAAAGCCGTCAGAATGGCTCTCAAAGTTAAGGTGAAGATCAGGTTCATAGACGGGAAATGTGCAAAGCCTGCAGCCGATTCACCAAAATACCATCAGTGGATTAAATGCGACTCCATGGTTGTAAGTTGGTTGTTAAATTCGATGACACCTGACTTATCTGATGCTTTTATCTATGTTGAGTCTGCAAAAAATCTTTGGGAGGATCTGACTGAACGTTTTGGGCAATCTAATGGTCCCTTGATGTATCAATTGGAAAAGGAGATAAATGAACTTTATCAAAATGATGATTCATTGGCTGTGTATTTCACTAAACTAAAAAGGTTGTGGGATGAATTGACAGACATTTCAGAATTTCCTATCTGTACTTATGTCAAAACTTGCCCTTCCATAAAGCATGCTCAAGATATTGATCAGAAGAAAAAGCTAATGCAGTTCTTGTTACATCTCAATGATCGTTATGACAACATGAGAGGGCAAATTTTGATGTCTGAGCCTCTACCCACTGTAAATAAATCCTACAGCTTAATCTAGAGAATTGAACAGCAAAAACAAGTCACCACAGGGATTGGTCATATGAATGAGTTCGCTGCTTCTGTCAAGAGAAATCAAGAAAACAATGGAGCTTCTTCAGCCTTGTTGGCCAAGAACAACAGACTTCTTTAGCCTTTCAATTAGTTCATATTGATCTTTGGGGCCCTTATAGGACACTAAACATTGATGACTCTACATATTTTTTAACCTTTGTGGATGATTATTCTAGAAACACTTGGACACATCTTTTGAATGACAAAACTAATGTTTGCAATATCATTCAGAAATTTTTGAAAATGGTTGAAACACAATTTAAGACCACTGTCACTATGGTTAGAACTGACAATGGTACAGAATTCCTAAATAAATCTTGCTATCAACTGTTTTCAGATTTAGGGATTGTCCATCAAAAATCTGTTCCTTACACTCCTTAACAAAATGGAGTGGTGGAAAGAAAACACAGGCACGTGTTGGATACAGCAAGAGCCCTGAAATTTCATGCTTCTCTTCCCAAAAGATTTTGGGGAGAATGTGTCCTTGCATCCACCTACATCATTAATATGTTACCCATGGCTAAATTAAATTGGAAAAGCCCATATGAATTGCTTCATGGTGTTAAACCTGATCTTAACAATCTCAAAACCATTGGATCTTTATATTTTGCTGTTGATTTGAGAAATAAAGATAAAATGGAAGCTAAAGCTACTAGATGCATTCTGCTAGGTTATACATTTGGATAAAGGATATAAGCTCTATAATCTACAGACTAAGAAGATCTTTCACTCTAGAGATGTTATATTCTAGGAAGAAATCCTACCTTTTAAAAATGATATTAATAGTCCTACTAATGATGAGCCCACTTTATGGGATTTTTACCCATCCTATCTTGAATCTGTCAGCAAGGGTCATCCTGTACAATCAGAATGATTCTAATGTTGCCTCTTCTAAAGATGACATAGTGATTGATTCTATTGATAACATTGACCCTATCCCTGCATCTATTAACTCTGACAGTATATCTTGCTCTTTTCCTGATCATTCAAACACTGAGACATCTGGGCCAGTAGACAATGTAGCAAGCTCTCAAGAACAATTGCAACTCAGAAGGTCCAACAGACCCAGGAACCCGCCAACATGGCTCAAGGACTACACCTAACATCACCAGAAACATCAGGCCACTTCTTCTCAATCACACAGTTTTAATACTGATGTCAACTATCCTCTATTTACTAAATCTGATTTTACTCACATGACAGATGATCACATTACATCTCTAGCAGCTGTTATGCACACATCTGAACCATCCTCTTATGAGCAAGTTATTAATCACCCCAAGTGGGTTGAGGCTATGGAAAATGAGTTGAAGGTTCTTGAAAACAATGGCATATGGATTCTCACCACCCTTCCAACCGATAAGAAGGCATTATCATCAAAATGGGTATATAAGATCGAATTTAGACATGATGGCAGCATTGAAAGATACAAAGCCGGGCTCGTCATAAGGGGTTTTCTTCAAATAAAAGATAAGGACTATAAACACACTTTCTCTCCTGTTGCTAAACTAGGAACTGTGAGAATTTTTATTGCCTTAGCTACTATCAAAAATTGGGACTTGCATCAATTAGACATAAATAATGCCTTCTTGCATGGATTCATTGATGAAGAAATTTATATGGTTCCCCCTCAAGGCTACTTTAAAGTTGCACCAGGGCAAGTCTGTAAGCTTGTTAAATCCCTTTATGGATTAAAATAGGCCTCAAGACAATGGAACCTTGAATTGACTAAATTTCTATCTAATCAAGGTTTCTCTCAGTCTAAAAGTGATTACTCCCTTTTTTCTAGAATTTCTGAAGCTGGTTGCATCTATGTGTTGGTATATGTTGATGACTTACTCATCACTGGAAATGATACAAAGGGAATCGAAACTCTTAAGGACAAACTTCATACCACCTTTACCATTAAAGATCTTGGACTAGCAAGATTCTTTCTTGGAATAGAAATAAGTATATGTAAGGAGGGCACTTTTCTGAATCAAAGAAAATTCACCACTGACATTTTATCTGATGCAGGACTTACAGGCTGCAAACCAGCCAAATTCCTATTACCTGCTGGGCTCAAGCTATTAATCGACTCAGGAACTCCATTGACAGATGCAACCACTTATAGAAGACTCATAGGAAGGCTTTTATACCTAACTCTCACAAGACCAGACATTAGCTATGCTGTCCAGCACTTATCTCAGTATCTTCAGACTCCTTTTGATCAACACCTCGATGCTGCCTTACATGTTCTTAGATACCTTAAAGGAAGTATCAACAGAGGTCTATTTTACTCCTCAAATAGCTCTCTTCATATACATGCCTATACTGATGCTGACTGGGGAAGTTGCAAATTCACTGCGAGATCTCTGACTGGATATTGCATCTTTCTCGGATCTTGTCTAATTTCATGGAAAACAAAAAAACAGAAAATTGTCTCCAAATCATCAGCTGAAGCTGAATACAGAGCCATGTCAACCACAGTTTCTGAACTGGAATGGATAGCACAGATCTTGACTGATTTACACATTCCTCCAACAGACTCTATTATCATGTATTGTGATAATAAAGCTGCACAATATGTAGCAGCCAACCCTGTGTTCCATGAACGAACTAAACACATCAGAATTGATTGTCATTATGTAAGAGACAAGGTTCAAGATGGGTTTATCAAAACGGCGCATGTACCCAGCTCAGATCCACTTGCAGATCTGATGACCAAGGCTCTGGGAGAGTTTCAGCACAATTACATCTCTTCAAGGTTGGGTCTGCTCGAATCCCCTCCCAGTCCACCTTGATGGGAGGCTGTGAAGATATATGATCTTTGTGGTCTATGAAGTCTTCTAGCTTTACTGCTTTTGGCTATAGGTTTCTGTTAAAGCTTTTAGGTCTTCTGTTAACTACCTCGTTCTTGTTTCTTGTTCCCTTTTTCTTTTGTCACTTTTTGTATAAATAGGGGGACATTGTTCTTCCTTTCACACAACTAATACACATACATTACAGTTCATCTCCTCTTCCAAAATTCTACACTTATCCTAACTTAACTAACCTAATCTGAACATAACTTGACAAAAGAACAAGGCCTTAAACAGCCTTATTTACATTCGCTACTTAACTTACATTTTCTACGTTACTTATACATCCTCATCTAGATCTACTTCACAAAAGAACAGGGTATTAATTGTCTCTTTTCACCTTTCACAATTTCTAATATACTATTTTAACATATAACTTTTATTATTACTAGTTTTTAGTCCGTGCAATACACAGGATATTTAAATAGTATAATAAATAAAATAAATATGCTATTTTTGTTTAAAAAAATAAATCATAAATATATTACTAAATATCCTCAATCCAAGTAAAAAAAGAAGCAATTTTGAATGATAAAAAAACAAGGCAGTTATAATCTGTGCATGGGATATTTAAATAGTATTAAACCCGTACAATGTACGAGTATATTAAAAAGTTGATATCTATATAATAAAAAAATACAGTTATAATCTATGTAAAAATAAATGTAAACTATACCTAAAAAAAAATGCTAGGCATAAATAATATCATCATATATGAGTTAACACATAAATACACATACAAATTATAAATGAAAAAACATAAATAACATCATCAAATAAAGGATAACATGTAATATATCGTTCGAACGAAAATTTCATAGAAGTTGAGTAAGTATGTGAACATGGGAGGATTATGATGAATTATGCTTGCGCCTCCCAATTAAATTTATCATTTACTCAGTAATATAATTACATAAAACAAATTATATAAATTGAATTTTAGGTGTGATGGTTTTACATCTGTCGTATTTGTATGTGCTATTACGTGAAATAACTTTTCCTCTTAATCTCGAGAACATGGACAATGAGCTCAAATGGATTTTTTTTATGCTAGTTGGAACCTCAAGTTTGTGTCACTTGGAGGCTACATAATGAACCACCAGACTTATTGTCACGATAGATATCTACACAATCTATCATGATTGAATCACTGTGTGGTTGTATGAAATAATAGTGTAAATATTAAGAAATAATTCAATAGTTAAGCGTGTCAAAAATTATACAGATTAACACAAATACACACTTTATAACAAAATAAATAATATACACAAAACCCTTCGATGAGGTAGTTAGGATCGGAACTAACCCATATAGGATCGTGGATCAAAATAAATAATATAAACTTCCTGCTCTTTCATAGTTCACTGGGATCAATACATACATTAGATATGTCTTCCCTGACATTCAAACTAAAATGAGCACACAATCATAATCGACCAAAAATGAGTACACAATCATAATCATGCATAGGATGCATTGTTCTCAGTATTTCTAAGCAGCATATCAGTATTTCTATTCCTGAAAATAGAAGTTTTGATGTTTATATATTAGGTTGAGAGGTAGAGTCCAAATAAGAGGTAGATTCCTAACTAGATTTGGGTGGGAGTTAGACTCCTGATTGGGTTGGGAAATAGATTTCTAATTAGATAAGGTAGAGTCTTAATCTGATTAGACTTCTTATTTGTTATTTTTTTAAATCGATTTTTTTTATTATTATTTCATGGGCGGGAATTTTTTACCGTATTCTTAAATGAATTTTTTTTCTTTAATATGATTGGCCAATAACCCCTACAATCACTCTGGGTTGAGTATTTCAAATTTCGAATATATTATTTTTATATTATTATAGACATTCATATAGCAATACTTTTCACGCTCCTGGGCTCCTCTTCTTCTTTTTCCTTTAGACGATCCTAGTCTCCACCTTTTCGAAGGAGATCTATCAATCCTTGTTTAGGTTGGTAAGTCCAAATTTTATTGATATCTATTCCAATTGTTAGTTTGATTTTACGTTTACACAAATAAAGTTAGTCTCTTCATTTGTAAGAGTTTTAATTTACCCATATTTAGAGTTTTTATGCCTTATTCTTTTCATTGGTAGGTTAAATTTTACCTCACCTTACCTTACCTCAACTCCTAAAAGAACAAACCCACTTAAAAAATGGTAAATTTTCACTTTAATATTTAAATATACTTTTTTGAATAGTAAAAAAAATATTTTTTGGACTTAAAAAAATCAACGTTAATATTTAAATATATTTTTTTCTACACTAGCTTACATATAACTTATTTATTCTTTTTTTATTCTCTTACTTTATTTTACCCTACTTTACCTTACCTTATCTCATCCTATCCTACATTACAAAGACATATACATGGTGTGGACACCCCTAACCCAAAAAAGTTTGTGATTTTCTAATATGTTTGGAAGAAAATTTTCTTGGTTGGAGTAAATGGACACCGTAAAAAAAGTCTATAAATAAATAAATAAATAAATAAATAAATAGAAGTGTCCAATTTAGCAACAACCCAAAACTCCAAAACATACCAAATTATTTTTTAAAAAAAATTGGTCAATGAATTGGTTATGTGTATGTCAACATCAATTTTTAATTTTTCTCTCTTAGGCTCCCCATTTTTGTGCAGACATGTTAATTTATTTGTCATTATTCAAGCGTCTGACTTACGACTAAAGATGTTGCTGAAATATTTAATATTTAAACTGACAACTAACTAATGTCTTAGCCCCTACTCTTCCAATTCACTGTATAAGTTTTAGATATAAATATCTAATTAATTTGAAATTTTAATATATTTGGTGGACATATATGATGTGAAATTTTGTTAAAATTGTGAATTGTCATTAAATATTTATTTTTATTTTTATTTATTTAAATTTTTTTTAAAAAAATTTTTTGAAATCACTTATATAATAATAAGTATATTGGACACTCCTAACCTAAATGTCTAGATTCACCACTATATATATATATATATATATATATATATATATATATATTTCATACAAACTTTTCAATTTCTAATAGTTTTAAATACTCAAAAAAAAAACCGCGAGTAAGCGGTAATAAAACAAAAGGTTAAATTATCAATGATATACTTATTCCTCCATAATCCATGTCATATGTTCGTTGCTTCGTGTTCATAATTGAAATGGGCTGATTTTGATATGGACCCATTCATCATAGTGGGCTTTATTCATAATGGCTTTGGGTTTTTGGCTCCAAGGAATGGCCCATGAAGCAAATAATTCATAAAATAATGAGGTCACAATTTGTGAGAAATATCAATTTTAATTTTCTTTATGTTTTTGTAAAATGTACTAAATATAAAACTTGACCCAAAACCACCCAGAATACAACACATAACCATAAAGAAAATAAAAATTGATATTTCTCACATAGTGGCGGGCCTTTATTATTATTATTTTTTTATCAAGTTGAGCTATTAGTGAATGGTGGCTTATAGAGTCAAAGTTTTTTTAGTCACTACTTACTTTTCATCTTATTTGTCACTTTAACTAATTTTCATTATTTTTCATAATATCTGTCACTTTATAATTCAAATAACACATTAATTATTAATTCATCAAATTAAACTTATCAATTACATTTTTTTCTTCCATTTTTCTTTTTTATTCACAATTTTTTTTTATTCACCATTTTACTCAACATTTCTGCGTTTCCAAAGAATTAAATTAATGTGGAATGAAGGGTTTTTTGGTTTTATAAATTATATCTAAAGTGACAAATAATTTAGAAAAGAGGGAGTATTGATTTTCTTCATTCACACAATTCATGTTTAATACTTCCTTTGATAATACTAGATTACTAGTCATTTATTTAATATTTTACACTCTTCAGTGATACTTTTTAACTAAAAACATTTTTCATTTAATATTTTGAAAAGCTATGGTCAAAATTTTATTATTAATCTAATAATAATAATTTTATATAACAAATTATTATATACATTGAAAATTTAATGACCAAAGCTTGGACATTATTTCCGAGACACCAAATATTATTGTATGGATGTAGTGCCTTCTTATTTGAGAAAAACAACGTAAAATGACTAAAATCAATTGAACTAAACTTATATGGGCCTACGAATTTCGGCTTTTCTATGAAATAAGTGATATATCGTCCTACTATGGTCACGTTTGATTTAAGATGATGTGATAGTTGAAATGTCAAATTTTAGATGGTCTAATCAGTAAGAAGTGGACAACTCGATCTAGGGGGAAAATAATAATATGAAAACAACAAAACAAAAAATGTACATATACTACATATGTTTACAAAAAGCCTTTCGTAAAACTATTGTGAAATAGTATATGATCTATGATATCTGTATTATCAAACTATATATTTGGAAAGATCAACATCTACATATATCGTCTTTCTAAGAATCGAGTATGTGCTTTTACAAACTATATTGAGAAATTTTACTTATAAAAAGATAAGGTAAAATACATAAATACTTAAAAGATGTACAAACATAGAAATTAGAAGTTATGTTAATAAATTTTATGTATAAAAAAATAATATAAAATAAATCAATAATTGAAAAGTGTACAAATATAGAATTTAAAAATTAAAAAATAAATTTTAGAATAAATAAATGCTTGGAGACAAGTTATGTCTACAAATTTTAAATATGAAAATATTAATATAAACCAAGTATATATCTAAAATTGTTTATTTACAATAGTGAGAGCACATGCTCTGAGAAGTATTTAATAAATTGTCTCGCAAGAGAATATGCTATGTAATTTCAATTCGGATAGCCAAGTGAGGAAATTAAAATACAATAATTATGCAATGCTAGTCTCTATCTCTACCTCCTCTCGCCAAGTTGTGGTTGTTGCTCATTTACGAAACATGGCTACATTACTCCCTCCGTTCTTTTTATCTGTTACTTACAGTTTTTAGTGTCAAACTTTAATCAATAATTTTTAATATAAAGTTTTTATAAAAAATTATAATATTATACTTTTTTTAATAGTATTTTCTATTACAAATCTATTGACATCAATTTTGTATGATGAATCATTATATAAATTAAAATATTAACGGCCAAAGTTTTTAACACAATTTCCTAGACGACAGATAAATAAAAATGGAGGTAGTACAAATTAAATTAGTACCCTATCATTTTAGTTGTGGTTGCTAGTGGCTGTTTTTCTTTATTTTTGTGCCAATTATATACCGATTACAAACATTACAAGTGGTTCAAAATGTTATATAATGGGAAAGAACTTTAATTTCCATCAACTCAAATAAATTTTTGACATATTACTATCATTTTCATATAAGAAATGGAGTAAAAAATTACACATTTTCAAAAAGACCCTTATAAATATCTTTGTAAATGATCTTACAAAGAAGTAAAGAGTTTATTTATTAGGCACAAAATGAGTAAGGATGAGCAAGCAAAAACTCAAAACCAAATTTTAAAAATTGAACCGAAATTCTGGTTGATCGATTTATTTTTTGTCCAAATGTGGCTTCGTTAGCGAACCAATAAAAGCAGTTTGGTTTTTAGTTCACAAAAAATAAAACGGTTAACAACCAAACAATCATTTCTTTGAAACAACTTGGATACTTCACCTTCACTTTCAAATAGCAATTGACCATTACTTTGTCCAAACTGCTCATTCAATACACTCCAAAGACTAACACCAAAGTAATCAGCATACAAGAACGCGTCAGATAAATTGGGATCTACAGAATTCAAAATCTAGCTGGCTCTCAACGATACTATCACTCCTAAGCTAGCCATTGTTCTTAAAGAGGATCAGTAGAGTCTGGTTTATGATATTTACCAGTGATGAAACCTAATTTTACCTTTATGCGAAGAGCAATTTGAAGTTTTTGAACTACTCGACACCATTCATGGAAGTTAGTCCAATCCATCTAGACCTTAGCCAATTTTAGATACAAAGGATTTGCATGCATAGTAATTGTTCAGAAGAATAGTAATAATGACGACATCAATCATGATTGAGCTCAGGAAAACATCAGAGAAGAGAAAAGAACAAAAATCAATGATCTAAACAACTATCACATCAATGTTGATCAGGGAGATCAACAATCCGATCAAAAGGAAACGAGAGGAGATCAACTGATTAGGAAATAGAACAGAAGTTACAGAACGATCAAGACTTTTATTTTTATTATTGAAAGCTAAAAGAGGTTAAAGAGACAACACCTACCCTGCGAAAACCGCAGAGAAACGTATAGGAGAAGCCAGCAAACAACAGAGAAGCACCACAGCTAAACACAAAAACAGCAAAATAAAACACTAAAATTAACATTTTCTTTCTCTTCGCCAATTCTCCTTAAGTCGTTTCTCAACAGTTCCTGGATCCCCACGAATGAAGCCAAAACCACAATCAAACTTAGTCAATCTGCACGTCATATCCTCCATTTGAACTAGAGGACACTCTGAAGATTCAACAAGCAAGCTCGCGTTTTTCCCCTCCCTTCTAATCACATGTTCTTTAGATCTCATATTCTTGCATGCAGCTTGGCTGACCAAATGTCACTTGAACTTTGGAAGAGTCTTCCCCTTCTTCCTTCTTTTAACAAAAGCTTTGGACATTCAACTTTCGTACTATGAAAACTACTAAACTGATAGAGAGAACCAAGAAGAGAGAAAATTTATTATGATTGATTAACTACACACATGAGCTAACGTACATGATCTAACTAAATAAGTAACAACAAGAGATGAACTGTTATATCCTCTAACTAACCTACTTTAGCTGTCTATCAAACTAACAATAAAAAAAGAAGGTTGTCCTGTGATCTTCTACCTAGGGGATGGTTAACAAATTAATGGTACTCCCTCCTTCCCATATTATCTGTCACTTTAACTAACTTTCTTTTTTCCTATAATATCTGTCACTTTATAATTCCAATAACACATTAATTACTAATTTATCAAATTAACCTAATTAATTACATCGTTTTCTTCCATTTTTCCACTTTATTCACTTTTTTCTTTTTTATTCCCCATTTTATTCAATATTTTCACATTTCCAATGAGGTAACTTAATGTAGAGGGGAAATTTTTTTGGTTTTCTAAATTATGTTTTAAGAGACAAATAATATGGGAAGGAGAGAGTAATAAATCTATGATATGTAATAACTTACCATAAGTACAACAACTACCAATCCAACAATCACTTCCAAGTCGAACTAAAAGTCTAAGTAGAGCATTTATAGTGTTAATTCAATTTTCTACTCAATTTATGAGGTAGATCATCAATTGAGTCGAAAATTGACTTAAAAAAAAACCTTTCCAGTGTAAAGATAGAGAAAGGAAGGCATAGAGAGAAAGGATAGAGGAATTGATAGGAAAAAAAAAGGAGAAAAAGGAGAGAAAAAAAGGATATCACTTGCTTACGATCTCATAATCTGCTCAATTAAATCAAAAAAATTCATTGTTATGCATTTTTTTTAATTTGTTGGTCTTTTACATTATTTATTGAGGAAAAAAAAAATTAATAACCACTGCAGTGATATCAAGTTGGTCAAGAAACATGATTAAATAAAGATGGCACCTACATTATGAAATAATCCAGTCGTGGTCCGCGTTTTTCATAGCAGTGAATGGTGACAAATGCAACACAAATTGACTTTTCCCCACTTTTTTTTTTTTCTTAAGAGATTATGAAAAGAAAACTCTAGACACTAACAAAAAGCTTTCTTTGGAAATGGCTCGACAATAGTATTCAATAATTTGTGGGGTTCCAGATTTCTCCTCATTTGGACTCATTAATCTCATCATAATTTAAATTAAATGAACGGTACATAATTGAATATTCTCACCTGAAATTTCCTCCCTCCTTGGAAAAGTTCTCCACAACAACCCATTGTTATATCAAAAGGGTGGAAGGAATAAAATAATATACTATGCGGCGTAATACATGTGTATATATATATTTGGGAGAAAAAAAATAAATATTTTAAGATATATTTGTTGAGGTTCACCCATGAGTAAAAATGTCTCATATCGAAAAAGTAAAGAGAAGGACATGATATATAAGTCAAGTGGGCTACTTCTCTTAATACCAATTGATTTTAAGATGGAACCTCATTTAACTTGTATACTATGGATCTCGGTTGAAATGGGCTCCCGCCTTGAATCCCCCAACGATATTATCTATGTTCCTCAATATTTCTTATAGTGGGAATTTTGTAATAATTTTTGAAATGTTTGATTGTAAATTGTCAAAAATGACAAGTAATAAGAAATGGAGGCCGGGAGTAATAAATAAAAGAATTGTCATAATTCTATTATTAGAAACATAATTAGTCATAAGATATTAAGTAAAAATATCTTTTATATGTTTGAAGATATAAAATATTACTCCTATTAATATTAACTGTTATATAATTCTTTTATTTATCCAAATTGAGCTCTCTTCATTCTTTAAATTTATCAAAACTTTAGCCTTTTTTTGAATAATTAGAAATATCTACATATTTTGTTATTGGCTATCCAAGTGTTTTAACAATATTGGCTACTCACATAAAGTTGAAAGGAATGTCATTATATTTGTCTAATAGGAGCCACGTATGAATTCCCATAACATGTTAGAATTTTGGGGAGCCAAGATGGCGACAACTCTTATGCTCATCAAGTTTTCAGCAAGATTATTTATTACATCCGTACGTTTTTTAATCCATAAAAAGTAAAGAAAAGAATACTACTTTTTCCATTTTAACTTGTAAATAATGTACCTCCCCCGTTTCCTCCGTTTCTTTTTACATATCTTTTGGTGAAGGTGAGATAAAATTAATATCATAAAAATTTACAGTATAATTAGCAAACTTAACTAAATATATATACTTAAAAGTAAATTTTAGTATTGATTTAATGAATGGTGATAGTAAAATGAGGAAAGTAGTAATTAATATATTATGATGATTTTAAAATGATAGATAATATGGAACCATAAAAGTTAATTAAAAAGTATATATAAAAAGAAACGGAGATAGTATGTGCAATTAAAGTTTAAAAACTCTCACTATAAATTTCTTAATAAATAAATTATTTTTTTATAAATTTGTATAATTAAATATGTAATGAAAAAATATTTTAATAAAGATATAATATTATAGTAATTTTGACGAAAAAACATTATGCTTAAAGTTTATGATAAACATGAAAAAATCAAAGGTGTATGTGCAATTAAAGTTTAAATACTTTTGCTATAAATTTCTTAATAAACAAATTATTTATTTTATAAATTTCTATAATTAAATCTGTAATGAAAAATATTTTAATAAAGATATAATATGATAGCAATTTTGAAAAAGAAAATATTATGCTTACAGTTTATGATAAATCATGAAAAAAAATCAAAATTGCTGCTACTACTACCATTACTGATTACTATTACTATTGCTGTTGTTATGGAAACAAGGAAGTAGTTTGCTGATATACTCAACGATGTTCTTAAGCTAACTATAATGCAAATCATCACGATGATGTGGCATCAAAATCCATAAATGAACTAGATATATGTACGTTTCAATTTTCAAATATACTAGTACTTGATTTTATCTCGATGGTATGTCTAGTGTTCATATTGTAAATCCGATATTGTAGATATTGTTGACTTAGTTTTTTGTGCATTTATTCCTTTGTTCTTAGTACATTTATGGCCTATCAAACATGCAAATTGCTCCCCTGTTTCATATTAATTGTCATGTTATTGACTGTCACAGTCTCCAATATTACTCTTTGATTGATAATTTCTTATATAATTTCTTATTAACAATTTTAATATTATACTTTTATGATAGTATTTTTAATTATGAATTTAATGGTAGTAATTTTATATAGTAAGTGTATATGTTAAAAAATTTATGGTCAAAATTCTTTAGGTTTGACTGCACAACTTTCAAAGACGACAATTAATATGAAACAGAGAGAGTATGCCATTTATCCTAATGTACTGACTTACGTCTACCAACTTCATATCATTTAGTTCAAAATATTCTATATCACGTGTCTGTCAGTCCATTAATTTTATTACTTTTTATTTTATATGTTTTACGTATTCAAATAGATATACCGAGACATATGATATTCTCCTTTCCAACAAGTCTATTCTATTTTTACCTCTTCTAGTACGAAGTGAATTTTAGTGTGAAACAAAACTTTACCCTTGTTATATACACAATTAAAATGATTAACTCATCTAATTCATAAATAATGGTTTGACCCTTTCCACTTTATTCCTTATTAACCCCACTGCCTCGTTAAATTCACAAATCACAAGCAAAAACTCGATGAAGCAAGACATAAAACGAAATTAAGCAACAAAAAGAAACCCAGAAATCCAAAAAATGATGATGATAATTATCATGAAAAGATAGCTTGGCAACGCCTTGGCGGTGGCAGCTAATAATTCGGCCGTTACAAGTCATAACAAACCCCCCCAGTTTTGCCGCCAAATATTTTTAGCGGCAAACGCGGCGTTGATATGATTTTCTGTTCCTAGTCTCCACCACTACCTTCCCCCAGCCAATCAATTAATCATGAAATCAAATGAATTTAATAATATCAACAAATTTATTATTACTTTTTCTTTTTTCTTTTTTTCTTTGGGTTTCGTTTTGGTGGGGGGTATGTAATGGAATGGAATTTAGGACGTAATAATAGACAGGGTCAAAAATGTCAATTCGACGAATATGAATAATATCCTGCGACGCGTCTCTGCGTGAATCACATGGTCGTCACCCACCTCCGCAGCTGCTGGCCCCACACGTGTTGATGATACTGATAGCACCGCCGTACTGCCGCCGCCGGAATCTTCTTCCACTCCCTCTCTTCCTCCTCCTCCTCCTTCTCCTCCGCCTCTTCCTCCTCTGTTTCACTCTCATCCTCTTCTTTTTCTTCTTCCCCAAATACGACGTCGTCTTGTTCCTCCTCTTCTTTTTCTTCTTCATCAAATGCGACGTCGTTTTCTTCCTCTTCCTCCTCTTCTTCGTATTCAGGGAAGCTTCTGACGAGATGCATCGTCAGCCGTCCATTCTGGCGGGAAGCGTAAAGGACTTCCGGCCGTTCGATTTCGACCTTGACTATCTCCAGCCGTCCGTCCTTCCTCTCCGACCTCAATACGAAATTCCGGGCGCCGTTCCCCCTCATCGTCGTCAATGGCGGCGGAAACTCCTTCTTCTCCGACCATCTCCTCGTCGAAGTCGAACACGAAGAAGAACAACAAAAAGAGGCCGATGATGACGATGACGATGACGATGAAGAAGATGATGAAGAAGACTCATCTTCTGCACTGCGATCAGAAGATCTGGCATCACTGCAACTGAAACCAGCACTACTACCAAACCCGAGCGTCGAAATCTCGTCGGAGCTTTCGAAACCCAGGCTCTCAGTGCACGACAAGAGGCCCAAGTCGACATCCTCAAACAGAGCCAGAGGAAGAGCCATACCACCCTCGCCGGAGCTTATATCTCCGGCGAGGGTTCCGGCGGGGGGAGCAAAACCCTTTGGGGCGGAGGGTCGAAGGTCGTCGACGACGGAGGAAGAGTGTGGAGTGGTGGTGGCGTTCTTGGTCGGCGGCAGGGGAGGCGGCGTCGACGGTGGTGGTGGCGGAGGTGTTTGTGTACGCTGATGAAAAGGGTGGGTGAAATCAGGGTGAGATGAATGATTAAGGCTTAAGAAGGGGTCGTCCCTACAAATTCTCGTCATCGTAGAAGGCTCCCCTGGTTGTGTGTGTGTGTGTGTTGAATGGTAGTGAATTAATGAATATGTATGGATGGAGAAGGTAACTAACTAACTAACCTGAGTGTGTTGTGGGATGATTTGGGTTTAGAGAGAAATGAGGGGGGGGGGGGGGGGGGATGACTTACTATTAATATATATGAAGACCCTCCCACTAAATATAGGGAGGGAGAAAAGGAGGAAAGTGGAAGAATGAGATAAATGGTGGGTTCTTGTGGATGATGGTGGGTGGGAGTGATTTGCTTTGAATCAGCTAGCTTGCTTGCTCGGATTTTGGAGATCCGATACCGGGTCCCAACTCTTTTCATGCATTATACCGTCATACTCCGTATTTAATTATACGGTCCATTTCATATTAATTGTCATAATTTTAATTTTTATGATCTTAATTAATATATTTTTATTTAATATATTATTAACAATTATAAAATTATACTTTTATAATACTATTTTTTGTTACGAATCTAATGGTGATAATTTTATATGGTAACTCATTTTATGTATGGAGAAATTTATTGTCAAAATTTTTGAGATTTAATTGTACAATTTCGAAAGACGACAATTGATATGGAATGGAAAAAGTATAGGTGATGAATTTTCGTAAAAGTTTGATAATTTTAAAAAGTATCAATAAATTTTATAATAATATTAATAAATTTATAATAAATTTTATAATTGATATTGATGAATCTTTAAACAAAATTAATATAAATAATGTATCTAAGTGGGTGTACTATGATAGACCATATAACAATTCAACTCTTTTGACATATACACACCTAATATATCATGTAATGCACCCTTTTTTGTTACTTTGTGCTTTGATTTTTTTAGCAATAATAATTGAGGGAAAAGGCAGCAAGCCTTTTATATTATTATTTATCTTTTTTCCCCAACATGATACCTTGTCACAATATGCTTGAGAAGGGATGTTTTTCAAGCAAATTGGGTGAAAGAGTATTAGGAATGGTTTGGTCAAATAAATGGAATAATTAATGTTTGAAAATTTGCACGAAAAGTTTATAATTATATCAAACTATTGGGATTTGGGAATTGGGATGGTATACATTAGACATGTCTACATGTTGAGTTAAAGGTAGATTCCAACAATACACATACCAAAAAAGGTTGATTAAATCTTAAATTTGGGATGAAAATTTCATAATATGGTGAATATCACTCTATGTGAAGAATTTATATACTTTATGTACATGTTGGCAATATAAAAAATTATGCGTAAAAATATAATTGCATATAATATGTATTATATTTATAAGATCAATCATATCATTTTGTCAATTTAATATGTAATAGTACGACTTTTACACTATCACTGTTTTTCTTTTTCGTTTTGTGAGTATGTAGAAATTTATGTTGAAGTAGATAGAAATAGGTAATGGGATGTTTTAGAAGTAGAAAATTGATATAGATTTAGGTATAAAATGTAAAATTAGGTAAAACTAGATAGAAAAATATTGAGGGTAGTATACTCTTACAAAAACTTACATAATTTTTTATTCTGGAAATTGAGCTTTAGAACCTTTTATCTTCAACTTATTTTTAGAAGAATAAATTTACAATTAAGAGAACACTTGGTTGATGGAAAATCTTGAAGAAAATGGTCAATTTTTCCATGTTAATCAATTTTCTCTATGTTTAGTTGCAATTGAGCTTTAGGGAAAAATTTACAATGGACTCACAATTTCCCACCTTTCCTCGGGAAACTCTTTACGGGGGGATGTAAGAGAAATTTTTATTGAGCGTTAAAGGATCACTCCTAAATACAGCAGTGGGAAATTTGATGGAAAACAAATTTCGAAAATGCGCTTGGTAATTTTACAAACACTATGGACAACTTACAATAAATATAAAGTATAATTTGGACATTCTAAACATTTTTTTCCTAGAAAAGTTACAATTTCGATCAACCAAACATTGTGTAAACTCTCCCAAAATTTCGAAAATGTAAACCAAGCAGTATAAACTATAATTTCTCAAGAAACATTTTTCTAGAGACCATTTGATAAGAATCTCCGGAAAATTTTTCCTAATTATTTCGTACTTATGTATTAACTATAAACTAAATATTTGAACTTCTAGAGAAAATTTCTCATAGGAAACTTTTCTTGAGAAATTTTCTAGAAGTTCAAAATAATTAGTTTATAGCTAATACAGAAGTATGAAATCCGATCTGATATTCTGGTCTAAACCATTTTATTACCATAATTCTTTATCTTTGTAGGATACATTTACTAAACTTCAAGCCAACCGAATCAAAATCAGCCAAAACAAAAGATAACTTAATCTGAATTTTGTTGATCTATTATAACTCGACTTGAAGTACTTATCGCAAGGAACCTAATTACCAGGTCAAGCTTTTAGCGTTATCAACTTCAATAATCGACATTGATGAACACTTGGTCATAATTTTTGTTACCAAATTAATTAGCATGGATTGTCATTCATCAATATTAATAGCCTCTCATCCTATTTCATTTTAAGGGAGTACATCCTAGTCGCCTCTTTTTACGTTACTAAGGGGGGACTGCTATAAAATATATATTTGTTGTTTTTAAATATAGTCTATAGATAAATGATCTAATCCATTGAACCCTTATCTCAGCGGAATAACCCAACAAATTTACAGCAGACAGAGAATAAGGGTGCCAATGGCCAAAAGTTGAGTCCTACCCCTACTTGCCGCATTCTCCGAAATAGGAAGGGAGAAATGTACCCTGCAAGATTCCAACTCGGGAAGATAAGGATAGAAGGTAAACGTTTTACCACTCAGACAAGAGATGATTGACATAAAACATAAACATACTTGTTGGAAGTAACCCACAATACTCAATTATTTACGTACTCCCTCCGTCCCTAATTGAGTGTCAATTTTTCTAACTACCTTGTCCCTTTTTATTTGTCAATTTTACATTTCCAACAATGAAAATACTCATATTACCCTTAATTAATGAATAAAATTTTTATCACCTTTTAATCTTCTCCTTTATTTCTCTTTCTCTTAATAAGGGGTATACTTGTCCATACATAATTTTTTCGCTCTATTTCCAAGATACATCGGTTTTGCAAAGTTAGTTATGTTGACATATAAAAAGGGACGGAGGGAGTATTTTTCATTTATGAGATATTTACTAGTAATTTTATCTTTTAATTCAATAAAGTTTTATCTTCATTACATGAGAGTTAGTGTAGTTTTTTGATGTGAGTGTGATATTCTCGCCTTTGTGTGAGCTAACTATTAATTATCTAAAAAAACTAGTCCCTCTGTTTTTATTTAAGTGTCACCTAGATAATTGCGTTAAAAACTTTGACCGCTAATATTTTAATTTTTATAATGATCCATCAAACAAAATTAATATCATTAGAGTCGTAATAAAAAATACTGTTGAAAAAGTATAATATCGGAATTTTTTTATAAAAGTATTATATGAAAATTTGTTAATTAAAGACAGACTTCAAAAGGCGTGAAAGACAGACTTCAAAAGGCGTGAAACACATTAAAATTGGTCCCCCAAGTATTGCCTTGCTTAACTAATTTATTTATTGGGTCAAACAATTTAATTAATTAACGAAACATTACACTCCATTTGCAATAAATATATGCTTAATCTTAAAAGTCGGTATAAAATTAGATGACGCCATGTTTCTTCATTCTTAATTCACGTACTCTTCATCCTTTCATCATGTATGCAATACACTAAAAATGATGCTGATCTTCCGAATCAAAACGTGTTAAGGATGATATATTAGTTGTTGCTGATTAATTCTGTCTTTTTTTTAGAGTTTAGGTTTTTAATTTTTTTTTTCAATTAGGTTATTTCCTATGCCTAAAAACCAAAAAAAAAAACCCAAAAATCTCAATGTTATAGAATTAACTATACGACCTTTGAAGATAAAATAAATTCTATATACTGATACAGTAACGTAAAACTTTATGAATATTTAAGAATCAAAAATTAAAACTATTTGCTATTTACACCATTTTGTTGCTTTGTTAGTTGTTACCAAAATTATTGTTTGCATTATAGTAAATTCTAAGAAGCAGGTTTTATCCATAAAGAGAATTATACTAGTGATATAATAATTGACTACTTAATTGAAGATATTCAAATAGAATGATGATATATGTCTTGAATCAACATATTTCTTAAATATATTGAATTTTCTATAATTTATGTTTATATTTTTTAAATAACATATTTTAAGTAATTACCATGCATGTTCAATAATTATAAACGCAAAGCATTTGTCGGTTATGTGGACAAATATTGATGATACCCTAATTATATGAATCATATTAGAAAATGTGTAATTTACGCGTAATTTCATATTTATGAAAAAATATAAATAATTTTATATTATTTGTGAGATGTAACAATTGTTAAACTAATAGGATGTATTTTTTTCAATTTAAAATAAATACATATAAATTTAAAGTTTACAGTAATTTAAATAAAATACAAAATATTTAAGACTTATCTTAATTCAATACATTTTATTATTAATTTGTATATTAAATTAAATTAAATATAATTAAAACATATGCCACATCTTTCTCAAGCAACCTAGCACCTCAGTCTTAGCTTGTTGCTGCATGTTGTTGATCAAAGTTGATGTGGTTTGACGAGTCCAATCTATTAGGAAGTAAATTAAAAGACCATATATGATTAGATGTGAATAGCTAGGGAGAATAATATAATCTTAAAAATATATTTGACGTTTTAAAAGTATATTTAGTTTGACGTTTTGTGAGAATTATTCTCGTAGAACAATAAATTGATTGCATAATTGTAGGCTAGCGGGAGACAGTGATACACACAAATATATTTATATATATTTGGTTATTCCATTGAATTCGACCGTCTTGCTCAATAATTCAAGCAAGAGCCAATTGTCTCGGCGGGTTTTCTTAGAGTTGCATATATATGTACACATTTCCTGCTTAACGAGGGTTTGGAAATTTTATCACTTATAAATCTTTCAATATGTCATTACATTGATTACTTTTCTTACAAGTTATGTCATTGTTAATTGCATAGCGCAAATTATACTGTTCACTATGATACGTATATCTATATAGATATACTACATAGCTTGAAATATATTAATTTTTTGTGATGAATTTTTATAAAAAAAATTGATAACTTGAAAAGATATAGATGAATTTTATAATAATATTGAAAATTTTATAACAACTTTTTTTAATTAATATTGATGAATTTTTTTTAAAAAAATTAATACAAATAGTGTACTTAGTTGAATATACTACAATGGACCATATAATGATTGAATTAAATAGACCAAGTTACAAGTCTAATGGTACATAACCATATGAACTTTTTTCTCCAGACAGGGTTGACCTATCTACTTGATGACGATCATAGGGATATCCACAACGAATTTATTATGCTAGTACAAACTGAATCTATCCTACGACTTTTATCGATGGGAAGTGTTTTTACTTTTACCAAAACTTTAACTTTAAAGACGAGCATAAAAGATTAAGGCGATTGTGATCAATTACTTACAACTGTTTGACCCATGACCATATGAAACTTAATTCATCGGATTAATATTTACATGAAAACAAAGTTGGCGAGAATGAATTACATTTCATTGAGTTGAGATCATGTAATAATCATAGAAATCTCCCTACATCTCGAGTTATTGCCTATGTGAGATCTACGTCAATTGTATGTGATGATTGACAATTGAATTGGTATTATATCATAGCACTAATCAATTGAATTGATAGTATAGAGTAACGAATTTGATCCATATGTCTGGTCTTTAATTTGACAAATATATCATTTCAACGACCTAATTGTTCTTGTATTACAAGGTTTCAATTTCTAACAATTGAGAATTTGTTCGAGGAAACTAAGTGATATTTATCTTTTTCTACAAAGGTTTTCTATTACAAAATATTTTTTTCCTGAAAAGCTTTGTGGGTCTCATGAAACTAGACTATATTAAAGAAAGGGGACATTTTTCGAATAAGATTATCTATATTTGAGTCATTGATCCATGAAAAAAAAGGTAAGGTTGATAGATAATTTCAAGGGTGATTGAAATATGAAAATTTTGCACATATCTTCTTCAGTTTTATGACATTTATAAATTTAACCCGATGTTTTTGAGTTACTATTTACCGACTCTAAGCTTTTCAACCAACTTGCATGATTTAGTTGCTTTCCCGGTAAATTTAACATTTTTTCCATTGAATATGTGACATGTGATGAAATTTGTTTGATAAAATCATCATCATTTTAACGAACAAATTTTGTCACAGATCACACATTCACCGAAAAATTGTAATATAATATTCACTGAAAAGTAGTTAAATGAAACTAGTTCAAAAACTTAATATGGGTAAATATTAAATTAAAAACATTAGAGTTAAATTTATAAATGTCATCAACATAAAGAAAGATATGTACAAATTATCCAATCAAAATACGATGAATATTGAATAGTTATATATACAGCTAGAATTTAGAAACCATGACAGCTTGAAGTTGTTCGAGTTCACAAGGAGACCATGCTGCATGTTGCAGCCTCCAATCCCCATTCAGTTTGGGAGGCTAACAATTCGTTTGACTTATATACATTTTTTTATGGGATTGACTTGTATAATTTTGCATATATACGTGGTGATGAATTCATGACGTGTACAAACAATCAAACAAAATCTATAATTCTCCAACCCCATTTTTAAATGCATATTCATTTGTTTCAGCTTCCAAACAGATCAATGCAAGCCGATATGAAATTACTATATATTATGGATCATCATCATGAATTGAAGCTTATCAGAATAAACTGTATGATGGCTAGGATAAAGATTGTTATTTTTTGAGATTTTGGACTCTAATATTCTTTATTTTCTGAGTATTGGATAATAATACATCGTATAAAAAAAATTGGATGCTCATAGAATGTACTTAGAGGTGGGCAAAAATTTCGTAATCCATGGAAAAATGGATAATAATTAGCGGATAATTTCAAACTATGGTTGTATTCTTTTCTGTGGTGTGGTGCAGTACGTACCACAACTCACGATATCACTCAATATTTTTCTAGACTTCATAATATCATACTATACTTTACCACTATCATCACTATTCTCTCTCCTCACTTTTCTCCTCTACTTTTCACATTTTCCTCAGTGAAGAATCTCGTCCTGCTCTGAGGCCCTCACCACATCCTGCGCCGAGGACCTCCAGCATCAGCACAAGCGTTTTGTTTGAAAGATCATCAAAGTTAATTCAGGGAAGTAATCAATCATATCTCAATCCTATTCTTTCCTTCCAATTCTGAGATAATACTATAACAATATGTTTTCCTTTTTAGATACCAAACGGAAAGGAAGGAAATTGTGGAAAAAGGGAAATCATGTGGAAGATTGAAGATCACCCCTGAAAAGGAAACAATCTTTGATGAAGGAAATAAGACGTAGCTCTCAAGCCTCATTCACGCAAAATGTGGATTTCCAAGCAAGCAAATCTGAGTAGGAACTTTAGTTGAGAAAAAAAGTTCTGAGTGTAGGAATATTGTGTGATAATATTCTGAGTTGTAACCACATTGTGAGTGGTGAGTTTTGTAACCAGTGAGTGTACTGGTGAGGACCTCCAAGATCGTGTGTATAAAGTGAGAAAGACTTATCGCTTTAAGGTTATTCCCCAAGTTGTAATCGCCTCTTCTGTGAGGCCTCAAGTGCAGAAAATTACTGTGAAGGTCTCTGCTTCAGTAAGCTTATTGAGGACCTCACGATCCTCAATTAAGCTGAGTTGTAACATCCCTTTGATTTTAAGCACTTTACATTTGATCAATAAAGAAGAACTTTTTTGTCTTATAAAAGTGTTATTAACTAAATTGTGTTGATTAAAGTGCAGATTTGTTATAAAACCCTATTCACCCCCCTCTAGGGTTATTTCACTCAGCTACCACATCAAACCACACTTTCCACAAATTTCGCCATATCATTCCACTCCCCAAGGTTGTTAGAATTGGATTCTAACTCGGATCCATGGGGTAGTTATGATTGGAATATAGATAGTAGAATCACATTGAAGATTTTGGATCATAAAATCGTAGGATCGTAGATAAGAATTGAGATTTTAATAACTATGTCTACACATCATGGCACCATTTCCGCATCGTACCTTGCCGCACAAAAGAACAAGGCTTAGCTTCCAACTTTAGAGAGGGTTTTTTTTTTCATTTTTTACATAGGTAAGTAGTCTAACCAATCGGGCCTGTAGCGGACGGGGTACGGGGGATGCCAATGACCCAAAGACGTGCCCCACTCCAACCCACAACACTCTTCAAAATGGTAAGGGAGAGATGTCGTCCCCAAGATTCGAACCCTGAATACTTGAAGTAGGAGGTGGACCTCTTATCACTCAGATAAGAGGTAATTGACTTAGAGAGGGTAGTTTTCTTACTTATCCCTTTTTTTTAATTTTTTTTTTTGATGTGATAGTGATTTTCCCCCTAAATCCTAATCCTTATAAACGAAAGGTTAAAAAGAACAGAGAAAGTAATCAAACTGTAAAGCCACCAATTATGATATTGTATTTTGATGAAAATAGGGATATGGATAAGAGAAGATATGGGAGATAGGGAAAGGAAATGGCGTGGTCAATTGAGATGTTTGTTTGGACGTACAAGTTTAGCACTTGTTGGTTGGCATTGCTCAATTCTGATTAATGTGTTTGTGTACACATTTTAAAAGTGCAACCAAACATATAATATATAAACACAACCCACAAAAATTATGTTGTGCAAGTGGTAGCAGACAGCCGTACAACTACACCACGCAAAACTAAAAGGTAATTCTATCTTACAATGCCAATTCTGCTACACCTAACACCTCCGGTTTTCCGATTCTCATGCTGCATATCACAAACTGCCTCTCTTAATTATAAAGTGAATAAGTATTTAGTACATGCGTTATTCATTTTAAAAGGAGGAAGTAAGAACGTTAATATAAAATTAGTATAATTATAAGATTTTATTAGCGTTCTCGAATAAAAATATGCTATATAAAACATGAAATTTTCATGTACGGTCGTTTAATAAAAGTCAATATTTATATTGACAAATATTTGACCGTATTTGTATACAATGTTGCTGAATAAATCATGTATATCGTATTTTATGCGTTTAATTCGCGCACCGTATTTATTAGCATGACAAAACTATTGATAGTACGTTGCTTTTAGTATTATTTTTTGGGTCACTCGATCTTAGCAAGTATTAATTGGATATACGTAATTTTGTTAAAAAAAAAAAGCGTGTAATATATATCATTGTCGGATTGATTTTATCTCGTTGGGGAAAATAAAATAGTTATAGAATTGGTCTAGACTCGAGTTTTTAATATAGAAAGATTGAAGATCACATATTTACATTAATTTGACATTCCAACTCCCTACTTTGGCATGCTTGTGAATGAAGAACAGTATCAAATTATGGGTAATAAATTAAGGCCATATTCTTTGGTTAGGTTATTTTTAAGTTTGAATGGATAAGTTAGGATAAATTATGATACTTTTTTGGGGAATTGTGTTAGGTTGGATAAATTTGGATAAGTTAGGATAAGTGGGGAGAGTTATATTCAACTTAACCAAAGAATAGAGCCTAATAATATATGAATCTCTGCCATGCCCATCGAAGGGGAAAAAAAAGCTTTTGATGCAAGTCACATAAATAATAATAATAATAATAATAACAATAATAATTATATTATTATTATTATTATCATTATTATAATAGAATAAGTAAGGTAGTAATTGGTACAAGCTTCTGAATGGAAAAAAAAAAAAAAGGGGTACAAGTCACAAGAGGCAGCAGCAGTAACAGAACAGAAAATAAGCCAAAATGAAAAAATTCCGTTGCCGGGAATCGAACCCGGGTCTCCTGGGTGAAAGCCAGACATCCTGACCGCTGGACGACAACGGATTTGATGATGCGAGACAGTCTTTTGTTTATAACAATCAAAATACCTTAGCTAATGCTTCATGGGCTGGCCCGCGATGATGAATCGCTAGTCCCAACATGTGCTTTTCAAGTAGCCCGGCCCAGCACCTGAAGTCCTACCTTTTCGACTCATTCCATATTTCCATTTATTAGAGTGTTTTGATGAAATTGCCATTTATTATTTTTTTAAATATATTTAAAAATGTTGCTGAATTTTATTTTAAAATATCCACTAAATAATAACTTTGTTCTTTTTTATCTGACCTTTTAATTAATCTTTCTCTTTTCATATTATCTGTTATTTTATAATCTCAATAATATATTAATTACCACTTTATTTATTTTACCATTAACATTAATTTAATCAACCGTAACTACCCTATAAATTTTTCTCAATCTAACCCCAAAAGACATATAAAAAGAAATGGACGGTATACCGTTTAACTTTCCGTAAAACTCAAAGTTTCAGTGTAATAGGTTCGACATTCTTTTATGTATGGCATTTTTGAGTAGACATTTTCAAATTTAGTGATATTTTTTTTTTACTATTATAGTTAGTTAAAATGGCATGTTTAAATTTAAAAAAAGTTAAGTATTATTTAATGGAGGCTTTCAAATTCAGTTGCTCTTTTTATTATTGGGAAAATTGAATTGCAATACATGAGAAAGCTTCCCTTTACTTGGTGCTTGGTGGGCCAGCTTATTTTCCCGCCACTGATACATTACATACAGACTAATGAGCATAAATGAGAAACAAAGGCAGCAAGTTCAAGTATTGGTCTCCAATGGCGACCGTTAAATTAACGGTCGCTAGGCTCCATTCCTATCTATATCTTCAACCCTAATTCTTCTCTTTTTCTTCCTCACTCTCACCGCCCTCTCTCACCATTTCTCTCTCACACATACACAAGCTCACCCCGCTTCCGACCTCTTCTCTCTGCTCCGTCGCCGCCGCCGCCGCATTTCCGACGCCGTAATACTCCATCGCCGCCGGTGTAAGCTCCGTTCGCAACTGTGGAAGGTATACCCTTTTTCCGTTAGGGTTTCCTTATTTCCAGTTAGTTTTAGCTGCCCCATTCCAGATTTTGTTCTTTTTTACTCTAGTTTTTCTTCATTTTCCCTTGTTTTCGACCCCCTCTCCTTTGAACGTAGTTTATGTTCGCTCTTCCTTCTTTATTTTATGCATCATACTTCGATAGTTTCCAGCATGCATCTTGGACCTTCAAAGTTTACTTCTTTCTGCCATTTCTGTGACTTAATTATTTGTCTTTTTTTTTTTTGTGGAATTGCATGGGTTATTGACAAATTCACATGAACTAGAACCATATCGATACAATAGATGAGTAATATTATGGGGCAGGAGTTTGGTAGTTCAAATCTCACCCAGGTTAAGGTTTACTCTCTTTCCCTTGCTAGGGTGAAGAAAAAAGTAGCTAATAGTTAAGAAAATTGATGTAAAATTAAAACATATTAGTCTTCATGTTCTTGCATGGATACTTTGGATGAATTTTGATTCAATTCTTTCATGGGAATTTGTTGTTGTTGTTGTTGGTGGTGCTATATGTAAGCTTTGACCATGCAAAAGACTAGTTTGACAAAGTTAGAAGTTATGAGCATTGTGGTCTTTTAGACTAGGTTGGAGTTGCTGTGCAGGGGTTTCTGTATAATTAATATTCTTCAGAAGGTCTCATAGGTCATAACAGTAATTCATGATCTTTTTTCTTGCAGTGATAATCATGACTCCTGATCAAGTAGTAGAAGATCCACTCCCAGAAGTAGAAGTAGAGGGGGATGTTCATATGACAAGCGCTGTAGATTATAATGAGTATAATCGAATCAGGGGTTTCTGTCAGTCGCATTCGATGTCAGCAGCTGCTAGGATGACGAATATTTGCAGTAAATACAACATCCCTCAACAAGGTTTAGATGATCTTGTATCACTAATGAAGCAAATGGTCCCTGACGGTGAACGGATGATGGATGTTGTTGATACTACTAGAGACTTTATTCATTCTCTCAAACTTCCACATACCAAAATAGATGTATGCCCTAACGGGTGTATGCTATTTTGGAAGGAAGCGGAAGAGCTGAATGTTTGTGATATATGCAAGGAGGATCGTTATGAAATGAACCCAAAGGGTAAACTAATTGCAAAGAAGGTCTTGACATATTTCCCAATCACCCCTAGATTGCAGAGGCTTTATGCTTCTACTTCCACAGCAGAGGACATGACGTACTCAAGTCGTGCATACAAATGGCCCGATGGTCATGGCTTAATGGATTATCCGTACAATGGACAGGCTTGGAAAGCTTTTGATGCCATGTACCCGCAGTTTGCAGCTGAACCTCGTAATGTTCGTTTGGCACTTTACACAGATGGCTTTTATCCGTTTGGGAGATCAGGAAGGGGTTATTCTTGCTGGCCGGTTATAGTGGCACCATACAATTTGCCACCAGCGTTGTATTTGAATGATAATTATATGTTTATGAGCTTGATTATTCCTGGTCCGAAAAGCCCCAAAGAGAAGCTGGATGTTTACTTACAACCTCTGGTTGAGGAGTTGAAGCAACTATGGGATAATGGAGCTTGGACATATGATGTCTTCAGAAAGGAAAATTTCAAAATGCATGCAGCAGTCATATGGACTGTCAGTGGATTTTCAGCATATGGGATGCTTTCTGGGTGGCACACCCAAGGTAAGCTGGCTTGCCCTTATTGCATGGAGAACACCAAGTCCTTCACTCATGATTCTGGGAGTAAGCATACATGGTTTGATTGTCATAGACAATTCTTACCTAATGATCATGTGTTTAGAAAAAATAAAAGTGACTTCACTAAGAATAGGGTAGAAAAGTCTCCAGCACCGCCAATGTTGAGTGGAGATCAGATATGGGATCGTGTGTCAAGTTTCCCTAAAACTACTGATTGTAGAGACATGAGTTGTATGGATGGCCAGCATAACTGGACTAAACAAAGTATATTTTGGGAACTTCCATATTGGAGGAAGCTTTTAGTCCGTCACACTTTAGATGTCATAGACATCGAAAAGGATTTCTTTGATCAAATAATGCATGCTATAATGGGTGATGATAAGGGCAAATCATTAGACACTAGGACTGCGAGGAAAGATCTGTTGAAGTCTTGTAAACGTCGAAGGTTGCAACTTGACGGTACTAATGTGGAGGATGAAAATGCTAGAGATGCAGCAATTCAAGTGCCTCCTTATGTGCTAAATGAAGAGAAGAGAAAAGCTTTGTGTAAATGGATTCAAGAGTTGAAATTTCCTGATGGTTACCCATTTGATTTAAGAAGGTATGTGAATCTAGACAAGGGGAAGATTTCAGGCATGAAAAAGCATGATAGTCATGTGTTCATGGAGAGGTTGCTGCCAATTGCTTCCAGTGGATGTGTGGAATGCGATTACTGAACTGAGTCAATTTTTCAGAGATATAAGCCGCTCCACATTGCTAACTGATGATGTGCCCCCTTGGAAAGAAACATTCCTGAAATTCTTTGCAAGCTGGAGAGAATTTTCCCACCTGAATTCTTTGGCATATTACAACATATGACAGTTCACCTGCCATATGAGGCAAAACTCTGTGGCCCAATGCAGCATCGGTCCAAGTTTCCATTTGAGAGGTAGCACGCATATATGTCTAATCGTGTCTTGTTTGAATTTATCTAATTGGATGTCATCTTTAATGGTTTATCATAACTGCAGATTCCTCCATAAGTTCAAAGGAAAGCTGGGGGCAAAAACTTGTGTAGAGGACTCTCTCTGTGATGCATATCTTGCTGAAGAAACGCGCAACTTTTTTAACAATTATACTGAGCCTGCGCTTGAGCCTGAGCCTGAGCCTGAGCCTTATGAGGACACAACCATGAGTCCATGCCTTAACAATGACGCATGGGATTCACTGCCTGACAGTACTTTCTTTGATTTTGATATTCGCGATCCAACTGTTAAGGAAAGGCTTTTGGATGTGGGGGATTATCGCGCTGCCCATCTAACAGTCCTTGAATGGTGTTATTGTGTGAAAGAGCCCGTACGGTAATGTTGGCTACATTTCTTAAAAGACTCAACAACAGTATTACATTATACAGATGTCGCTATTGACTCTGCTGTTTTTGTCTTAAACAGGTTGTATAAGCAAGAACTTATTGAGCAATATCCGGAAATTGATGTAAACGATATTTGGAATTGCAGGGAATTCACTGATACATTTCCAGAATGGCTTCAAAATCATGTAAAATTATCATGCCATGATCTCGTGGTTATTGAGCCCAACTTCTCAAAGTTTTGTGTGTGTGTGTGTGTATGCGTGTATTTAATTTTTATAATTTTTTTCAAGGGAGAATTTTTGGCATTACAGGCCTCTCTTGTATATTCCACATTCTTTTCAAGGGAGATATTGTTTTGTGAGATTACAGGTTGTGTTTGGTTCAAGGGAAAATCATTTTCCGGAAATCATATTTCCCATCTTCCTTTGTTTGGTGGAAAAACATTATGGAAAATTATTTTCAGTGAAAATGAATTTCCCTACTACTTCTGAAAAAACGTTTATGGACTCCAACCCACTTCCGTTGTTATTATTGATCTCGTATTATAGATCTCTTTCAAGCTAATCGTCATGAGAAATCAATTTTGTAATCTACTCAAATATAATGGATTTGTGTGCCCTTTACTGCCTGTGGTTTTTTCCCGATTAGGCGGGCCTCGTAAAATTTTGGTGGTGGATCTTTCTACATCCCAAACACGCTCCTGCATTATTCGCTCTTATTTTGCACCTACCAAAGTGGTATTGGAGTGAATATTTTCCAAACACTTGCAAATTGCAATGGCTTTTAGTTGTCCTTTGTAAACTGTTTGACATACATTTGTTGATGTAGGTTCAGAGCTTGAATCTTCCTCCCAGCAATCCCCTGTGGACCCTTGCTAGGTTTCCAAGACCATATGTTCGAAAATACAATCGTCTCCGGGCTGGAGGCTATGATTTCCATACTTACGCGTATGGAAAAGATAAGCCTACAATGAATTATGGTGTATATTTGAAAGATGAACAAGAAGTTGAATACTATGGCATCATCCAAGAAATCATTGAGCTGACGTATGTGGGGATGCAGTGTCTTTGCAGAACAGCAGTATTCAAATGTGACTGGTTTGAGACACGAAACAATGTAAATGTTCATCCACTTTACAAAATTGTGGAGATCAATATCACAAAGAAGCGGCCCAGTTATGTACCGTTTGTGGTGGCATACGGGCCGAAGCAAGTGTGTTTCACACCTTACCCAAGCGTAAACAATGAAAGAGGAGAATGGTGGGCTGTTATTAAGATCAATGGGAGAGCAAGTGTGTTTCAGGAGTATGCAAATAGAAACCCACCGTTGTTGTCGGAGCCTGCTTTGGGTGATCAGGAAGATGCAGCTGATGATGAGTCTGAAGAGGAAGATGCAGATAAGTGTGGCCAACAAGTTGCAGTTTTGGAGGGGGAAAGTGAAGACAGTTCTGAGTTCATGTCAGAAACAGACGATGAGCACGTGTTACAGAGATACTATGACAACAATGATGCAGGTAAAGGTGAAGGTGACTCTTCAGAGGAAGATTTCGGCGACAGCGATGATGGTGAAAGTGAACTGAGTTCCTAGCTAGGGTAGTTGGAAACTGTAAAGGGGTGTCTGGGATGTTGTGTAAGTTTCATTTTGGTGATGTAGAACCATTTTGGGTGCTTTGCAATTTGTCTGTTCTGATGCAAGTGCTGTCATATGACTTACTACCGTAGACAATGTCGATGAGAAGGATCCAACAATCTCATCCTAGCTTGTTTGTATTTTGTTTCTGCTAATGCCAGGTTCTATCGTTTCTTTGATCCGTTATCTGTTGTGTTTCTTGTTGTTCACTTCAGCTTTTTTGTCTGTCAGATTTGAGTTTTGAGTAGGATTCTTTGTTTTACTCTTCTTTCGTTTCTTTAATTTCTGGTTTTTGTTTGTGAGCTTTGATCTTAAGCCTCTTTTCTGATGATAATTATTGGAAAAAAGTCGGTGCCATAGACATATAACAGTCTATGCTGATCTAGCATCAACAAGTGCTATAGAGCCTAATAGTATAATCAAACATGATCAAATTTCATTTCATTTCATTTCACAAAATTTACATCTCTCCTTTTTTGCTTTTGTTTCTGCTCCAATGTTCTGGTTGTTCTAGTACACTCCGGTCATCGATTCTTGGATTTCCTCCAATGTTCGCCCCTTTGTCTCTGGCACTAATTTTGCGATGAATTGTAGAGTAACAACATTGACTCCTGTAAATATCAGAAATGTTCCTGAAAATAACACAAATAAGAAGACAGTCCATTTGAAATAAGTCTGTCGTGCTCAACCAGGAACTGAGTCGGAAAAACAGGGAAAAAAAACATTTACGCACCTGAAGGGCTCCAATTCATCATGAAGTTAAAGGCATAGGAGACGATCCAAGAACTTGAGAAGTTCACAACAGTTGCTAAGCTTCCAGCTGCCCCCTTTACGTTTATCGGGAATATCTGACAAAAAAAAAATGTCTGCCATGAAGTTCAAAGTCATAGAACTAACTAGTGGTGGCCAAGCGAAAACTGTCTAGGATACTACCTCTGACATAATAACCGGTGGTATTCCTCCCATTCCTACTGGAAATGCTGCAGAAAACATCTGCAATACGATCATGCACAACAAAATGTATGACCATAACATCTTGCACGAAAGGACTTTCATAGCAGAAAATCATGATCACAAAGATAAACGTTAACGTCTAGTAGAAATCAAGTTTCATAAGAAGGGTATGTACCAAAATGCCGAAGAGGGCTAAGTAGGGACTGAAGTCTGTCATCCATCCATGTTCCTGCTCATACAGTAGCGTCTTTCAGAAAACTTAGTACTAAAACCAGCCAAACTGGAAAAGATATTATGTTTTTAAAGGTTACCGACCTTCATCAAGAAAGATAAAGCCACTGAGAGGCAAGCTGAGCACATCCCAGCTGCAGAATACTGCAAAAATGACATTCACATGAACAGATGAATGTAAATGTAGACTATCTTTTCTGACAACATGTTAAAGCCTAAGTAGAGCAGAATACTTACCATCAAAAGTGGCCGTCTTCCAAAGTTATCCATCAAGAATATACCAAGCGCGGTTGGTGGCAGCTGCAGATTGAGGTTATTTGTATATAGATTGAGAGCGTCAGAGCAAATACAAAAACAAATGCAGAAATCAGAAATGCAGATTTTGTAAACTTGTGGTAAGAAAGCAAACCTGGACAAGAGCCACAGAGATTGTTCCTATGGTTCCCGAAAATCCTGCCATCAGTCAACTACATCAGTTTGTTCACTTTCTTAACTTAGCGACCACCACAGAAAAAATACCGAGTCCTGAGTTTGCTCACCGGATGATTCAAATATTGCAGTAACGTAAAACAAAATCCCATATGTACCGGCAAATCCAGCAAGTGCCATCAGCCCGAGGCTCACCTAAAAACCAGTATCTTAGATCATGTCAACTTTATGTACAACAAAATTACGAGTGGATCTTAACGACACAAATAAGAATTGACAGTTGAGAGGGCTTACAGTTAGTGCATATGCATATTTCCTTTGAAACACAGAAAAGAACTTGTCTTCTGACACATCTTCAACTGCTTCTGCACACCCCTACGTAAATCAAACCGAAACTCTTCAATCTTATTCATCATTCGTGCAAAGTTTTAAGGGAAATAAAACTAAAACGATCATGATTAGTTACTTTAATATCGGCTACTTCCTGTGATATATCGACATTCTTTCCCCTAAGCCTTTGCAGCGCTCTTTTATACCCTTCATCATGCCTCATCTTCACCTGCAAGAGGTATGGTTAAGTGCCTTCCACATTATGTTTGAAACTTAGGGATTTGTGCGGTTACTTACCAACCATCTTGGAGATTCAGGGATGAACGATAAGCCTAAAAGCTGTATTAGGCACGGAATTGCACCTGTAAAACAATACCAGGAAAGGTAAATGATACATCAAACAAAGCACAAGCAGAAAGATTCAGCGGGGAAAAAGAAAGAATCATCACCGATGAAAGCTAAGGTGCGCCAGCTAGTGACTAGCCCAACAAGAAAAGCCAATGCTATACCACAACATATCATTAACTGGCACACACAAGGGTTAGAGTGCATAATAAGATGATTAACAATGAGGAATTAGGTTAAGTGCTCTAATTAGATATACCTGATGGAGAAGCACCAGTCCTCCGCGATGGTTCTTTGGTGTTATTTCTGCTATGTATACAGGGACCTGTTTAGAAGAACATGTTTCTGTTGATATAAACACTGATATTTGGTTGTCAGTCAAAAGAAACCACATGAATTATGCAGAAGTTTTTACCACATAGGCAAAGAGCCCATTTGCAATACCCAGAGCTAGTCTACCGAGATCAAGCAACCAAGCATCCTTCAATAGCATCAATTAGGTCAAGTTAGATTTCGATAAACAAATTATACAATAAAACCATAGTCTGTGTTGCATAGATAAGAACCTGTGCAAATGCTATGCAGAGCCACCCAGCAATGCAGAGCACATCTGACAAACCCATTGTCTGCATGAAGTTTCTCAAAGTTCAATTCAACTACTTTTATTTTAGAGTCACAAATTATAAATAAAACAGCAGATACGAAATCTTACTCCTCTACGACCAATGCAATCTGCTACTTTCCCAGAAACCAGGGAGCCTAACATTCCTCCAATGGTCAACAATGATCCGAAGAGCGAATACTGTAGTTTCAAACAACCCATCAGTATTTGAAGTTACCGGATAAATCTTTGAAGGCGTTTGATGAAAATGAGAAACTAACTATAAACAAGGAACTCACTCACCTGTGCTATAGAGAGGCCTAAGTCAGATAGAATGGCTGATTGCACAGGCGAAGAATAGCCTCCCTACATCATTGAGAAACTATCAGATATATAAAATCCGACAGTTGAGGCTCATCAAAGTCAGAGACTTACTGCACACCCACAAAAGAAGGAACCACAAACAGAAATGAAGACACTGAAGATGAGAACAAAGGTAACATCGCCATCATTTTTCTCATCCCGAATTCCTGTTATTTCATCATCCAGTTTCACTAGCAGACTTTGCTCCACATCTCTTTCCCCCTTCATTGTTTCAGTCTTCAATCAAAGCGTGCGTGTGTACGTGCGTATGTTTTTTTATTTTCTTTTGTGGGTTTATATGTGATTATACCATGGTAGGGAGATGGTCTTATTTTGCCTGGAAATCTCCTGAGATATGTGATGATTCCCATGCATGAACCATTGAATATGAATGGTGAGGAAAAACATTATTGATGAACTTGCTGATTATCATATCTTGGAAGATATACCAGTATCTGGAATCCTACAAGATTTCTTCTTTTTCAGGTAACTTTCCAGGTTTACATTTTCCACAAAAGAACATAATAATATATGATTCGTTAGCATTAGAGATTTCGGTGTATGGTTTAAGATTGAGGCTTTGCGTACACTACATATGAACTGACAAATACTCAAACTGCTGATTGCATATATTGATATCACACCAAGTATTACACTGATTACATTGCTCATTTTAAATGAAAGAAAAGGAAAAAAGAGCCCTTGGCTTGCACAGTAGTGCAGCTTTTACAAAAAATATATGTTTCTAAGAAACTAAGGAAATCCTGATGAATTTTCAAGCTCTCCATTGGCTCTCTAGCCTTATTCTGTGCTATTAAATTACTGCATCTTTGAAAGAAAATATGAATGAAAAGAATATAATACAACACAAAATTTGAATGTATATGTGTATATGTTGTCCTAATATACTTTCTGGGTCATGACTTCTTGAATTTCCTCGAGAGTCTTTCCCTTTGTTTCCGGGACTAGTTTCCCGACAAATAGCACGGCAAAGATATTGACGGCGGAAAATATGAAAAATGTGCCTGGAAAATGGAAGATTGACGAAAAGCCAAGGGTATTGTCAGAGGTTGCTGATCAGTTGAATTAAGAAAAGTGTGATTAGGGTGAAGAGAGAATTGAAATGTATGTATAGTTCACCTGAAGAGCTCCAACCCATCATGAAGTTGAATGCGTAAGAGACGAGCCAACCACTCGACCAACTCACAATGGTTGCTAAGCTTCCTGCTGCCCCTTTTACGTTTATCGGGAATATCTGAGGAAAAAAAAACACATTTACTCTTTTTTAGTCTTAGGAATCGACCAGTTATGTTTAAGCTTTTGATTGAGATGGTCCAACAGATTTTAATTTCGATAAAAAAGAATAACATACCTCTGACATTATGACAAATGGTATTCCACCCAACCCGACTGGGAATGTTGCTGAGAATAACTGTTACAGTGACAGAACAAGGGTTAATCAGACTGATCAAACATTTTCTCAGGAAATATGTGTTGGAACATGTTTGTTTAGTGAAGGGTGTATTACCAAAATGCCAACCAGGGCCAAGTAGGGGCTGAAATGTGTCAACCACCCGTGCTCCTGAATGTCAGATAAAATGCACGTCAGAGAAACAAATGCAAACCAAAGGCATAGTAAATGTTTTTGAAGAGCAGCTGTATGTGGGTTAGAACATGACATATGTGTGAAACAAACCTTCATCAAGAAAGAAAGAGCCACAGAGAAGCAAGCTGTGCCCATTCCGAATGCAGAAAACTGCAAAAACAAAGACCATGTTTCAATTGATCTGTGAAAGAAAGTAGAGTAGGTAGATTATTTAGCAGCCTTGTTGCCAAATGACAGTAGTACGCACCAGCAAAAGTGGTCGTCTTCCAAACTTATCCATCAGATATACACCAATAAACATCGGAGGAAGCTGCACAAATCAGTATACATTGTCTGTTAGAAAAATCAACCATAATATTGCAGCATTGATATTCTATATTTACATGAACAGTAACGGTCTAAGTACCTGTACGAGACCCATTGCAATCGTCCCTAGAGTGACCGAAACCCCTGGTATGATATCAAAGATGTCAGTTCTTCTGGTACACACATATTCAGATTTCACAAATTGTATTTTACTACATGAAGAATCCATTATGTTTTAACATACCAGCTGATTGGAAGGTGTTTGTAGCATAGAACAAGACTCCATTTGTTCCTCCAAATTGAGACAATGCCATGAGCCCCAGGCTTACTACCAGTGCATAAGCATATTTCATCTGGAACACATCAAGTAACTTGTCTTCTGGTAGGTTTTCAACATCTGCAGTCAACCCCTTCATTTCAACTGTTTCAGAAGATATGTCCGCATCCTTTCCCCTAAGCTTTTGCAAAGCGGACGCATAGCCTTCATTACCAACCTTAACCTGCAATTGAATTGAAGCAGTGTTCATCATTCAGCATCTTAGGATATGATTTTAGTTTCTTCGTTTCATTGTGTTCTTTTTGTAAACTGACTTACCAGCCAACGAGGAGACTCTGGGATGAAGAAGAGTCCTACAAGCTGCACAATGCAGGGAATTGCTCCTGAAACACATGCATAATAACACCCTCAGTCAATATATCTGTGAAATGACATACTTCGACATTATGATTTGGTCAAGTAAAAAGATAAGGTCAGAAGAAGATTGTTACCCATCAAAGCTAAGGTGCGCCAGGGCATAGCAAGTCCAAGAATATAGGCTGATGCTATACCAGTAGATGACATCAACTGCAGAACACAAGAATTCAACGACAATTTTAGTGAAGGCTACTTCAATGTGAACCCTAGCTTAATTATAAGAAGAGCTTAAAAGGGAGATTACCTGATGGAGAAGGACGGACCCCCCTCGAAGGTTTTTTGGAGTAATTTCTGCTATATATACAGGGACCTGTTTTGAGATCAATCATTTACTTGCTGTTATTTTCTTGCAGGGTGGATGGGCTGTTCTGTTTGTCATTAAAGTAGAAAAATTGATCTCAAAAAAACTTACCACATAAACTATGAAACCCACTGCAAGACCAAGAGCGAACCGACCAACATCAAGTGACCAAGCATCCTTCAGTATCACCAAGGGCAATGTTAGATTCAGAGAGCTTAAAATCAGCAGCAAAATAACACAATACTAATAGACTAGAAATGAGGTGAATAAAAACCTTGGCAAGGGCTATAGCTATCCACCCGACGATGCCAACCATGCTAGACAATGCCATTGTCTGCACAAAATAAGCCGAATTTTGATCAGTTAGCTTGAAGTTGGAGCATTCGAATGACAACAATTTTGAATTCTAAAATGAGCTAAACTTACGTATCGACGGCCAATGTAATCAGCTATTCTCCCACAAAAGAGTGAGCCTATCAGTGCTCCAATTGTCAACATTGATCCAAAAAGGGAAAACTGCACAAAAAACCAATCAGTTAAGTAAAACTTGAAAGAACTTCCAGCAATAAACTGCAGTAGGAAAAAGATGACAGCAACTCACATCTGCAGTAGAGAGTCCCAAATCACCAAGGATTTCAGCCTGAACTGGAGATGTATAACCCATCTGCACCAAAATCATAATATCCTCTCAATCATTACTCATTAATGACATGATTAGCTTAATTCCCAGCAATAAACTTCCTTCCTTTTAAATGATTTCAGAAAAAAAAAATTCCTTCCTTTCAAATTAGGACGATGATATAAGTCTTGCGGGAAGACATAATTTACGTGTCATGTTTTTTATGAAATTAATATTTACAATAGTTTTTTACAACCAAACTTTTTATAGATACTATTAATTACAAATGACACCACAATCGAAGAAGTGCCTGACTCCAAGACTCATACTCCCTCCGTCCCATATTAATTGACACTTTAACTAACTTATTTTGTCTCAAAATAATTGTCACTTTCTTATTCCCAATACCTAATTCAATTATTTTATATTATTTATTAGAGAGAAAAGCCAAATATAATTGAGGTTTGGTAGTTATTATAGTTATATATTGGTACGTGTGAAAATTCCAATTCCGTCAATTAATTTGGGACGGAGGGAGTATCATTTTTCGTTCAGATTATCTCTATCGCCATCAACTACATGTGATCAAATTTTTAAGTTTAACAATGACCTATCTATGAAACTGATTTAGTATAATCATCATATTAAAAACATAAATAACAGAATATATTCTTATAAGTTCTTGTCATAGAAAAAATAGTCAAAAATAAAATATTGGACAGGAGTGACGGAGATTATCAAAGATGGGGTGGAGTAATTAAGATTACGTCGGGGGTCCCGTCCCATCATAAATTAAGATTACTTCCAATCCGATATTAACTTTACACATATTTTTATAATTTTTAAAGGTTATCAGTGCAGAGGAAATACCACATATTTTATAGGGATCACATTCACATGTGTAATAAAATATTACGCCAGTATTTTGGAAAGAGGGATTAATAAATTGGAATACTTTAATATAAATGAACCCTAATGAGGAAAATGAACAGTGCGTTAACTCAAGTGAGTTAGATATAGTTTTCAAAAGTATTTCTAATTAAAGATCAGAAACCATCATATAAAAATAATGTGCAAAACCAACAATCAATTTCCTACATAAACATAGTGGAAATAAAACTTTTAACACTGAGTGAACACCTAAATTATTTTTCCGTCAAAAAAAGCACCTTAATTAATTTGCGGAATACAAAATCTAATAAGGAAAAAGAAAAACAGCAAGGATTGTCATGGGAATGGAAGACTTACAGCGCAGCCGCAAACGTAAGAGCTGCAAACGGCGACGAGGATGCTGCAAACGAGGACGGCGGTGATTCCTCCGCCGCCGCCATCTCCGCCGTTCTCCAGCAACTGCTCCTTCATCGAGTTATCCTGCCCCATTTCTAGCTCCAATCGATTAATTACGCAGAAATATTCCGATAAATGAAGGAATAAATTCAAAATTGAGCACGGGAATTACTACAATAACCCTGTACTTGGGTACTCTTCTTCTTCTCTGCTCTCACAATTTAATGCAAAGAGGAAGAGCAGAGAAAGTTATTTGAGAGTGCTTGGTAATTGCTGTCTGACAACTCTGTATATATATATATATATACCCTGCTTATCTGGGTTTTTTTTTTCTTTTTTATTAA
Organism: Portulaca oleracea; assembly: GCA_029582165.1. Taxonomy (NCBI): domain Eukaryota; kingdom Viridiplantae; phylum Streptophyta; class Magnoliopsida; order Caryophyllales; family Portulacaceae; genus Portulaca; species Portulaca oleracea. Next base: position 7,418,979 of record CM055887.1, read on the forward strand.
TTTATTTATTGGGAGGGCAGCCATAGTAGTGATGGTCTGGTGGGGCTTGGGGGGGACTTGTCCATGTGTGTGGGTGTTGGGGGTTGGTGATTTCTTGCATGGCTTCTGAATAGTGTGTTGCGTTCCCTTTTTTTGATTCTTTTTTTATTCAACATTGCATGGTGGGAATTGACCAGTTTGACTTGTGTAATTGCTAAGAAGAAGCGCGAATCAATGTCATTAACTCATTATGTTGTTTTCACCATGAATCTCTATGGCTTAGGGTATATCACATACATGATGATTTTATAAGGTGTTAGCTAGTGGATGCTAATGCTAATTTTTATATTTAATATGTGTACCTCTGTGGTGGTCGATAATAACAATAATAATAATAATAATAGTAATAATATTCAATAACAATAATGACCCCTTCTTTTATACGGCTGGTGGGTTGCAATTTCACACCGTACCATAACTTTTCAAATTTCAGCACAATTCACCATAATTCACCACAATCTACCAACCCATTTAGAATTATTTACACAACATTCCACAATCCACCATAACCTTCCACATTCCACCACAACTTTCTCCAACCTACCACAATTTTCAAATTTCCACCACACTGCACCGCAACCAGCCGTATAAAAGAGCGGGGCCTAATATGAACACTCCCTCAGTTTCATATTGTTGTCGCATTTGAAAACTATGCCGTCAAAATTTTGATCATAACTTATAAAATTTTGTTATACAAAATTATTACTATTGAATTCTCAATAAAAAATATTACACTATATATCAAAAAATTAAAATATAATTTTACAATTTTATCACTATCAACAAAATATTATATAAAAAAATTATCAATTAAAAAGTGACACTAAATATACGACAATCACCCAAACGATGAATAATATGAAAATGAGGTAATAATAATAATAATAATAATAATAATAGTAGTAGGAAATGTTTTGTACATGACGGCTTTCATTGGATAATTCATCTGCTTTAGTCAGACATGGATGCCTAAGGTGGCAAGTGGCTAGTGCTCTATGACCCCTCTCTTAACATTTCTCTATATCTTTCTCCCTTCTTTCCTTTTTCTTTTCCGTCCCTACTTTTTTTTTATTTATTATTATTATTATTATTATTATTAATTTAATAAGAGGTAAGTACACAGAATAACAGGCTATCGATATCTTCTCATAAGAAATTTGTTCGCCCTATCAAGCATCAAAATTTATTCAAGAAAGGGTTGTTTGTAGCGGACCACATGCACGTTCCAACTGTTGTTGACTCATGACCCTATTTTGATAATCAGTCAGCAACTGCATTAGCTTCTCTGTAGATGTGTGAGATTTTAACATCATGGCACTTCGCCATAAGAACCCAAATGTCCTGGATAAGCCCTTTGATTTGCCAAGGGATTAAAACACACCTTTGATCACTTGGATGACTATCAAATTATCTCCTTCGATTATGATGTTCTTAAAGCCCGCATTGGTAGCATCAAGAAGGCCATCCCTCAAAGCCCTCGCTTCAACAATCAAAATAGGAACATCTCCATACGCTCTCACTCCTGTCCTTAGAAGATTTCCCCTCCAATCTCCGTTAATGAAGTCGTATGCCGCCGAATTGTTGAGTAGTGAACCGTTAAAGTTGAGTTTGACCGCTCCTATGGAAGGCGCATCCCATTTCACAAGATGGTATGAATAAGGATGCATCACGCACCCGTTGCTACCATGAATATATACCTGATGATAGTTTCGGATTTTCCATTCCGTTGTGTTTCTCTTAGCTTGGAGACAATTTAGAAGACAGAAGATCATATTGCGAAAGACCGCGTCGTTGCGTTGTTTCCATATTGTCTACAGTAGGAAAACCCCCCGCATTAAATTAGTTTGGCGTTACCCTGTTTGTTCGTAATAAGATATTGTTGTACGAAGTTGTCAGAGTCGTCTAGATTGGTTTCAGTCGGCCAACCATGTTGAACCGCAAGGTTCCAAGATCTTTTAGTCGTTGTACAATTCCAAAAAAGGTGGTCAACGCTTTCAGCAATGTCATTAAGACAAAGCAGGCAGACGAGATCCAGCTGAACTCCTCTTCTCAGGAGATTTCCCCTAGTCGGGAGAGCATTATGAAGACAGAGCCAAACGAATATTCCTAGTTTAGGTGGAATGTCAAGGCCCCAGATCCACCTATATTCCCATTTGTCCGACTGATTAGTGCTCTCTTGTATGATTCTAATAGCAGTCTTTGTTGTGAAACTGCCAGACCCTGTTAGACTCTAGCATAATTCATCCTTGGACTCTGCAAGGGGGATAGGAATCCATAGAATTTTTTGTACTATTCTAGGATCTTGAATATGTTCTCTTAGTTTTTCTTCATTCTAGATGTTACTATTGGAAATGAACTCACTGACAGTTGTATCATCAATGTCATTATATGGCCTATCAAGAGATATCAAAAAATTACTAGGAGGTACCCCAATATTTGGGGAAACTATATTTCGGTATCCCAACTTTTCAAAACTCATTTTGAGGTACCCTTAATTTTTGGGTTAGTAATAATTTGGTGCTTTTCCGACCATCAATTTTATTAAGTGACTGAAATACCCTTATTCTTCTTCTTCAAGGATATTTCTTCAAAATGGAAGAACAAAGGTATTTCGGTCACTTAACCAAATTGATGACTGGAAAAGCACCTAATAATTACTAACTCAAAAATTAGGGGTACCTCAAAATGAGTTTTGAAAAGTTGGGGTATCGAAAAATAGTTTCCCCAAATATTGCGTACGTCTGAGCAATTTTTTGAAGAGATGTGTTTAGTGGCTTCTCATCAATCCATGTATCCTTCCAAAAACTTATCGATTTACCATCCCCAATTCGCCATCCCATACCATTCCTGAGAGTTTCTCTAACTTTTAAAAGGTTTCGCAAACTGTTGAGTCCGTGTTCTTTACAGGGCATTCAAAAAAGCCATGTGCTCCAAGATACTTTTCCCTCATGATTTACGCCTAGATATTGTCACCATGGATTACTTTCCATGCCAGTTTGCATTGGAAAGCCATATTTATTGCCTCTGTCCTGGGGAGTCCAAGACCAACATACTCCCTGGGCATACAAACCGTATCCCAGGCGACCATGAGCATCCCAAGCTTATCACTTTCTTTCTTCCATAAAAAATTCTTATTAATTGTATCTAGCGCTACACAAGGTCGATTTCAGTAACCGGAAACATTGCATTGTGTGTGCCGGTAAGGATTTCAAGTTAGACTGAATTAAAACAAGCTTTGGAAAGGGAGTTTATTTCCAGACAGTCATTCTATCAGTCGCCCTCCCAATTAGTTCGTTGTAGGCCTTATTAGATTGTCTGCTTTGCGTAATTTGACACCCTAAAGTCCCTTAATAGCGTTCTTAACTTGATTCGAAGTGTTCTCAGAGAAAATCAGTTTTGATTTGTTGAAGTTAACTAGCCCTCCTGACATATCACAAAAATCTAAAAGAATGCTTTAGGTTATTTGAAGCTTTGGTTGAAGCCTTGCAAAAAAGGAGACAATCATCAGCAAAAACACAGACCAGGGATTTTCATTGATTGATTAGCTAGCTTTATTCCAACCCCCATCTTATCGTCGTCCGCTGCTTTTCCCAACACCAGGCTAAGGACATTCATACTTAGGATAAATAGATACGAAGAGAGAGGGTCTCCTTGACGAACCCTCTGGATGATTTAAAAAATCCCATCGACGTTCCATTTATTAGCATGGAATATGTTACCGTGCTAACGCACATATCAACCAGTGCAATCCACTTTTCGTTAAATCCCATTTTGCACAGGACGTCTTTCAAAAAATATCATTCAATTCGATTATATGCTTTCTCCATATCAAGTTTGTAACACTCGCCGATATATTTTCCGAAAAAACAATTCAAACCAAATAGTCTTACAACATCTTTTAAATTTACAGTCTTCCCTCTTGGGAATATAAAAACAAGAAATAATTTTAACTTGACAAAAGTCCGACAGCAAGTTTGTAACCTCTCTGGTGTCTTTTGCACATGTCCGGTGAGTACCTAGAGCCTTGACTTTACCTTGGACCTTTACAACAACAAAGGAAACAAATGAAATTTCATATGGTATTTTTAATTCATTAAACAGTAAAACACAACTTCCTGTTGACATCAAGGAACCTTGTACGAGAGAAGAATCATTCATAGGACCATCATCACCTTTCAATTTAGCTAGCAGACAGTCTTTAGAAACTAGGAGAGGCCATGAATTGATCCAGGATATCAAGCAACCAAGCATCAGAACCGAAAAAGTTAGAAAATAATTAGTCCCAGGTTGCATCCTATTCTTACACAAGGGCATGGCATCATAGACTAAGATGGGTGGCTTCAAGATAATCATTAGCCATTTCCATGCAATAAACTGTGAAATCATACAATTTCCTTTGTTTTGATGCCGCCAACCTCCACTCCAATCTAATGTGGATGGCAAGGATAAGGAGGGATAACCAACTAAAAAAAGGAAATATTTCCAGGCGTACAAATCCCACCTTTTTTGAATCAGAGAATGGGAATCGTCATCATGAAAATACATAAAGTCCCAAATCCAACACAACCATATTACAAGAGAGGTTGTATTCTCACCGGTTACACAGGTTAACCAACCCAACAAGTTCAGCATCAACTCAGACATCCACATAATCCAACAAAAGAGAAAGCTCCTCCAATATCACATCTAATTAGAGAAATGAAAGTCACGTAGCTTCTAAAATTTGAGGTAGTCCCCAAACTTTCATTCTTACAAAGCATAAGATACAAAGAGAACATAACCAACAAAAAATAAAAAAGAAAAACACACTACCCCTTTTATGTATTTGGTAGCCAGCTAAAAGGGTGGGTGGACCCTGCTACAATAAACCGAAAATATCAGTATCGTAAAGAGACAAAGATAAAAACTAGGCCAACCTTATTCCAACACACGACCAAGTACATCAAAACACCGGACATCTTTAATATATACTAGATAGATTTGGTAGAGCCTTGTCCATCCCCTCCCCCTTTTCGTTTGGCCGAGTCTATGGACATATCAACATTCTGGATAGGTGCAAGGTCCAGGAAAGCATTAGCATAAGCCTACGGATTTGCTCACAGCCTGATTGTCATCTTCCATGAATTGCCATAGTCTTCCCCTAAGGGCTCAATAGCATCAGTCGAACAGAACCCGCCCTTTGGCACCATTTGGTCCCTATGGGCCAAAATCACATCATTTGGCCCGGGCTTGGTAAGGAGGATGGGCTCATCCATTTTAAGCTCCATGTATGGAGTGAATGGGAGACATATTAGCGTCTATGGGCGGTATGATAGGATCCATGTCATTGTCCTAGGCAACAGCTTTGCCCTTAGACGATGACGGCACATCAGCAGGCTTCAGATCGGAGGTAGAATTCCTACCCTTATTGATATTCATGGCTCGTTGACGCTTCTTAAGGGAAACACGAATCCAATTTTCAGAGATAGACATAAAAAAGGCCGGTTTTTGAGGTTCCCCCCAAGCAGCCAGAGGTTCATTGAACTTTTCTACCACAATCTCAACCTTTGAATTGTTCGGCAAGTTGGGACAACCCTCAATTTTATGATCATCAGCCCCACAAAAAGCACAGACTTCATGTAGCCCTTCATAAATAAGGGGGATAATTTTGGATTGTCCTCCAGCAGAGACAACCGAAGACCCTGGCAACGGTTAGTTATATCGATATTAATGCAAACTCTAGCAAATTTCCCTTTAAGACGCAATAGGGTGTTTTGGTCCACCTTAATAACTCTACCCACCGGTTTGATGAGATAAACAAGGATGTCTAAATCCCAAAACTCTCATGGGAGTCTAAGGATACGAACCCATTGGGCAACATGAGTAATTTCAGTAGCAAAAGGGTCAAAGAAAGGCACAAACTCCAAAATGACAATATTTAAAACCCCCAAGGTATAAGGTTTCTAATTCCAAACCCTATCATGGTCTTCAGCATTAGCAAAGTATACAACTACACAGCCATTGCCCATAGCCACAAAGGTCATGTCTCCTTTCACAAAGTTCCACTCAGACCTAGCCCGGTTACTGAGATAAGACAAAGGTAGGTACTCACCCCATGGTTTGATCAAGAGAGCTAGAGCTTTCAGTTCCCCAGTATACTGGGAGACTTTAGGAGAGTGGGGCGGTGAGACCGGAGTAGAGTTATCTGGTTCAATGGGACAATAAGGTGATGAACCTAGAGGAAGTGACGGGTTACGAACAGACGATGGGCCCGGGTGACCAATTCCCTTCGCAGAAACGAGACTTGACAAAAGATTAGCACATCCCAGGCCGAACTTCGCTGCATGGGCAAAGGAACGACGGGGTTCCTGAGTCGAATGGAATGCATGATCAGTTCCGCTTCCACTTCCATCATTTAAACATCTAGGTTGGGTAGCAGAATAAAGATGGGGATTTTGATTTTGGTTGAAAGAATCACCATTGTCAATTAGAGTATCAGTCAGAAGGGAAGTGGCAGATTCTTCAGATATGGACGAGAGAAAAACTAGAAAAGAACAAGAACGTAGATGAGGATGTGAGTGACATACCCATCGGTACTGCTCTCTATATAGAAGGTCACAAGCCAATATAGTCCAGATCCATCTAGACACAATGAAACTCTCCAACTGATGCTTTTGGGGAGAAACTAGAAATAGTAAGGTAAACTCCCCACCAGAGTCATATCGTCCCCAATCTTTCAAAGAGCACGCAACCCCAACATCCCAACAAACAAATCGAACAAACAGAATCAGATAAAGCTTATATAAATAAAAAAGGAAAGAACACACCTGGTTGTTGAAAAAATTCAGCTTACTCGAATGTTTCTTTGCACAACACCACCCGCACAGCCACATATTCAGTCAATTCTGGTTCTTGACTTTCCTGTAGTCTCGAGAATCTCTCCAAAGATTCAATCTTTGACCACTTGATTGCAATTGGGATTTCCTGCAGAAATGAGAAACAGTCATTTTCCATTCACCCATTGACAGTCCACAGCTCCCTCGCAGAAGATTTACTGGCCCAAATCGCATCCCCGATTGGGGATAACCATGAAACCCTATATCTACAACTACATCATCTTTCTCTAATCTGGGAAAGGAGGCTCGTAGATGAGCATGATTAGTCCGTGCCAAAATGACTAAAAAAGCAGGAGATTATCACATGGGATCGATGGGTTCAAGCAAGCTGATCGATCATGGCTTCCAATCGCAGATCTAGACAACTAGAAAGGACAACGGGACCCCGTTTCTAGTGAGGGTAGAGGTTCTCTCTCTAGAACTCTTCTAGAACTGGAGAGTTTTATGATTGATGAACCAGCAAAGAGAGTGCTGAATACTTCAAGAATGCAAGGATATGGACTTGACTTAAAGGAAAACTTCACCAACTAAGAACTAACTTTGGCTTAAAGGATTAATCCACCAACCAAAGCAACAAACCCACCAAGATTAGATAAAGATAAACACCACTAATCTCTAAAGGATTTGGCTTAAACACACCGCCATTAACAATGGATAAAGTAATTTAAGACTTGAGAGAAAATTGAGAGGAAAAAGCTTTCAAAGTTTTTTCCATCATCCATTATCAAATTTCTATATAATTCATTATCAAAGTTCTATATTATAAATGAGCTTCTTGGACCATATATAGACGTCCAAGGCACCCCTTTGGCTGCCATACATGAGTCCAATAAGGAAAAATATGAATACAAAGATAACTTGCTAGAAATGGAAATATTACACTACAAAGTGACACATTAACTTGATCTATTCCATACTTGACACCTCAATGAGTCTCTTTCCCAAGTTACCTTAATAATATGTAGCAGTAACTCATAGCTTGACACCTCACATGGCTGGCTCAACAAGATAGTAATAAGTGGGTAGAATACCATGATTGCATACAATGTCAAGAACCATCCAAAAGAATTATTTCCAAATCCTGTATGGTTAATAGGGATCCACGGGGGTGCTAAAGTAGAAACTTTACCAGCAGAAAGATCAATCTTTTTGAACAAATTTAGGCTCAAGAATCATCCAAAAAGCTTTTGTATTGATCAAGTTATGGCCTTGCGAAGTTGGTGCCGCCCTGTTGTGCGTCCAGCCTGCACGTCTAAGAAGAATTGCCAAAATGAACCCCTTAATGATCTCATTTGGTATTCTAACCATCTCCATTGGAAAGATAACACCCCAAAATGGTAGAATCACTTATGCAAAGTAGAGAGAGCACACTTGATCATAATGGAAATTAGCCCAAAATTAGGCTAAAAACCATAATGTTATCTGTCCCAAATTGTAATGAACAACTCTTGATCTTTTCCAAGCTCCTAATGAACTTAACCCCTAGAACTCTTCAATGTCCCAACAGAAGGCCTTAAGGACAGACTAAATAAGGACCAAATGCATCCCTCCAAGGTCCGGGATCTACCTTGAAATGAATATCGCTCCCGATGGTAACCAAAATGATGCTCCAAGGACCCGGATCCACCTTGAAATAGACCCCACAACCAAGTTTGAATTGTTGTGAGGGGAGGGAGGCTTCAAGCAAGCCAGCAACCATAGGTGTATCTAAATCGGCCCGATCCCAATATAGTGCAAGAACCCCCTTTTTGCCCTATTATTATTATTATTATTATTATTATTATTAGAAAAATTAGATTCAAATATTTATTTTAAATGATTGGACAATAATATATTTATGAATATTTATTTTAAATTTTATTATTATTATTATTATTATTATTATTATTTATTTCAAACTTTAAAGATGTATGCAAAAAGACTCAAATTTTGAAAAATTATATTTTTTGGACCACCACCAAATTTTTATCATAGATATCGAGGATTTTAACTTCGTTTGTTCCAAAACATAGCACATCTCCCAACGAATTTTGGTAAATTTACAAGCTCTATCCCGAATTTGGGCTATAAATGTGCCAAGCCGGCTTACAAGCCAGTAGAGGTTCAACTCAGTCAAAGCTCGACTTGAGCTCGGTTTGACTCGACTCAACTCATCGAGCTCGACTCAGATGTCTATCGAGTCAAGCCCCAGCCTATAAGGAACCAACTCAAGCTCAGACTGTTAGGATTTTTAGGGCGTTGTTAGCAGACAAACAATAATAAATGGCGAAAAATAAATAAAGATTCGACACAAGGAATCAACGTGGAAAATCCAAACCAGGAAAAAACCACGAACAATGCACTATCAGAGGATTACAACAGTATTTCAGAGATTCCCAAACCTCCACAATCTCTCTCAACCTCCCTAGAGCTAGAACCTGAGAACTCAACACTCACATGTGAGCCTCACACAACTCCCTCAAGGACATAAAGATTACTGGTCAATCTTTTGTGGTCAGATGAAACACTCTTAATTGCGATACAAATAAACCTTAACACCTAGGTCCTATTTATAGGCAAGACTACAACATAATATTCGGGTTAATAATAATATTAACCCTCGAAAAACATACATTTCCTAATAATTTGATACTATATTCCAAGTAAATATTATATTCTCATTGTGATCAATCAACCTCTATGTGATTGCCTCATCACAATTTGGTAACAATATAATATTTTCTACTTTATATAATATCATTTTTTAATGAATATAATTTTGGAAGAATCTTCAATACTATATGAAACTTACCCATCAGGTACAATTTTGGCTTTCCAAAATTCGTCCTACCAAAATAATAATTTGGGCTCCACACAATTAACCTAATAATCTCCCACTTGGAGACCAAATTGTAGCCTTTGTCGTTCTCATCACCACCACTCGTCCTCGAATCCTCTTAGTGCATCCTCGTCGATCTTGTTCAGCAAATATCAACAGAGGTCTCAGTTGACCTCCCATCAACTTCTCCTTTAATAACAGGCTCCCACTTGAACTGATCACGCCCCTGCAGCTTCGACATATGTGTCTTCATCAACAACTTAGAGGAATTTTGGATTGGAATTTTACCTTGTGTTGAACTTGTCGAATTCTCGTGCAGGCAAGATGCGTTCTCCGGCTAACCATCCATTCTCGTAGCCTTGATCGAAAATATTATCGTTTCTAATACCCTTCTCTCATCAGAGAAGCTAACACGCCTTTGACGAGTATGAACAGACCTGTTAGAATTATCAATAGTAGTATATAGCTTCCCCTCCTTCCTACCATTTGTAATTATCACCCAATAAAAAGTGTCATATTAGAGAATAGATAGATAGATAAGGAAGCTAAGGGTCATATTAGAGAATAACTAATGATAGAAGTAGAAAATAATATCTAAGTATTGATGGTGAATGTGCTGAAAACCTATAAAAAGAAATCAACTAATTTATCACCCAATAAAAAGGGTACTAAATTTTGATCAACTAACTTATCCTTGTAAATTGAAATTAAGAAGGGCATAATGTACAAATAAAAAAACACCATAAGAGTCCTTTAACGTTACATGTAAGTATAATATAGGCATTTTGAATATTTAGTAAAAGTTGTTACTAACAAATATCTCAGACGGATATAGTAGTATTTGTTGGGATTCATCCATGGGTAAAATGTCCCATATCGAAAAAGTAAAGAGAAAGGACGTGGTATATAAGTCAAGTGAGCTACTCCTCTTAACACCAATTGGTTTTAACATGGAATCTCGCTTAACTTGTGTACCATGGGGCTTGGTTGAAGTGAACTCTCGCTTTGGATCTCCCCAACAAATGGTATCTGTAGACACCCAAAAAGTGTCTCGTAATTATTGTAATTATTTTTATTTTATCTTTATTTTATTTTAGAAAAAATGCCAAGGAAAGTGAAATGCAAAAAGAAAAAAAAATAAACTCAAACAACAAAAAAAAATCAGCCCAAAACCATTTATGCACGCTTGGCGCAGAAGCGATCCGGATCGGCGGATCAGGCCCCATACCGCCAGTATCTGGGCGGAGTTACGCCCGACCAGCGCCTCCGCCTGCCTAGGGTTGCGTGCCATGCGCAGCCGGACTCGCCAGAAGGCCCGATACTTGGCGGTATTAGGTCATTTTCCCCCCTCTTTCTTTTGACCTAAATTCCCCACCTTAATTTCTCCTATAAAAACCCCACCTATCTCTACTTCATTCCTACACCGAAATCACCCTGGCGTATTGACACTTGGTGATTTCATCTTCTCTTCTCCCTCTTTATTTCTCTCATTTTTGCATACACTTTAACTGACATTTTCTTTATTTCTATCTCTTCTCCATTCATATTATCTTGTAACTTGAGTTAACCATAAACTCGACCTAAATAATATGGATTGTTCGTGAATAAAGGTACGCTTGTATTTATTTCTTTTATTTTTTGTATTTATTTCTCGTTTTATTATCGCATTTGTATGTAACTAAATAACATCAATCACAATAATTAATACTCCGTTCTACTCTCTTCTTTCCTCTTTCTCTTTTTTATATATTTTGTTTAAACCGGTTTAGTAAAGTCCGTTCGTTGAACGGGCGGATTGGGGGATTTTATTTCCGAATTCGTAACCTTACCCCCGGATCCGAATCTCGTGGTTCATGGTTTGTGGAGTCACTTTTTTTTGAGTTTATTAATTCTCGTTCAAAAATTAATTGGCGACTCGCTTCTCTTTTCTTTCTTTTATTTATTTTTCGAGTTTCATTTTTTCCGGATTTCAGAAAGCGGATCGTGAAAATAAAAGTTTTTTTTTTTGGGTCCGGATCCCTAAGTTCGGAAGTCGGCTCCGAGCGGGGCGACGAGAATACTGGCGGTATTCGGCCCGACCCATGGACGACTTCGGTCGGGACTCCGTTCCCGGATTACTGGCCCATGATACCTGCAAGTATCGTAGTGGACAGTAGCCTCGGTCTCGGGTTCGAATCCCCCGGTTTGCAGTTTTCTTTTATTTCTTCGGTTTCGTTTTCCTGTTTTCTATTTATCTCGTAGAGTAAATAAAATTTTCAACTAAAAAAGGATTTTTTTTAGTCTTCTTCTCTGTCTCGGAAACAAATCCCGAGGCCGGGACAGACGGAATACCTGGCGGTATTCCTGTCAGCCCCGCGCTTCAAATCTGATTTCCAGACTCGGGATCCTTTTTCGAGGTTCACTGACTCACAATACCTGCAGGTATTGCTACAGTGAACCATCCTGAGCCCAGTCCCGGGGCTCTTTGTTTATTCTTTTTTTTTGTTCCCTTCCGTCTTTCTTTTATTTTCTGTTTACCTTCTGAATAAATAAAATTCTCAAATTTTAATAAAATTCAAAGAAAAAGGGTTTACTTAAACTTCATTTTTAATTTATTTAAACGGAAATACAAGCAAATCTTCTAAAAGAAAAGACACCCCTTTCGACTCGCCGTTTACCGCGAGGGACACCAACGGGGATTTTCCCGGGTCCCACAGTATCAAAGTCGATGGTTCGTTCGGTTGGGCGTAAGGTGCGGGAAGGTGGTCCCATAAAAATCACCATGGACAAGAACAAGGACCATGGCACGCGCGGGGCTGGGTCTCCTGAATGCGTAGAGTGGTGGCATGAGACTAAGGTGGAATAGAGTGCGGCTCTGTGAAGTAAGGTGCGGTTGGGATTCTTGAGGCAGATGGTGGCATGAAACTCAGGTGGAGTAGGGTGCGGCTATGGTGGGCTCTTGATGGTGACTTAAAAAACTTGGCAAAAAGAGGCTTTCGATCAAGGGGTAGAGACTCATGTGTGAAAGGGAAGATTGTTGGGATTCACCCATGAGTAAAATGTCTCACAATGGACAAGAGCAAGGACCATGGCGCGCACGGGGCTGGGTCTCCTGAATGCGCAGAATGGTGGCATGAGACTCAGGTGGAGTAGGGTGCGGCTCTATGGAGTAAGGTACGGCTGGGATTCTTGAGGCATAGTGGTGGCATGAGACTCAGGTGGAGTAGGGTGCAACTATGGTGGGCTCTTGATGGTGACTTAAAAAACTTGGCAAAAAGGCGCTTTCGATCAAGGGGTAGAGACTTATGTGTGAAAAGGGAGATTGTTGGGATTCACCCATGAGTAAAATGTCTCACATCGGAAAAGTAAAGAGAAAGGACATGGTATATAAGTCAAGTGGACTACTCCTCTTAACATCAATTGGTTTTAAGATGGAACCTCACTTAACTTGTGTACCATGGACCTCTCAAGGACAAACAAGAAATTCGTGAATCGGATTACCAAGAATCCCCAAATCCCCACTTGAGAGTGGAATTTGTGACCCTTAGCCCTCCTCCTCACTAAAAGTGGATTGGGTGTTTATCACTAGAAAGCTTTTAAATCAACATCAATAGAGATTAGAAAGAGAGAGAGAGAGAGAGAGAATGAGAGAGAAAGCTTGAAAACTTAAATGGAGATGTGCTTGAATTAAGAAGGCTTGAAGAAAGTTGAATACAATTGCAAGAAATCAATTAAAGCTTGAAGAACAAGAAAGAAGATTTGAAGAACAATAAAGAAAGCAATTAAATCTAATCTAATCTAATTCTACTCCTAAACTACCTAGGCTACTTCTATCAATAAGCTGAATACAAGTGGGTATTTATAGAAGAAGGAAAAATACAACCCAGAACCCTAGAATAAATTGCAGCACGCGCGTCAATTTTTCCGTAGATAAAGTGGCTCGGGTGAGTCATGGAGGTTGCTCGGGCGAGCCTGCCTACTGTCCAGCTTCGTCCATCAGCCATTCTCCAAGGGTCGCGGGTGCCATCATGAAGGTTGCGTGTGCGACAGGGGCTCCACTCGGGCGAGTCAGCTGCAGCACTCGGGCGAGCCTGTCGCTCGTCTTCCTGCCCTGTTTTGCGCCAGAAATAGATATGAGATTCCGGGTCGGGTTCGCCTCGGGTCTTGGCTCGGGTTGACTTAGTTTGACCCGGGAAATAGCTCGGAATTCCCTAAAAAAACCTCAATTAAGCCCAAACTTCTTCTTACTCCTTATTTTCCTACAAAACACAAAATCACTATATCCAATATATGTACAAGGGCTAAAATAAACACAAACACCCTATAAAAGAGATAAAATTCGGTTCGGAACGAGACCGAACAACACTCCAACACAAGGGTTTGCTCTCCCCGAGCAAACTAAAAACAAAGAAAAGGACTAGAAAAAGAAAATTAAAAACTCTAACTCACTTTCGCAGGAATCGCGGATGTATTTAGCATATGCATCAAGCCCTTTAAACCCCCCGGTAGCCCGGGTGGACGAGGTAGGTCTCGTGAGGGTTTATAGCAACTATACCCACAAAAGCCATAGAAAAGGAGAGAGGGAAAGTGAAAAACAAAACAAGTTTGAAAAGAAAGAAAAGAAAACTGCTTGTCTCAAGAATCGAGTTGTTTCAATCAAGAAAACGATGTTAATCCTCAAAAAGGAACCGTTATGAGCATCTCACATACACCTAACTCAAACAACTGCCAATCTTAGGAGTTTTTGATCCCTTACACCTCATGTAAAGCTAAATCCCACTTGCGTAAAAGTTTAGAAAGTTCTTACTGATTCCGATATAGACTCCAAAGACTCACGCTCGAACTTAAAACAAGCAAACAACAGAAAATAGACAAGGAGTAGCCCTCCCCCGCATTTGGTCGCCCTTGGCTTGGTGAGGGCCGCAGGTGATGCAAGGGAAGACCCCTCACTTTATTAACACTTTAAACTTTCTTTTTGAGATGGATATTCTCAACAAAATTCTCTTGCTTCTTTTTCTTTATGTTTTTTTTATGGTCGGTATTAGCCTTATTTTCGGGAATTGGACGGCCCAAAATGGGGTTTACCCTCCCAACACGTCTTTTCCATTCACCTCCTCGTCGTGAACGATATAGAAGGAGGTTTAAGGGGTAATAGCGTCGTACCGCTAATACCGGGCTCGTGTAGGTTGGCTAAGTGTATGGTGGTTGATGTCGTAAAGCCGACACGCCCCACTTAATCAATTTATTTAACTTTGCTTCCTTTTTCTTTCTTTTACTTTTACTTTTTCTCTTCTTTTTTTTCTTTTTGGAAAACAAGCTCAGACATGAATTTCTAGAATCTCCCAGTTTCAACCAGAATGTGAAAAGAAAGAAATGGGATCTCGCTAGACACTCAATGAAAGGAATCTACTTAAAGTAAGTCATGACAATCGCCCAAGATAGGGTCGAAAATGCTTAAAGCGGTTTCTTTTAAAGAATATTAAGAACGACTTCCTAATTTAGACAACAAAATCCAAGAAACAAAGCAAAAACAAAAACAAAACGAAAACCGAAAACTTTGGAGATTTTTCACTCCCTTTTTTCTCCTTTTCACACAAAATTTTTCAAATTTTTAGACACAAACTATGAAAAACAAAAACAAAAGACTCAAAAACTAGGTGATCTACCCATGACAAATGGAAAATACCACCCCCCCACTCCAACACAAGACATCACAATGTCTCCATCATGAGAAGGGTGTCTTGAGTAAGGTAGAAAACCTAAAAACACACAAACAAACACATAACAAACAAAATGGTGGCGACCCGAGCCCACACGGCTCCAAAAACAATATATATCCAACATTCATACTCAAGGGGTTCACCACCCAAAAAGAAAAGCAAGCATGCATCATGGATCAATGATATATTCACATAAAGAGAGGATGGAAAGAGGTTACCTCAGAATCTTCAATAAAAGCAACTCAATCCACGATCCAAAGAACATCACACCAAAGGTTAGAAATAAACAAGAAAAGCATACTATGTGTGATGGTTCACATGCAAGATCAAAAGAAAAACAAACTAAACTAGACACTAAGGACCAAAGAACTAAAGAAACTAAAATATTTACAAAACAACTCTCACTCTCTTTTTTTCTTTTCTTAAACTCAAAAACTGGAATGCAAACTACCCTCCCACTCCAACACAAAGAGGTTGCCGTGTCCTCAAAGGAAAAAGAAGTAGGTAAGCAAGCACCCCAAAATAAAAGAAAAAAAACAAACAAAAAGAAAATAAAAGAAGAAAAGAAAGACCAACTCACTAATTATACAAGAAGGGTGAGGAAGGATATTACCTGGAAGGCTTCTTATCAAGAAATTCACTCCTTCTCACCTCAAGATATCGGGCACCAAGGCAGAACCATTCAACGCCCGAAGTAACAAATCATACATCTTCTCATGCATCTCAGAATGGTGTAGGTAAGAACACACTCGCAATGGCACATAAACAAACATTAGTGCCCTTAACAATTTATCAAATGCCTTAGAAAAGTCATAGAAATGATGAAATGCATAAGTATACACAACTTTTCTAGGCATGGTGACGTGAGACATGACAAATGAGTCCTCCCATTGACTCGTAAATGGAGATTGGGTATACAAATCAATGGAAGGAGGCAATATAACACAATCATGAACATGCTCATGCGAAGACTTGGATGCAAACAATGATTCAATCTCAATTTCCATGCAATTTTCATCAAGCACAAATTCCAAATCACCACTCTCATCCAAATAATCATCATAATCATCCATGGGTGATAAGGAAAAAGCAAGGTTAGACCTCATCATAACACTCCCAAAATCACAAACAGGCACATCTTCATCTTCATCAATATATCAGACTCACTAGAAGAACTATCAATATCAAAAGACAAAGAAGCATCATCCAAAGCAACATCAAAAGTGAAAATGGAAGGTTCAGGGTCATAACTCATCGTGAATGACTCATAAAGCATATCATCGTTACAAGCATCATCGTCACAAACCAAGTTCAAACAATCATGATCATTCCCCAAAGAATTGTTCTCATCATCACAAGCATGCATATCAATGGACTCACATACAAGGGTAGCTAATGCCTCACTAATGCAATGATTCTCAATGAAAGTGAACAATTCGGCATCAAGCACACACTCAATCATAAAAGATTCAATTTCATTCTCAACAAGATCATCACAAACGTCATGGCATTCAATAGACTCAACTTTTTCTTCACACAAGGGCATGGACAAAGGTGTGGACAATGGTTCATCATCAAGCATGTATTCATCAAGTTCTACATCGTCGCACACAGAATCAACAATATTCTCATGCTCACTAGGTGGAGCTAGAGGTAAGGAATTGCTATGTAGTCCAAGGCATGGTCGGTCATAATAGTCATCATCCTCATCATACACAGAAGAATTAACTTGCATTTCAGGACTTAAAGATGACGAATGATCTACTTCAACATTCAAATCAACCATTTGTGAAGAAGGAGTTTCTACCCTATGATTACTCTCATGGAAAAATTCACGCATATACTCATTCATATTCGCACATAATTTTTCCGCTTCCGCATTAAAGATAGCCATTGTAGCTTTCAAACAAGAAAAAGAGCTATGACACGGTGAATCACAAAGGAAGCACACAGAATAAGACTCATCATGAGCACATTGGGGAAGATCATAACAATTTTCCACATAAACCCCACTATAAGATTGATGATCAACATACACGGGGTATTCACATGATTGTTCAGGCAAAATCCCAGAGGGTGGTGCATAAGGAGGTTGGAAGCTAGGACTAACACTTTGTTGCTCAAACTCATATGAATCCCTATACAACCATTCAAGTAACTCCCATGCTTTTTCTTCACCTAAACTAGAAAACCCGTAATATTCTAAAAGGTTTCGGGTCTCATAATTCACACTCTTATTCACAATTCCCAAAAGATCTAAAGTATCATAAAAGACATCATATAATTCACATTGAGCACGATAATCATGTAATCTAGCAAAATACCTCCAAAATATTTCATGCTCAAATTGGGGGAATTGGGGACTATCCATAATTCTTTTTTAATTTTTTTTTCCTATTTTTTTCTATTTTTTTCTTTTCTTTATTTTTTTTCTTTTTTTTCGATATTCAATTTTTTTTTTGACTACATTTTTCTATCATAATCAAGAAAGCAATTAAACTATTTACACACAAACCAATCACCTAATCTACCAAATAACGTCATCCCCGACAACGACGTCATTGTTCGGTTGCGTAATTTTTGTGGTTTTACGAGTTAAGATTGTCGGTCCACATGGATGGGTGTTAGGCTTGATTTGGGAAATCGGTTTGTGTTTAGGGTTTTCTCAATGCGGAAAGCGATAAATTGTGTAAAGGAAAGCAATAAAACTAACCTAGACATGAATCAAAGAAAGCAATGAAAGCATGAAAGCAATTATAGGAAAGCAATAAAAGGAAAGCAATAAAAAGCATGAACAATGAAATTAGGGAAAAGAAATTATACCTTTGATGAATAATCTTCAATAAAACCTCAATCTAACTTGGATTTCTCCCGACAAACAAGAAATTTGTGAATTGGATTACTAAGAATCCCCAAATCCCCACTTGAGAGTGAAATTTGTGACCCTTAGCCCTCCTCCTCACTAAAAGTGGATTGGGTGTTTATCACTAGAAAGCTTTTAAATCAATATCAATGGAGATTAGAAAGAGAGAGAGAGAGAGAGAGAGAAAGAGAGAGAGAAGGAGAGAGAAAGCTTGAAAACTTCAATTGGAGATGTGCTTGAATTAAGAAGGCTTGAAGAAAATTGAATACAATTGCAAGAAATCAATTAAAGCTTGAAGAACAAGAAAGAAGATTTGAAGAATAATAAAGAAAGCAATTAAAGGAAAGCAATTAAATCTAATTCTACTCCTAAACTACCTAGGCTACTTCTATCAATAAGCTGAATACAAGTGGGTATTTATAGAAGAAGGAAAAATACAACCCAAAATCCTAGAATAAATCGCAGCACGCGCGTCAGTTTTTCCGCAGACAAAGTGGCTCGGGCGAGTCATGGAGGTTGCTCGGGCGAGCCTGCCTACTGTCCAGCTTCGTCCGTCAGCCATTCTCCAAGGGTCGCGGGTGCCATCATGAAGGTCGCGTGCGCGATAGGGGCTCCACTCGGGTGAGTCAGCTGCAGCACTCGGGTGAGCCTGTCGTCTGTCTTCCTGCCCTGTTTTGCGCCAGAAATAGATATAAGATTCCTGGTCGGGCTCGGCTCGGGTCTCGGCTCGGGTTGACTTAGTTTGACCCGGGAAATAGCTTGAAATTCCCTAAAAAACCTCAATTAAGCCCAAACTTCTTCTAACTCCTTATTTTCCTACAAAACACAACATCACTATATCCAATGTATATACAAGGGCTAAAATAAACACAAACACTCTATAAAAGAGATAAAATTCGGCTTGGAACGAGATCGAACAGGAATAAATATATTGCACCTAAATAATGTCTTACATAAATATAATAAGATAGCTTTTAACTCTTTATAAGTTAAAAGCTAAAGCTAAAAAGTATTATAAATTTGTAAATAAATAAGTTATGGAGTGAGTTAACTTGTGCTTGCATTAAGCTTCATTGTGAAACATTGAACTGTTCACGCAGACTTGCGTGCGACATAAACTGTAGGGCGCTTAAGACACTTTTATTAGACACACTAAACATATAAAGCCGTGACATGTGTTGTAGGGCACTTATTAATCATACTTAACACTTAGCATGCGAGCTCGGAGTATAAAAGCAACTAATGATCACATTTCATGTATGTAAACACTGATCACAATTATTTATTTTACTGTCCCAAAGTAGTTGGTGCAGTTGGATAAAATTTGTTATTACTAATAATTAAACCTTATCATGCCCAGATTGAACATCTTTCAGAAGATTGATGATATGCCGCAAGTGCATGGGTGTAGATGTATCATGCATGTACCAAGGTCGTTCCCACAGGGACTTGCTCAACAACGCACCAAATTATCCCTCTAATTGATTGCTAAGTCGATCGGGTTTTGAGATGAATTTTTTCTAACAAACTACTTTTAACTACAAAAGTAATAATTCTAAGGATGAAATTAAATAAACAAAACTGTTCAGGAGACAAACCAAAGTTGTTAACGAAACAAACAAACCGGATTAAACACAAATTTCACGAGTTTGGACAACTTTTAAGTTTGATAATCGTATAAAGTCTTTCACAGCGATCTTTTGGAAATTAAGCGAATTCCCTAGCAAAGCCAATCACCTACTTTCGTGGTTATTTCAACTTTAACTATGTTAATGATCAAATTATCAAATGACGCCTAACTAAAAATCTCTATGTCTAGTTCATTTTATAGTTAGTTCAACCTAAACTTTCCAATTCTCAAATTTCTCCTTTCAGTGCTTCATTCAAGAATTTACAATCATGCTAATGGTGTTCAAGCAAAAGCAATGACATACATATCCATAGGTTGAATAAAAATGCATCAAATCAAATTCAAAACATATTCAATCCATCAAAACTACTAGGGTTTATCCCCAAACAAAAGGAAAACTGCTCACTAATCATGTTTAAACTACAAAAACACATAAATTATACTCTAGAAAGCATAGAAATTTAAAGAGAATGAAGAAATAACCAAAGATGTGCAGAAAACCCTTGAAAGAATTCGGCAAATGTGGACTTTCGCTCCTCCAACACCGTATCAATATGATCTTGAGTAATCTTCAATTCGCTCTCAAACTCTTGATTAATGTGAGGTTGTGGATTATGGATGAAAGTAGAGATAGAGGTGGATGGTATGGAAGGAATCAATGGTCGTGAATGATACTGTATGCAGGTGGATGAAGAATGAAACAGTCGAATCCATTGATTATATAGCAATAATGGGCGAGAAACGGAAAAATTTCAACAGACGTGATCACCACGGATCGTGTTGGGGTCAACACGGACCGTGTCAGTGTGGCCACGATACGTGTCAACCTCAAAACGGGTCATGTTGAGGGTTTTTGGGAAATTGAGCTCTCTGGAGGCTAACACGAACCGTGTTGGGTTCAACATGGGTCGTGTTGGACTAGGAAATTTCTACGTCATCTTGTTTTTGTCATTTCTCCTTCATCCGACATCTAATTGACTTGGTTCTTGACTTTTCGGAAAGCTCTAGGAGTCTACTTTTCATTGGCATAAGATCCAAAGTCACAACATACTTGTGGAAAATATAATGACCAAATGAGTGGACATATATAAGTTTTCGCGCACTTTTTGCTATCCTACTCATAACTCTTTCATCTTAACTCGGAATTGAGCTTATTATATATCATCGGAAAGCTCTTTCAACGATGAAGCAAGGAACAAACATGAGCTTTAGAGTTCATATCACTAATCTGATTAATTGAACAAAACACCCACAACTCAGTTAAGATAATGAAATAAGATCATAAAAGATCAATTAAGCGCATTAATCCCTACATTTCACTATCAAAATGCTCCAAAAACTAAGTCAGTATATGTCGTCATGAATTGATTACTTAATAAATCTACAATGAAGCTTCACTATATCCGGAGACACCATTTTACATAAGAGGAAAATCTTACCTTAAAGGCTCAATCAATATCATACATCTATAACAAGACTAGTCTTAGCATTGATTCGAACCTCTACTTGAATAAAAAAAAAACAAAAAACCACGCTTGCTAACCCTAAACCCTAAACACTTGCTAACCCGAGTCCAAAATGAATGTTAAACGCTTTCAACTTTGGAAAACTCCTTCACTTGCTTCCCTCCAAAGGTTGACCGGTAGTAGTAACGTGGCCAGGATCATCCTTGAAGCCCCCAATATTGGCGAGCTTGTCATGGGCATGATCCGCTAGGCCCACCCCGACCTCCGCATGCTCGCCCGTTGTGCTTCCATGTCCTTTCGTCATGTCTCCTTCTCGCACTCCGACCCGGTGTTGTTCTTTTTCTGACGCATGTGCCTCACTTTCACGGCCACCTTTAACTCAAAAAGAAAAAAAAATAAAAATAAAAATATGATTATATATTTAGTAAAAGATAATGAAATATGTTGGAAATATTAATTTAGGAAAATCATGAAAAGAATTATTAGAAGATATACAAGAAAATCTAGGATATATGTGAAAAGAATATCATAGAATTTTCTAGATATATTAAGGTCATGTTCTTTTGTGCGATTCCACGCCTCATCTTCCATATTTTACCACATTTACCACCATCCTTCGATACCATACCATACCACACCATTTCACACTTTACCAAAATATTCATAATTTCCTCTTTCTTCACTATTCTCTCTTCTCATTTTTCTTCTCTATTTTTCACTTTTTCTCTCTTCATGTACCACATCCATCATTCTTATCACAAATTTTACCATACCACATTTTTCATTCTCCTTCCATACCATACCATTACCCACACTCTACCATCCACACAAAAGGACATGCCCTAAAAGATAATGTAAGAAAAATCTAGAATATAAACAATGACAAATTAGTAAGAAGGTTAAGGATTCTATCACCTCCTTATAACACCTATAAATAGACAGTATATGTATGTTTTTGAAACGTAAAATTAATAAGCTCCTCGTTATCTTGTAGGAGCTCCGCCCACCACCACCATATATCCAATTTCCACCTTGTAACATTCTCTGCCTCCAATCCAAATGCTAAATTTCATTTCCAAATTTTGACCTACTATACTTCTTCTGCGCACCTCCCAAAAATTTACTTCGCATCTCCCAAAAATTCCAACAATTTGACGACCACCTTTAACTCAAAAGAAAAATAAATTAAAATAAAAATATGATTATATATTTAGTGAAAAGATAATGAAATCTAATAATACGAAATTTGGGACTATTAACTTTTTTTAATGAACTCAAGTTAGAAAATCTTTTCTGTCCAACTTTCCAACATTTTTTTTCTGAGTAAAAATCATACTTAACTTGACTTATCGCCAAAATTGATCAACCCAGAGGGTGACCATTTGCACATGATACAAAAAGCATAACGATTTATCAAGTCCACATCCACATGGTCAATTGTTAACTCAGTTTTTCGGTGAATTGAATCAAACATGGTAATTACCTGCATTTTTTTACATGTTCGAAAGTTGAGCATGATAAAAAAGATTTTCTAACTTGAGTTCGTTAGTTCGTTAGAAACTACTTCCCCCAAGGTCATACTATTTTCCATCATAACTATATTGTGTAAACATCGTCATATATTGGACACCTTTAATATAAAAAAAAAAAAAAAAAAAAAAACTAGATTCGGCACAGACCGTAGTAGCTAGTGGCAAAGGCATCATCAGAAGCGGCAGCACCCTCTTTTAGGGTGGGCCCACCGTACATGGCCAAGGTGCTGGGCTGAGGAATCAGGTTTCCGTACTCGTCTTGCTGCCTCGTCGGGCCTTCATTGTCGTCTGATCTTGCCATCGACATTTTCTGCTCCATCTTCTTATTTCTTTTCCTTTATTAGTTTTCTTTTTCACTCTTTTTAATGTAATTTTTCGTTTGTGTTTTTTCTAAACCTCAACTTATGGGTTGAAGCTTGAAGGGTAACAAAATGTAATGAAAGTTGAATAAAAGTGTGTTTGATAGTAGACAGAGAGAAAGACAAGAATCAGAATTAAATTAGGAGTGGTAAGTGACACGTACCTGTGTATCATGCCTGGCATTATCTGTGCCTGACACATGGTTTTTTTATCAAATATTCAAAATAATACTCCCTCCGTTCTATATGTCAGACGAAAAATACTATCATAAAAATATAATATTGTAATTGTTAATAATATACTATGTAAGAAAATATTAATTAAAGAATAATATTAGAAACCGTAAAAGTTAAAATTATGACAATTAATATAAAATGGAAGGAGTATATACATATGGTCCCTAGAAATCGAATAATATATCTTGGAAAATCACGTATCATTTCCCCAAAGGACTAATACTCGACCATGTAAATAAAGTATAAGCCCAAAAATGGTATTTAGCCCAACGTTCCTAATTAAAATGAAAAATTTGAGAGTATGTTGTATTGTGGGTTTGGGATCATATTTCAACCTTGATCCATATACTCATGCAAAAGGTTGACAAATTATGCATATGAAAGTATCAATCTTTTTGCCTTTTGAATCTTGTAAGATATGGATATTTATTTTTTAGACCCTTAATTTTCAATGTTTAATTTTTGGACGTGAAAATTTGCAGGTTGAATAAAAAAAGTTTGTGTCATATTCTACTTTTTCTTCTTATGTTTGAATTTGTCTCCCGATCAGTGCCGAACTCAAGATTAAATTTAAACTGATGTTGAAGTTGTAATCACTTCTCTTATTTATGTCAGAGCTAGTTAGACTCCTAAGTATTTTACAGTTCCTCCCTTGGTTCCTTGGGAGTAGCCCAAAATTTTAGGTCCAATGGTGAAATATAAATCAGTTACAAAGAAAAAGATAGGTACGATGGTCATTGCAACGAGTATCACAAAATGTATGTCCATAACCATAACCACTACATATCTAAAATGTAATAATTGAAAATGAAAGGTCTAAAAAATAAATGTACATATATTATAAGATCCAAAATACAAAAAAAAAATCCGATCAAAATATAAGGATGACAAGCATTCAGTTAAAAGCATAATGGCTCAAGTAAGGTTGGAGAAATTAACTGTTCTTTGGATTAGATAAAATAAATTTTGGATTGATTGGATTGGATAAATTATGTTTTTTTTTTGAGGAATTGTGTTTTTTGAAAGGATGTTTTTTTTGGGAATTGTGTAAAGTTTGGATTGGATTGGATTGGATTGGAAAGAGTTATAAAATGAGGTATGAATGGATTGGATTGGATTTGATAAGTTATGATACTTTTTTGGAGAATTGTGTTTTTATTAGAGATTTTTTTTTAGAAATTGTGTAAGGTTTGGATTGGTTGGATTGGATTGGATTGAAAAGAGTTACCAATCCAAAGAATAGGGAACACATTCACTGCAGACGTATGCCCCTTGGCGCACTCAGAACCTATAGACGTTGTGATGGCCAACTTACCTTGGGATACCGAGCAACAATCAAAGTAAAAACAGTTCATGATTAATTAGGGATAGTAATAATAGATCAGGTTTGAAATGGGTGATATTGTGAGGCCTCTCCCATATCCATTTTCAAAAGAACCATAATTAACCTTTATTCATATAAATATGAGCTCCGATACTCATACAGGCCATACCAATGGGTAATGTAAATATAAGGTCTGTTCTTTTGGATTATAATTATTAATGGAACCGGAAAAAAGTCTTCAATCTTGGGTAGATACATGAAAGTGTTTTTCTAGATAACAATGCCATATCGTTAAGCAATCTAAACGAACCAAAAGGGAGGGATTAAAATTTATGTATTTCCTCGTCCAAACATTCAGGAATCCTAGACTGATAGGTTAAGGACTATAACATTTTGGGGAAAATGTGTGAATTTTGAGAAAACATTTCTTGCATCAACTTTTTCAACTTTTCAAGTTTAAAATATTATCATATCTCGCAGAAATATCTGTATTTGGTAATCCTTACCCTTTTCAACTTTCCAAGTTTAAAGATTGCGTCCACTTTTTCATTTTCTTTCTTAACTTCCTACACCTCTGTCCACCAAAACAATCAATCCATGCACATCTTTTTTTTTTTAATTTTTTTTCATAATTTCCTAGTATTACATGGATTTTGAATCCTGAGAGGAAAAAGGAATAGATGATTTTCTACAAAAGAACATATTATATAGAATCAGTTGGCATTAAAGATTTTGGGATATTGGTAGGCTTTGTGTACACTACATATGAACTGACAAATACCCAAACTGCTCATTCCATAAATTAACATTGCACATTTGCACCAAATGTTACACTGACATCATTGCTCATTTTAAATTTTAAAAAATAGGAAAAGGGAACCCTAGGCTTGCACAGTAGTGCAGCTTTTACAAAAAATATACATATATTTCTAAAAGACTGACATCCTGATGAATTTTCAAGCTCTCCACTGGCTCTCTAGCCTTATTCTGAGCTCTTAAAATTACTGCATCTTTGAAAAAAAATATGGGAAAAAGAATATACTACACAACAACACACTACCATACAAATTTGAATTCATCTGCATTGGCCTCTACCATGTATATATATATATGTATAAGTTGTCCTAAAATACTTTCTGGGTCATCACTTCCTGAATTTCCTCGAGAGTCTTTCCCTTCGTTTCCGGGACCAGTTTCCCGATGAATAGCAAGCCGAAAATATTGATGGCCGCGAATATGAAAAATGTGCCTGCAAAATGGAAAGTTACGGCGAAAAAAGAGGATTAATTATCAGAGGTTGCTGATCAGTTGAATTCAGAAAAAGGGTAATTGAAATGTATGTATAGTTCACCTGAAGAGCTCCAACCCATCATGAAGTTGAATGCGTAGGAGACGAGCCAACCACTTGACCAACTCACAATGGTTGCTAAGCTTCCTGCTGCACCTTTTACGTTTATCGGGAATATCTGTGATAAAAAAAAAATACACATTTGCTTTTTTTTTCGTCTTAAGAATCGACCAGTTATGTTTAAGCTTTAAATTGAGATGGTCCGACTGATTTTAGTTTTGATCAGAAAGAAAGAACATACCTCTGACATTATGACAAATGGTATTCCACCCAACCCGACTGGGAATGTTGCTGAGAATAACTGTTACAGAGATGGAACAAGGGTTAATCAGACTGATCAAACACTTTCGCAGGAAATATGTTTTGAAACGAGTTTGTTTAGTGAAGGGTGTATTACCAAAATGCCAACCAGGGCCAAGTAGGGGCTGAAGTGTGTCAACCATCCGTGTTCCTGACCATCAGAAAGTGTATGTATGTCAGAGAAGCAGAAGCATTCAAAATCAAACATATAGTAAAAGAAGAGCAGCTGTAAATGGGTTAGAACAGAACAGATGTGTGAAACAAACCTTCATCAAGAAAGAAAGCGCCACAGAGAAACAAGCTGCGCCCATTCCGGATGCTGAAAACTGCAAAAAACCAAGATCGTGTTTCAATTGATTTTTGAATTGTGAACGAAAGTCAAGTAGGTAGATTATTTAGCCAAATGACAAATACGCACCAGCAAAAGTGGTCGCCTTCCAAACTTATCCATCAGATATACACCAATAAACATTGGAGGAAGCTGCACAAATTACACATTGTCTTTTAGAAAACTCAGCCATAATATCCCAGAGTTGGTATTCGACATATGATAGTAATCGACTAAGTACCTGAATGAGACCCATTGCAATAGTCCCTAGAGTGATCGAAACCCCTGGTAGGATACCAAAGATGTCAGTTCTTCTGGTACTATAGATTGCAAATTGTATTTTACGACAGGAAGAATCCATTAAATTAGGTGTTAGTTAACTTACCAGCTGATTGGAAGGTGTTTGTTGCATAGAACAAGACTCCATTTGTTCCTCCGAATTGAGATAGTGCCATGAGACCCAGACTTACTACCAGTGCATAAGCATATTTCATCTGGAACACATCAAGTAATTTGTCTTCTGGGATGTTTTCAACATCTGCTGTGAACCCCTTCATTTCAGTTATTTCGGAAGAGATATCGACATCCTTTCCCCTAAGCCTTTGCAAAGCAGCCTCATGACCTTCGTTACCGATCTTAACCTGCAGTTGAATTGAACCAATGTCCATTGCTCAGCATCGATCTTAGCATTTTAGTTTCTTAATTTCATTGAAACTTTTGCTGTCTACGAAAATGTAGCCATTCGACACTGACTTACCAGCCAACGAGGGGACTCTGGGATGAAGAAGAGGCCTACAAGCTGTACAATGCAGGGAATTGCTCCTGAAAACATGCATAACACCCTCAGTCAATCATTTCTGCGAAATGACACATTATGATTCAAGTACAATTCAGAAGGAGATTGTTACCCATCAAAGCTAAGGTTCGCCAGCTCATAGCCAGTCCAAGAATATAAGCTGATGCTATACCGGTAGATGACATCAACTGCGGAACACAAGAATTCAACGACGATTTTAGTGAAGGCTACTTCAATGTGAAACCCAGCTTAATTATAAGAACAGCTTAGAAAGGAGATTACCTGATGGAGAAGGACGGACCCTCCTCGAAGGTTCTTTGGTGTAATTTCTGCTATATATACAGGGACCTGTTTTGAGATTGACATTTACTTGCTGTTATTTTCTTGCAGTCTTGCTATATGGTGTGCATTAAAGTAGAAGAATGATGTTATAATAACACTTACCACAAAAACAGTGAACCCCACTGAAAACCCCAGGGCAAATCGACCCAGATCAAGCGACCAAGCACCCTTGAATATCACCAAGAGCAAAGTTAGATTCAGAGAACTCAAATTCAGCAGCAAAATGACACAAACATTCCAGGGAAGAACAGAAAAGAGCAGGGTAAAACCTTGGCGAAGGCTATAGCTATCCACCCGACGATGCCAAGTATGCTAGACAATGCCATGGTCTGCACATAATCAGCCAAATTATGATCAGTCAGGTTGAAGTTGTACCACTCGAATGACAAACAATTTCGAATACTAAACCAGCTGAACTTACGTATCGACGACCGATGTAATCTGCTATTCTCCCACAGAACAGTGAGCCTATCAGTGCTCCAATTGTCAACATGGATCCAAAGAGGGAAAACTGCATCCAGGAGAAAATCAATCAGTTAAAAGTTAAAACTTGTGATGATAAAACATCCCAAGATTGTGCAAAATGGAATGGAAAGTCAGTAGTAGAAAGAAGAACAAGAAACCAACTCACATCTGCAGTAGTGAGTGCCAAATCACCAATGATTTCAGCCTGAACTGGGGAGGAATAACCCATCTGCACCAAAATCATAATTTACCCTCTCAATCATTACTCATTAATGCTATGATTATCTTAGTTGCCAACAATACTCCCCTGTTTCAAATTATACCTACTATGAATCACATGTGGTCAAATTCCAATTTATCATATAAAACTACTACTTTTTTAAAAAAAATATATATTAATAACAAATTATCAAAGTAAAATATTGGACATATATTTAGTGGCGGATCTAGCTCTTTTGATTAGGGGTGGCCACTACACTATCATATGCATCAAATGCACATAAGATCCATAATTTTTATCCCAAATTATACTGAAATGTTTTCTTTTACAGGTCGCCGTGGCCACCCTAGGCTTACACTAGGATCCGCCAGTGATACAAAACTCATGTTCTTTTGTGTGATTGGTAGGTCGATTGAAGGAATAAAGTAGATAAAGTTGAATAAAGTAGCTAGATAAACAGGAAATAGATGGAATAAAATGTGGCAGTGAATAAAGTGGATAAATTATCATAAAAAATGAAAATTCTATCATAGTTGAAATTGAAACTATGGTAGTTAAAAATTTTATACTATTCATTTATTAAAAATAAATCATATTTATTAAAAAGATTTATGTCCTCCTAAACATGGTTAATTATTAACTAGTTACTTTGATCAACCTACATTGATTTTAAATTTTTATGGTAAAATTAATGGTATTTTCACTTTTCAACTACGATAGTTGAAAAAAAGTCAATTATGGTAGAATTTCCTTAAAAATATTCAATTTTGTAAGAAATTATAACTTAACATATAGATTTGCTTATTATAACAAGTCCTATTATGAATATATATTAATTTTAATTTTTAATAGTAAAATTAAGGATAATTCTACATTTCAGCTACCATAATTGAAAATATTTTCAATTATGATAGAATCTCCCTATAAAAAAGCAGGGTCATAACATATAATAGGAAAGGGATAAGCTAATTAAGATAACGGCATGTCCAATCATGAATTGGACCGTTTAATTTTGAGCTGGGTTTCATACCAAAATATTGTTTAAATTGTTGAAATCTTGTCGTGGTCTCAGTGCATGATATTAACAAGTTGGCATTATGCTTATAAAAAAACGAAATTTAGTGATGAAATCCATGCATTGTTTGGGTGGCACCGCTAATGCTATATAACTTGGTCCGACGTGGATTAATCAAACCACCAAACCAAACACTAACATGCTATTGTGTTCTGGTAGAATATTCTTAATCAAGCCTATCATACCAGACAAACAAACTATTATAGCTTCCTATGAGTTATGACAGACACTCCTAATGAAATTTCAAAGTAAATAATATTTTATAAGGGGTATGTATAATAAAATATCATATTACTCCAGTATTTTGGAAATTGAAAGACTTTTTATAGAAATGAACCTTAATAAAGAAAATAACCAGTTATCACAAATTAATTAGATATACTATCTCAGTTGTAAAATGTCCGTCAATTTCACTAAATTTTGATGTTGTTAAATAACAACAAATTATAATATAAAATTGTCGCTATTTAAACATCTTGCTAAAAATATGAGTAAGCAACCCGAAATCTTGTCAAATTGATAAAAACATTTCTAATTTAGAGCCAACAATCAATTCCCTAGATAAACAGAAAGTTGCTTTCCCTTGTCCAACTTGACAAACTGACACTAACAAATTCTTTTTGATGGATAAGCCAAAGTTTTAGAATATAAAATCACATAAAATTATTTTACTTTTAAAAAAAACAGCAACAATTTCCATAGGAATGAGAGCTCTAGGTCGTTTGAAGGGTCAACTGAAAAGAGAGAGAGAGAGAGAGAGACTTACAGCGCAACCGCAAACGTAAGAGCTGCAAACGGCGACGAGGATGCTGCAAACGAGGACGGCGGTGATTCCGCCGCCGCCATCTCCGCCGTGACCTCCGCCGGACTCCAGCAATTGCTCCTTCACCGAGTTGTCCTGCCCCATTTCTAGCTTCGATCGATTAATTACGCAGAAATATTCCGATAAATGAACGATTAAGTTCAAAATTGAGCACTGGAATTACTACAATAACCCTGTATTTGGGTTCTTCTTCTTCTTCTTCTTCTCTGCTCTCACAAATGTAAAGAAGAAGAGCAGAGAAATTAAATTATTTGTGAGTCCCTGGAAAATTGCTGTCTGACAACTCCGTATATATACCCAGCTCATCTGGGTTTCATTTTTCCTTTTTCTTCTTTTTCCTTTTTTTTATTGGGAGGGCAGCCATGGTTGTGGGGCTTGGAGGGGGGGGCCTGGCCATATGTCCGGGGTTCGTGACTTCTGATGTTGCTTGTGAATAATGTGTTGCTTCTTTTTGAATTTTTTTGGTCTCTTTTTTTTTTTTTGTACAATTTGAAATATTTCTATTCTTTGTTTTTTTTTTTGAACGTTTCATTGTAGGAATTGATCAGTTTGACTTGTGCAATTGCTGAGAACAAGTGAAAATCAATGTCATTAGGTCGCTGTCACTGTGGATATTTATGGGTTAAGATTATGACAAGAATATATTAAGAAATATTAATGCATCTTAATGGTTATTTTTATATATGATAAATGCCAACGTGATACATGGTGAATTTTATAATTTAATCACAACACCTTTATTAGGCCATAATTTAGTTACAACTTTATTATGACCGATTCTGCTAATTAAGCAAAGCGATGATGATGATAAGGACGATGATGATAACAATTATTATTATTGTAATAATAATAATAATAATAATAAATAATACTGGTAATAATAATAATAATGTCCTTCCTTATATTATTATTTATTAACTTTTACTAATCATGATTTCCCCTATATCATTTGATTTGATTTCTTGTATATAGTAATATATTTAAAAGTGTTACATAATTAATATATTCATATGAAAATATTCCATTCATGAAAAGTTTAATAATTTTAATTTTATATCATAAACAATTATATATATTAAATAATTAATAATTAAAATTTATACATGTGACTATAATATTCCATTACGACATATATTAAGGTGTAGGGGGAGGAGTAATAATAATAATAATAATAATAATAATAATAATAATAATAATAATAATGATAATAATAATAATAAACAGTTTTTATTAATGAAAGGAAATTATGGTAGAAAACTACTACATCCGTATTTTATTGTTGTCATGTAACTCATTTCATAAGTTCAATGTTTCTAGAAAATTGAGTAAAAAAATTATATTTGAACAAGTATACCCCTTTGACTTAATTTAGACTTTTCAAATCTTAAATTCTCTTTAAATTTTCAACGCATCATTAATAAGAGTAATATGAATATTTTAATCATTGAAATTACAAAATTAACAAATTAAAAGGGACAAGGTAATTAGAAAACGCGACACTCATTTAAGTACGGAAGTAATACTCTACCTTAAACTAAGTTGTATATTATGAGTCATGACTCATGAGGGATTCATTGGATAATGGTTATTGTTCTAGTCATACATGGATGGCTGAGTTGGCAAGTGGATAGTGCTCTATGACCCTTGTCTTAACATTTCTTTCAAAATTTCAAATGGTTTTGTTCCAGTCGCACAGGGTAGGGTTGGTTATAACATGCTCCCTTCGTCCCAAATTAATTAACGGAATTGAAATTTTCACACATATTAATATATAACTATAATAACTATCAAACTTTAATTGTATTTTATTTTTCTCTCTCTAATAAATAATATAAAATAATTAAATTAGGTGTTGGGAATAGGAAAGTGACAATTATTTTGGGATAAAATAAATTAGTTAAAGTGTCAATTAATATGGGACGGAGGGAGTAATATATTAAGGCTCTGTTCTTTTATGCGGTATTTTGCGAAATGGTGTGGTGAGGTGTGGTGGAATTGTGGTGGGGTGTGGTGGAATTGTGGTAGGTTATTGGTATGTGTGGTAGGTGAGGAGAGAGAATGTAAAAAGTAGATGAGAAAAGTGAGGAGAGAGAAAAGTAATGATTTGCGGTAAAATGTGGTGGGTTGTGGTAAATTACGGTAGGCTGTGGCACCACAGTTTGCCAACTGCAGAAAAGAACATGGCCTTATGGTTTGGTTATGTATATTGGAGGAATATTGATGCTCTCGTTTGGAGATGTAAAATGATTATGCTATTGCGCACTATTTCATCGTGGATATGGGAGACGACTTGGAAAATTTATGAAAGAAGTGATTAGAGGTAATCTTAAGCATGTAGGTCTAGTAGAGGACATGATACTTGATATGGATGTTTGGCGGTCTAGGACTATAGTAGTCAGGTAAAGAAGATAAGAAGCTGCCAACAAGATGCTATGTTTTGGCTTTTTTTAGCGTGCTTTCTTGTGCTATTCTTGTGTTGTGTTGTGTTTTCCAGGCATGCCTACTTCAATATCTAACTACTCGTTGCTTGGAGCATACATGTATGCATTATATCTCTCTAAGGTTCTCTCATTCTCTTTGTTTCCCTTTTGCTTTTTCACTTAGTTTTTGAAATTTTTTTGTTTTTCAAACTCTTTTGCAGGGTATACCAAAACCAGCATTTTCATATACTCCTATGCATGAAAGGAAAGTTATCTATATCTAAACTCTCTCAAATTCCGCATTAATGAGATTATATACTTGCATCTGCTGTTGTTATTATTGTTGTCCAAGATGACACGTGAAAATTAACACTTGTAGAGACAATATTATCTGTACGTGTAAAAGTCTGCAAGACCCATTGTTGGCTGGAGCCTATTAATAAAACCTTTAAGGGAGCTACTTTTCAGTTGATATTTTGCATATTTTGTGGTTATACATGGGCACAACCAAGGTGGCTATTATGACTTTTATTCGCCCGACCCCATCCCCAACTCCAAAACCCTATTTTTCTTCATGGTACAATAATTACTACAGAACCAAAATACGAGTAAGGACCACTTGTTACAATAGGGAAGCTTCCGAAATTAAATTGATGTGATCTGTGATTGAAAATAACATTTTTTCTAAAATGTCGGGGTAATTATTCATTATATAAAGGTATTTATATTTAAAATTTTATAAAAGCTGTTTATAGCTAAGTTTTTATGAAATCAATAAGGTTTTAATTAGCCCAGCAAAATTTGTCCGGTCTAAATATTTCGAATTTGTTCCATCCGAATCAAGTAGGGTGTGGTCATCAACTTTTTTCCGAGAATTAAATTGGGTCTTGTCCGATTGCAAAATTGAGTCGGGTTCGGGTTTAGAGTAGGAAATTCAAGTTGTCGGAATTTGGGGCAAAGTTAGATTCATAAATATTGGAACATATTTGTACAATATCCGAACCCTAACCCGAATTTTAAAATTCGATCAAAATATTGAAATTGTCTCTAAATTTAGTGTAAATTCAAGTTTGAGCATATTCAATTAATCACTTCAATTCGGCTTCAAACATCACAGATTGTCCAAATTTAAAATTCAAACAAAACTTATTATGAACATTTTGTCCAAATATCCAAATTATCCAAACATAAGTTTACTGAAACCCAAACTTTTACCATGATAAAAGCATTTATAACAGGGGAAACAGTAATTAGTAACCAGTACAAAATGGATAATTCCATAATTGGTAGTTAGAGAAAAAGAATCTAATTTCTCAAATATGTGGTTATTTTCCTTCCTAGTTTATCATATTCGTATCAATTTGATAAACTATAGTATATATGCGGATGAACTTATAGTCTTATAATGGTTGTCAATCATGACAACCACAATAGATAAAATAAATTTTATTCGTACATGTGTCAAGTTTTATCTTGTCGGCTAGTTTTTTTATTTAACATAAAATTATAAAATATAATTTTTACAATTTTAATTTATTTTAAAAAATTTAAAATAAATATTTTCCAAAATATGTTTGTTTAATAGGCTACAATTTAGAGTTAAGATATTTAATTTTTTATAAGGAATGTAAAAATATTTTAATTAAGAAAAAATATTTTATAATGTTGTACTAAATAAAAAAATGAACAATAAAGATAAAAGTTGATACATATATGAATGACATTTATTTTCGATGTAGTGGTTGTCATAGTTGACAACCACTATAAGTTTTTCCTTTGCGTTAATGTATTGGTTGTATTAGTTCTTTCATTCTATTTATCTATCAATTTTTTTTATTTTTTACCGTCTGCAATATTCTACCCTAATTATTATTTTTTAATCATCAACATATTATCAACACATTATATTTTATAAAAGTATCTTTTTACTATAAATTAAATGATAAAATCATCACAAATATTGGAAATTAACAACCAAAAGATTTTAAAATTAACCACGTACGTAATTCATAACAACAAGTCAATGTAAATTGGGTTCCACAATATGACTATGCATAGAGAAACAAATAATTTGAAAGAAATAGAGTATTTTGTAGGTTGAAGGTCCAAGTGTATGGGAGTTGATAAAGTTTCAACGATGGTGACCCGAATAGAATGACGGTGAGAAGATCAAAATCAAAGGGTATTGGGTCGGGCGCCAATCTAATAAATGAAGTGTCGACGATGCCCGACCCGGATGTTGCATTGGTCTTTTATGGTCAAACCCGTTGATATTTTCAGAAGGGGAGATAGAAAGGTGGTAAATGGTAGGTGAACTAACGACTAAACATGTACTATTAGATCTGCCAATTCGGTCGGTAAGACGGGTTTTAGGTCCGGCATACATAGGATTCGGGTAAATACAGGTCAGGTGTATTTTGGGTTCGGGTAAATAAGGACATTTATTTTGGTTTCAGGTCAACTCAACGGGTTATGATTGCGATCTTTTTTCCGTTTTTAAAAAAAAAATTGTCTCTAAAGATTACTTTTTGTACAATATACATAATAAAATATGATTATCTTGTAGTAATCATAGATTATTGTAATTATTTTAACTTAAATTAGAGAAATAATAAATAAATAAATAAGTTACATTTATAGTTTAACAGTTAAAAATTACAATGAAAAATACAAATTCTAATAAAGTCAAACTTTTAAAAAAAATAACTTTTCGTATCAAACGGGCGGGACAGGTTTGACCCGCTAATTTTGGGTTCGATGTATTTCGGGTTTGGCTGAGAAAATCATGTTCAAAACCTAGAAATTTCGGACTCGTTCGTGTTGGGTTATCGAGTCGGGTCAGAAATTACCAGGTTTATGTACTATTGTTTTCTTTATAATCTCCTTTTTTACATGTGTAAACGTGGATCATTGAATTAAGGATGTCCTTTTTTTCTTGTACAAAAATGATACGAGTCTTGGGACATGTATTTTTTAAATGTCTTGCCCTATTATTAAAATCATATTATTATATATTAAATTGAAATAAAATAGTAAGATTGTTGAATTTATAACTATTATATCACATATAAATTGTATAAAATTATACTTTTATTCATTATTTTTTCTCCAATGCCTTTTTTAAATCAACAATCCACATTACCTAACCATGTTGCTAACGTTTGCAAGAACCTTTTGACAAATAATCAAGGAGCAATTAAGCATGACCCTCCACGTCATCGTTAAATCGAGTTTTGCTTCATAGGCTCGGTGGTATACTATTACAGTAAAATAACCCAAAAGTTTATACTGTACATTTTAGAAAATTGATCATACTATTATCGTCCAATATTCTCAAATTTGTATTATTTTGATCTATTTTTCCTTTTTATGAATATATATTTGTTTGATTTTGAAAAATAAAGTTCTCCACCTACAGAATAATATTGTCTTCGATCCATTAAGCAATTTAAGGTATATATTTTATCATTGAATTAGCTAATCATGATATATATATATATATATATATATATATATATATATATATATATATATATAAAAGAAAATATCACTTGATTAATACATAAAATAATTTTTTTCTAAGAGTGCATAAAACATTCATTGTTAGTCAAAATATAATGACATTAGCTGCATATATCAAAAAGTATCACTTGATTAAAATAATACATAAAATAAGTGTTTTTTTAAGAGTACATAAACATTCGTTGTTGGTCAAAATATAATGACATTAGCTGCTCATTATATTTACGTACACCGCTCGTATAGCAAATGCTACTTGACATGTTAACTAAAATGTGAACATGATAAGTGCCTTGAATGAAAATAGTTATTGACCATATCAATTTCTACTTAAAGCTACCCTAAAAGTTACACTTATATATATTTAAATTGTTACAAGTTAATATATATATTTCATTGCTTTGATTGTAATTATCACTCGTAAATTATATAATATCTATTATTTATTTATATCATTTTATATATATAAATTGTTAGACATGGCTCAGATACTCTTGTGAGGCTCTGATACCAGTCGTTAGGATCGAGGTAAAATATAACCTAATATTTGCAGCGGAAGAGATAATTATCAGGATGTATAAATTGAGAAGAAATATAACAAGATCAGTAATTAAAAGATAAAGAGTATAAAGACACACGATTTACGTGGAAAACCAAATCGGGAAAAAACCACAGACGGCAACGGAGCAATAATCCACTAGTATGGGGGGAGAGATTACAAGAGAGATCCCAAGGGGCTATATAACGCAAGGAGATCGACGGCCAGATCACAAGGGGTTAATGGCACAGGCTATATAACGCAAGGGGATCGATGACAAGATCTCAAGAGGTTAATAGCACAGCGGGAATATACTGAAGACAAATTACTCTCTAAAGGACTCTCACAACCTAGGGATGGGTAGAGGTGAAGAATGCTCTGTGTGTGCGTTTGTCGTATGCCGTAGGTGTATAGGTTGATAACAACCTATATTTATGGTAGAAAGAAGGAAAAAAAACTAGGTTAAATATTACAAAAAACCTAGAAACAAAAAGGGAAGAGTCGCCGCTGACAAAGTCCGGAAAGCCATGAGGCGCTGGCAGTGCCTATCAGACGCTGGCAGCGTCTCCTCTGTCGTGCATCGGTTTTGCACA
The DNA here is from genome assembly GCA_029582165.1 of Portulaca oleracea. Classification (NCBI taxonomy): domain Eukaryota; kingdom Viridiplantae; phylum Streptophyta; class Magnoliopsida; order Caryophyllales; family Portulacaceae; genus Portulaca; species Portulaca oleracea. The sequence continues at coordinate 7,456,588 of CM055887.1, forward strand.
CTGGTAGCGTGTAGACAAAAGGGAGCAGCATCTTCTACTTCGTAATAGGACGCTGGTGGTGGGCTACCCCCTGGTGGCGTCAAAAGAGCCCCCGCTAGCGTCTCATGGACAAAGGCGCTGGTGATGGCGACTTCGGGGCTAGTGGCGTCTTGGACCCCCTGGTGGGGTCTTGGACACCCTGGTGGCGTCTTCTTCATGTGTCTTCTGTGAGGGGCGCTACTAACGTCCCATGTGACGCTGGTGGTGCCCCGTTCTCCCTTCCTTCAAATTGATTTTGGGCCATAACACCCAACATAAATTAATATGTGTAATGTATATTCTTTATTATGGTTGATATATATTATTGATTTATCATTAGTATTTGTCAATGTAGCCAATAAATATACTCTCATATTTATAAATATATATTATGTCACCAAAAAAAATATTATTTAAAATCATAAACTTTAAATTATAAATAATTAAATATTATTATTAACCATTTTGATTCAAAATCGGTATCATTTTCATTGTTAAACCTTCTAAATCATACTTCCAAGCCTCATTGTGAACACATGGTCTATTGATCTAAAGATCAGGGACTTTGTAAGTCAAACCGAAAGCAGGAATTAGGTCAAAAGTAATTGGAAATTAAGATTATCCCAAGCATGTAACTCGAACTAGCTGCTCTGCTGGTTCTAGAACTCCACTTGAAAGGGTAGGTGAATTCTAAGGAAATTAATTATGTGCATTCACACGCAGCTGAATCACAGTAAAGTATTGTTACTTTTTATATCAACCTGATGTGATGCATGGTTGCTAGATTTTTTAATCTTTTCTGATTTTAACATTTTGACGTAAGTAAATTTTGTTCATAATTCATGCAATTTATGACAACATTGTTTGAACATTTGTATGAAGAAATAAAATATTTTCTAAAGCTTAGTTTTTCTCAAAAAAATAATTTATGGAAAATTATTAAGTTAGATTTAAATATAAAAATTAAAAATTATAATTTTAAAAAATATTTCAAATACAACATATATTAGATTGTTATATTTTATATTTCCATACCTCACCACATGGGGAGATTTTGCAATATTAGATTTGGATTTGGTTTAATTGAGGGTGTGTAATTGCCCAAACCTTTAAAAAAATATTTCAAATACAACATATATCATGTAACTTTTTTATAGATTTGATAATTAGAAGGTTTATATATATATATATATATATATATATATATATATATATATATATATATATATATCATTTGGATCCGTTGGAATTAGTCTCTTCATGCTGCAATTTATTACATATGCTCCAAATCTATCCGTTGTTCACTTTCTATAGCATAATTTTTCACTCATACTTATCATTTCATTCCCAATAACATAATTGTTCACTTAATTATATATATCCGGAGCATGTGTTCTAATCTAGGTGCATGTAATATGTATTGTTTTCATGCATGGGGATAATTGTCTATTTCCAGATCTCCTCAGACCTCACTTTAGTGGGACAATATTGAAAATTATTGTTGATGTTGTTGTTATTGTATAGTATAAGAATAAGAGTTAAGACGATGTAATTTTCTTTTTAAATTTGTTTTTGGGGGGTGGGAGTGTATTCATATTAATTATCTGGGTCCCTTAAAATGCTCCTCCAGCTGTTAATCAATATAGGTAATGAAGATAGCAATTAGTCATAATAAACTCATAACAAATAAAGAGGTGGCCATGCCAGCCCCCCAAGTTTGATTATAGAGATGAAAAATAGACAAAGTTGAAGAAAAAATCGACATACTGTTTCCAAAAATTTTGGCCCCTAATGAAGGATGTGCATGGGAAGAAAATTATGTTTCCAAAAACGCAATTTGCTCAATGTCAGCTTCATCATCCTCGTCCTAACTCCTGACCCACCTACCTATCCTTTGAATTAATTAGCATAATAAGTTTGACTTGGTTGGTTAGTTATTAGAACTTAGATATTAAACAAATGGGAATGAGACCTTTCACTTTGGTATGCACAAAGGCCTCTTCTTCAAATGAAAATATTTTTAAGAATTTGCATTTGCACGACGATTTCAAAGTATGTAATATCATGACAACATTGCTAAATTGTTGCAATATCTTATTTGTTTTTAGTCTAGGGTGATTTTCTACCGTGTGATGCATAATGATAGGTTATAAATTGTGAAGCTGATGTTTGAATGTGTTTGGTGGTAGTACTGTTTGAGGGGATATTTAGGCCCCGTTCGTTTATACGGCACGGCTATGGTGCGTTGCGGTTGCGGTGTGGTGGAATTTGCAAAAGTGTGATAAAGAGTGGTGGATTGTTGTAAGTTGTGGTAGGTGGGGTATGTGGGGTAGGTGAGGAGAGAGAATGTAAAAAGTAGAGGAGAAAAGTGAGGAGGGAGAAAAGTAAGAAAATATTTTGGTAATGATTTGTGATAGTGTAGTGGAGTGTGGTAAAGTGAGATAGAATATTGAGTAGTGCGATTTGATGCGGTACTGCATACCATATAAAAGAATGGGGCCTTAGTGTTTTGACCAAGTTAATACTATACGTAATTAGACAAATATTAGTGTTGGTAAACTAGTGTTTCGAGTAGCAAATTCTGAAATGTTAATAAAGTTGATGTTTAATGTTTGGAGTAGTGTTTTTTTTTTTTTTCAAAAGATGCTCTTTGAAAATTAAAAATTTGAAAATTATCAATATCATTTCATGTCAATTTACATTAATAAACTAATTGAACCTTTAAATTTACCGAACAAAATATTCATTTGAACAGCAATTCACTGTCCGCTATATTTGAAACGTTATCCACTGCGTAAATAGTTATCTACTATTTAAATCAATAATTTGCCGAACAAAATCTTATAGTTGTTGATCAACTTATTCTTCTTCATTTTATAGAACTTTAAAGCTTAGTGATGGAAAGAAATATCTTGATTGCTTCCATCCACTAGTTGTGCATTTGATTCTTTCTCAAGAAAATATTTCATAGGAAACTTTTTACTGGGAAAGATTTTACTAGGAAAGTTTTTCTGAGAAAAATATTTCACAATGGTTGGTTTACCTTTAAAAACATGGAAAAATTTGTAGGAAAGTTTATTTAAAATTTCCAAACTATCCTTATATCTTAATTTATAAAATATATTTTCAGAGGCAATTTGAGAAGTTAAGTTGTAAATAATTTCCATTTCCCATGGGAAACAAACTTTTCCAAACTCCCCATGGGAAATTTTTCTCATCTACCTTGAGAAAATAGTGGGACCCCCTTCAAATCTTTCCTATATACATTTGACAATCACACACAGAAAAGTTTGATTAACTTGGGAAAGTTGACAAACTTTCCCGGAAAACAATTGCACCCAACCACACCATAAGGGATCGAATTGTTATCAATGTATACGCCTGTAGAAAGCTTCGTTTTCACTTCTTCTTGATTTTTCTAGTTCATTAGTGACCTGATTGGTATATATGTAGTGGGAATGTGAATTAGAATTAGAATTTAGATCATCCGCAATGGTGAGTTTAAATTCGACTCACTGCTGACATGACATGAGATGAGAATGAAATGAAGTCGCGTAGGACATTTCAGTGGTGAGAATGAGACTCATCTCGCAAGAATCTCGTCGTCAATCTCGCGAAACGAGTTTGAAAGCGAGTTTAACACACTAATGGTGCGTTTGGTTGTTTCCCGGGAAAGACTTTCCCAGAAAAAACTTTCCCGGGAAAGACTTTCCCTAGCCCTCCTGGGAAACTTTTTACAGAGTTTGTGAGAGGAATTATGGGTCCCACATCAAAACTTTCCTGGGAAAGTTTCTCAACCAAACATGGGAAAATTTCTCAACCAAACGCCCCCTAATATTTTAATTATATTTTTTTTCTCTCTCCTCATCCACATCATTTTTTATTAATATAACCAAATTAATTATATTATTAAGTATGACTCACTTACTTTTTTAATTAATATGAGTCAAAACATGTTCACCATGGGAAAGCTAGTTAAATAAAGGGATAAATTTTGACTCTCTTGATAAGGCTCCACAGATTTCACACCATCCAATTAGCCAAACTCAAACCAACTGTTGCGGGTGCTCTTAATGGGAATGAGAATGAAAATTCACAATGGAAATAAAAATGAGAAGAGCTCCTATGTGAGCATATGAATAGGGTGAATCTTGACCATTGGATCAATCATCAAAGGTGGTATTAATTTAGCTTTTTACTTTTTTCATTTGGTTAGGAAAACGTAGATGATATATGTTGAAACTTTTTTCTTTTTTTGACTGGGAAAAAAAGAGCAATTAATACATGACGATTTCCAATTACGCACTCATTAACTTGCAGATCTGAAGAAGACAAGGCATAACATAATGTTCATTGTCTTATACCGTTGTGTTCATTTACTAGATATCTTGATGTTCATTTCTCTTATAAGAAAATGTATAAGAGAAATGAACATTATGGTATATGATGTTCATTACTGACAACATGCTCTCAAGAATACAATTCATTTTCTTATAACATGATGTTCATTCTCTTATAACGCGATGTTCATTATTATATACCATGATGTTCATTTTTCTTATAACATTTTCTCATAAGAGAATTAACGAACATCATAATATATGGGAATGGACATCATGTTATCATGTTATGCACTAATGAACATCATAGTAATGAACATCACGCTATAAGAGAATGAACACCACGTTATAAGAAAATACATTGTTTTCTCGAAAGCATGTTATGCACTAATGAACACCATAGTAATGAACATCACGTTATAAGAGAATGAACATTACATTATAAGAAAATACATTGTTTTCTCCAAAGCAGGTTATGCACTAATGACACCATATACAATGGTGTTCATTTCTTATAAAGAAAAACGAACATCAAGGTATCTGATAATGAACATCACGTTATAAGAGAATAAACATCATGTTATACATTGTATTCTCTAGAGCTATGAATTAATGTGCATGCCATTGGAAAATGGGGAATGATTTTCTAAGGGTTGGACTCACGTAGGGTTAGGTTAGACATGGGAGGGAGAAGAAGTGAGTTGTGTGATTAACTTGGCTAGGAAAATGGATTATCTAAGGTTTGGACTCAGGAAAATGGGGAATGATTTTTCTAGAAAATGATTTTGCTCATTTTCTGTCCACCAAACACCGGAAAATGAGAAAATTATTTTTAAGAAAATGATTTTCATCTCCACCAAACACAACCTTAATGGAAAAAAAAAAATGGTGTATAAAAAACATGTTTAAGAAAAATAACTCGAGGCAACTGTTTCACTGGAAACACATTAAAATGGAGTTCCAATTGTCCCCTCCCATCCAGCACACATGAAAAAATAAGGTACTATTAAAGGAGAAAAAGGACCTTTTGAGTTGGTTTTACAAGACAGGCATGCACTCTGAACAAATTTTTGAAACAAAAGCTTTATATTTCATGCCATACTTTTCTACTCCCTCCGTTCTTTTTTATCTGTCATTTACGATTTTCAGTGCTAATTTTTAATCAATAATTTCTAATATAAAACTTTTATAAAAAATTATAATATTATACTTTTTAAATAGTATTTTTTATTACAAATCTAATGATATCAACTTTGTATGATGAATCATTATACAAATTAAGATATTAACGGTCAAAGTTTTTAACACAATTTCCAAGACGACAGATAAAAAAAAATGGAGGTAGTATTGACATAATAAGGTTCAGTCATCATCACATGGAAATTGATCAGTGTGCTAATTAAACCTCATTCCCAAATTCCAAAAACATCACTTTCTCACTATACAACAATGCCAACTGCAGAAAGTAATTAAGTTGTGATTTCCAGGCCAAAGAAAAGGCTCACTGCATCCTCCCTATTGCCAAATATGACTTATCGACTTGTGTACTTCTTCCAGTGTTCTTCCCTTTGTCTCGGGCACCAACTTGGCCGCAAATACTAGTGTAAATGCGCAAATCCCCGCGAATATGAAAAACGTTCCTAATCAATGCCAAAGTAGGTCCATGTAATTGTTACTATATGTCAGATTGCACAAAGCAGAAATCAAAAATGCAGAATCCTGTATAATATTCAGCCGGATTCACGCCAGAATCGTTGCTGATATAAATGGCAGAAATGTAAAGATCACCTGAAGAGCTCCATTCCATCATGAAATTGAAAGCATACGAAACAGCCCATGCAGATAGACAGTTTACCACAGCACCAACACTTCCTGCCAACCCTTTTATGTTTAGTGGGAATATCTGAAACCGACAGTCTCGTATTAGCTGAATGTTGTTTATGTTTAGACAGTTGAATGAATGCACAGAAGCTGAAAGTTATCCACACGTACGTACCTCTGAACATAAAACCATTGGAATCCCTCCAACTCCTATTGAATATGCTGCAATGTAAATCTGCACGCGAAGAAAGGTTGAGGCAGTTTTAGTCATTGATTTTAAAACTTTAGGGTTATAAAAAAAATAATTAATCTGGGTATGTATTTTGATTTGGAAGCCATGAAGTATACAAGAATTTCAAGGGTTTAAGAGTGGATTACCAATAAGCCAGCTAGTGCAAAATAGGGACTGATCCCGGGCAGCAAGTGATGTTCCTGATGAAGGATAAGATGTAGTTGATTATCAAACTTGTCAAAAGAGATTTTTGAAAGGGATTTTCATGGAAGATGAGGAATTTATAGAGCAAAATACCTGCAAAAGAAATGAGAAGCCTGCCAGCAAGCAACCTATGCAAAGCCCAGCTGCTGAAATCTGTTGACGACAATATTTCTTATCAGAATATTGCACCAAAAGATGATAGCCTTGTATATAATTATAATCGAGTCAAAATATTAGTTCAGATTCTAACCATCAAAAGGGGTAGCCTTCCAAAACTATCCATGAAAATCACACTGACAACCACAGTTGGAAGCTGCATAACAGGAAGTACGGCCGTTTTTTCAAATAGACATCAATCGATCATTCTGTATTGGTATCGATCTTTCCCTTTCCAGTTTAAACCGAAAACGTGTAAATATTTTAGAAAACAAACTAAACAAACGAAATGAATGAAGCACCTGGCCAACAGCCAGCACCACAGTTCCTATTTCCCCTGAAAATCCTGTCAAGAGAAACGAAAACACGGCTGATATTGGCTATATATATCAGTTCGATGCAATCTGTTATGAGCTAACTAACTGACCAGCTGATTCAAAGATGGTCCGGGCATAGAATTGGACCGCGTTTAATCCAACAAGGGCAGAAAGTGCTACAATGCCAATCCCTACCTACATTATTTCCACATCATTACAAACTAATCAGAACAGAAATCACCATGATGAAGTATGAACCACGAGGCGTCTTCTCACAGATGAACCCTGAAGCAGGATTATTTTTGGAAGAGATCATAATTGGTTTCAAGCTTACCGTGAGTACATATGCATATTTCCTTTGGAAGAGTTGCATAAAGCTAACCTTTGACATTTGTTGAAGGGCTTCTGCACTCTCCTTTACACATAGCAGCACATTTTATAAGATGTCACACACAATAATTCCACATATAACAGATAAGCTAGACCAAAAAAAAAAAAAAGTTACTCTAGTCTTACAGCATGCGCAGTGGGAGGAGGGTTCGAGTGTAAGTAATCTTACTTCAAATTGCACAATAGGGTTGGTTTTCATCATCAGAAACTAGATTTGAAGTATGTCAAGTACCCATCAGTCCACAACAATGAAAGTAGAGGACAGTAAAATAAGACATTGTGCTTTAATCCATCGTGTCCAAGGTCGGAAAATTGCAATTAGTGAGTTTAATTAACTGATACTAGTAGACATTGTGAGTTTTCAGGACAGTACAAATAGTTACCTTCATGTCAGTTGCCTCCTGAGAAATGTCAGCATTGGCTCCTCTAACACGTTGTAGAGCAGCTTTGAACTCCTCATCTCGACCAATCATCATCTGACAAATAACTCAATTCTTCATTTAATGACTACAGTTGAAGGGAAAAAAGGCCTAAAATGATCACACATTACCAGCCATCTTGGAGATTCTGGAACGAAGAACAAACCGACAAACTGCAGAAGGCTTGGAATAATTCCTGAACAGCAAACACCACATTTGAGACAAGGACATTTTCGGGATTTATCAAAGACAAGTGATCGATGCACGAGAAATACCAACAAGGGCCAAAGTACACCATGAGACAATTAGCCCAACGAGAAATACCAACGATGATCCAATTGTTAACATAAGCTACAGAAGCAAATAAAGATCAATGATACTGATTAATGGGTAGGAGAGAGCAGCTAATTTGAGGATATCAATGAGCTTAGGTTTGTAAGTGATGTTTTAAATAGATCATACTTACCATATGGAGCAGCACAAATCCTCCTCGAAGTTTTTTGGGTGTAAATTCAGCAATGTACACTGAAACCTGGTTAGGAAAAGGGTAACAATTATATAACTGCGTTCACGTAATACTACTGCCAAAGTAAAAAAAAAAAAAAAATTAGAAAGTGTGCTTTTGGGCTTACAGTGTAGCCTACAAGGGTCATTGCAAAACCTGTCATCCATCTACCTATGTCCAGCGACCAGGGTTCCTTTTCATTCAGAAGATTGAACATTTCTGAACTTAGTTGCGTTAAATATTACATTACTACACGTACTTAAAAAAATCTTAGAAGAAATAACAGGAAAGGAGATAATTAACCTGGTTTATTGCTATGACAAGCCAGCCGAAAATGTAAAATACGTCAGCTATTTGCAATGCCTGCTTACCAATTTGTCAAAAGAAGCTCAATCAACAAATCAGAAGCTTGACGATATGAAGCTGAAATGATGCCCCAAAACTAGCAGTTCATGTAAGAAAACTTACGCGTCTTCTACCGAACAAATCTGCTAGCCTGCCACATATGACGGCACTCATTGCTGCCCCAATATTTAGTAGTGATCCAAAAAATGAATACTGCCCAACAAGAACATAACCCACAAAAGAAAACATACATAATGACGTGAAATCTATGACAAAACCTTCATCTATGAATAGATCATATCGATATGAAACAACAATGTGTGCTACGGCAAATAACTTTCAACAATTTTTCCTGAAGGAGCACAGTCTTTCTTTCAGTAGTATGCAAGTCCTAGAAAATGACCTACATAGATAGAAACATGCAATTGAATGCCTGAAGCGATGCATAATTGCAAGCAAGTTGCAATATACCATCCATCGGTTCAAATGAAACTTATTCAGTTATTCAGCATAGGTTTAGGAAGTCCATTAGACGTAAGAGTGAAAATGGATACTGAGGGAAAAGGAGTTCATTCATACCTCTGCCGTTGATAGTCCGAGTTCTTCCATGATTTCTGATTGCACAGGAGATGTGTATCCCACCTACATTATATTTCCAAAGTAGTTTAAGAAATGACATCTTGAGTAACATTCGAAGTCCTATCTCTATCACTCTCAGCAATCCAAACAGCAAGATCAAGAAGCACCAACACATAATCAGGGACAAATTTTGTATGAGCTCAACAGATACCAAATTCTTGAAGGTAGTACTATCAAATAATAACAATAACTCATGAAAACATGATCATCCCACCTAGGGCTTATCATTGTTTCTATTTTGGGGTAACTAAGGACAATCTATACAGGCTGCCAATAAGGGGTAAGTACCAAACTGACAATTATGATTAACGCTGCCAAATTTTGTCTGACCCCAATGTCCGAATTTTTCCCACCTGGAAAAAAACCTAGTTTTGTCTGAACCCAATTTTGACATTGACCGAATAGACCGAATATTCAGACAAACAATTTCTCTTTTTCTATTGTCCGAACCCAATTTTGACCCGAATTCAGCTCCGTGTGAATTGTCCGACCCGATTTGACCTAAAAAAACAAGGTTTAGACATCAATTTCCCGGTCTGAATTTTGATGTTAACCGAACCTGAATTTACCTGGATCCGAATTTTTGCCGATGCTAATTACGATCACTGTCCGCAATTTCCACACAGGGGATTTTTTTTCTTTTTTCTTTTGTTTTCACCCAGAGTTTATCCTTATGGGGTAATATAATCTAGTATAGCCCAGCTGAAATAATCCAACCTTCATACTACCTTGAAAGCTGAAAACGTCCACAAAATCAAGATAGGGTTCTAAAATATGATGATGATAACTGCCAAAGACATAAAAGTTGGAACAATCGCTAACTTAACCCAGCACCATCAATTCAATCAACAGAAAGAGTTAAACCCATCACTAATCCAATTAATTAAGACTGAAATCAAATGCGGATTGAAATGAATCAGTGAAATCTACTTACAGCGTATCTAAAAGTGAAAGAACCCAGTACTGATACAAAGGCAGTAAAAACAAGGGTCCAAGTGAAAGTTGAAGAAGATGAATCATGAATTGGGTATTTTTCATCCGCAACTTCTTGTTCCTCCCACCTTCCATGGATGAACTCCTTCTGCAACTGTCCACCATTATCAGAGCTTCCGAGCAAGTAAGTCGTGGCTTCTTCCTCCATTATTCTTTCTCTCAAATCTCTGACGAAGATCAGAGACTGCAGATACAATGGGAGTGATACATTAGTATGCATTTGGCTTGTGTGGTGTCGGTTGATTAATTGATTCAACATTGAATGTTCATCGTCAACCAATATCAATTCATAATTTCGAGGATAATAATTTCGCCATTTCTAGTGTCGTGGGACCTTGCTATTTTGTTTCATACTTGTTTCAGTTCGTAATTCGTATAGACTTTTGCCGCGTTTTAAACATGGGCTAAAAAGAATCCACGGATTTTTTTTTTAATTTTTTTTTTTTTGTGATTGAAAGTCCACGGATATTGATATGGATTTCATTTTCATTTATTTTGACTCTATAATAAAAGTGGTGACTACAGTTTTTGTGTTTTGCAGCGTTTTTTTTTTTTTTTTTTTGTGTTTTGCATAAAATAAAATAAAGGAAAGTTGCACCAAATGGATACAGGCACAGTAGAGACACTTCCCGTTCCAACAGCTGTCCCTTTCCTTCTCTCTTTCTACACTTCCCGTTCCAGCCTCTCTTCCTTTCCCATCGAACTTCTTTCTTTCAACATCCCACCATTGATCACCTCCTCCAACTCCTCCACAACCACAACCTCCATGTACTCATGGTTGTTCTGTTTTTGCAGGTTGGGTGTTTAGGAAACAATTTAAAATATGGCCAATTTGAACAATTTCACAAATCACCTCCGTCATTAAACATCATCAACTTTAAAATATGGCAAATTTGAACAATTTCACAATTGGGTGCTCCTTCAATTTCTTAAAACCATACCAAAAAAATTCCACAAATTTCAGCCAAATGGGCATTTCAAAACATGCAAAAACCTTTCATTTTCTAGAACCCAAACGAATTGGTGCAGATTCACCAATATTCCAACTTAATAACTTGATTTTGAAAACTATCAGAGAATTGAAGATCAAAGGCAAAAACTTATAATTTGAATTTTTCCGAAATATATCATACAAAGAAACCTCATACCTGATTATATTTCTCAAGCTCATATAAGAATTGGGTCATAGCCAGTTCGGTTCATATCATACCCAAACATCCCTACATAACTTAGAAATCAATTAAATGACCTTGATATTTATTCAAATGCTCAAGCCCAGATAAACTATTCCGGCAAAAATGACCGCAATGTTTGATTATGGTAATATGAAAAAGCAAGGCATTAATATAAGTATCTGATGAAAAGAAGTGAACTGAGAAGAGAGTGACACTAGGATATGATTTATATTGGATAAAGGGCCTCCAAAACATGACATTTTCCATGATACTTTTGATTGAGAGAAAAAGTTAATCTGGGAGTTGGGAGAATATTAGAGAAAGACGAACAGCGAAGAAATAGAGATAGAGAGAGAGGTGTGAGCAATTAAAGATAAAAATTTCTATTACATATGTAAGTAACTGAGCCAAAGCTAGGGACACTTGGAAAGAAATTAGCCTACACTTGTTAATTAAACCCAACAGCTACAACATTGTTACACCTCTTAATCGCAGATTTATAATTAAAATTACGGTATATCTCTTTGCAGTATAGATAACTTGATAAGTACATAAAGTAAAGTAGCTAAGTTAGTATTTATTAAGATTATGTAGGTTAGGCGGTGTTCTTTATTTTGGTAGGATTATTTTTGTCCAACCTAACATAATTCAACTTTACATTACTTTGCCATATCCAAAAGAACACATGACTTACTTTTAAATAATTTATATTTAAAATTGTTTATTCAAATCACAGAATTTATTTAAAAATATAAAAATATGTGATGTTTAACTACCTCCACTACTTTTCTTACCTAAGGTCGTGTTCTTTTGTACGGTTGGTAAAATTTGGAAATGGTGCGGTTTGGTAAAATTGTGGAAAGTACGGTAAGGTGTGGAATGGTAATGGTAAAATTTGTGAAAAGTGTGGTTGATGTAGCAGATAAAGAGAGAAAATGTGAAAAATAGAGGAGAAAAGTGAGGAGATATATTGATAATGATTGTGGTAAAGTGTAGTGAAGTATGGAAAAATATTAAGTAGTATAGTGAAATATGGTACCACACCATATAAAAGAGTAGGATATAATTTTCCTAACCTAACTAAACTTTACCTTACCTAATCTTATACGCTTAAAGAACAAGGCCTCAATACTTCTACCATAATTTTTTAACAACTTTTTGTCAAGGTTTTTTTATGGTGAAATAGCAGAGGTCTTAAGTATTAGGGATTATTAATGGAGTACAATGAGACTAAAGTATAGTGTAATATAGGTCTTATTAGTATTGTTAAAAAGAAAATATTACATTAATAAACTCCCACGCATGAAATTATAAGAAGCTCCTTCTATAATGGTTTGAAAAGGATAAGCTAGAAAATATTACATTAATAGACTGAAGTATAGTATAATTATTAGGGTCTCATAATAATGTAATTATACAAATCTTACTTTGAAGGGATAATTGTTTTATGAATAAATAAAAATAACATGGATAACAAAACCTGTCCATGGGACGGGCATGGTAGCTAGTAAAAATAAATATGGATTGTACCATCCGATTTATTCAAAATTCATTATAATTTAGTTTGGATTATTAGGTTTTAAAATTCATGATTTTAGGGGATTGTTTATCAAAATATCCTGAATTTTATTTATAATATGATATATTTAACTTTCTGGGGAAGTATTTGTCAGCAGCTCAACACCGAATTAAGATCAATTAAATTTAAGTTTTTCTATAATGTAGGGGTATTTTTATGGTAATATGTAGAATGAAAGTGTGTCTAAACCAAAAAAAATAAGCATTACATTATAGAAAAATTTGTGTTTAATATTGGAGTATTTCAAGAGTTAAAAGGCATAAAGTATAAGTTATAAGCACAGGATTGACCGGAATGTCGAATATAAGCTTAACAAAGAAAAAGGACTCAACACGGATCGTGCTCAGTATGATACAACCCGTGTTGACGTCCAGAGAGCACAGAAAATGTGCACGGGATCAACACGGACCGTGTTGATCCAACACGGGTCGTGTTGGCTTCAACACAGACCGTGTTGATCTAAGACGATCCGTGTTGATCACAGTCGGGATTGATTTTTGAAATCCCTTTATTTATGCCTCGTGATCAAATGTTATTAAGCATGTTTTGGATAATATTGACTGAGAAATCAGTCATGATTTCTCATTAATATTATTCAACCCAAATCCCTTGGATTATGCCTAATGTAATTGGTAAGTTTTGACTCCCTTTTGGCTCCAAAAGTTCTCTATATAAGGTGGATGAATTGCACATTCATCCACACCCTCAATCTTCTTATATTCTATTCTAGAGAGTCTCAACACACTCCTAAGGTGTTGAATTGCAGCAACATTCTTGAGAGTTCATGAGAAATCTTGAACTTTGCTTACAAGAAGTTATGTTTTACCTTTGAGTCTTTTCACGGTCTAGTGAATAAGTCTTAAGGGGAGACGAGCTTGCCCTCGACTCCTAGCCACCCAAGTGATCCCCATCTTCCATGTGACCGTATTTGTCCATCTCATTGTTTTTCCCAACATTTAATTGATGTTATTTTAGTATTAGGATATTGACAAATACAAACCCCCAAAATTTAGGATATTCATGTCAGAAGTAAACTTCGGGATATTATGATAAATAATCTCCAAAGTCCTAGATTTTAAAATCTAATAATCCATTTTGTTTTATTAGCCTTATAGATAAGATTTACGAGTAAATTTATTTTTAAATACATATTATATATATTTTATTCTATCATCCTATTTTCCTCTTCTTAGAATCTAACAGTATTATATTAGAGTTTTATGAGGTTATGACTTATGAGCACTATCATTGTTCTTTACTCTTATAGTTGTGTATCTTTTTATAAGCATTGTAGATAAGTTTTATAAGCGTTGCTATCAAATTTTATGAACATTTTGTAAGACATTGGAAATATTGTAGCTAAGTTTTATAAGCATGCTAATGAAATTTTATGAACATTTTGTGAGGAAGTTATGAGCATTGTGAGAGATTTGCACTTTAGTAAAGTTTTTTATGAACATTTGTCGTGAGATTACGAGAATTATAGCATTTTTGCATGATCAATGATTCATTGTAAGAGCATTTTTGTGATATGTGTCTCTAAGTTTTTGAATATTGTGGTGAAGTTAATAAACATTTTGTCATGAGGCTATGAACATTTAGTATGCATATATATAGTAGTAAATAGTAATCAAGTTAGTAAAGTGACAAATAATTAATTACCTACAGAAAAAGACATTTTTTCCGGTAAATCAAGCTCTATTGCTTACTACCTTGGTATTTTTTGTAAATAATGTTAATTGTTAGTCACTGTGCTGAGCTAAGCAACATGGCAGATCTCAGTGTGCGGAACAACATTAATGGTGGTGATCATAGTTGTAAGACAATACAATTATAGTGACGGACACTAACATCACCTGATTGTGGTGGTGGCAAAAGAATAGGATTTGAAGGTGTGTGGGAATTGATGGGTTGCAAGCAACGTGGAGGTGGAGACGCGTTAAACTCACCTCATTTTGGGCACACTATGTTTTGTACTTGCGAGAGTGTATCAAAACTCTGAAAATGGGGAAGTGAGGGAAAATGATGCTATCTATCATGTTTCTATTGTTTGAGAAAATAAATGGAGGATGAAGGAAAGGGAACACTCCACCCTCATTTCCCTCCGTTAGCCTTATTTTTCTTAAGGTTATTGAAATTAAATAAACCGAAATTTAAGATAATTTGGATACGACGAACTGACCTTTACAATTTGGACTTGATTAATAAGTTCTAATCATTAATTATTTGCTACCTTTTTCTAATGCAAGGCTAGTATTAAGTCGTAAGACAAGAAAATATATTAATTAATTCCAATCAGTAATATTTAACACTTTTTTTTATTGTTTAAGCTTAAAACATACGGTGAAACTTGCATCTACATATGGAGCAATATTTCAATACAATAATAATAAATCAGCAATATTTCAATATAAAACAACAATGACCATATTATTCCTGGAAAATAATTTTCCTCACGTCCAAACGCACTCTCAATCGAATTGATCCCTAGCTTCCTTCCTTTCAGTCTCTCCTCCAAAAATGCTCTTTCTGATGGCGAGTTCTCTCTCTTTATCTCTCTCTTCACCCCGACTACCATAGCGTTGCACATTTATTAGTTCGTCGGTACTGGTGACGGCTGGAAGAAGGCCGTTATGGCCGGATGAAAGCCGCCACCGGCACCACCGTTCTCCAATCTGTTCACTTCTGTTCTTCTTTTTCCTTGTTAGTCAGGTTTTTAGAGTGTTTCGTGGAGTGCCGTTTGGGGTGTTTGTACTTTAGTGTGTGTGGGGAAGTTTCTGGGAGGGCTGATTGTGCCGGTAGTCTATGTGCGACGTCTCCGTGTTGGAGGTGCGCCGGGGTCAGTGTGTTTTACAATGGGCGTCGAAAGTTAGGGTTGGGGCGTAGTTGGGATTTATTTTTCATCATTTGTTCGCGTCTGGCGAGAGGTGGCAAGTTTGGGGCTCGGGGCTAAGGCATGAATCCAGGTGCTCATCCTTTGCTTCTCCTTGCTTTCTCTTGCTTTGTTGGTCATTTTGTTGTAAGTGAAGTGTGTGCCCGCTTTGTGCTTAGTGTTAAGTTTTGTGTGGTGTGGGTTTCTTGGTAGTGGTTTCTTCTAGTTCCTAAGGTAGGACTGAACTGGGTGGTGGTATTGACGTTGGCTGGGTTAACTAGATTTTCTTGCTGGGTGTGAGGTTCAGTCAGTTCGATGTTGACTTGTTTGAGGATGGAAGCGAATAATACTTAGAGGGAAATTTTGGCAACCTAGGATAAGGATTTTGATGGGGATGTGTTAAATCTGTTACGGGAAATGGAACATCCTAGTCAGGCTATCCTTACGACGAAGAGGTTTAAAGAGGATGGTAATCATTTATTTAAAACAGGGTGGTATGATAGTGTTGTCGGTATGTATGAGAAATTCTTACAATTTGTTTGTATTAGCGATCCAAGGTCTGAATCGGAGTTATTGATACTGGGGGAATTGGCTGTGTCGATTAAGTTGAATCTTTCTGCCTGTGAATTGAAGTTGGGAGGATTTTCAAGGGTCGTTGAAGCAATGTAAGTTTGTGTTAAAGTTTGCACCAAACAATGTTAAGGCTTTGTACCGAAGTGGTGTGGCTTATGCTAAGATGGGGAACTTAGGTGAAGCGAAGAGGGCACTTACCTGAGCTTTGGAGTTAGATCCATCAAATGTAGCGGTTAAGAAAGAACTAGAGCAAGTGGCAACGTCTACCAAGGCACAAAAGATGTCCATCTTATCGAAGAATGACAAGGGTGTCCAGCCATTTCCTATAAGGGATTCGCAAGGAGATTCAACAATTAACATCAACGGGGTGCAGGGATTGGGAATTGCGCTACCGAGTCGCTGGCTAAAGAAACAAAAGGTAGTTAAGGAGTGTGGAGTACAAGGAAGTTACTCCAATGGTCAAGGGAGGAATTATGGGGGGCTCTGAGGAGACCCCATTCCCTCCCCCTAGAAAACTCTCAATGCTATGCGTGGAGGATAGGACTTGTCCAAGTCCTACACAATCTCCGGCTTTCAGTTCAGTCGAGAAGGATAGAGCAATTGCTAAATCGTTTAAAAATTTTCTTAAGAAAGGCATAAGGGGCGACCTTTTGTCCATTTTGGAAAATACGTATGAGGAGGTGTTGTGAAAGAAAACAATGACTTTCTACGATCCAAGGAGTATGAGCTTTATGACAGTGAGAGTTGCAGCCAACCTTTGCTGGGATGGGGAGAACATGATAGTGAATGAGGTTACATCAACTCCTGTGGGGCCAAACTCAAAATCTATGAGAGATATAATCACTCAGGACGAGGATTCCTCAGAGGTGCTGGATCGACTTGGAGGAGAGATCACGCAGTCACAGCAACAGGTCGGATGGGTTTTTTAAGTTTGCTGCTTCAAGTGGAGGTTACAAGGCTTCAAGGCGACGCCACCGAACATGTATGGATGCTCGATGTTCTGCTAGGTGCCAAGATGTTTGTGTTGCAGGTACTAAGAGGAAGATGCAGGAGGAAAGTCTGGCCTGAGGAACTCGTGTGCCTCTGAAGAAGCGGTTCCATCGAGGCGATCAGCAAGAAAGGAATCAGCAGGTATCTTGGGAGCCCCAGAAGATTGTTGCAATTTGGTAAAGGATTTCATCTAAAAAGGGTCCATGATGAGATTCAAACGGCGCGGGACTTGGCGACACAATTCAAACGAAGCGCAGATGGCTCGTCATTGGGTGTCATTTTATGTTTGTTTTATTTCGGTTCTAGTTTGTATGTGTGTGTGTTTGTCGTTGTTGGACTGTTGTCTTGTTTTGCAAAAGAGAAATAAATAAAAAAATAACAATGACCATCAATACTCGCAACCTTGCCAACAGCCTTCAATGTCATTATATCATTGTCGAAGTACACTAGTCATGTGTCCAATTTATAATGTTTCGTCCTTCAAAAAATCTAAGTTGCTTTTTCTATGCCTTCTTTTATTCAACAATTTCTTCTTTAAAAACTTCAATCTTTTACAGGCTACATCCTTTAGATCCAGTGTGTTATTAATCTCCAAAATTCTAGCACTTTCTAACCTAGACTTGTGGTTATTAAAATCCAACCATAAAATTAAAAATGTCATTTTGAAATTTTACCCTAAAATTCTCCACTAAAATTTCAACAAAATTTTATCATGATCTCATGCATGCAACTTTAACAGCGCTAAAATAAGACAAGGATGAAATTATATACGGACAATGTGTAAATATTTTTTTTTCACCAAGGTAGGGAGGATAAACCTTCCACCCTCGTGCCATTTGAGCTAAAGCTCATTACGGACAATGTGTAAGTAAATATGAACCAATTTAACAAAATCAAAATCGTCCCATAAAAGAACCCTAAAATCTGCGACTTCAATTTCATTTGACTTTCTGGTAATTCGCAAGCTGTAACATACGCAGATACACGCCCAAACACACGGCCACGAGCAGAATCCGGGGAAAAGCAGTTGCAGCCTCCATCTCTGTCCATCTGTCAGGCCTCTTCTTTCTAGAGAGAGAAACAAGAGAAAGAAAAGGGGTTGTATCGTATGTAGAGGAAGACCTAGATAAGCAAGAATTAATGCAGAAAAAAGTAGAGCCATAAATGGGAATGGATTCATCTTCGTCGACTTTGGTAATTATTGACAATCAGCCAAGTTTGGAGGCAAAGAATGCTGAATTTTTCTTTTGGGTTTCTTCACACCCAAATTACTACAGCAAAGAGAAATGCATTGAAAGCAAAACTACCCTTTTCAATTTCACTCCATCCCCATACTTGTTTTCTTACCATCTTCTTCTACTGGTTTTTCCTCACTGCTCGCAACAATGGGGGATTCTTCTCAAGACAATCCACCTGGGTATTTATCGGTGCTCTCAACTTTCTTTTTTTTTTTTTGGTGAATGCTTTTCTGGGTTTTGCAATTGGGTTTAGGGTGTTTGAGGGTTTTCTAGGTGTTTACAGAATCAAGGTATGATTTCTGCATTTGGGTATGGCGTGTTTTTTGTTATCATGGCAGTTTTTGGGATTGCTGAGTGATTTCTTGAATCTTTTGGTTATGGAACTCAATTGAAACAGAAATCTGTGAACTTGTGGATTGGAAATGGTTTTGTTATCTTAAAGTAGGGTTTTATTTTTCCCTTAGTAGAATAAACCCTTCACTTCCATTGGTGAAAAACTGGTTTCGAACCTACTTCTATGTTGCTTCTGTATTTAGGCCATGTTCTTTAGAGTGATCCGATCAAGTTAGGTTTGGTAATGTAAGGAAAGGAAAGGAAGGGTAAAGATAAAATTTTGACTTTGGTTTGAGTGTTTTGTGTAAGGTAAGGTGAGGTTAGGTAAGGATATATCTAACTTACCATTCTAAAGAAGGCTAAGTCCTTCAAACAATGCTCCTAATGCAAATTCTCTTTTGTATGTATATAACAAAAAGTATATATATTTGGAACTTTCTAGCTATGAACTTTCTCTTTGGTCTACTCAGTAATCAGATTGTTAGAAGTCTTTGATTGCCTTTGGTGTAGGCAGTAAGTGCATTTGGATGCTCTGAGTATAGTAAGCAATTATTGTAGTATTATTTGTTGAGTGATTAGGTCCTTGATTGGTTGATTTTCTGGGATGAGTAGTGGGACCTTGGGAGATAACATTTTCTTCATCTGTGTTCGTTCTGAATTGGCAGTCTATCATATCATCTTATTATTTCACATGTTATTTACTGTATTTTTTTGCTGAAATGCTTATGTCAGTTCGGATGTCGTGCTTAATTACGTGCCGGCAATTAACTTGTGCTGCAGTTAGTCAGCTAATTAGTTGGATGATACTGTGTACTAGCCTTATCTCTCGAAACCTCCCTTCGGACTGCCCACTTTTTCTGTTTTGATTAGTTGATAAACAAACTGCAAGATTCTTGTGAAAAAGCTAACTGCAATCTAGGGTTGTTGTGAGCTACCAAGTTGTGAATGCCTTTTTTGCACTGGTGCTTGATAGGAACATTCCCTTTAATACAATTGTAGGTGTTTGGTGTGTGTGTATATATGAACTCTTCATACTCCGAACATGGTAGAGACACCTAGTTAAACACTTGGTTTTGCTATGTGCTAGGTAGAGATAATTGTAACTGAGTATGTCGAACACCACGTGACTGTTCGAGTTTGGGCCAGTAAAGATACTGTTTCCAAAAAAGTTGTGGCTGTGGTGGATTTTTTTAGCATGTTTGGACGTTTTATTACTCATTGCTAAGCATTGTTTAGCAGATTCAACTTTCTCCGGTATGGTTTTTCTCACTTCAGTTTCCTCGGATTTGTAGTTTGCTTGGTGTGGTTGCGTCGAAGTCCCCGGCATATAAGGCCCGGTTGAAGTGTTCTGCCTCTGCTCAAGGTAGTGTGTCTGTGTCCATCGTTCTCATTGAAATAGTTCATTTATCTCATTGTTGCTCCCTAGATTCGTTCATGCACCGTCTCCTGCTGTAATTGATGTGTTTCCAATCACAGATTTGAGATCCTATATAGTGAGGGAGAGATGTGAGGAGAACTCTCCGAAAGGAGTAATCGAAGCATGCGAGATTAATTTAGGATCAGAAGTGAAATCACCCACTCACGGAGCTCGCTGTATGCCTACCCGATCACTTTCTCGATGGAGGAAGCTCATCAAACTGTTGAAATGGAAGTCGGTCCAACGATTAGCTTCTATCCCTTCTATGCAAAAGATATCAATCAAAAAGGGTAAAAGTGTGGGACACAATCTGCCATCCCCTCATCTTGATGCAGATCTATGCAAGATGAAGGCGTCTTGGAAGGTTTTCTCCTTCTCTGAACTTCAAAAGGCAACCAACAACTTCAGCCCAGGTCTGTCTTCTATCCAGCACTTCAGTAACATAATACAAACATCTTTCTATCAACAGTATTGTTTTTTAGGTAATTAATAGACATGAAAAGACATTTTTGGAACTTATCGGTATTTATCAAGGCTGAGTTTACCATGCAGACAACTTGATTGGTAAAGGGGGTTTTGCTGAAGTTTATAAAGGGTGTCTAAAAACGGGGCAACTCGTAGCAGTGAAACACATAACTAGAGGGACACACGAGGAAGTGGTTACGAGCTTTCTATCTGAGCTTGGAATTATAGTCCACGTGGATCATCCTAATACGGCCAAGTTGATCGGTTACGGAGTTGAGCGAGGATTACACATTGTTCTTGAATTGTCTTCACTTGGGAGCCTCGCATCTATTCTTTATGGTTTGCTGAAAATTCCTTCACTATGGGGATGATTTTGGAGATCCTGATTCATATTGTTTCTATTTATTCACTTTTGTTCATTCCTGGTGCAGGTCCAAGGGAAAAGCTAGATTGGAGTACAAGGTACAAAATTGCCTTGGGAACAGCTGATGGCCTTTTGTATCTTCACGAGGGCTGTCAACGGAGAATCATTCACAGAGACATCAAGGCTGATAATATATTGCTCACAGAGAATTATGAACCACAGGTAATATTTTGGGACCCCAAAATTGAAGAGAGTTATTGTACCAGACCCTTTGGGCTTTTTTTTTTTTTTTTGTTGTGGGGGGGTGGGGGGGGGGGGGGGGAAGAATAGAGAAGATATACATACAGAATGTATGCAATCCACATTGCAAGCTGTACCAAAACTTATGCTACTCGGACTCGGGTATGCATGTCCATATCGGACACAGATATGGGCGTCGGACTCGACTGTTTTTAACAAAATTTGCATATTTTCATTGTAATTTGAAGTGTCGAGTGTTGTAACCTTGTACGTGTATCGAGGGTCCGACATGGGTATGACATGGAAGATGAATCGGAGTAACATAGATCAAAACTGGAGGCCAAAGTTCCCTTTATTGTAAAATTAGAGTCTTGATGCATAATTATGCCCTCATTTTTCTTCGCATTCCCGTCAAATAAACCTAAGAAGCCAAGAGATGGTAATAGTTGAATTTGAAGCAGCCAAAGAAACAGCCAAGCTACCAAAAATAAGTTCCCACAGTGCTGTAAAATGAAGTAACAAATGATCTGTAGGTTCCAAGTCCCCTTTGCACATAAAGCACTTGTTTGCCTAGATATTCCCCTCGTTATAAGTTATCACAAGTCAAAGTATTCCCATGAGATGCTTTTCAACCAAAACAACAATAAAGAAAGAAACTTTTAGAGGGGTCATATACTTTCAGGTTAAGCCCGCAAAACAGCATCCTTCAGAATGAATCTGGGTTGATAATATTTCAACTGTCCATGCACAAACAATAAGATCTGACTATGAAACTCCTTCAGAGTTCTATCTCATGAAATCATAGGAAGAGCCCCCTAAGTTGGTCTAATTGTATATGCTTGTTGAGAAATCTTACCATCTTACATGACCATCACCCATAAATTTTTTTTCACTCCATTGATGCATACAATTATCTTCTTGGTTTAACTTTAATAATAAAATGTCAATCTACCTTTTTCCAAGATATGTGACTTTGGAATCGCAAAGTGGCTACCGAAACAATGGACACACTATAATGTATCCAAATTTGATGGCACTTTCGGGTACGTTATTTCAAGATCCTTGTAGTCTGTGGACTCAACTCCATACTACTCTCAGATTCTTTACCTTTTCCCCATGATTGATGGGCAATGGCAGGTATTTTGCTCCTGAGTACTTCATGCATGGCATCGTGGATGAGAAAACTGATGTCTATGCTTTCGGAGTCCTCCTATTGGAGCTCATCACAGGTCGAAGAGCTTTGGATAGCGATGGACAGAGCATTTTGCTATGGGTTTGTTTTCTGTCTTGCCTCCCTGCAAACTGATTGTTTCATACTTTGAGATTGTGTTCTAGATCTGAGCCTCTGAGATGCTTCTTTTTTCAGGCCAAACCGTTGCTTGATGAGCATGATATTGAGAAGCTTGTGGATCCTGTTCTTGGTGATAAGTATGATGAAGAAGAGATGGACCGTGTGGTCTTGACTGCCTCATTGTGTGTACAACAAGCTCCAGTGCTAAGACCACGAATGCATCAGGCAAGTAACGCGTGCCTCATTTGCAGTGAGAAGATATCATTAGATATCTGATTTTACCAAATAGGGTACCTTGGCTCTGATCTATCCATACATTTGTTCCAACAAATCATGAGATAACCAACTTTGACAGAAAAGGGAAAACCCATCATTGGGCTTTGGTCAAACCTAATCCAAACAACCAACTTATTGGGTTTCTAAAATGAAACCCTACACGTACGTTACCCAAAAAAACAGACAAGCCGATGCTTTTTTTAAAATCTTTTTCCGTTTCACTCTTGTTTCCTGTCTGCTGTCTTTTCCTTGTGAAGGCTGTTAACAGAAACTGATTACGTGCTTGGTGTGTTGGGCCAAAATACCAAGTGCTTTTTCTGGATTTCTTAGGGGTACTAAAGTATTTACCAAAGCAATCATAGATCTATAAACAGTCCATTCTTCTCCCTCGTTTGGGTTTTTCTGTTTAATCAATCCTTTAAACTGACAATTGGTCCAGTTTTATACTCTAATAAGCTAATATGCTACTCGGATTCATTCATCCCGATGCTGGATCATACAACTCATCCATTTATGAAAAATTGTGGTTATTTTGGCCTCAAATGACGAACCAAACAGCCATTTTAACCAGTATTCCTTGATCACAATCTTGATGTTTGAATGAAACTGATTCAAGTGGAATGTGTCTGAATATGCTTCTCTTGCCTGAGTTCCG
Source organism: Portulaca oleracea (assembly GCA_029582165.1). Taxonomy (NCBI): domain Eukaryota; kingdom Viridiplantae; phylum Streptophyta; class Magnoliopsida; order Caryophyllales; family Portulacaceae; genus Portulaca; species Portulaca oleracea. The sequence continues at coordinate 7,480,435 of CM055887.1, forward strand.
CTTATGATTTCTTTGTTTAAAAAAACATAAACTGCAGGTCGTAATCCTGCTGAGAGGCGACGACTACTGTCCAGATTCTTCAACAGCAAATCAAAACGGATCTCTGAGGAGAACTTACTCAGAAGAGCTCCAGGATGCCAAAGAATACAACTCAACGAGGCAACTTAATCAAATACAACGTCATAGACAGGTTGCCTTCGACTCTGTTCTGTAGTCACCAGTTGCCGTATAGTTTGCTTCAACTCAGGTTTATATGTTCACAGAGTTATGTGCCGCTTAATTGTAAATATTGAAAAACAAGTTGAGGAATGAATGTATGAAAAGAAAAGTCTTGGTAGTTGGTACTACATGAACTTTTGACTCTAAGCAACTGCCTTCTTTCTTGATTGTCCTGTTTGTTTCCAAACTAGGGTTTCTCTTTTCTTTTTTTTTCCATTTTTTTAAATAATTGGTGGAGAGATATCTATTGGAATACCCTACCAGCTGGTGTGATGCGCTTATGCAGGGTATTAGGACTTGGGAGATTCAGATATAGGCAGGAACCGCAGGATGTTTGCTAGGATAATGTGCAATTTTGAATTTAATTTGGAGTGCTTTGTATTTTGAGAAATGCCAGTCAAGCACCTTGGGGGTGGAAAATTTGCGATTGTGGTACATTCCGTTAAGTGCCTATTGGGTTCTGTTAGTGCAAAAGAACCAAGGACAGAGTATGATTACGACGTGAGTTTTGTGTGGTACTGATATTGAAGTAGGAGTTTTGTGTGCCCCGCAAATGATTAGCAGATGGGGGAGTATCGCTATCGCTAGGATTATGCACGGGCGAACTGGTGCTCAACTGTGTCAAGACTCGACTTAGACTTGATTTGACCCAAACATGAACCATCTTGGATTGGGTCTGTTCTTTAGAACATTTGGGCAACTGCAGGTGCATTTGCTTGTATTCGAATGTATTCACTTGTACTTATATGCACTCGCAGTCAGTCGAGTGCATTTAATTATACTTCATTTACCATGTCAACCATATGTTTGATCTGCACATACCTACATTTACAGATTGACTTGAACTTAACTGTACTTAATTGCACTTAACTAGGAAAAGGGTAAATATAAGCATTGCAGGAAATCAAATTTTCAGTAGGTAGTTGCATAATCTGTAGCTTATGCCTTATAGCATGATTTTGTGTAGTTGCATTGGTTTTATATTATTGTACTCTCAAAATTATGATAAAGCCTTGTTTGGTAAACAACCTATAATAGTCTATAACAAAAGTTGACTTATTGGGGGTATCAAATAAGCTATTTGGGTGTTTGGTAAACAACTTATTTTGTTGACTATTTGGTTTTAGTCATCCAATCTTCAATAGATTCTGGTTAAAGCAGCCTATTGAAAGAAGTTTATTGTGAAAAAGACTTTTTATGGTCTAAGTTAAATATATCTCATCGTAAAAGTATTATTTATAAATGGATATAAATGAAATTTCAACAAAGATTAGTTCAGAAACAGCTAACTTTAACAAATACAATTTTTCCGAACTATCAATCCAAAAAACCAATACTAAACAATCAATACAAACAGCTAACAACCAACAACTGTTTGCCAAATAGGGTCATCATCTCCAGGCAAAAATGTCTCACGCCATACGTCTTATTACTTGAGCTACAATTTTATACATCCAGTCTGCAATATAATTTCTGCCAAATTAATGCTTAAAAATCAAGTCAAAATATGAATGCCACCAATGTATACAACATTATCATAAACTTTGATTCAAGCCAACTTGGGTGGTGTAGATGCCTAGGAAGTACCATTGTACCAAGTATCATGAGATTGATTCCTCAAAAAAAAAAAAAAAAAGGTATTATGAGATTGATACCTATAGAAGCATATTCTTCACCATCACAAAATTCTTAAAATATCCCAAGTTGGACAACTTCAATCATTTCTTGGTAAATATTATTTATGGCTACAAAATGCAGCCATACTTTATTTTGTTTTCTTTTGTTGAAGTATGGCCGTTATTTATACAATTGTACACCTGAAAAAATTTAGTGATTTTAATTGTATAGGGCCCCATTAAGGCCTGTTTACGCACAGAATCATGACTACAAAGATACCGCATCTGCACAACTCACCATACTTTACCACAAATCATTACTTTTCTCTCTCGTCATTTTTCTCTTTCCTCACTTTTCTCCTTTACTTTTTATATTCTCTCTCCTCACCTACCCCACATACCAATAACCTACCACAATTCCAGCACACCACACCACACCATACCGTAAAATACCGCAGAAAACAACAGGGCCTAAAAACCCTTTTCTCCATCGTAGAGTATTAGCTTGCTTGGGATTACTTCTCTTTTCAAAATAGAAATAACACATAATGCTTGAATATCCTTATTATGGAATTACTTTTTTCCAATATATTTGTGGATAAAATAGAAATCAATTGACCATAAGGTTAGGTATTACTTATTTTGGAAGGAAATCTTGTGTTGAGGTTTTGTAAATCTTTGCTTAAATATATTCAAATTTGTTTACATTTGCTCTAATTTTTCTCAACCTAGTCTTATTTATTGTGATAAGAAAAGTGTGATAAGAAAAGGACTCTTAGTTCAATTCGGTACGGGCCGAGGTTTTGAAGGCTTTCCAACTTTCTTCAATTTGGGAATAGCGCAGATGGATCAATCACGTAGTTCTGCAGTGTCCTCCAACTTGCTGTCCATGGGAGGAGGGTTTTACTGGACGGGAAGATGAATTGAATGAAAAGCAACCTCAAATCTCATCCCTTCGCAATTGAAGGGAGGATGAAAGCACAAGTTTTATTTTAGAAGGAATTTTTTGGAATTACTCGTATGTTGATGAGATAGAAAAACGTGCTAATTTTGGAGGTCATGTGTTGCACTTTCGACCGACAAAAAGGTTGGCCCTTGATGTTTGTTTTCAAGGAAAACTCCTCTACTAAAATACGATGTTAGAAAAAGAAATTAAATAGGAGAAAATATCTAACAAATATAAATCATCAAAGAGGAAATGCTCTAATAGTTATAGCACTTTGTGAGATAGTTGCCTAGTTGAATCTATCCATGAAGGCAATAGTACTATTTTACAACACTTGGTGGTAAAAAGGTATCTTTAAGTGTTGATGGGCTTTTAAGGGATTAAATGAATGAGTTCAATTTTATAGTTTGACTTACCTCATCAGCCACTCTGAATTGGAAGGTGACGTGAGATTACTAATAAACTTTGTTTATTTAGATGTTACTATGTTAGTTTGTGATTTTTTTTTCTTTAAACTTTAGGATTCTATTATAATTTATGTGTTAAATATGTGTAAGGTTGTGAATCTTATTAGACAATAGACCTTGATATAACAACAAATAAGATGATGTAACTAAGCTCTTCTTAGGTTTTGTTTAATAGTCCCGATCTCTTGAAAGATTCACTTAAGTTACACTAGAGAAATAAATTTATGTTTTATTAATAATGAAGGGACATTTTGGTGAGTTAGAGTAATTTGTAATCTCATTATCGCTTCGAAAGGTTTGAACATCTCGAGAATTTTATCATAGTAAATATTGTTTGTTACTCCTTCTGTCCCTAATTGTTTGTCCAATTAACCAACTTTCTTTGTCCCTGATTATATGTCACGTTTATAATTTTAATAACAATTTTACTACTTTTATACTTAATAAATGACTTTGAAATTGCTAACTTAACAATAATTGAGGGTACTTTTGTCATTTAATATATTTTAACCTAGAATTTTGTATTGTCTCTCCACTTCTTCCTAAAGTGGCAAATAAAAAGAGATGAAGGGAGTACATGTTAATTTTCCCTAGATTTCAATATTAAATAGGGAAATTGGATTCTAATAATATAAACTTTTGGTCATATAAGATTTAATAATATGAATTTTTGATTTGGTGATTAATAATACGAGTTAAGTTGAACTAACTCGGTGGCGGTCTGATGTGGCAGCGGAGGCACGCGCCTGGTTGTTTTGACTTTGCCATGTCATCCACGTTAACTTAAAAAATAGTACGAACTTTTACCTATGTTGCTCTGAATAATACGAACTTTTTTCTCTCTCTAAAAATCCCAGATCCCATTTTTCGTCTTCTTTAATCCTCCTCCTCCCTATTCCACACCAATCATCGAAGCCATGGCCATGAATTGCATCAAATACCCAAATGCCAGAATCATTCCAAACATTCATACTTTGTAACTCTTCACCGAAATCAGTGCATAGATTGTTATCCACACTCTCATTAAACTCATTTAAATTCTCATCACTAAGCCCTAAATTTTGAAGAACCCAGTTGTGAAGAACTCAATTGTGGAATCACCATCTTTGTACTAGATTTTGAAGAACCCAATTGTGGAATCGAAGGAATCGACACCCCCATCAAAAACCCCAAACCCTTTGAACTCTTTTTTCACCATTTTGCCGAGAAACTCCATGGATGAAGCTAGGGTTTGGGGGGGTCTGCAGAAACCAATTAACCCACCACCAAATGGAACTCGAAAAAGGGGGAAATGGGTTGGAAAGGATACGATTGAAAAAGATAGAGGGGTTTTCTGGGTTTCTGTGATTTTCTGGGAATGAGGAGGGGGAGGGGGAGGATTGACGAAGATGAAGAAGATGAAAAATGGGATTTGAGATTTTTAGAGAGAGAAAAAAGTTCATAATTCAGAGCAACATAGGTAAAAGTTCGTATTATTTTTTAAGTCAATGTGGATGACGTGACAAAGTCAAAACAACCAGGCGCGTGCCTCCGCCGCCACTGAGTTAAGTTTAACTTAACTCGGTGACATACTATTGGGGGCAACAAGGGATCAAAGTTCGTATTATTAATCACCAAATCAAAAGTTCGTATTATTAAGTCTTATATGGCCAAAAGTTCGTATTATTAGAATCCAATTTCCCTATTAAATATTGTGCCTCTCCTTTTATCATTGTTCTCGCATCTTTTTCACCCTTGTTAATAGTATCTTATCTTAATTTGATCCTAACATGACCTCAAATTAGGGGTGAGCAACGCGGGACCCGCCTAAAATTTAAGGATCCAGTCCGGGATCCATTTCAAACTGGATCCTAAAATCAGGATTCAGTCCTGGAACCACCGTGAATAGATCTGTATCCGGCTACTCAGTTTGGAAACGCACTATCATTGTCCAAATTTTTATACTTATGCTGGCAACTACAATTTAGATATTTCAATGACATTGATCCACTTAATCACTACTTCCAACTACAATTCAGAGAGGTTTGACTTATGAGTAGAAGAAGCTCTGTGGTAGTGAAGATTGAAGAAGCAGTGACTTAAGTTATAATCAAAATTAGGATTTCACACGTGGGCTTCGAACATGGATCCAGGATTGAATTGTGGGCTCATTGAGCAGTAGTTTTCACCTAATTTTAAGACCTAAAATACTTTTTTTTATTAAATAGTTATATGGATCCCGAATATCAGTGTCTGGTTTTGAATCCTAGATGTCAAGATCCAGTTCCGAATACATTTACAATTTGTATCCAAATTTTGGGACCCAATCTCGGTTCTAGAACCACTGAGTCCAACCAGTTCTAGATCTGGATCCAAGTATTCTGCTCACCCCTACCTCATATGCAATTGAACCAAACTAAACAAAACCTGATTGAAAACCTTTTTTTTCACTTAAAAATTTACCATTAAACAAAAAAAAAGGGACGATGTCAACGACATTTCCTGCTCTTTATGTTGGTAAGTTAGGTTTATCCTTATCTAACCTTAGAGCACCCGCAATGGTGAGTTTGAGTTTGACTAATTGTATGACGTGAGATCTGTGGACCCCTATCAAGAGAGTCAAAATTTAACTTTTTATTTAGTTAGTTTTCCAATGGTGAGAATGAGTTTGACTCATATCAATTAAAAAAAGTAAATGAGCCCCACTTAAGAATATAATTAATTTGGTTATATTGATAAAAATGAGATGGAGGAGGAGAGAGAAAAAAATATGATTAAAATATTAATATTTCAAACTCGCTTTCAAACTCGTCTCGCGAGGCGAGTTTCATTCTCACCACTGAAATGTCCTACACGACCTCACTTCGTTCTCATTTCATGCCACGTCAGCAGTGAGTCGAATTAAAACTCACCATTGTAGATGCTCTTACTTTGTCTTACCCGATTCCTTGAAAAAACACCAAAATTAAAGTCAAAATTTTATCTTTATCTTTTATTTCTATACCTTATCAGACCCACCTTAATCGTACCACTCTAAAGAATTATGCCCAAGCTAAACAACTCATTATTAGGTCTCTATGTGAGATAGCATGATATAAAATATTCTAATAAGCTTGGAAAATTTGCCTAATGGAAGGTTTTTTCCTAATAAAGCTATTCTAAAAAAACCTATGAAAATTAAGCAATAAGCGAGATATAGACACTAGGCAAAACAAAGACGAGGTTGATAACGGATGCAAGTCGGTATAAGTTATTCCATGATTATAATTTCATGACACTTTGAAATAAAAACTTTAAAAAAACAAAGGTAGTTTTTAAACAAAAAAAAAAGGTAGTAGTAATAAAAAATAACAAGTGCGTGAATATAGGGCGCCGTTTGCTTGGGCATCTTTGTTTAAGATATTCTAATTCCCTAATAATCCCTACCGTGACGTAATAACCTATACAAACTTATCTTTGTCTTGCCTACCACGCTCCGTATTTTCCCTTTATTTTACCCACCAACCCCCTCCACTTTCCACTATTTATTTTTTACTCTCCTTTCCCAATTTCTTCCATGTGTAATGTGAGCTCATGCTATTAAATTCTATTTCCTTTTATTATTATTAATACAAACTTGTACCCAAATTTTGAATAACTAGTTTGATGTATTGCGACGTCTTTGTGGATTATGTGAGGTGTATAATAGTGTTTAATTCTACCAACTATTGAGGTATTTTATTTGAGAACTTTGTCATCGTATGAAAGTCTGTATGTTACTTAAGGTTAAATAATATTTAATTACTTGTAAAATTGTAGAATTTTCACCTTATCCAATTTTATTTATTTATTCCACATATTCCAAAATTTATTACACAAAGATCTTAAGCAACCAATAATAAATTCCAACTTTAATTTAGAACATAGCGTGTTATTACACCTTAAAAGAAGGTGTACCTTAGTGATATAAGTAGTCATTTCAATCCCTTTAACCCACACTTAACCATATACCCGGATGTTACAATCACCCTCACTTAAACGCACAACATCCTCGTTGTGCCTTAATTCAATCCAGAATCTTTGTCCCGCTAGGTGACTGCCCATAGATCTCCGTCCATTGGCGATGCTCAGTGCTCACAGTCATAGGTCGGCTTTGATTCCATTTGTAACGCCCCGACCTTCCTGGGTCGTGGACATTAGCGATAACTGCTTCAAAGATCGCTGACTGGCCCCACAAATCACCACGAGTCTTTCTATTATGCTTCGTCCTTGCTTACACGCTGTCTGGGAAAACTTCCCATGAAGTCACCCATCTTGAGACTACTCTCAACGAAATACGCTTAACTGAGGAGTTCCCAATAAGCTACCTCAAAAAAAGATGTATCTTGGTGATATAAGTAGTCATTTCAATCCCTTTAAACAACACTTAATCATAGACTCGGGGTGTTATATTTACGGATTGGAACTAAGTCATCAGCACGAGCAAGATTTCGTAATATCCAAGTTGAAAGAAACGACAAAATGGTGATTCAAGCTATTCAAATTATTATCCAAGCTCCTAGGTAGATAAAGTGTTAGTTTATGACATTCTTACTTTCATTGCATTATGTACTTCGATATGAATAAATCATATTTTTAGAAAAGTCAATCGAGTTTCTGACTGGCTTGTTGACATTTAAGAGAATGGTTATTTAGATGATATAATTTATCTTTTCCTAGAGATACCAACATCGATAATGGTGGGACCAAGGGAAGAAGGAGTTGACAATGACAACTCTCTCAATATAACTCTTGTAAGGCCATTAATGATGATGGGTGAAATTTGGCTCACCCAACCTTTGAAATTTAGTGTTCAACTAAGGATCACTTATCTCGTTGTAAGATAATATTTAAGTTGAATACTAAATATTAAAATCACCCTCAAATTTCAAGGACAAAAAACAAACAAAATACATTAAATGTTAGTTTATGATGAGTGAAATGGAGGGAGTATTTAACTACCAGCATTTGAGTTATAACTTCAAATTTATCAGCATTAATCGACAATATGAATTCTGAACTACCAACATTTGCTTAACGTTTTTTGTATTGGTAAATATATAAGTGATTCAATGTGATTGATGAAGAAACATTTGATTAATACAAAAGATAAATAGTAAATTTAATTATTCTTCCACCACACACATATATATAAACACTCACTACATGACAATGTTATTTGAGATGATAATTATTATAACCTTATAACTTTGACTATATTTGTTTTTGTGCTAGCTACTTCGTTATAAACTTGGTAATATTAGATAGAAATAAATGACGCTACTAATTTGACAATAATAACTAGTGAGTAGTGAGTAGTGAGTAGTGACTAACAATATTTTCATGAACAAATTAGGTTTTTAGTCATTGAGGTTTGGTGAAAGTAGGATTTTACCTCTAAGGTTTGAGAAACTAGGTTTATCCTACTTGAACATTGAACCTCTTATTATTTTACACCCTTTCCTACAAATGACAAAATTGCCCCTATAAAAGAGTGGAAAAAGTCTTAAATAACCCTAATTAAAAACATGAAAAGACAATTTCACCCCTCCAAAAAATTAATTGGTTTACACTGCCCTATGTTGTCGCTCCCTACATTTTTCAATCGACATTTCCCCCTGTCAACACGTATTCCTCTGTAGAACTCGAGCAAGAATAGAGGAGAAAGTTAGAAGTTATTTTCTTAGTTTTTTTCAGTCATTGTTTTCGTTTAGTATGGCTTTTCTATTTTTATCATCCTTATATATGAATCTATTCTTCCTCTTATCCTAATATGTTTTATTTTTGGGTTTGTTTCTACCGTTGTTGTCGTACTTAGGTATAATTGCAATAATTTGACACCAAATTTGCAAATTCTCAAGAAATTGCAGCAAAGAAAGCAAATTTAAGGCACTCTAACTAATCCCAATAAAAAGTTACCAATATAGCCAAGGGGGAAGAAGCCACCAACAACATATTAAGAATTTAAGATCAAAACTTATATTGTACTTGAGACCCCAATCATACAAACAAACAATACCCATTAACAATCGTCCAATGGACAAAAATCTAAAGCAAAACTAGAACCCTAGAATGATATGAGAAGATATGAGAAGAAGGAAGTAAAGTAAGGAGGGGTAGTTTTGCATGGTAGAGGAGGAATTTTGGCTTTCTATGTATTCTTGAAAATGAGAGACAAAAGACAGAGAGAAAATACGAAGGTATTTCTATAGTGAGTTTTATATTAGGGGTGATTTTGTCAATAAACATTAATTTTATCGTTAATTTGATCTGAAAAGGTTATATTTAATTTTTAATGCAAAAGGTTAGGTGGGTTAATTATTACTCCCTCCGTCCCAAATTAATTGACGAAATTGAAATTTTCACACATATCAATATATAACTATAATAACTACCAAACCTCAATTGTATTTGACTTTTTTCTCTCTAATAAATAATATAAAATAATTAAATTAGGTGTTGGGAATAGGAAAGTGACAATTATTTTGGGACAAAATAAAATAGTTAAAGTGTCAATTAATATGAGACGGAGGGAGTAGTTGATTCAAAGTTGAGGTAGGGTAAAAACTAATTTTTAAAACCTGGGGGCTAAAATCCTACTTTCACAAAACCTCAAAGGGTAAAAACCTAATTAGTTCATATTTTCATGCATTTGTTTTTTTACCCGTTTTATATCTAAATTTTAATTTACAAGAAAATAGGAAAAAAAACGTTTATCTCATAACATTATTAGAAACAAAAATATTGTTATTTATCAATATTAAAAATATAATTTCAAAAAACATTGCAACTTACATTAATCTTAACATTAACAAATCACATATTAACTAGTTTGGGTCGGGGCTATGCATCATATATGGTAAAGATCATGTTCTTTTGCAAGGTAATTAAAATTGTGGGTTGTACTTTTAAGTAATTTATATTTAATTTTTTTTATTCAACTCATAAAATTTATTTAAAAATAAAAAAGAAATAGGTGATGTAACGTTTACCTACATTTCAATTCTTATTTACCTTATTTTACTTTTTCTTATCTAACCTTATTACTTACCTACACCCCAAATGAACAAGACTTTTGGTTAAAATTCTTTTCAACTCTTTTGAACTATCAATGTTCTCAAATACTTTTCAATTTCTTTCAACTCTTACTAACTGTTAATAGTTATTTTAGATTTTAGATCCTTCCAACTTTAACAACTCACTCCACCTCAATATTCATTTATATATTCATCCTATCCACATTCAAAGAAAACTCATAATTGATCAATGAACATCAATATTTTCTTACATGTCTCACACAAGCCATTCCCCTCTCCCACAACCTTGTTGAGAACTAAATGGACAATCAAAGGACACATCACACAAACAACTCATATAAATGGGGCTGCAAAAAAAAAAAGTGAAAAAGAAAAGGGAAAACAATTCACACAAAATCCAAAGAGATAAGAAACCCTTGGGTACAATTTCCCCAAAGAAGAGGGACTAAAATGACAAATATGAGAAGAAAATGATGACATCATGTGCTCTCCTTCCTCAAAGTTGGGCTGTCCTGTCCTATACTCTCTCTCTCCCTCTCTCTCTCTAAACTAACAATTCCTACATCACAACTTGCTTATCCCCTAATTAACTACCCAGATCATCTGCCTCAACATGAACACCACCAACAAGAAGAAGAAGAATTGGAGTTAAGAGTAGGAGACATAGATTAAAACAACCCCTCCAAATTTCAACCCAGAGAGGGAAAAAAAAAGAAGTTTTTTTCTATTTTTTCAAGAGTTTTTTTTTTCTTATTTAGAGAGAGAAAGACAAAGGAGCCGTCCTAATTAATCAAAAGGTCAAACCCAACAAAGCAAACAACAACAAGGAACAAGGAACCCCATTTTTCTCTCTCTATCTCTAACCAGAACCCACCGTCTGAATTTGCAAGTTCTTCTTCTGGGTTGTGAGTCTCTGAATCATCATATGTGAAATTTCCAGGGTAATCAACTACCCAGAAGTAGTTGGTGAATAGGGTTTTTGTTTGTTCGAAATTTGAGGGTGATTTTAAGGACTATAGATGAAACATCAGCAATCAAAGGGTAATAACAACAGCAGCAACAATAATAAGGCAAATGGGTTCACCAGGAATTCCTTCAAGTTCATCTCTTCATGTATCAAGACTGTATCTTCCGGTGTTCGCTCTGCCACTGCTTCTGTTGCTGCTTCTATTTCTTCTGATTCCCAAGACCTCAAAGATCAGGTCTATGATTACTTACTTCCCCTCTTTTGTGTTTGTTTTTTAGCAAAAGGGTAGATTTTTGCCTTGTTTGGTGTTGTTTATATTGGTAATTGTGGTTTTTTTGGATGTGGGGGTTGCTGAATTTTGTGGGTTTTTGAATGGTGATTATATTGGTATTGATGTTGATTGACTGTGAATTATGATAGGGTTGTGTTTTGTAACGGTTTTGTGAGGAAAATTTATTGTTGCTGGGGATAATCTATCTGTAATTTGCATTTTGGGAAGTTGTGGGTCAAGTTTTGGAAGGAAATATAAAGTGGGATTTTGTTTCTGTGGGGAACAATTTGAGTAATTGATCAAGGGGTTTGGTTTGGAATGATTGCTTGATGCTGAGTTTGATGGATTGTGCTGATTGGGTTTTGTTATTTGCCTCACATTGTGGAGGTTGAATTTGGGTTTTATTTCTGATTTTGTTGCTTGAGATATCTTCGCAAATTGGGATTGGAAGAACTGGTTTGGAGTAGGGGTTTACGTATTCCGAGTTGTGTTGTTGGGACGCCGATTTATGGGAATGAGAATTTGCAATTGCAGGGCTGTCAGCAGGATTTGCTTGTTAGTTTTACTGATATAGATGATCATTCTCTATCCTTCTGCGAAAGATTTTAATTTGGTCCATAATGTGTTCATCATGGTGTTATTTGGATGCTGGTTGAGAGAATGTGTTGTGGACGGTACTTGTTTGTTTTGAATGAAGAGTCCATACATCATAGGTTTGAATTGATAATGGCAGTTAATTGAGGTGTGGTAGTATCTTGAACTTTATACGAATCAGACTTGTGTAACCATGATTGGCTTCCGAGTGCGATTGACTAAAGAAATCATAACCATAAACTTAGTTAGATGAGCACCCTAGATTAAATTCAGAAACAAAACAGTGCCAGGAACCTGTTGTGCTAGGGAAATTGGTTTCAGGAGATGGTCGAGAAATGAGTTTAAGCTTTGATTGTGTTTCGCTTACTCTGGCATGCTCATCTTATTTGATGAATTTTTCATTTGTCATTTATCCTCTTGAGTGCATTGCACAAGTTCTGACAGGTTCATGTTGTCATGGAAAAACAGGTCCTATGGGCTGGGTTTGACAGGATAGAGCTCAGCCCGTCTACTTTCAAGCGTGTTCTGTTGCTCGGTTATACCAACGGTTTCCAAGTCCTCGATGTGGATGATGCTTCAAGTGTTAGTGAGCTTGTTTCAAGGCGCGATGACCCATGTACATTTCTGCAAATACAGCCCTTCCCTGCCAAATCTGAAGGCACTGAAGGATACAGGGCATCACATCCTTTACTTTTGGTTGCTGCAGGAGATGAAACTAACGCACTGGATCCTGTTCACTGGAGGAGAGACGGTTCAGCTAGAGATGGATTCAATGGTTCCCAGAAAGAAAATATCGTCAAATCTCCCACTGCTGTTCGATTTTACTCATTAAGGTCCCACAACTATGTTCATGTCCTCAGATTCCGCTCTGCTGTCTACACTATTAGGTGTAGTCCACGCATAGTTGCTGTGGGACTTGCGCAACAAGTAAGCCTTAACTCATCTTAGACATTTTGTTCACAATATTTTGCTTGATATCATGCTATTTCTGAGTGGTAATACTGCAAACCATCTATTAGGAACTTTTAGGACCTCGGATTTACTGTTAATCTTTTGTGTTAGTTTTGAGTTGTCTGTCTGTTTTAACCCTTGATACTAAAAAAAAAAGAAGTGAGGAAGGGGTTGGTGGGAAACTTCTCATTTTGAAAGACTCCAATGAGTTGTGGGAAACAGAGTGGTGAATTTTTGTTACGTACAAGCATCCGAGTAAGAATTTGGATGACAGATAGTCTGACATAAATATGTCCATAATCTGGATAGTCAGAAAAGATTAAGTTTTTCAACTTAGATTGTAATGAACTAAAGTAAAATGTCTCATTAAACCCCATATGCTTCTTTCCATGGAGTTGTAGGTAGCGGACAATTTCTAAATCTTGGGTTAATCGGAACCAATCTATCTAAATCATAAAATTTAGCGGTACGATTGCTACATCTGACCCATTCATACCTCACCTGGGCTGGATTTCAGAGTATTGGTTTTGGTTTTGAGATCAACTAATTCAATGGTAACAGTTTTATAGGCCGTTGATTCGGTAATGATATGCTACTTGTGCAGTTTTTTTTTTTTTCTTTTCAAAATAGAAAAAAAAAAAGATGTAATTCTTATTAATCTTATAGATAGGATCATCTTCTTGGGGTTAAAGTGAATAAGTGACTAAGCTTGTGCCTACAAATAACAGCTTTTCTGTCTACATGCAGATATATTGCTTTGATGCTCTCACCCTTGAGAATAAGTTCAGTGTTGTGACGTATCCCGTTCCTCTAATGGCCGGCCAAGGAATACCCGGTATAAACATTGGATATGGTCCGATGGATGTGGGTCCTCGATGGCTTGCATATGCTTCTAACAATCAGCTGTTAACGAACACGGGCCGGTTAAGTCCTCAAACACCTTCTCCCGGTGTGAGCCCTTCGACTTCCCCAAGTAGTGGAAGTATGGTCGCTAGGTACGCTGTGGAGTCTAGCAAGCAGTTGCTGATCAATATTAGCGACCTAGGCTACAAGACATGGTCTAAGTACTGTCATGAGCTTCTTCCTGATGGTTCGAGTTCTCCTGTCGCGCCCGGTTCTGGCTGGAAAGTTAACAAGGCCTCGGCTATTTCACCGGATATGGACACTGCAGGAATGGTTAGTCTAAACTTTTGCCTATATGACGTGGTGATTGGTGGTTATATTTCTGCTCTATTTATGTGTTGTTGGCTCATGATTTCAGGTTATAGTTAAAGACTTTGTATCGAGAGCCGTCATAGCGCAATTTAGGGCTCATACAAGCCCGATTTCTGCTCTTTGTTTTGATCCAAGCGGGACACTGTTAGTTACTGCTTCAATACATGGAAACAATATAAATATCTTCCGTATTATGCCATCATCCACGCAGAATGGATCGGGTGGTCAGAGCTACAATTGGACATCTTCCCATGTCCACCTGTACAAGCTGCACCGTGGCATAACTTCAGCTGTATGTTTCAACTTTCTCCTTCCTATGTTTTAAACTTCTCAAGGTGCCCCTCCTATGTTGTAACCTTCTGGTCGTCATTTGTTTCAACAGGTGATTCAAGATATCTGTTTCAGTCAGTACAGCCAGTGGGTGTCCATAGTCTCATCCAAAGGGACATGCCACGTGTATGTATTGTCCCCTTTCGGCGGGGAGTCCGGTCTTCAAATTCAGAACTCTCACGTTGACGGTCCAACACTCGTTCCCGTCTTATCTTCCCCCTGGTGGTCAACTTCATCATATGCCGTCAACCAGGCATCCTTCTCTTCTTCCCCGCCAAACCCGGTCACCCTTTCGGTCGTCAGCAGGGTCAGGACCGGCAATTCAGGGTGGCTCAACACGGTCAGCACCGCCGCATCCTCGGCAGCCGGGATGTCCACGGTGTCACCATCCTGTGCGGTTTGCGCCGTGTTCCACTGTTCGATGCCGAACAACCTACAGCCTGGACAGCGATCCTCAAAGCAGAACACCTTGGAGCACCTCCTGGTTTACTCTCCCTCAGGCCATCTTATCCAGTATGGACTCTTCCCTTCTGTGGGAGCAGACGCGAATGAGAGTTCTTCAAGAAACGGGGCGATGCAGATGCAAGATGATGATCTGAGGGTGAAGGCCGAGCCCGTTCAGTGGTGGGACGTGTGCCGTAGGGCTGATTGGCCTGAAAGAGAGGAGTGCATCAAGGGGTTGACTTTCGGTAGAAAAGATCCGTCCGATTCGGGGATGAGTACTGTGGAAACTTCTGACTGCGAGGATAGTGATTCTGTGGGGAAGGGAGAGGAGACTCACGAATGGTCCACCTTGTATCTATCTAAGGCTGAAGTGCAGATGAACAATGGCAGGATACCAACTTGGCACAATTCTAAGGTGCACATCCCCATTTGAATCAATAACTTTTTTTTTTGGGTATGTTGAGTTTCAATAGAGTTGCGGGTAGCAAATGATTTCTAAATCTTGTGTCAATTGGAACCAATCTCTCTAAATTACAAAAGTTAGGGGTAAGATTGTTACATCTGACCTCTGCATACATCGCCTGGGTAGGATTTCGGAGTATTGGTTTTGGTTTTTATATTGAAGAGTTTCAAGGTTGGCCCCCTGATTCCTGATTAGTGTTGAGTAACCTAATTAGCTGACTATGTGGCTTGTAGATACATTTCTTCACCATGAATCCTGCTTTGCCTGGTGGGATGAAGCCTTTCAACGATAGTTCTGGAGGAGAGCTTGAAGTTGAAAAGGTTCCTTATCTTGAGATCGAGATAAGGCGGAAAGACTTATTGCCTGTTTTTGAGCAATTCCACAAAGTGAAGCCTGACTGGAGCAGCAACAGGTTTGAAAACTGGAAACCCTACTTGCAATTTTCTCGTTTTGACTACTTGCAATTCGATAAATATGATTTTAGCCTGAATTCGAGACTGTTGTGATCTTGAAGGGTTGTACTTGGGGAAAGATATCCAGCTTCATCATCTGAAGCTTCTGGAGCCGAAGAGAGGTCATCGTCGTCTGTTGGTGACGTCTATCCTCAACCTGCTCAGAATTCCCACTTTGGTAAGAGAAACCATCCACACTTCTGCCCCTCGCTTTTCCTTTTTCTCTCGTTTTGTTCGATTGTTTAATGCTTTCCCGTTACATTATTTCTCCCAGGGCCTTCTATTTCATCCGGGCAAACGGTCCCCTACGTTGTCAAAAACAGCATGACAATTTCTTCCACTTTTCCGCCTTCTCTACTGGATGACAACCCAATGAAGATGGAGATATCTCCACCAGAGAAGAGCTGCCTTGTAAATAATAGCCCGACATTGAAGGACGCGTCTCTGCTTTCTGAGAGAGCGATCCCAAAGGAAGACCAAACATCGAACAGCGCGGTGGGGTCCAGCGGAGGGTCCAACGTCAGCTCTAATCGTTCTGATTTTAGCATGAACGTAGTCGATGAAGGGTCGGCTCAGGACCCGCTGGAGTTCGGGGGTTATTTCCAGGAGGAGTACTGCAAGAGTGCGCCTCTTGATGAAGACAACCACGACATGTCAGAAGAAGCGGTTACTGATGTAGATAGCAGCCCCGGGGATAAAGAAGAAGAAGACAAACCTGAGGAGCATGACCGGGTCGATGATGTGGATGATGGTGATGGTGGTGGTGGGGATGATGATGATGAAATGCTTGGAGGTATTTTTGCCTTCTCTGAAGAAGGTATGAGACTATGAAGAAGCTGATAACTGAGCCCTGCTTGATCTTATTTTTTGTTCTTTTTGGTCCTTTGCCTTCATATCCAAAGGTCGAGCTTACTGTTGGCTCAGAAAGTGGTGGAGTTTAGCTCAATTTCCCCTACAATCACCCATGAATTTGACACGCCCTTAATTCTTGTGCAGGTTGATAAACAACATTCAAGTGTGTTCCTGTTTGTGCACAACTTGAGCTAAAGTTGAGCACAAATGGAGGGTGTTGATTCAAGCAGTTTCATTTTATCTGTCCATCTTTCTGTCCATCACAGCCATTGAATATTTGCATCTGTTGACTGATTGACATGGGGGGATGTTGTTGTTGATGATGATGTATATGCTCTTTTTTTCTTTTTTTCTTCTGTAAATGTGTAGAATTGGATAGTGCAAATGATTTCTGTGATCATATGTTCTTTCTTTAATGTGTAACACTAAAATTCTTCATCAAGGAAAGGTAACAAAAAAACAACAAAACAGAGAAATAAAAAAAAATTGGTAAAAAAGAGACTATTGTGCTGTATAATATGCCTCCCATTCTTCATTGGATTTGGCCGAACTATTTGCGCAAATCATACCGAGCATATAGTCAACTGTTCAAGGCTATAGTTACGACGAAAACAATGATTTTCAGTGTGAATTTCACCTTTGTATGGTTTTTGGTAGATTTAGATGTAGACAGGTTTACTTTATTCACTGTTGTTGTATGATTTTAGTAGATTTAGGCCCTATTCTTTTATATGGCCGACTGCGGTATTGCGTGGTGCGGTGTGGTAGAATTGTGGCGGGTGTGGTGGAATTGTGGTAGATTGTGATAAGTTGTGGTGGGTTTTATTTTTTATAAATGTAAATTATATTGGTAAATGTAAAAAAGTTGATTGTGGTGAATTGTGTAAATTGTGGTAGATTGGTATGTTGTGGTAGATTCTGGCAAAGTGCGGTGTGTTGTGGCACCGCAACGAGCCAACCGTATAAAAGAACAGAGCCTTGGATGCAGCCAGTTTTACTTCGCAAATTGTATTGCTTGCGGAGATCTGATCTATCTAGGACTAGCAAGGTTATAGTTGTCGGTGGTGAGACGATTTAGTGCAGATCCTTAGTGGTGTGCTTGGTGGTTTTCTAAAAAAGGGTTTCTTGAAAAAAGTTTTTTGGGAAAAAATTTTCCTGGAAAGACTTACCCCAACCCCCCTCCAATCCCCCCCCCCCCACAAGCAATTTATTGCGCTTGTAAGGTAAATAGTGGGACCCCACATTAAAACTTTCCCCTGTTAGGGAGAACCAAAAATAAGAAAGTTTGTCAATCTGAAAAAATTGACTAACTTTCTCGGAAAAATTTTCCAACCAAATGCTTCCTAAGTAGATCCATCTAATAACTATAACTTTTGCGTTTTCCCCCCTTTATTCCTAACCTCTTCTTTGGTTAATATATTTAAAAATAGTGTGAGACAGACTACTTCGTTAGATAGATTAATGTGTAGAACAACTCATTATCTCATAGTAATTGTTCAGCTTAATAAGCGGAACAGGGTTGGAGGGTATCAAAACTTCGTAAGTAGATACATTGAATTATTCAAATCAATGATTAAAATTTGATTTAATTGAACTACGATCGAAAAACATAAAATGGAAAACATAAAATAGAATAAAGTAGTAATCTTAGCATCTAACTTTGAATATAAAAAGCAAGGTGATGTGAAATTCAAAGAGATAAGATTGAGCAACAGAGATGAGGGGTGAATTAGGTATTGGTAACTACCAATTAAATTAATCATGTTTCTAGGACAGATGATCAGAAGCGTATCAACAAATATTTTATTCTGCACAACATATGAAGTACATATTATATAGTAAGGGAGATTTGCCTTCTACTCACATCTTGTCTTATTATTCTTAGGCCTTGTTATTTGGATTGGATAGAATGGGGTTTGAATGGATTAGATTTAATTGGATTGGATAAGTTATGATTGTTTTTTGAGAAATTGTGCGAGAATTTTTTTTTTGGGAATTGTGTAAGGTTTGGATTGGATTGGAAAGAGTTATCAATTCAAAGAACAGAACCTCATTACCTAGGGATTGACAGTTTTTTGGGACAGATTTTCTTTGGAAAACTTTTACGTGAAAGATTCTCTAGGCCTCTTTGAAAAACTGTTTACTGAGTTTAAGAGGGCAATAATAGATCTCACACTAAAACTTTCCCGTCCATTTGGGACAACCAAACATGAGAACGTTTTTCAACTTGAAAAATTAACTAACTTTGCTAGAAAAGTTATGTAACCAAATGTTTTCCTTATAAATAGTGTTAGGATTCTCAGGACGTAGTTAGCAGACAAACAATAATAAGGGCAAAAAATAAATAAAGATTCAACACAAGGAATTAACGTGGAAAAACCCAAACCGGGAAAAAAACCACGAACGATGCACTATCAGAGGATTACAACAGTGTTTCAGAGATTCCCAGACCTCCACAATCTCTCACAACCTCCCTAGAGTTGCAACCTGAGAACTCAACACTCACAGATGAGCCTCACACAACTCCCTCAGGGACACAGAGATTACAGGTCGATCTCTTGTGGTATAAGATGAAACACTCTCAATTGCTATACAAATAAACCTAACACCTAGGTCCTATTTATAGTACAAGGCTGACACAATTTTAGGATTAATAGAGTCCCTACAGCAAAGGAATTACAAAAAGGAAATAGAACAAATCAACAACCTGATTCCCACTCAAACTCTTCTACCTTGCTCCCCAAGAGACAAAGACCAACCCAAAATTGGTCTCCACATTCAACCCAACAATCTCACACTTGGAGACCAATTGTAAACACAACCTTCGTCGATTATCATCAATCACCACTTCAACACCTCCTCGAATCCTTTAGTGCATCCATCTCGATCTTGTTCAGCAAAGATCAACAGAGGTCCCAGTTGACCTCCCATCAACTCCTCTTTTAGCAACAGGCTCCCACTTGAACTGATCACGCCCCTGCAACTTCGACATACGCATCATCGTCAACAACTTAGGGGAATTTTGGATTGGGATTTTACCTCGTGTTGAACTTGTCACATTCTCATGCAGGTTAGATGCGTTCCTCGGCTGACCATCCGTTCCCGTAGCCTCGACCGGAAACCTTCTCGTTTCTGGTACCCTTCTCTCATCAGAGAAGCTAACACGCCTTTGACGAGCATGAACCGACATGTTAGAGTTATCAATGACAGAATATAGCTTCCCCTCTTTCCTGCCATTTGCAATTATCAGAGATCCTTTCGTTATCCTCCAATGACCATCTTCAAATCTCGTCGTGAACCCCTCCTCATCCAGTTGACTCACAGATACAAGGTTCTTGGTCAGACCCGGGACATACCGAACATTCTTCAACCTCCAAGTTCCACCCTTAGAAATTTTAATGTTCACATCACCTTTTCCTAGCACCTTTAGGTTGTGACCGTTTGCAAGCCTAACCCTGCCAAACCTCCCACTCACAAAATTGCTAAAGGCCTCCTTGCTAGACGAAGAGTGAAACGAAGCACCCGAATCTATCACCCAACCCCCTTCTAACTTGTCAACACAAACAGTTAGGGCATCACCAAAATCCTCAACAGAATATACAGAGTCCTGGTCATTATGGCTGCTCTTCTCAGGTTTGGGACAATCCCTACGAAAATGACCTCTATCACCACAGTTCCAACACAACACTTGCTCCATGTTTCGACCTCTAGATTTTGATCGACCCCGACCCGAACTCCCACTATTCCTCCTACCCCTGACAGTCAAAGCATTTCCTGAAGACTCAGACACATCAGAATCTTTCCTACGAATACTTTCATTCAGGACAAAGTCTCTAATTTCCCCAAACTTCAGTTTCTCACCCTTCTTAGTTGAAGAAGTTACAGAAGTCACGGAATTTTCCCAAGACTTAGGTAGGGTAGCCAATAGTATATTAGCATTCATCTCATCGTCGAAATTAAATCCCACAGAGGTTAACTTTGATAGTATTATATTCAACTCATTCATACTATCATGCATATCACCAGACTCTTGCATCTTAAATTCAAACAAAAGACGTAACACATATACCTTATTCACCGCCGAAGGTTTCTCATATGTGTTTTGCAAGGCCTCGAGCAGGTCTTTTGTCGTTTTCTAATCTTTGACGTTGAAAGCCACGTTCCGAGCTAGCGTCAGCCTGACCGTACTGAATGCCTGACCATCAAGCTCTTCCCAATCCTTCTGTTCCATCTCTTTTGGCTTATCACCCATCGCAAGATGCAACATTTGCTGGCGGAGCACATCCTCAACGCGCATCCTCCACCATGCGTAGTCTTTCCCATCGAACTCCGGAATCTTCACAATAGCGCCCTCCATTGTTTCTCAGTCTGCAGATCAACCACGCTCCAACCAAAGCTCTGATACCACTTGTTAGGATTCTCAGGACGTAGTTAGCAGACAAACAATAATAAGGGCGAAAAATAAATAAAGATTCAACACAAGGAATTAACGTGGAAAAACCCAAACCGGGAAAAAAACCACGAACGATGCACTATCAGAGGATTACAACAGTGTTTCAGAGATTCCCAGACCTCCACAATCTCTCACAACCTCCCTAGAGTTACAACCTGAGAACTCAACACTCACAGATGAGCCTCACACAACTCCCTCAGGGACACAGAGATTACAGGTCGATCTCTTGTGGTATAAGATGAAACACTCTCAATTGCTATACAAATAAACCTAACACCTAGGTCCTATTTATAGTACAAGGCTGACACAATTTTAGGATTAATAGAGTCCCTACAGCAAAGGAATTACAAAAAGGAAATGGAACAAATCAACAACCTGATTCCCACTCAAACTCTTCTACCTTGCTCTCCAAGAGACAAAGACCAACCCAAAATTGGTCTCCACATTCAACCCAACAAATAGTGAGTGATAAACCTTGTCCATCATGAGGACTCGGATGTCCTGGGTCCAGGCCTTGACTTGATGGACGTCTCGGGGGCTTAGAAGGTCAACCTCATCTATCATGAGAACCAAAGTGGGGCCCGAATAAAAAATTGTCAACTCCTAAATTTGCGTAAATTTTTTTTAAAAGTTTAAAAGAATCATGAATGGATATAATACAGGTGAATCTGAATGAGGGAGAGACTTTGTGGTAAGAAATGGCGTTGGGGATGTTATATTGGCAGGTGCTAAATAAGGGATGAGCTCCGATCACCCAACGCTTGAGGAGGTCAAGGCATGTGCCTTGGTTGTCGCATGTCAAGGCCTTAAGTGTGGATAACTTATTGGTGGAGGAAAATTGTCTACATCTTATTAATGAATTAAAAAAAAAAAAAGAATATTCAAGATAATTTAGCTCTTGGTTAATTTTTTTTCCTTAGTTCTTGATCTTTTATTAAAGAAAGTGAGAATAAGATTGATCGTGATCTTGCTCATTTGCAATAGTTTACTTTTAGAAGAATGTAAAAGGTTGATATCCCTAGCAAAATTATTAAAAGAGCATACGTCGATATGAATAACTTTAATACCATTTTTTTGTTAGAAAAAACAATATCAAAAATGTTACTTCAGTTGGTTTACTGGCTTAAAAGAAAATAAATAGTATTAGTTAGAAGTGCAAAAATAACTATAAATTTAACTACGCTGAAAATATTATTGGAACTTCATATTACAATTTGTTTTAAATTAAATAAAGTTAATATCATATTTTAACAAATTATAGTTATTGTATATTTTAATTTGTTTTAAATTAAATAAAATAAATTAAAATAATACTCCTCTGGTTTCCCATCATCTATTGTTCAGCGAGAGATGGGAGTAATCAAGGAAACGTATAGTAATTATGATAAGTAAATTTAATGAATCATAGAATTGCTCTTAGAAGATCCTTTTTAACAGGATAACTAAAGGTGTAATGGAGGACTACTTGTTGCTTATAGTCCTTTGCATACTGATAATTTGTGGTTAATTACTGTATGCTTTTGTGACGTTCAAGTCAGTAATGTCTTTGTACCCAAGAAAATGAGAAGAGGGGCTAATTACCCTATGCTTTTGTGACGTTCAAGTCAGTAATAATTGATGTCTCAATTAAGATGCGGTCTTTTGAAAAGTTCAGACTCTATGTCGTGAGTCGTGACCTAATATTCCCCAAAAATTGAAAATGAGCTTGTTGTTGAGGTTGGTCAAGAGTTGTATAATACCATCCACGAGAAACTCACCTAGCTAGACATAAGAAAAGGGAGAAGGCTAGACCAAGAGCTTAAGTGTAGCTAGATTAAGGTTTTTGTCTCTCTTTCAGGGATGCTTGTGCGGATTTTTGCTTGTGTGTATTTTTTCTTTAACATCTTGCCAGGGTTGTTGTCGCCTCCGAGGGTGATGGTTGACGATAGATAAGGTTTTTGCCTCTCTCTTTTGGGGATGCTTGCTTGTGTTGTGGTTCAGCATTTGTAGGTGATGTTTTTGGTGTTTTTTTAATAGTTGAATGCCCAAAACGGGCACAGGAAATCGTAACAAAGTTGCAAAAATAGCAAAAAGATACAACAACAGGATAACACAATACAACAACATATATGATCAAATCATAACACAACAAAAGACCACTAAACAAGGTTATACTTTCATTCTTGTCTTACTTTCTTCCAACCATTCATCCTTGAAATCTTCGTCGCAATCTCTTGATCATCCCAAATTATGCCCAAATTACATACAACCTTTGTCGATCTACGTGCCTACTCGTCCAATCTTTCCATAGACATCCCATCGTTTCCTTCGGACTTTCTGTATTAGCCCCTAAATCATCTCTGCTAATGGACTGGCAGCTATGTGAAAATGCCTGACCAAACAACGTTTAATTTTCCAAATTATATTAAAATTCCCCTTCTGTCTAGCCTTGACTTTCAGGGCCTCAATGCTACGATCCCCAAAAATAGAAGTACAATATAAATCAGCCTCACAAACCAAGTGGTCAAGCGGATCAATAATAGTGCGATCACTATTAGAACTTACAACCTTATCAAAAACTTTTTCATCAGCAGACTGATAGCCTCTTAATAGAACATACAACTTATGTCATGTTCTTTTCTGCGATTAATGACTGCAAGATCATGATCTGCACTTGCGCTCACACTTTATCACAATCATTATTTTTCTCTCTCCTCACTTTTCTCCTCAACTTTTTACATTCTCTCTCCCCACCTACCCCACATACCAATAACCTACCACAATTCCATCACACCCAACCACAATTCCACCACACCACACTACACCATACCGCAAAATACCGCAGAAAAGAACGGGGCTTTAGTTGATACCTTGGGACATGCCAAAAGGGTATCAATTGGATCACGGACGGTTTTACTCAAATTGAAACCACCGCCTGCGAAAGGGTTCGTTTGGCTATCTGCAATAACCTCAATAAAAACCCACTCATCTTACCTTGGTCATTATCAGACATTCAGACGTAGCACCCTCAAAACTCTAAAAAAAAAACTAGGCCATCCACTTCCAGAGCTTAGAAACCCTCCTAGAACCAAGCTTTGGAGTTGGATTCTTACCGAAGTTTGCCAAGAAACCCCTAAAACAGGCCTCTTACGCAATTGGCCATCCAAATCTTGAGATGTTGCTTCATAAGATGTATTGTTTGACTTTTTGAGACATTTTGGAACTTTGAATAATAAAAAAAAAGTATAATAAGCATTATGAAAAGAGAAAAAATAGTGATAAATATAGTAAATGTTGTAACGAGATTATAAAATGACAAATATTGTAAAAAATAAATACTTAATTAAAGTAAAATATACTAAGTGACTAGACCTGTCAATTTTTTACCCGACCCGAACCCGCCTGGAAATTTTTGGTTTTGAACATAATTTTCGCGACCCAACCCGGAATATACTGAACCCGAAAAACCCGCGAATTAATGGGTCAAACCCGACCCGTCTGTTTGACCTGGAAACTTTCTTTTTTACGTTCAAATTTATTAGAATTTATGATTTTTCGTTGAAATTCATGACTATTAAACTATAACCGTAACTCATTTATATATTATTCTTATGTATTATTTTGGAAATTTATAATTCTTCTGTTTTACTGGATGGAATTTCAATGAATTAAATCCACAAGAAAATGAAATCCAAAAGAACCAGGAACAGAAAGTTCTAGCTTTTCAATACAATTCAAAATGACAAAATGAATCCCGAATTGGAGATCATTCTCGTAATTCACGCTTTTTTTCAGCCGGGTTGGTTTATCGGCTGACGCTACGGGATCCTTATAGTAGGCTGGGCCACCTTTGATCCGTTGAGCGAGAGCCCTTCCACACGGGACTCCTTCTCTAATTTAAGTAGAAACATTTACAATAATCTATCAGTACTAGAAGATAATCGTATTTTATTATGTATATTGTACAAAAATAATATTTATAGACAATTTTTTAAAAAGAAAAAGCGGAAAAATGTCACAATTATAACCCGTTGGATTGACCCAAAACCGAAATACAATGTCCGTACTTACTCAAATCCGAAATACACTCGACCCGTATTTACCCGAACCCGATATACGACCGACCCATAACCCGCTCGCCCACCCGAATTGACAGCTCTATAAGTAACACAGGCAGTGATAGCTATGAAACAAATTAAGGCCTCATTCTTTTATATGGTACCGCACGGTGCGGTACCGCAAGTTATCGTAACCCACCATAATTTACCACAATTTACCATAATTTACCATTTACCTTTCTAATAAATTTTAAAAAATTTTACATAAATTTATTATTTCCACCACAACTTACGACAACTAACCGCAATCTACCACACCGTAATATACCGTATAAAAGAACGGGCCTAAGTAGATTCCCCATAAATAATGAGGAGAGTGAAGGTGGCTTGAACAAAAGAAGAATATGGAGAAGTTAATAATTGTATGTGCATGCATTTGGACTTTAGCATCAAACTATAGGATTGTGAATTGGATCTTGTGATTACTCAACCCATTTTTCTATTTTATATATTCCTTTTTGTGTGTGGCCAAGAAAAAGTGGTGACAACAAACTAAAGTACCTTTGGTTTTGGTAGACAACAAACATCATTTGCATACCCAAAAAAAAAGAACATAACTATTTTGGGTTTATTTGTTGTACTTGACAATTGTAATTTTTTCGGTTATTGATAAAAATTTTGAATTGTTAGAAAAAGAGTATGACAATTGTATGCTGCATTTACCAATATTTGACTGCACAGTACATCACATATACAAACTGTAATTTATTAGGTGTTCCTGGAGCATATGCTCCAAATTTTAAAATTGTTCACCCATATGTGTTAGGTTGTTCACTTTGATTATTATAATTATTCACTCTGATTCATATAATTGTTCACTCGTAAATATCTGGAGTACATACTCCGGGTGCATCTAATACATATTGTATACAAACGTTCTGAAAAGCATATTCTAAAATTTAATTACATTTTATGTCCGACATATGAATAAAAAGACATGTTTATTAATTAATTAATTAAACAACAATAACAACTTCCCAGGTAAATACGCTTACAGCGCGTCTGGAGGATCCAAATATAGGCAGTCTTTTCCTCATAAATTAGAGTTCATGGAGAGGTTGAATCATTCCCTACTTCGAATTCTAATATAGGACTGTCTCATATAAATTTATTGTGAGACGGACTCTTTATATGTCGACATTTTTTATATTTACTATAACTAATAAGTGACATCAGAATGACCTTTTAATATGAATGTGACTAATAATTTATTAAATGATAACTTTGATTTATATGTGTTTATCAAATATTTATCATGAAGTTGAAAATTGTTGTGCAAAGTTTGACACTTGTGGCCTATAATTATAGGACGTCTTTTCCCTTTTTTTTTTAGTGCGGGGTTTTTTTAATTTTTTTGTCCTATAACAATAGGCACCTAGCTAACACGAACAAAGTCTTTGGAATCTTTAAATAAATGGTCACATCACACTTCAAATACTTTTAAAGTTAAGGTCATTATAAAGTCCACTTATCATAGTTATGGCCATAAAAAAAAATTCTATCCTTAATGAAATTAGCATAAATTATTAAAAATATTTCTGCTGTAATTATATATATATATATATATGTATATATATATATATATGAGTTCTCTAGTATATATGAACTTATGCTAAGAGAAAAACAGTGTATATAAGTTTTCTCCATATTCTATGTTATACTTGGAGTAAACTTACTACAATCTACAAAGGTCATCCATAGAGCTGGCAAAATTTTTTTAGGTCTGAATGTAGATTTTACGTCCGAATTTTTATATTGACTGAAGTTACTAAATATTTGGACATAATATTTCTCTTTTTTTATAGTCTGGACCCGAATTTAATTCCATCCTCATTGTTCGACCCGATCTAACCCGAATAGAAACCGGGTCAGAACATGAATTTTTCTTTCAAATTGTGACATTGACCATATTTGACCGACCCAAATTTTTGTCATTGCCAGTGACACGTTGGCCTTAATTTTTAAAAAGTATTTTAGGGTGAGCTTAATCCCAATTTCCCCTTTTGTTATACAAAAAAATAAATAAATAAATAAAGATCCATTATTATATATCAGATCTCTCATGTCTTGATCCCCTTCTATGACTTTATATATTAGTGGCATGATTCTGATGATATGCCAATTTTACATGCATCCTAACACTTCTCTCTCTCTCTAGAGAATAATTTTACACAAACTTTTTTAGAGAGAAAAACAAGGGATAGAGTTTGCAGAAATGAATAGTGCAACAGCTCAATTGCAGAAACAGTTGAATGATTACACTACTTCATTGTTCAATGAGGTAATCTCTTCTTAATCCACATCTAATTCAGTAAATCTCCTTACTTTTGTATGGTTTAGTTTGTGATTAATGTATAAGTTTGAATGATTATATGATGATGACTGTTAATTGATTAATTAATTAAGCAGGGGATTCTAAATGATCAATTCACACAGCTTCAACTACTGCAAGATGAAAGCAACCCAGATTTTGTTGCTGAAGTTGTGTCTCTCTACTTTCAGGATTCTCAGAGGCTTCTTAATGAA
Organism: Portulaca oleracea; assembly: GCA_029582165.1. Taxonomy (NCBI): domain Eukaryota; kingdom Viridiplantae; phylum Streptophyta; class Magnoliopsida; order Caryophyllales; family Portulacaceae; genus Portulaca; species Portulaca oleracea. The sequence goes on from CM055887.1 coordinate 7,508,332, forward strand.
TTAGCCAAGTCTTTGTAATTAGTTTTTCTCTCTTCTCTCTCTACTTATCTCTCTCTAACCATCTTGATTAGTAGAACTAATACATATAACATACTTAATTATTAGCACTAATTATGAGGTTAATTACAGAGAGCGAGAGAATGTAGATTTCAAGAAGGTTGATGCCCATGTCCATCAACTCAAGGGGAGTAGCTCTAGGTATTATTTTTTTCCTAAAATAATTTTATTGAAATAAGGTTATTTATATTTGAATTTTTTTGGGAAATAATTATTTGTGGTAATTGATTTGGTATTTTTATATTTTCTACCACAGTATAGGAGCCCAAAGAGTGCAAAATGCATGCATTGCCTTCAGGAATTGCTGTGAGGAGGCCAATACTCAAGGGTATGATTTAATTTCTCTTTAATGCTTCCTAGGAAATCTTTATTAGGAATCCCAATGAAATTTTTCGTGGGTAATTTTTTTTCATGGAAAGTTTTTCATGAAAAAAAAATTTCCGGGAAAAATATACCCCCAAAATTTTTCCAGTCAACCTACGTTCAAATATGGAAAAAATAAGTGAACTTGGAAAAATTGATCATTATCTCGAAGTTTTTGACCAACCAAACGTATCCTTAGTAAATAAATTTTGTGTATATTCTCTAGGTGCTTAAAATGCTTGCAACAAGTGAAGAATGAGTACCTTATTTTGAAGAACAAGCTGGAATTCCTGTTTAAGGTGAGTAGAGCATAATTAAAATTTTATTATTTTAATTCTTTTTTTAAGAAAAAAAGAAGTTGGTGAAGGCTATTATTCCAAAGTGTTGAGTTGTCCCACATCGGCCTTCCTTTGACACCCATATTGTGGTGTTTATAATGATTTGTATGCCTGAACCTCCTAAGCTAGCTTTTGGGGTTGAATTGGGCTCAAGTCCATTATTTAACATGGTATCAGAGCCAGGGTCATTGATGTTGGGGTCGCGCCCGCAGTTGTCTGCGCCTCGTGGTGAGGGGGGCGTGTTGAGTTGTTCCACATCGGCCTTTGACACCCATATTGTGGTGTTTATAATGACTTGGGTGTCTCAACCTTCTAAGCTAACTTTTGGGGTTGAATTGGGCTCAAGTCCATTATTTAACACAAAGTTTATTTAATCACTTTTATTACTAATTTATTATTTATAATAAATTATATATGTATTGTAGTTGGAGCAACAGGTTGTAGCTGCTGGAGGATCGATCACTTCCTATAATCAGTGATTATAGAACAACTCATCATCAGAGGAAGTAAGAAGCAGATAAACACTTAATTTAATATTAATTACTTCTAGCTTACTATGTTAATTATGTTTTTTTATCATTAAGTGTATTTTAATTTAATTTCCAGGCATGTAAAGTGTATGAGGGGATTGAAAAGAAAATTTGAATGAGATATCCTGTGTATTTGTTTCTCATTTTTCAATTGGTATAATAACGTACAACAAATACTATCAACTTTAATTGTCTTTTATAAATTATAGATTTATATGTATTTATTATTTTAATATTCTTTTTTTATTATCAAATATCAATTTTTTAATACTCTTGTGTTGCATGGGTTTAAGGCTAATTATAGTTAAAACTTGAAATTATTTAGAATCCTTAAAATTAAAGCAAGGTTCGATCATTTATAAAATGGTAGTAGAAAATAAACCTAAACTAGTTACTATATCTACTTTTTTTCTGATTATTGAAAGTCAAAAAAACTTAAAAAATATCATCAACGTCGCGAAAATTGCAGAGAAATATACAACAAAAAGACAGCAAACAACAAAGAAACAGCACAACTAAATAGTAAGACAAAAACAGCAAAATTAAAATATAGAGCACACGTTACTATATCTACCTATACATACATGTCATACATAAACTAGAAATCAACTGTTTAATTGTTTGAACTTCAAAATATAGAGCACAAGTAGAGGTTAGTTTAGCAATCAATTAAATTATTATATATTTTAAGACAATAATTGTAGTCTGATTTTATTCATTTATATGAGCTTGATTAAATCCCGAAGCTTAATATGTATACAATTTTAATTAGGTAAACCACATCTCATAAAATATATTTTATGTGATTGCGAGCATGATTGATGATCCTTCAATGACATTAACCTAATTTTTCCATACATTCAGGATAATATTATTGAATCTCTTTTGTTTAAAATTCAAAAAGATGCCTTGCTTTGCTAATAGCAATAATTTTAGAACAAGTCAAATGTTGAGAGCAAGTGAAAATTTTCTCATTTCTAATACTCCATCCTTTTCATATTAGGTATATACTAATGTTAAGAGCAAATAAAATTATCTTATTAACGCTAACTAGTCCTCATTAATCACAAATTACTTATATTAAATTGAAAAATAAATATTTAATTCTTACTTAATTTAGTTTTGGAGATTGGTGGCCAAGTAGGCCCAAAGCTGGGCCTATATGTTTACTTGTTGGGTTTTTGACCTCTAGATGGCTCGATAATCAAGCGGATCATAAAATATCATGTCAGATTTTAAGGTTCCAATTTGTAAAAATTGTGGAGATTTGTTAAATAGACTTGGCATGGCAAATTTTCGACAGCTAATTCAACGAGCAGATACTTCAATTAACTAAAACAAAAAATATATATGTATATATTGTCTGTCACCTAAGAGCACTGGCAGCCCATGGAATGAGGGAGTAAAAGATGACATGCGTAAAAATAGTATAGCTACAGCAAAATGGAATGAAGTGGAGTAATGCAAGTTGGAATGATATCAAGTTCTTCCATGCATGCCAAAATTGCAAGGGGAAAAAAAAGATTAAAAGAGTGGAATGAGTTCTAATTCAAAAATTTAATAATATAATTGTAATAGATAGGGGCCCAAATTTAGTATTTACATTAAAAGAGTGGAATGAGTTCTAATTGTTGTGGTAATGAGTGAAATGGAGTTCCAAAAAATTAAAATTGTTGTGGGAAGTGGAATAAGCCTACCTTTTACAAACTGAAACTTCAAAGTCTTGCTAAGTATTTTATGATCCATTTACTTAATGGATCATCCTTTAGGATCAAAAATCATTATTGTTTGCCCATCTTTGAAGTAACTACAAACTTTTGATGATAAGCCTCAAAAGGCTCCAAACACGGTTGCCTTTGTCGGCCCAGAGAAGCTATGTTGGACTAAATTTATATGAGCCCATTGCTCAAATCCATCATACAATCTGAATTGTTATTAGGGCTATGGAACTTAAACGATGACCCAAGAAACAAATTGATCATGAAAGATTAGGAGGATAATGATGTGACATGACTTTTTTTAATTTAATTTTTCTATTTTTAAATTTTTTTCTAAATTGTCCTGAAAATTTTATTTCAAAAAAATTATTATGGATTATTCAAGTTGTAATCATGGTTTTCCCTTAAAATAAAACCATGGATTATTAAAGTTGTAACTAGACCTGTCAATCCGGTCGAGCAAGCGGGTTTCAGATCGGACATATATCAAGGTTCGGATAAATACGTGTCGGATGTATTTCGAGTTCGAGTAAGTGCGGCAATGTATTTCTGTTTCAGATCAACCCAATGGGTTATGACTGCGACCTTTTTCTTTTAAACAAATAGTCTCTAAATACTAACTTTATACAATATACATAAAATATGATTATCTTCTAATAACGATATATTATTGTAACCTATTATAACTTAAGCTAGAGAAATAATAAATAAATAAGTTGCGTTCATAGTTTAATAGTTAAAAGTTACAATGAAAAGTCACAAATTCTAATAAAATTGAACTTTAAAAAATTAATCTTCCGGTAAAACGGGCGGGTCGGGTTTGACCCGCTAATATTTGGGTTCGGTATATATTAAGATGAGTTGAGAAAATTGTGTTCAAAATCCAAAAAAATCAAGTGGGTTCAAATCAAGTTATCGGGTCGAGTCAGAAATTGTTTGATCTAGTTGTAACCATGGTTTGACAGTGCAGGCCCTTGACATGCACTCATAAATTCTCGTGTTCAAGACTTTAAATTTCTCCTCCAATCTTCTCAGATCATTACTCTCCGATAAACTCGCTTCTTTTGAATTTGGCTTTTCTGAAATGGGTTTGTCCTCTTTATACATCAACGGATTATGGAGGGAAGGTGAAACCAGGTGGAAACATAACGTTGTTGGTTTAGTAATGGCAGCAACCATTGTTTTTGGTATGCTTTTTCTGCTTCGCTTTTCCGAGTTTTGTCAATATTTGTTTCCACTGCTTTTGGTGATGAAAATTGGGAGAAATTGATGAATTTGGTGATGTAAATATGTCACTTGAAGTAAATTCCTCTTTCTTCATCACTTAGCTCACCAATTTCAAACTCCTACTATTCTCCTTCCATCTAGGTCCTCTATCTTCCTCCCCTCCATAAAGTCCTATATTTCATAAGTGCACTCATTGTCAAACAATGGTTACAATTTGAGTAATCTATATAATTTTTTTTGACATAAAATTTCCATAACAGTTCAGGAAAAAAATAATAACATAAAAGAAATAAATTTAAAAATAAAATCATGTCACGTCAGCCTCGATAGTCCCCACATATTTTACAATTTGAGATTTTATTGTTTTCCTATCTTTCATGGTCAATTTGCTTCTTGGGTCATTCCTTAAGGTCAATAAACCCTTATCTAAAATACATTAACACTAATTTTTGGCTCCGTTCTTTTATGTGGTAGGTTGCGGTATTGTACTACGCCGCACACACTCTTTTATTTCTACCAAATTTGACCACAATCATTATCAATACATTTCTTCACTTTTCTTTCTTCTCACTTTTCTCATCTACTTTTTACATTCTATCTCCTTACCTACTACACCTGCTACAACTGTCACCACAACTCATTACACTTCACTCTTTTTCAAATTCCACCACACTACACCAATACCATACCACACCTACTATATAGAAGAACGAAGCCTTATTTTCAAGACATATTTTAAGACCAATTATAGGTCTATTACTCTTTTGTTGGAAAACATTATCCGTCTTAACATTTTTTTTGGGTCTAATATTACTGTCAGTATAACAATTTTTACGGTAAACCCCATCTTCATAGAATTATAAAGCCATTATTAAAATTACCAAGCCATTAAAAACTTCTGTTATCTCATCATCTTTTTGTTTTCATGCCAATAACAATTTGGTCCAGGGTATTAATGTCTGTACCCCCAGTACCCAAAAGTCCAAGATTAACGGTTGAGTAAATTAAGCAGTTAATTCAGTCTCCAGCCCTAATTACTAGGCTCCCGTCCCATTACTACCTAATTCACCAAATTTCTTTCCTAAAAACTGCAAACTAAAACTAAAAGTCATTTAATCATTTATTACCAATAAGTACTCACGTGGATAACATGTGCCTCGTACCTACACCGCCCTTGCTTTTTGTCTTTTTAATTTCTGAACACTGTGTCAGTCACAAAGAAACAACACAATACCATAAAATATTACCACCATTTTTATTTATCTGTCGCTTAGAAAATTGTAACAAAAATTTTGACTGTTAATATATTAATTTGTATAATGATTTATTATATAAAATTAATTCCGTAATGAAAAGCACTATTAAAAAGGTATAATATTGTATTTTTTATAAAAGTTTTATATTAAAAATTATTGATTAAAAATTGATACTGAAAACCGTAAATGACAGATAAAAAAGAACGGAGGGAGTAATTATCATAATTTTAATTTCATATCTCTAATTGATTGATAATTTCTTGCATAATATATTATTAATAATTATAATATTATAATTTTATAATAGCATTTTCGTTATAAATCTAACGATGGTAATTTTATATTGCAACTCATTGTATATATTAAGAAATTTATGATCAAATTTTTTAAATTTGATTACACGATTTCTAAAGACGACAATTAATATGATGATGAGGAAATAAATAGTAGTTACTCTCTCTTTCCTATATCATCTGTCACTTTAACTAATTTTTTTTTCCTATAATATCTATCACTTTATAATTTCAGTAACACATTAATTATTAATTTAACCTTATTAATTATATATTTCTTTCCCTTTTATTCACCATTTTTTTTTCACCATTTCATTCAACATTTTCACATTTTCAATAAGAGAAATTAATATAGGGTGAATGTTTTATTGGTTTTTTAAATTATTTCCAAGTTGGCACATAATATCTCATTATGTTTGTTCATCTACTCCAAATTAAAAAGATTAATATATATTGAAAATTAGGATGAAAATTTTATAATTTATCCAAATTACTCCCATTTTTTTTAAAATAATAGTTAATTGTAATTATAAAAAAGTGATAAATAAATAAATTAATTAGAAGTAAAAATGAATAACGATTGTCGTATAGCACGAAGGACAAATATTTTGATACAAAATACTATATTAAAACCAAAAAATTAAATAAAATGAGAAATATTTTGGAAAAGGGAAAGTAATAAATATATAAAAAGTGAGAAAGAAAAAACAAAAATCTTTCCTCAAAACCTGCGCCCATTTTTGAATTTGAAACTATTAAACTCCCCTCCATCTGTCCTTCCATCTTCCTCCCATCATAAACCCTAATTTTTAAACCCTTATCATCACCACTTACCATCACCACCAGTCCACCAGGACCACCACCATATAAACCCTACCCTATCAACAAATCTCCCCGCCCATCTTTCTTTCTCTGTTCATTATATTCCACAGACAACAAAACCCAAAAAAATCTTCTGCTGCAATCCCCCCATTTCCCTCCACAACAAGAACCCCATTTCAAGATGGCCAAAAAGAAGTCGAACAAACAGCAAGATTCACAACCCGAAACACCCAAACGGAATAATCCCAATCCAAACCCTAAGGTGGAGCCCACAAACCCTAATCCGACCGCCATTGAAGACCCAGTCGAGAAGCTCTCAACCTTGAAGTCTCTGAACGCAATGCTTCTCAAGGAGACCGTCGAGAAACGTCAAGAAGTGAGCGCCCTTCTGGAGTCCAAGAAGTCTCTAGAATCCGAGTTGACTCGGTCCGTGTCGGAGATTGAAGCTCTGAAGGCCGAGTTGGTTCAGGTGCAAGAAATCGAGGATTTGAAGAGGGAGAAACGAGAGGTTGAGATGAAGTTGGAGGATTTGGAGAGGGAGATGAACGATGTTGTTAGGGAAAGAAATGAGATGGAGAAGGCTAAGTTTGCGGGTGATTTAGAAATCGGGTCGATGAAGAAACTTGAGAATGAGCTTAGGAATGAGATTAAGCGAGGCCGGGATGTTGTGAATCAAAAGATTCACGAGAATGATGTGCTGAAGCATGATTTGGGGTCCCATGTTGAGGAGAAGAACAGATTGAAGGAGAAGCTTGCTCAAATCGAATCCAAGTATGCAGAGGAGTTGAGGGTGTTGAAATCGAAACATGAATCGGTAGCGAAAGATTTAGCGAAGAAAGAGAATGAGATTGCGTCGTTGAGGGTTGAGTTGGGTTCGTTAGGGAGGAACCGCGATGAGTTGAAGAGGGAAATCGAGGGTTTGAATGCGGAGAAAGATTCGGTGTCGAGGGAGAAATCGGAGTTGAGTCGATACAGAAGCGAGCAGGATGTGAAGATCAGTGAATTGGAGAAGGAAGTGTGTCAGTTGAATGCCATTGTTCTGAGTCTTCGAGAGGATGAAGAGAAGTGGAGGGTTAAGTTTTTTGAATTGGAGAAGATCAATGCTGAAATGGCTGACAAGATTGAAGATCTTGGTATAGAGTTGAATGTTTCGATGCAGGAGAATGCGACCAATGAGAAGGAAATCAAGGGTTTGATGGGGGAGAAGTTGAGTGCTGTGAATAGCCTCGTTGAGTTAGAGAAGGAACTCGAGACTGCGAAACAAGAAAAGAAAGAATTTCTCAAAGAGAAGAATCTCTTGGAGAAGGCGAAATCAGAACAACAGAATTTGATCACCAAGCTTCGTGATGAGGTGACTCAGCTGCAGGGAAATGTATCTTTGCTGAAAGAATCGAACCGGGCTGAACTTGAAAAGAACAGGCAGTTGTTCTCTGAGGTTGACAACTTCAAGAACATGCTGGACCGAGTCAAGATCGAGCGGGATGATGCCAAGAAGGCCCTGGAAGAAGAGAAAGCAAACGGGGCGAAGCTCCAAGTGAAGGTCTCTGAAATCTCGAAAAAGATGGAGGAAACTGCGAAAGTGATCGAGGAACTGAGGGCGATGGGGGACACCCTCATAGCGGAGAAGAAGGAGCTCGAGAAGAAGCACATCAGTCTGATGGAAGAGAACGGTTATGCCGGGAGGAAATTCGCTGATGCACAGAAGAAAGTCGCTCAGCTCGAGGCCTCTTTGAAGGAAAAGACTGACGCGTTTGAAGGGGTTGTCGAAGTGTTGAAGAAGACCGCCCTTCAACTGTCAATGGAGGAGGGTGACAACAAAAAGGTGGCGGAAATTAGCAAGAAGAGGGGAGTCGAGCCTTATTTGTCGGAACTCGAGACGATCAGATCGGCTTTTAGGAAGAGAGAAGAGAAAGTGGGAGAGATGGCAAAGCAGATGGAGTCTCTGCAATGGTGTGCAGATGAGGCGAGGAAGAAGAAGAGTTTCTGGGCTTTGGTTTCTTCTGCTACTACCATTTTGGCTGCTGTTGTTTCCTTTGCTTATGCTACTTCTAGCTCTAGAGCTAACTGATGAATGAATGAATAAACAAAATTAGGGTTGCTACTTTGACAAGTTAGTTTGACATCATAGAAGCTGGCCTTTTGCTACTCTTTTTTTCTGGCTTTAGATGTATCTTTGAGCTTTGATGAGTGACCCTCATATAAATGACAGTCACTTTGTTCTGTACCCTTCTTTTTGAATGAAAAATTGCAATCATACTATGTTGATCAATATTATCAATCCTTTGTATATTCCACAATTGAAATTTTACTACTTGTGGCAAGATGAAAAATTCATGTATGAGGAGGGAAACAAAACCCACACTGTGAAGAAGGGTGACCCATGTCTGTAAATCCACAAAAAGAATGAACCATTGATGTGAATTCGGAAGAGACCCTTAAAACGCATCATAAATGATGAATCAAGCTTGTCTTCGTCAAAAGAAGTTATGACAAAAACGCTAAAATTGTTCATTATCATCACCTTACTAACCGATAGCAATGGTGGTCCCGTTGCGTTTGCGTGACGGGGTTTGTCGAATGGATTTAACCCTAGAGAGTACAATACATGTACTGATTTTTTTCTCCAAATTCAATGCACAACTTGTTTTCTAGGTGAATGGATAGATGAGCATAGTTCACACAATAATACAAGTTTGTCTTTAGGGCAAAGTGATATAATTGAGTGGTGGGGAATGGCTTAGCTGTTTACCCTTTGAAGCCAATAATGTATTGTTGTGAATTCAGAAGTGCCTTTTTTTGGGGTAGGGGGTGGTGGTGGGGGTGGAAGGGTGAACAATCAAATCAAGATTTTTGGGGACTTTAGGGTTTTGCTGGCTTCCAAATAGACAGGAACAAAATTGAGTACTATGAAAATGTGAAATCACATCAAATCAAATGTGTCATTAGACAGTTCAGAGTTGATTATTCAACAAATAACTTGGTTGGCTCTTTAAGTTTTGTGTGCCCTCCAGCTTTACTTGTTCTCTCATTGGTTGCAAATCAACAGTCTCTTTACAAAGAACTCTGAATAGAAAGCTCCTCAGAAGATGCAAATGTGGCCAATTACAAGACCACCATCACCAAAAAAATGCTGATACTTTTATAAGGAAAAACTCACAAAAGTGTGGATATACCCCACAAAATTTTAAATAAACATATTTTCCAAATCAATTGTTTCTTAAATTTATTCTCAATAAAACTGTATCATAAAACCTTACCAAAAAAAAACCCAAATAGTACATCAGTATACAACTATACATTATACAATATATCACATGATTTATACTTACCCATCACCTATATTTGAAACTTTCCAAATGATATTATGTAAACACTCATAAGTGTTTACCAACATAAATAAGTCTTCTGGAAGTGACAGAAAGCACAAAAACAGCAGAAACTTTGATGGAAGGTTAAAAACTATACAATCAGCACTCATACAGACTGTTCTTTTTTACAGTATAAGCATGGGGATAACTCATTGGTAATTGCCCATGTCTTCTAAATCAGTACAAATTAGCATAGCTGCCAATTCCAATCAGTAAAATACCAAACATTGTCTCTCAAGTTCTACTTAATCAGCCCCTCCCTACTATTAAACACTCCATTCAATTAGGTTCACAGCTAGATGCCGAATCAACCCAGCGAAAGCCCGCCAAGGAAGAAGCTCTCACTTTTTGACAGCCAGCAGCACAGAATTACCACCTAATCTAACCATCATTCATACGTACGTACGTATACAACATATATCAACAAAGAAAGTTATTAGTAGCGGTACTCACAATGCTATATCGAGAAGATGATGATGCATCCATCCATAGCGGTTCTTATTTCGGAATTAGGGCTACTACTCATCATGGTGATGGCTCACGAAGCTGCTGATCTCGTCCATGACTGTGTAGAAGTGGTCGGTGTTGGGCAACAAGTAGAACCCGATGGTTGCCTTTTCCAAGTACAGAAGCTTCACATTCTGACCGGCCTTTTTCAGACCTTCTACATATGCCAACTGCCAGTCTTGAATCAGATCTAACCCGGCCACCACCACGAGACTTCGAGGGAACTTCACCCCGATCAGGCTTTGACCGCGCGGACCGAAGGGGTTGCATGCCGGGTGGTCCCGGTTTTCTCCTTCTGGTAGATACGCCCGCCAGTACCAATCTCGATCTTGGAGGGTCACGAAGTATTTCCCGTCAAGTCGCATTTCTGACTCGGTCCTCTCTTCCCCGCTGAACATGGGGTTCAGGAGGATGTTTCCCAGTATTTGGATTTCAGAATCGACGGACCGCAGGGCGACATTGTGGACAATGTTACCCCCGGAACTATCACCTGCGAGGAAGATGTGTACTTTGGAGTCCTTGCTCTGGAGCCACTTCCTTGAGTTGACCCACTCTAGGGCAGTCCACCCGTCGTCATAGGCACAGGGGTATCTGTTTTCAGGGGCACGTCGGTAATTCACGGAAACCACAACAGCCTTGCACACCCCGACCAAGCGGCGGCAGAGTGTGTCGTAGATCGCGCTGTTGGCGGAAGAGTGAGCGAAGCTGCCTCCATGGAAGAAGATGATCACCGGGACAAAGTCGGGGCCCACGGGCTTCTCAAGATCAGTCATGTTGCTCAGCCGCCCTTCTTCTTCTGCTTGTGGTTGTTGTTGTTGACCGACGATGGATGGCCGGTAAACCCGGCAAAGGAGGTTGTTGGTGCGATCAACAATTACATCAAACGAAAGAACACTGTCAACAGGGTTCGCATTTGCAGGGACCTTTCTGTCAAGAAACTCAGCCAGGTGGCGGTTAAAAGTCCCGTCAGGCCGTCGAAGCAGATTGTAAGCCAACTTGAAGTTGGATATCAGGATCCAGGTATTCAACGGGACGGCCTTCTGTACATCAAAATAATATGGCAAAAGATTTAAGTTCAAGGACGTAAAATTATTCATCCAAAAAAGAAGGCACTTTTCAGATATAAACATGAAACAATCCGTAGTATTTGCACAAACGCATTAGGAAAACACAAATGTCAAAAATGCGGCTAGGGCAGGACTTCAGAAATATATATGCAGAACGGTCAAGTTCAGCTGGCTATTTACAAAACATTAGGCCAATTGTAGCACATAAACCGTAATACCTTTTTCAAAGGATGAATAACAAAGTAAATCGAAGAATCACAAACTAAATGCTGACAATCAACAGAAGGCTAAGCAAACCAAACTAAGAGACACTAATAACTTGGCTCTCAAAGGAGCATATTTTTATCAGACAGAGACTGCTACAATGCTACATGGGACAACTTTTTTTAAGCTTGCATGAAGCTTGATCTCTTGGAGAATGAAAAACTCAAAAAGTCATCCTTTTCCAGAAGTAACTTATGAGGTGTAGCAGAATGATGTCTAGGCCGAATCGTAACCATAGGAGGACTGTAATACCAAAGAAAGTTTTTTACAGCATGAAATAAAATGGATCATACATGGCTATTTGTCCAGTTTCCAATTTGCCCAGTCAATGCAGCAGCTTCCCGAAATGGGTGCAATAAGCAACCTTAAGCCAATCACTAAAATTCAGTTTAAGATTACAGAGGATTCTAACCCCTCTTTGATTTCATGTATTATGATAAGTTACATGCTACAGATTACATGTTTTATGATAAAAAAGAAGCAGAAGGATTTGACAATGTTCAGTGCACTACGTTACATCAAATAGATGCGTTTGAAAGAGAGTGGTGAGGCTATAACCCCGAACAATTGTGATAAGCTGGTTAGACAGTGGAAAGATAAAGGTGTATGCAACAAGATCCACTGCCATACTTGACAAAGTTGTCCACCCTTGCTAACGGAGAAGGAGAGCAAAGCATTAAAAGCAGGGTCACATCGCGTAACTACATGGCTACAAGTACAAGTTAAATCTAGAGGCATGGTTTGCTACCGATTCCCCCAGTTTTGACCCTCGTATAAGTAAAGAAACTGAAGCCATATTATCAAAAAAAAAAAAGTTCAAGTTTTTGTAACTAATACAACACGAACTAACCAATCTATCAGGTATGATTTTTCTGATTTCCCACTTTTCTTTCAGGTTTTTTACGCAATTGAAGTTAGCATTGTGAAAGCAGAGCACCCTAAGGTGAGCATTGGCAGATCTTAAGGGATCCAGCGACGTTAGTCTCCATTGTGTATCGACTGAGTTAGTACAGATCTACTATAAGAGCGGCGAGTCAAGTTAGATCTCGTTCGAAAGAATAGTAACATATTCCACAAACTTCAAGATTTTACATGTTTCTCTAAGAAGCACTGACAATATCATGTCTTCCACCCGAGAACCGGGGGGGGGGGGGGGGGTTGGGAAAAATCAGAACATTTGTGAAGTGAAAATGAAAGTTATAGTCAGCTACAAAGGATGCTACACATACATACAACTGTGAAGGCTGATTGTACATAGTACAGATAAATAGAACAACTTGAGCAAGTTAGATGTGAATAAACCACACTGAATTAGTCCAAAAAAACAAAAGGAAAAAGAAAAGGTAAGAAAAGAAAAGCAGTATGAAACAAGTTAAGCAGTAAGTAGTTGGTCCATCCAGTTGTAGCCTTGAAGAGAAAAAGGAGAGGGTGGGGGGGGGGGGGGTGTTTGCTTTGCTTTGCTATGCTCCACACCCATTATTTGCCATGACATTATTTAGCTTTTGACAAGAAGATGTGGGATTAGTTTGTTTTTTAGCAAAACATACTTGAGCTAGTTTTCTGTTTTGAGACACTGTTACTATTTGAACAAGATTTGAACATTTCCTAAAAATAGCTGCACTCAGGAGTCTCTCAGTTATTTTTGAATCATGTTATTGGTTGGTCCATAAATAGACCTGAATACAAGGGAAGATACAAATTGGCTTTGTTCATTCTGTACTTTTTGGAAAACCTGCAACTTTTTATATTAGATTTGGATGTGGATAAGCTCAAAGTGTCTAAAATTCCCAGGGGAATGGATTTGGATGTGGATAAGCTCAATGGGTCTAAAACTCTGAACACCTCCAAAAACATGAAATCATCCAAAACACATACCATACCATTCAGTGTATACATACATACACAATGAAGCTGCACAAAGTCTCAATTTTTTCTTTCTTTTCACTAGAAGAGTTAGTGAAACCTTCAATATATTAAACTCCATAAGTGATTTAATGACCTAAATTTAGTATCTTTGCCTAGAAAATGCAAATTGCCTTGCCCAGATACCAACTACACATTCAATAAACACCAACAACAAGAAAAACGCAATCAAATCGACCCACAACAGCATCCAAAACCCCCAGAAAAAGTCGAAAATTCGACGGAATCCCAACACAAAAAATCAAAAACCCACCTCAAATCAACCGCAAAAAAAAACAAGATCACATCGTACCTTAGACTCGCTAACATTAACTTCATCATTCCCAGCCATGGAAGATCAAAATCGACAACTTCAGAGAGCAAGGCAGCCAAACCCCACCTCAGATTTCATCCGAAAACGCGAACTAAATCCAACCCACCAACCCTTAAATCAAATCAAACAAGCCCAGAAATCCAGAGGGTAAATCGAGAAGGTGGCTCCTTTTTATCCGAGAGATAATGAAGAGAGATGATGAAGAATAAGGGTAATCAGTAATCACTAATCAGCGGGGTATAATAGTGGGTCGTTGTTGCTGGGAGAGAAAAAAAGATGCAGTCAGTAAAAATTGACAGAGGAGACAAAGGACGGATGGATGAGTAGAGAGAGAATAGAGAGAGAAAGTAGAGAGAGAAAGAGAGGGGAGTGTAGGATGGAAATCTGAGGCGTAAGGTAATGACAACGCACAGGTCACAGCTAACGGGCAGGTGTGTTCTAGAGAGAGAAAGTAGAGAGAGGGAGAGGGCGGTGTTCTGTGGATTGCTTACTTGTGTGAGTATTTGAGGGGGGGGGGAGTGGGACCCACGGACCCAACTAGATGAAAATAAAATAAAGTTTAAAAGTTTTGGATTTATGGGAACATTAATTGCGACTTTTTTTAAAAAAACAAAGAAAATAGGGTTTTATATGTTTTGGATTTTTGTTGGAGGGGGTCAGGGACGGTGATTTTTTTGGGGAGGCTTTATTGGGATTGGATAGAAAGAAAATTAAAAAATGTAATTTTCTGTTTTTTGGGTAAGGGAAATTCAATGTGTATAGTTGAAGCATCAACTGTGGTTTTTTGGGTAAAATTCAGTGTATGGGTGTTGGATTAATGGCATTTGTTCAAGTAAATTTGTACTAGTTTGATTCTTAATAAGCTGTGGAAGTTAAGTTTCATACGAAACTTTAGAACAACTTTTTATGAAAAGTCTTAGTGAATAAATTTCGACTAACATCATATTTGGATTTGCGTTTAAGCCTGATTCTTTTGTGCCACCAGTAAGAAGCGGAAATGGTGCGATATAGTGAAATTATGAAAAGTGTGATAAGGTGTGGAATAGTATGATGAAATTTGTGAAAAGTGTGGTTGATGTAGTATGTGAGGAAAAAGATTGTAAAAAGTAGATGAGGAAAGTGAGGAGATATATTGGTAATGATTGTGGTATGGTGTGTTAGGATCGAAAAACACTCAAACAACCACAAACAATGAGAAATAATAACGGAAAAGAAATCAGAAATTGATAAATTGATACCAGAGGTTTAACGTGGAAAACCCAAAGCGGGAAAAAACGCGGAATCGATGCACTAGTAATATGAGGATTACATATTACAACTCTTGTGTTTCTCTCTATCTCACTATACAAGGGATTAATCATAAGGAGAAACTAGAATCGAATATATATATCTGATGGCTTAAAGGGGAACTAGGTTACATTGACAATAATCTGCACAAAAAATGTCGCACAAAGCACTTGGGCCTCAGGTGCGAGCAGGCCCAGCGTAGGCGCGGGTGGTGGCCCCTGGGCGCTGGTCGCGGCACCCAATTCATAGGTTATGTCCGAAGTGCGACCCACGATTGCATAGACGTTGGCAGCGCCTTGCTTGAGAGGCAGGGGGAAAAGAACAGAGGGAGGCGCTAGTGGTGTCGACACTCGGCGCTAGTGGTGCCCCGGAAATGCTACTTGCGTCTCACTTCTTCGTTTCACCTTCTTCCTCGTCTTCCCGTTTTGCTTCCTCCTACTCCTCGTTTGGTCTCCACACATGACATGGTGTTGTAAGATGTGGAAGAATATTAAATGTTATAGTGAGTTGTAGTACTGCATCGCATCGTATAAAAAGAACAAGGTCTTAGTGCAAAATTTTGCATTTTTTTCGATCAATATTGTCGCAAATCAACCTATGGCTATGAAGTTTAGTCGTTTGCATTGTAAGCTAGTGATTCGACTAGCGAATGAGAGGCACTTGGTTTTACTCCCGGCTAGTTGGCTATCGATACATCAAGCACTCCTTAAAGCGTATCTCTTGTCACTCTTTTATGCAGGGCTGGGACCCCTAAATATCTCCCGAGATCATTTGTCTAATCCATCTGCAAGATAGTATATATCATTTTTAACCTCCTCTTTATTGTTAGGTGAGAAAAAAAAATACTCAACTTTTGTAGGCTGAATTTTTATCTCGATGGGTTGCAAAACTTATCCACACAATTTTTATTACTTCAATGTGTTGGGTCATTGCTTCAACGAACAACTCAACGTAGTCAGTAAAGAAAAGGTGCGGAAACCTTAGGGTCACTCCTACTAGTTGGGAAGGCCTTCTAACTTCATTTTTTCACTTTAATTTCGATGAGTTGAGCCATATTTTTCCGTGCAAGCCATGAATAAATAAGGTAAGAGTGAGTCCCTTTATCAATTTCCTCTTGTCGGTTTAAATTCCTCGGTGGGGTTGCCATTCCACAAGATGCTCATTGTGCACGTCTTCACACAATTCATAATGATTCCTATCGTACCACGAGGGAGTTTCATATCAATTAGGGGGCCACGGAGATAGTCCCATTTCACACTATCATAAGCCTCCTTAAGAAGTACCTTAATAACCATTCATCCCTTGTCCCTTCTTTTTTTTTTTTTTTTTTTGTTTCTTATCGTATGAATCATCTATTGCATAACTATAATGCTTATCTCCAATCGGTCTTCCAGACACCGAAGCTTGATTAGGTGGGGGTATTAGTTTAGCAAGCATCACTTTCATCTTATTCATGATCACTTTATCATTAATTTGTAGAGCACATTGCACAAGCCTATGAGCCTTAATTATTGTAGGTTATTTGACCTTGGTTTTCTATTGCTCGTATCTACAACGTTTATGTCATGAATCCTTGAATCAATCAGAGAAGCCAATGGCTCCCCGAACGATTGAAGGCAGAAGGTGATAATTGTTTGAAACCTTAGATTGTATGGGATAGGAGAGAGAAAAACCCTACGCACATTATTCTCAAGGTCGTTCATTTCGTAGTGATTAATCTATACATTTTATTTGTTTTACCGACAACTTCCTAAGTCGGTTCACGCAAACGAAAAATCGTGTTATTACTTTCGTCCCAAAAACTTAGTCACTCTAACTACTTTTACAAGACCACATGGCTACTTTTTGAGTTTCTATGCTCTCTATTTTTTGACGATGTTGTGATTAATTTGGCACAAAGACAAAGAAGTCGTGTTTTTTTTGTTATGCTTCTGGCTATAAAATGATTATACTCCCTCTTTTTCATTTGATTTGTCACATATTATTACAATCTTAAATATCCATCTTTAACAGCCAAATTTTATAAATAATATGTTATCAAAAAGTTACAACATTGCGTTCATATAATAATATCTTATGTTATGAATCTAGTGATAATAATTTCGTATACTTAAACATTATATATGTTGAAAATTAATAACCATAATTGCCAACTTTAACTGACATGTACATCTATATAATAGGTGAAATAGGAATGATGGTATTTATTTATCTTAAGGGTTATTGACCTTAAAGGACGACCCAACAAGCAAATTGACCTAAAAGTCTTATAAGGACAGGAAGGTCATAATTTGCAATTAAACATGGGGCCCGAAATAGATGATTAGGCATGCCAAATATACATGTGTTAATTTTTTATTTTTTATTTGTTCCAATTTAAAAATGTTGCCCGTTGAGTTTTATGCTGCCCAAAAAAAATCTCAATTTGCCTAATGAGAGGAAGAAAGATGGGGTTCAATGTAAAGAGCAAGAGGGGTGCAAAAGAAGAAGAAGAAGAAGAAGATGATGATGATGATGATGAGGATGAGGATTTTTTGGTTTCTTTGCAATATTTTTGCTTTTTACAGTAAAACATCAACGATTTGTACAATTTTTGCTTTTGGGAGTGAGGTGCTCATTTTGTCTATTGTTTCAGAACTTGGGTATTTGGTATGTGGGCTTGATTTTTGTCTTTCACTTCCCATTTTCAAATGTTTGGGGAGTGTGTTGCGTTATTTGACACTTGTCTTCATATGAATAAAAGAAGATGATGATAAGAAGAATTGGGCTCTAAAATTATTAACACTAATAATTAGACTAATTTTACGGAACCTCTTATTCTTTTTATTCTTCTTTTTCTTTTTCAATTCTGTCATACAAGATTTAATATATGCATCCATGGTTTCTTATATATGTAATCCTTGGATGTTAATATAGTAATCCTTGGATATCAATATGGTAATCCATGGTTATTTTATTCGTTATGGAGTACCATTAATGAATACATCAATAAATTAAAAATATGGTAATCCATAGAATAAAACACTTTAAAAGTTTTTAATACATGAAGACCCATGACAATATACTGAGTACATCCATGATTAATTAGTAGTACGTGTTAGTCATGGAATTCGCCTTAATTACTTTCTTATTCTCACTAATTAACCTCCATGTGATTGGTCTCCTACCACACTTATAGCCTGCAATTCGCCTTAATTACTTTCTTATTCTCGCTAATTAACCTTAATTATTTATGCCCACTTTGACCTATGCTATCTTCAATTCTAATATTTTTACCTTAAACCAACATCCGTTAACTTTGTTTCCAAAAAGTGAGCAACTTTATCTCCAATTCTAATATTTTAACATATGCTATCTCAAATTCGCCTTATTTAATATTTTTACTAATGCTATCTGTATTTTGATATCTACATTGATAACTCACGACAATACACTTCGGTATCGCAGGATTATCTTTGTTTAATCTATAACATAATCTAACTTTATCTTAACTTACCATCCAAAAGATAACATTTAGATGATTTATATTTAAAATGTTTCATTCAACTCACATAATTTATTTAAAAATATAAAAAAAATGTAATGTGACATTTACTTATATTCACTATTTTCCTTACCTATCATTCATAATATGGTCTTACTTATATATAGTAATCCTCAGATATCAATATAGTAATCCTTGGTTATCAATATAGTTATCGTTGGTTAACACATATTACTAATCATGCATGTACTCAGTGTATTGTCGTGAGTTATCATGTATTAAAAACTTTTAAAGTGTTTTATTCCATCGATTGAAGACATTATGTCATACAAAGATTGTCATATTAATGTACAATGATTACCATATTAATATCCAAAGATTGCCAAATCAATATCCAATGTTTATTATATTGATATCAAATGTCAACATATATAATGAACCATAGATACATATATTTAATATTGTATAACGAAATTGAAGAAAAAGAAGAAATTTTGTGAAATTAATCCATATTAATTCGAAGACAAGTGTCAAATAGGATAACACACCGCCCAAACATTTGAAAATGGGAAAGTGAATACAAAATCAAAAAAACCCATTATCATCTTCGTTCTCTTTTTTCTTCTTCTTCTCCTCCTCGTTGCTGCTGCTTCTTCTTTCTTCTTCCGTCTCCCTCCTCTTTGAAGAAGAAGAGTGTTTGGGGCAGGGACAGGAGCAACAAAATGAAAGTAACAGATTTTACCATTTAATGAAAATAAGGACTCAACTATCCTCACAAGAGGAAATGCACTTATTGGGCCGTCCTTCAAGGTCAATAACCCAAGAAGATTTGGTGGTCCAGCCCACAAAGACAAACACAAAGTTCGAAAATTTGAACACCCAAAAAACCCAAATTTATGGGAGGGAGGTCTAAACTTTCCCGCGAATATAAATTCACAAACACTGACTTTCCACGCTGGCAATCCGCGTGACCCCCTTTTACCCAATCAAAACGCTCCATCGCTTCGTATATATTCAAAGCATCCCCAACTTTCAGCATCAATCTCCTCAATCCTCACTCTATCCCACCCTCCCTCCGATATCCTCTGCTATTCCTCCGATCGCTTTCTCTCTCCTAGGGTTTCCAATCACCGCTAGGGTTCCGGCGAAAATATGGGCGGCAAAGACGGCGGCGAATCCGTCAAGGGCGGCAGGGGAAAGCCGAAGTCGTCGAAGTCGGTGTCTCGCTCGTCCAAGGCCGGTCTTCAGTTCCCCGTCGGTCGTGTTGCGCGGTTTCTCAAATCTGGAAAGTACGCCGAACGTGTCGGCGCCGGAGCTCCGGTATATCTCTCCGCCGTCCTCGAGTACCTGGCCGCCGAGGTATTTCCGATTCCTCTTTGTGAGTTTGAATTGTTGAATCGATCTTGCGTCGTTGATCGTTTGCTCCTGAATTGTTTGATTCAACTTGATTTGTTAAATCCTTCGCACTTTATCAAAGATTCTAATAAATTATTTGCGTTCTTTAGGTTTTGAGATTCTACATTTCTTCTCGAGCAGAATGGATCACTGTGGCTGAATTGATAAAATTCAAATTTATTTTGATAAATCCTTCCGCAATTGATCCGAGATTCTAAGTATAATTTCTACATTGAGCTCGGTTAATTATTTGCGTTTTTTAGGGTTGCGCATTGCGATTCTACATTTTCGCTCGAGCAGAATTGATTCTGCGTTGCACTTTGGCTGAATCGCTAAATTCAACTCAATTTTGATAAATCCTTTCGCAATTGATTAATTTCTATTTCGTTCTTTAGGTTTGTGATTCTACGGTTTAATCAGCACACGATACGATCATTTTTCTCAAAGATGATTTCGTGTTCGATGCCATATTTATCGCTTCTTTTGTGCGATTAACCTAGTTGTGCTCTTGAATTCATACATTATCAACCTTTTTGATTTTCCAAATTAGGGTTCATAATAACGAGGATGTTGATTTGTTCATGGCAGGTGTTAGAATTAGCAGGAAATGCAGCAAGAGACAACAAGAGGAACAGAATAGTGCCGCGGCACATACAGTTAGCAGTGAGAAACGATGAAGAACTAAGCAAGCTACTTGGATCAGTCACCATTGCAAACGGCGGCGTTTTGCCCAATATTAACCAGCATCTGCTGCCCAAGAAGGCTGGGAGTGGCAAACCTGATATTAATTCTCTTTCTCAAGAGTTTTAGACATGCTTAACAGTTAATACCTCGGAAAAAATGATTTGTTTTTTCTTCTCGTATATGGGCTGTCCACCTGTGATGGGCCTTCGCATTTTTTCCTTCCTTTTGTTATTGGTTTCGTGGACCTTTTCCTAAAACTGGGTGTAAATCAGTGACAGTGAGATATTACCATGTTGAATGACAAATTGTTCCCTCCTTTCTTGGAGTAAAAGGATTATTACTGAATTTACTATTAATTTTTTTTGGGCATTGCTCTTTGTCGCCCTAGTTTTACTGTGTGTCGCCTTTAATTGACATAAAAATTCCATTTCATGCCCTTGGCCCTCAAACACTCTACACAACCCTCCACAACTCCCCACTCTCTTTCTCTCTCTAGAAATTTTTCCCTTTCCATTTAAACCCTCAAAATCTAAACATTTTGTAGAAAATGAGTAATGGATCATCATCTGAAGAAGAAAAGGTGATTTTTTAAGTTTATTCGTTGTTAATTTCGTTGAATTTCATTTATTATTGCCGAATATGAAATGCGCCCGGATTGCGGTTCAACCAAGCCCGAAACGCACAAAAAACGCGCTCTGACCATGGTCGAAATGCGCCCAGGGCGCGGCCGGTCCATGGTCCGAGCGCGTTTTTTGTGCGTGACTTGGTTGGCACGTTTCATATGTTTGTTATTTTTTTGACGAAATAATTAAATAATTTAATTATGTTTTTATTTGATTAATATTTTTATTAGTTCAAATAGTTTTTTTACTTTAACTATCATGTATATAAGATTATATTGTTATGAAAGCATTTTTAGGGCGCATTTTTATTTGAATTCAATTATTTAGGGTTTGATTAGTTTTGTATAGAGTATTATTGTTGTGGATTTTTCCTAAGTATTTGATAATTTTGTTTAGACGTTACGGGAAAATTAAATAATTGACCTAATTATGTTTTTATTTGATTAATTTTGTTTAGGTGTTGCTTGAGGAATTTGGGGGAGATGGTGTAGATTACTCGGGACAATTTGCAACAGAACAGTGGTTTGATAGTATCGATGATCTACATGCATGGGCCGATAAAATAGCTAGAAACTTTGGGTTCAGATTGGTCAGAGCATCTTACAAAAAGAATGGAAATGTGGATGGTCCTGTGCGCATTTCGAGTTGAGCATCTTGTTGCGTATTGCTTAATGAGAGATGAGGTGAAGGAGTCATATGAGTGGGTACTCCAAAGGCTGGAAGAGCTCATGGGCGTCGGTGTGAAACCAAATGTGATCGTCACTGATAGAGAGCATGCTTTGTCATGGGCTATAGGACGCCAGATTTCACGGAGTTCTCACCTATTATGCGTATGGCATATAGGGAATGACGTTGAGAGCAAAGTTAATGACTCGATCCGGGAAGAAGAATGGATAGGATCGCTATTTAGGAACATATGGTGGAATCGCGCCTATTCGAGTACAATTGAAGAATTCGACATGATGGTCGTGTTTGAGTCACATTGGGTTGGGAATAATAGATCGGTTGTCGATTATTTGACCAAGATTGGATGAAGTACAAGGAGAAGTTTGTGAAGGCATACACCGACGATGTCCTTCATATGGGAAACATCGCGACTTCGAGAGTTGAGAGTCAACATTCGACTTTCAAGTATTATCTCGGTAGCGGTCGTGGTTCATTTGATCGGTTGTTCAAAAGGGCTCATCATCAGATTGAAAACCAACATACTGAGATCAGGAGGGCACTCGAGTAGTCTAGGAGTGGACATGCAGTGTTGAGGAAATCCTCATTGTTCAAGCATCTACACGGTCGTGTTTCTCATTATGCGATGGACCTGATCAACAATGAGTACTGTAAGGTGAAGAAATTGAAGCATGGTTCGGAGCACCTGTGCCAACACATTCTGTGGAAAACACATCGCCTTCCTTGTGCATGTACGATGTTAGGACTCCAGGATCGGGATGCTGATTTGTATGCCCAAGCAATACACAGCTTCTGGAGGCAACTTGAAGTGATTGTTGATTATGATAATTCGGACACAGTGCCTGATCCATCCACCCAAGACGTTGAGTTCTTTGAGTCCATTGTGAACAAGATAAGGGCAAGTGACTCATTGTGATACGGATGGCTCGAGTATTGAACACCGACGCACCCCGAGCAGTACGACATACCGGATCCTGAGGTAAAAGAACAGGGGAGAGGGAGACCGCCTATAGGGAAGTCAACAAAACGTGACCCTAGTGCTTTTGAGTATCGTTGTTCGAAGACCCCGAGCGAGATCCAAAGAACGCGCAGAGCAAGAAAAAGTCGAGCTCTTCTTCGATTGGAGGCGGAGGGTCAATTGGTAAGCGATATTACGTAATGGTAGTTTAAAATGTAGCATACAAAAAAATTTAATGTGTTAACTACTATTTATTTGTACGCGCAGGGAACCAAGAAATGACTAAAGGTGCATTTCCTTGGCCAAATGACGTTCCTGATTTCATTATTCCATACATCATTGGCTGGACGGATGTTGAAGACGATGGCAACTGTGGGTTTAGATGTATTGGCGAGACAGGTTTTGGGGGCCAACATAAGTGGATTGTGGTCAGAAATACCATGAAAAATGAAATCAAAGTCAATCCACAAATGTACGATGCGGCTTACGGCTACGATAACGCGATGAACATAGCAATGACCAGGATTGGAAGTCATTTACATGGATCATGCGGCCCGGAACATTGGTTGGAAACACCTTCTGATATGTTTCCCGCTGCCACCATATTGAACTACGTTTTTGTTAGTCTCGCAACTGTTCGTGGACACGGTCAACATACAACTGAGTCGTGTATGACGGTTTTGCCACTCATCGTAGCGATCGCATTGTTGCTCTGAGCAGCGTTGTAGCCCCAGCACATATCCACAAAGTCCATTATGTTCTCGTGCATTTGCAACAAGGATGTCCTCTACCTCCGTTGGATATTAGATGGAGACGTGCCTGCGACAACTCTGTGGAAGGATTTGATGTTGCTCTTCATGATCGTTTTCAGTTGTGGTCTAGACTTAGACAAAGTCGTGGAGATAACATATGATTTAGTTCCAATTTTATTTGAGACTTGTGGGCATTGGTCTTTTATTGTAGGGTTAAATTATGAAACATTGTCACCTATCTGACTCATGCAACCTAATTTCACAGGTATTAACCTCATGTTGATTTATTTTGGGGTTTGAGGCCGTTGCTATTTTTTTTAAAAATTATTTTGTAACATTGCCCATAGCACAATAAAAACAAAAACAAAAAAAAAACTAAAAATTCCATTTCAACATTGTTCCATGCTACCCAAATAAACATTGTTCCATGCTGAAAAAAACCGAAATAAACATTGTTCCATGCTACCTTAAAAAAATAAAAAAAAATAAAAAAAAAAAAACAGTCACTCCTGAAATAAACCATAACAAACTAACAATAAGGACAATCAGTCATCATCATCATGAGTCTCATAATCATCATCGTATGGGGGCGGACGAGGGGGGGCCTGGATGTGCATATGCCGACACCACTGTTCATACAGTTGAAGGACGCTGTTGTGAGTCTCTACTGGTATCTGGCCACCCAATGGGAAATTGAACATAGGCGACACACGTCGTGGCCACTCATGAGCCCACTACAACCATGAAACAAACATGAGAAAATTAAATTAGTAGGCAATAAATATACCAACAAACAATTATTAAATAAAAAAAGTTACTTACAAATTCCGGATTGTTAGGATCATCTATGACGGCCGGACCAGGGTTGCCATCCTGGATAAGGTACGGGTGTGAGACATTACAGAACCAAGTACTGTAATCCCGTTCTGCATCCCATGGGTTCTTGGACCGTCTCCATGTAGCAAGTCTCATGGCGTTGGCCTGCGGAAATCGGCCCCACGATATATCAACCAGTGAGTCGTTAAAGGTCAACATATATGTACCATTTGTTGGTCGACTTTCCTTTTGTGGTGGGTCTGGGGCTAGAGGGATTTTTTGAACAAGGCCAAGCTGTCGGACAGTACGAATGGGCATGTAGGGCTCAATCACATCATAAGCTCGAATGATACCATGGTATGTCGTACGCGGACAGATTTGGTAAGGTTCTGGACCGTATGGGCACCAAATAACCTGTTCCTCTGTTAGGCCGTCTAATATACGCCTGACGTTCCTGAGGCGTTCCAACGTACGTGGCTCACTCCGCACAGACCACATGTTAACCCGTGGCCCTGTCACACGTGTTGGGGGGTGAGGCCTCAGATGTGGGAAATGCTCATATATCCACGCCTGCAGAATTGTCAGACATCCCCCAATCTTACTGGTCCCGGCCCTAGAGGCTTGACCCAACTGCCTATATAAATATGCCAAAGCCACCGCTGCCCATGCCACTCCGTCCACCCGTACAGTGCAACCATATGCATGTGGACGCACCCTATCCCGAGACTTGTCGGCCAGCAATGTGTTCCCCAACAAACTCAAATACCATGCCTGGATCTGGATACGCGCTGGAGTGTGCGGGTCGCTGCATAAGTTTCTAAGCTCACTATCAAGAATGCCCCCCTTGTCATATATTTTGCGTGACCAGATGACATCCATACCATAGGAAACAAGGTAGTGAAGTAGGTGTTGACCATATCACTATCATGTGTTGCAGGCAAAATCCCCTCAGCTTAGAGGCCGAGTATGTTCTCCACATAGTGGAGCATCATGGTCATCTCACCAAAAGGAAGGTGGAATGTGTTGGTGTCTGGCTGCCACCTCTCCACAAATGCAGCAATCAGTGAATAATCAATGTGCTCGAACATCAAAGTGTCCAGGATGGCCAACGGGCTACGCCCAATCGCTTTTGTCGCTACCGGATGCATCTTACGCAACACGTCCCTAAGGCGACCGAGTGCCACCTTCCTAGTAAGGCACTCAATGATCTCGTGATTGCGTTCATCCTCCCAAATTAACCGAGCAATATGTCCCCGGCCGGGTATCACCTCGAGTCGAAGGACCACGTGCATCGACCCTTTAATCTTCCAATCTTCGTCATTTCGCCGCCTCTTTTTCCTGCTCGCTGAACTAGACCCCCCTGATCTACCCCAGAACTCTGGGTGCTCTTCTTCCCTGGAGCAAACTTGCCACTCCGGGCTCTAAGTTGAACGTAGTCAACTGCCTGAACATCCTGCTCCTCGTCCTCTTCATCCTCGTCCCTGCGGTATCGCTCGGTTTGCCCGTGACTACCAGACGCCATCATAGAATCTAGCTGGTTAACAAAATCCCCCATCGTATCAGCATCGGACGACTCTCGACGCTGAATCTCGCGCATCGTAGCACGATGAAACGCTTGTGAGGATGCCGCTAGCAACGGCTGCTCGGGTTGCGCATGAGTAGTCGTTTCTTCAGTGCGAGCACGACGAGCTGATGCAGTCGTCCCGCGTCTATGGGGGTCGCCTTCTTTCTCTGCTCGCCTTCTTTCAGTCGCATACCTCTTAATGTGAGCGAAAGTTTGCTTTTGAGCTTTTTATCCGACATTTCTATTCCTGCAAGATATTAGTGTTTATGACATCATACAAATATATATTATGTTTTTCTTCTTAACCAATAATGCCAAACCCACAAATTGCACCCTAAACCCTAAAACCTTAAATACTAAACCCTAAAACTCTAATACTTGTTGCTACACATGGAAATAGGTAATTTGTGATGATAGTTTAGATTAGTAAGTAGGTTAATATATAGTTCCAATATTACTTGTAGATGTCATCAAAAGAGATTGAGTATGGATCTTGTTATTGTACAAGGAGAGTGTGTTTGTTCCTGTTAATGTATGGGTGAAAAAGTATTTCTTGAGTCGTAACGACTTATCTTTTATTTGTGTGGTTCCCAAAGTAGTAAGATATCATCCGTGAAATTGCGCGAGGTCTACAATGCTCTGAGAGTTAGAAGCGTATGAGATTCGGTACAATGCAGTGTTCCCATTGTGCAGCCTGGTGGGCAACAAGACAATGTGGGTCTGAAAGATAAGCTTATAGTAAAAGTTTATCTTTCAGACCCACATTGTCTTGTTGCCCAACAGGCTGCACAATGGGAACAAAGGCATCAGACCGAATCTCATACGCCTACCTCCCAGAGCATTGTGAACCTCGCGCAATTTCACTGATGATATTGTGCTACTTTGGGAACCATACAAATAAAAGATAAGTGGTTACAATCAATAAATACCTTTTCACCCAT
Source organism: Portulaca oleracea (assembly GCA_029582165.1). NCBI lineage: Eukaryota > Viridiplantae > Streptophyta > Magnoliopsida > Caryophyllales > Portulacaceae > Portulaca > Portulaca oleracea. The sequence continues at coordinate 7,535,566 of CM055887.1, forward strand.
ACATTAACAGAACATTCACACTCTCCTCAGACAATAACAAGATCAATACTACCTCTATTCATAACATCTACAATTAATAATACTAAAACTACAAATTAACCTACTTACTACTCTAAACTATCAAACCCACAAACTGCATCAGAAACCCTAAAACCCTAAAATCGCTAAATAGTTCTTTCTAATTAGTACACACACCTTAAGTTATTATAATTTGATACAAGGGTATGTAAACAAGAATAAATTGATACGACGCTTAATTAATTTATCCACTAAAGACGCTGTCTACATACACTTATATAATTTTAACAGTCATCCTTATATGGAAAATTTGCTCCTTAATAGAAGAATTTCCACCAGAGACGACTGTGAACTGAACCCTAAACCCTAATTCATTTACTAGTAAACCATAAACACACTATAACCAAACAAAAATCCCTAAACCCTAAACACACTAAAACCAACCTAAAATCCCTAAACCCTAAAAAAGAAACTACCCAAAATCTCTGGGACCCTATAACCTAGAACGAACTAGTCTTAAGTTAGTCATCCGTAAACGTTAAACAATTACTACGTTAAAATAAACAATTATTATCAATCTTAACATTATATATGTCATTAACATTTTATTTTTCGAATTGTTATTTACACATCTTAGTATTCGCATTACTTTTTCAAATATTATTCCCCAAATACTATTTTAATTTTACAATTATCAACAATTTTTTTCAAATACTATTATTGATATTCATTTTTTTCAAAATCATTTTCAAAATATTAATATACTTTAAATTTCAGATTAAAGTAATATTAAAAAATTAAAAAAAAAAACTCAATAATTTCCGGAATCGACTCACCGCTATCGAACGCTGCCCTATGATCGGGAACGCGCCCGCCAAGACCAAGCCGCGATCTGGGCGCGTCCCGGTCATGGCCCAGACGCGTTCCGGGCGCGGCTGAGTCGATTCCGGAAATTATTGAGTTTTTTTTTTATTATTCCACACCCACAAACATCGTAAACGCACTCTAACCAAATGAATTAAAATTTCAATACAAAAAAACACAAAATTATGTTCAAATTACTCCAACAAACACATTTTTAATTTCGCTTGTTTCAAAAATTTCCCCGGAAAATTCCCCGAGCGCCAGATCGCGGTGGGCCTGTTTCAGCCGCGTCTTTAGCGCGTCTGGGTCGTGTCCCGGCCACGATCCGGCGCGCTAGGGAAATTTCCGGGCAAATTTTTCCGAAGTTTTCCGGTCGATTAAAACCCCCCATGCCCAATTAACAACTACAAATTTTAAGATTTAATCCATTAAAACAAACCTAAACAACATACAACTACAAAATCAACTATAAATTTACAAAAAAATTACTCAAACTAACCTTTATGGTGGTCGGACGGAGGAGGACGGATCGGCTCCGACGGACGTCGGCTCCCGGCGGTGGGGGAATGTTGCGGTCGTCGGCTCCGGTCTCCGGTGACCGGCGAGTGGCGGTTGGAGGTGGTGGTGGTGGTGAGACTTGGAGTGTGAGTGTTGTTAGAGAGAGAGAGATAGAGAGTGAGTAGAGATTGTAGGGGATGGTGGGGGGAGGGTCAGGGGTAGTATAGGTAACCAAATGGTGTATTAAGGGCGACGTGTGAGATTGTAGGGTGACAAACAGAAAGCGCGTTTTTTTTTAGATCAAAACCACTACAACGAGCAGAACTTATTCAAGACAAGTCCTGGTTACAAGCAAAACAGATTGAACTTCCTCGGGGAGGGTATCTTCGAGATCTCTAAGGTTCCCTAAAGGTGTCTTGTGACCTGATAGGTTTGAAACCCATTTATCCTTCCAAATTTTAACTTTCAAATTCTATACTGCTAGAATTAGATAATGAGATGGATGGAAAGTTAACTTTTAGGTCTTGTTTTTTTGTGAGGTTGGTAAGAGCATTTGCACTGCAGCACGTAGCGGTGGAATTTGAGAGTAAATTCCACAGATTTCATACAACTTGGAACTAAAAAGTGAAATCACGCGAGAAGGAACTCTGTTCCGTTCTGGAACTTCTACCTCATTTATTCATTGTTTATTCAATTACAAATTTTAAAAAAGGAAATTTACTATATTTTATTATTAAAAAAAGATAAGTTACTATATTAAATATTTTTAAGTTAAAAAGTTGGAATGAGGTTCTAAAGGGTATAGGATAGATAAAATGAAGTTCCAAAAAATTGAAATTGTATATGATGTGGAAGGGGGGTTTTCATTAAAATTCCAAAAATTTGAAATGCACATTGCTCATGCTCTAAGATACAAAGATAGTGTGGTGAAATTGTGGAAAGTGCGTTAAAGTGTAATGATATGGTAAAATTTGTGGAAAATGTAATTGATGTGGTAGATAAGGAGAGGAAATGTGAAAAGTAGAGGAAAAAAGTGAGTAAATATATTGTTAATGATTGTGGTAAAGTGTGGAAGAATATCGAGTAACATAATCAATTATGTTACTGCACTTTATGAAAGAACAAGACCTAAATTTTGTAAAACATTTAATCCCAATTAACAAACTATTCCCTCAATTCCATATTAATTGTCATAATTTTGACTTTCACGGTCTCCAATGTCTTTCTTTGATTGATAAATTTTTACCTAATATGTTATTAACAATTACAATATTATACATTTACTTTTATGATAGTATTTTTCTTAAAAAAATTTTAAAATTTGACTGTACAATACAATTAATATGGAAGTATGGAATGGAGGGAGTACCTTCAAGTTTTCATTTTTTTTTCTTTTTTTTAAACATAGGTAATAGTTCAACTCAACGAGCCCCTATCTCAGGGGTACAACTCAACAAACTTTATAACGGATCGGGATGGGGATGTCAATGACCCAAAATTGGATCCCACTCCAACCCACAGCCCAAAAATGGACCTCTTGCCACTCAGGCAAGAGGTGATTGGCCCTTCAAGTCTTCAACTTATATTAACAAAAGTTCTTTTTTTTTTTGTCAATTCTTGAATATTTCAGGGCCAATTTTATTAAGTTAGTGGCCAATAACTATTTTTATAATTAATTTTCGGATGCTATTATACTGAAATTTTGGGGATGTTGGACAATAATGTACTGAACTTTGACATTGGACAATAATACACTGAACTTTGAGGGGTGTTGAACAATAATGCACCTAAAACAATTTCGACGATGCTGACTTGGTAGCGATCTTACGTGGTAGACCGAGAAGATGAATATGTTAATTAACAAAGGTGATTTTGTACAACTCCAACAACAATCTCTCAGTGGAAACACGTTTAAACAAATGTGATTTTATTTTATTTTTACTCATTTCAAATTTGATTCTCTTTGCATATGCGTGGATTAGCTTACATGTCATAAACTTAAATGTTTTTGGATCAATTCATCTCCTCCACATGCTACCTCATTATAGTTAAGTCAACCACTGCCAAAATCATTTTGAGTGCATTATTGTTTAACACCACCTAAAATACAGTGTATTATTGTCCAAGGTCAAAGTTCAGTACATTATAGTCCAATACTCCAAAAGTTCAGTATATTAGAATCCAAAAACCCTTTTATAATTTTATACTTTTATTTAACTATAATGAGGTAAGGGTAAGTATTTTAAAACTAATGTTTCTTAGACTATTTGAATAATAAAGTCAACATATATTTGGAAACCGAGGGAGCATTATTTGTATGAGTGATGATATGTGTCTTGGGATAAGCCATTGCTTAGATGTCTTGCTCTTTATGAAATTAATATTTATTATCAGTTTTAATCCTAATTTATTTTGACAGATATTATTAATTATCAATTATAAGAAGCTTGGAATGTTTTGGCTACGTCAACAATTAAAATTGACACTCTAACAAATGAATCCCATCCGTTGGGCATATTTTAGACGTTTTTCCTGTAAATTTTAAAAAATATAGATAAAAGTGTGATTTTATATCATTATAGTTATAGAAGTCAATCATGTAATTTTTTTCAATTTAATTTATAAATATATAGATTTTATACAATGACAAAACACTTAATATGTGTCTTGCCCAAGACATTCATCATTTTCAATATATTGTCATTAAAAGTAGCAATTACTATACATATATACAATGATTTTTCTAATCTAAAACCAAAAGACAACTCATACTCTAAGTGAACAAATATTATGGCAGCAGCAGGGATGCATCAAGTATGAGCCACAGAGAAGGCTAACGTAAAGCAAATCTTTATTGTAGACCTGTAATTGTGAACTAGAGAATAGAGACATTAGAAAACCTAAAGAATCAACAGATAGTGAAGTGTTCCATCAAAAACCACCTAATTCCTAAATCCTGTACTTTGAAACGAATATCAATGTGCATAGACTGCTAGAGCTGTACATGCTATAGAGTATATAGACTGCTACTGCTAGTTCTGTGCTACAACTCTTGCCAGTTTCACTATCAACGAACCAATAAACGAATCGTTTGGATGTCTAAGTTTCCGGAATAGCTATCACGACGAATGACTATGGCATGGTGTCTGGATTCACATTGAGTGGCTTGATGTCTCGACTCCTCATGTACGACAGGAACTGCCCCGGTAGTTCTTCCAACAGAGCCTGAACAATCGGCTTTGATCCACCTGCACAATTCAATTCATAACACAATGCACTCTATGATACTGCACAGTTCAATTTACAAGACTTAAGCTTCTTGGATTATGAATTCGGTTCCCAAGTATATGATTGATACACATACATACCTTGCACTTCACGCATAGGCACAAATTGGACAATGTCTCGAGTAGCTACACGACCCATCCTACTCTCCAATCTACGTCCATTATCAGCATCAAGAATCTGCACGCCCGTGTGCAAATTACCAGCCATTATTATCACTACTAGCGAGTTTGGTTGAGTTATTTTCCTAAAAAAGGGTCAGGCAAATTTTGCAGGTTCTCAAACTTTCCCATGTTGGGTGGTTGTGTTTAATGGATGAAGAAAATTTTGAAGTGAGGCCAATTATTTTACATTTATGACGCGTTAGGTTGTAAAATTTTCCTAGAAAAGTTAGTCAACTTTTCCCAAGGACAAATTTTCCAAACCAATATTTGGTTGTCCAGTGTATGGGAAAATCTTGATGCAAGGCCTGTTATTTCACTGTCAAACTTAACAAACTTTTACCCGAAGGAGTGGGTGTATCCAAAAGCTTTTCCAAGGCAGATTTTCCCTAGAAAATATTTTCTTGGGATTCTACCGTACACACCCTCAAACTCAGGAAAGTTTTTTTTTTTCTATGGGGACGTATCGAAAGTTTTTCCCAGAATCATACCAAACACACCCTGGGAGAATATGATTTCAGACGATTATTATTAAACCAACAAAAATAATTCACCTCCATCTCTGTGAAGTCGGCACCACCCACTCCAACAATAAGGATCGACAGGGGCAAATCAGACGCCTTCACCAAAGCTTCCACTGTTTCTTGAAGATCCGTAAGAACACCATCCTGAAAATGTCACCGTAATAATTAATCTTCAGTTTTGAATCATCAATACAGGGCGATAAATTGAAATTGAAATTGAAACTGTGTACTCTTGATGTGTTCTGCACTCAACTGTAATGATAAGCAATACGAAATACTTGTTGCTGTTATGTGCGAGGGAGTGGCCAGCGAGTTCTGCAGCTCTGTGGATTACTTGCCCAAACAAAGTCGGCCCAGAAAGTGTAACATTCATCAGAGCCGAACTATAAGCAGCCATTATTCCTTCAATGCCTGCAACCTGATATCGAAGAAAACACACAATTCGAACGAAAAAAACGAATTATTCCAACTGAATCATCACCTACATAATTCAACCACAGCATATACGTAAAAAACATCCGATCTTTACCTCACTGTCATGGGGATTTCCATTGAGATTAAAGCAGTGAGAGATATTGCCGTCTACTGTCCTGCCTCCAAAGCCCCATGCAGGGAAGCGCTTGTCATAGTCGTAAAATTGAATCACTTCACCGACTTCCATAATAGCCTACACATGATCCAATTTCAATGGCATTTAACAATGCATATATCACATCTTAGACAATCCATACAGCAGGGGAAAAGCCGGATACAATGGTTGAAGCATAAGCAAAACACCCATTCATCTCTAACCTAGGTAACCCCTCCCAAAATTAATAGTATTATAGTATACAGTAACATATTGACTTCTTATAGTCTATTAATCTCTAATGTTTCTTTTTGACTGAAGATTCCTTATGTAATATTTTACCAACCATGGCAACATTGTACTTTCGCTATAGTATAATTAGTATTTTTCGTTATAATCTAATGATAGTAATTTCATATAATGAATCATTATATATGTTAAGAAATTATCGGTCAGGGTTTTCAAAGTTTGACCGACAAAAAATTCAAACACACAACTATTTTGGGAAAGAGGGAGTAATGTTTATGCATATTGCAAAATGCAAAATGGCTCTCTAAATCTTTTATACTTTTTTTTCCTTCCATGGATTAGTAAGTACTAAGTAGTGAACGATTTTGAAATCTTGGGTTAATTGAAATCAATCGCTCTGAACTTTTTAATTCAGTGGTCAGATTGCTACATCAACCCCCCCCCCCCCCGGGTCACACCCTCTTTTGCAATGAGATTTTTGGGTATCGGATTTTTTTGGATCCTCACAGGACTATAGACAAATGGAATGTTACCTGCTGGTAGGCATTTAGACGGCCAGAAGGATCAATATAATGCAACGAACTTGGAGTTCTGGGATTTCCATTTGAAGCTGAAGAGAAAGAAATAGAAGTATAAATCATATACATTCCAAATGCCATCAAACCTCAAACAACACGAACGCGCAGTATGTAGGAAATATATCAAGAACCAACTAAAGAAGTTGATATACCAGTAAAATCAACAGCGACCATGAAGTTAAGCTCGAAACCACTAGAAATGTAATCGAGAAAACTGTACAACTGCTTTTCACGGAAGTGATCGACGAACAGCTGGCCTTTAAGAACCTAAATGATCATCATTCAGCAGAATCGATTAAAGAGCTAAAACCTGATGGCAAAGAGGCAGGAATTTCGATATTTTGAACTGAAACAAGCACCTTTTCATGGCGATGGTGTGACTTAGTGAAATTGATGCCAGTCTTTTCTCTATATAATCTTTCTAGGTTTGATATTGATGTCTGAAGCTGCCTGTTAGAGCACAGTTTATATTACCTCACCAATTCACCGTCAAGGGTAAGAGATTAACATTAAAGAAAGAAACATTATTAGCAAAGAACAAGAAAGAGTTTTTACCCAATAATCCTATGATTCCCATTACTATTAAAATCAAAGCACTCGATGACTAATGGATTATCCTGCACAAAAGAAAAAGGAATAGGAAAGACATAACAGTCAATATTGCTCAGCATACAAATTCATAAATAATTTTCCATTGCATTGGATTTTTGATACGTAAATCAGAATGTAGCTTCCATCACAATGCTAATTGAAATGAAGACATTATAAAACAACATTGTTGAGGTAAAGTCGTAAAGATGAAAATTTTCACACCTAGGAAACCCTTTTCGTTTCATTCATGCGAAAGGAGCAAAAATAACAAAAGAGTATTTATATTGCATCTTTTAAAACTTTATGATCAAAAGAAAACCTTTGGAGCAAAGAGATGCCTATCCATAGGATTTGAAGAACCCAAGAGACATATACCCATAAAACTAAAACTAGCTACCAAAAAGATATTCTAAATCGCAAAAATGAAGCACCCAAGTGATCAGTCAATCTTAATCCCCTTCTCACAGAAATCAATGATTCATCGAATCGAATAATTAGTAAATCCAACTCTTAATTAACGCTCTATGTAAAAATAAATGACAAGCGCATTAGATATAAGATGATACTTGCCTTGCTTCCAAACTGCTGCATACTAAGACACAATGGCCTCCACACAGGGTTCAAGTTGTTATTTACGACCTCTGTCTTGCAAATGGGAACACACCCTCCAGTTTCAACCTTCCTAGATATTCGCAAATACGGATCCTACACGAAGAAGGGTGTATGTTAGGACACAACGATAGATCTCTAGTTATCCAAAAGGACCAAAATGGGAAATTCAGTTAAAAAATTACACAAAGGGTAACATACACTTTTAGACAACAGATCCTTGTTATCTAAATGGCTGCAACGTAGTATGACCTCCACGGCACTTCTTGATGTAACACTCTCTTCGGCATGAACTTTCAACGTGCCAACGTCTTTTGGTGCCCCAATCCTGTGTTTATTGTGGAGCTTCAAAGCCAAAGTCCTATCACGTCTGGTGAATATCTGCCAAATAGTAAATTATATAAGCTACGTGATAACCTTATACAAGACACGCCAAATTACGCTCAATTGCTGACGACGAAGCATTAGAAGAGGTATGGAAGATACCTCTGACAAGACACAGTTAGCTTCCCCGATAAATTCTTGTTGCTGCAACTTCAGCGACTGCATGACAAAAATAAAATAAAGTTCAAGGGAGACCGTTCGACCCTTGATAAAAGGATGCCAACAGAACTTTGTAGTTTTGATTTTCATCTTCATGCAGTCCCTTTTTGACAGTTTTAACAATGAATATTCTACAGTAGGACGTTACAAGGTACCTTTACAGGTTTGTTGTGGTAACTTGTATCAACATCGTATATGTGAAACCTAGTGACAAGAAAGAATGAACATACAATCACATCAAACTTCTTTGATCCTCTCAAACAACCACCGGATAAAAGAATTCTTGAAGTGTGGTGCATTCATGAATTATGCTGAAGTCGTATAGAAGAGCTGAGCTTACACCAATGGCTGCACAATCTCAAATTGATAAGTAACAGGTATCTTTGTGATCCAGGAAGGATTCAAGTTGTTCATTATGACCTCAGTACGGCCAATTTCTTCGAGAGTTCCATCTCGTCTCTTCATGTACACAACAGCCATGGGATCACTCTGTTTCCAAGAAAAACAAAAGTCCAATACAAGAATGAGCCAAGTAAAACCAGATCAAGTATGCATGGACAAACAGATTGAATCATAGTTACCAGGAATGCTTCCCGGGTCTTTAGTCCCGGGTCGCGGATCGCTAATTTTTACACAAATTTAATCTAGTTTTGACTTCGGAACGCTTGTTACCGAAACGCGGGTCGCTGTCGTATGTAGCGTCCCGGTAACTATGGATTGAATAAAATGGGGAATTATGCTCATAGTATTATGATAAAATTCTTAGTTTAACTGAAAAATGGAAATGCATTTTGCACCATGTAGCAATCTAGTATCTCCTTCTCCTTCTAACTAGTTGCAAAAATATAAAGGCACAAGTCTAATACTTGTTATCGATTCCGTGCAAATAAACAATTCCATGTATGATGCAATTCATATAGGAAGTGTTACAGATGAAGAATGGCGGGCAAGGTGTTCACATAGGTTTGAATCATAAAACTTGCCTTAATTCAAAGAATGCATACAAAATAGCATTGGATAATTAAACTAGAAGAAGCGTACCTTTGAAACAATGTCAAGGTCAAGTAGCTTTTCTGCGGACAGACACAACTGTAGGAGAAACCAAAAATGTATTGAGCCTTCAAACCAAAGCAATAAAAAGAACAAATCATCTGTATTCTGTAGTACCCTATGACCCTTTCCAAATGAAATAAGCAATTAATGAATAAACTTCGACAGGGCACTGAACTCCTTATCAAACTATACATTGTCTCGATGAAATCATTGCATAGAGCCTTGCACAGAAGCAACAGATGAAGAAAACTATATTTCTTTTAGTTTTTTTTTACAGCATTAGTTCACATTGATCATGATGAATACTATATTTACGAATAAGATTTCGAGAACCATCCAGTGACAAACTTACTAATTGTCTCTCCTCTTTACTGTGAATTATTCTTATGAACTGTAGCATAAAATCCTTACAGTAATAGTTCTGTATTTGGCAGTTCAGCACACATCGATATACTGTGAACACAATTAGGAATGTCTCACAAAAATGGTCTTAAGTAGATTATGTCGGAATTAGTAAAAAACTCATAAACATCCATCTACTTCTCTACAGTTGGGAAACAACAGCCATTAAAGACTTTTCAGTAAAGGGCTGGGCACAAAAGCTTACATCCTGTTAAAAAAAAAGGTTGCATGTCTTGGCTACCATATGCATTAGTCTCAACACATGAATGCCTAGTGAACAGCATTGGAATTATTTTACCCTTTAACTCAGTCCCCTCTCTTTTTGCGTCAGTTTGCATGTATATGGACTAGTTTCGATTGACCAACTAAAATTGTTCACCGCCTCCTACTCCATGTAAAAGAAGTACTCCCTCCGTTCCATATTAACTGACACTTTGACTAAATTTTGACCATTAATTATTTACAAATTACAATGAGTTATAATATGAAATTCCCTTCAGTTTAATTTTTAGTAAAGTATCTTTCTAACGACGGTAATTTCATATTGTAACTCATTGTAATTTGTGAGTAATTAACTGTCAAAATTTAGTCAAAGTGTCAATTAATGTGAAATGGAGGGAGTATCAGAATAAGTACATTGGATTCTTGACTGCTTCAAACTTACGCTAGTTTTGAAACTTTGAAGGCAAGGCATAATGTCTTTTCCTCTTCTAACACAAGAAAGAATTTCTAGCGATGACGCTATGAGATGATTACCATTATCACTTTATCAGGACTAGGGCTGGAAATGAGCTGCGGCGGGTTGTGAGTCAGCTTGGCAGGAGGCTCGAGGTAGCTTAGGCTTAAGCTCATATGGAAGATGATTTGATATGAGGTGAGCCATTGTGACTTCACGAGCCTAACTAACATATGAATATGTATGTGTGTGTGTGTCAGACACAGACACAGACACAGACACAGACTCACACACACACACACGTGTGCATGTAATAGTGTGCACAATACAGATGAGCTAAGACTTGTGAGTTATAAAAATCTCATTTTTTTGTTTGACTTGAATAAACTATTTCCTCATGGTTTTGCTAAATGTTGTAATTGTGTTCCTCAAGAAAATTGTATTTTGATTGACAATTTTTTAGGTTTCAAGTACTAGAGAGGACAATCACACACATTTACACACACAGAGGAGTGGATGAGAAGTAAGTTTTTTTGTGGTAAGGTGAGAAATAACATTTTGGACATGAGAAATTCAAAGCGTGGACATGAGATGTGTGTGTCGTGTCCACATGTTGCATCCTATGTTCACACTGGATCATGTCCATACGTTGAAATTTTCATGTCCACAATGTTATTTCTTACTTTTTTACAAAAGGCTATTTCTCACAAGATTTGTTCCCTATACACACACACGCGCACAAACATACGTACTACATACATACATACATACATACATACATACATACATACATACATACATACATGTGTGTGTATATGTGTGTTAATTTGATTTGCTTAATTGTTGTGAAATAGTCTAAATGTTATTCATGTTCAAGAGAACAATTTTTTTAAAAAAATAGGATGCTTTGAGTCGCAAGCCGAGTTCACGAACTACCAAGCCAAAGCTCGGGAAGCCTAGATAGGCAAGCCACAAGCAAGGCTCAAACTCAAAAAGCTCGGCTTGACTCATTTCTAGGCTTCTAGCCTTAGATTCAGGACCCGAAAGACCAAAAGAATCCTAGCCCCCCTTAAAAGTAATAGTAAACTAGGGGACCAAAACAAGGTAATATGAGAAGAAACATCCAGGTGATTGCTCATCACATGCCAAAGGCTATAAGATTCTAAATTATTTCAGACAAGCATGCATGGTATATAATCAAAATGCAACTTGTCACGATACGTTTGAGAGAAGACAAGGGAATCCACTAGTTAGTAGTGCACTTTCCTTAAAAGCTTTTAACACTGATTTCAAGCCTTTTGTTTGGATGTGTCCTGACTCCACTTTTAACTTCAGACAAAATTTTCAGTTTTAAATTATACAGTAGAATAAAGTAATTAAAAGCCATTCATCTATTAGTTTTCCAGAATGCTTCTAAGTCAATTATTCAAATTTCAAATACAAGGTTAAGCTAACATGTTCATACTTGCTCCCAACAGAATAAACACCTGGGTTTCCTATGGTCTGGCAGTCTACATGTTATCATAATGAAATTGCTTCAAAGAAGAAAAAAAAGGAATATTTTGGTAAAGAAAGAAAAGCAGAGGATGATGAACGATCAATCTTCTAATTATATCCGGCTAACAATGGTACTCTTGGCAAATTCCAGTCAATTATCGATCACAGTAAGAATTCATATCAAGTGCCCACAGACATTAAGTTTATTGTAAGACGTATAATGTTGTGGTGGACTATTTATGAATACGGGGGTGACTAATAATTTATTTGGCCGTCTAATAAAAGTCACATCTTGATAAATTATTAGTCACCTTCGTATTAAAAACTCATTCTATGAGGAATCCGTTTCATAATAAATTTATGTGAGACAGCTTATACTAGAATTTGCGCCCATGCCCACCGAATAAGGGTACTCTCAAGCTTGCATTGGATTCTTTATTTACAGACATGACAGCCACATCAATATTCATCACATATAGTGCTTGATAACCTTCCCTCATCCATCACTCATATGTAATAATAACCACCTAATTCTTTATGGCTTCAAATTTTTGCCTTATCATAATTATCAATAGCAATCTAGCATTTAGACTTACCCAATATGTTAAAGATTGTACATATAACACTGTTTTTATGTTTGTTTCATCACATATTAATAACCCATTAATGGAAACATATTTTCTTTTTTTAGATATACTCAACACTGTACAAATAATAGATGATAGAATGTCAATGTGATATTTTTCCAGAAGACAGTTCAACTCTCCTACCCTCTACCTCACCAACTCCTACCCTCTACATATTTTCCAGTTGAATTATTTTTATTGTAGTCACCAGATATGGCAAAAGGATACTAGGTTACCATGAAAAATTCCAAACACAAACTTTTATAAAAGTCCAACAATTTCAACATGCAAGTACAAAACTTTTGACAATTCTGGGACCCAAAAACAATCCATGTCATAAGAACATTGAAGAACCCAGAATCAAACAAATCATGAACAGTACTAAGTACCCACCAAAACCTACAAATTAAGTAGCAAAATTCGGGTTCATGAAAATTCAAGTCAGTCAACATCAGCATTCGGATGAGAAATTAAAATTGATATCCGGGTCGGATCAGATTGGACAATTGGGACGAATGGCTAAATTCAGTCAATATTAAAATCAAGTTCGAACCAAATCCATTTATTTTTCCGCTCTGACAAATTAGGGCACTCGAGTCGTACAAAACTTTACCAGGGGTAAAATCAAGAAACACCCAGTGAAGATTTGGGGAGTCAAAAACAAAAAAACAAGGGCAAAATAGAATCTTGAGCAGCACGTATAAAGTCAATACTACATTGTAAAGACTAACCTCAACTTGAGTAAAGAGGGGTTGAAAGCCTTGAGCTTGGTAGAAGTATTCAACGGCGTCGTTGCGAGCAGCGCCGTCAATGGATGCCGGCGTGGGACCCATCTGGGACCCACCGACTGCCTGCTTGCCTCCCTCCACATCTGAACAACAATTCCCCATTTAATATTTAAATAAATTCTCTTGGTCGATTAAAAAACTTGTGTGTCTAAAACTCTGAAAGTTATATATGAATATGCTTCTTGATTTTTATCGACGACGTTGGATGAAGGGTACTCATATAGGCAGCATACACACAGGAGAATTTATATGTTTATACTTTATATTATGCGTGAAGACTGAAGACTAAGACGCGTTTCCAATGTTTGAAGTTATTGACTCAAGGGGAGGAATTATGGCCGTGTTCTATTTTGCGGTATTTTGCGGTGAGGTGTGGTGGAATTGTGATGGGGTGTGGTGGAATTGTGGTAGGTTATTGGTATGTGGGGTAGGTGAGGAGAGAGGATGTAAAAAGTAGAGGAGAAAAGTGAGGAGAGAGAAAAGTGAGGAGAGAAAAAAGTAATGATTTGCGGTGAAATGTGGTAGGTTGTGGCAAACTGCGGTGCCACACGGCACCGTAGTTTACCAACCGCAGTATAGAACACGGCCATATATGGAAGTCCCACCAGCAGAAGCTTTCCCTAGTATGGTGGGTGGGTGGCCGGGTGTTTTACGGGGTTAACAAACATACAGGGCGTAGGTAAGTAATGTTGACACATGAATTATTGAAAGTAAAATCATTTTTGGACGATAATACACCGAAATTTTAGATAGGATTTTAGACGTTAATATACTGAATTTTTGAGGGATTGGACAATAATACACTGAACTTTGAACTTGGACAATAATACATTGTACTTTAGGGGGTGTTGGATAATAATACGTGCGGAAAGATTCCGACGGTGGCTAACTTGGTGGTGATCCTACGTGGCAGGCGGCCACGTAGGATTGCCACCAAGTTAGCCACCGCCGGAATTACTATTAGTGCATTATTGTCCAACACCCCTAAAGTACAGTACATTATTGTTCAAAGTCAAAGTTCGGTGTATTATTGTCCAATACCCCAAAAACTCAGTATATTAGCGTCCAAAAACCCTTTTAGATATTACACAACAATTAATGCACTAAACTTTATTTTGAATTTTAATATACTAAATTTTAAAGGTATTGGATAATAATATATTTGGAACAATGCTAGTGGTGGTTGATTCGGTGGCGGTCCTACTTTGAGGTATCGTTTTTCTTTTTTAATTTTAAAAAAAATATTATAGTGGTCCTACTTATATGTACTTTCTTATGTAACAAAATTTTTAACTTTTTTCCATGTCATTTTCTCAGCCGGCCACGTAGGACCGTCACTAAGTCAACCACCACTGGAAAGGTCTGGAATCGTTCCTGAGTGTATTATTGTCCAATTTCATCAAAATTCAGTGAATTAGTGTCCAAAAAAATTTAGTACATTATTATCAAATACCCCTAAAATCCAGTGTATTATCGTTTAAAAATCCAAAGCAAAATGATAAAAATATTTTGATCCAAGATGGTTAATGACCATTTCGCATTACACCTATATCACTCATAAACAATTATTCAAATCAATATAAAGGTATATTTCTTACTTTGAGGGTTATTTGTTACAACTTATAACAATATAAAAATAATTATTTATTTATATTTTTTCACAAATATAAAATTATGCATAAAATGTTCATTTTCTATTATGATTGATAAAATTAAGTTATTATTTATATTTTTGAGCTAGCCAATAAGTATTATACCCTTATAGTTGATAAATATATATAACTATTAGAGAAAATATTATTAAACATTACAAAATGTGAAACATGGACAATTAAAGATGGTTATACTTATTAATCATCTTAAATCAAGATGTGTATGATTATACTTATTGAAAAAACAATGGGTGTCTGGACACTAAATAATAAGTATATTGTGTTTGATGGTTTGAATAATAATTCACCAAATTTTTTTCTGGAAGCTAATATATTTAGGGTGTGTTTGACCTAGCTAGTAGCTACTGCTTCTTCAAAATAGTTTTTTAGGAACAGTTTTACAGAAAACTATTTCTCCAAAAAATTTTAGGTGTTTGGTAATGCAGGGTATAGAAGTATTTTTTTTAAAAGTATAAACTATTAACTAGTGTTTGACTAATGAATACTTATTTTTACTACTTTAAAATCCAAAATTTGAATATCAAATTCTTTTTTATTTATTCACTTTTAACAATTTATAATATATATTTAATTTCTCTCATTTTAATATTTAACTTCTATTTTCTAAAAAAATTATTATAATATACATTTAATTTCCTTCTTTATACTATTTAATTTCTTATTTATTTTTAAAATTACCTACAATGATTTTTCTTCAAAATTTTTATGTAATTTATATGAAATAATTTAATTGAACTCTATCTAAGCAAGAAAATATTATTATTAAGCATTACATATTTTGTACTAATAAATATGCAAACTTAAAAACAAATAATATAAGAAAATAGGATTTTACCATAAGAAATTAGAAATATCTTTAAAATAGAAAAATACATATATTTTCTTTCCTAGGAAAGTTCAAATATATTAGTTGAAAAAAGATAACTTCCTTAAATTTCTTTAGTAGTTTTCAAGAAGCTAGAAGTTAAAAGCTACAAAATGTAGCTTCAACTTCTAGGGGTTATGGAAGCTAATTTTAACTTCTAAAAAGTTGGAAGCTATTTTAGAAAATTTTCATGTTTGGCTTAATTTCAACTTTTTTCCATCAAAAAGCTTCCAAAAAGCTTGAACAAACATGCACTTTGCCATTCAGGATTGTTCATCTTCTAGTCCAGATCGGTTGACCAAAAAAAAAAAAAATGAGGACTGAAATACGGACAAAACCTGGATCGAATGGTAACTAGTTCAATCTTCGGTCGAAGCTTTTTTTTAATGTTTTCAGGTTTCTGTCCGAATCGGTTTAGGCTAAACTCGAAAAAACCCAAGCTCGGCCCGTAAATCCAATTATTATAAAATTTAAAATTTAATCAAAAAAATATATTCATAATATTGTGGGCGCCATTAATCATGCCTATCATAATATTATCACCTGAAAGGATATTCTATCCTAATCCAATGGTCTCTCCCCTTAAAATTAGAAAAATAAATATTTTGACATATATTCATCCTACTCCAATTTTGTATAAATTCACATAAATGTTAATTATTTTAGCTTTGCATATATTTGTGTGACTACAGATTGTGTCATAGTGTTATGTATGCTAACATATTATTGTATCATTTTAAATTTTTATAATTTATTATTTTCTAAAATTTCACACCATAAATAATAGTTACAATACAAAAAAATGTAGTTTCTAACATATGTTAATTAATTAATCAATCTTTTTACAAATTTTAATAAAAAGTTTTTAAAACATCTCAATCGGTCCTAACTGATATGGGTTGGTTCGATCCAAATCCTAATTGAGTTGCTTTGGATTGGAACCGATTATTTTTGGTATGGTCTAATTTGTTCTAACTTCTTCGCTATTTCGGGTTTAGGATTGGTTCGGTTTAATCCAGGTTTGCCCCAACGAACACTCCTAAATTATTGAACTTTGAGAGTGTTAGATAATAATGCACTTGAACGATTTCAGCAATAGCAGATTTAGGGTGGTCACATGCGGCAAGAAAAATTAAAATATTGACTCAACTAATATCATGTCAGTAAATGCGAATGAGTTTATTTTTTTTTTTTAAATTACACCTCATCACTTTACATTTGTCCTAATCCAACGTTATTTTTTTTTCAAAAACAAATAGAATTCGTTCTTGATTGTTTGGACATATTGACATGACACTAATTTAGTGAAGATTTTATTTTTGCTCCATAACCTGCCAACATAAGATCACCATGACACTTAGCCAAGCACCATTGAAATTATTTAAGATGTACTATTATCCAACAAGTTCAACGTACAATATATTATTGTCAAAAAAATTTAGTATATTATTATTTAACATTTTCAAACTACACCATATTAGAATCCAAAAATAAAATAAAAATGTTGACACATGGAGCAAACTGGAAAGCAATAGCTAAATTATTATGAGAAAAAAAAGACTTATGAGTCTTTTAAAAAATAAAAATAATAAAACGCCAGTAGTTTTGTTAAAAATTGAGCTTTTCCTCAAAGCTTATCTTTGTGTAGAAAGTTCATACAAAACTTGTTGTTTTGTGAGTATGAATGGGTATCAAACGAAATATCAATCGGTCATTGATGTTATGAGGAGGTCAAAAGACTTATCTTTCTTATGGGGTGTTTAAGTTCTAAGTTCTTAGCCAAAAGAGGGATGAGAAATTGAGGTCGGCCCAAATAACACGAGTACTTGATATTTATGGTAATAATTTTTACATATTCGATATTTATGAAATATATTTTACTTTACCTGACATTAGGTGAAAATAATTTTTAGTGGCAGAATCCCGTTACTTCTTATAGGAAATGTGAAAAATATTATAATGCCCCTATATGACTATATGAATGTACCATGTTGCTCCTAATATCGAGAAGGAAATGATTTAAATGACCTTTTCATTTTCAGAATGGGGAGGAGTTGAGTTTTCGAAGAAATAAAGTAGAGAAAAGGTTGAGCTTTAAATGCCATATAAATTAATATTAAGGGTAAAAATGTCAATTCATGTTTAATTGAAAGTCATATGAATTAATATCAAGGGTAAAAAAGTCAATTCATGTTTATCTTTTTAATATTCGCCGAAAAATCCAACAAAAATCAATTATAGAATATGTAAGGGGGTTTAAATATATGAACACTTAATGTTAGGTTAGGTAAAAATTATTTCACAAATATCAAATGTGTAATACCATAAATATCAGATATGGTAAATGTAATTTTCTCCGAATAACACTCGGTGAGACAAGTTAGTACGTAACTGCTGCTCTAGTAAGGGTAGGGTTACAAGTCAAAAAGATGGAAGAGTGTAAGGTAGGGAAGTAAAAGGAAAAGTGGATTCTAATAATCCTTATTTTCATTTTTTGTATGATATGATAATACTCATACTTTGTTTTTATATTTTAGTAATCTAAAAAACAAAAATTGTATTCTATTGATACCAAATCTAGCTTCATATTTTTTTAATTTTATTCATTCATGACTGGTATTGTTTTTATTTTTTTCATTCCTACCCCAAAAAGATTACGAAGAGTAGTTACTAAATTTTTTTAAAATTATTGTTTTGAGAATCCGAGCAATTATTATTATTTTTTAAAAGAATAAAAGTGAAAAAATCGTAAAAAAATAAAAAAGTCAAAAAAATTTGGGACAAATGTTGTAAATTCATTAAATCATGAGAAACTATTGTGCTACGTTTTGAATCAGATGCAAGTCAAAATCTATGATATTTACGGGATACGCTCAGTACGTGGTATCTCACTATAATACAATTTTTATTTTTTTTGGACCATCAAAATACAAAAATAAAGTACGAATTATTAACATACAAAAGCTAAAAGTAGGGATTACTAAAATTTTCGTTAATTAAAATTTTTATCTTACTTTACCTTACTATAAAAAAGAATAAGGTTATATTGTTAGATAATTTATATTTAGAATTCTTTATACAACTGACAAAATTTATTTATTTAAAAATAGAAAAAAAATAGATTGTGTGACATTTACCTACCTTCACTACTTATTTTTTATCTAACCCTACCTTATCTTACATATACCTTCCCCAAAAGAGAACAGGGCCTTGGCGTGGGTTGCAAGAAGAGCTTGATTCGATTTGAGTATATTTTTATTTGTTTAGGGTTTAGTAATAAATATTATGGGAAAAAAAATTAATTAAAGGATATGTACATATTATAAAAAAGAGTTATTACATATGTACACAGTACATATGGCAGACTAACTAATCTAAGATGAGTAGACCTGACAAAAGCTGACCCGACCCAGAAACCCGACCAAAATCGGTCAGGAAAAAATGGGTATTGAACACGATTTTTTGACCCGGGACCTGAAATTTACCGGACCTGTAAAACCCGGAAAAACGGGTTTGAATGGGCCAGGTTCGGGTCGACCCAACGGGTCACAGACCTATAATTGAAAGATTTGTATTGCTTAGGCTATGCTTTGAAAATGGGCCACTTTACTAAAAAAAATTAGGCCTAAACGGCCAAATGAAGGAGGAGAAATAGGGGCGTGCATTATTCGGTTTTGAACCGAATAAACTAAGAACTGAACAAAATGAATCCAAACCAAACCAAACCGATTTTGGTTCGGTTTTTGGTTTGGACTTTAGATCTTATTCGGTTTGACTCGCTATGGTGAAAAATTCATATAGATGTGTGCATTATTGGATTTTGAACCGAATAAACCGAGAACCGAACCAGTTTTATTCAGTTCGGTTTTTGGTTTGGACTTTAACTCTTGTTCACTTTTGGTTTATTCGGTTCGGTTTTAAACCGATGAACAACCCTAAGAAGAAAAGTGGGAAGCCAGGGAAGTTGAGGAAATAAGGCAAACGATTCAAAAATCAAATTGAAAACCCTAATTACTACGTGCGCAACTTTCATTTTTTGCTCATTCAACTCTCCCTCTCTCCTTCAAACCCTAAGCTCCTCATTCATCCATCCATAGATCCACTTAATCTACTGTCTACGGTGTACACAAATGTCCTCTTATGGTTTTGTGGTTGGTGAGTCGTCGGAGGAGGGGTCTTCCGCCTCCATCTCCTGTTGGTCGAAGCAATAGGGGGTCTTGTCGAGGTTCATTTTCATGGTGTTGTGTTATCTGTTCAATCGTTCTCAACTGTGGTTGAAACACTTAATATTTGAGACTCAGTTAAGTCTTAAGTCGGTTCATTTTGTTGCTGATAATGGATTTATGTGGTACTCGTGTGTATGTGATGATAAATATTCCATATTTGAGTTGAAGATATATATGTGATGATATATATATTAAAAATTTGGAAGGATTGTCGTTTGTGGACTATTGACATTAATCGCCTAATGCTTACGGACTTGGAGATTGTCAAATTTTGTTTAAACTATCCCTTAGATGTATAGTAATATCTTTGCACAATGGTAATATGTTGTGGTGGTGAAATATGGAATGAAATGGTACATTACGTAGATATTTTCGACTAATTATAGTCAATTTTATTGATTATAAGTGACTGAGAAAAAGGGCGGTCATGATCCGTATTACCGACCCAGACCGGCCGAAACAATATACCCGACTCGTATTTACCCGAACCCGTTATACACCCGGCCCGTATTTACCTAAACACGTTATACACCCCGACCCAATACCGATCCACCCGCCTGAATTGACAGGTCTAAAGACAAGTAATAAATTGATAATTTATCTTAGCTGGTAAAGTAGTTCAACGGACAGATATTGCACAAGTTCCACTGGATACGTGCCTCATACGTAAGCGTCATTGCGTCAGCAAAAAAAGAGGGGACGAAAGCTTTTAAATTTCTTTTAATAATTAATTAAAATAGATCTAAGAAGTCAAAATTTTAATAAAAGTCCCCACTTTTGTTAATGTGGAGAATGAGTCTGACTGCAATGGAGCAATGAAACATCAACGGGTTGTTAGACCCCAAAAAACACCATATTGAAACATGTGTCAAGTTCTAGTGCAATAAGGAATGAATATTTGGGAATGTAAAATTAAATTTGGGAATGTAAAATTAGGAACGCTCCAACACTCCATGGTTCCTGAAACTTTACCATTAATTTCTTTTTCAACAAATTAAAAGGTGACATGTGACATTAATATAGGTAAAAGGAAAAAAGTAAATTGGCCAAAGAAATATTTTATAATAAAGTGTAGGAATGAGTTCCTATTGTTGTAGAATAAATGGAATGAAGTTTCAAAAAATATGAATTATGGGTATTGTGGAATGAGGGGACCACCAATTTTATTTCAAAAATAAGATCACCATTGTATTTGCTTAGAAAGTAGTTTTATCTTGGGAAATTCCAAAAAAACAATCCAAACATTGAGACTATTGAAAAAACAAAAATCTAAACTTATAATTATATTATGATTGAACTGAACTTCAATCTCTATTATTTTTCGTATTTACCACCTAGTTAAACTCATCATTTTGCATTCACCACCTAGTTAAACTCGTCCGAAAAATGATATGGTGGTGACGATATTACACACGGAACATACTTTTAACTTTCTTTTGAGTTGCAAAAGGTTTCACGTATAATAAATCTGAACTTACAACTATATTATGATTGAACCGAACTTCAATATCTATTATTTTTAGCATTTACCACTTAGTTAAACTCATCATTTAACATTCACCACCTAGTAAAACTTGTCCGAAAAATGACATGGTGATGAAAATATTACACACGGAACATATAACTTTCTTTTGAGTTGTAAAAAGTTTCACGTATAATATCACCACACTACGTCATTTTTCTGACGAGTTTAACTAGGTGGTGGATATTAAAAATAATAGGTATTAAAGTCCAGCAAATCCATAACAAAGTTGTAAATTTCAATACCCAAAATTTGGATTTTTTTTTCCAATTTTTCTTTTATCTGTTCAGAAATCAAAATATTATCAAAATCTTGAATATAAAAAGGTGGCCCCATAGAGTACTACATTTTATAAGACCAAAAGAGTAAAAAATTGGTGAAATCATGTCATGACATGCAACTTACAGGCGCTATGACGTGGTATTGATTGCGCTACACGTGACATTCCTTAGGAAAATGAGCAGCAGAAGGCAGGAAATGACATGGTGTTGATGCCAATTGAACCTGACAAGTGACAAACACAACCATTCTATTGACAAAGACCCACAGCATTTGTTCCACAATGACCAAAACTGACCATAATCATAAAAGACATGTTCACAACAAAAGGAAACTTAAATTGCCTGGAAACTTCGGAATACAAAGTTGGGAACATGCTGTACAATAATACAACACACGAGTCATGATCCACCTTACCAACTCGAAACCGGGAAATTGTCCAGCAGCTTCGATGGTAAATGAATGACAATCACAAGAGGAAAAAAAAGGGGGGAAAATCGTCGTTGGAAAATGTACAGTCAGAAGCAGAGTTGAAGAAGAAAGACGTCGATATCAGTTGGGAGGGAAGATGTTTCTGGAGCGCATATAAGCAAGGAACTGTCCTGGTAGCTCTTCCAATAGAGCTTGAATGCATGATATCTGTCCCCCTGCACCGGTGTAATGTAACAACAACAGATTTGAATGCTCTTCTTTAAAATGGCATCACAATATGTATTAAAGTCACACATGATGTATGTAATAGAAGACTATATCACCGTTTTCTCTTTTCTACCCACAGCTAAAAGCATTCATTTGTAAGACATCCTATATATTCCATGCATTCATATGTCTCTCTGATTTGATGTTATTCACTGGATTTTGCCATGGAGGATCCACACCCAGATCTATTTTTCAGAATATGAGAGATAATGATGCCAGTATAACCAACTGCTCTCGTCATCCTTTAACTATCTGATGTTGAATTTTGCTAGTCTTTCAAGTTTCATCGTCCTTTATGCAAAATTATCAGGTTTCATCCTTGTCTATGCTAGGCTTTCATTCTTTCTGAATGACTCAGTTTTCAACCCTTCTTTTAGGGTGATTCACCCCGTGAATCTAGATTGAATGTTGAACTTTCCACACACATATATTCATTGTTTCAACTGGGATTTGGTTGTCCGACATCTAGATTGAATGTTCATGCTCTTGATAGTTGAAAAAGATTATATTTTTTTCAACTTAGACTCTAATGGCCTAAAATAAAAAAATGCCTCATGAAACCTCCTCTGCTTCTTTTCCATGGAGGAGCAACTAACGAGTGATTTCTAAATCTTGGTTCAATTGGAATCAATCTCTCTAACTTGCAAATTTAGGGGCAACATTGCTACACCTGCTCTCTCCATACCTCTCTTGGGCAGGACTTTGGAGTACTGTTTCTTTCTTTTTTTTTTTCTTTTTTTTTTTAAAGTTTTTAGTGTTTGTACACCCATGCCTTTTTTTAGCTCTGCTCCACTACATGCTTTTTTTATCATCAGATCTTTCTCATTTAGTAATCTGGGATTCGGATACTCCACTCATCTTATTTTTGGGACACAATTTGTTTTGATTATGTCCATGCCTTCTGACTTGTCCTTTTGGGATGTGATTAATGTCGACTCCTTTTGGGCAATATATATTACATGCACCTGGATTTTATTCTCCAAGATGTTGAACAATCACACTTTTGACGGAGAACAACTTGTTATCTGCTAGTGAACAATAACACTATTTGGAGCACAAATTCCAGGAACATAATAAACTACACCTTTTGGGATACTCCACTAAGTTGATGTTAAAATTTCAATTTCTAAATGTTGTTGGGGGGTCTTTTCCTTTATTGTCCTATTGCTCTCTATCCCATCTCCATCTCTTCAAGGAGAGTTATCTTGAGTGCAAGTAGCTTCACCAACCGAGTTCGGACAAGATATCTTATCAATGAAGAAAAATGCTTTGGGGATCTTTTCAAGGCCTTTTCCCAGAAGGATCGGAATACTCCAATATCTAATCCTATTTACGTCAACTTTCAAGGCAGACTCCGTCATGATCGTATTGGCCCCTTAACTTAAGTAGTCAATCAAAGTCTTGAGTCTGGACCCCCTAAGTTTCAATAGTCGCTTGCATTTGTATTTTTCGTATAGGGTCAGGTCTCTAGGGCTTGGTCCTGTATTTGTGTTTTTATTTTCCTTAACTTTCTCAAGATGACGACTCTCTTAACATGCATAGTTCTTTTTTTTTTTTTTTTTTTTTTTGCAGAGGAAAAATAAATTTGTCTTAATAATAGATGCAAAAGATAAAATGCTCAGCAAGCATCTTTCAAAATTATGTACATCCAAAATACAAAGAGGCTATCTCATGAAGGCTTGTACATGATGAATTGGCTTGGAACCAAATAAGAGATTTCTTAAAAGACTCAAGTCAGCTAGCTAGCGAGTTCAGCTCGTAAATGCTACGGCCTATTGGGATTGATCTAGCGGCTCGCTTGTACATATAGAATTGGTGAAGCTATTATGCTTGCTTGTAGGAGCAGTAAAAAAGAAACGCTGCCTAGGAAAACTTCTTAGGAGGTCACCTATCCTGAAATTACTCCCAACTAAGCATGCTTAACTAAGGAGTTCCCAATGGATAAACTTCCTAAAAGAAATGTGCACCTTGATGATATAAGTAGTTATGTCAACCCTCTTAAGCGACACTTAACCATTTATCCAGGGTGTATATTATATATCCCATACCATATCGACCAACTCAAAACTCCTGGTGATGCAACTCCAATTTCTTGAAGAAGGAAGGCTTTGGTGTTGTTCACTACTAGGCCAAGCTCTAATTCCCAAAAAAGAAGGAAAAGAAAGCCATTCCTAGCTTTATTGAGTGAGGATGAAGCTAATATATATAAAACAGGCAACCAATGTCCCATGCATGGGGGAAGGTTTCTACATTTAAATCCTCCTAGAACTCGCGTTAATGGGACCACACGGGGATTTGTTGTGTATGTACACTGGTGTTCAAATTTACCATGCTTGATGGAAATATGCAAGTTTTGTTCTACATCGAATTCTATATTGAAGAGAAATGACGAGTCTGAGTAACATAACAACACTAAAGAAGACTAAGGTCTATTACTAACTAGACCAGGACCACCGAACATAATGAATTAGCCGTGGGGTATAATGTATGTTCAAATGCAAATAGTTACTCAAAAATAGATGCCTGTAGGATTAATGCTTACCATCTACGTCGCGCATTGGAACAAACTGTACTATGTCCCGTTTAGCGGGCTGCCCTGTTGAACTCCGTAATGTTTTACCATTATCACCATCAAGAATCTACCGGATACATATAGCAAATCCAAAAACAGATTAGACGAGAAACAAATTATTCCTCGCAGCCAAAGAGCAGAAATTGAGATCTACCATACACGTATTAGCGTGAGGAAATTTACCTTCATCTGTGTAAAATCAGCATTGCCAACTCCAACAATAAGAATTGACAAGGGCAAGTCAGAAGCATTCACAATGGCATCTATAGCATCTTGGAGATCTGTCAGCACTCCATCCTGTATTCAGTGGGAGAAAACACAGCAGGTTCAACGATTGTACCTAAAACCGAAAGACAGAAAACAGGGAAAAGTAAGAGGGGGACGTATCATATCATTGTCCAAGCTTACCGTGATGAGAAGCAACACATAATACTTGTGGCTATCGTTATGCATGGATTGGGCGGCGATTTCGGAAGCTTTGTTGATCACTTGCCCAACTAAGGTCGGTCCAGCTAGTGCGACATTATGCAGAGCGTGACTGTAAGCTGCCATTATTCCTTCAACACCATTAACCTACCAGAAAATGTATATTAAGTTAGAACAACAGTTTACCCCTAGTCTTGCTTAAGAACAACTTTTTTTCCTTTTTTGTTTTGGGGAACTTTAATATTCCAACTGAATTACAAGGACTTGTTGAACATGACTCCTAAGTTCTATACAAGTAACAAGTAGTCTTGACTTGCTTTACCTCTGCATTATACGGGTCCAAAGTCAAATCAAAGCAATACAACACGTTGCCATCGGGTTTTCTTCCTCCAAAACCCCATGCATGAAAACGCTGGTCATAGTCATAAAACTGCAGCACTTCCCCAGCCTCGACAATCGCCTGCAAAATGTTCATCAAACAAACAACAATGTGAGCCTCTTTAGACGCTCTCAGTTGGAAAAATGAGGTGTAGTGATAAGATACTAGATATATGTAGCAAGGCAGTACCCGTTGATAGCAATTCAAGCGTCCAGTGGGATCAATGTAATGTAAGGAATGTGAATTTCTCGGGTTTCCATTTGAAGCTGCACCACAGTAAGGGTAATGAGACAAAAGAAATTTAATACAAAAATTAAATAATATTACCAATGAACAACTTGCTGATTTGTGTAACTTTACAGGTGAAATCAACAGCAACCATGAAGTTGAGCTCGAATCCATTGCAGATATAATCAAGAAAGCTATAAAGCCTCTTCTCGTGAAGCACATCTACAAATAGCTGACCCTTCAAGACCTACCAAAGAGAAAAATTGGCAGGTAAATAACCCAAATATAAACCAACAAAAATCTAACCAAATGTACTTATAAGCACCTTTTCACGGCCATGACGCAGCTTAACAAGATTGGCACCTGCCTTATGCATGTGCAACTTTTCGAGGTCTGAAATCGATTTCTTAAGATAACTGATGCAATAAAGCAAGTCAGGCTATGTAACACATAATCAACGTAGAATAGCAAAGAGACCCGAAAGGCGTAAACAGAGTTACCCAAGAGGCTTATGGTTGCCACTGGAACTGTAGTCGAAACACTCGAAAATCAATGGGTTATCCTGGAAGTTGGAAGACATACAGTGAATCATCCATCAGTTGAAATGTTCTTACAAATTTTCTGAGATTTTATACCCATATGGGCATGTACAAAATGCAACGAAATCGATTAGATGCTTGCCTTGCTCCCGAATTGTTGCATTGTGAGGCAAACAGTCTTCCATGTTGGATTCAGATTGTTGTCCACTACTTCAGTCTGGTATATTGGGATAGTCCCTCCACTTTCAGCAATTCTAGATATTCTCAAATACGGATCCTAAAAGAAAGAATGCACCTAATATTTGAGCACGAAAACAGTCTAGAACAGGCAGAAGAGCATCGGCGTCCAGCTAATTTCCAATTAGAGTTGACGTACACTTTTGGAAAATAGATCTACATTCTCCAAGTGGATGCAACGGAATACGATTTCCACAGCAGTTCTTGATGCAGCGGTTTCCTCTGCATGGACAGTCAGTCTGCAATTACTTTGATCCCCGATCCAGTCTTTATTATGCAGCCTCAATGCCAAACACTGATTTGGCTTGGTGATAATCTGAAAAAAAAGATTCCAAATTCCGATATAATCATTGTTTTTCAAGCTAAAACAAATAACAGTATGAAAGATTCAAGAGATTCCAAGAGATATTAAACAAGAAATATCAAAATGATCAACCAAAAACCTTAAGTCTTTCAAAACAAATGTGATGGTAACATTTGGAGTTTAGAATAATGTGCAAAGAAAAAACCTGCCGTATTGTTTCTTTTTTACTTTTACTGATCTTTTCAGAAATTCAAATCGTTCTTGGCAAATCGTTGAGAAATAGCATCTTTAATTGCCAGAGATAAGGTTAATTTGAATTTTACAATCCCCGCTTAGGAAAGATCCATGCCAAGTTCGTTGTTCGTTCAAAGTCCAAACGTAATTACGTACCTCTGACAAAACACAAGTAGCTTCCCCAACGAAATCTTGCCTATGCAAATTAAGTTCCTGCAAATAAACAGCCGGGAATTAAACTTTTTTTTTTTTAAATAACTTAGCTTCAACATGCCCTGAAGTTAGTAGACTAACAAATGCGTGGGTAACTCTGAAAATACCTTCACTGAGATGTTCTGATAGTTGGTGTCAATATCATATATGCGAAATCTAGATCAGAGAAAGCAAAGGTCACGTGAAGTTGCGTAAAAAGCTACGGCTTAGGTAACATCTATCTGCACTTATTAACGAAACGATGACCAGAACCAGAAAACGGCTATTTGAAAGTTAAAGCCCAAAACTTACACCAAATGCTGTACAATCTCAAAATTGTAAATAACTGGTATCTTTGCAATCCAAGCAGGATTCAAACTGTTCGTGACGACCTCTGTACGGCCAAGTTCTTCAAGATTTCCATCTTTTTTCTTTAGGTAAACCACTGCCATTGGATCGCTCTACAGAAGTTGGAAAAAATGCAAGTCATCACCATGATGTGATCATAATTGCAGCTAACCCATGCCTGATGTTTTTTTTCTTTTTGTTTTTGGGGAGGACGGGTAGCATGGTGACACTTTCTTATCTATCTCAGTAATTCATAAATTGGGTATGCATACATGAATTCAAATCAAAACCAAGCACCACAAAAATCCCGTCTGACTATCGACCTAAGACTGGTTCCTATCGACCTAAGAAATGTACACACTAATATATCATAAAGTACATAAATCAAACAAGAAAGCATGGTTTAGATAATCAGTCTCGCAACACGAAGAAGACTGCATTTCTAACAAGGATGCATGAGGACAAGTCATGTAAGATACATCTGACTAGCACAGTACTCTAACACCACAAAAGAGATCCTTAGTCGTGTACTCCAACACTGTTAAGACTTGAGACTTGTCCTCAAATATCTGTCCTTTGAAGGAAATGCTATACCTTTGACATGATGTCTCTATCAAGCAGGTTTGAAGCCGACAAAGATAACTGCGATGAACGACAAAAATGGTGAGGAGAATAGAAATCAAGTTAACATTTATAGATTTGTATCTTATATATTCATTTAGTAGGAGCCAAGAATAGTCAAAAGAATGGGTTATGTCTTTGTTACTCCTACTCTTTGTCTTACCCTACCTTACCCATGTTGGATCGTCGACACTCAGACAAGGGTTGAAATCACAATCTTAATATACACAAAGCTTCTTAAAATAGCCTAGTTAGACACCCATACCCGTATCCGAGTCATATAGTCCTACATGTGAACATAGAGCAAAACAAGGAAAGGGATAGCTTAAAGTGCAAAATTTTGTCTTCCTGCTAACGTGTTGAATTTGCCAAATTAAGCAAATAATATCCATGTAATTCATCTGACCTCTTTCTTAGTATAATTTATACAATTGCACATCACTCAACAAATGACATGACAAAATCTGATTAACAACCACATTGGTCCCAAATTTTGAGGATGGTAGAGCTAACCAGCAAATGATACATATAGATGATATAACTAGTTAACCACATGTGAAAATGTAATGAACAACTCAACCAAAAGCTTAAGGCTCTGTTCGTTTGTGTGGTACCATACCACACCTACCCACAATCTATGACACGACTAACCACAAACCATCAATATTCCAATACTATATCACTCTTTACCACAACAATCATAATTTTTTTCTCTCACTTTTCTCATTATTTTTCAATTTTCCTTTTCCCCACCTACCACACCAACCATTCTTACCACAAGTTTTAACACGACTTACCACACTATACCACATCATGTCACACATGGACACTACCACACTTTTACCATACCATATCATACATTACTACATTTTATCCACCGCAGAAAAGACATTATCTACATTTTTACCATACCATACCATACCAAATAAATGTTAAAAGGCCTAGATCAGCTCAACAAACACAACTTTGTCACCGACATTAATGGACGAAATCCCAAGGTCAGCTCTCACACAAACATCGACCCAAACACTAGTGAATCAATTCAATAGAATGCAAACCCGGCCCACAAGATGTTAGCATGCATCGATCGTTCGGAATTGAATACCTCGAGTTGGGTGTAAAGGGGTTGAAGACCACGAGTTTTGTAGAAGAAATCAACAGCATCGTTGTGGCCTGAATGTGTAGCAGCAGCCATTGATTGCTGGTTGAGATAATCCAAATGGAATTGCTGGGTACAACAAAGATCAAAGGTTTGATTTCGCCCAAAATGGAGACTTTTGCAGTGGGATTTGTTTCACAAAACCCCATTTTGCCAGATTTCAACCACACCCTTTTAAAAGACACTCCCGGCGCCATGGAAGAGAGAATTGGTAAGAGCTTTCCTTGGTCTTTGAGTGGGGGCGTGACAGCCGCTAATGCAAACGAGAATTGGCCAAAATTCTTGAAAATGATACGAAAAAGAACGTTGATTTGTCATCGCTAGTCAAAACTAATGGAATCCCGAATCCATGCAATAGTACTACAACTAATTTTTCAACTAAAGGGTGTTTGCAAACTGTTATAGAAAAAGCTTCAAAGTCTGTTTACCACTTCTCTAAAATGGGGGAGTTGGCAGCAAACCCTACTCAAGAACTTGTCGATTCTGGTGCCAATTCCTATAGAGGCTACAGCGTAATATTGACGAAGCAAGGGTCTCAAGGGTCAAGGTGTCGAAGCACTAATTCAACCTTGATATTTTAGGTACTAGATTTATCCTATGATTTATATTATTTAATTATAATATAATAAATAGAAAAGGTTGATTACTACAAAGATTTTCATAGAAACAATATGTGTATACATAAATTTTTCTTCTTCAATAAAATATAAATGCAATTTATTAGGTGCACCCGGAGCACGTGCTTCAAATATTATGATTGTTCACCACAGATATTAAGTTGTTCACTCATATTACGATGATTGTTCACTTGTAAATATCTGTCTGGAGCACGTGCTCTGGGTGCATGCAATAGATATTGAAATATAAAATACAAAGATCACTTGGTCAGCCGGGTCGAATAACCCTTTTTGTAAAAATTTTACTATTAGTGTCATCCAATACAATGTTGGACCCCTCTCTATGTCCAATCCCCTCCCAATGGTATGACTAATGTTTAGAGCACCTTTAACAAGTCAATTAGTAATCCTATTTACTTCTCTAAAAATGTGTGTGACTCAATCACAATGAACTTCCTTATATCTACCACCAATGTATGAGTGAATGAATCATTTGAGTGTCACTGGTCACTGGTCATCTATCCTCCCAATTTATTCGAGCAAAAGATATATATTTTTTTATTGAAATTTCACATGGCCATAAATTTTTAGTCTTATTTTCTAAATCTAATCTAATCGAAATCAACCTCACAAGATTTGTTAAATCTAAAAAAATTGGATGTCTAAAATCCAATCTTGCACGAATTTAAATATTGACTCATTTA
Source organism: Portulaca oleracea (assembly GCA_029582165.1). Lineage (NCBI taxonomy): Eukaryota > Viridiplantae > Streptophyta > Magnoliopsida > Caryophyllales > Portulacaceae > Portulaca > Portulaca oleracea. The sequence goes on from CM055887.1 coordinate 7,566,920, forward strand.
ATCTAAGCTTAAATTTTTGCAGGCTCAAATAGTAACACAGAGATAAAGATACATGGGAATTTGGAGTATGTATTTGAATTGGACTTTGATTCAATTAAATTTTAATACACTATAATGAGATTAATAAGTTTCAAACTGATTTTGCTTTTAAGCTATAGTAGATTCTTTGATTCATATTGGCTTTGTATACATCTTTTACAGGGGGGAAAAAACTTTGAAATTGAAAGGGGCCAAATGATGCATCAATATTGCCAATTGAGCTTGAGCAATAAGAAGGGGAGCCTGGGATTTTTGAAGTATTTGTCATTTTAATGTACCCTAGTTAATTTTTTGTAATTTATATGCATAAGCTCCAAAACATGCATGAACAACTATTGGTTTTTGAAGTGTTCAACCTTTACAAGCTCATTACTTCTCTTCAAGTTCAAAATAAACAACCCAGAAAACCAACTTCGTAGAAAATAGCGTTTGTAATATGTGTTTTTGAACTCCGAAATCATTAAGATTCTGATCACCGGAAGCTGGAAGCAACATACTTCATAGAAATCAAACTTTTACTGTTATCCATAGACACCGAAAATCCACAAGGAAATCTTACCAAAAACAACCAGTATATAAGTATGCCTGTTCATATAGTGCTGCTGAAATCAGAGTCGTCGAACCAACATATATACCCATGACCCATGTAGTCAAACCATATGTACATCAATATCTCATTATCTCTCTCCTACTACTAAACTCAGCTGGAATATGGAAATACATTGTTAGGGGTGATGACATTCAACGGCTTGATGTCTTTACTTCTCATGAACGTGATGAATTGTCCAGGCAGTTCTTCTAGCAGAGACTGAGCCATCGATTTTTGCCCCCCTGCATCAAACAAATACCACAACAAATATGACACAGAATAAAATCTGAATTCCAACATGTGTATACAAATGAAGCCATTTCACACAAATGAGACGGACATTTATGACTTACCTTGCACGTCACGCATTGCCACAAATTGGACAATGTCTCGTGTTGCTTTACGATAGTTTGAATCCCGCAACAGGCGCCCAGTATCAGCATCAAGAACCTGACACAGTGTGAATTTGCTCCCATGAATCGAAGGTATCAATTTACTATCAAATCCGTCTTTTTTATTTGTCAAATTACCTAACCTTTACAGTTCTAACTGTAATACTCATTCTATCCCCTAACAAATTAACTTTTTACCCCATTCCAACGGTATTGTCAAGAATATTTTTGACAGATTGTAAAATATTTTACCACATTCCCTATGTCCATTAGTTTTCATAAATTAGTTGTTGTGACAAACTATAAGCCTACCTCCATTGCTTTAAAATCAGCATTACCCACTCCAACAATGAGAATTGAAAAGGGTAAATCAGAGGCATTCACTATAGCATCTATTGTTTCTTGTAGATCTGTGACAACTCCATCCTGAAATAGGGCAATATAACAGTAAGTTGAGATTAACTAAGAACATGTCAGATACAATTTTAACTAGTCTAATATGTGTTCAACCCTTACTGTAATGATGAGCAGTATGTAATACTCGGTCTGATTTTGTGAAAAAGACTTGGCAGCAATATCAGCAGCAGTGCGGATCACTCTACCGAATAAAGTGGGACCCGCGAGCGCAACATTTCGGAGAGCATTACTATAAGCAGCCATGATTCCTTCGACTCCTTCAACCTACTCATGGGACACATACAAAATACATGGATGGTTGGATGTTTACAGGGAAGCTCTCTTAGTTCATTTTTTTTAATCATTTTTTTTTTACCTCAGTATCATTTATTATGCTTCCATTCAAGTTGAAACAATGGGAGATATTGCCATCAGTTGTCCTCCCTCCAAAGCCCCATGCAGAAAAACGCCTATCTGAGTCGTAGAATTGTATAACCTCCCCAACCTCCATTATAGCCTGCACAAATCCAAGCATCAAACCCCATATGCAATTAATTAGATGCCAAAACAAAGGTCAATTCGTCAAGCCATATTCGAATCGACAAAAATAGACAAAAGCCCATGTAAAACCACAATTCTTAGACCCTTTCGAATCTTGATAAATGAAATTGATTCCCGAGTTGCAACCTATCTGTTTAACCCCAAGAATGACCACTGTGTGATAACCTTTCACCTTTCCTTTCTCCATGTAAACCTTTGTGTTTTTCTCATTATAATCTTTCATAATGATCATGGTGCCCTACATTGGCTCAACTTGCAACAGAGTACGCAACTCATCCCTTCTCTTCCAATGGTTCATTCTATAATATAATGATCCATCTGGTTGCTCCTTAGAAAATGACATAGGTGTAAAAGAAGTTATCTTGAAAGTGTGCTCATTCTATAGGGAAACACCGATTGTTTTGGCGAAGTTTAAAACAGTAGAAACAGAATGTGGCATTCCTGTGTCCATGAGAAGTTGCTCCTCAACTACAACTAATCAACCAAGTTTTCATCCATCAGGTAGACCACCTTGGGATATGCATCAAGGTAGGCAATTCGGAGTTTGTAGTTAATGCAACGAGCGAGCGCCCTATACATGCATCCTCCGATTACCAAACAAGAAAAAAAATATCATATATAGATGCTAATTTTTAGCAAGAAAAAAATGAAATAATTAAAAGTATACGGAAATGGAGATTTATAAACTTACGGGATTCTTGTTGGAGAGGCTCCCATAAAAGAGGCTTCCTTTCGGGCCCAAAAGTGTCAATATTCATCTGAATATTGTTTAATAGAAAAAAAAACAAAGTTACATATAAATAAACAATTTCCACGAACAGTAAAAGTCCATCCACATTATCATTCACATAACTGTTATGGCTGACAGGTTCATACGAATCAATTGATAATTGAAAAGAATATGAAAACAAGAATATGAAAACAAAACAAAACTGACAAGTATAGATGTAAAGTTCCTAAGTTGATATACTAAATATGACACCTTCTCCTTCCACATCCTTGACCACCTCGTCACCATCCACCTAACCTTCTGAGCAAGCTCATTAAGCTCAATGTGCTCCGAATAAAAGCAAATTGTACTCCTTGTATTCGGTCTTCAAAGTTGTAAGTTTGCCAATTTGCTCTCTCAAGTTAACAGTCGTTCAAAGTAAGGGTCCAAAATCCAAACCAACTTCATAAGTGCACAGTGAAACTAGAATCCAATACAATGAAGTGGGCATCGCATGCATATTTCTCATCTAAAAATATCTAACAATAAACATATGTTGGCCGTTGTTTAAAGATTGTCAGTGTCATGCACCTGATTTATGCTCAGAACAGGCAAAACATTTTTTGAGCCGATCGAAACGTCAACGCCCAGCTCCCTTCAGGCCCGGTTTCACCTCGGCTTCAGCAGGTATCACACATATTATGAAATCTAAAGCGGAACATTTGAACGTTGTAGATGCACCTAGGTTTCTGTGGCGTACCGATTGGCATAGCCGCAAATACCACAAATTCAAAACAAGAAAAATTGCAGTGTCTTTCGTCTACCACGACGAAACATGTCGGGAATTGAATTTGAAACCTAGTCTCATGCATCTTTTTGGGGTTCTAGGATGGGAACAATTCATCCATATAAAGACCAAAGTTTATGACCAAGTAGTCCTGGAGTTCCTTAGCTCGTTGCAAGTCAATCGGACCACTAGGAATGATGCGCATTTGAGTTTTCAAATAAACGACCATTTAGTGGAACTCACACTCGATGAGCTAAGTGACCGATTGCATCTTCCTCAGGGTGGCCTCCCCGTGTCCGATATGGATGAGTTTAGGGTCAACAAAGCTATGTAGCTCCTCACATGTAGGTCCAGGATGAGGCTTGGGTATCACGGGACCCACAAGCACTAGACAGCGGGTCAACACGACCTCTATCCTCCGCAACCAACTCTATGAGATTGCACGAGAAACCCGGAAGTACACCATAGGTATGGGCCACGTCATTTCATACATTTGCAAGCAGTGTGGTTTCGGGTCATATATGAGGAAGGTCGACCTCTATTTTGATTCTCAACCCTTGGATGGCTGCCGGTTGATCAACATGAAAATCTTTACCTAAGGCTAGATGCTACTTCATTATCTTCACGGAACAAAGCCCAAGCGTCGAACCGAATTCGATTTTCAGATCAACGAGGCGCATATAAACGTAACAAACCGGGACAACTGGTCCTGTGAGCAACGGGCTGTGTTTCAAGGAGATCCACTAGATGCGCCAAGTAAAGATGAGAGGGACACCGAGGGGAGCGAAGATGAGGCCGCCCAAGCTGAGGAGAGTGATGACGATGAGAGGGAGGGGAATGAGGAAGAACAGGACCAAGGGGAACCCGGGATGGGTTTGGTGGATTTCTCAGCTATATCCGCCCAACTCAACAACGTCTATACCAGCCTCCTAGACATGCGCACCATTCAGTAGTAGGACCATCAGATTCTGAAAAACCTCCAAATCCAGGTTAAGCGCCACAGCAAGATCCTCCGCGATCTCCAGTACGGATACTACAGCGGGGGCGGTCATCCCCCTCCGCCAGGGTGGTATCCCCTACATTACTCGCCTCCACCCCCTCCTGGGGGCTCCAACCAATGACTGTAAGTTATCCCCACCCCCTCCATGTTCTCCTTAGATGATTATATTGCATTTCTATTTGCATGATAAGTGTGGGCGGGCATCATTGGTTAGGTGGGTTGTGGCTTTGCTATTTGGGTGCGTTGGTCCTCCCCTCCCCCTAGTGTTTCAAGAACTTGTTCGTCCGTTTTACCATCGATATTTGTCTGATTCATTGTTGGTGTGACAGTCCACACATCACTAAGTGTGTGACTCAGAAGTTGTTTTACCCACCAACTTTCACTTAACATCATCGAGTGAAAGGTTGGTCGAGTCCCCGACAATGTACATTTGTTTATATGCTCCTTTTCTTTTGTTTTCGTTTGTTTTTTTTCATTTTCTTTTTCTCATTTCCTTGCATTTTTCTAGCTTAGTTTCTTCCTTTGTTTTGCTTTCTCATCCTTTTCTTTCCTTGCATTCAATTAGCTTAGGTGAACATACTCTTGCATGTAGCATCTTTTTACCCTAACCGTTTTTTTCTCTATTATCACCTCAATGGTTCGATGCTCCGATTGCACATTCAAGACCTACCTCGGTGAGCTCGTTCCTCTCTATTTCTCCATTCTATCACTTTCCATACCTGTATATAACTATGCTGCATGCGTGCTATTCTATTTTGGTGGTGAACCCCTTTGAATGTGAATGTTGGGATCTTTGTTGTTGGAGCCGTGTGGGCTTGGTTCGCCACCCCTTTTTCTTCCTAGGTGATTATTCTTATGTTTGCCTTTGCTTGCTACCACTTCATCTGACACCCTTTCCCACAATGTGGACATTGTGGATTCTAAGTGTGGGGGAGGGGAGAATTCTCTTTATCAATTGGGTAGCTCGCCTAGTTTTACTTTGTTTTTAACTCACCTAGTTTCATTTCTTTGTTTTTTGTTTCTAGAATTTGCTAAAATGTGAAAAAAAGGAAAAAAAAATGTGAAAAGATTAAAAAAATTGAAAATGTAGTGAAAAATGAAAGAGAAAATGGGAAAAAGGTCATGAAAAAGCCTAAAAGTTTTGTTTTTAGAATTTGCTCGTTAGTTGCTTATTGGCTTAGTTAACTGATTAAAAGCGGCCGATATGAGCATGATAGGCCTTAGGCTAGAATGTTGTCTTGACTTATCTTCTTTAGACTCCTTCGCTAATTGCAAAAACAAATACCTTAATCTCTTCACACCCCTTTTTGAGAATTTGATGCTTAGTTTCTTCTTACGCTCATGCTCGTAGAAAAAGAGAATTAATAAAAGTAATTAATTAATAAAAGTCAGCGAGACCAACAAGGGTTGGTGTGAGTGGGCGACACTCACATCCCTTAAGTACCTCGATATATATGGAACAACCCGAGTTCGGAGGGTAACCCTTTTTCGGAGGGTCGTTAAGATTCCCGAAAAAACCCAACTTAAAACTACTAAAAATCGAAAAAAGAAGCAAAAATGGTCGGTTTACCAACGTGGCTTGGCGTGGGTGGTAGCGGTCCCTCGCCCCTTAAGTACAATTGTATGAATGGAGCAAAGTCACGCTGGGAGAGTAACCCCTAGCGGGCCGCATTTCGATCTTGAAACATGCCGACGAAATGAAAATGAAAGAAAAAAAAGAAAGAAAAAGGGCAAAAAAAAAGAGTAGAAAAGAAAGAAAAAGTTCGATTTCGTTATTCTTTCGCTTTGAAACGAGCTCGAGTGTGAGATTTTGCTAAGTTTTGATCATGATTGAATATGATACACTTGCACCTATGCACAAGGTTTTTGTTTAGCATGAAGTGTTTGGATGTTGAAAACCTTAAAGATTGACAACATTTCCGGCTTAGGTGTCCTTAATTGCGCGTATTTGCTTCTTTTGTTTAGCTAGCTTTGTCATTCGGCGATTAAATGCTTGATTATGGCCTTGAGCACATTCTTCTCTCTCTGTTTTTACTTTCCTTCTTTTCACTTCTTTTTTTTCCCTTTTCCTTTTAATGGCTTTTGTGGGTATAGTCGCTACAAACCCTCACGAGACTCACCTCATCCACCCAGGCTGCCAGGGGGTTTAAAGGGCTTGGTGCATACGCTAAATGCACATGTTTTCTCCCATGAAAGTGGAGTAGTTGTTAGGTAGCTTGTTTTGTCGTGTTTTTGTTCGAGGCGAGCAAAATCCTAAGTGTGTGTGGGGGGGGGGGTTGTTTAGGCTTGGTTTTTTAGCCTAAATCTTACCTTTTCACTTGGGATTTGAGCTCATCTCTCCCTTTAATAAACAGATCTTAGTTGCTTTTCGTTGTTTTTGTAGGTTAATTCAGTACGGAGTTGAAGAGAAACTGAATATCGTTGACGCTTAGACTCCTCCTAGGGAGGCCTAGGAAGCTTCCCCGGTGCTGAAAGGACGACCCAGAACCATGAAAGCGAGATGATGGAAACCCAAGGCCAAGGGCTCAAAAGCCCAAGTCCCAGCTAAGTCACGGGCGTGAACCCTCATTGGTAGCGCCCATGACCAAGAAGGCTTGAATGGAGAAAAATGCCGAAAGGGTCACGGGCGTGACCCCTGAGGGTAGCGCTCGTGATAGAAATTTGGAGGAAAATGGGCCAAAAAGCTGAGAGGGGTCACAGGCGTGACGAGCCCTGGTAGCACCCGTGACCCAGCTGAGGAAATTTGAGGATCACTCTGTCCAGAAACGTAGCGGGCGTGACGAATACTGGTAGCGCCCGCTACCCTAGCGAAGAATCGAAATTCTCGGACCAAAATCGCCTCGTCACGGGCGTGACCCCTGAGGGTAGCGCCCGTGACGACCCTGTCCTCCGGAAAAAAGAAGCCAAAACAACCATGTTTTGTGTTATTTTCTCCCTTGTATATATACTCCCTCCCTAATTAAACCAAGTAGCTTTTATCATACTTAATTTCCCCCCTTTCAGGAGTTCTTAGCTTAGAACTACTTTCTAGGTTGATTTCATTCCTTTCTTCTTCTTTAAAGACTTATTTATTGTATTTACTTTGGAGTTTTAATGCAAGCAAGAGATTACTATTGAAGACTTATTATTCAAGCATCTAATCTTTCTTTTATTTATTATTATCATCCTAGTTCTTCATTTGGGTAATGTTCTTTCATCTCTTTAATGCTTATTTAGTTAATTTTAGTTATTGTTAGCTTCTTTTTTCTTGTTTTTATGTTCTTGGTTGTTGTTAGTTGATGTTTGCTTAAGTGCTTAATCTTGTATTTAACTTTATTTCTTCTTATCTTTTATCTCCTAGTATCATGTCTAGGGTTCATGTGTTATGTTTGTTAGTTTTAGTGAATATTAGGATGATTAATGGCTAATTTCCTTGTGGCTTAGGGGAAAGTTTTAGCCTCTAATGGGATCTCTTTTCTGAGGTTGGGCTTAGTTAGGGCATTAGGCCTTGTCTTATGAGGTTTTCATTTAATCACTCTCTAGGCTATGGGGTTTAGTTGAGGCGAGAGTCCGCTAGACCCATTTAAACATGGTCTTTAAGGTAGTTAAATGGAATATTCAAATGACTCCTCATTCATTTAGTGGACTAACTTTGAGGAGCAATCCAGAATAACCCCGGGAGAGGCTCCAGAGTGGCTTTATTCATGTGATAACCCGACCTCTATCTAGGCCTAGTGTCCTAACCGGGACTACCTCTTGTTAGAGTGACCATTAGGTGATGAAAAATCGACCCTCGAGACTCCCTTCTTCTTAATCAAGTTCTTATTTTACTCCGTTCTAATTGCTTGTTTTGCTTAGTTCCCTTCTAAGTTATCTACCCCCACTTCAATTCTTTTTACCTTAAACTAGACCTCATTATGGAAATTTTGACATAAAAAGGTCACTTGCTCCCTGCGGATACGATATTAACCCTGGCTGTACTGCAGCCTAACAGGCACACAATTTGTTAATTGCTAAGAAGTAAAAACTCATTTGACATATGAATCAATCAGAAGGTGCTCAACAACAACATTGACAAATTATTAATATTCACAAAATAACATTGCTAAGCGTATTGATTATAAACTTATGTTCATATCTTGCTAAAGATTGTTCATATTCACAAAAACCCCTCTCAGTGTCTTGGTGAATATTCTTTAAATATTGTTCATATCTTGCTAAGCTTATGTTGATTTGGTATGTTGAGACCTAGAGCTACTCCATTATTAGGGTTTGGGTTGTGTTGTGAGTTCTACTTGATTGTTATTGAACCGTATCGAGGTAGGATTCGAGCCTCAAAGTCCTTGGCCATCAACCCCATCCATGCGTTCCTTAGAATTCCCGAGCAAATGAACTTCTGGGTTGGATGTGGGGTCCATTTCAAGGTGGACTCAGGATCGGAAGAGTCCGTCAATGCCTTCAACCTGGGATGTCCTTTAGATGGGTGTTATTTCCATCTCGGCACTAATAACAGAGAAGGGTCGGGGATAAGGATGGTAGGTGGTAAAGATGGTGAGAAGGGAGGATCAGCAGGTCCATCACGACCGTGACCCTCAAGGTCACGACTGTGACTCTCATCCGGGCATGCTTTGGCCAACGCAACAGAGCGTTGCGTCCACGACACAACAAGTCGCGCCCGCAAGCCCCCTTTCTCTATTTTCCTTCCAGGTTGGGGCAGAAGCTGGTCACGTCCGCGACTCAGGTGTCACGACTGCGACGACCCCTAGGCTCAATATCGTCGTGCCCATGACTCAATTGTCACGGCCACGACCTGTTAGCAATGGAAGCAAGGGCACGATCGCGACACCTCAAGTCACGCCAGCGATGCCGCGAAGACTGGGAGCACCAATCGCATCCGCGACGTGACCCATCATGCCCGCGACGACGCCACGGGGAGGTACCCCCTTTCCCAAGCCAAGGTGTCGCAGTTGCGACACCTTGAGTCGCGCCCGTGACACCCCTGTTCGAGCCTTATTTTTGTTCTAAAACCTCCCTTCCTATAAATAGCTCTTGCTAACATTTTTTAAGGGACTTTTTGGATGACTTTTTGATAAGCTTGCTTATGAATAGAATGGTGAAGCTAATGACTATCGTTCTCCTCTAAATCTTGTTTACTTTATTCATAATTGCTATGTTATGGTGGTGTTGCAAACATGTTGGAGGAAATCATGCAAACATGTTGGAGGAGCGTTCCCACATAACGTAAAGTGAGGTCGCCATTGTTCTCCTCATCATGAATCCCAGGGGGATAGAATCAGTACTTGCTCGTTTGGGCAAGGTTTTGACCTTTGATCGTTGACCCGTGTTTTGCTTGTTGATAGTTTGGGTCGGTCTTGGGGAATTGGTGAATTGAATGTGCATTGCTCCTTATTGATCTTGCTTTTTGAAAACTTTCGAAACCCCAAAAGGTTTTTCCTTGTTTTCATCATTTTTCTTCCTGACTTTTGTGGGTATAGCTTCTACAAACCCTCACGAGACCTTACTCGTCCACCGGAGCTACCAGGGGTTTAAAAGGCTTGTTGCATGCGCTAAATGCAACCGTGATTCATGCGAAAATGAGTTAGGTTTTCTTTTTGTTGTTGTTTCTTTGTTTTCTTTTTGTTTATTTTGCTCGGGGCGAGCAAAAGTTAGGTATGAGGGTAATTGTTAGCACCAAAATATTACATTTTATATACCTTGATTCACCTAAGCTTTTATGTTTATAACAATTTTATTCTAATGTTTTTCATGTTTTTATTTATCTTGTAGAAAATAAGTTGAAAAGAAGAAAGTTGGACAAAATGGACAGAAGAGAAAACACTTGCTTACTCTTTCCATCATAACTCCTTACATAGAGCTATGATACTGTTGAAATATATGGAGCTTAAAGTAGATATCGAGAGCTTTTTAATGATATATTATAAGGTCAATTCGGAGTTCGGACGAAGAAGTTATGCGAGTTTGAAGTTAGTAGAAAAACTGCAAGAATAGCGCGGCCCCGTGCCAGTTCAGCATGGCTCCGTGCTGACCTGCTGTAACCTACTATCGAGTTTATTTAAATCTCTCTCTCATTCTTCTCATTCTAATCATCCAACTCTCTCCTTTTCTCTCCTTTTTTCTTCACTTCATCCTCTCAATAAAACCCATTTGGGGTGATTATTTTAGAATAGTTTAGCTTAAATATTCATTAATTTCGGGTTTGTTTTGAAGATTGTTCATCTATATTTCCAAATCCAAGTCTAAGTTTTTCTATCCTTCTCTTTTTATTCAAGTTTCGTCTTTGATTTTTATCTTTGTGTAAGTTTATCTTATGTTGATTTGTGCTTAACTTGGGATTGTGATTGATGTATTTGAATGATAATTAATCTTGTTTATGCCTAATTAAACCAAGTTTATGCTTGTAATTTGAGTTTTTCTCTAGTGCCCACCAACATGTTCGATGAAATGTTTGACAGAGTTTCCATCTATTTTTGTAGGCAATTGAATTGTATTGAGATGTGAGGTCGAGTTGCTAGTGTGGGTAAAGATAATGGTTGAATTTTAAGATGAAAATCAATATATTCTAACTAGGTCTAGGGTTTAGGGTTTAGAATGTAGATAGTAGAATCGCATCGATTATTTTGGATCATAAAATCGTAGGATCGTAGAACAAGATCAAGATTTTAATAATTATGCTAGAAAGAAGAGTTTCGGTGGTCTTTCATGAGCAATCAATCACTCTAATTACATGTTTGAGCTTGGTTAAGTAGGTGTTTTCTGTTTAATTTATGTGATTAGTTAATTGTAGCTTTTATTTTGTTTTATTAGTTAGTAGTTAGTTCACCAAAAATCTTTGTGAACTTAGTTGGTGAGAGCTCGATTAGCTCTTTGATTAGGATGCCCCAACTCCCTGTAAATGTGATAATTAACCTGTATTGTACAACGATGAACATATTACATCTTCTCAATAACGTAACACCAATTAACTAAGGGTTATCAAACGTAAAGAGCATCCCATAGTATATATAAGGATTGCCATTCTAAGGATTTTCACCACGACAGACACAAGCAACTCCCTTTCAATAATCATCATTAATTATCATCCATCTATTATTTTATCATCTACTCCACTATTAGTGTTTTGAGAGTTGGGAGATTAACTCTGAGTGTTATGTTAATCTCTTGTCGATCTCTTTTCGGCTCATTGCTTTGAGATCGATTATTGTATTCTCTCTCTCTTATAGTGGAGTTGTTCATCTTTGTCCGTGGTTTTTTTTCCCGATTTGGGTTTTCCACGTAAATTTCGTGTCTTTGATTATTGTTATTGTTATCCTCCATCAACTTATCGCTTTGTTGATTGTTTGTGTTTGATCTGAACCAACTATTTTTCATTACAATTGGTATCAGAGTTGTGGTTCAAGAATGTCTACAACCATGAAAGTCGATATCCCAAAATTTGATGCGGAGATTAGCTTCAACCTATGGAAGGTTCAAATGAAGGCAGTTCTCATCCAACACAAATTACGAAAGGCACTATCCGATTTTCTTAAGAAACCCGAATCGATGACCGACGAGATATGTAAGAAAAAGAAACCTGAGTCTATGAAAGACATCGACTGGGATGATCTTGAGGACAAAGCTCTCTCCACTTTTCAACTATGTTTGGTGCCCCATGTTTTGTTGAAAGTACTTGACAAGACTCAACCAGTGGATCTTTAGAATCGTTTAGAGGAGCTCTACATGACAAAGAGCATTGCCAACAAGATCTGTTTGAAGGAAAGACTTTCATGCAATATGAACGAAGATACTCCCATACAAAAACACTTGATCGAATGATCTTAATTCTATCATAGTTGATTTAGAGAATCTTGGTGTGAAAATAGAAGATGAAGATACGACCATATTGTTGGTCGTTTCATTGCCGGAGTCACACAATTGTTTTAAGGAGATCTTATTATATGGTAATAATGAATTGTCATTTGAGGGTGTGAAAGCTAATTCGATATCTAAAGGGAAATTTGACCTTGACTCAAAGGCAAATGATAGAGGAGAAGGCTTGATGATTAGAGGAAGGACCTCTAATAGAGGTGAGACTAGTCAAAACCATCTAGATCAAAATCTAGAGGTCGTAAGATAACCATAACTTGTAACTATTGAAGGAAGCCAGGATATGTGGTTGCCGATTGTTGGAAGTTGAAGAAGAAAATGGAGAAACAAGATAAGAACATGTCTAATAGTGAGGTCATGTTGATTCATTTGATACTCTTATTGTGCACTAACAATTGACACCCATCTTTGCTGACATTTGCATTCCCACTTCTCTTCACCTGCTAGGCACTTCCATGAATTTGTACCTTGCCCCAATTATATCCATATAAGTTCATTAAGTCACCAAAATTGCACTCTAAAAATATTAAACCTTGATCCCAAGGTAATTTTTCATATATTTTGGGAACATAACCCCCTTAAAATAGTTCTTAGTAAAAGTGGGGGCACCCACCAACAATTTTTTCCAAAACAAGGCCCATGGGAAATGAGGAGCGGGAAAAGTTCAATTGGAATTCTATCACATGAATCCTAAATTATTTTTAATTAAGGGTGTGCTTGGTGCAAAAGAAAATCATTTTCTAAAAAAATGGTTTTCCTTGTAAAATGAACAACTGTCTAATTATTTATTTTCTTTGGTTCATCTTGTAAATTCTATCCCCCTCGGAAACCCATTGTCCAGTTATTTATTTTCCAAACATCTACTGTTCTTCAATCTATAGTCATCCCCTCTTCTTCTCCCAACCTTGCTCTTTCCAATAAAACCCTAAGTTGACCCCTTCATTCTTTTTGTTTTTGATTATTCAAGCCAAAAGAACCATAAAATTCACATCAAAAGATTTAAAGAACTACAAAACAACAAAATAGCTTAAAGAAAACAGCTAAACCCAATCTAAACAACATTACAACAAAGCTTTGTTTTGGGTCTACTGCTTCATATTTGCCTAACTGTATTCTACAAAATATGGGCATAAAAGGGAGTTTGATATCAAGATCATCAAAAAGCTGAATTATGTTGAAGTATAAATACTTGGCTTGGTAAAAAGGTGATGCAAGCTTAAACATATGTACATTATGTTGATGTAAAATGGAAATATATGTACATCATGATTGATATGCTGAACAGTTCAAGAAGCCTTGGAGGCAAGTTGAGGATATTCACAGACATGCAGCTCCATAACGATTCTATGGACCAAACAGCACAGCTTGAAGAAGTCAAAAAACCAACTTAAGCAAGAACCAAAATCACTGAATCACTGACAACATTATCAGCAGCGACGACGACGAAGAGTTCGACTGCTGCCAGTGTTGTAAGGATAACGCCCAAACCGAAATCCACGGGTTGGATGAACAACTCTCTTCCCTTGACAGAGGGTTTCACAGGCATGGCAATCAGCAACTGTTTTACAGCCTACAAGAGAAAGCACGAATTTTTCAACAATGAATTGCCACTAATACCCAATGAGTTTCACAACATACAAATATACATCCAATATACTAAGGATCAAGTTTCTTTTTTTCTTGTTCTTGAGATAAGAGTTAATTAGACAGGAAATCATTGAGATATGGTACCATGCAGAAGGCGGCAAGCAGAAACCAACCAAGTACCCCCTTTTTTATGCAACTCAGCAAAGAACAGCTTGTCAGACACATCCCCAGGTTCACTTTGCCTGGCTATAAAGTTGCAATGAACCATAAAGGGGTCAGCCGAACCACATGTAGGCAAAGCATCCACGAGCTTGTAGTTTTTGCGCTGAAAATACAACCAGCAAGGCAAAATCAATAGTCAGAGAAAAGGAATGATTAAGTAGGAATATCAAAAGGTTCAGTTGCACTGCATTCGAAAGGATGTAAACACATACATGTTTCTTGTTGTAGTATTCCAGCGCCAAAATGGATCAGGCAGCCTCAACATTGCCCTTTCACTCAAGGTCACCCCCTCAGCCAACAAATGGGAATACTGAGATAGAATCTGACTGTCTTTGTCTTCATCTTCACTGCACATAACATGAAAAGCACCCATCAATTGCTCACGTACCAGAAAGAACAAGACCACCAGAACAAACACATGTATAACGTTGCATATGCCGACTTAGGAACCAAAGAAGAGTGCAATCTTTCAAAACTGGGGTGCCACAGCTATAAGTCCAAATTGAGTCTATCTAATCACAGGAAGCAAGATGGGGACACTATCAAATTCAATGATAAACACCCACATACATTGTCATGCAGAACAGAAGAAGGGAACTGGCGCACATGCAAGTCACACAAGTAAAAGAAAGATCTCAAAAGGCAAAATACAAAGATTTGCAGATGACTTGTTGCAGATGACTTGTGTCAACTATCAGGTTTTGCAAGGCGGAGCCGAGCTCTGTTCATTGCCTCTTGTATTCTTTTCATAAATTTGCTGCTGCCTCCAGCATGCAAATTTACTTTCACAAATCAAGCATGGTTATTGCTGGCTTGCCTGAGGATGCCAAGGCTTAGTTATTACATAGCACCGGTTTTCAGGAAGGGTGTTTACCCTTTAAATACTTGGGTGTCCTCTTAGATTCTTTATTCAAATCTCGTTTCTTGGCTTCGTTTCACGTAGTTACACTCATACCGTGGGATTTCATTGATTAGCCATTGGAGGACCAAAAGTCAAGTGCGGAAACCACCAGTCTAACCGTAGCTTCAAATCTTGGATATGCCGATCAACAGGTACTTCTAAGGATTGTCACTATTATCTCTGCAGATGCCCTAGTAGCAAAAACTACAATTGCCTCTACTCCCGCTTCCATCTATTTTTTGCTGTAAATGCAACTACGGGTCATTGATAGCATACACCCTTACCAAGGATGAAATTCCAGATTGATCAAATCAGACAAACAGCACTACTACAGCACTTTAGTTGTAATATATTCTTCAAAAAAAAAAAAAAAAAAAGTTTCAATGACTATTTAGTTACTATATAGGCATGAGACCAAAACAAACAGATAAGAACAAATAGCCAAGATGTTTCTTACTTTCTTCACATATTATGAATGCAATTATGTAAGTCACAACCATGAACACCAGCTGACAAGAAAGCAAATTGACGTACCCAGATTTCGCAGATTCATCTGCCTCCATCTCCCGTTCGCTTGCATCATATGGTGTACACATAGATCTGTCACAAGAATCACATCCTGTGGTCTTACGCCCTGCAAAAGAATAAGAAAAAGAACTAAGAAAGTAAACCAATAGCCAAATGTGCCGAAAAATAAACAACTCACCCTTGACAATGCGACAGGAAGTCAAGACCTCAGCAGCTCCGAAATCGTCTGCTTCAAATTCAGCAATGAAGTACTTAGCCGAGGACTCGTAATCCTCAGCTGTACTTGGTGCAGCAGTGAAAGCGCAATGAATCTTCGACTTACCCTGGCAATGTTCTTCACGAAAACACCACTTGGAACTCGGGGATGTGACTCGCTTATACTCAGTTTGCTGCAATGCACATAAACTCAAGGTAAATGTTTAAAATATGAGGGGCAATTAATAACCCGAGTGAATTAGGGATTGCGAGAAGTTACGATTCACTAACATTTTTTTCATTGTAATGAGCCAAAGCAAGGTTGACAAAGTGTTCGATTTGCCTACTGTTGGCAACAAGTTGATCATCAAGGTCATCATAGTCAAACTCATCGATTACTTTCCCAGATATCTTATCGTAGACCAATTTGGTATCATCAGGCAGCAAGTCATCGGGCCTGCAATATGAATCAACTACTAACAAACAATGAAGGCCTTAAATATGAATCAACTACTAACATAGGATCAAATAAATTGAAATATTCTAGTAAACATGAAGTGGAGCGGAAAGTCGCACAGGTTTACGTCGTCCCCGAGACGACAGCGCAACGCTTTCATCATCTCCGCAGATTTCTAGGTTTGTTCGGAATTGAAACACTCGATGACCCCATCTATCGATGTGGTACAATTTATCTTTGAAGCTACTTCATTTTATCAAGACATTTTATTTATAACTTCTTCTTTATGGTATTTTCTCTCTTTCTCTCTCTCCCTCTCTCTTTTTTTTTTTTTGAAACATAATGTAAAGATTTTATTAATAACATGTCATATGACACTGTATAGTATATAATATTGGATATGGAAGTTTGAGAGGTAATAGTAACAAACTTTTTTCTTCTCTTTCTACATCCCTTGGTGTCCCATATAGGAAGAATAGTGTAGTTTTGAGTGGATTTATATATCTCATTTTTCCTCTTTATGTAATGTTGAGTTAAAAGTGAGTTTTATGGAGGAAGGGGTGGTTTTAACATCCATATGTGAGCACACTGTCGCTTGTTTGTAGTTGGGTTGCTATTGATTTTAGCTTCAATTTTTTGCGTCCTCTTAATTGCCATTAATTTACCTTGATTCTTGCATCTCATTAGCGTGTGTTTTTCTTTCCTTTTAGTCATTTTCTTGCTATAAAATGGAGGTCTTGCTAGACTGTTTGGAAACAACACAAACACACAATCTTCCCCTTCTCTTCTCTTCTCTTAGCCATTCTGGGCAATTATATTATCATACTTCAAGCCTTTGGCCACGAGTGCACGTGTCCAAAGGTTATCTGAGTTAACCTTGGGGAGCGACCGGCATATTCGATTGGCACCGAGGTCGAGCCGCAATCGATTTCAAGTTAGTGGCCTATCCACAACTCATATAGTGTCCTTCCCACGGTCTTGATTCATCCATTGTTTTTCTGACATATAATTGTAGAGCTAAAACATAGATATGAAATTCAACATTCAAATAATTAATACTAATCTTATCGACATCTGGCTCTGCCTTCTTTAAGGATCTTATATCTTATCATTGATGGAGAGCCCAAGGTTTTCCAAACAAGTGAAATTTATGTACTCATGGTTTTTGTTTCCATTGATTTCATTACTTTCCAAATCTTGTGTAATTTATGTTATCTATGTATTGCTTCCGCTTAATCTGCAGTATATTGGTTGCACTATTATGTTTCTTTCACAATCCATATAAGAGAATTGCTTGAAATCTGACTTTAATTTGTTGAAAAATGCTACAACTGATTCTATCAGTCTCATCAATATTGTAATATTCATGTTGCACCAACAAATGACCCATCATTCTGCCTATGAATCCATCCAAACAACTTGACCATGAGAGATTACATAGGCAAGAGATTTTGTGTCGTTAATCTCATGCGAACTTTGTTGTGCTTGCCATCTTCAGTTTGCAATCTTGTTTTACTTCAACCTTAGCTTTCTGTCCTTGCTAGGCTGTTGAAACTCTGTGATCGTGTTGCATATTCCGTAATCAAGCCTGAGAAAAATGAATCCTTTCGTTCTAGGAGCTTTGATGGCGTATCATATTCTACAACTCTTCCTGCTTGTCAAAACAAAGCAGAATATTTTGTTATCATCCAGGCTAACTTGCATTTTAACGGTAAATCAGTGCATTGTGCAACATTACCTTCACTAAGGACCAACACTAGATCGCTATCTATAATTGTGTGAATTCTATGAGCTATTGTAACTATTGTTCGATCATTGAACTCTTTGCTGATAATTCTGTGAATTTCTCCATCAGTAGCGGAATCTACAGATGCAGTTGCTTCGTCTAAGACCAAAATACTGCTATGCTTTAAGAGCGCCCTTCCTAGGCAGAATAGTTGTCTTTGCCCAACACTCCAGTTTTCTCCATTTTCAACCACTGTCGACGACCAATCACAAATTATAAGTATAATTAAGCTTCAGTTCAAATAAGCTCTCAAATCCAACTTATCGTGAAAGACCACTTACCTGAAGATTCCAATCCTCCTTCTTTGGCGCGCACTAGGTCTCCTAGCTGGCATTTGTCGAGCGCCTGAAACAATAGAGTTGAATATCTTTGTAAGCAAATGGTGATTTTGGGAATGTGAAAAGATCAAGGGAAATGAATGAATACCTCCCATATTTTGCTGTCAGAATATTGTTGAAGTGGATCAAGGTTTCCACGGACCGTGCCATTGAACATTGTGGGGTCCTGGGGAATTATACTGAGCCTTGATCTCAAGTCGTGAAGGCCAATCTTGCATATGTCAACACCATCTATCATAATACCACCCTCTGTCGGTTCAACAATCCGAAATATGGCTTGTATGAGTGTCGATTTTCCACTACCTGTCCTTCCTACAACGCCGATCTTTTTCCTTCCAGGAAATGTGCATGTGATGTTTTTCAAGACGAGTGGGAGATGTTCAGCATAGCGGATCTGCATTTGTTTTGTTTTGTGTCAGCCATATTGTAAATGTTGTTCAGTATGCATGCTGTTGAAGTGCTAATTAAAGGGATTTCTATGTAGTTTGTGCAACTATACCTGTAAGTTCTGAAAGCAAATTGTTCCTGAAATTGGCCAATTTTTCGGTGGTCTGTGATCATCAATGACAAGTGGGGCTTCACTCTTGAGCTTTTTGTACTGAAGAATCCTTTCCACTGATATCATCTTATTTTCTGCATTGCATAAATTCCATATCGCCGTAGCTTGTAATACATTCAAGTTTATACCATATGTCACTGCCAGACCTGCAATACCTACAAAATTGCAACCATTTTGGTTAATTATGCTACTAAAACATGAATAATGTCAAACCTTAACTTAGAAACTCTACATAATAAAAGAGAGATGACCATAAGGAAAACTTGATCAACTATGTTTTGTAATGCTTACTTGGATTTATTATTCCGTCGGGAAGGGACACAAGCACAACTAGTGAAAATGCAAACACAAAGTTGGATAATTGGTTCAATCGGAACAAGAGCCATTCCATTGATGATACATTGTGAAACCATGGCCTCGAATGGCCATCTACTAGGATGAGGTTTGTACTGATGAAACGGTCGTTTTGGTCAAAAGCTCGTATAGTTGCTGCTCCTGAAAGTGACTCGGCAAAGTGATGAAGAATTGGGGCCTTTTGTATTTCAGCTAATCTTGCCAATTCCCTTGCAGTTGGAATGTAGTATTGCTACAAAAATTAACCATTGGAGTTTGGAATCTCTGTTAGTATCTCTTAATTTTATGTAAACCGTAATTATTGAGTGAATCAGATGGAATGCCTTACCTTATACCATATACAGATGGCTGTCACAGGAATGAAGATACCAAAGACTTCCCATGCTATTTGTGACATTACTGCAATTGTACCCAGAAGCTGGATTGCTGAGAAAGCCGCCCAACCTATTCGATGGGCCATTTCTAAGTCCAACACACTTTGGTCTGACGACGCCTGCTTATACAGTTGTACAATTAGTGCATCAATGAATTGGTTGATCAAAATATTTTAAGTCTGAACTCTTACCCGATTCAGTATTCTTCCTGTGGGAGTTGAATCAAAGAACGACATAGGAGCCCGAATTACAGTATGCAACATGTCTTTGAATAGCTTTTCTGAAGTGGCAAGACCAGTTTTTGCAGATAGAATAGATCGAAAGAATATACAAAGCGAACCTCCAACAGAGAGAAGAACATAAATAAGCAATATATAGTCCATCCCAGCTATCGGCGTAGCATCACTAGAAGTAGGACAAGCCCAAGCCATCCAGTAATTGCTCGCTATTTGTAACGCCTGAAAAGTTGCCTGGGCGAAAAGTATGACAGGAACCAAAGCACCTCCTTTTACTGTTGTAAGATAAGACCAGTACACATCCTTTCCTATGCTTCCCTTCTCCCTTTCTTCATCCTGTATCAACCTCCCTTCCTTGTCCTTCATCTCAGGTGTAACATCGTCCTCTTCTTCAGAATCTGGATCAACGCGCCTTTGAACTTGTGGCGATGCACATTCATAGGTTGAGCTGGAACTTCCAGCATTGCGTATTGACTCTAGAGCTTCACTGTGAGCCCCGACGAGATGCTCAAACCCTATGTTTTGTTCCAACAGTTCCTTAAAACTTCCTGCTTGTGCAATTTTTCCATTTTCCATCACCTAAAGAGATGGTAGCGTAATGTAGTCCGATTATATGGTATAAATAAGGAACAAAATTTCATAGCTAGCATCGAGTGACATTGTTGAAATTACATACCAGAATGAGGTCAGCTGATGGAAGAAATTCCACTTGATGGGTCACATAAAGTATCGTCTTCTCTCTCAGAATTCCCATCATACATTCCTAATTCAGGAAAAATATATGAATATATAAAGGACCATTTTAGAGAATATCTGCCAAAGACAGAAATCATATAGATCATTAATATACGAACGCTAACCTGAAACAGATGTGTGCCAGTATGTGCATCAACTGCACTGAACGGATCATCGAACAAATAGATATCCGCGTCCTGATAGACTGCACGAGCAATTTGTATCCTTTGCTTTTGACCTCCGCTCATATTTATTCCTCTTTCTCCAATTTCTGTCAGATCACCATGGGAGAAAAGCTCAAAGTCTTTCAACAGAGCGCACGCCTTGACAGTTTCACCATACTTGGTGGCATTGTAAGGGTTCCCAAAGAGTATATTTTCTCTAATGTTTCCTGTTAATATCCATGGAGATTGAGGAACATAGGCCTTAGTACCACTAATCTTCACTGTACCGGAGAGCTTATGAATTTCTCCAATTATGGCTGACAGCAAGCTAGATTTTCCTGATCCTACTGTCCCACATATTGCAACCTTCATCCCCCTCTTAACTTGCAAATTTATACTGTCAACCGTTGGGATTGTTGCATCCCTTTCCCAACTAAACCTTCCCCCATCGACATCTATGGCATGATCTGTTTCCTCCTTGGGGACGAACTCGATAGCATCATGCTGAATCTCTTCTTCTTGAAGGTAAGAATGAATCCTGTCTGCCGAAACTTTAGCCTGTGCTATGACATTAAGCAAGTCCGGAAGACTAAATATCGGATCCTGCAGCATGCGAAAAGTGGCTAACGCAGACAAAACTTTGCCTGCTGTCAATGGGATTCCCATGAGAAGACATGCCCCGAATGTGGCAATCGAAATGAATGTGGGTGATCCCCAAAAAATGAAAGAAGTAACTGAGCCAAGTCTCAGTGACTTCCATATCCACTTATGCTCAACATTTCTCAACATCTCTAGCTTACCAACAAACTGACAGTCCCATGCTTGAAGTTTGATTGTCTTAATGTTGCGTAAAACTTCTGACGTTGCCTTCATTCGCGCATCCTTGGCATCCATGATCTTGGATTGGTACCATTTTTGCATTCTTGTGACAGGGATATTTATAGACATGGCAACCAATGTTGCACCTAATCCTGCTACTGCTCCCAACCCAAGATTGGTTTGCAGAACCAAGAATGCCATGGTTATCTGAATCGGTAGCATCCAAACTGTGTTCACATACCATGCAAAGTCCGCGATTCTTTGGACATCCACACTCATGTAGTTTATGATCTCTCCACTCGTGTGTCGTTGTCTTGCTTGGCTAGACAGGACTAATCCCTTTCTGTATATGTGGGATATCAGAGCAGCTCTGAGACGAATCCCAAGCTGTCGCGCCCCAAACATCCATTGCCTTTGCGCGGTTGTTTCAACCAGTTTCGCTCCAAGGAAGCCCACTGCAAGGAGGTACCCTGTTTTGACACTCTGGTGTTTCTTCTCACTCAAGAAATTCACAAAATCATTGATTAAGTATGGCCCTACATACGACGAGAGTGCAGCAATCACTGCAAAAACAGCATTCAAGGCAGCTTTCTTTCGTGCTAATTGATATATTGCCCTGTAGATAGACGGGTTTGTGTTGTCACCTCCAGTTTCTTCCTTGACTCGTTGGAGCTTCTCATCCAAGGATCGCGAGAGGAAAGCTGTAGAATCATTTATGTCAACATCTGGAATTTCATCCTGATCAAGAGGCTTCTTGTTTCCATCCACAAACAAGGGGTTGAGCCAAGAGAATGTAACGCGTTCGAAGAATGTAGCTTGGCTATAGAGTGATTCTCTTCTGTCCCCTGAATGCTTTTCAGGGAGAAGTTGCTCTTGTAAGTTGCTTTTTTCATCCTCATGAAGCACTATCCTTATCTTCCCTTTAATAGAAATCACCAGCAGGATGACAGATGCAAGAAGCCCTAGGATGTCAACATAATCCTGCACTCTAACTTGTCCATGATTTGTTCTGATGAAATGAGAATCAATGGCAATTCGACTCGCTGAGACGAGGAAACTACTAATCCACCATAACCTCAAAACTCCAGGAAATATGAGGTAATTCTTACATACAGTCCTGTATATCACTAATACTGAAATGACCCATGATATAACCTGCAAGATTTCTACTGAGAGAGGAGAAAGTGGAGAATTGCAGGGGTTTTCCTGCTGGGTTTTTAGCAGCAAGAACAAAGATGTTGAATGTGTGGATATGAGCAAAATGGAAGAAACAAAGCTAAACTTTAAGGAAAGGGTTAGTCTCAGATCATTGGGGTGGTAAATATCTGGATCATTTTCTGCTGCTTTGGCTACATTTACTTGGAGGGAATTTACAAACTTTCTGATCAAGCACAGTAGTAAGATGGCATAGAATCCCAGCAGCAAAAACATGCCTATCTTGTCCCATAGACATGGAGAATCCAGCTGGTCCAATGCAGTTAAATTCAGCAGCTCAATATCTGCCACAGGAAAGTAGACCATTACTAATGATTACTCTCTTTGTTCTATATTAATTGTCATATATTTGACTGTCACGGTTTTTGTTGTCACTCTTTCATCGATAATTCTCGTATAATATTATATTAATAATTGTAATATTATATTATACTTTTATGAATATCTTTCATTACAAATCCAATAATAGTAATCTTACGTAACAAGTCATTGTATATATTTACGGTCAAAATTTTTAATATTTGACTACACAATTTTAAATTATGATAATTAATATGGAACAAAGAGAGCATTTCAGCTACATTAAAAGCCGCGCAGAACAAACAATTGAAGACAACTCTAGTTATGGGTGTTTACCGATGGTTATTATAACTTGGTCATTGTCATTCATTCATGCAGAATAAACAACTCAGATTTATATATTTTTTCTTTAAGGAAGCTGCTCATATAAATGGTGTGTATGTGTCTTTATGCATGCAACTTACAAACTTTGGCTTTCACGACAAGTTCATCTCTGTGCTTCAACTTTGAACTGGTAATTTTTTTTGGGCGATTATACGTGTTTTGGGGTAAGACATTGCTTAAGTGTTTTACTCCTTATAAAATCAATACTTATTATCGTTTTTAACCCCAATTTTTTAGGCTGATAGTATTAATTATCAATTATAAGAAGCTTGAAATGTGTTGGCTACGCCAACAATTAAAATTGACACCCTAACGAATGAACCTCATCCGTTGGGCATATTTTAAATGTTTTTTTGTAAATTTTAAAAAAATATAGATAAAAGTGTGATTTTATACAATTTAAATATATTATTATAATTACAGAAGTCAATCATGTAACTTTTTCCAATTTAATTTACAAATATATAGGTTTTCTATAATGACAAGACACAATTAAAATATGTGCCTTGCACATGACATTTATCATTTTCTTTTTTTAAATGGATTGAATTATAATGATTATTTTTAAGTTGATTGAAAAATTTAACCATTTTATATAAATTACTCATAAAAACAATAAATCAATGTTTATAAACATATCATACGTACATTGTTGTTAAACTCAACTACAACACTCATAAATATTATGATAATGTTCACAAAAATATACTAATATGCTCATAAAACTTTATAGAAATAAAACATAGTAATAATGACAATAAAAAATAAATTTCACAACTAAAAATATGTGTATTACCAACCACTATTTTCTAACCAATTTAAAATGGTTGAAAAAACCAACCATTTTAGCAATCATTTCATATTTCAACTATTTTTCAAAAATTTTATGTGGGAAAAAGGGTTGGAAATTTCTACCACTTTTGGTAAAATGTTTGGAAATTTTACTATTTAAAAATGGTTGGAAAAATAATCAATGGGTGATGGCGCTTCGACGCAGAAACAACTTATAGGGTATGATGTTTGTCGGTAAACCTTCGATAAAATTTATGGAAAGTTACCAAAATTCATTCAAAGTAGTCTTGAACACGTAATAAAATAATTATATTAATTTGAAAAAAAAATTGAATGATAATTATTAATATAGATTAGAAAGAACAAAACAATACCACGATGAGGGTCAAATATAAAATTGTATGTAGAAAATATAGATTAGAGGCAAATAACTTTAATTAATTTTCTTTCTTTAATATCAATATACACTTTCATTATTTTTGTGAAGCTCGATATGATCTGCCTATAAATAAGTGAAAATTGAGTTTTAGTTGTTGAAATAGTTGCATTATATTATACCGAAAATAATTGCGTTATTGCATTAATTACTGCGTTATAGTACAGATATATAATCAAAAGATATTTTTTAGTTTCACCTTTGTTGTGACATTACTTGATTTTTTTATTATTAATCAGAAAAAACTGAGAGTGTAATCCATAAAAAAACATCCTGGTGCATAAAGCTTCCCCCTCCCCATGCAAGCAGAGGTTCAAGAAATGGTCCCATTACAAAAGTGCAATGTAGCCAAATATTACCTAGTCTTATTTAATTTGTTAATTTAATGCAATTCTATATGATCACACAAACAAAAAAAAAAAAAGCAAAACAACAATTCAAAAAACTACAACCACAACAAAGAGAACAAAAACTGTTATTTAATTTTGTACGTTAACGCAACGCAAATTACTGCAACATACCGCAAATTACCATTACCTTTTTACTATTTCCACCACAACTTACCGTAATCTACCGTAACGGCAACGCACCGTAACGCAAATTAAACGCACAAAAGAACTGTGCGGTCCAGGGAACATATATACCTAGCTAGTCTCATTTTGTTAATTTTCTTGCATGTATATTACGTGTGATTTGAAACTAGTTTATGACATTATATAAATTTTTAAGGGGGATGAAATTGTATAAATTTATGGGGCATTTCGTATTATAATCCTAACTATAATCAAGTAGAAAAAAAAAATTGTGGCCACCTCAGTTGAAACAAGTATAGTTTTCTATCCAGTCACCCAGCACTAATGATTTTACATGAAGTATATATATGATTCTCCTTTATAAATAAAGAAATAATAAAAAAAGAAGGGTTGTTGCATGGATGACATAACTCTCATCCTTCTACCTGGATGACCAAAATTTTGCAAATTATAATGTCTGTATAAATTTTATTTGTGGATACAATTAAATATGGTTCATTTCAAATATTTATCATTAGAATTCAAGATTGATATGATATAACTTTATCATTTATCAACATTAAACACTGATATGGAAAATGTCTTTTTTGAATTTTTGCTAAGTAATTCAAGCTATAGGATCGCTATCGCTGGGGAATATTAACTCAGACATGCCTTACAATGGACGGAGATAGGAAATGTCAATACTCAAGGGCTCATACCCACCACAACATTTCTCAACCGGTAAGAAGGAATGCTCTCCCCATGACTCAAACCCTAAAGGGGAGAGATGGGATGAGGAGCAAGCTAGCCCTTGCTACCAAGACAAGGGCTGATCGGTTGGAAAATGTTACTTAGAGTGTGTTTGTTTAGTCAAAAACTCCTGAGAAATGGTCAATTTTCCCGAGTTGACTTATTTTCTCCATGTTTGGTTGTACATTGACCTCGGAAAAGTTTTTACAAGGGACCCACCATTTACATGGTTTTCCTAAAGAAAATTTCCCTTGGGGGGGTTAAGGGAAATTTTTTCCGAGGAAATATTTCCAATGGAAAACTTTCCAGGGGAAACTTTTCCCTGTGAAAATTTTCCTATGAATCTTATCAAACGCACCCTTATATTAAAGTGGAAAAAATGGTTGCTCTAAATAAGACTATTTAGGATTTGGAATAAAATCAATGACCCAGTTGAAGCCCTAGTTTGGGTTGAAGTGTAGGAAAGTCAATCCAGCCTCTGCTTAATTGTTTGCATAAGGTAGTATTAGTGTGTGTGTCCACTATTATAAACATAGCTCATTAGCTCATCATAGGGATTAGGAGCCAAACATGTCTAGTTGTGAACCGTGTGGGATCGGTTCGCTTTTTGTTTCGCCTATGGTTCCCGATTTGCTACAAGTCACCCTCTCCTTTCCTCGAAACTAACCTGGTTTCAACATCCATTTCATAGTGGATACGGGTCCTTTGAGGGCCATTATGGCCACTAAGAGAGCGGTGTTTCATTCTACGAATACCCCGGGCCATAGGATGTCATCTAGGGTCTCAATAAGACAATTCCCGAGCCTTCTAAGGGGCTTCGGAACCATCGGCAAGAATAAACACATGGCGGTGAATGAATTCAAAGACGTTCAAATGGCATGCCTTCACGCTTTCGGTCATAACTCCTTCAGTTTAACTTCGATTGGTCTCAAATTTGGGGAGCTTAAAGTACAGACCGAGAGCTTTCCATCGATATTTTACAGGCCTAAAACGGAGTTCGGATGAAGAAGTTATGCGCATTTGAAGTCGGCAGGGAAAAACTGCCCAGACGGAGACCGCACCTACGGTCTCCAGGACCGCACCTGCGGTCTCCCTTTTTCTGCGCGTGTTTTCCCAGCTTGGAGCGCTGAGTTTTGGTTTATTTGTTTTAGTATAAATTCTTGGTTTTAGCCTCTTTTTCAAGTAGCTCATGTTTTATGAATGATTTGCTAATGCAATGTTAGGGTTTCTCCCTTTTCTCTCTCAAAATCTTGTTTTTACTTTATCCATTTGTTAATGGTAGTGTTAGCAAGTCATTCCTTTAGTGATTATTTAGTAGATTACCTATGATAGTCATGGTGGGGTGTGAGGCCTAGAGTTGT
Source organism: Portulaca oleracea (assembly GCA_029582165.1). Taxonomy (NCBI): domain Eukaryota; kingdom Viridiplantae; phylum Streptophyta; class Magnoliopsida; order Caryophyllales; family Portulacaceae; genus Portulaca; species Portulaca oleracea. Next base: position 7,594,264 of record CM055887.1, read on the forward strand.
AGATTACCTAGCACAAGGTCATATCCTTCTTTTATTATTCAAGTTTTGATCGATTGTTGTTTCAAGGTTCCAACTCAAGCTAAAATTCTTCAATACTCCCACCACCCCACGCTCCAAGTTGTGTATACTTTGAAAAGTAAAAATGGAAAGGGACAAAGGGAATAAAAAGAGTTAGATAACTACGTACAAAATGATTGGTACGTAAACAGCAACCCTATGTAGTATATATGGAGAAGCATAGCAGAAACAATATGAATACAATAGAATTCAAGTTAGAAATACATAATTGAGCATAAAAGTGGATCATAGTATTATATATTATTAGTAATATAAGTTGATGAAGAGGGCTTACTTGCTGCAACAACTGAATAAGGCATCTTTAATTTCCGTTGTCTCCAACCCCCAACAACTGAATAGATTTTGTGAATGTGAATAATTTCAAGGCCAAGGAGAATGGAGCCCAATTATTATAGTAAGACTGCAACACTGAGTCCTCCCCACAATTTGTTAAAATTGTCACTATATGACAAAATGTAAAAGTAGTGGCGTGCTGACGTTCACTAAATAAGTGCTTCTGTTTTACAAAAGGAGATTTCCATTCTAACACATTTTTTTCTAATTTTTATCATTTTCCTCCTTTTATTCCATAAAAATTACAATAATTGTTCAAATATTTAAAATTAAAACTTTAAAAAAATTAGATACGATACTTTATAACCTCTCTGAAGCATAAATTAAAAAATAGAAAACCTGAAAATTTTAGGAACCCAAAAATGATTTTTTTTTTAAGACAGATGACATACAAAAACAAAATACTACTTCATCCCATGTACTTGTCCATTTAGCCGAAATTTAGAAAACTAATAAAGTGAGTTATTTAATTGTTGTGTTGCATGGAAAGTTGTGAAACATTAGCATTAAATTGTATAAATTTCTTTCTCTCTCACTTTTTCTATCTTTGTATGAGCAAAACTAATAAAAAAAGTAGTTAGTTGAAAGTTACATCGCAATTATAAAGTGACGAATATTACGGGACAGAAAAATGTAGTCAAAGTGATAGCTATTATGAGACGGAAGCAGTAGAAATTATCATAGTCTAATTACTACCAAAAATTGGATTGCTCAATGGACAATGATACACGTCTTGCATCAAGATGATTAATAATCATCTTGAATTGTCCATAATTCACATTTTCGTAACTTTTATTGATATTTTTTAATAAGTATAGTATATACATTTATCAATTATAAGAGTATAATTCAACAAATATAAATAATTGCCTTATTTTATTATCTATATTTAGATAATGCATATTTTATGCATGAATTATATATTTATGAAAATTATAAATAAATATTTTTAAATAGTTTATAAGTCATAACAAACCTTAAAGTAATGAAATATATCTTTATAATAATTTAATATCTTTATATTTAATTTTTTTGATTGATTTAAATGAAATTCAAGATAATTATTAATCTTGACTCGAGATATTTATCTATCCGATTTTCCAATACAAAACGCATGCATTTTTATTTCTGGAGAGCAATGGTGTTTGGATCTGATCTGATTGAGATCCACATGAAGTCCACCATGATCGATCAGGTGAAGTTTAAATGGGGGATTACTTTTGATCTTATAAGGGTATATGCGCTCCAGGCTCAGCCCCCACTACTTAACTGTGCCCATCCTGATGTTAACACTAGTTGTGGTCTCCTGTGATAAAAAAAAAATAAAACAAAGACCAAAAGTCCATATTCCTCGACTTTAATTTACACTGAGTTTATTTTCTTTTTTTTTTCTTTTTTAGTGGAGCAAATTAAAGATTATTGTTTTCTTCTACTTTTGCTTTATTCTTTTCCATTTAATTTCTTCAAGATTTGCTTTCTCTCACAAATAATGCAGGTACCATGTAGGAGTATATTTCAATTATCTTTGGAGATTCTTTGTTCTTAGGCTCGTGTTTTTGTGCACATGAAGACTTGTTGTTAATTTGGAGAAATAATCTCCTAGTGGTGCCAACGGCGGATTCATCAATTTGCTTTGGAGCTGAATTCTTTATATTTATGTATGCATATATATATATATATATATATATATATATATATATATATATATATATTGGGACGAGTTGTGTGGGATGAAAAATATGGTGGAATGATGAGATCAGTTGATCTAAGTTTGAGATCAAGAACGTTGAATCAAGCATTGTGATCTATGTGTATACAATCTGAACAGCCACAACAGGACACGTGGCACTGCTCCCTCAATTCCTATTGAACCTACCCCTGTCGATCCAGTTTTTTAAAAACTTACAATTTCAATCCCAAACTCAATCCTCGACCCACACTGATCCCCGACCCAGGCAACCATGACAGATACTTACATTAAATGTTTGTACCATGCCGAAATCTTGTCCTCTACATAGTGTCAATGTGGTCATGTAGACGGAATTCTGCAGGGCTTTCAACCAAACCTTGGGCCTAGGTTATCCCTTCCCCCCGGCCTGCTAAGCCTTACTAGGCATGCCCTGAGATAAGGGCCTAGTAGGGTGGTTCGAACTTACGCGTGTAAAAAAAAATATCATTGCTTTTACTATTTGATGCAATAAATCTCCTTCTTTTCAACTCAAGACCAACCAGAAGAAGATATCTAAGCAATACACACTGAAATGCCGATTGACGAAGCTGAATCAAACATGGGTCTAATAAGCAAATTCAAATGCAGATTGACTACAAATCCAAATCACAAGAGTAGCTCACCCCACATTAGGTCAACCAAAGTGTCATCCGCATTCGACATGGTATCATAGTTTTCAGTCAAGATAGATTTTGACATCTATACCGTTATCAATGAGTGACTGCACTACTGCCCTAGTCTTGCCTTCAAACTTTTCCCGAGCTCTTGGAGTGTAAGAAGCCGTGTACACATCTGCTTCTCTTGCTCGATCAGCCAAAATCTTACCAACGGCCAAACAAGCGGGTATATCACACCGAGACTTGAGGGCCGCTTTGATGTCCTTGGAATTCGTTCCGGCCACTGCAACTTGCTTGCAAGTCACCCGATGCGTCAGTGAGGCCTGGACAAAGCGTTTCGAGATGAACACGTCAAGGGTAAATGGCTCCATGTATGCAACCGTTCTTTGTTTGAAGGATATGTGTTTTGTTGGATTCTTTGATTTCTTCTCCTTCTGGTATGTATAGGGCCTACTGTTGTTATCATCTAGGTAGTCTTCTACACCAAAGAAGCTCCTTGGAGAGCAATGTGACTGCACAGGGATTCACATAAGAGAGGTGTTGAAGATGATCGAAATCTTGAATAATGACCAAATTGTCAAAAGCAAGGAAAAAATTACAGTTTTCATAGAAACAATAAAGACGTCCTACGTGGATTGGAAGCCAATACTACTAGGAAGCCAACTGGCATAGCTGTTCTACTCAGTACTCACCACTAAACATACAATTGAAATTCAAGTTGTCCCTTTAATAACTCCCTCAAAGATCACAAAGGGCTTATACAACTCACTGTATTGGAATACTGCTTTTCAGACTCAAAAAAACAAAAGTGATGAGTCTCCATAATCAGAGCAATTCTGAAACAATATATATACGCAGCAGATGCGCACAAGATGTACAAGCATCACACACCCAAACCCACTCCACAAACAAAAGCAAAATTGAGAGGGGGGGGGGGGGGGCGGGGGTAACAGTCAGCAATCTCACACTCGGAGGTCCAAAACAGATGTAAATAATTATGAGAGAACCTCTAGTCAAAAAGTGAATATATGGTTTTTAGCAAAATATTGTTGCCAAATTTAAAGAGGAGCTATGCGGGCTTTTGGGAATGCGAGAAGTCGAAAAGCATGAGATGTATTTAGGCTTTCCCATAACTCTTTGTCAGTCTAAATATGCTACATTTGTTCTCTTGAAGGAAAGGGTGTGGAAGAAGATTCAAGGATGGAAGGTGGGGAAATACTTTGAAGGTTTTTGTTCAAGCTATTCCAACATATAACATGAGTGTCTACATGCTCCCAAGTGGTGTAGTTGACAACAATCAATCAATGATAGCGAGATTTTGGTGGGTTCTAAGGATGGTAAGAGAAAGATGCATTGGACGGCCTAGGGGACTCTATGTTTGTCTAAGGCAATTGGGAGTATGGGATCTAGTGATTTAAAGCCTTGAATTCATAGTTTTGAATCAATTTTGTCTGTTCCATGAGGCCTGAGGTCCCCTTGCAAATGCAAAACAAAAAAAGATGTGAACCACTGGACATAACACACAATATATGTTAACTCCACCCCTCAATCCGTTACTTCCTGCAATTTGTGGTTGCCATACAAATATACAATTTAGGAACAACCCTTCCCCTCTAAAGAAGCATGTTAAAAGGCTAGCATAAAGTGGATCATGGTCTCAAAGTCATGGGTTATGAACCGCATCACGCAACTATATGTCTATATCGAATCATAAATATTCCTCTTACAGGCATTCACATTTTTCTCTTGGTAGTGGGCAGGGGGGCATATTCATCACTAAGAAAATTGTGTTATCATACAAAGAAGACATACCTGTCCGGTGTGTATGTCACTCGTTAACATATACAAACAATGCCTACTATTACTTCCTCCATTGGTGCTTAGTCCTTTGCTTACCAGCTCACCAAATACTCTCTTTAACATCTCCAAGCTATGCAAGGATCACCTTGAAGTAACAGGGCAACCTTTGACTGGGAAAAGAAACAAAACTAATTAGGGAGACACAAAGAGCCGTTTTGAGTCCTAAATGCTTTTGGTTCTTCAAAAATCAAAGCAACAACTGATACAAACACGGTAAATACAAATGCTTAAAGTTGACAATTGATAACAAAATCCAAAAATTCATCAATGCCCATTTGCTTAATACTCCCTTAAGTGCTCTGCTTCCCTTTTCTATGCTAAAACTCTTTCAGACATAACGTCGAACATGTGGTGTGCATTAACAATTCCACACTCCAAAGCATAAAAATCGAGCTAATTGAAATCACCCACGAAAACCCAGAAGCTCAAATGTTCAATGCAGTACAACAGATGGAAAACCCAGGATACGGAACACACAATGAGACAATTTCGAAGATTGCTCTGTCGAAATTTAGCGCTACCAATCTTTCGCACAGAATAGCGACTTCGCAAGCACTATCATCCTCAAGCAAATTCACTTGGTTGCGAATTCGCAACAGGGGAGGGGTTATTTTCATTTACATATTCAATAGCTAAGCAATGCAATGATTATTCTTACCTGTAGTATGCAATAAAGAAGCAGCAATGGCAATACTTGCAGAGAGTAAAGACTTGGGACTGGAAGTATTTAGCAACGTCGATGCCCAAATGAAAATTCGTACTGGAAAAGGAGGCGCTGCGTGTGGAGCGTCGGTTGCTTGGTATGGAGGCTCGCCGGAGACAATGGACAAACAACTGACACAAGGATGCGAAGAAGAAGAAGCAGAGGTATTGGGATATTAATACAAATATTTTACACATTATAATGATACCATTAGAGGAAAAAAGCAACTTGGGCATTTGGTCTAGTGGTATGATTCTCGCTTAGGGTGCGAGAGGTCCCGAGTTCAATTCTCGGAATGCCCCATTGTTTTTTAAAAATTTTGGGTAGTTTTTGCATTTCAGCCTGATGCTAAGGCATGTGGATCTTCTCATCTTGAACGCTCTGCCCCATTATAGTTATTTTTAAAAAATTTATGCGAGTCTCATGAAAGCATTCTCTTCAAAGACAGTGATTTTTGTCTTAAAGGTAATGAGTCTCCTGATACACAGTTATGGTAGGGCATGCACTGGGTGGTGACGTGGTGTTGCATATGTTTACTCATCTGAGAAACAATGGTTTTTATTTAACACCATTATATTTGAATCTCCACATACACAGTGAATTCAGGGCATAAATTTTGGGAGGGGGGAGGGGGGGTGCAAATGTTAGCTACCCATCCAAGAAGGCTTCAACAAACAAACTGTTGTTTGTGTCTGTCTCACTCTCATCTTAGAAACAGCAGTAACTTTCAGGCTATAGATCCAACATACTGTTGTTAGAACCGGACCGGTCATTAGGCTATAGATCCGACATGCTATGTTGTTAGAACCGGACCGGTCATCAAACCGATTGACCCAGTGGGTCAATGGTTTAGCTGATCGGACCGGTTTGGCTGAATTAGACAGGTTGACCCGAGTCACGGTTAAACCAGTCAAAACCGGCATGAACCGGTCACAAGTTTAAAAAATTTCATTTACTTCAGGAATAATTAAGTTACCAAAATAATTAAACCAGCATGAACATGGCATGAACCGATCAAAAACCAGATTGAACAGGTTTAAAAATAGGAATCTTTTAAATTAAATTACCAAAATCTCGGTATGACCATGAGGCGCCTGGCTCAACCGGTTTTGGTGTTTTTTTTTTCCCGGTTGAACCAATCATCCGAGCTAAACCTGGAACCAGACCAGTCAACTTGCTGGTTCACGGTTGAACTGGTTGGATCGGCCAGTCCAGTTTTTACGACATAGCCAACATGTCAAATAGAAACTTCTTTTCCTAAAAACTTAAGGGGTGGGGTTTTGAGATTTCAAGTACGTAAACATGAATCAAATACGATAGAAGAATAGAACACAAAGTATAATCAAGCCTTCAACCTATTGAACATCACAGACATCAGTAAAAGGTACCCCTTTTTTTTGGATTATTAGTAGCCAAAAGGCTAAAAGTTCATAACATACAACAACCCGCAAATACAATAGCAATCAACCACCAAAAAATTACAACCAAACTGCTAAAAATACCGCAAGAACTTAACATGCACCACAGCCAACCAAACTATTACATCACAAAAAACAAGAACAATGAATTTAGCTGCTTGGGTCATCAAGGAATCGCAAAGTACCACTTAAAAGCTCTTATTTGCAAAGTTGAACCGTATAAGCTCGTATCAACTAGACTTATCTGCACTCTGTTGCTCCATACAAATAGGTACAAAATGACCAAAAGCCAAGATTTCAAATATGATCAGAAGGCAGAGCAAAGGAAGTTGTAGGTATTAATCTCTGAAAGGGACAAAACTGTCTGGTTGAACCCTACTAGTAAAAGGAATTCACTCAACAATTGATGATCAAATACAGAACTGATCCTCGCAATTTCAAGATTCACGACCAAAAAGGTCAGAAAAACAAAGACAGCCAGAATTTTTAAAAAGAACGGTACACATTACAATGGGGTATGTTGCTCAGGCAAAACTATTCAAACATTCTCTAAAGCCACCAAGGGACTGCAAACTGAGGTCCCATCAAACCACTTGGTAATTTTCTGTAACCAGCTGAATTCTTTGAGCAAACTTTGGAGGGGCTCCACCTTTTAGCGGCAAGATATTAACAGCCTACACAAAGATCACAACCAAATAAGCAGTGAGAAACGGCAAGACAGCCAAAACTAGGAAAACTGAAGTGACATGAAATATCTGCCAGCATGAAATGAAAAGCAGCACGATGCATTCCAAACCTTCAAATCGCTAAATGTCTTTGTGGCAGTGAACCGCGCAGAGATGGGAAAGAAGGATGAAGGATCTGCTGCGGGAACGACAAACTCCATTGACCCGCTGTCATTTTACAAAAGATAATGGTTAGGAAATGGTCAAATCAAGCAGCCATCACTGCTCTTATTTTGTACATATAAGAGTTGAGACACAATTCACTCAACGGTATCTTTTCATGCTGAAAAAAGCAAACCCGTAGGGCAATTAGTTGAATACCTGCGGTTCGAGTTATCTATGAGTACAATGGACCACTCCAAGATGGAATTTCTTGGGTCATACCTGCCAGAAAAGATAACTAGGTTCATATGACTAACACAGCTGTACAGACAGAAAATTGAATCCACCACCGAAAAAAGAGCTAAATAATATAATAGATCGGCTGAAACACACGGGAAAACTGTAGAAGTTTCGTCATGAAACTCAATCAACGGAAATTTCCAATAAACAGTCAAATGGCAGCAGAAGCAGGTTCTTAATTCTACACTCTAGATTTCATTCTCACTATGGAAAATTGCAATTTATGGTCAAGTTTCACTCACCTCCATTCACCTTCAATTTGAGTAACATTTGGTGCTTCTCTAAGGGCAGGGAGGGGCACTGAGATTACAACATTTTGTAGATCAAACATTGGTGAGGCTTCATATTCCATGCTGACATAAGTGTCTCCTCCAGAAATGGAAGGCCAACAGGTGACTGCAAAATTAGATGAAAAGATAAGAATAAGATAAGCTTAGTACAACAAACATGACTCCACAAAAAGTCTGAACTTACTTGACAATGGAACAACTGATTCATCCATGCTTTGCATTCTCCACTTTAAGAGCCCAACATCTCCTTGCCCACAGGGGAAAGGCCTGTTAGGATCTTTGAGACCCAAAATATTTTCATTGTTGAACAACTCCTTGTTGATGTTAGGGTGGGTTTTGAAAATGACACTAGGATTGTCACCATACTCAACCTGAATATCATAAATCAAAATAAGGGTTAATACAAAAGCCACAAGAACGTTGCATACTTAAAATGATATGCAATCTCAACTCCTCTAGACTCCTAGACAATATGTGCCCATTTACCCCCATTATTTTACATCTAGATGGTCACAAGATTTGATTTGGCAAGTTTTTTGATACCTGACAGAGATAGTGGCAATTTTGTTAAATGGTGGGATTTATGAGAAGCATGACCTAAGTTGAAATATAGGACAAAAAGTTTCAGGAACAGACAAGAAACAAGGTAGATTATAAACACCTGAACTTGGATGAGAGCATCTTTTTCCTCAAGAATTTGCAGAGATAAGGTCCCTTGAACATCGAAGTTGCTGAGTCCCCCATCTCGTTTTAGTGTCACATTGAGCTTTTCCTCCACAGTCAATGTTATGGGATCAGTTGGTGGTGGAGCAGCAGCCTTCGACTTGCCCAAAATTGGTGCCACATCCTCAACAATCACTTCACCTTCTGCTTTCAGGGATTCCAAAAATTGGTTTGCCTTTTGTCCACCCTTACCAAGCTTCATGCCAGTACCCTTTGGTGGGGCAGTAGCAGGTGTAGGAGCACGACCTGATCACACCAATAAAAGGAGCTTAACAGAAGAAATCATCACCATTTTAACCAAGATTCATCTCAAGATCTAGTCTTTGACAAATGGTAAACTAAGAACAACGAGAGAGGCTCACACAACATAAGAACTAAGCCTCAAAAATCAACTGACCAATAAGGCAAACAAAGAGAAAACACAAAATTTGTATTATTCCCTAAGATATAGGTCTATAATAATGCCAGAAGTACACAACAGAGAAGCAATTTGCCTTATTGAAAACATAAAGTAGATAAACACAAATCTAAGCCTCAATGCATCAGAAATTATACGACAGCCTCACAATCAATACACATCCAAGCATTTAAGTGAAACAAACACCCCCCCCCCCCAAAAAAAAAAAAAAAGAAATATCCAAAACAAAGAAGATTGATCGGTGGTGTGGACAAAGGAGAAAAGCAAGTGCCTGGGGGAATATACCCGCGGCCCACAGGATCCTGGCCCTTAATAAGAGATGCGATGTGTCAAAAGAATTCAATGTTGATATGATAGTTAATGTATGACATCATACCAAGATCCATAAAAAGGAATGACAATAAATAAATAAATAAGCTATCAAGGAAACAAGGACAGAATAATTTAAGAATGCAGATCGACTTCAGGAAGACAAGTACAACAAACCTTTGGGCTTGGTAGAGAATGAATCCACATCCGATGACAATCCAAACCCAGAACCACTGCCAAAACCACCGGAGTTGGTTGATGATATGCTAATTTCACTGAAAGAACTCTCAAGTCTTCCAGAGCCCATGCCAGACATGTAACCACCTTTGTCGCCCCTGCCCTTTTCAATCTAAAAAAAAAAAAGAAATAACATATTTTCATAAGCAGCAGGCCCAAATGTGCAGCAATACATCCTCCACCACTGGCCGAGTAGCAATGGAGGCACGAAGAAAAATAGAGAAATACCCTGCTTTTCTCAATTTCACTAGCTTTGCGCTTCATTACGTCCTTAGTTTCATTGATCTTGCTTGCAATAACCAACTTGTGCAGTTTCTCTTCATGACTTTCCATCTCACAGTACTGCTTCACCTGCGCAACAGTGACATTTTCCTTGTGTCCAAGAGCGATGACCTCATCAAAGGCAAAAATCAGCTCAAACGCGGCCTTGCATATTCCCTCTTCATCCAAGGAGTAAGCATATTCCGGCACCTTTTCAAGATTAAGGATGAAACAGAATAATAATTGAATGGCTGTTATAATCTCACAGTGTAAATTATTTAAAGATGGCCCGCAACCATAATCAAAAAATAGAAATTTGAATTAGAGCAAAATTGCCTCAAACAAGACTATATGAAGGATACAAGCTTAGAGAGCATCCTTAGAGTCTCCAAGTCTTCCAAAATGTTACTCTGCTTGTTGGTGACAACAAGCAAATACAGAGCTTCAATTGGCTGGTAGATATATCGCACATTTTCAGTCTCAACATATGTATGCTGTTTCCCTCCGGTTCCAATCAACTTGGGGAATGCAGCAAGCAGGCCTTCAATTCTGATGCGAGACATGTCAACAAACTGCCTTGACACAAGAGCTGCAATGGAGTGGCAAAAACAATTAATGTCATCACTTTGAAGAAGACCAAACACATCCATGGTGGCATGGACCACACAGCTGAAGTTTTTCGAGTCAAGATACCCTCAACAAGCAAAGATCAGGTATTACCACAAACATACTTTCACCTATAATGCTATATGCAAACACAAATCAAATTCTAAAGCAATCCATAAAAGGTCAAACTTCCCCAAGATCCTACACCTTGGCTACACCACAACAAGGTCAATATTTTACATATTCAAAAGAAGAAAGGTGATTAACAGCATATAGAGAAATCATTGGGAAAAGTAATTTCTGGTCAACATGCCAGCACAAAACACAGTGGTAATCACTAGCAGAGCAAAATGTCTGCCGTAGTATATTTGGAAATAACATGTTACTAGTTAACTCTTAATGTCTTAGAGGACAACATACTTTTGTGCTTTTCAAGAAACAAAGTTAACCAACCTACAGCAATTGTGGGAGACTACAATCATGGAACAAAATATGATAGCTTGGGAGGAGCTTACAGCAATCATCACCAAACAGCTAGAAAGAATCAGCCAGCACTTATTACGCTAGTCCCGAAGCGACAGAGGCATGCAAATTGACAAATAAAGCCCAAAATAGTCAACAGTAGGAAGAAACGGGATTTTGGTATTAAAGCTGGTGAGTCTACCAGAGGCAAACAGGAAATTCTCCAAAAAATAACCTTATTAAAAGACAAGTTTCTATGAGAGATCAATCAGCTGGACAGGTTCCCATTGGAGACTACATATAATGATACCCAAAGACAGAAGTTGAAAAAACTGGCAGATGAGGAGATCCTGAACTTATTTATTGGAGAAAAGAAAAAAACAAAAAAAGTCTGAGCAAAAAATCCATCACACGGGTCCAAGGAAAATACCAGCACAAAGAGTGGACTCAGAAATTAAAAGGACAAAAAATTACTAACCTTTTCCAGATTTACTAATGATTGAAGCTGCAAGAACCACCTAAACCACAAGGAACAGAAAGCATCAGTGAATTGCACAGAAAAGCAACCAGTTTCGTCTAAGAGGCACATGAAAAATTGCATATGTAAGAGAACAAATGTTCCACAATTCCATGTACAGAGCATTCACAAACTACTGATGCCCCCCGCCCCCAAAACAATCTAGGCCACTATACATCTCAATAATAGTTCATCTCTTAGATTAAAATAGCACGAGAGGCACGAGCTCCAAATAGGAGAAGTTCAACTTGAAAAACAACGGATGGAAAATTCCCTAAAAGCACATGCCTAATGCGCCATGCTTCACTCAACAAAAGCAAGCAAGGGTGCACCTCACATTTTCTGCTCTCAGAAAGCGCTTTTCAAAACTGAGGTTCATCTACGTCTTAAAGTCCTCCCCTCACAAAAAAAAAAAATGCAACTAATTATTTTTGTTTTGCTTATTCCCTCTGGATGAAATAATTTTCAATTACAATGTAAGAACAACCAAATAGACTGACAACGTTCCTAAGCTAGACATGGCACAATGGCGTCTAAACTCAGAAAGAGAAGACATAAAAGTGGCAATCATCAACCACAACCAGCAAGAACTAGGGACTTTTATGAAGTGCATGACTGGCATATTAACACATGTACATCATCATATTGGCATGCCCAAACCTGTAACCAGTCATTTGATTCCTTCTTCAATTTATGATACTTCTAGAATCTCTCTCTCTTTTTGACAAGTTACTTCTCCGGTCATCATAAGAACCCACTATAATTTGGATACAGACCACAGTTCTCCTAGTAGATAAACAAATCTTATATATTACAAATAAAAACAAAAGAAGAATAGAAATATGCTTATTGCCTTTCCAATCACAGCAGCTGAATATTATCAGCAACCAGGTAGTACAGGAACATCTAGGATACTAAGGCATAGGAGTAAATGTAATTCAGATATGAATTCCCAACAAATCATCCACAGCCCATGCACATCACACAAGTTCTGTCCAACGACACCACAGATTTACATTCGTTTCCAACTCAGCTCCAATAAGATATGACGAGATTATCGCACCTTGAAATACAATTATACATGTGAGAGTAGTAGGTCACACAAACCAAGACAGTATAGCAAGCCAGAAGCCATCCAGAAGAACATCAAGCAAAAACTTACCATTTTGACGCACTATGAAATTCCACAGTAGAACAGCAGGAAGACAGTTTCAACAAGTATCCTGGGACAAAAGATGATACAAACTAATCAGAACTTAAAAATTTTAAAGCTGAAAGGAGGGAAGACAATTTATAATACCATAGTTAGAAAAATGATTTAGCTTGCTAAAGAGCAATAGCACGGGCGACTCAGTACACAACGGGTCTCGATTTGGATTAATATGCTTTAAGGCACCTTGTCAGTCCCTCAATTTCACTCCTTTTAGAGAGACCATAGTTACCGGGAACGCTACATACACCTCCGACCCGCGTTACAGGAACAAGCGCTCTGAAGTCAAAACTAGGCTACATTTGTGTTAAACTTAGCGACCCACATTCTGGGACTAACGACCCGGGAAGCGTTCCTGGTAACTATGAGAGAGACCGCGATTAAGATCAAGAAAATCTCACATAGCTGCATCTTGTGAATCACAGGGTGCTTATACTAGTATAAAACAACGTCCAGTATCAAGACAAAATACTGCGATAAACTTGGGGGACCAAAACACAAGTGATCTGTGATGCAGACAATTGTTAATTACCACTTGCCCTGGAGAGAGTAACTGGTAAATTGAGTTTGCATTGAGACAACCCTGACCATCGTCATATGAAACCACAACCAATTCAAACTAAAATGACATGATGGAAACCTAAACCCGTACTATTATAGATATACCCACTTTTCATCCAATTGATCTTTTGTAAACAACTCATCTGTTAGTACATTTTCATGTCGTCAGTAACATAGAACCTATAGAGTTAGCAATGATCATCATTCATCATTCTTGCAGTTTTCTTATTTCCTTCAAGTGCAATGATCATCATTGATATGGACATTTCGGTATCAATTTGCGAAATATAGCCGATCAATTTGCTGCATTCTTCTCATTTTCTTCAATGTATCAATGATCATGAAACCAACGTAGCAATGCAGTAGAACAGACTAGAGTATGTACATAAAAAATTAACTACATCACAAAAGAAACAAATTCAGATATCAAAATAACAAATCACAGCTTCATTCCGAAAACAATCACCCTAACCACACGATCTCCACACTCAACTGACCTTACAAAAACTGAATTCACACCAAAATCATTCAAAATAACCAAAATATCAACCAAAATCAGCAAGTAAATCCAGATCTAGCAGAAAAAACCGAAACAACACTCAACCTAATCATAATGTTAGATCCAAACACAGAATCAGAAGGCCCAATCAAATCGAACATCGGAGAAAGAAAGAGAGAAATCGAAGAGATGAATAGTGAGAAAAAATGAAGATGAATTAGGTAGAGAGAGAAAGAGACTTACTGGATCAGACAGATCTTCGACTCCGAAGTCCGAACAACAAGCGAGCGAGAAGAGAGGAGGACGAGACAGAGTGTGTATTTCGGGGTAGCGCTAGATCTGCTATTTTTATGACTCCGTTTCTTAAATACTCTTTTATTTTTTATTTTTCTCCTTAGCTTGTTTAGCTCAAGAAGGCCTTAAGCTAGCTTCGGATATACTCAAGTGAGAGCTAGTAAAATTTTGTCCGACTCGGAATATTTCAATTATCTGATTAGAAAAATCCAGGTCTGTACATAGATTTTCTTCCGAATTTTAATACTGACTGAATCGGCCGAATATTCGGACATAAAATTTTTCTTTTTCTATTGTTTGAATCCGATTTCGACCCGAATTCAGCTTCGTCCGAATTGTTCGACCCGGTCCGAGCAGAAATAAATTCGCGTCCGGATATGAATTTCTCATCCGAATTTTGACATTGTCTGAATTTGTCCGACCCTAATTTTAGCCAACACTAAATATAAGAAAGTTATAATTTTATTGAGGATCAAATTTTTTTTAATAGGGGGTAACAATAAATATTATGAAACTCAATGAGTGGTATACGAAAAAAAATCGAATGACCAAACTTTTTAAATTTACAGCACGATTCCCTTGACGAAAAATATGAGAAACACTAACTTAACAACACATCTTCATATAAGCTTGAATATCTTGGACCAGCTTAAAGATCTCCCAAGGAAGTTGAAACACGCCCTTTACCACCATTCAATTTTGTCAATTTGACTCAGCTTTGATCATTGATTATTCACAAACTATATGAGTTACAATATGAACTCTTCATCATTAGTAAAATACCTTATGAAAAATTACAATGGTGTTAAGTTTATATTGTAACTCATTATAATTTGTAAATAATCAAAACAATCAAAATTTAGCCAAATTGACAAATATTTGAGAACAGAGGCAGCAGAAGTCAATCATAAATTTTGAAACTTCGTAGTTTGTGAGTAATCAAAACCATCAAAGGTTACTAAAAATTACAATTGACAGGTTTGAGCACCGGGGATTCAAGCCACCCAACTCTCTTTCATAGTTGGTTGATTGACAGGTTCTGTACAGTGAAGCAATACTTGGGAGGATTCGAATTTTTCAAAAGGAATTGTTACGTAGGTTTAGGTCATTTATGTAAAAACAGATAAGAAAAGTTACTGTCTGAAAATAGAGTTAAATTTTTTTTGTCTTACAATTTGAGCACCAAAGTTTACTCATAAATTCATAATGTTAAAATAATTGTCAATTTCCAATGTTGCAACCAATAAGTACTTTCGATGAAGAAGATGTGCCGCAATGGATGGGATCCAAAAATGGGGATTTTGAAGTAAAGAGCGCCTACGCTTTGGCTCAGCAGCTGCAGAGAAGACGACACATAGCGGAGGCATCAAGACCATCGGCTGACAAACATGGTAAGTGGAAGCGCTTCTAGAAATCAAAAGCGCTTCCAGGAGCAATGGACTTTGCGTGGAGGGTGATCAATGATGGCATTTCTTCTAGAGTGAACCTTGCACAGAGGGGCATGGATGTGGATGTGAGGTGCCCAATGTGCGGTGAAGATTATGAAACGCCAACGCACCTGCTACTTGACTGCACAATCGCGGCAGAGATATGGGCAAAGAGTCCACTGAGAATTGAGACAAATAAACACAACATACAAAACCTGGGGGGGGGGGGGGGGGGATGGTGTCACGAGATGTTTGAACACATAGATGACAGCACTCGAGGGCTGGTTATACACCTGATGTGACAGTTATGGAACGCCCATAACCGATGGATTTTCCACCAGAAAAAATGGCCAGTAGAGCGACTCATTCAAGCAACAGTGGATGTATGAGCTCAGAACTTGGCGCAAATGGGAAGGAAGGAAAGAAAAGGGGAGACAAAACAACAACCTGACCATTGACAGGCCCCAGAAGCGGATTTCATCAAAATAAACATGGATGCAAGCATGCAGCACTTAGTAATTCACAGTACAGGGCTATGGGGGCGGTGTTGAGAGACGCGGAAGGCAAATGTATAGCAATAGCAAGCACCAAAGTAAAGGCGAAATGGGAGAGGGACGTCACTGAAGCATTTGCTGCTCGGTTCGAGTTGCAAATTGCCAGCTCTATGGGAGTGAAGAAGGCGATACTGGAGATGGACTCATTAGGGGTGATACAATGCCTACAGAAGAAAAGGATCAAAAGAAGCTACGTAGAAATTCTAGTAAAGGATTGTTTAAAGTATGGAGAAGGTTTTGATAATTTACTTTTTACGTTTGTTAGAAGACAATTGAATAAAGCAGCATATGAGGCTGCAAAAACTGATGTAATTTGTAATCACACCAAGGTGTGGCTAGAAGGGGGTCCTGATGGAGTCTTAAAGGCGACCTCAAAATCCCAAGTTCTGAATACAAGATATGGAAGAACATTCACAAGAAGAAAGATTTTACGAAAAGTTAGACACCTCTTCTTACAAGAGTATGTTCAACTCTATCTCCAATTCTCCATAAATATTTCTGCACTTAAATTTGCTTCTTGGTATGATACCAAATAAGTCAGACATCATTTGTACATAGATGGCATATGTACAATACAAAAGCTTAGTGTCTATAACAGAGAACATGCATTTGCCTCTGCCACTAGTCATACTTACATGCTAGAAGCCATTGCCACTAGTAACACTACATGTTAGATTCTACGATTCTAACATTTATTTACAGCT
The DNA here is from genome assembly GCA_029582165.1 of Portulaca oleracea. NCBI lineage: Eukaryota > Viridiplantae > Streptophyta > Magnoliopsida > Caryophyllales > Portulacaceae > Portulaca > Portulaca oleracea. Next base: position 7,611,201 of record CM055887.1, read on the forward strand.
GCCTAATCACGATTAGCAGGACTTCGAAGAAGCAGCGTAACGGACATGTTAACAACCTTCATATCCAACATAACCAAAATGTCATTCACTTCAGCTTTAGTTAAACGACGGCATCAATGGTGGCTGTTAAGCTTTACCACTGCGGCATTACCTGAAAGGTAACAAATCAACCAAGTGAACCATTAAAAAGAGAAACAAACCAAAAGGAAGGTCTAATCTTCTATGCATCTAAACATAAAACAAATAAATTACACAAACTGTGCGAAGCAACCAGAGAATGTATAAAAGTTGTCTCAAAGGTACCCAGAACATCCCCCAAATATAAAGATTGGGTCAGTTTGTGTGGCATACAACCAGTTTCGGAGCCTCATGGTTCATCTTTTGAAGCTTCACGGCTTCAGTTCTAGAAAACAAAATTTCACTCCAGCTATAGGAAAACCAAGAAACACAAAGATGACTTTCTAAACCCTATACAAGTTAATTATGTCCAAGCTTACAACTAACAGTTATGTGACTTTCAAATTGACAAATGTACATTGCAAATCCAGATTGATTGCTGGTGATGAGAATTACTATGTCGTGCTAGTACCCTAGTGCCTAACAAGGGCCTTACACATAGGACACAGCAGCAGTGTCAAGATTTCTGCAAACCTATCCTTATAAAACATGTTAATGTCGACAAATTATAAAAGGGTTTTCCCATCCCCAATGGATCTTGAAGGTTCCCCCACATGTAAAGGTACCCAGACAGTATGTGAAATACTCTCTCCATTTCATATTATTTGACACTTAGTTGACTGTCAGTCTCCAATGTCACTCTTTAATTGATAATGTCTTATGTGATATTTTATTAGCAATTGAAATATTATACTTTTAGGATAGTGTTTTTCGTTATGACTTACGAATCTAATGATATTCAGTATACATAACAAGTCAATGTATATAATGAGATATTCATGGTCAAAATTTTTAAGGCTTGACAGCACAATTTCTAAAGGTGGAAGAGTAAGAGTAAAAGTTGGTCGTACCATCATGAGCAGGTACAATGGTGTTGATGTGATCTGCACCAGCTACTATAGATTGACCCGTGTGCAAATGAGGAGCAACTCTGATGGAAGCATTAGGCGGACCAAAATTTGGGGTGGGCCAATTAGGGATAGAATGAGATCCATGTGGCCAAATGGAAGCTACATCAGTCAGAACATGGGTTGCTTGTCCAACAGATACAGGCTGAGGACGAGGTCGTGATGGAGGAGCCTGAGCTAACTCTACTCGAGGGCGTTTTTCTTGCCCTTCTAGGGCAGTTACACCTGTGCGACGTTTCACCCCAGCCTTTACCTCTGCCTCTGGATTGACCGGTGTGGGAGGGCTCGGAATTGCCTGCCCACAACTATCACCTTCACCCGTCTCAGCTTCTAAGTTCGCAAAGCTTGTAGGTCTCCCTGACTGATTGAAGTTAGACTCGGTAGTTTTCGTCAGTAATTTCAATGAACCCTTCTTGCGCTTTCTCACCTTTTCTAGTTTCTTTATGCGCATGAGAATGGGTTTGGATGAAAATTGGGACTCGAGATTGAAATCTGAAATGCATTTAAGAACAGCACGGAGAGCCGACATTTGATTCCTTTTATTCTCAGCCTGCAATAAAACCCACAACTATGTGTTTAAGATCATGAGCACTAGAGAAGACAACTACAGAAATTTTTATCAACTACTGTACTTCATAGGAATTCAGTCAATTGACACCCTCTCTAAAAGTTTAGCAGGGAAAACATAGTTAAAAGTTAGGTAACAGATTCACCAATTCTTGGTTACCCATACACTTTTCACTCCCCTTTTGCAAGAGTGCTGCTGTGTTTATGCCATCCTTGTTCCCCACCTCCAAGTAAATATGTGACTCTAAACTTTGTCAAGGAGCTGAGATACATGGGAGATAGGAGGAATGACGAAGGAACAGACTCAACAAAGAGACCTCCACTGTAAGAAAGGAGTAATACCCTTACTTTCTTCTGGAACTCGCTCTTCTTTATGCATAGATCCATCTCCCTCCTGTAGCTCCTTGCTCCCCCCCCCCCCCCCCCCCCCAAAAAAAAGAAAAAAGAAAAAAACACCAAAACAACAAAAGAGACAAAACCCAAAAATAGATATTCTCCTTTCCCATGTCTTATCCCAAAATTTTGATGGAATCTCACGAAACAGGCAGAGACAAGTACCCAGCAAAGTGATCCGAATAAGTACCAGCATACCATACTACCAGTACTTCACTGCATTACAGACATGCTTGGAGTTCAAGAATGCAATGAATATGAGTTCAGCCATAGAATCAAGTCACACAGCTGGACATAAGACTCAACTTACAACCAAAGGAACTTTGACTGCTTAAAGACTCACTGGATGTTGATTCCAAGTCGGAATACAGGCATTAGTTTCCATGACTCAATTCCACATCTCCTTCCTAAGAGAGAAGGCAATACACAGCAAGGTAAGGAATTGCCACTTAGCTGACAGCATCAGGGAACCAGAAGCCGAACATCGGTGGCAGTGAGCTCATGGAATACTAAGACATTTTTCAGGCTAATGGAATGATCTTAACTAATAAAAGCAAAAGAAAAAAAAAATTGAAGGTAAAGGACAATAAGAAATAGATAACTAATCCCATTGTAGAATAGATAACTAATCCCATTGTAGAGCGAAATTAAACATATGCATAAGACACCAAGACACAACCCTCCAATTGGGATGCAGCATCACAGTCTTTACTTCACGCATTTGAAGTAGGATAAAATGTAATACTAGTCATCTAAAAGAAATATAATTCAACAGATATACCTTCGTAATATAAGTTTGGGTCTTCAGCATCTCCTCCCCCTTTTGTATTACGAACTCCACATGATCTTTCAGTAGAGGGATAGGTGGGAATCGGTGTTCCATCCTAAATACACATATGCACTTAACTGCCTCAAGCCGCCTTTTTCTCTGAATAAGTTGTTTAATATGCCCTGTTCAATGCAAAAGAGAAACTGTTCAGTTAAAAGAAACTTAGACGGGACTGAAGAAAGGTAGACATCAATGACGCAGTCATTAGGTGCCACATCCTAGGGCAACTGATATATACATGCACCTAAGGAGAAAATCAAATGCGGACATCACTACGAGTAGTTATAAAATACCATTTCATATACATATGTACGGGTTAATGTGTCCAGTAGACTCTAACCACCCCCTTATTCTTCTATATAACCCCTTCTATTCAAAAATGTCAAGTTTTACCGCATAGAAACCAGCCTACAGTTTTGTTTCTAATTTGCATTGGGGATGCAGGGAGCACAGTAATACATAGGTTAATGAAAGCAGCAAAGAAGATGGATTACAATACCTGGAACCTTACATATAATCCCTAGAGCACGGCAGACTTTTACGTGAAGCTCATGCCGATAAACCTCATAACCAAAATACAAATCTCCAAAAAGCTGTAATAGGTCCTGTGCTTTAAATGTGCCGCCCAACTTGTATGCAGCTAAGAACAGCAGAAACTCAAAAGTATCCACATGATTTTTTCTGTTCAAGTTAGCCCTCCATGTTACAGCATAATTTCTTGCTGCCTCTTTCAAGTCAGATCTAATATCTGGTGCTAGGCTCATTAGAAGATCCAAAAGAAATATGCAACTAGTTTTGTTACTGAAGCAACGAAACTCGGCTGGATTCTCTTCATGAAAACCTTGACACACGTCAAGAACAAGCTTTGCAGGATTTAGTGCAAGTCTGATAGCATTGAGAATCTCTTCACGCAGCTTATCAAGGTCCTTCACATGCTTGATTAGATATGATCTCACACCATTTGCATCCATGTTTCTGCACAGAGAACTAATTCCACTTGAAATGCAATTATTCTTCTCTTGCAGGTCTTTTGTTTGTGAAAGTTCGTTGAATCGCTTGTCCTCCAGTTCCAATGCTCGGCGAAGTTCATTGAGTTCAATCTCTTTCAACTCTAACCCTTTGCCATGTTCATTCTGCTGCTTCTCTTTTTCCTCCATTGCTTGATGATGATCATGAATTTCTTTCTCTTTCAGCCTCAGCTCTTCGCGACGCTGATCTATTATCTGGACTTGCAATTCCAGACTTCTGATTAGCTCATTCAATTGTTCCACTTTCAGTTCCAATCCCTGGCGTTGTTCATCGACTTCTTTGTCCTTTAGTTCTAACATTCTCCTACGCTCGTCGTTTTCCTTCTCTTTTGCCTCCACTGCTTTTTGATGCTCGCTGACTTCCTTCTTTTTCAACTCCAACTCTCCACAAGCATTGTCCACTTGCTTCATCTTCAATTCCAGATCAAGAAGAGCTTCATTCACTTGGTTCTCCTTTAACCCAAGGGTTTCAAGATGCTCATTAAGCATCTTTTCTTTCAGTTCCAGCTTTTGGTGAAGTTGAATGATTTCTTTCTGTTTCAACTCTAACCTTTTGCCACACTCCACATTTTCCGCCCCTTTCAACTCCAGTGTTTGTTTATATTCCTCCAACTCCTTCTCCTTCAACTCCAGACTTTTGCCAGTTTCCTCATTTTGCATCTCTTTCAAGTCAAGAACTTTCCCACGTCTAATCAGTTGCTTCTCTCGAACTTCCATCACTTGGGATCGCTCATTCACTTCATTCTCTTTCATCTTGACGCTTTCACATAGCTCATTTATTTCTTTCTCCTTCAACACCAATGCTTGACGACCACCTTCAACTTCCTTCTCTTTCAAACCCAACTTTCTGTAGCATTCATTGATTTCTTTCTCCTTCAACTTCAGCTTTTCACATTGCTCCTCGACCTGTTTCTCCTTTAATTCTAGCTCTAACTCAAGTTCATCGCTTTGCTCCTTCATCTGGGTCACTTTCAGCTCTAGCTTTTGGCAATTATCTTGCAACATCTTCTCTTCCGACTCCAACATTTCACAACGCTCATTCAAACTTTTTTCCTTCAAATCCAATCCCTTCAATCGCTCATCCATCTGCTGCTCTTTCAAGGCCAATGCTTTATGGCCCTCTTTAATCTGTGCCTCCTTCAACTCAGCTTCTTCTCGATTCGATTGCAGTCTCTCATTCATTTCCATCTCTTTCAATTCAAGCAACTGGGCGCGCTCATTCAATTGCTTCTCTCTCAAATCCAGCACTTTGCTCAGTTCACTGATCTCCCTCTCTCTCAAGTCCAGAGCTTTGCATTGCTCATCCATCTGTTTCTCTTTTGCCTTTAACTCTACCCAACGTTCATCCACACGAACCTCTCTAACTGCAATTGCTTCTTCACGCTCATCAATTTCCCTCTTTCTCACCTCTACCGATTCGCAGCACCCATCAACCAATTTCTGCCGTTCATCAACCAGCCTTTCTCTAGCATCCAACTCACTGCAACGATCTTCAACCCGCTTTTCCTCAACCTCAATCAACCTACAACGATCATCAATCAGCATCTCCCTCTCCTCCAACTCTCTGCAACGCTCTTCAATCCGCTTTTCTTCAACTTCCATGGCCTTGCATCGATCACCCACCTCTGTCTCCTTCTTCTGCAACTCTATACAACGCTTAGTGATTCTCTCCTCCTCCAACTCAACATTTTCGCAGCGTTCATCAATGCGCCTTTCCCTTTCCTCAACTAACCTACAACGCTCATCAATCTGCCTCTCTCTGGCCTCAAATTCTGCACACCTCTCATCTACCTCCCTCTTTCTCACATCAGCCTCCAAGCAACGCTCCTCAAATTCCTTCTCTTTCAACTTCAGTGCCCTGATACGCTCGTTCACCTGCATCTTCTCCAACTGCGACGCTTCATACCACTCTCGTATCTCCTTCTCTCTCTTCTCCATCACTTCAGCTTTCTCATTGATCGATTTCTCGATCAAACTCAACCGCGACTGTTTCAATTCAACCTCCTGCTGCAAGTTCTCGACTTTTCTAGAAACATCATCAACTTCTCGAGACTTCGACTCGAGCTCTTTGGCATGATTCGAGAGCGAAGACTCCACAACGGAGAAATTACCTTCTAAGTGCCGCCATTGCTCAGAAAGAGAGAAAATCGAGAAAGCATAAGACTGAAAATTCTCAAGAACATGTCCAAGCCCGTTGACAACTAACCTCGCATTCTTCAGGTCAGTTGCTGCTTGCTCCATTGAAGAAGAAGACGATGGCAACGACATCGTCGCTGATTGAACACCCGAAATCAAAACCCTAGAAAGCAAACTTCAATCTGCATGCAAAAATCACATCAATTGAAGTAATCTGAACTTCAATCGGCATGGAGTAGGAGAGAGATTTCGATCATCAGAACCATAACAAATATGAAGCAAATTTGGGGATTCGAGAGAAGGGGAAATTAGAGTTAGAGTGAGAGAGTGACGCTACAGTATACCGCCTATGAGTTGGGGTTTAGGAAGGTTTTAATTTTAAATTGAATTTAAAACTGTCGACCAATCTTAATTAATGGTAATTATTAAGGGAGTAAGAAAGGGACACGAGACGGACGGTTAAATTGGCAGTAAAGGTGGCAGGATTTTGCGTGGGAGGGATTCAGATTGGACGAAGTGACAATACGTAGGCATATCTAGTAGGATACTGCGTTGGAGGGCAATCTTTTGCCACCGTGACTTTATTATAGACGGTTTTGAACGTTAATATACTGAATTTTTGAGGTATTTTCTTATTGAATAATAATATACTGAATTTTAATTTTGAACGATAATACATTCTTTCGAACTGTTAGTTGGATGCCTACAAGTCTTTATCTACTCTTGAATGCTCTGATATATGAATTGACAGTCAACATCTATCTTAAATATTTGTAGTTGAACATTTTCCACTTCAAGGGAGACAAGCTCCTCTTGCTTTTGCTTGCTCATGCTAGACTGCCCTTGGGATCACGAGTTGTAATTCTCCTATCATCTTTAGGTGTCTATGGCCGCTTCATGATGCCTCTATTGCTACCTCGATTAGAAGTGAAATAAAAGTAGACATCTCCTTCTAGAGCATGTTCAGGCGCACTCATACATACTCTTACACGTGGTGTATGGCTGTAGGTTCAATTTCCTTGTCGGCCACAAACCAGGAAGACTTCCAATATCCTTATTATTTACTATCATATGGACTTTGTCCTTGTCAGAACACACTAGAAGACTCACTATCGAAACACCCATACTCCTTGGATTATAGAAAGTGATCGACTTCTTTTGCAACATTTTACTCATAAGATTTTCAACAAATGAAAAAAGGTATCCATGCTTGACACTTTCTTTACAAATTTGAATTTTGTCATATCAACTTTTGCTGTTATCTAAGTGACTATCGGAGATTGTGTAGCCACACTTAGCATTAAAGTTGATTTTGGAGAAAATGATTGACTCTACTCAGACTCCCTCTCACCACCTTTTTCATGGACATATGGGCTATATGAGCAGCCATCTTCTAACCTTTTTTTTTTAACAAAAGGGTTTGATGTTTAAACTGAAGATTAAATTGTATTCACAAAAAATTACACAAAATTACACAAAATTACGCATGTTTTGTGGTAGTATTTCCTCTATTTCAAAAAATTTGTTTGTATTTGACTAATGAGGTCAAATTTTTGTAAAGTTTCACCATTATTTTACAAAATTATAGATCTACTTAGTTTAGATTTCTTTGAACAACTTGTTATGGATCAGTTCAACAGAATAAGAAAGTACTACTATTCTGGCAAATCTTGGAAACGCTTTCATAAGTTATTGATCTACCTAGGTATTTTTTTTTTTTGGGTGACTTTAATGAAATGTCTATCTTGAGTAACAAGTTTGGTTTGACAACACTTGACCAGAATCAAACGCTCTTAGTGGAATGCATTCCTTGTTTTTTTTTCTTTCACTTTATGGACACTAATATCATAATATGACAAGTAGCTCTTATACCTAGAAGCAGTGATCTAGACTTACAAATTAAGGGTGTCTTTTAACTAATACTCCCTATGGTTTTTTATTTGTCGACCTAGTTTTTGTGTCGAAAATTTTGACCGTTAATTTGTTGGTATATACAATGATTATTGTACGAAATTGATATCATTGCATTCCTAATAAAAATTTTATTCGAAAAGTATTAAATTATTTTTTTTTATAAAATATTACGTGACAAATGATTGAATAAAAATGTATATAAAAAAGCTTAAAGACAATTATTCATGGACGGAGGGAGTACTTATTTAGGTGACCTTAGTAGTATTTTATGAGTTGTTTTCTTAAATATTATAAAATGAAATTCAATTGATCATTCATCATCCATATCAAATGAAACAAACAAAGGCAAACATAACTAATGAATAGAACCATGATGGTATTACTAATTCCATTCGCTACAGAGAGAAGCTCTCCATTCTCTCTAGAGTATTCCGGGGTTCTGAGGCCGAGGTAACGTTTGATTACGCTTAGAAAAATCGAGGAGTTAAAGTTGCTGTTGGCGATGTCGGATTTCGAAGGGTTACCATTATCGGAGTTTACGAAGAGGGGGTGTCCTGTAGCAGGAGGTAGACTGAGATTTTAGGACTTGTGAAGAATTGGCAGGTTTACTCAAGGCTGGGTACGAGCCAGCAGAGGGATAGATAGTAGTGTCTTGCTGGGTTGAAACATCTCTCAGGACTGGTGAAGAAGTGCTTGATAATTGTTGCCGGAATCAAACTCTGGGAAGGAGTTCTTGGGGAAATTTGCCTGAGAATAGTGGTGCTGGGGAGAGAAGGACGGAATCTAGAAGGTTCTACTGAAGGTGGTTAGTAGTAAGGGGTAGTGGGGATAGGCTGAGGAGGTAAAAAAAAATTTAAAAAAAAAACAGAGTTGGGTTGGTATAGTTGGGCCAGGGGGTTGGCTCTGTTTGGAGGTCTGTTGGAGTGTGCTAGTTGGGCCTGAGTGCCTTGGGGTCTGGAATATTGGGCTGGCTCTGGAGTGGGCTTTATAACCTCAGTGCGCGAGAATACCAGAAAAGAAAGAGTGTTATAGTGAGATTAAGACGTGATGGGGAGTAGTTGAGGAGTTATGAGGGGGTTGGGAGTTATTTCTCTGCATGGTGTGACGTTGTAGGGGGCTAAGGATTAGACGGTAAGGAGGCTGGCGTGCAGTAAATCTTTGGGAAGATTTGGGGGAGGGAGTTATTAGTAGGCAGGGCTCTTAATGGGTAACTCAGAGGGTTCCTTTAAACGGGGTGAAAGCCCTGTTATACCCATGTATATATTCCACCCTATAGGAGGAAAAATAAGGAAGGAGAGATATCTCAGAGAGGGGCTGCAGACTTCTATAAAAGGCAGAGGTGGGGAAGGCAATCGGCAGTTCAGTCACTTTCACAAAAACGAGTAAAATTCTCTGAGCGTTCAAAACAAAGGGTTTCTTCTCCTTACCAAAAGCAGAGGGGGAAAATGAGTGGGGGACGAGGGTCACAAAATACTATTAGTTTCCCAGAAGGCCCAAGGATGGGGGCTCGGGTTGACTTAAGCCCACCACCGCTGATGGTGGAGATGAGGCTGGAGCATACATTTATTGGGTATGTTACGGATGGCAAGGATTGGGATGAAGGTGCCCTTCAGAGGCTGGTGGATGCTAACTGGATTACGCGAAATCCAGTGAGTGTCAGGAAAGTTGGAGAAAAGCACTTTTCCTTCTGGTTCATGCATCCGGAAGACTGTATATAGAGATGATGACGCAGCGGACGGTCGCGTTTGATGGGTCCTTGATGGTGCTGGAAAGGATCAATCCTCATATGAAGCCGGAGGAAATAAAGTTTAAGTTCGCTTACTTATGGGTACAAATTGAAGGACTTCCATTCAGACAGAAATGGGGAAGTACGACCATCAAGCTGGCGAAAACAATTGGTAACGTCATTGATGTGGATATTTACGGTGTAGCTGACTTCACTCTCCAAAATGTCCGAGTTCTTGTTCGAGTGGAGTTAGCAAAACCTCTGGTGGCTGGGGCGTATGCAAGAGATGATCATGGCCAAACTCACTGGGTTAGTTTCAGGTATGAGAATGTCTTCATTTTTTGCAAGAAATGTGGAAGGATAGGGCACCATTCTTTCCAATGCTTATTACCTGATTTGGTCGCTCGGGAGGAAGTCAAGAGTCGGATCCTGGAGGCAGTTGAATTAGGGCATGCTATTATTCATGGGAGTGGATCTTTTTACACGGGAAAGATTAGGGCTTTCCCGATAAAGAGGGGATATCTTACTACCAGGCTGAAGTTGGGGGTGAGGCAGCATCCGGATCGTTCTGAGCCGGAGCTGCACTACCCGGAGTATTTCGAAGTTGAGGAAGCAGGAGTTAACGGGTTTGGGCCCGTGATTAATATTTCATCGGAGGAAAGAGGAGAAGCGAGCAGTGCAGGAAGAAGAAGAGGACGTCAAGAAGAGACTAGAGGGGCAGGAAGTTCTGGGGATCGTATGGTTCGTAGGAAGGGGGTGTCAGAAGAGGATCCTGGGGAGAGAGAGGAGGTAAGGGGGGCAATGATGGAGGTTGATAATAGGACTGGTGAGGAAAGTGGGGGGAAAGAGGAGGAAGGAGAGAACGGTCAGAGTGATACGGAACCAATGGAAGATTCCGAGGAAACTGAGGAGGATAGGGGGATGGGGAGGAAGGGGGTGATGAAGGAGATAATGAGGGAGATGACGCTGATAATAGTTTTCGGGATAGTGGAGATGATGGGGACAATGATGAGGGAGGTAGAGGAGGAGTTGGTGAAACTGAAGAACGGGATGGGGAGAATAATGATAGGGATGCGGAGGGAGGAGATAGAGCTGGGCAGGATGCACAAGAGAATGGTGATATAAGAAGCTCAAGGCATGGAAGCCCTGGTTTGGGGTATTCTCAGAGGGAGATCTTCTTGAATGATTGCATGGAGGAACTACAAAGATCCATGCAGCTACGTCAGTTGATTAATTCTGAAATGGAAATAGATCAGCAAACAGGTGGGGGCCCAGCAATGTCCCACTTGCATGTGTTACCGAGAGGGCCTTATTCTCCTGAAGGCTCCCCTGAGGATCAAGGAGAAATAATCCGTGCGGCTATCCGACGCCTCAACTCTGTGGGGCCAGACCAAGGTAATACTCCCGAGGGCATTTCTGACTTTTCTTTTGATAATGTGGCCACGTATTCCCTCCCCTATATTCTTCTTTATTTCATTGTGAGGAGGAAAGGAATTTTTTAGAGAGGGGATCGGGTGTGCCTACTAGGGAGTCCTTGTCTGCCCCGGGAGGCATTGGCTCACCGCATTTATTAGGATGAGTCTTTGCTAATCCGCTCATTTCTCTGAATAGAATGGGGGGAGGGGAATCTGGGGTTTATGAACATGGGGAGTCTAGTTCACATCGGTTGCAAGAAGGGCGTGAGGAACAGCAGGGGGTGCATTGGTTGACAGTGCACTGTTTGATCTGGGTAGTTTGCAAGATCTGGAAAGTGGGTTGGGAGAGGGACCTTGGTTTGAATACACACCCAACGGGTCTGTTTCGGAGGACACCATGACTATGGGAGGGGGGGATAGAGCAAGGAGTTGTGGAGGATAATTTTTCTTGGCCTCCTGTGTATGATTCTCACAGGAAGGAAAAGAGCAGTCTGGAGGGGGGGGGGGTGCTAAAACTATTGTTGGCCTAAAACGAGTCGTAAGGTTTAACAAGTCTACTTCTTCCAAATCTAGTTCATTGGATTCGACTGTGGGCAGGGTGGCTGTTCCTGCAAAGAAGAGGCCAAGGCGGGTTCGGAGTGAAGAGATTGGTGGACAAGATCAAGGGGATGAAGCTTCCTCGGCTTTTGCTGAAGAAGTCAGGGAGGCAAGACTGAAAAAACAAAGGCGAGACCAGATGGTGACTATTTTGCAAAAGGAGTTCGAGAATTTTTTGAAGATGGATGACCTAAAAAGAGGAAGGGAGTGGTTTGAGTTTTTGTCTGAAAGGGTATCGGAAGCAGCCCAAGAAATGCTTCCTCGTTCGCCATGATCGTTGCAGCCTGGAATTGCAGAGGTTTAGTGCGGACCTCTCTGCAATTCCTTATGTCCGCTGGGTCTCAAGTTTTTTGAATTTGGATTTACTCTGTCTGTTTGAAACAAAACAATCAGTTGATGTTGCTAGGGTAGCTGTTAAGAAGATGGGGTTCCATTTTGTAACAGGGGTAGATGCTGTGGGGTTTGCGGGGGGCTTGGTTTTGGGCTGGAAGAATGACTCTGTTTTTTCAGTGGAAGTTTGTGATGCAAACTATGTAATCGTTAAAGTTAGTGGATTGGTTTTTCCTTTGTGGTATGTTGTTTTTGTGTATGGTTGCCCGAATGTGCAAGGCAGGCAAGCGGTTTGGGAAAAGATAGCTGCTGCCATTGCCTTATTACAGGGGCCCTATGTGGTCATTAGTGATTTTAACCAAGTCGAGGATTACTCACAAAAAGCAGGAGGAACTTTGGCTATTCGGGGGCAATCACAATTCATTGATTGGAGGGAAAGAGTAGGGGTGTTCGAGGTGCCTTTTACTGGAACATCTTTTACTTGGACTAATAAAAGGGAGGGGGAGGACTGCATCTGGGAGAGGCTGGATCGAGCCTATGCTAATGAAGAGTGGATAGATGCGTTTGGGTCCTCATTCTTGCAAAATTTCCCCATTTTGTTCTCAGACCACTCCTTAATTGCCTTGCATGTGAAAGGTCAGGTTAAGGTCAAGAGGAATTCCTTCAGGTTAGACCCATGGGTTTTGAAGCTTCAGAGCTTTCTGAAGGAACTTAGTATAATCCTAAGTTCCTTGCCAAGCGAAGGATGTGCTTCTTATAAGTGCGTAAAATGGTTGAGCAGGGTGAGACAAATGGGGAAAAGGCTTGTCCTGGAGTGTAAAAGTAAAAGAATAGATATTGTGCATGCGGCCATTCAGGAGAGCCAGGACATTCTGGCAAAATTTGGTGTGAGTGAGTCGGCACTTGCTCATGCACTCACCAAGGAGAAAAACTTGGAGGGCCTAATAAGGGAGGCCCACGATTTTTGGGCACATAAAAGCAAAATGCAGTGGGCTGGGCTTGGGGATCAATGCACGTTGTTTTTCTTTGGCCAGGTAAAACGGAGGCAGACGTATAATCGAATAAACAGCCTACAACTAAAAAATGGGCTCGTCACCTTTGATGAGGCCCAAATTTTGGAAGCCTTTGTTGAAGAATATTCTGGGTTGTTTCGCCCTAAGGAATGCATGCCGACACTTCGGAGCAGATACATGGCCCAAGTGGTTGGGGGAATCACAAAGTCGCTCTCAGATGTGGAGGTTCAAACGCTTCTGAAGACTTTTCAAAGAAGTGATGTGGAAAAAGTCATCCGACAACTGAAACTGAGGAAAAGTCCTGGTCCTGATGGCATCCCACCGGAGTTCTTCAAACATTACTGGGAGGTCATAGGGGATCAGGTGGTGGAAACGGTATTAGAGGTTGTCAATGAAGGGAAATTTGTTGGAGAAATCAACAACACGAATATTTTCCTCCTCAAGAAGAAGCCAGAGGCTCAACAGGTAAGTGAGTTTCGTCCGATTAGCCTCTGTAATGTAATTTATAGGATAATTGCAAAATGCCTGGTGGATAGGTTGAGCTTGGTTATTGGATCGCTGGTATCCGAAACTCAGTCGGCGTTTGTTCCTGGACGTCTCAAAGAGGATAACATTCTTGTGGTTCACGAAATCCTTCATTACCTGGCTAACAAGAGGAGGGGAAAACAATTTACTGCTTTGAAAGTGGATATGAGCAAGGCGTATGATAGGATTCAATGGGATTTTTTGGAAGCAGTTCTCAGGAAAATGAATTTCCCGGAGAAATGGGTAAGACTGTTGATGCGATGTGTGACTACCGTTCGCTACTCGATTTTAGTAAATGGTATTCACTCAAAATCAATACAGCCGTTAGCAGGGTTAAGACAAGGGGATCCCTTGTCTCCGTATCTCTTTATACTGTGTATGGAAGCCTTGTCAGCAATTATCACTGAGGAGAGTGTGCAGGGGAATATCCAGGGGATCTTAGTAGCAAGGGGAGCGCCGATAGTGACTCACTTGTTCTTTGCGGATGATGCACTTTTCTTTACAGAGTTGGAGGCTACTTCCTGCCTGGCGTTGAAGAATTCTATTGATAGGTACAGCCATGCTTCAGGTCAGATTGTTAATCTTAGTAAATTGTCCATTTGCTTTTCCAAAGGGGCGCCAACAGACGAGAAGGAGGGACTGAAAGTGATCTTTGGGTACCCGGAAGAAGGGTACTTCCAAAAATACCTGGGGGTACCAACGACAGTGCAGAGAAATCGAACTGACCAATTTGGTTTTATGATTGAGGAGGTTAAAAAACGCCTGGATAATTGGAAGTTCAAGATGCTTTCGATGGCAGGGAAGGTTGTCCTTGCTAATGCTGTTTTTGTTGCTCTTCACCAACATATCCTGAGCGTGTACTTGATTCCAAACAGTGTCATTGATAAAATCAATGCTTGTATTGTGAGTTTCCTTTGGCGGAAGGCGGATGGCACTAGGTCTGTGCACTGGAAGAACAAGGAAACTGTGTTTACTCCGAAAGGGGCAGGAGGGCTGGGTATTCGCCATGTGGGAGTGTACAATAAAGCTCTGGTATTAAAGCAAGCCTGGAGAGTTTACAATCACCAAGACCTTCTGATTTCAAAGATTTGGATGGCAAAATATGGAACAACCTCACTTATTGAGAAGGACATGGTTTATAAGGCTCCTGCGGGGTGTTCAAGTACCTGGCGAGGGTTAACAAAGGTTGTGGGCAGTGTGAGGGATAAGTTCAGATGGAGTGTGGGAAGAGGCAATAGGATCCCGGTTCTGGATAGTAGGTGGGTTCTGGGGGAGTCCATTCAAGTTTTGGCAGGCCAGGAGGAGCGTGTACAACATCTCAAGGTCGATTCTTTGGCAGTTAGAAGGAAGGAGGACCGGGTGGAATGGAGATGGGACTTCATCAGACAGGTGTTCACAAGACAAACCGTTGAGAACATTGAGCAAATATATCCACCACAGCAACAAAATGAGGATATTTTAGTTTGGCCGGGGCCAACTTCCGCTAAGTATACAGTTAAGGATGGGTACTTTACAATACTACAGAAGAAAGTAGGAGTTCACAAACCTACAGAGTTGGACAAGAAGTGCTGGAGGAAAATATGGTATGCAAAAGTGCCCGCAAAGTGGAAAACATTCCTGTGGCGATGTGCTGTGGATGCACTCCATATGGGAGTTAATAGGGCCAAGAGAAAGTTTACTGAGGAGTTGGCGTGCTGGTGTGGTGGGATGAGGGAAGACGTTAATTATTTGTTCAGGGACTGCATTATAGCCAAACATATGTGGAAAGGGAGTAACTTAGGGATTTGTGCGGATGTTAACCCATATATTGATTGGTGGGAATGGCTAAGAGGGTGGATCCTGTTTTTGTCAAGGAAGAAAGACGATGATGGGGGGCAGCTAAGGGATTTTATTGCTACGATGTGGGCAATTTGGAAAGCGAGAAATGCTGCTTGCATTGAGAAGGAGAATGTCTCTCAACAATTGTTGGAAGGGGTTATTAGGAAGGTGCAAGATGAGGTCCGGTTATGGTGGGAAGGGAAGAAAATTGAGGATGAAGCGAAGAAGGGAACAGGAAGGATGGAAAACGAAAAGACAATGGAAGTGAGTTGGGGAGATGACGAAGGACTTTTGGATACCAGAGTTTTTGTTGTGGATGGGGCGTGGTGCAAGGAGTCTAGGAATGCAGCAGCGGTGTGGGTGTATATAATTCAAGGGCGACAATGGGGGTATGGCGTCGAAAAAGGGAAAATGGCTTCAAGTGTTTTCTGCGAGATTCTGGGTATCAGGATGGCGTTGGAAGAGGCAAATAGGAGACTTTTCACTAGTGTTATGGTTTGGACGGATTCGACTGTGGCAATTGAATTCTTGTTAAAACCCAGTAGAGCTTCGGTGGAGTGCCGAGCTCTGGTTCTCGATTGCATCAATGCAATGAAGAAAATCCGAGCGGGCAAGATTCAGAAGGTTCCTAGGCACCATGTGCATCCGGCATATCGAATGGCAAAAAGGGCAAGTCGATCTTTGGGTTCAGTTAGTTAGAGTCAGGGTTGTTTTTCTGTTTTATCTGTTGTTTGTTTGTTGCTTTGTTGTTATTGGTCTCCTTTGGAAAAAAAAAACTAATGAATAATAGTCCACCGCACGAGTTTAAACTATTTGTTCTATAAAATTTTTAGCAACCCAAAAAATAGAGCCCATATTTCTAATATACACTAATGGGTAGACCTGCAATTTTCGACCCAACCTGGAAACCAGACCCAAACCGATCCGCAAAACGTGGTTTTGAACACGAAATTCCGACCTGGGACCCGCAAATGACCCAACCCAAATAACCCGGTAAAAAACGAGTCAGGTCTGGGTCGACCCATTGGGTCAGACACTTTAATTTTAAGTGTTTTGTCTACTTTGGCCTTGTGTAAAAAAATGGGCCCATTTCATGAAAATTAAGACCCAAAAGTAAAATATTGGGTGGCTTTGGAAAGCTATGTGTAGAAAGACATACAAATGAAATAATCAAACAACAAATTACCAAAACAAAACCCTAACACTGTCACTCACTCACTCACTCTTTCAGTGAACCCTCAAACTCCTGCAGTCCCGCCTCTCTCATCTCTTTCAGTAAAATAGTGTATTATTGTCCAAAATCAAAATTCAGTGCATTATTGTCCAATACCCCAAAAGTTCAGTATATTAGCGTCCCAAAACCCTATATATTTCATAAGTATTGTTATTCGTGGATTGTTGACGTAAACCGCATAATACTTTTAGACTTGAAGATTGTCAAATTTTGTCATTTACGTGTATATTAATATGTCTATACAACTATGACATATTGTGGTAGTCGAACTTGGAATAGAATGGTACATTACACAAGTGTCTTTGACTAATTATAATCAATTTTATTAGTTGTAAGTGACTGAGAAAAAAGGCGGTCATGACCCGTAAACCCGACCCAAACCGCCCGAAACCGGAATACACCCGACCCGTATTTACTCGAACCCGATATACGACCGACCCGTAACCCGCCTGGGTCTACTAATGGGTAATAGAGGCCTAGCATAGTACTTGAAAGAGAGAGAATTTGATGAGGAAAGAAAAAGGAAGTCTACTCTATCTTCTGCAGTCTATATTGATACTAGCCTAATAATTTTATTGAAAGAGAGATTCTGAGAATTAGTTTAAGAGTTGTAATTGTATTAAAAAAGAAAAAGAAAATAAGATTGGATTGGATTAGATTGGTGCCCATCACTTTGTGGCTTTCTGCTAGGGTATCCTTTGCTCCATACATTACTGTTTTCAACTTAGGTAAACATAGTTTATTAGAGATTTTTTTTTTAGGGGTGTCCTTGGACATACCATGACATGTATGGGGATCCACCCCTGCCTAGAAGAAG
Organism: Portulaca oleracea; assembly: GCA_029582165.1. Taxonomy (NCBI): domain Eukaryota; kingdom Viridiplantae; phylum Streptophyta; class Magnoliopsida; order Caryophyllales; family Portulacaceae; genus Portulaca; species Portulaca oleracea. Next base: position 7,628,628 of record CM055887.1, read on the forward strand.
TTTATTAAGGGGCACCTTACTTATGAAAAGCTTGATTGACAACTAATCTAGCAAGAGTGGCAATCACATTTTCCTCGTTACAGGGCTTCTGATAGGGGCATATATTGGCTTAATTTTTGACGCAATTTGATAGTGAATTTTAGGACTATTGTGCTTAATTAATTTTTTATGTTCTTATTTTACTATCTTACTTGAATTGTGGGTGTTTTGTTCAATTGCATAGACTAGTGCTATGAATTCTAAAGTAGACATACATTCCTTGATTTATCATTAAATGAGTTTTCCAATGATGTATTACCTTCGTCCCATTATATTTGTCAATTTACTTGAGAAAACCATTGCATATTGGGAAAAGGAAATTGAGGTGAAAAGTTTGTAATTTACAAAATACCCCTACTTTAATTGAAGATAATAGTTGTTGGAATTGTAAAAAGTGAATAATAAATTTATTAATTAGGGGTAGAAAAAGTAACTGCAGTTGTTGAAATTGTAGATGAGACAAATATTTTGGGACAAAAAAAGTTAGTAAAAGGATAAATATTTTGGGACGGAGGTAATATTATACAGTTCAACTCTTAGTTGAGATGAAGGAGTTATGAGTTACATAGGAGATAGTGCACAAAAACTACTCCCTCCGTTCCATATTAATTGTCATAATTTTGACTTTCATGGTCTCCAATGTCATTTTTTTTATTGATAATTTCTTACATAATATGTATTAACAATTGTAATATTATACTTTTATGATAGTATTTTTCGTTATGATAGTATTTTTCGTTACAAATCTAATGATAGTAATTTTATACAGCAACTCATTGTATATATTGACAAATTTATGGTCAAATATTTAAAAATTTGACTGCACAATTTCCAAAGACGTCAATTAATATGGAACAGAGGGAGGAATACATGTTCATTCTTTTTCTCACCATTAATGTTTCTCTAACAGTAATGGGATATAGTATTAAGGCCCTGTTCTTTTTCTGCGGTATTTTGCGGTATGGCGTGATGAGGTGTGGTGGAATTGTGGTAGGTTATTGGTATGTGGGGTAGGTGAGGAGATAGAATGTAAAAAGTAGAGAAAAAAAGTGAGAAAAGAGAAAAGTAATGATTTATGGTAAAGTGTGTTGAGTTGTGGCAAATTGCGGTATGTTGTGGTACCACAGTTTACCAACCGCGTAAAAGAACAGGGCCTAAGTTTCTCTAATACTTTGCTAACTTGAAGGAATTATGTTCATTCCCAAATGTAGCCTGAATCCATCCAACAATCAGAATTCAGAACCCAGCAAGAACTCCCACATTAAATCATATCTTTCCATTGAAGGATTAGGATACAACTGACATGGATAGTTAAAAAGATAGGATGATATATACAAGCCTAGTGCTAAATCAATCCATGAAATCAAAATCTGTTAGGAAATTATTTAGAAAGTGGGACAAAATACTCATTGTAATTTATGAGACTCTTATAATAATATCAACATGATACAACTTATACAATAACAATCGGACAAAAAATTATACAACAAATGCGTATCATATTACAAAGAAAGTCATATACATACATCGTGTATAAATAATAAACAACATAAAAGTTCATATAAAGAGATAGAGATTAGAGATAGCCTAATTTGGGTAGAGCGTGCACGAAGCACTATCCTAAGAGAGGAAACGCCCCCACTACACTGGTAATATTTTCAAGTGCGGTTCTCCCCCAAGATACTACAACCCGTTGGATTCCTTCGGATGCAGCGAGAGAAATTCTCCGAACAAACTACTTGCCCATGCTCAAAATTAATAGTCTAATGACTTGATTTAACAAACCACTTGATGGAATTTTAGAAACCCAAATAAGAGATGAGATTTTTTTTTGACAAAAACACGTAGCCCCAGGCTACCTTTCACCAAGACTCATGAATGGATTCCCTTTCCCTTCATGCCACACGTACATGCATATTTAAAGGGGAAATTAGCACACAAAATGGAGGCAACAAACAAGGGATTAGTTCCTTGATTTTCTCACCCAACAACACTCCAAAATTAGGAGAAGTAAAACAACTAATAAAGCCGTTGGAATCTTCAATTAACCTTGGATTAATATTATCCAACTGATTAATAAACTCAATAACTAAATTTGGTAAAACTCCAAAATTAATAATTAAGACCAAGTCAAACAAAAAGACTTTGATTAAATAAAAAGAGTTGGAAAATAATATAAATTTTAATATATAGGATCGAGTGAGCCCGAAGGGTGGTACGTAACTAAAAGTTACTATCGATAATAGTGTGTATCAAACAATCAAATTATTAAATTTTAAATCACAACTTTCCAACAAAATCTACCACTGCAACTAATCATCATAACATGTTGGATTCTACAGAGTACCTTGTCATGAAAAATTAGCAGGTCGATATCGAAGAACAAGTGTAAAGGCCATGCCAAAATGCTATTTACTTCAGGTTTGGTTGAGCTGCTCATGTTGAGAATCTTCACTAAACTGCACCATAGCAAGCAACAAATTTGCTTCGGTCTTGGCTAAACTAGCTAGGACATCTTTCGTGGCTCTCAATTAAGCTTCACTATTTGCCTGAAAGGTAATAAATCACACTACCAAGTGAAACATAGAAACAGATCTAAACAAACAAATAGGAAACAACAAGCTTGGATATGACTAATAAAGACATTTTACAAAGAAAAAAAAGGCAGCATATATATGAAGATTCGAAAATTGACTCAAATGCATCCAACAATGTCTGCAACAAACCCTAGGGTTAGGTTTTGTACGTCATACCAAGTTTGAAGCACCATCTTTTGTCTTGAAGCCTCAATACTTTAACTTATAAATGCAAGAAATTTAACACAAAGACAACTACTTTTATACCCCTCCTAAACTTCCTTGCTTTCAATAACACGTCCAAAATGTACAACTGCCATAAGTTGCATGACTTTCAAATTAACTATCATGCCATAATAATCCAGACGGCTTGATTCTTATTAGAATATAGATACTACATCAAGCTTAGGGCTGTAGAAAAATTGTCTGGCTTAAAAACCCAGCTCAGTCCAACATGGGAAAAAAGCGGGTACGGTCATACATTTTTCATCCAAATTTCGACACTGACCTAATAATTCTCGGCACGGACACTATTTCTTTTATTTCTGATGTCCAACCTGAATTTAGACTCATCCGAATTGTCCAACAAAAAAAAAACTACGTATTGGACATGAATTTCCATCCAAATATCTTATTCATCCAGACCCAAAATTGCCCAAACCCAAAAATTTGACAGTTATAGCCAAGCTACTACCGTAGTTTACTCAGGAGACTTCAACAAAAGGACAGGATAAAACACTTATCTGTGCACAATTGTAAAACTTGCTCATGCAGACAAATTAGAGAAAGAGATGACACTTTCTGGTTGCTGAAAAAGTTAGACTTACCATCATCATCAGCAGCTAAGGTATCGGTGAAATCTGTACTAGCAACTTCAGATTGACTAGTGTGGGAATGATGAGCAACTCCAAAGACAACACTGGGTAAACCAACATTCGGGTTTGGCCACTTGTAGGCAGAAAAGGGCCCCTGTGGCCAACTGCAAGGTATATCAGTCACAACACGAGTAGCTTGTCCAAAAGAAGATGGAGGAGCTTGACGAGCCAACTCCACACGGGGGCGTTTTTTTTGCCATTCTGGGGCTGCTACACAGTCAGTTACATCCATACGGCGTTTCACCCCACCCTTTACCTCTTCCTCTAGACTAACAGGTGTGGGAGGCTTAGGAATTACCTGCCCACAACTTTTAAATAATTCTGCCGTCTTATCTTCAGAGTTGGGACTACTTGTAGGTATTGCTGACTGCTTGATGTTAGATACCGTAGCCTTCCCCTCTTCGAGTTGCTGTATGCGCAACAAAATGGATGAGAATTCCGACTTGAGCTTGAAATCTGAAATGCATTTAAGAACATCCCTGAGATCCAACAGTTCCCTCCTTATAGTCTCCGCCTGCAGTGAAGACAACCATAATTAAGTATGTGGTTAAGATCATGAAGATGTATTGGTAGTTTCTTGGTCCTGTTTTATTAGAAATAAAGAAGTCTATATTAGGGGGTTTTGCCCCTCATTCAAACCAAAAAAATGTACTTAAGATCATGAACACTAGAGAAAGCAAACTATGTAAATGTTCTCAACCCTGAACAGCAATTGGATCAATCGACACTATCCCTTCAAACTTTAGTAGAGAACAGGTAATATATTTAAAAATAAAATAGGCAATGGATTCATCAACCATTGGTTACCCATACACTCCTCAATACTCTCGCAAGAATAATTTTCCCACCCTCGTTAGCGTTTCCCTAGATCCAAGCAAACCCATTTTGATAACTCATAGCAAACAAAAAGAAAGTATTCACAAAATAATACTAGTGCACTTATGGAATAACAAATTATATATTTTTCAGGCTTTTGAAGTGATCTTAACCAATGTTAGCATAGAAAACAAAAGAAAAGGAATAATCAAATCCATAAATGCGATTGAAAAAATAGGCAACTAGTTGCAATATAGTGCCAAATTTTGACAAATGCATATGAAATCAAGTCACAACCAATCAACTCTCCACGCTGGACATTCTCAATCTTCATGTCAAGCAATGAAATCGAAGTAGAATAAAGTTAATAAACTATGACACTCATCATCTAAAAAACAAATAATGATTAAAATGATATACCATCGTAATATTGGTTCCACTCTTGCGCATCTTCTCCGCTGTTTGCATTACAAACTCCACATGAGCTTGCAATAGAGGGATAGGCGGGAAACGATGTTCCATCTTAAATACACATATGAATTTAACCGCCTCAAGCCGTGTATTGCTGTGAATAAGACGGCTAATATGCCCTGTTCGGTGTAAGAGATGAAGCGATACAGTTAAAAAAACATCAACAAAGATATGAAGAACAACGGACAAATGACATAGGAATCAGGTGCTACATGCTGGGGCACTTGACATGCAGGTGAACTTCAGAAGGTCAAATCCAAGCAGCACTATCCAATTATTTGTTCACTAAATGAACAGAACTAATACTTACCATTTCCATTCAAAAGTGTTCGTTTTTACAGCATACAAACTAACCTACAGCCAACTGTATTCTTTCTATTTTTTTTGTTCTTTTCCTCTTTTGGAGTGTGTGTGTGTGTGTTTAAGGCAACAAAGAGACAGATTAATACCTGGAATCTTATATGTAATCCCTAGAGCATCACATACTTTTCTGTGAAGCTCAGGGAGATAAACCTCACAATCAGAATATAAAGTTAGAAAAAGTTTGAACAATTTCTGCACTTTAAATGAACTGGCCAACTCATAGGCAGCCAAAAACATCATAAACCCCAAAACATCCACACGAATATTCATCTTCAACCTAGCTCTCCATGATGCTGCATAATTTTTTGCACACTCTTTCACCTCAGCGGTCATATTCGGTGCTAGCTTCATTAGAAGATCCAAAAGGAATATGCAGGCAGTACTTTCGTCATCAATGCTACAAAACTTAGCTGAATATGGTTTGGGAAAACTTCGACACACATGAAGAACAAGTTTTGCTGGATCTTGTGCAAATCTAAGAGCATTGAGAATCTCTTCATGCAGTTTATTGAGCTCCTTGGCATGCTTGATTAGATATGATCTCAAACCCTTTGCATCCATATTCCTGCACGAAGAAGTAACCCAACTAGAAGAAATGCAGTAATTCGTCTCTTGTGAATCGTTTGCTTGTGAAAACTCGTTCAGGACTTCGATCTGCTTCTCTTTCAGCTCCAATGCTCGGCGAAGTTCTTTGAGTTCCGTCTCTCTCAATTCTAACCCTTTGTAGTGTTCATCAATTTGCTTCTCTTTTGCCTCCATTGCTTGGAAGTGCTCATGGATTTCCTTCTCTTTCAACTTCAGCTGTTTGTAAAGGTGATCTATTTTCTCCGCTTCCAACGCCAGAGTACCAACATCCTCATTCAATTTGTTCTCTTTCAGTTCCAAAACTTGCTGATGTTCATCTAATTCTTTCTTCCTTAGCTCCAACATTCTGCTACGCTCATCATTTTCCTTCTCTTTTGTGTACATTCCTTGTTGAAGCTCGCTGATTTCCTTCTTTGTACGCTCCAATTCCCCACAACTGTCATCGATTTGCTTCGTCTTCAAGGCTAGATCGTGAAGAGCTTCATTCAGTTGATTCTCCCGAGCTCCCATTGCTTGGGATTTCTCACTCAGTTCTCTTTCTTTCATCTCAACCCTTAAACATCGGTCATTGATTTCTTTCTCCTTCGAATCCAATGCTTGACGACCATCCTCAACTTCCTTCTCTTTAAACCCTAACTTTCTGTAATGCCCATCGATCTCTTTCTCCTTCAAATCCAACGCTTGACGGCCATCCTCAACTTCCTTCTCTTTAAACCCCAACTTTTCGTAACACTCGTTGATTTCTTTCTCCTTCAAATCCAATGCTCGACGGCCATCCTCAACTTCCTTCTATTTAAACTTCAACTTTTTGTAACACCCATCAATTTCTTTCTCCTTCAAATCCAATGCTTGACGGCCATCCTCAACTTCCTTCTCTTTAAACCCCAACTTTTCGTAACACTCGTTGATTTCTTTCTCCTTCAAATCCAATGCTCGACGACCATCCTCAACTTCCTTCTCTTTAAACTTCAACTTTTTGTAACACCCATCAATTTCTTTCTCCTTCAAATCCAATGCTTGACGGCCATCCTCAACTTCCTTCTCTTTAAACCCCAACTTTTCATAACGCTCATCGATTTCTTTCTCCTTCGAATCCAATGCTTGACGCCCGTCCTCAACTTCCTTTTCTTTAAACCCCAACTTTTCGTAACGCTCGTTGATTTCTTTCTCCATCAACTTCAACTTTTCACATTGCACCTCTACTTGCTTCTCCTTTAGTTCAAGTTCTAACTCGAGTTCATCGCTTTGAACTTTCAACTGGTTCACTTTTAATTCTAGCTCTTGGCAATTATCTTGCAATATCTCCTCTTTCAACTCCAATATTCCACAGTTCTCATTCAACTTCTTTTCCTTCAAATCAAATTCCTTCAATTGCTCATTCATCTGCTCTTCTTTGAATTCCAAAGCTTCGCGGGCCTCTTTAATCCGTGCCTCTTTGAACTCAAGTTCTTCACGATTCAATCGAAATTTCTCATGCATTTGCATCTCTTTCAATTCAAGCAACCGCGCACGATCGTTCAAATGAATCTCTCTCAAATCCATCCCTTTGCTTCGTTCATCGATATCCTTCTCTCTCAAGTTGAATCTTTTCGCCTCCAACGCAACATTTTCACAGCGTTCATCAATCTGCTTCTCTCTCTCCTCAATCAACCTAAATCGCTCATCGATCATATTCCTTCTCAGATCAACCTCTCCGAATTTCTTCTCTTTCAACTTCATCGCTCTGATATGCTCGTTAATCTGCATCTTCTCCAACTCCAACGCTTCACAACGCTCTCGAATATCCTTCTCTCTCACCTCCACCGCTTCAACTCTCTCACTGATCGACTTCTCCACCAAACTCATCCGCCTCTGTTTCAATTCAACCACCTGCTGCAAATTCTCAACTCTTCTAGAAGCGTCGCCAACTTCTCGAACCTTCGATTCGAGTTCTTTGGTGTGATTCGAGATAGAAGATTCCGCCATGGAAAAACGACCTTCTAAGTTCCGCCATTGCTCAGAAAGAGAAAACATCGAGAAAGCATGAGACTGAAAATCCTCAAGAACATGTCCAAGCCTACTTACAACTAACCTTGCGTTCTGTAGTTCAGTTTCTGCTTGCACCATGGAAGAAGACGAGGGCAACGACATCGTCACTCAATGCACAAGATCAAGACTTGGAAACCAAGCATCAACCTTTCACATCAATGGAAGCAAATTGAAGTCGAGTTAGTATGGAGTAGGAGAGAAAATTTTCATCAGAATTGGGGGATTCGGAGGAGAGTGAATGGGAGTTGGATCGTCACTGTACGATTAACCGAACAGAGGTTATGGAGAAGTGGTGGGATGCTATCTATGCTAGGCAGGGGCCAGAGGGTGTTTAGCGGTTTTATTCAAAAATAAAACACAAATAAGCCCTAGCGTCACTAGTAAAATTATCAAATTTACGGGTAAAAATCCGTTTGGTAAAATTTAATTTTAGTAATTTTTGGTAATTTTTGATAACATTTGGTAATTTTTGGTAACTTTTAACAAATTTACGCTAATATATCAAAACTAAAAAAATTTTATTTTTTAACCTTGGTAATTTTTGGTAAATTTTGGTAATTTTTGGTAAATTTAAGCAACAACTGGTAAATTTTGGTAAAAAGAATTTACCCTGCAATTTGATAGGCCTATTACCAAAATTTAAATTGTAGTAAATTTCAGTAAGTTTTGATAAATTTTGGTAAGTTTTGTCAAATTTACCCTAATATACCAAAATTAATTTTTTTTTGTTTTTCTCATTCAAGTAAATTTTGGTAATTTTGGTAAAAACTTACCCTGCCCATTTTACTATTTGACAGACCTTAAATTAAAAAAAAATATAATTGAGTTTTATAACTATGAGGATATATATAAGTGATGTAAAATTATATTACCTCCTTCGTAACGAACACTATTGTCATAATATATAATATTGTAATTGTTAATAAAATATTATATAAAAAATTATCAATCAAGGAGTGATATTGGATTTGTCCTTGTCATTGGACTTGTTCCAGAGTGACATTTGGAGACCCAAAAATATTATAGGTACAATCCAATGTCACTCTTTGATTGATAATTTTTAAATAATATTTTATTAACAATTATAATATTATACCTTTATGACAATATTTTTCATTATGAATCTATTGATAATAATTGTATATAACAAGTCATTTTATATATTGAGAAATTTATGGTCAAAATTTTTAAAATTTAACTACACAATTTTCAAAGATGACAATTACCACTACTAGGCTATAAAGCATTTATGCTTTCCATAAAAAACAAAGCATTTATGCTAAATAGCTTTAACTTGCTAAACAAACACAAATCAGGGCTATAAAGCTGTGGGAGTACAGAGCTTTTGAACTACGAGAAGCTCATGAATAACATATCAAAACAACGGTTCAAAATTGAATTACATAAACACTTTGCCAATGGTTAGATGCCTATGGATCAAGAAAAACCTAAACATGAGCAGAGCCATCTGAATTAGTTCAAGACATAAGGATATCATCTTCATGATCATTACTCGATGTTACTTCCAATGTTCTTGTTGAGGACTTCGTCTTAGACCTTTATTCGAACAACAAATGAACCTGATTCAAGGAACAGGAAACCGGAAAATAAGGACTACTTGTGCTATGAAGTTGAAAGCAGGTTAGGAATGACAAAATGAAATAAAATTACACCACTGTCGATGCCAGCAACAATGTATCAGACAAACAACTTGAGGAGTGGTTTGTAAGACCACCATATTAGACAGCAAAACAGGCTTCCCATTGCGCTAAGTCGGCGAAAAGGTCAAGATTGGTTCTACTGATCAGGTTCCAAATATTCCGACAAACCATGTGTGTGTGTGCGTGTTTGGGTTAGGGGTATGGGTATGGGTTACTATATTCAACGAACCAAAAAATGTATTCTTTTCAAGAAGATGACAACAAAGACATATCACAACCTAGGTTTAGCTTCAAGGAAGTAGTATATCAGAAGCATGATTTTCCGCATACAGGAAGAAACCAGTAATCAAGATTAGGCATAAATTTGTAACCCTGTTAAAGGTCATGAAGAGTATGGATGATAAGAACAGATCCCTTTGGAGCCTCAGACCAAATGATATAAAATTTGAAGGATGGACAGAAACAGTTGAGCCAGTGACCCACAGCAACTTTTTCTTTGGTTTTACTAGATAATATTTTCTAACATTGTACACCAGAAAAATATATTAGGCAGGCAAAGTTGAGGGTGTTGTAGCTTAGTTCCACACACATATATGTTAGTCCCTGGGGGAAACCCTACCCAACTAGATATCGGAAGTCCAAATTGTACTCTTCCCTGTCCTAGAATGTCTATGTTCGAAAGATGCTCGAACAAAACATTTCATTATAGTGAGAAATCTGAAAGCTGTAAACAGATGTAAGTAGGATCTCATAATCAATAACAACCACAGTATCATCCAATTCGTATCCTGCTTTCGCGGGGTTTCGTATCTTCATAATCAGTGTAATATAGTAATTTGTTGTAGTCAGAAATAGAAGCGATAACAGTGATAAAACTAGATTATATACTTCAAATGAGTACTTACATGCAGGAAGGTTAGAAATATCAGCCGAAACAGCACACGGTATTCCCAGGTTGGTGAGAGCCCCCCTTATGATTCCACAAGGAAAATAGAGATGCATGCTTGCAGATTGTGCGGCTTTATTCTCCACCAAGGATGACCCAGAAGCCTCTTGAGATAAACCTGAACCATCTGGTGACAGATGAAGGGAAATGTGTGCTAACCAACGAAATCGATTATCTTGAAGCACAAAGGTTCCCTAATAACAATAGATCATAACATACTTCAACAACATTCTTGCTAATTCAACATCACACGGCTCGCTAGATGAATGTAAGAACTCACTCTGTGATTGGTCTTTAAGTTGTCGATCTGTTTCTTGAAGATTTCAGACCAGAAATCCTTACAAATGAACTTGATCGCCTCAAGATGGTCAGTGAATCTTGGTCTATCCATAGTGTACCTAGCTAACACAATGAATTTATACGTTTAAAATTTGATGCAAATTGCTTGTTCAATCAACAACTGTGCAATCTAAATCACACAAAAAGTGTAGGAGAATATCCCTGCAAGTAGCTGAATTCAATCGCATCAGACACAATTGCCATTAGACTTTCCTAAATAGTAAAAACGTCACGGAATTTTAGAACATTAACTAAATGTGACACTTGACTTTTCCTAAAGCTCAAAATTGTCATGCTTGACAATTTTGAATGTATGTTTTCTAATTCAATGGCAATTTTTACGATTACAGTTGGTTAAAATGACATTTTTGAGCTTAAGGAAAATTTAAGCGACACTTGGTGAATGTTTTCAAATTCAATAACGTTTTTTTACTATCCGAGAAAGTTGAATGATAATTTTATCCGAGCTCTCCCATGGAATATGCATTTGGACTGGAACGCTCCTACACTAACAATTGCTCAAACTTTTCTGAACTCTGAAAATTAATTCAACAAATTTCGACTCCTACACTAGTCCACTTAACCCTTGATCAAACTTAGAATCTTCGAAAATCAATTCTTCAAATCACACAATCGTAACCACTAACAAGATCCATTACTAATCCCGACGGCAACTCAATAAAACCACACTTCTCATGCAAAATAACCATTTTCCGATCAAACTTTCACGATAGCTTTACTCCCGAACTTTTGTACAATGAGGATTTTACCCTCCAAACTTTTGTACAATGAGGATTTTACCCTCCACATTTGAGAAATGTCAATTACGCAACCCGACCTATGCTGTTTACATAAATATATACTTTTTCCGTTTGGTCAACAACTTGGACATTTTTACTCCCGGTAATTTTATCTGGTTTGAAAAAAATACCCTAATGATTCCAATTGAATAAACAAAACTACCCTGGTTAAAACTAAAAATTGAATGTACGTTTGTGTTGGATGCCATTGCTATTCTCCTAGCTTCCTCCCCTGCTACTGAGGAAAATACGAACGACAAACCCAGCCACAATGACAAACACGAATCGACGACAACTAGGGTTTGCCAGTTGAGAGACAGTGGGTTGTTGGGATCGGACGACGGCTATGGTGCAGTGGAGTTTGAAATTTGGCAATGTTTGAAGATTAGTTTGACTGTGCAATTACTGAAGAAAAATCAATTCACCAGTGAAAGTTGGATTTTTTTTTGGGGAAGGTATGTCAACGTTATTCTGGATGTTTAGAACAAGAATTTCGATTTTCATCCTCCAATTCAGAGTATCAGGCATGTATTTAGACTGTTCAATTACAAAGCGTAGTTTTACTTGTATTTCAATTACAGAGTAGTATTCATGTTGTTCAATTACTTGAGTTTCAGCTTCGATTACTGCTTGTGATTCATCTATTGTTGTTCGGTTTTCTCTATGTGATTCATATATTGTTTTTCGATTTTTTCTGCAAATAATATACATGTTTTGTTGTTGATGTGAATTTCAATTATGCAAATAATATTCATGTTGTGTTGTTGATGTAGCTAAGGTGAGGTTTTTGAGAGAGATGAGAGGTTTAGAGCCCCACCCAACAACAAATCTGTTCCTCTTTGTTCTCTAACCAGGTCTCCCTATAACTTTTGAAGATAGATATTTGGATTTGGAGAATCATCTCTGGGTTACATTTCTTTTTTCCAAGCTTTTTCTGTTGGTTTGCCTATCGATGGTATAAATATGGCAAGTTTGTTTTTCAATTTGTTTGAGGACATGGCAAAGAACTTGACTTGTTCGATGAGGAACTGAAGAACAGGGCAAAGAATAAAAGGGCCTGGGTTTTACCGGGTTGGAAGGGAACAATTAAATCGAATTAAGGGGAAGGGGATTGGGTTGGACAGAAAAAAAATAAAGGGTTTGGGGAAGGTGAAAATTTAAATGAAGGGTAAATTAGAACTTTCATTACTTATATTGACTAAGTAAATCTAAAAAAGTAGAAAAAATTGATATAAAAAATGTTAAGGTGTGATATTTATTGTATTTACTATTTATTAGGTTGCGTAATTAACATTTCTCAAATATAAAGGGTAAAATTCTCATTTTACAAAAGTTTAGGGAAGGGACATGTTATTAGTCCAATCTTCGAAAATCAATTCTTCAAATCACACAATCGTAACCACTAACAAGATCCATTACTAATCCCGACGGCAACTCAATAAAACCACACTTCTCATGCAAAATAACCATTTTCCGATCAAACTTTCACGATAGCGCATCCAATTTGGTACACCTCTAATAATAAACGATCAGATCATCCAAAAAACTATCTCCAATCCAAACTTCCCGCCAATGAATAGTTTACAATTCTCGACGTCATTAAATTGAAACAGATGACGAAGATTGAAAAGGTAGAAATCTAGGGTTGAAAAAACACAATTATGATCGGAAAAAGAGAATACCGTACCTCTCGGAAAGTTGGTGGCCAACCTGGTAGCCGATGGCTTCAATACGACGAGCGGCGAGCTCAGGTTTGTTGGAGTAGAAACGATCGCAGTAGGTAGACACCATTTCAGTGAGTAAACTATCTACACACGTCTCTGATACCTCCCTCCCCATTTTTTCTCTCTTGCAAGGTGTTGAAAGGATCGATCTTAACAATATTACGTACAGATTTGGAGTTTCATTTTTTTAGCAACAGAAAATAGGCTGCACTGCATAGCTGTTAGCTACTTGCATATCTCTCAATCAATCACAGAGACTAACTTCTCGGGTTAAGCAGTTTAGGAACACTTTAAATTGCTTCAAGAATTACCGTACGTATTTAATTTCAATTACCCACGATTTATAACAGACAAGAAAATAAGCACTCCAATATTTTCAAAATTAAAAAAAAAAGAAGTCATGCATGCTTAACTTGCATTGTTACTTGGTTCTACTGAAAAAAATTGAGAAATTGAATTTAAATAATCTTAATTTTGATGCATTATAGACTTAGGCCATGTTCTTTTCTGCGGTTGGCAAACTTTTTCACAATTACCGCAGTTTGTCATAACCCACCACAAAATATCATTCTACCACAATTCACCACAACCCACCACAAATCACTTTTTCACAATTACCTATATAATATTTATATATAAATACAAAAAACTCACCACAACATATCAATAGCCTGTCACAATTACACCACAACCCGCCACAATTTCACCACACCATACCGTGTCATACCGCAGAATACCGCATAAAAGAACAGGCTCTGTTCTTTTATGCGGCTGGCAATCTGCGGTGTCACAGCCCACCACACTTTGTTACAACTCACTGCAATATACTACCATTCCACCACAATTCACCATAACCCACCACAAATTACTTTTTAAAATTTATTTTAATATAAATTTTCAATCAATACTTTTTCAACTCACTTTTTCCAATACAATGCTTTTCAACAATTTTTTTAATCATCCAAAAACAATACAATATTTCAACTCACTTTTTCCAATTACTTTTTTACAATTATCAATATAATATTTATATATATATATACAAAAAACTCACCGCAACTTACCAATAACTCAACACAATTTCACCACACCATACCACGCAATATCGCAGCACACCGCATAAAAGAACAGGACCTTAATAATATAAACTTTAAAAATATCACTGAATCTAAACTTTGACCGTATCAATAACATGTCAGCATTAATTATTTATTTAATCCTCATTTTTCTTTAAAAATCCTTTCTTTATCTTAAATTATTCCCCTCATTTATTAAAATTTCAATATAATCAAAGTTTAAATTCTTTAAAAAAAATGAGGATTTGGTAAAGATTTAATGATGATATATTACTGTAATTCAGAGGGTCAAAATTCATATTATTCAATCATATTTTTAAAGTTCAGATTATTCAATTTATTAGCATGTGTATACTTGCTAGTTTTATAAGTTCACTAATTTAGCGCCTGTAGCTCAGTGGATAGAGCGTCTGTTTCCTAAGCAGAAGGTCGTAGGTTCGACCCCTACCTGGCGCGGAGACTACTGTCATCAAAGTAGCGCTAGTTTGGTGGTTGGACAGAGAGAGTGTTTTGCATTACATGAACTTTTGGATTGCGGTACCTCTAGTAAACGTGGCAAGTAGGCTTAATAAATAAATAAATACAAATCCAGCAACAATTCTTTTACTATTATTTAAGATAAAAAATACTCTTATAAATTCAACATTGATCACTCAAATATCATTCATCTGAATGCTGAATATGTGCATGAAGGCATTTAGGATCACTGAATACAATTTCATACATACAACATACTTCGTAGCAATACAAATCTTAGACAACTAAAGTGCACCAATTTCTCTTTATTTCACTCTTCTAAGGTAGAGTTTTCTCTTCAATTTCTGCATCATTGCTGAGTGCTGACAGTTACATGGAACAACTTACTCTTGCAGGCCAATGATACCTGCAATAGCGCAACGAATATGATCAAAATTTTGTTATGCCTACCACCAGATTGACTGATCGAGTTAAAAACCATGGATGATCGAGACAAGGTAAAAGACGACAAACTTATGTTTTGTTTACTCACCGCAAGCCACTCTCGCACCAGCATTACCCGTAGTCGTGCTCAGCTCGTGCCTCCCTAAACAATCGAAACCCAACAAACTGGAAGCATTAGTTCTGTCATAAACGATACAATAGCAATCCGGATATAAAGCAAGCAATCTTCAATTGCTAATTAAGTCATAAAATTCTCAATGGTCTATTGAGTTTATCTACATGGAGTATGAAAAAGCTGTCTTAAAATCTGAGATTGACAACCAAGAACAGAATAAGAAGAATTACCCCTGCCAAGATCGTCAGGATCAGCATGGACAACAATAGCCCTTCCAACAATAGAGTTTGGTCCAGTAAGAGGAATCTGACAAACCAATCATTCGAAACAGCAGCTTAGAAGGTGCTTTCAGATATAAAAACCCCTTTTTTTTTATCAGGTTATACAATTATACCTGATTGTCTTTAATTGTGAAGGTAGCAGTACCTGATCAACAAAACCAGGATTGACATATCTTAGGATGAATATAAGCAATGTAAAACAAGAATGGGACAATGAATACATGCATTGAATGTTCTAATACTTCAAATCATTTAGCTGCCATGCCACTGCAAAGTTGGATTCTTGGTTTATGCATAGCATACCCTATACAATGTCATGCTTCTACCAAGCATGACATTACACAATTCTGATGCAATTGATCATGGTATCAAAACCTGCGAAATCTGACAAATTGAAAGCCTCTTAAGTCAAAACTCAATGATTTTGCCGCTTCTGTCAATGTAGTAATCCAACATAAGGAGTAATTAGTTCCATGTAATTTCCATTTCTTTGTGGACATACCACACCAAAACTAAGAGAGCCTTTGGTTGATAAAAAATCCTGGGGACATCGGTCAACTTTCCCAAGTTGACCTATTTTCCCCATGTTTGGTTGCATTTGGGCATTGGGAAAAATTTTACAAGTGGCCCTCAATTTCCTACTTCCATTCAGGGAAAATTTCACGTAGGAGGTGTAGGGGAATTCTTCCGAGGAAAACTTTTCCGATATAAAAATTTCCTTGAAATTCTTACTAAACGCTCTCTAACTGAAAAATGAATCCTACAAGCTCTTGTGTCTGAATTATATATACATCAAAAACCATCAATGCGGATAACAGCAAACAGTAGAACATACCATCATCACCAACCGTGATGTTTCCCAGATCACCAGCATGGCGGTTCTCATCCTCTGGAGCCCCATGCTCTTTTCCAAATGGATTGAAGTGTGCCCCTACATTTCACATTAACACAAACAAAAATACTGAGCAAAATGTTCCTCTCAGTTATCAACTCGATCAACAGATCGTCTGCGATATATTATGCTGCTGAATTTGCAAAATAAATACCAGTAGAATTGCACCCATTTGTTGTATCACCGAAGGCGTGAACATGAAATCCATGGAGACCAGGCTTGAGACCCGAGACAGTACCAGTTACCGTTGTTGGACCTTACACAATATATATATATATATATATATATATATATATATATATATATATATATATATAGGGAACTGATCAAATGAGCATGGCTCTTTGGTGAGCATGTGAGCATGGCTGAATATTTAGCGGACATCAAATTGTATTTCTGTGGACATCAAGCATGAGAGGTGGACATCCAGTATTATCTCTGTGGACATCAAGTATGCAAAGGTAAATAAAGATTTTGCTTGGTGGGGATCAAATATTGATATCTAACATTCGTATTTAATGTCCACGGCAACAATAAGTGATATCCACCTTTCATAACTAATGTCCACGACAATAATACTGGATGTCCACAAGAAATCCAATTATGCTCACATGCTCACGAAAGACCCATGCTCATAGATAATCAGAATTTGCACAATAAACATCAGGAATTTCACCAATGGGGAGAACTAATTAAGGGTGGGTTTGGTTGGTCAAAAATCTCGAGGAAATGGTCAATTTTCCCAAGTCAGCTTATTTTCCCTATGTTTTAATATAAGTTGACATTGGAAAAACTTTATGGGGGCATCATTTCCTACATTTTTTTCTTGGGGGCTAAGGGAAATTTGCCCGGGGGAAATTTTCCTAGGTTCCTATGAAATGCTCCCTAAGTTCTAAATCTCCAACAAATACCATTTCCTTCTTGGGTGAAGTAGACAGTTCCTTTAACACCCTCACTGCTGCTAAGAACTGCAACAGCCTTAACCATCGTCTGTGTTCTGGAAAATGGCAATCAACAAGAACAGCCTAAATTTACGTGATTTTTAAATGAAAATATGTTCAACCACGATATGCAAGCAAGATACCAATCACGCAGAATTGCATAAAGCACTGAATTAGTCAAGATTGAAGAAATAGTCATACAATTAGTTAAATGAAGAGGATGACTACAAAACAGAGATTTTACTTTCATTCGTCAATTTCAACATGAAAATTTGTTCGGATTGATGAACCTGTTGGCTATAATGTACAATACAAAACTTACATTCAGGCTAAAACATACATAGAGGACGGAATGGCAAGCTTGATCGCTATAATAGAACTGATTAAACGCAAAAAATGACTTGGGTACATATCTTTTTGAGAAAATAATTTCTAGGACCCCATATTTTGAAAACTAATTTTGAAGTCCATTTCTTTATGTGTTAATAATTATCAGGACCCACTATTTTAATAAAAACTTATTAAAAGGGGTAATAGCTTTTTATATTTATAAAAAAGGTATAAAACAATGACCTTTTATGCAAAAATATGATTTTTTTTATTATCACAATCTACTATTTATACCTTAAAAATTGTATTTTCTATGGTTATAGGCTCATCATGCTTAACAAAAAAAAAAATTAAACTTAACTAGAGAATTTTGACTGATATCTTTACGTAGTTGTGTTAGATCGTCAAATTATTAAAGTTATCATAAGCAAGTACAATTTTTGAGGTATAAGTAGTTGATTGTGATAATTAATACTATTAAAGTTATCATAAAGAGTTAAGAACGTTTATTTTAACATGTTTTAATAAAAATTTCAAAAAATCCTATTTTGCATAAAAAGTCCTTATTTTAAATCCTTTTCTATAAATATAAAAAGTTAATACCCCTTTTAATAGGTTTCTATTAAAATAATGGGTCCTGATAAATTATTAACACATAAAGAAATGGACTTCAAAATTAGTTTTCAAAATATGGAGTCCTAGAAATTATTTTCACAAAAAATAAGTACCTCCAGGCCATTTTTTTTTATTAAACGCCCTCAAATAACTAAATTTCTAACTCTGTGTTGCTGAAGAAAACACCAGTCGCCATTATATACTGATGATTATATAGCTAAAGAATGATGTGCTTGAATACTTGAATTATGGCCAAGTAGATCACGAACAACAATAGAGTGTTTCATGATTGATCAGAAATTACTTACATAAACTATAAACCCAAAGAAAATCAATCAAGAGCGAGCAAGTGATAAATGGATACTGAATTGAGCAGAGAAGAGCAAGAAATCAATGAAGCCACTAAATTGAACTGATTTGAAGATGGAGGTATTGATGAACATGCTGGATCACAAGAACTCAAGAGTGAATGTGACCTAGTAAATAATACAGGCGATGAGGAAGGAGAAGGAAGAGAGAGAACGCACCTCAGAGCACCCCAGAGAGAGAGAGAGAGAGAGAGACACAGAGGAATTTCCGGAAAGAACGAAATGATTCTGGTGCAAACAACAAGAATGAGGCTCGGTTCTTTTTTTAAAGCGTGTGTCCCCCCGGGTTTTTTTTTCCAAAAAATTAGTTAGGAGTATCCTAATTTTTTGTGAAATATTTTTTTGTTATTTAAATTTTTAAAAATTAATTTTGGGGTACCCTAACTTTTAGAATTAAAAATAATTAGGTGAATTTCCCGTCAATGATTTGAATTCACCGGTGAGTTGTAGGCGGGAAATTGATTAAATGTTTTTGTGGATGAAAATGCCCTTTGTTTTTGTCGACGAAAATGATTTGAATCAATCGGAATTTCGCCGGAAATTCACCTAGTAATTTCTAATCCTAAAAGTAAGGGTACCCAAAATTAATTTTGCAAAAGTTAAGGTACTTCTAAGTAATTTTTTACTTTTTTTCTTTTTCTTTCAAAATTTTACCTGCCATAACTACCCAATCTTTTTTTTTTTTTGGGTGTGTCTGTTGGGGGTTGGGCTGTAGCCTGTAGGGTTGTCCAAAAAAAATGTTTCACTTTATTTAAGTCTCAAATGAATTGGGCATCCCCCAAAAAAAATCATATCCAAATTTTCTATTAAGTTACTGAATATTTTTAGTTAAGAATAGTAAGAGAAATGAGAGATCTAAGGAATATCAAAAACAATAAAGAGAGAGTTTTGATGGATGAAGCCCAAATTAAGGAGGAATAGAGAAGTTACTTCATGTAGCTTTTTATTGGGGAGAGGAATGACCATCCTATAAGAAAGGAGTCAAAGGACACATGCGGCAGTGTGAGGAGCATAGATAGTGGCACCTGTCGACCTATAACTCGTGACGAAGTCAGATGAGTGTTGAAAAAAAATGAACAGGGGTAAAGCGGTAGGCTCAAATGACATTCTTGTGGAGTTTTGACAATCTTTAGGCGAGGTGGGCGTTCTGTAGTTGACAGGACTATTTAACGATATTATTAAGAATGGCAAAATGCCAGATGGGTGGTGGAGTAGCATTGTTGTCCCTTTATATAAGAACAAGGGTGATATTCATTGTTGCAACAATCATCGAGGAATTAAACTATTGAGTCACACCATGAAGATTTGGGGGCAAGTGATAAAGATATGGCATAGAGAGAATGTGGGAGTGTCGGAAAATCAATTTGGGTTCATGTCTGGGAGGTCAACTACGGAGGGCCGGAGGCCATCCATCTTTTCGTTGTCTTATGGAGCAGTTTAGGGAAGGGATGAAGGATCTTCATACGGTGTTCATTGATTTAGAGAAAACATATGATACGGTGCCTAGAGAAGTATTGTGGGAGTACATTGAGGCAAAAGGGATTCAATATCCTTATATTCGAGCCATTAAAGACATGTACGACAACGTTGCATCTTGTTTCAGAAGTTCGATGGGGTCTACGAGAGATTTTCCTGTCGATATCGGGCATCATCAAGGATCTGCTCTTAGCCCATTTCTCTTTAATGTGGTTATAGATGAGTTGACTAAGCACATATAGGATGAGTTACCATAGTGTATGCTCTTTGCAGATGATATATTGTTGATAGATGAGTCGAGCGAGAGTTTGAAAGTTAAGGTGGAGCTTTCACATAATACCTTTGAGTCTAAGGGTTTCAAATTGTATTGGTCGAAGACTAAGTATATGAGGTATAATTCAATGGGGTAAACCAGGAAAACAAAAATCAGACAAACTATAGCTATTGGGGAGACGGTAGTACCAAGGGTGGAGAAATTTTGATGCGGGACATTAGTAACGACATAACGCATCAGATTAAGGTTGGTTGGCAAAAGTGAAAGCCAACTTTAGGAGTGTTATTTGACAAGAAGATATTGTTTAATTAAGTTTAAAAGTAAGGCGTATCGTATGGTGATTAGACAAACAATGTTATATAGCTCAGAGTGTTGGGCAATGAAGAGGTTTGATTGTCAAAAGTTATGTGTAGCAGAGATGTGGATGATTCATTGGGTCTGCTGGCACACAAAGTTGGACAGGATTAAGAATGATGTGCTTCTTGAACAGTTAGGGGTGGCCTCGATTGCCGATAAGTTGCGAGAGAATAACATGAGATGATACGGTTATGTGTACAGGAGGAACGAGGATGCTCCTATTCGAAGATGTAAAAGTATTCTACTTCGGTCAATTTCCCATGGGCGAGCGAGGCCAAGAAAATTTATGAGGGAGATGACTAGGGGTGACTTGAATTGAAGTTATTAGGTTTAGTGGAGGAAATGACACTAAATATGAGTGTGCGGAGGGCTAAGATTAAGGTAGTCAGGTAAGGGGATGAAAGGTTATCCAATGGATCACGGATGTCATATATTGTTTTTTTTTTGTGTATTTTCTTGTGTTTGTCTAGCATGTGTTTTTCAGGAAAGTCTTAACTTTCATTGTACAATTGCACCTCGCCAAGAGCACACAGATCCGCATCTTTATCTCTCCCCTTGAGTCTATGATTCACCTCTTTTTGTGGTTCCCCTTTTAGTTTCCAACTTTTTCTTTTGGATCCGTTAGAATCAATTTTTTCATGTACTTCTATACATGGGGAACGACTGCCCACGTCTAAATCCCAAAATTTTTACCCCAATATCAAAACACATTCAACTTCTCAAATTAATTACCAAAATTGGAACAGCAATTATATATTCTGGCTCGCCATTTGGCAATAACCAAGACGAATTGTTCACCTCGTAGCCTCGTAAGTATGCCATCAGTTCCAAATTGTACCAAAGTTTGCGTTAAAAGTAAAAATCCAACAGAATTACCTGGAGAACAGCAGCAAATCCCGACAATTTCATCCCTAATGCCCAACTGAAACCATAATCCCGGTAAAATTCTCATCAATTTCCCAATCTTCAGCTCTCGAAGTACAATTATCATCGGAATCGCGTTCTTAAACTTGAGTCGCAAGCGATTTTGGTATGAAGGCGTATGATCATCGATTTTACAACTGGTTACTCGAATGCCATGGATTTTTGCACAATTTTGCCCTAATTGTACCATCGGCATTGTTCATTTTCTACTTGGCAATTCAAGCTAAGCAAAACTGCAGAAAGCTCTGGATTGGAATTGGAAGATCGTACATTATAAACTCGTATTATGTGATTGTTTGGCTTGTTAGTCTCCTTAATTTCACCTGGTGTTGTCTTCAGGTACCTTTTTACCCTCTGTTTTTGATAACTTTGGAGTGCTTAAGTATGATCTCTTCTGGTTTTGTACTGTTTGAATACATAGTTGAATGTGAACTGAGTGGATTGCTGGAAATTTGCCTAAATAGGTGGGATTTTTTTGGATTTTCATTGGCACAAATTGTGCAATTGTGGGTTTTGGATCATTGTAAAGATGTAGACACTTGTGGGTAGCTGATCATGGTAGAAAAATGCCACATTTCTGGATTGTTTTGCCTGGTTGATCAACGTAAAAATTGATTCTATCCTAAAATCTTACTACAGTGAAAGAATTCAGGGTTCTTTTAAATACGAACTTGTCAAAGTTGCTACATTATGTTTGTCTAAATCCCACAGAGGGGGCATATGGAGGGGTCGAATTTAGTAGTCGTACCCTTGAATTTTGCAATTTAGTGAGACCGGTTCCAATTGACCTAAGATTTAGAAATAGTTCGCTGGCTACTACTCCAGGAAGCAGGGTAGTGTTACTGAGGCATTTTACCTTAGTCGATTACAATATGAGTTGAAAAAAAAAAATGAATTTTTCAACTATCCAGAGGATGGACATATATGTTTGTCTCTGGCTGAAGGGAAATATTTGATGAAGTTTATGTTCTTTGTGAAACTAAGGAGACTTTAGAGGATTTATGATAAATGCCCCCAGTTATGTTTACATTTTTCTTGTTTGAATGCTTTAGATTGGCGAGTCTTTCAGTTGGCATTCTGGTTTGCTGTAATTTTGACAGACGTGGGAGTGTAGTCCAGGAAAGGAATTGACATGGAACCTTTTAACTTTTGCGACCACCTCGGGTTTGCTCTTCCTGGAAGTGAGCTTAATTGCCTTTCTTCTTCAAGGAATTTATACGAGTGGAGTTGAAGCTTTGTCATGGACCTTTGCTGTTTCAGCATTGATAGTTGGTTTGGATGTCCTTCTAAAGGTATTTAGTATACTTCTCAGCATTTCAAGTTATAAGGCCTCCTCTGAGTTTCATAACTGGAGTTTTATGTGTTTCCTTTTTGTTGTCTTTTCTTTTATACTATCCGCTTTGTATGCATAGCTTTACTTCCGAGTTGTGATTAGATAGACTCTGGTCTATATAGCAAGGTATACTTATGCACACTCTTCAGATATATAAAGGAAAAATAAGGGGTTTAGGAATAAAGAAACGGGAAAAACAAACTTGTAGTTGTTGGTTTTACCTTGCTAAGTAGACCAGGGATCTACCTAATAATTTGCCCTTTCCAGTTAGATTGCTTTTCTGTTGATGATGGATTTGCTAGACTTTACTTACATCATCTCATCTTCTTCTTTGAAGTTGGGTTTTGAACTCATTTTCTCTTCTGCAAAAATGGTGGTGTGGGATTTTGTTTAGACATTTGACCTCCAAACAATCACTGTGTTCCGATTTATGTTTACATCTATAAGAAAAGGAACATTTTGGGGACTGCTTATACTATTGTCGTTGAGAAATGTTTTCTTTGTTTAATATATGTGTCTGTAGTTATCTTCTTCTCCGTTCCATATCACTACTAGTAGATTTCTGTTTTGGTTACACCTAATGCACCATCTTGGTCTCTTGATCCCAAATACTTCCTGCTCTGTTCCTCTTTGTTCCATTTGAGTTGGACAATTTTCTGCTGGTCTTCTTGTTGCTTTCACAAGGAGGTGACAATATTTTAAAATGCTAATTTTTGAAGGACGCCCTGTTGGACAATTTCCCTTTGAAACATTTCAATGGAGACCTCATCGTTGTCCTGACTCCCTTAGCATTATTGTGCTTAACCTATTCATCATGTCTGAATTTGATCCATAGCCGTGCTAGAATATGACACACTACCACCACGAATGCAAGTTTGTGGCAAGACCTAGATGCGCATGATCCAGGATTTTGTTTGCCCCACAGGGAATTTACGTCTTTGCATTTGGAATTCCGTTGTACATTGAGAGGGAGGACAAGACCAATGGGATGAAGTGGGGTTTGTTGATGGTGCACAAGGTGGCACTTACTGCTGTATATGGCTTCATCTTTTTCATGTACCATTCTAAATGGAGGGAGAGGTTACCAGGTGAATGCTTCATTGTAAATTTCATTATGATCACCAAATCAAAGATACATCCTTAATTTTGAAATGTGGTGTTTGTGATTCTGCAGCAAAGCCTGCATATTACAAGTACATCACCATCATGTTCTGCATAAATGCCTTGGCCTTTTCAGCTTGTGCTCTTAATGGAAGTGGATTTCGGTTCTGGTATTCTCTCTAAAAGACTTCTCCTTGAATTATGGTTTTTATGATATTTGTTTCTCTTAAGAGTTCTCAAATACCTTTCTTGTTTACAGGCTGTACGACGTGATAACTATCTGCTACCATGCGTTCTATCTTCCGCTAATTTATGGTACATTTTTGGATGATTTCTTTCAGGTAATATCTTTGGTCTTTCATTTTATTATTCCAATATTGCTCATAACTTTGCTTGAATCTCCAATGTCACATTTGTGTATGAGTAAATTCCCAGAAACTTTCCTGTATTTGATTATTTTGTATCTGAAATCAGTACAATGAAGGTAGAGTAAGATTCGATTCATTATACTGTAATATTTGGAAATTGGATTCTTTTTTGTTGGGCTCCAATGTAAAATTCTTGATGAGCGTTCACTTAACCGAGATTCAATGTGTGCTAACAAAGTCTTTTGTCCTGCTAAAACAGGAGGATGGCTTGAACTTGGAAAATGTATACTACTCTGAGATGAAAGAGGCTGGATTTTTCGACACAGACTGACCATGAAACCTCTCCTGGTGTAAACTTTTCTGACTGTTGGGGTTTTTGTAAATAGACTGCTGATGACTTTTAAGTTTTAAGTATGCATTAACAAAAAGCTTGATAAGTTTTTGTATGTTATTGTGCTTGATTAGTGCTCTATATTATTCCGGAGGTTGATGTGATGGATATGGATGTGAATAGATGTTTAAGATGTTTGGAATTGTAGTTTGGGCAACTATTGGTTAGAGAATGTCCATTGATGTAAATGAGTTTGTTTTGAGCCTCAATTTAGATTAGGATTGCGAAAATGAAAGCCTCTATCAACCCTTGGGTTCGATGCAGTCAAAGCTCGACTTTGACTTCTAAGACCCGATTTTAATGTAGAA
This sequence comes from Portulaca oleracea, assembly GCA_029582165.1. NCBI lineage: Eukaryota > Viridiplantae > Streptophyta > Magnoliopsida > Caryophyllales > Portulacaceae > Portulaca > Portulaca oleracea. Next base: position 7,653,922 of record CM055887.1, read on the forward strand.
TCAAAAGAATTCTCACACAAAGGAATTCATTCAATTACTCGCTCCGTTTTTTTTAATTGTCTCCTTGGTAATTGTGATAAAAACTTTGACCGCTAATATCTTAATTTGTACAATGATTCATCATACAAAATTGATGTTAGATTCATTATAAAAAATACTATTAGAAAAGTATAATATCGTAGATCTTTATAAAAGTATTATGTGTGAAATTGTTGATTAAAGACGGACCTCAAAAAGCGTGAAAGACAAACAAAAAAAAAAACGGAGGGAGTAAGTTTAATACAATAGTAATAAGAGTTTGCCTGGGGAGGTTGAGAGTATAAATAACCTTACAATCCGAACACAATGACAAACAGAACAGAATAAGGAAGCAAGAATAACTGAAAAGACATTATTTGCAAATTAAGTGATAATTAAAAGATATTATTTTCTAAACTAAAATTCCGAGATTATGAAACCACCTACTCTTCCTAGAATATGCATTGTGAAAGGATCAACTTGCATCAAGTTTTGGCTTGACTTTATATCTATTGAGGTGACCTCAAGTCTTTTTTTTTTTTTTGAGAGAAAATAAAGGACTATATTAATGTAGAGTTTAAGAAGGTACATATATCCTGAGATGTCAGATCATTGACTATATCTGGCCACTTTATGGGAGGAAAACGAAGGTGAGCCCGGGCTCACCATGCATTGTGGGCCCTGGGATTTCCTTTTTTATTTTTTTTTAAATAAATAATAAAGTTCTTTTTACTCCAATATTTTAATGTGTTTGGAGTTTGAATTTCTAGTCTAATTTAATTACATTATTTTTTATTTATTTATATTTTAATTTTTTTATGTATTTTCATTATATCATTTTTTAATCCAATATTTATTTATTTATTTTTATTTTTATTTTTATTTTCTATGATTTGTGTTTATGAGCATTCTGGTTAAAGTTCGCGAGCATTGTAGTATAAATTCATGAATATCCACGTTACAAATTATGAAATTACATGGGATATGTTTGTGAGCATTCATACATTGGTTTATGAGCACTGTAGTTTAGATTTATGGGTCTTTATATTCTAATTGTTTTTTTTTTGTATCTATCAATAATTATTTTAAGCAGATGTATAAATTTATTTTTTATTTTTTGATTTTCTTAATTTTTTTCTATTATAGTTTTAAAAAAAAGAAACAATTATGCTCCCGGGTCCATAATGCTCCATGCGCCCTATGCATTCTTTTTCTTTATATTTTTAATTTCCTTTTTCTGTGCAATTTTTAATTTTTCTAAAATAAATATAATAAAATTTTTCTTTTAATATAATACTTCAATATATTTTGTAATGAACATTGTCGTTATAGGTTATGAGCATTGTAGTTCTGCTTGATGAACATTATGGTTTTGTGTAATGTGCATTGTAGTTATAGGCAATGGGCATTGTAGTTATAGGTAATGAGCATTATGGTTTTATGTAATGAACATTGTAGTTATTTAGGTAATGAGCATTGTAGTTATAGGCGATGAGCATTGTAGTAATAGGTAATGAGCGTTATGGTTTTATGTAATGAACGGTGTAGTTATAGGTAATGAGCATTGTAGTTCAGCTTGATGAGCATTATAGTTTCATGTAATGAACATTGTAGTTTTGCTTGATGAACATTATGATTTTATGTAATAAGCATTGTAGTGGATAATGAGCATTGTACTAATAGGTAATGAGCATTATGGTTTTATATAATGAGCATTGTAGTTATAGGTAATGAGCATTGTAGTAATAGGTAATGAGCATGTAGTTCAGCTTGATGAGCATTATGGTTTCATGTAATGAGTATTATCGTTATATGTTATGAGCATTGTAGTTATAGGTAATGAGCATAATTATGGTTTCATGTAATGAGCATTGTCGTTATAGGTTATGAGCATTATAGTTCTGTTTGATGAGCATTATGGTTTTATGTAATGAACATTGTAGTTATGGTAATGAACATTATAGTAATAGGTAATGAGCATTGAAGATCAGCTTGATGAGCATTATGGTTTTATATAATGAGCATAATAGTTATAAGTTATGAATATAGTAGTTGTATAGTATGAGCATTGGTGTAGAGGCTTATGAGCATAAAAATTATAAGTTATGAGCATAGTAGTTGTACGATATGAGCATTGGTGTAGAGGCTTATGAGCATTGGCCTTGTAGGTTATAAATATTATAGTAAAAAAATAAAAAGCATAAAAATATAATATTACACAAAAAAATAATTAAAAAAAATAAAAACAATGGTGGGCGCTGGGCTCACCAAACAACGTACGCCCGGGCTCACCATCGTCCTTTTATATATCTAAAAGTACGTACAAAAAAATTAAATTACAAAATAATACAAAGAATATAATGAAAATAGAGAAAGAAAATTAAAATTAAAAATACATGAATGAAAAGCATAATTAAATTGAATTGAAATTCAAATTTAAAATATATTAAAATATTAAATTAAAAAATTATTATTATATTTATTTAAAAGAAAAGAAAAAAAATTGACGGGTGCACCGAGCACCATGAGCCCGGGCTCACGGTCGTAGTGCTCTATATCCCACACCCTCTCACAATCCTCAATGGGTTGTATATGGACCGGGGCATGTGCTACAGTATTCCCTCCCCTCTCTACATGAGTCCAAGAAATAAACTCCAATTGTCTACTAAGAGCTAAAATATTTGAAATAACAAAACCTAAAAAAGAATTAGCTATAGCGGACTGCTTCAGCTTGCTGATTAAAGACATGGTTTTTGGATTTTTCAAAGGGAAATTGGATTCTAATAATACTAACTTTTGGCCATATAAGACTTAATAATACGAACTTTCGATTCAGTGATGAATAATACGAACTTTGACCCCTTGTTGCCCCCAATAACACGCCACCGAGTTAAGATTAACTTGACTCGGCGGCGGTTGTACGTGGCGGCGGAGACACGCGCCTGGTTGTTTTGACTTTGCCATGTCATCCACGTTGAGTTAAAAAAATAATATGAACTTTACTTTATGTTGCTCTGAATAATACGAACTTTTTCTCTCTTTAAAAATCTCATATCTCATTTTTACTTCTTCGTCTTCTTCAATCCTCCCCCTCTCTCTCCTCGTCCATCGAAATCAAACCCAGAAAACCCCGGCGATGTCGAATTTTCTCCGGTGGTGAAGTACTCCGCACTCTCTCTCTTCTCCGATCGCTTTTTCCGATCACTCTCCTCATCAATCTCCCATTCTCAATCACAAAAATGGCTGCTCTACCCTCTCCGAAGATCTAATCTCCACCTCTTCGCCCTAATTTCTCTCTGGATCTCCACCAAATTCCACTCTTTATCTCGCCTTCGCTCTCCCGGAACCCTAAAATCTATCGCCGATAAACACATCTCCGACGAGCATTTCACCAGGAGTGATTTCATTGAAGCCAAGATCTTCCTCCTCGAAACCCTAAATTTCGACACCCGCGCACTGAGTGGCTCGCCGTTTGCGGTGGTCGAAGAGATTCTGCTCGGACTTGCGGCGGTTGCGAAGGTGGGTGAGATGGTGAGTTCGCAGACGTGTTGGGATGTGATGGATTTGGTGTATGAAAATAGGAGCTTTCGAGGTTGTTGGTTGAATCGACAGGTTGCATTGGTGCGCTACCATTGTTTTCGAGGTGGGAGTTTCCTCTGATTTCGTGGTTGAATTTTGTGACTGGTTACCTGGGGGTTGTGAAATCAATTCCTCAACATGTTTTACTTCCACTAGCTCAATCCAAGTAATTTCTTTGTTCGTTCTTTTTATTGGATTGGAAAATGATAGGATTGATGCTAGAACTTGTTTTTGAATCACTGAGTCGGGGTTTTCCGGGTTTGATTTCGATGGAGGAGGAGAGAGAGAGAGGGAGGATTGAAGAAGATGAAGACGTAAAAATGGGATCTGAGATTTTTAGAGAAAGAAAAAAGTTCGTATTATTCAGAGCAACATAAGGTAAAGTTCGTATTATTTTTTTAACTCAACGTGGATGACGTGGCAAAGTCAAAACAACCAGACGCGTTCCTCCGCCGCCACGTTAGACCGCCGAGTCAAGTTAATTTTAACTCGGTGGCGTGTTATTGGGGGCAACAGGGGGTCAAAGTTCGTATTATTCATCACTGAATTGAAAGTTCGTATTGTTAAGTCTTATATGGCCAAAAAATCGTATTAATAGAATCTAATTTCCCTTTTTAAATTTTTGTATTTTTTCGAATTTTTCTAGAGTTTGTTGGGTTATGCTAAAATTGTTTAGAACAATTTAGAAATGTTTGAACCATTATACATTTTTTAGAATATATTACAGTATTCTAGAGTTATGGATAATATTATCTTTAGAATAGTGAGTTTTTCTAGAATAACTTGAGAGACACAAGTTTGGGGGGGGGGGGGGCTATTTCGGAATTGTCTTCATTGTTATAGAAGAGTCTTGAATGTGCAAATATCTAAACATTACTATAGAGAATTCTAGATGATAAATTTTAATCGTAGGATTATAATACATCTCTACCGTCCATTGGGTAGTTAGATTGCTATATAAACCCCTATAGTGGTCATTTGTAGTGAGCCACCCAATAATGGATTATTTCTATGCAAGTGTGAGCAAAGTATTTCAAATATTAAGTAATTCTTCATCTTCTGACACTAAATTATGTTCAACTCAATTAGCTAAAAGAAGTTAAATACATTCCATACAACATTAAATAAAGCAAAATCTCAACAAATCTTTATTATAAAAAAGTTATGTATGTTTTGCTATCCTCTCTTGCCCCTAATCATATGACTACATTTAATGCTGCCAACCCCGAAGTAATCGTTTAAACACAGTTTACTAATGAGTTTAAATTAAAATTAAAAATTAAAAATTAGAAACTATCAAGATATAGCCTGCAATTGTTCACTAGTAGAATTTAACCCTAAATGCGTCTGTAGATGGCGTCTGGAAAGGGGTAAAACGGACGCCAAAATGATTTTAGCGTCTGATATAAACGGACGCTAAATATTGTTCCGCCTTTTTAAAAAGGCGTCTGATGTTAGCGTCTGAGCAGTTGCATCTTCCTATCTCTTTCTTTCTATCAAGTAGATAATTACACTACTCTAGTATAACTGCTTCCCTAAACTTCTTCCCTAAATTTCTTCCTACAATATCTGCTTCCCCATTATCTTTTCAAATCCACTAATGATGGACTGAAAATGGTAGATCACCTCTCATCAAATTTATTTCATTTCCCCTTGCCATGAATACCTAGAACTTTAAGGCTCTCATATTTAATGGGCTGAGACCAATCTACCTCAAAAGCCTCACATAAGAGGCTTTCTCTCGTTAACAAAGAACCCATCAGTACCCATCAGTAGATCCCAAACTCTTAACTTTCACAACATGGAGGAGCTTCTAGATCGAAAGATCCAAACTTTGACAAACATGGACACTTTAGGTGAACCCAAGATTGGGTTTTCGACAAATTGTTTAGGAAAAAGCATCAAATTATCAAGTGGGTTCAGAAGATTTCCTCATCAAGATTAGTGAAAGAAATAGTGGGTTGCTTCACTATAGTGGTCATCCTGAAACCCTATAGAAAGATTAAAAAAAAAACACAAACTTTGACGATCAAAACAACATTCAAAACCCTAATCAATACAAAGCAAACAAATCTCATTATAAGAATACAAACTCAAGCGACACCACAATAAAAACCAAAAATCATCATATTGTCAACTAATCAAAAAGTTACAAAAACAAATTAACTTGTAACACATAAAAAACTCCATAGATAATAAATAAAAGTTTAGAGATCAAGCACAAAATGGAGAGACAGAAAGAAAGGCATTTATCAAGCTCTAAATTAAAGAAGAACCTAAAGACAAGCGGAGAAAGCAATAAATAAAAGTTTGTCCGAGTTAGTGTGACACATTGCTTCTTTATGTAAACTTTTTATTTTTTGTATAATAAAGAATAAAAAAATAGTGAATCTTTTCATTATATAATTTATATCATAAATTTAACTAGTACTAGATCCTATTGATATTGTAATTTGATATGTGAAATTTGTTATATTTTTTCAATTAGAAAATCAATAGTTCAAATCGTGAGCAAATGTACCATATATTTTTATCTTTAGTAGTTCTCAACTCTAAACAAAAAGGTTAATTACACGTTCACACTTAATTAATTGACCAGGAATCAAGATATTCTTAGAAAAAAATAATAAAAAGAGATAGGGGTTAGGGAGAGGGGAACTAATCTATCGTTAGTGCAAAGTAATAAAAGAAATTAGGGATGGCAGCGGGATAAGAAATTCCCGTACTCGTCAAGGCCCCACCTCGTTTTGGGGAAAAATTCCTACTCCCATTAGGGCGAGATGGAGGTGGAGAAAGGGTTTAAATCCCACTTCCCCATTTAGAAAAGTTATCCATCACACATCCTTGCAATCTCATCCTCGATTTCTATTAAACTACATAAATACCCTTCATACATCAAATTTATATACATAATTTCGGGGAGTTTGAAATTTATCTAGTCAAAATCTATAGGCGTACTGGCGTACATAATAACTTTTATTCTCCCTAACCGCAAATTTCTCATTATCATTCCCTAATTGTTTTTGTCTTGGTCTTACTCTCATCCTCGTTGGAGCTCTGTTGGTTTTGGGTACCAGGCAGTAGACCTGTTCAATGGGTCGGGGACCCGTCGGCCGACCTGACCCGAAAAAATGCGAGTCAAGTTCACAATTTTAGAAGGTAACCCAACCTGACCCGAAAATATTGGGGCCCCGAAGTATGGTCAGGTCGGGCTCGGGCTGAGGGTTGGTGACCTGGTCTGGCCCGCGCGACCCGATTAAATATAATTTTTTTTAAAAATCTTATATTGAATTTAAGTTTTTTGTAACCCGACTCGGCCCGACGAAATATATAAATAAAATGCGTAAATTTTAGGTTTTTTTAATAAAAAAACTCAATTTTATATATTTGTCGGCCCGTGGCCCGTAGGATCCGGGCTCGGGCCGACGGGTCACAAACTTCTGACCAGATTGACCTGACCCGTGACCCGGCCCGGCCCGGCCCGACCTTTTAACAGGTCTACTAGGCAGGGATGGGGATGGGGGAAGACTTTCTCCCTGCAGCGGGCAGCGACATCGGGATGGGAGCTGGGGGCAATTGCGGGACAAGGACGGGGAATATACCCCTGCACCCGAGCTGCCTCGTTGTCATCCCTGAAAGTAATCTTCCAATTGGAGTTTTCATTTATGAACCATAAATTTATGTCTTGCAATAAATTTATCTTAAGACATTCTCACATAAAATTTACTGTAATAATTTCTAAAATAGAGTATTAGACTTATTCCAGGGGCAACTCTTCCCATTCATTTTTTTGTTTTTATTGATAATCTATCAATTGATGCGGGGATTTGAGCCTTAGAAACTTGTTCAATAGCTTTAGGCTTATTGTTGATACATAAGTACATATGAAAGTTGAGAGAAAGAGTGGTAGAAAATTTGGTTTTGTTAGGCTTGCTGTAGCACCCCCAGGATGTTAATCATTAGAATAAGTTAAAAGCTCGCTTAATCTAACGATTGGTGCAGCGAAATTACTTACCTGACAGAATAAGTTAAAAGCTCGCTTAATCTAACGATTGGCGCAACGAAATTACTTACCTGAGAGCATTACCGTCGTCCACCCAATTAAGATGAACAAGGTTAAACTACACTCCAACACATCATCAACATAAATAACCTTTATCATACAAGACCAAAAGAGGAACTTCACTTTATATATAAAACTTAAACCACAACATATCAACCGTTAGCAATTCCCCAGTCCACAAAGGCATTCCAGTCTTTTACTCTTTTACTGCTCCTCAAAATAAGTCTCTAATTCATTTGGATTTCCTTAAGAAGCCTTCGAACCTCGTCTGTCCGGAACCTTACCCTTCCCTTTCACCGGGTTTCCTAAAAGAAACAAGCTTAAAAGAATGAGATTAACTCACCACGTATCGCCTTTAAGAAAAGAAACGTTTAGAAAATTTCATACTTACTTTAGCGCGGTTCCATTAAATTTACAACAATAAAGAAAAGGAGAAATAAACGTTAAGTAAAGTATACTTACAAACATAACCACATATAACCCTTTTTCAGATAAACTGAGCCTCATTAAGAAACCAAAAACGTGAGTTTCTTCCTTTAAATAAACATGATATAAAAAGGGAAATTAAACATGGATACTTAAATTTAAAAGTGCGTAGACGAAGATAAGCTTCAAAGAATCCCACTTGAGAGACTTGGTGTGACAACTTTTAAGACTTCCCCTTTTTAAATTAAGACTGTAAAGTTTTAACTTGAGCCCAATACTGGACTTGACTTTAATACATATAAGAAGGTCCCCTACTTGCGATCATCGGCTAAGCCTCCGTATGCGCATACCCGGACCGATCGGGAGATCCGGACGGTGGATAAATTAATATCCTATACTGGTCAGATTTCCATGGTGTGCACTTAAGGCACCAATACATATTTTCCCTGGTGTGCACTAAGACACGGTTATCCTGGTGTGCACTATTGCACGATTAAACATGGTGAGCACTAAGGCACAGGTTCCTTGGTGTGCTCTAAGCACGATTAAACATGAGTGGGGCCTTTGTTAACTTTAGAAACCTCAAACCTTAATTGCAACCTTGATACAATATAATTAGAACCTTAAACTAATTTGTTCGTAACTTTAAGTTATCCTTGACATACTCTGGATAAAGGTTGTACTTTGAAAGGGAGTTTAAACATGAAAAGACTTTGATATTAAAAGTAATGATTTAACATAAGACTTCCTACACGAAATATGCATAGCATAGACACTCCAAGTAGAACGAGGATAACTTGACAATTCGAACGTGATACTTGAATACTATGCGTACTTGCGTAACTTTTGACAAAAAGACAAAAATCACAAGGGTTTGCTCATAAACATGAATGATAAAATAATCATAACGAGCTTGGCATGAAAAGATAGATAATAATAATAATAATAATAATAATAATAATAATAATAATAATAATAATAATAATAATAATATGCATGAAATATCAGCTGATATATGTACCTGACGCTTCAGAAACACACACTGGACGGGCAGAGACTTGAACAGCTTGTGCGCAACGATCTCTTGAAAGAACTTAAAAAGGAAATAGAACATGAATTAAGATTTTACTTAGGTGGGAGTGTTGAAGAGCAACTTAATAAATTTTCTAAGGGCTCGATAAAGAACTATTTCTTCAATGGTATACTCACGAGGCCATAACTTCTGCCACAAGAATCGTACCATGGCATAACAGGACTTTCCGGAAAGCTCAGATTACAAACTTCAACTTTTTAATGACCATGAAGATAAAAAAATGGTTAAGGAGGGTAAAAACTATCATCTTAATAAGCTACCTAGAAAATACCAATTTAAACTTCACTTATTCTGAGAGTCATAACTCAAACTATACTTATCGGTTGGGGAAGGGCAAGCTGTCTATGAAAAGCTTGTGATACATACTTCAACTTTCATTTTATCCACAAGCTGATTTGAGTATGGGAAAAGACCGGATTTTGGCCAAGAATATGGGCAGTCACAACACACTTTCTAGTTACACTTAAATTATTAACCTCCACTCGGGGCCTCATAACTCTCACTCCCGATATCCTATGACCCCGCATTAATGGCATTATACCTTTCTGGAAAGCTCAAAGTGTCCCTTACAACTTTCATGTAGCATTTAAACCAAAGATAACTTTAAACCCACGAAAAATATACATCTTTGAACTTACTACAGAATAATTACAGCTTTGCGTCATTTTACGGTTTTAGCCATAACTCCCAATATACATATCGAAATGACGAGCTACAAAAACCGGGAGTTAGCTATAACTTTGGACTACCTAATCATGCCATAGAATGGGCCAAAATCACAATTATTTTCTCTGGAAACAGCGAGACCAACAAGATTGCAACATCAATCACGAAAAACACTTGCATGCATGATTGACTTCATGATCTACTTCAAACACTTTCTAAAAATATCCTTCAACCACAAGTGCCTATTTCCAGAATTGAAATGATCAAGAAAACCAAATTAGAAGCATGCAAAGTATGATCTATCATATTTTAAGTCTCCTACACATAATCCTACATGCATCATTGTTAAAAGTCACAAAACCCACCAAATTCCTTAATTTAAGCCTATTCTACTCACATGCACTAAAACCTTAATCAAGAATCTATCTTTCCACAGTGAGTCTAACCTTCAAAGATAACATGCACCTTCATAACTTAACACATCTCTCACTCATTCAATCATTTATACATAATTTCATCACAACTTACCCAAATCCCCTCTTTAGTGCTTTGATTCTTTCACTCTTCACTTCTTGAACTTAAAACCACTTGATTCACCTTGCAACACATGGAAACCCCTAAAAAAATTATATTATACTTATGGTCTTTACTAGAGGATTTCATCCCTAAAGGTGCTAAAGCTCAATCTAGGCAAAAGAAAAATGAAGGCATGCATGAATGCATATGTCGCATCACTATTCAAGATGGCAAAATTTTAATGAGCTTGGATTTGGGTACCATTGTGTAGAGGTGTTGTATTGTTGTTGAGAGCTATTGAATATTGCTAGTTTTAATTGTTTTATTTTCATTTTTGCTTAGCATTATATTATCCACCATGTGAATGTGAACTTTCAATCATTTTTAGGCTATGAATATTGAAAAAAAAAAAACAAATATGAAGGAGTGAACAATTGTTAAAACTCACTCACATCATTAGGACCTTACACCACTGGAGCATAATAATAAAAGTAACCTTCAAATAATCGTCTCTCTGTTCTATATTAATTTCGTCTTTGAAAATCGTGCAGTTCAAATTTTTAAAAATTTCGATTATAAATTGTTCAATACATACAATAAGTTGCTACATAAAATTACTAATATTATATTCGTAATGAAAAATACTATCATAAAAATATGATATTACAATTGTTAATAACATATTATGTAAGAAATTATCAATAATCAAAAATTGACATTGAAGACCATAAAAATCAAAATTATGATAATTAAAACAGAGAGAATAATAATAATAATAATAATAATAATAATAATAATAATAATAATAATAATTAGTAATATCACACCATTCTCTCTTCAAACTTCAATTTATGTGAGAAAGCTACTAAAAGCTACCTACATGAAATTTATGGAAGAGAATTGTCTATCCCCGGAGTACACCCATGCATGATTTCCTTGAAGTTATGTTGTAAACTTGTAATATCACGTCACAAGTCCACATTGAATGCCATCCATGCATGATTTCCTTGAAGTTATGTTGTAAACTTGTAATATCACGTCACAAGTCCACATTGAATGCCATAACGCTTTGTGGAATTCTCCGTTTTGCGGTTCCATACCGCACCATAACTTTTCAATTTCCACCACAATCTACCATCTTAATTTTTATTTATCTTTTTATTAAAAATTATACCAACCCATTTTACAATTATTTCCACAACAATTTTCCACAACCCACCATTTTTTTAAAAAATAGTTTTTTTCCCGTGAACGGATGTCAATTCTAGTGGATGAATAGAAATAAAGCTAACTTAGAAGAATAAATGACAAAAGTGCCAAAGAACATGATAGAAACAAAAACCAAATATGCATCCAAACAATGTAGCAATATTTAAACTTTTATAAACTTTTGCTCTTTCATTATACATGTCATTTTACATTATCAATGCCCTCAAAAATTATTGTTTTCCACCACTTTTTTTTAATTTATTCTAAGAGGGTTTTTTTTTTATAATTAGAATACTAATATACCCATCTCCACTATACCTCACACTTTGACAAGATTTAGAAGTATTTGCTTTGGTTTTAAATATTAAAATAGTGAAGTTTTGTTAGTCTCCCCCAAATATCTAAAATCACAAAGTAAATGATATTAGAAAAAAAAAACTATATATTATTACGAAATGATTTCTATGTTTTATTGTTGGTTTGTGTTATTAGGAAAAGAAACACCAAATGATTAACAATTCTATAATTTTTTTGTCTTTATAATATATAGATATATAAATTTAAATAGTTTATCTGGAGATAAACTGGCAGCAATTTTAATTGAAATAGGAGTCTATATAATTGACAACAATTTTAATTGAAATAGGAGTGTGCATAGAAAATAAATTTTATTGTTCATTTACTTAATTATTTATTTTTGTTGTTTTATTCTTTTTGTTGTTTGCTTTTTATTTGGATTATTAAAAAGATAAAAAATAATAATTGGGTAGTTATTTTTTTGAATGAATGACCGATATTGTCTGATTAATGAAATTTAAGAGATGGGAGAAGGAAGAAATTTGAGGAGGACCCATTATAATTTAATATATAATATAGATATATACATTTTCACTGCACCACACCGCAACCAACCGCAACCAAGAAAGGATTATGCGATTACAAACATATTTGAGCACATAAATTAATGCTAGTGGTTGTGCTTGAATTGGTTATTTTGGATGTGGACACTGACCAGAAGAGAGGGGTGCTCTTAAATTGAGAAATTGTGAACATTATTCCCAACTTTAGAAAGAAAAATTGTGAACATTATTCCCAATCCTCAAAATTTACCACTTAGAAAATTATACAGTTAGCCTTCACACAATGATTTGCAATTTGAAACTACTAACATAAATAGATTTAAATTGAAAAATAATATTATAAAAATATAATTTTACAATATTTTTCAAATGTATTGTCAAAAAATAATACTCCCTCCTTCCCATTTTATTTGTCACTTGGGATATAATTTAAAAAATCAAAAAAACTTTCATTTGACAATAATTTACATCATTGGAAATGTGAAAATGTTGAATAAAATGGTAAATAAAAAGGAAAAATGTGAATAAAAAGGAAAAGTTGAAGAAAAAGATGTAAGTAATATGGTTAATTTGATAAATTAGTAATTAATATGTTATTGGAATTATAAAGTGACAGATATAATGGGAAAAAAGAAAGTTACTTAAAGTGACAAATAATATGAGAAGGGGGGAATATTACCTCTGTCTCATTAAATTTGTCCATTTACCTAACATGAAAAGACCAATGTGTATTGATAATTGAGATAAAAAGTTTATAATTTACCTAAACTACCCTTACTTTAATTGAAGATAATAGTTGTTAAAATTGTAAAAAATGATAAATGAATTAATTGATTAGGGATGAAAAAAGAATTATGATTGTTGAAATTATAAATAGGGCAAACATTTTGGGACAAAAAAGTTTGATACAAAGACAAATATTTTGGACGGAGGTAGTAGTCAAAATTTGATGAATTTAAGGTTGGAAAAAATCTATCCAACCTGACAATTCAAATTTGTCCTGACCCAAAAAAATTGAAAACGATCATAGAATTTTAGTGAGAATTTTGATGTATACTGATTCGATCAAAAACTCAAACACAACTTTTCAAATTTCTATTGTCCAAACTCCAACCACATTAGACCCGAAATTTCTATTGTCCAAACTCCAAACTCAATTTAGCCCCAAATTTAAGCTTGTCAATCTGTCTGACCCGAAAAAACCGCGGAAAAACTAGGTATCAAACATCAAGTTTTTGTTCGATGTCATACCCAGTTTTTTGCCAGCCCTATTTGATTTCCTAAATGCAAAGGTCAACATCGAGTCAAGAAAGTCCAAACAATATTTTGAGAACAAATTAACAATTACGCCACAAATGCCCCTGGAAATACCATTGATCTTCACAGCACAAGATACTCTGATGTGATTAGTGTAAATCATGCCAAACATATGCCTCATACAGGCCAACCAATTCTCATATATTAGGCAAAAGATTCAAGACAGTCTAACAACTTTAAAAAGAAAAAAAAAGAGGAGAAAAGATCCGTTCACTAAGACACATACTTTGAATACTCAATCCTACACTCCAAGTCTCACACACATAGGTGCTGAAAACTTAGGCCTTGAGATTGTCAATGAGTTCTGCCGCTTCTCCGATGGTTGTGATACTTTGGGCTTTCTCCTCCTCAACAGTCACCCCGAATTCCTCCTCGAGCTTCATCACAATCTCGACCTAGAAACATCGCAATTAGAATACATGCACCAGAGGATACAAACTAAGGATAAAACGTAAAGGGTAAATTTGCTTTTGCAATTTCACAGGAACAGAGACGTAAATGAACTTACTGTGTCCAAGGAATCGGCACCAAGATCTGCGAACTTTGTCTCACCATCGACAGTTTTGCTTGCTTCCAATGCCAGCTGCTTCCTGACGATGTCGCCAACCTTCTCAACTGTCTCTGGTTTTGCCTGCACAAGTACACATTAAAAATTTAAGATACAGGCCACAAAGTGGCTTTGGAAGCCAATTGATTATAAAGCAATTTTAAGTTAATTGCAAGAAACAAGTGACAGGCAAGGATACTAGTCCAAATTAGATATGGCATTCGGGTGAATAGGTTCGAGTTGGCATTGGGTCAGGCAATTTTGGGATGACTTCAAGTGAACTTTATTTGGGTTGGGTCGAGAGAGGTTCTTTCCAATTGGGTTCTTGCTTAATTAAGGGTCATTTGGGTGTCAATCTTAATCAGGTCACTTTTTGGGTTGCGGTTCAGATCGGCTTCCAATTTGGGTTTCCTTCAGCTTCGGGTCAAGATTGGATCATCCATTCGAGTGTTGGTTCAGGTCTCAGGTTTGTTTTGCCAGGTCTAGTCCAAATGTCTGTGAAATTCCATAGGAATGAATGGTTGAAATCCATGCAAATTTGAGATTTTGAGGTTTTAAATACCACAACAGGGGAGAATATGTAAGCAAAATAAAATACAGAAAAGAGAGAGCCATACAGCACAAGAGATCCTCAAGCGAAGAGGTGCCCTCTGAAACCTTGGAGCGCTGAATGAAACCAATGGCTTCAAGCCATTGTTCTTGGTTGTCAACTGCGGAGAATTCACACAGCAAAAGATCATCAATCTCATTGAACACAATAACAAGTACACAAGTTTTACATTCGCATAAAGCGCAACCAAACAACAAAATGTTAAAGGGTAGAATTTACACACACCACAAGAACAATTCAACTTAGCATGAACTAACAAAATCCAAACATTACCTTCTTTGCATCACCAAATTCGGACCTTCCCACAAACACAAATTCTTGTGACACTGACTCTCAAAAGTGCCATGGCGATATACTAGAACCTACTAAATTTGTCCCCTGATTAACTAATAATAATTCATAGGACTTAATTATTATAAGTTTATAACTATTAAAAGCCGCTCAAAACAAAAATTCATCGACGCTGAATATGGACAATACCAAAAGTTGTGAAATTATTGCAATCAGAATTGATTTTGGGGATCCAAAAAACAACAAATTAAACATCATGAAGAGGAATTACTAACCTAATATATGACAAAATTTAATCAGAATAAAAACTAAGATCTGTCCAAGAAAAAAAGGAAAGACCCTGCTGAGATAGTGGAGTTCAAAAGTAAAACTTTCTATCTCACCCAACATAGAATAACATAACCACGAACAAGATCATAAAATTGCAAAATTCATAACTAATTTATAAAAATAAGATATGAATGAGAAACAGCAGATCGCCACCCAAAAACCCTGACCAACCCCAAAAAACAATTTCATTAAACAACAAAAACCAAAATTTCATAAAACAACAAAAACCCTGACAGTGACAAAGAGCAAATAACATGAAAATATCATCAGATCAACAACAAAACAACAAAATCAATCTAACTCGTACAACATCAAAAACTCCGCCGATCAGAGATTTCAAGCACAAAATGAACAAGAGAAAAGGAAAAAGAAAGGCATTTACCGAGCTCTGAAGAATAGCTTGAGGACGAGCAGAGAAAGAAATGGAGGATCCAGCAATGGAAGCCATTGGAGATGAGATTGTACGTGCGGAGAGAGAAAGTAGAGAGAGAGAGAGAAAGGAGGCTGCGGGCGGAGAAATTGAAGAAGATGGGGTTAGTGGAGGGTGGGAGAGGGAGTGAGGGTTTAATATGGGAGATCCAGACGGAGAATACGAAGAGTGTGAGATTATTATTTATACTTTAATTATTAATACAAATATTTCAAGGATCACAAACAAAAAAAAAACAAAAAAAAAGGGAAGAGAAAACTTTGTTGCTGCTGAACTTAGAAGTCTACCGTCACTCGGTCACTTTGTGATAGGGTGCGATAAAATTATGGGTAGGAATTAATTCAAAAATTATTTAAGTCTGCAATTTTGAAGAAATAATTTTTAGACGTTAACTTTTGAACTAATTTTGCAGTCTTATAGCTTTTAGGATTAGAAATTCTTAGGTGATTTTACGTGGCTCAGATTGATTCAAATCATTTCGTCGCGAAAACAAAGGCGTTTTAAATCCAAAAATCTTGTCAATTTCCCGCCTAAAACTCACCGTTGAATTCAAATAATTGGCCGAAAATTCACCTAATTATTTCTAATTCTAAAAGTTAGGGTACCCCAAAATTAGTTTTTAAAAGTTGGGGTACTAGAAAAATATTTCACTAAAAGTTAGGGTACCCCTAAGTAATTTTTTGGAATTAATTGAATAAAAGTTAAATTTTAAAAAATTTTGATAATTTTTGGGAAATTTTAATAAATTTAAATAAAATTTGATAAATTTAATTTATTTATTAATTTGACTGACTCTTAGGCGATTTGTTTTCTTTCTTTTCTTTTATTACCCTTGCCCGCTTACCACACGATTCATATTATTAAATTTTAAAAATTTTAATTGAAATTTTTTAAATATATATAATAAATTATTATATAAAATTAATATCGTCAAATTCATACTAAAAACTACTATATTAAAAACATAATATTATAATTCTCAATTAAATATTATGTAAAAAAATTATTAACTAAATAATTATATGATAATATATGATAATTAATTAAGCGAAACATAATATGAAAGAAAATAAATAATTTTATTGGTGCGTGCGCTAGTTGTCAATTTCATTTTGCGGTGTACAAGTGTACAACAAAAATAGCTTTGAGAAAGAGATCTAAGATCTGAGAGCACGCACGAGTCACGTGATGAATGTTTTCAGTGTGCTACAAGAAAGATGTATAGTTCACCTGCCATTGCCAGAACTATGCCACTGCCACCCATGGCCCACCCTCCCACCGCTTTTTCTTTTATTTTTTTTATGGGGTTGTTGGGCCATATACATACTTCCATGGGCCGCTTTGTAAAAGTAAGAGTTTATTCAGGGGTTGGATTTGGGGATTGCCAAAGTGGTATTTATGGATCAACAACTACCAACTATTTTTGGCTTTGGGGAAAAAAAAAAAAAACTACCAACTAGTTTGGAATTGACAAGTAACTTGAGGGGTTAGGGTGTTGCTTGTATTTTGGATTCTTTGAGTTTTGATTTTTGAGGGTAAGTAAGTATGCACGTTTTAATTGTTTAACTTGTTTGGACTTCATGTTCTTTTGAGGGTAGGATAATAGGATGGAGGAAAAAGGAAAAGGTGGAAAAGATTGTGAAAGGCCCCGTTCGCTTTTAGGGTGTGGTTGTGATATGGTTAGTTGCGGTGTGGTGGAATGTGCAATGTGCAATGTGAAAAATTGTGGTGAAAGTAATTGAAGGGGTGGGTTAGCATATTTTAATTTGAAAATAATGGTAGGTGGAAATAAAGTGAAAGTTTGATATTTTATTTGTAAAGTTTTCACTTTTAATAAAAAGAGAAATGGAAAGTTATGATAAGTTATGGTGGAATGAAAATTTACAGTGCGGTGTGGAAGCGCAAATGATCTCACCCAGAAAAGAACGGGGCCTAAGTGTTGGTGGTCATGGGTAGAATAGTATATAGGAAGTTCAATCGCATCATTTAAATATATGAATTTTAAACATAGTTTTTATAATTTTCAATAAAGTAGTCTGAATAAGAAAAGTCACATCACTTATTAAATACTCTATGAATTTTTAAATATATATAATGCAAGGTAGGTAATGTAGTATAATATCCCCAAATTCATAACCACCATATTAGGACTAAGAGGACACAAGTTTAGTGATTAGAGCAACAGAACTAAGACATGAATATATTATCTCCATCCACATCCATGGACAAGGCTAGCCTATCACAAAACTTCAATTATAGCACAACCATCACAAAAGGAACTTGGTTGAATACTACACATAATTATCCATAAGTGAGTCATGCTAAACCTTAGATATACATCGTACATAACCAAAGTGATTTAGAAGTACAAGATTCCATAATAACTTGACATCAAAAGCAAGCAAAATGAAGGCTCATTTACCTCCAGATCAACCCGACTTCTTACTGATGTTGGGCTTGCTATCACTAGCATCACTTTTTAATACAATTTATAGCAATTCATTTTATCTCACGCATTTCATTTCATTGTATAAACAAGAGAAGAAAAAATTAATTAAATATGTATTGTGTGGTTATTATTATCTGAGTGGTTCCCTATTTACGATCATCGAAATTAACTCTCATATATGCATACTCGAACCGATCGGGACATGTGGACGGAATTAACTGGTTGACACTGGCTAGGTTATGAAGTAAACCATGCACTTTGACATACAATTTTTTTTTTACATTGGTAAGTGGACCACCTAGTGGACGACCCCCTTATCTCAGGGAAAGCCGAATGGGTCCACCAGCCCATAGAGAAGGGGGAAACCAGGCATACACGCGTCTGTTGCTGCTCCCAGGAATTGATCCTAGGACTTGTGGGTTACCATAGCGCAGCAGGTACCACTTGAACTAAGAGCTCATAGGTGCACTTTGACATACATGTAATAGGTTGGGACCATATTTATGTGAAGAAAAATATGTTAAAACACATATTAAGTAATGCTTTATTGAACTCAAACAGGTGACTCTAAGCAAGGCACAAGCAGTATGTGTACCTCTAGGTTTTGAAGGTTGTAGAATAAGTACTTTAGAGACTTGATGACTCGAGCAATGGATGATAATGACCTTGGGAGCCACACTCAAGGAGAACACAATAAAGTAAATTAATTTTGGAGCTTTTTGGAATGGTCAAGTTCTAAAACTCTACAACAAGATTTTAAGAAATAAAAATTTTGAAATTTTTAGCTTTTAGAGACAACTTGTAAAAATCATAACTCCCTCTACGATGGTCAAAAGGATTGTTCGGTTGTAGAAATTTGGGGTTTTAAGTAGAGTTGTCGTGTCTATAGAGATGGTATGTCAGGCAATAGAGAATTGGTTGGGTTGGGTTTCTGATTCAAAAGCAATAAATATTGAGAAGCAATTAACCTATCCTAAGCATGAATAGAAAACATGTAACAAAAGAAATAGCGCATCTAATACGTACTGAAGCAATGAAAACATTGAAACTAACAATAATTATGCGATAAAATAACTACTGAATCAGAGAAGGAGGACTTAAACCCGAAATCTTTTTGCTTCACTGCAATCTTTGCGCTTGAATCACGAAATTTCTCTGGAACAATCAAGAAAAGATGTGATTTGGATTACTAAGACTGCCTGAATCCTCACTCGAAGGGAGAATTCGGAGAACCTTAATCCTCCTCTTCACTAAAAAGTGTATTTTGGTTGGAAACTAATACTAACAAGATTGAAATAGCGGGAACTGAAAATAATTGCAAATTAAAACGAGCAGGAAACGAGAACTGAAAATTTTACTTGACTTGAATTGAACTTCGCAGACCATAAACTACAATTAAAGAAAACCGAGGAAGAAAACTAAAATAAGATATAAACTAAACCCTAAGTGAAAAAAAGATTAAAAGCGTGAATCTCTAACTTTGGCGGTGTGGTCTTCTTTTATACTATAGGAGAAGACACTGGTGGCGCCAATTAGGCGCAGGTCGCGTCTACCAATCTGCAATAATAGGAGCGTCTCTGAGATTAGTGCGGGTGGCGTGTGTTGGGCGCTGGTTGCGCCTACGTTGCATCGTTTCAGCCAATAAGAAGAGGCGTGGGTAGCGCCTTACGACGACGTCTTTGGTTCCGAGAAAAGACGCAGGTAGTGTCTGAGCCCCGCTGGTCACGTCTCTGTTTCTTGCAGATTATTCCCTTTTTGATTGAAACGCTGGTAACGTCTGGAGAGGCGCTGGTAGCGCCTGGGGTTTCATCTTCCCCATTGCTTTTGCCGTCATTAGGCGCTGGTTAGGTTGATGTGGTGTTAGTAGCGCCTAACGACGCTGGTAGCGTCTATCAAGTTGCTTGGGCCGTGGCAGGTTTGCTCGCCCCGAGCAAACTAAAACGAAGTAAAAAGAAAACTAAGCTATCCTAACTCATTGTCGTAGGAATCGCAGTTGCATTTAGCGTATGCAACAAACCCTTAAAACCCATTAGTGGACGAGGAAGGTCTCATGAGGGTTTATAGAAGCTATACTCACAAAAGCCAAGAAAAGAAAGAGAAGCGACGTGATGAGATAAAGATGCAAACTTAACATGGGAAGCACAGAAGGAGGTCTATACACACGGCCACGAATCTAATTACTAAAACAACGTGATGAGATAAAGATCCTAACTTAACAAGGGAAGAACATTCAAGGCTACTTGCAAGTTCGCACCAAACTTCACATTTTTCACTCCACTCGTGTATATGCTCGATGGGTTCTTTGTGCTCAAGTGCAGTGTTCCCGGCTTACTTTTGCTTAGGTCAAAGCTTAGTCGGCCAGAACTAGCTACTCACATACCCGTGCTCAATACTTAGTGAATTATACACGATTCCCCTCCCTATTTTGTGTCGCCCTTGGCTTGGTGAGGGTCGTAGGTTACATAAGGAAAGGTTCAACAATTATTTCTTTCAATTCTTTTTGGTGTTGTTTGTTCGAGAATCAAACAACCCTAAAAGGGGTCTACTCTTCCGATATAGATTCTTTCCATACACATGCAAGGTGCTTAAGGGATATGAGTGTCGCACCACTCATACCGATCTATGTAAGTGAACCAACATTTTCATCCTTTCTCTTCTTTTTTTTGTGTTTGTATTTTTCGGGATTAGAATGGCCTATAAATGGGGTTTACCCTCCCAACACAGGTTACTCCATACGCAACAAAGTGCTTAAGGGGTAAGAGTGTCGTACCACTCATACTGGCCCGTGTAGGTATACAAACATTTTTTCTTTTTCCATTTTTTTCCAGTAACTAGTGCATTGATATACAAGAAGCTAAAACTTCCCTCCTAAACTAAGACCATCGCATTAAGAGGCCAGAAGTGAAAATTCTAAGGAAACCACATGGTTGCAAATATAAGTGAGGTTATTATGTTTAGGTTCGACAACAACCCAGCCTGAAGCTTACCAAGCACTTATTAACCATTCATAACTAAGCAATTGCGGTACTATTCAAGCTATCATCGACACAACCATGTATACAAACTATCTCTGGCTAAAAAAAATAGAAAATTTACCTTTTCTCAGTGGTAACCTAAAATTCTTTCTCTTGCAAAAGTTGTCAGGCACTTGTGCCACCCCACTCCCACCCAAAAACTTTACAATGTCCTCATTGGAAATGGAGTGACACCTCAAAAAAAAAAATCACACAAAAGAAAAAGCACACAAGCCAACATGCATGCCACCTCCACTCACACACAAAAAGGCCAACAATGTCCTCATTTGAAATAGAAGTAAGCATGCACCCAAAAGAAAAGAAAAGGAAACACACCAAAAGAAAACAAAAGACGCAAAGAAAGCAAGCTCACTAACCGTATTATAAATAAAGTGGAATGATATTACCTGGATGGTGTCATGTCAATTGACTCATTCCTTCTTATTAGACAACGCTTGGTTAGGAGAAATAATGCTATCTAGAGGAAAATTAAAAAAAATGATCAAATGAAAAACAAAGGAACAAGAGGAAAACCACATATCATGTTTACATTGTATACACAAAGAGTTCAACTTCCCTTTCTTTAAGCCTCAGGTAGATCATGGAATGTAACACACTCCACATTAGCAGCTATTGGGTACTCCAAGAAGGGCTTCAACCTATGCCCATTCACCTTCCACACAGATTCACTATATGGTTCTTTAATTTCAATCACACCCGAAGGGAACACTTGGGTCACAATAAAGGGTCCAGTCCACCTAGATCTCAATTTCCCAACAAACAGATGCAACCGAAAATCATAAAGGATTACCATTTGTCCAGAGGAGAAGGTCTTTCTATGTATCAACCTATCGTGCAAGATTTTTGACCTCTCCTTACTCAATCGCCCATTCTCATAGGCTTCTCTCCTCAACTCCTCAAGTTCACAAAGTGTCAGCTTTCTCTCTTCACCAACTACTGATAGATTAAGGTTAATAGTCTTCAAAGCCCACCAGGTCCTATGCTCAAGTTCTACAGGTAAGTGACAAGGCTTTCCAAGCACAACTTTATAGGGTGACATCCTAATGGGAGTCTTGTAAGCAGTTCGGTAGGCCCATAGGGCATCAATAAGCTTAACAGACCAATCTTTCCTATTCTTAGACACAATTTTTTTCTAAGATTTATTTTATTTGCCTATTAGAGACCTCCGCCTGACTATTAGACTATGGGTGGTAGGTGGTGGTGAGCTTGTGCATAATTGAGTACCTCTTCAGTAAGGCCTAAAAAGATCTGTTATTAAAGTGTGTATCTTGGTCACTAATAATAGCTCTAGGCACTCCAAATGGTGCAAATATGTACTCCCTAAGAAATTTGGTGACTACCTGAGCATCATTCTTTTTGGTAGGGATGGCCTCCATCCACTTAGAAACATAATCCACAGCAAGGAGAATATATTCATTCCCAAAAGAGTTAGGAAATGGTCCCATGAAACCAATGCCCCACACATCAAACACATCAACAAAAATCTCAAGTTGTAGGGGCATCATGTCTCTCCTAGTAATTTTTCCCAAACTTTGGCACCTAGGGCACTGTTGGGAATAGTCATGAGCGTCCCTAAAGATAGTGGGCCAGTAGAACCCACTCTGAAGGACCTTATAAGCTGTTTTCTTACCACTATAGTGTCCTCCACAAGGTTGATCGTGGCAAAAAGAGAGGACATCCATAATGGACTCATCGGGAACACATCTCCTAAGGATTTGGTCAGGGCAGTATTTAAATAAATAAGGTTCATCCCACACAGAATTCTTCATAATGTGAAGAAATCGGTCCCTGTCATGCTTATTCCAATCACTAGGCATCTCTCCGTTACCTTAAAGTTCACAATGTCAGCGAACCAAGGTTCCACCCCCACACTAAAAAGTTGCTTATCAGGAAACTGAACATCAAAAGGAGTAGCATTCACAGTACTGGGCCCAATCCTATATAGGTGGTTGGCGACATGGTTCTCAGCTCCTCTCATGTCTCTAATCTCACAGCAAATTCCTGCAACAGTAATACTACCTAACTAACCTAGGTTTAGAATCTTTCTTTTCCATCAAATATCTCAGGGTCGAATGATCAGTGTATACTATGGCATTAAAACCAAGTAAGTAAGGTCTAAACTTTTCAAAAGCATAAACAACTAAGAACTCCTTCTCAGTCATAGTGTAATTGCGTTAAGCATCATTCAAGGTATGGCTAGCATTAGACCTGTCGATTCGGTCGGGCGGGCGGGTTTCGGGTCGGTCACATATCGAGTTCATATAAATTCGGGTCGGGTGTATTTCGGGTTTGGGTAAATATGGGCGGTGTATTTCGGGTTCGAGTCAACCCAACGAGTTATGATTACGACCTTTTCCCATTTTTTCTTTTTAAAAGTTGGTCTCTATACACTACTTTTTGTACAATATACATAATAAAATATGATTATATTCTAGTAACGATAGATTATTGTAACAATTTTAACTTAAATTAGAGAAATAACAACTAAATGAGTAGCGCTTATAGTTTGATAGTTAAAAATTCCAACGAAAAGTCACAAATTTTAATAAAGTTGAACTTAAAAAGTTAGTTTTCGGGTCAAACGGGTGGGCCGGGTTTGACCCGCTAATTTTTGGGTTCAGTGTATCTCGGGTTAAGTTGAAAAAGATCGTGTTCAAAACCCAAAAATTTCCGCAGGGTTCGGATCGGGTATTCGGATCGGTCAGAAATTGCCAGGTCTAGCTATAGTGAATCACAACAGGTTTCTTATCAATTCTTTGTCCTAGCACAACAACTATAGCATAGTCAGATGCATCACACATGAGCTCAAAAGCCTCTCCCTAAGTGGGAGGCTTGAGAATAGGAGGGGAAATTAGGGCGTCCTTAAGTTGCTTAAAGGCCCTCATACAGTCATCAGAAAAGTGAAAGGTACCTCCTTAGCTAACAAAGAGGACAGGGACTTAGCAATCTTGTTAAAGTCTTTTATGAATCGTCGGTAAAAACTGGCGTGCCTTAGAAATGAGCGAACTTCCTTCACAGAGGATGGAGGGGATAAGTTCTTGACTAGGTCAATCTTAGCCTTATCCACTTCTATCCCTTCCTTACAGATTACATGCCCTAACTTAATACCCCTTTTTACCATGAAATGACATTTCTCTCAATTAAGAGTCAGACTCTTTTCCTGACATCGTCCCAGTACGCGATTATCTGAATCTAGATACAACCGACTTATATTTTTAATGTCAAGGTTGCCCAAACCCGATATCCACATGACTTGTATTGGCCTTAACCAGATATACACACAATATATTCAACCCGTAAATTCAATCGTGAATGTAAGCTACAAAAGTACAAGGCAGACTACTCTTTGTTGTTATATTATATCCAAGGGTAAAATAGTAAATTCGTGTGTGAACACAAGTTACAAGACAAGCAGCTGGGCAAACTACTTGTTATTATATTGTATTCAAAGATAAAAGAATAAATTCATATGTGAACACAAACTAGCAGGTAGTCAAGCAGCCAGGCTACTCAAACAAATTTTTCATCCCCGACCAAACGAGCCTCTTTATATTATATATATAGAGAGGATTGTATATTTTTATAAAAATACTTGCATCACGAGCCTAACAATAATATTTTGATATGATAAATTATAAGGGAGATTCTACGGTAGTTGAAATCTTTTTCAACTATGGTAGTTGAAATATATAATACCCTAAAATATTTCTTTAAGAAAATTGAAATTACTATATATTGATTAAAGAACATTTTACAATAAGTAATCATATTTGTTGAGACATAATTTTTTATAAAATTTAATATTGAATGATATTCTACCAAAATTGATTTTTTTTTCTACTATCATAGTTGAAATTGTAAGTATCATTAATTTTACCAAAAAAAATCAAAATTAAAATATATTGATGAAAGTAACTTATTACAAAGAATTAATCATATTAAGTGAGATATAAATCTTTTTAATGTATGTGTTTATTTAATTAATGGTTATGAAATTTTCAATTATCATAATTGAAAAAAATTTCAACTATAGTAGAATTTTCAAATAAATTAGGTAACTTGGATTCTAATAATATGAACTTTTGGCCATATAAGACTTAATAATACGGACTTTCGATTCAGTGATGAATAATACGAACTTTGACCCCCTGTTGCCCCCAATAACACGCCACCGAGTTAAGATTAACTTGACTCGGCGACGGTCTGACGTGGTGGCGGAAGCACGCGCCTGATTATTTTGACTTTGCCACGTCATCCACGTTGACTTAAAAAATAATACGAATTTTACCCTATGTTGCTCTGAATAATACAAACTTTTTTTCTCTCTCTAAAAATCTCAGATCTCATTTTTATTTCTTCATCTTCTTCAATCCTCCCCCCCTCTCTCCTCTTCCATCACAATCAAACCCAGAAAAACAGCCAGACAACACTGAGTTATTTCCAACAAGTAACACCATGAGCCAAGTTCAATGTAGCCAATCAAAGCAATTTAAAGTAGACTCAAAGCAAATTTATCATATCAATTCCAAATCACTACCCATAGGCATCTTGAGCCATGTATGAAGACGTCAACGGTGAACAATGTGGAAATCAATAGGGGAAACTGAGTTGTCTGAATCAATTGCAATTCGCAAGCACGGGTTCATTCTGGTGCTAGGTGAAGGGCGACAGAGGTTGTTGCTGGCTGAGGAAGTTACGGTGGTCGCTAGGATTTGGAGCAGCAATGGCTAAAGGGGTTGCGAAGAGTGGCGGATGTGGCGGTTAGGGTTCGAAACAAACCCAGGAAGCGTGACTGATGTGGATGGAAGTGGTGTGTGTGAAGGGTGTGCAAGGGATGAATGGAGGGAAGGTGTTGGAAAAAACAATTAAATGGAGATACACGGTCACATGGAAGATGGGGGATCACTTGGGTGGCTAGGAGTCGACAGTTACACCGGCTCCCCTTAAGACTTATTCACTAGACCGTGAATAGACTCAAGGGTAAACCCTAACTTCTTGAAAGCAAAGTTCAAGATTTCTCATGAACTCTCAAGAATGTTGCTGCAGTTCAACACCTTAAGAGTGTGTTGAAACTCTCTAGAAGAAAGAAGAAGAGGAATGAGGGTGTGGATGAATGAACAATTCATCCGCCTTTTATAGTAAACTTTGGAGCCATCAAGAGAGTCAAACTTGCCATAACCAAGAGCATAATCCACGGGATTGGTTTGAATAATATTGATAAGAAATCATGACTGATTTCTCAATCAAATATTATCCCAAAACATGCTCAATATCAAGGGATTACAAAATCAATCCCGACTGTGCTCAACACGATCCGTGTTAAATCAACACGGTCCGTGTTGAAGCCAGCACGACCCGTGTTGATCCTTTGCACACTTTCTGTTCTCTCTAGACGCCAACACGGGTCGTGTTAAACTGAACGCTATCCATGTTGAGTCCATTTTCTTTGTTAAGCTCTTATTCGACCTCCCGGTCGATCCTATGCTTATACCTTATACTTTTATACCTCTTAACTCTTGAAATACTCCAACAGAAGGGTGTGTGGAGACAGTGGATGCGGCGGCCATGGTGTTGGCAGATTGCTGAAGATGCGGTGGTTGAGAGAGAGGGATGTACGAAGGGCGTCGCTGGAGATGGTGGGTGGTCGGCAGATTGTTGAAAGTTCTGGGGGTGGTTCGTGGGGTTTTCTGGGTTTGATTCGATGGAGAAGGAAAGAGAGGGGGAGGATTGAAGAAGATGAAGAAATAAAAATGAGATCTGAGATTTTTAGAGAGAGAAAAAAGTTCGTATTATTCAGAGCAACATAGGGTAAAGTTCGTATTATTTTTAAGTTAAAGTGGATGACGTGGCAAAGTCAAAACAATCAGGCGCGTGCCTCCGCCGCTACGTCAGACCACCGCCGAGTCAAGTTAATCTTAACTCGATGGCGTGTTATTGGGGGCAACAGGGGTAAAAGTTCGTATTATTCATCACTGAATCGAAAGTTCGTATTATTAATTCTTATATGGCCAAAAGTTCGTATTATTAGAATCCAATTTCCCAATAAATTATTATATATATTAAAATCATTAATGAAAGTTTTTAAGCCCCGACTCCAGGTAGGCTGTTGTGAAAGATAATAAAGTTGATTGAAAAGCACAAATAATACTATAAATTGTGGTAGACCTATTTAAATTCGCCACATATATTAAAGGGACATTGGATTCTAATAATACGAATTTTTGGCCATATAAAACTTAATAATGCGAATTTTCGATTTGGTGATGAATAATATGAACTTTGACCCCCTGTTGCCCCCAATAACACGCCACCGAGGTAAGATTTACTTAACTCGGCGGCGATCCTACCTGGCGGCAAAGGCACGTTGCCTTTGCTGTTTGACCATGCCATGTCATCAGTTGACTTAAAAAAAAATGCCAACTCACCCTTTTATTTTTTTCCCTTTTATTTTTTAACCCACCACACTTGACTCTTCTTCTTCTCACACCATCCCACCATTCTTTCCGGCCACCTACTCAAACCTAGATCTAGCCACCCCACCATTCTTTCCGGCCGCCTACTCGTCGGAAACCTCATCCACTTTTACCTCCTTTAACCCATCTCAAACCCCTCGACAACCACGAAATACTGCTTTTTCATTCAATTCAACCGCCTAACATCAAATCAAATAAAAAAAACACAACAAAACCCTAAATTACACGACAGAGTTCAACCTTCAAATCAAACACAAGAAGATTTCAACAGAGATCGAGGACCCAAAAGAGAGAAAACAAACGGAAATTTCTGCTAAGCAAAGAAAAGAATTGAATTGAATCGAATTGAGTTGAAGGAGCAAGCAGAAGAGCTCAACAATGGAAGATTCGAGCCCTAAGAATCGGAGATCGAAGTAGCACAGAAATTCAAAAGGAGGCCTTTGGGAGATGGATGAGGGTTATGGAAGTGAATGTGGTTGGGTGGTTTTTTGGTGGCTGCGATGGTGAGGTGTGGTGGGAGTAATGGTGGTTTGAAAGTTTTGTAGTGGTGGAGATGGATGAGGGTGATGATGGAAGAATGTAACACCCCAACCTTTAACCACAAGATTAAATCACTAATTATGATCCCAAACCTGTGATTAGCGCAGCGGAACACTTAGGTTGAAGTATTACCGTCGTCCCTACTCGGGACAAGGCTAACAACTACCAAGGACAACAACTACAAACCACATTAAAGATTAACATCAATCTCAAAACTCCACCTTATGAAAATAACTTATACAACCCATAAGATACAATATAACATGACATATAACTAAATATTCTTCATGAGTCAAAGGTCCTTTAATCCTTTGAGATAACTTGGCAAACCGGCTTCCATCACCCTACAAAACTACCTTGCTTAAAGAGGAAAACTCCTGCTTTTGCTTGCTTTTATCCTGTAAGTTCGGACCTCCTAAAAAGAAAACATTAAAACACGCAAAAGTAAGTGGGGAAACACTCAGCATGTAAACCTCCAACACGTAAAACCGTTCGAAAACGGTTTTAGTGTCGACATTTAAATTCATTTTGAAAACGGGAAAGGGGAATAAAACCTACAAATTGAGATGAAGTAAAATACATATAACATACATGAGTGAACGACATAGAGTAATAGATAGATAAAATATGTGAAACCCTTATGATCGGTGCAAGCACCTCACACACGCGCATGCCCAAATCGATATAGATTTGGATTGGGTGACTGCTAAGCAGTCGACACTGGCCAGGTCAAGACACTCTGATCAGGAGTGTTATAAACATGAATATAAATGAATAACATATAAAATGCGGGTCCACTTTTGAATATAAAGATATCGTAAAGCATAAACTTGATAAGGTACGATTATAATGAACATTGAACATGATTAGACGGTAAAGGTTGGACAATTTGCGTACCTTAACTTGAAGCGAAGATAAGTGGCGCGTCTCGGCCTCGGGATGGCTTGGGCGGCTTGGAAACTAGGATAAAAAAAGTATAGCGTGGAGAACCGAATAAGGTCCTTAGTGAGTTTCAAACGTTAAGTAAAATAGAACTAAGAACGTAATAACTTAGACAGAAATTTCAGGTTTTTAAGAAATAGAGTTTTTAGCATAACTTGGGCTAGAAAACTCAGAATTAAACAAACGAGTACTTCCCGGAATAGGGAAAATTAAGTCCTACAACTTTGTCAACAGGACCGAGGTCCAAAAATGAAGGGAAAGGGCTGAAAACAGCCGGGACAGAAACAGAATGTGTAATTTGGAAATTAGAAACTTTCGGTTTGATCTTTTGATACGAAACTCATAAAGACTTGGAAGTAAACGATGAATAGCTTAACTTAGTGAATGATTTGAGTATATCATAATGATGGAATGTAGAGAATTAAGGAATGAAAGGCTAGAATGAAAGTTAGAGAATTCTTGATTTTTCGGATACGTCGTCAAACGACGAAGGAGAAATTTACAATGATAGATTAATGGATTTTGGGAGTGTTTAAATAATGGCTTGGAAATTATGAGTTAAAGAAGGATTAAAAATCCTAGGATTATTGTGTCTCAAAGAACTCTGAGACTAATGATGCATTCCGAAACCACACTTAAAGTCGATGTAACTTAATCCTTCAACCTTAACTAAGATAACATAACTTTGATAAATAACATGAACCTCCCAAAGATAGCATTGACAACTTAGAAACACCTCTTGAACATTCTAATTTCTCTATAAAAATCAAATTTCAAACAGAAACTTAATTGGCCATCAAAACCCACATGCATGACCTGCTTTGTCTCCAATTTGCATCAATTCCCAATTAAACTTCAAGGTAACCATCATCCATGGATTTTCCAGAAATTAAACACTAAATCTTGCTTAAACATGATCCTAAAACTCACATGCAACAAGCTATTTCACACATTCAACAAGAATACAACATTAAACTCCCAAAAAGCAACTCAAATTCACATGTATCAAACCCAAATTCAAACCCTAATTTAACCACAATATAAATTCATGCTTGAGAACCTTAGAAGAGATGAAAAACATCAACAATACCCAATTCAAACATGAACATCAGATTAGGAAAGAAAAGCTTGAGTTAGGGTTTGGATATTATACCTCTTGGAGGAGAAATTGAGGGAGAAAACAAGAGAAGAGGTGGAGGAGTGCTTGGGAGTCGCCGGAATTCTCGCCGGTCACCGGAAATTTGGCCGGAAAGCACAGAACAGAGGGGGGCTGTTGTGGGTGGTCGCCGAGCAAGAGCAAGGAGAGGAGAAGGGAGTTTGTGAGTTGAGAGGGATTAAAATGAAGTGGAAAAAGACTAAGGCCCCCTCTTCTATCCTATTAATGTAAATATAACCTCCACTTTTAATACAAGTAAAAGAATACTTAACCAAGACAAATAAAATTAGATTAGGTAAAATAATTGGTAATAAACTAGCTAAGGTTAATTGGTATACCTTGGGTAGAATAAATTGATACAAAGTTAAATAAAGTAATTTGAATTTAAATTAGACGAAATCAATTAGTAATACTTAAAATAAAATAAAATAAATTGGTGGGATGATACTTAAGAAAATAAAATGAACGATAAAATATAATTAGGACGATTAAATGATTCGAGTATAATCGAAAATGTACATAAAAATTAATGTAACTTTCCTCGGTTAAAAACCGTAAAGTTGAGAATCGTAAAATAAATTACATAACTTAACTCGAAAATAAATAAATAACCATAAACTCATGATAGTAATTATGTATGATAAGAAGACTTTATCAACCGTGGTAATACGTATATAAAATACTATAACCAACCCATTTCGCCACCTCCTTACTCGAGACCTGTCACCACAATAAAAATAGTACTAATAATAATAAAATAAAATGAAAAAAATTTAGTTGCGTAATTTGGGTTAATCATGATGATCATAACTTAATTAATATGGGTTTTAGGGCGGGTCGTTACAAAGAAGAAGGTCAGGAGGTTGAAGAAGAAGTATTGTACCGTTCTTAGCTCCAAATTCTTGCCGGAGATGTCCAAATTCTTGCCGGAATTAGGTGCGTCGAAGAGGGAGATCTCCAAATTCTTGTCAGAGATGTCCAAATTCTTGCCGGAGATGTCCAAATTCAACAAGAAACAGGGGGCGAAATTAGGTGCGTCGAAGTGGGAGAGCTCCAAATTCTTGCCGGAGATGTTGAGGACTGAGTTGGAAGTGGGCGGCGGAAGAGACGAATCGGCGCCGGAGGAGGGCGAAGGTTGGAGGTTGGGATTGTCGGAGGAGGGGGGCGTGAGAAGAAGAAGAAGAGTCAAGAGTGGTGGTTAAAAAAATAAAAGGGAAAAAAATAAAAGGGTGAGTTGACATTTTTTTTTAAAGTCAACTGATGACATGACATGGTTAAAACAACAAAAGCAATGTGCCTCCGCCGCCAGGTAGGATCACCGCCAAGTTAAGTAAGTGGCGTGTTATTTGGGGCAATATGAGGTCAAAGTTCATATTATTCATCACCAAATCGAAAGTTTGTATTATTAAGTCTTATATGGCCAAAAGTTCGTATTATTAGAATTCAATTTCCCTATATTATATTGAATTGGTCAATTTCTTGTATATGAATTTGTGAAAAAATCACTGATAAATTTAGAAAAGGGAAAGAATTTACAATGATATTGGTAAATTTATGATAGATTTAAGGGAAATCTATATATTATAATAGAAATCATTGTGGGTCCCACGAAATAAAGTCACGGGAGTGATTGTAGGGGAATTGGCCAATCACAACGAAGAAAATTTTTTTTTTTCTGTTTTCAATTTTTTTTATTTTCAATCCAGATTTCATTTTAAAATTAAAAAACCGAGAAAGTATTAATAATTCTAGACTGCTTTGTATTAACTTTTATCAATTTTAACATAAGTGGATAAATTTATACTAATTTAGTTCACTCCGTGCATCGCACGGATTGAGACCTAGTAATAATAATAGAAATCATTGTGGGTCCCACGAAATAGAGCCACAGAAGTGACTGTAGGGGAATTGACTAATCACAACGTAGAAAATTATTTTTTTCCTATTTTCTATTTTTTTAATTTTCAATCCGGATTTTATTTTAAAATTAAAAAAACCAGAAAGTATCACTAATCCTTGACTGCTTTGGACTCTAAATTAAATTATTTTGGTGCAAATAACAATAATTATTTTGGTGTTGCCTATAATAATAATAATAATAATAATAATAATAATAATAATAATAATAACAATAATAATAATAATAATCTATATATTATAATAGAAATCATTGTGGGTCCCACGAAATAGAGCCACGGGAGTGACTGTAGGGAAATTGGTCAATCACAACGTAGAAAATTATATATTATTTTCTATTTTCAATTTTTTTATTTTCAATCCGGATTTTATTTTAAAATTAAAAAAATCAGAAAGTATCACTAATCCTTGACTGCTTTGGAATCTGAATTAAATTATTTTTGTGCAAATAACAGTAATTATTTTGGTGTTGCCTATAATAATCTATATAATATTAATAGTAAAATTTGTGGGTCCCGCTGAATGAAAAAATTAGATTAATTGTAGAGATTTCGACCAATCAAAAAGTAGATAAATGTTGAATTAAATTATTTTGGTGCATCTATCATTTATTATAATTATTTTGGAATAATAATAATAATAATAATAATAATAATAATCTCTATAATATTAATAGTAAAGTTTGTGGGTCCCGCTTAATGGAGAAAAGATATTAATTATAGGAATTTTGACTAATAAAAAAGTAGATAAATTTTGAATTAAATTATTTTGGTGCAACTATCAGTAATTGTAATTATTTTTGAATAATCTTTCTAAATTATAATTATAATTTCTATTAAATTTTTGATTTTGTAAAATAACTATTTTAATATATTCCGTGCATCGCACGGGTTGAGGTCTAGTTGGATTCTAATAATACGAACCTTTGGCCATATAAGACTTAATAATACGAACTTTTAATTTGGTGATTAATAATATGAACTTTGACCCCTATTGCTCCCAATAATACGCCATCGAGTTAAGTTGACCTTAACTCGGTGGCGGTCTGACGTGGCGACGAAGGCACGCGCCTAGATGTTTTGACTTTGCCACGTCATCCACATTGATTAAAAAATAATAATAATACGAACTTTTACTTATGTTGCTCTGAATAATACAAACTTTTATCTATGTTGTTCTGAATAATACAAACTTTTTCCTCTCTCTAAAAATCTCAGATTCCATTTTTTTTTCTTTATCTTCTTCAATCCTCACCCTCCCCATTCCCAGAAAACCCAGAAAACCAGAAAACCTAAAAACCCCGCCTCTATCTGAGATTTTTAGAGAGAGAAAAAAGTTCGTATTATTCAGAACAACATAGATAAAAGTTCGTATTATTCAGAGCAACATAGGTAAAATTTTGTATTATTCAGAGCAATATAGATAAAAGTTCGTATTATTTGTTATAAATCAATGTGGAGGACGTGGCAAAGTCAAAACAACCAGGCGCGTGCCTCCGCCGCCACGTTAGACCGCCACCGAGTTAAGTTTAACTCAACTCGGTAGTGTACTATTGGGGGCAAGAGAGGGCCAAAATTCGTATTATGAATCACCAAATCAAAAGCTCATATTATTAAGTCTTAGGCCAAAAGTTCGTATTATCAGAATCCAATTTCCCTAGATTTAATAATAAATATTTATTTATGAACTTTTATTTTAAATTTAACTCTTTGATACACCCAGCTATTACTCTAACAATTGAGTTAAAAGGCCCAAAAGAAAGATGGCGCGAACGAAATAAGCGGTAGTCACAACAACAATGTTACACGTATAGGCTCTCTGTGTTTGTTTTTGTACCCAAATTGCTCGATTCAATCATCATCATCATCATCATCATCATTACGCAGCAAATAAATTCATCAAAACCCTGATTACCCAAATTCAACTCCATTCAAATTCAAAATCGTTCCCGTTGTATTCAATCTGATTCATAGATCTCCCTCCAGAACTGTATGCTCTCTCTCTCTCTCATTCTCAATGGTGTATTGATCAGCTTGAATTAGCATATCACACTGAAGCAAGTCGATCGCCAGTTAACATTGATTCAATGCGATTCATCCTTGAATTTTCAATACCCTTTTTCAATTGCCTACTTTCCCCAAAACCCTTTTTTCCGTTAATTCCAATTTTTCTGGGCGTTGGAATTTTCTAGTTATTCCCTATTTACTTGCATTTCCTCTATTTCTACAAATCGTTTCTCTTTTGTCGCGGCATTTTTTCATCTCTATCCGAACATTGCTTTCTAGGGCTCGTGTGAAAACTATCTCAAATCTGGAAAATTATGATAATACTTTGTTGCCGCATTTCAGTTATAGTTTGTTAGATTTTGAATTTCAGGGTTTTTGTTTTGTGGTGTGTGATCATCACAAGAAACTATGAGTACCTATCTGGACATTCAGCCTCTTGAGATGAAGTTTGTTAGTAAGTAATCTCTAACAACGAATACTAAGTTTTAAATATTATAGGCTGGTTTTGCTTGCAGTTTGCTCTATAATTGCTTTATTAAGTGTATCGAAATGGTTGAAATTTATGCTAATTAAGCCCCCTTCTTTTAAATTGTGTAGTCCGTCTTTTGATTGGAATTAACTTTGTGTATGATGAGGAGAGTAGCATGTTTATGATCATTTTGTGTTTTGTTGTTTTTGTTGTAGTTGAATCGAAACAACAGAGCAGGTGTACAGTTCGGCTGCTCAACAAAACCGAGCAACATGTTGCTTTCAAGGTGAAAATTGGATAGACTTAAGTTTTTTCTCCATAGTTATGATATTTAGTTTTTCAATGTTGTGATTCCATAGCTTATGCAAGGTAATAGTTTGTACATCTTCAACCCGTATGTAATGTAGTAGGGACTCTATTGGGTTGGTGATTGTATTGCATGATCATGTTGAATAGTTAGTAAAACCCTAAACCCTGATCACGCCTTAAAGCCTTAATCAATCCCAGTTTTCCTAAAAGATCATGTGATGATTTGTAGTAATGAATGAAGTGTATTATTATCGTTGCAGGTTAAAACCACATCACCTAAGAAATACTGTGTGCGGCCAAATTTTGGAGTGCTTCAACCAAAAGAAGCTCTTGAAGTCGTCGGTATGTCAAGCTAAGACTTAACATCTCTTGCTTTAATGACGCCTGTTTTGCATCTTTGAGACCGTGTGGAGGAAAAATAGACTTGTAGAAGGTGCGTTCTTTGTGAGTGATGGGTCTTGTGCATGCTTGTGTCTGTGTTATTCCGGTTTTTGATGCTACTCAAAAGTAGACATGTTAGACAACAAGGCACATTGGCAAATCTAGACATTTGAATTAGGAGTGTTCAATATATTATCACGCTCATTTAATAAACATATAAGTTGTAATTTTAATGCTAAGTTCTACTAATATCAAACTTCTTTTGGGGTGAAGGTTGGCCATGCCACCCCTACGCAAATACGTCGCTGACAGGGTAGAGAAATATGAAATTGTTGTTGCGTTCAATGAGCTTGTGAAATTCTTCCTGGATGGAGATCATGTTGTGATTTTGAGATCATGGTTAAGCTATATCAGCTTAAGTAATGGTGCAAATCTTTTATGTAGACCAAGACATGATCTCATCTTTCGAGCTATGTAATCTTTCCATTTTGTATCAATCCCTATCATTTTGCACTGGTGCAGTCAAGATGCAAGCTCTAAAGACCGCTCCACCTGATATGACATGCGAAGACAAGTTCTTAATCCAAAGCATGATTGTTACTGCAGAAACAAAGGAGGACATTAGATCTGAAATGGTAGGACTTGATCAGTGATTCACTGACTCTAAAATTTCAACATTTCCACTTTGTCGGTCCATTAATATAGTCTTAATTTCGCTGCCCATAGTTTCGTCTGCAGTTTCCCAAAGAAGGTGGAAAAGGCATTGAAGAGAGCAAATTGAGAGTGTTCCTTGTTAACCATCCACAATCTCAGGAGACATCGTCCACTACTGGCTCACTCAAGCAGCACCAGGTACCTCCTTATGATATTCTGACAGTCAGAAATTAGATGTTTCATAGAGTTAAGAGTTAAGACCTTTATTTATTAATTAACCATGCTCTTTGTGCACATAGTTCAATTTTCATTATGCCCCTACTTAGATGTTTCGTGGGGTTAAGACCTTTATTGTTAGTATGGTACAATTTCCCCATTTTTGGCTCTAAACCGACAGCAATTAATTAAATTGTCCATGGCACTATTATCCTTTCTACTGTAGGCTGATGAACAAATGAGGTTGAAAGCATCGAAAACTGAGGAACTGAAGACGGTGAAGAGTACAGATGTTTTACCAATTCAGGACATGAAACTCGAACCAATTAAGAACCTAAAATTAGAACCAAGAAGGTCTATCGACTCAAATATATCAAAAGATTTCGAGTCAGAAGCTGCGAAACTGTCCAAGGAGGTTGAAGAGCTGAAACTAAACATACAGAAAATCCCTTCTCTATTGTCCCTCCTAACAAACCATTCTATGTTGCTATACTATTGATTCACTCTTTTCAAGTGTACTTACGCAGCTTCTTAGAGAACCATTCGCTTCAAAACTAAAAAAGTTTTTTTTAAAAAAAAAGAAAAGAAAATGGCCTTGAACAAAATTCAACTAGGAAATTTCACTATAGCCAATTGCTGGTCACTTGGTCAATTTACAGGGGGTGCTTACACCATTGCATGTAAATTCTCTGTATTCAATGTATTATCATTAGTTCGTAACTGTGTCGTCCTCTGTAGATATATGATCAGGCTGAAGCGGTACTTTCAAAGCTGATTGAAGAGAAGATGCTGGTGATTCATGATGGGAAAATGCAACAAGAAATGGTAACATCCATTTTCTTCCTATGTTGTCCTGGTTAGCTTACATCATATGTCATGTTTTTTCTCCCTCGGATCATTAGTTGCCACAAAGAGCCATACATGTTAATACCACTCAAAGGCCAAGAGTACGGCTTAGAATTTGTGACGATTATAAGGTCTTGCGTGTGCAGTAAATCCTAGGGTCGTGCTCTTTCCTTTGTTAATTTACGATTTTCTTTGCCCTACTTTAAATTTACACAACCTTACCTTGTTTGACCAAAAGTTAATTTCCTAAAGTGTTTTATATGTCCATCACAATTATAACCTTTTACAGAATATTATATATATTTACAACTTTTCTCAGAACCTTATTTCACGAAACCTTGTGGGATAGGGGCTTGCATTCCTGCTGCTCAGCCAAAAAAGTGACCTAAGTGCCCAACCCATGGTGTGACATTGTCATGCTGTAGTGCAAGCAATTATGTAACAGAAACTGTTCTTTGGCTTGCTGCTTGATGGACATTAGATTTTCTTTAGATTGTTGAGCATCCAAATGGGTGGGAAAAGAGGCCCAAAGCCAAGCTGCCCAAGTAGCAGAATACAAACAGGAAAAGAGCAAAACCATGACATGCACAAGTCTTGTGCCATGCACCCTACAAAAGATGCATCAGTGACAAGACAATGAAAAAGACAAGTCCCTCACGATATGGTACAAACTCAGCAAAATTCAACAACAACAACAACAATAATAATAATAATAACAACAAACTATCAGGAAAAATATGTTTGAGCATGGTCTGGAGATGTAGATGGAGGCAGTTTTCTCCTAATTGATTGAAGTTCATGAAGAAGTTGATTCATGCGGATCCAAAAAGACATTTGAAAATAACCACGTTGAAAACATATTTAGACACCAAAGAAACTCAGCTAGAAAGCCTTTGAGACACTAATTGAAAGACCAAGAAACCAGAAAGTATGAGGAAGTGGATAGATTTATACCTGTGCACTCCATGCAGTTGAGGAAGAGTTAGATGTACCTAGACAACATACATAAATAGAAGACACAAGATGACAAACCAAGACAAACCACATGTGCCAACCAGCAAACCTCACTCTACAACCATGATACCAGCTCTCCAAAGTCCCCTATCTAGTTTCATGCCCTCCTCTAAGCCTATGTGCTTCAAATCTGTCATGAATACCTCTCTTATGGACTTTTCAGGTCTCCTATGCCCCAGATGCCCATGAATATCCTGATTCATTCACACCTCCTAGCAAGAACATCCTCACTTCTTCTAAGAATATGCCCAAACCATCTCAGTCTAGTCTTTCTCAACCTATCCTTAATAGATGTTACCCCTAGTTCAGTTTAGCTCGACAGACAACATTTCTAATCCTATCTAACCTAGTGTAACCACAAACCCACCGCATCATCCTCATCTCCGCCACATTCAACCCAAGAAATGTATCTTCTTGATCGCCAATACTTTGCACCATATAACATTGTTGGTCTAACCACCCTAAAGTACACCTTACCCTTAAGCTTAAATGGAGTTTTCCAATCGAACAACACTCTTGAAGCTGCCCTCCACTTTTTTCTATCAGCCTTAATTCGATGAGTAACATCCTCGCTAATTTCACTATAACTCTATAAGACCAAACCTAGGTACCTCCCATTTAGGCCCAAACTCTAATTCATGACAAAACAAAGTTGAAGACTTGATTGAAAATTCACTATTAGGCCTCAACAAATTTCATCCTGCTCCTCAGAAATAGGAAAAGAGGTATTAAGAACTATTTGGACAAGCGGCTCCTAGAGCATTTGCCTGAGCTTGTTTTATCTCGGTCATTATTAGAAATGAATCATTTAAGGTTACTTCACTCTTTACATGGGTGGAGGAGTGGTTGGCTAAAAAGGATAACGGTAAGTGGTCGAACCAATTATAATTTCAAAAGTTTACCTTGGCGCCATTGCCAATTTTCCGATGGAAACCTTTTTTTGTAGATCTTAAAAGATTTTACAAAGATTCTTCCAAACCCAAGAATTAGAGGACTTTGAGTTTTGCAAAAACCAATCACCAGATTGACTGTACTTAGCATTCACTTGGGAAACCCAAAGGTAT
The DNA here is from genome assembly GCA_029582165.1 of Portulaca oleracea. Lineage (NCBI taxonomy): Eukaryota > Viridiplantae > Streptophyta > Magnoliopsida > Caryophyllales > Portulacaceae > Portulaca > Portulaca oleracea. The sequence goes on from CM055887.1 coordinate 7,693,348, forward strand.
TATCATGCATGAGTTTCTAAACGAGCTTACATTGAAAATCTAGATCGACAGAACGAGTCTTCCTATTTCTAAGGAATTCTTCTAGAAGAAATTTCTGTTACATGATCTACTCTTTCTAAGTAGATTTGGGCATTAGAAAATACTGCACAATATATGTTGTGAATGATTCCAAGTTTTCTTGAGTAAGAATCGTTCTCCTATATTTGGACACAAAATTTGCTTTCCTATTAGAGGGTTTTTTTTTCGAAATCTTTTCAAGAATAGGTGAAAACAATTCTATTTTCTTCGATCCGCTAATAGACGAACAACCAAGGTATTTACTTAAGGATTCTTGGTTGGGATATTGAATATTCTCTTTGCTCAATTACTATATCTAACCAATGCTTTTGAAGAAAAAAATCATTATGGACTTGTGATAATTGATCAATTGGTCAAACTGGTTACAAAAATCATCCAAAATCGTCTTAAGATTCTTCCAGACAACTTCAACTCCTTCACAAAAAAAAAGGAGATTGTCATCCGCAAAATGCAAACAAAGAATGTTAATTCTTGAAGCATAAATCTTAATTCTCAATCCTTTCTTCTTTTCTTCGCTCTGTTGAACCAAGGATTAGGTAAGGACTTTGGTACATAACAAAAACAAGCAAGGGGAGAGTGGGCCCCGTTATCTAAGCCTTCTTGTCGGTTTTAATTAACCAATAAGGTTGATCATTAAGAATTACTGAGTATGAAATAGATGAGATGCACTGCATAATCGATTTTGTCCATAGTGGAGAGGATCCCTTTGATCAATGATTTCTCAAGAAATTCAATTCCATTCAACTCGATTATAGGTTTTTTCCTTATCTAGCTTCGAGGAAGTCCAAGGATTGACAGTTGTGGATTGCTTGAATTTATGCATGATTTCATGAGTAAACAGAACATTGTCATGAATTTGTCTATTTGGACGAAGGAAATTTGAAAAGAACTTATGATGTTATCAGGCGTCAGTCTAAGTGGATTGGTCATAACTTATGCTATAATCTTATAAAGGATATTACAAAGACTGCTTGTTCTAAACTGGGTAGGAAGAGCAATAAAGGCGTGATTATCCTCTTTGGACAATTTTACAGTTCGGAAAAAATCCTTGATACATGGCCTTAGTGATCATTGATACATGGCCTATGATATGCCAATATTCTTGATTTAAAAAAAAAAAAATTTGCACCAAAGTCATCGAGTTCTGGAGCTTTTATGGGATCCATTTGATCAATTGCAGTTTAAATTTCTTTATCTGTAGCCATGGTAGTGAGTTGGTTACTTTGTTCTACTGTGATAAGATAGATCTAGAGTTCGGTGTTATAAATTGTATTAAAAGCTTTAATTTGAAGCGTAAGGTAAATTCTTTGATGAGACGGTTTTGAATTTCTAGCTCATCTTGACTCCAAATGCCAAAATGACTTTTATTGTGGACTTCTTTTTTCTAAAGGCACAGAAGATGAAAATACAATAAAACTATGATAAAACTTAATTGAATGGAATTTTAACCTCTGCCCGTTTTTATCCTTACAGGAATGGGAAATTACTAGGTCAAGTTGCTGGTGCTTCTGTTATTCTCGAAGCTAACAACATTTGAAGAAGCGTACTCCAGGATGTCAGAGCAGAACCAGAAAAATTTAGTTGGCAGGATCAAAAATATTTATTATAATTATTATTATATCCTCAATTTAGAACATTTTTAGGTAGAATAAGCAGCATCATCTTATAATTTCTCAAATATTTGTATTTATTTACAATATTAACTTTTGAAGCAGAGAATTTATTGGGAAACACAATTAAGTGCTAAGTCATAAATAAATAAACTTATATGGGTGTTAGATAAAGCCCAAATTTTGAGAAATTAGAAGATCAATTTATAAAAGAGGAAAAAAAATTTCACTTAAATATGTAGGTATATTTATCAAAGCATTTAGGAAGGCACAATCTGATTCATAAATCTTCATCAAGAACTATAGAGTTTGTTTGTTGGAGAGAGATAGAGTTAGGGGAAGAGATGAAAAGGAACGTTAATCGTGTTATTTTACTTTTTTTTTTTTGTTTTGAAAAAATACATTGAGGTTGGGTGGGGGAAATGGAGTGAAATATTTATCCCATTATCCTCCATCCGCCTTCTTTTTTTCTTAACGTTCAAAATGAGGGAGGACTGAAGAGAGAGGGCAAAAGAAGAACTTTGATACTTTTCCTCAATTTCCCTCATTATTTTTTTTTGAGAAAAAATTTTTTTTCCCCCTCATTATTGTATCCAAACAAGATAAAAAAAAAAACTCCATATCATCATAGCTATTATATTTGTCACTTTAATTTTTTTTCACAATCTATGCTAACTTAACCATAAAATTTCAATCATAATATTTTATTAGAAGATTACAATATTATATTTTTTTATAAAATACTTACATCACGAGTTTAATAATAGTACTTTGATATAATAAATTATTATATTCATCAAAAATCATTAATAAAAGTTTTTAAGTCCAACTCCACATAGCCTATTGTGAAAATATCGTGTTAGACTTATTTAAATTCACTGCATATATTTAAAATAGGTCGATTTTTTATATATGAATTTATTTTTAAAAAAAATTGATAAATTTATGAAATATCAAATAGTCTTATAATAATATTGATAAATTTATGAATGATTTAATAATAAATATTGATGAACTATTCTTTTAAATTTAAGTGTCTAGAGTATATGCTCCAGGTAGATATGAATGAATAATTATGTTATTAAAAGTGAATACGGGTGAATATGTGTAAACAATTATATTATAAAAAGTAAATCATGACCATATTTGAAGCATATATTTCATGAGCATGTAATAAATTGCAGGTCGGATGGACATAGCAAATGCTAGCAATTGAGTGAAAAGGCCCAAAAGAAAGATGGCGCGAACAATGTTGTTACGTTACGTATAGGCTCACAGTCACAGTGTTAGTTTTCCCACCCCAATTCCTCCATTCGTCATGCTCTATCAATCATCATTACGCGGCAAATAAATTCATCAAAACCCTGATTATCAAATTCCATTCCATTCAAATTCAAAATCCTTCCTGTTGTATTCAATCCGATTCATAAATCTCCCTCAACAACTGTATATTCTCTCTCTCTTTCTCAATTATACATGGGTTGATCAGCTTGAATTAGCATATCACACTGAACCGAGTCGATCGTCAGTTAAAATTGATTCAATGCGATTCATCCTTGAACTTTCACGAAAACCCTTTTTTTCCCCCTTTTAATTCCAATTTTTCTGGGCATTGGAATCTTCTGGGTGTTTAAATCATCTGTTCCTCTCTATTTACTTCAATTTCCCCTTTTTCTCTACGAGTTATTTCTCTTTGTCGCGGCATTTTTTCAACTTTGTCCGAATTTTCTAGGGCTCGTGTGGAAACTATCTCAAATCTGGAAAATTATGATAATACTTTGTTGATGGTTTTCTGTTATAGTTTGTTAGATTTTTGAATTTTCTTAAACTTGACTCAATTGCAGGGTTTTTGTTTTGTGGTGTGTGTTCATCACAAGAAACCATGAGTACCTATCTGGACATTCAGCCTCGTGAGATGAAGTTCGTCAGTAAGTAGTCTTTAACAATTAATAATAAAACTTCATTGTTACGGGCCAGTTTTGCTTGCAGTTTGCGCTATAATTGCTTTATTAAGTGTATAGAAATGGTTGAAATTTATGCTAATTAAGCCCTTTTTTTAATTCTATTGCCCGTCTTTCGATTGGGATTAACTTTGTGTATGATGAGGAGAGTAGCATGCTTATGATAATTTTGTGTTTTGTTGTTTTTGTTGTAGTTGAATTGAACAAACAGAGCAGGTGTACGGTGCGGCTACTCAACAAAACTGAACAACATGTTGCTTTCAAGGTGAAAATTGGATAAACGTTTAAGTTTTTGTTCCATAGTTATAATATTTAGTTTTTCAATGTAATAGTGTGTACATCATCACCCCTTATGCAATGTAATGGGGACTCTATTGGGATGGCGACTGTATTGCATGATCATGTGATGATTTGTAGTAATGAACGAAGTGTATTGTTGTCGCTGCAGGTTAAAACCACGTCACCTAAGAAATACTGTGTGCGGCCAAATGTTGGAGTCCTTCAACCAAAAGGAGCTCTTGAATTCATTGGTATGTCATTCTAAGACTTAATATGTTTTGCATCTTTGAGAAAGTGTGGATGAAGAATGGACTTGTCGAAGGAGCTTTCTTTCTGAGTAATGGGTCTTGTGCATGCTTGTCCAAACTGACCTAGTTAACAAGTTCTAGTGTCTATGTTACACCGGCTTGCGATGCTACTCTGACGTAGATATATGTTAGACAACAGGGCATAGAAATATGAAATTGTCGTCGTGTTCAATGAGCTTGTGAACTCCTTCTAGGATGGAGATCATGTTGTGATTTTGAGATTATGGTTAAGCTATAGCTACTTCAGTAAGCGTGTAAATCTTTTGTGTAGACAAAGAAATGAATCAATGATCACACCTTTTGAGCTCTTAACTTTTCATTGACTATGGATCCCTCTCCTCAGTCATAATGCAAGCTCTAAAGACCGCTCCACCTGATATGACATGCAAAGACAAGTTCTTAATCCAAAGCAGGATTGTTACTGCAGAAACAAAGGATGAGGACATTACATCTGAAATGGTAGGAGTTGATCATTGTTTCTCAAATTTCAACCTTTCCATTTTGCCGGTCCACTAATATAGCAGTCATAATTTTGCTGATCATTGTTTACTTTGCAGTTTCCCAAAGGAGGTGGAGAAGGCATTGAAGAGAGCAAATTGAGAGTGTTCCTTGTTAACCATCCACAATCTCAGGACGCATCGTCCACTACTAGCTCACTCAAGCAGCATCAGGTACATCATTATGGTATTCTGATAGTCAGAAATTAGATGTTTCATGGGGTTAAGACCATTATTTATTGATTAATCATGCTCTCTGTACACTTAGTTCAATCATCATTATGCTCCTACTTAAATGTTTCATGGGTTAAGACCTTTATTGTTAGTATGTCATGACTTCCCCATTTTTTGTTTTAAACTGACGGCATTAAATTGTCCTTTGCACTTTTATCCTTTCTACTGCTACAGGCTGATGAACAAATGGGGTCGAAAGCATCGAAAACTGAGGAACTGAAGACGGTGAAGAGTACAGATGTTTTACCAGTTCAGGACATGAAACTCGAACCAATTAAGACCCTGAAATTAGAACCAACAAGGTCTGTCGACTCAAACATATCAAAAGATTTCGAGTCAGAAGCTGCAAAGGTTATGGAGTCAATAACAAGAACAACCACCGAGGAATTCAAAATTTTGGAGCCCAGAATTCCGATATCTGAAATGGGCGAGGAGGAGCAGAAACTGTTCAAGGAGGTTGAAGAGCTGAAATTAAACATGCAGGAATTTGAAGCAAAGATAAATAAGGTCAGTTCTCACATTATCTCATATGAATCTCTTCGATGTATTCCACTCCTAACAAGCCATTCTATATTACTTTTATAAGCTATCTATTCAATCTTTTCAAGTGTACTTATGCAACTTCTTAGAGAATCATTTGCTTCACAAGTCACAACTAAAAAGAATTTTTTTTTTATTACTTGGCCATGTGAAAATTCAGCTAGGAACTTTCACTATATGCAATTGATAGATACTTGATCAAATTTCTATAGCTCTATGTGATCCAATCTGTGTATATATCATAGTTACTAAAATCCTGATCCTGATCAACAGTCCTATGATTTTATGACCCAAAATCCTCGATGCGATTCTACTATCTACATTCCGATCCACGATCCTACGTGGGTTAATTCCGATCCTAACTACCCCATGGGTCCCAGTTAGGATCCCGATTCCAACAACCTTGGTGTATATGAGGTCTGGTTTTTGTGTTATTTATTTCTCCTATAGTCCTATCTATCCCATTTGTTTTGCTCTGCATGAAATGAGGAAGGCATTTATAGGGATAACTTTGTGGGCCTTGGAGCATTCCATGTAATTAATTCTTTGTGTTTCATGGATTATCATAACTTCATGACTGTGTATCTTGCTATGTGGATATATAAACAGGCTGAATTGATAATTTCAAAGCTGACAGAAGAGAAAAACCTGGCCATTCATGACACAGAGAAAATGCAACAAGAGATGGTAACATCCATTTTTCCTCATAATTGTTCTGTCTTGCTTACATCACATTCCTTGTTTTTACTCCCTTGGATTATTAGTTGGCACAAAGGCCATACAATGTCTTGTTCATATACACACACCACACCATGGCCAGGACTATGCTCATAGACTTTGTACAGCAAATCCTGTGAAATTGATTAGGGGAAGTCTAATCTTGATCAGGCATAAGATAAATTCATGATTTCCTTTTTCCCAACCAAATGAAAAAAAGTGGAATTATAAATACTTCATCTGTTTTTTTTATCTGAAATTTTGACTAATTTTTCTCATTTCATATTATTAATTACTGCTTTTCCTATTTTACACACAATAAGTAAATCAAGCAATAGGAAGGGAGAGAAAAGTTAAGGAAATTTCAGTATTTTTCTTCATAACAACCCCATCACTGGCAGATCCCAGTGCAAGCCAAGGGTGGCCACGGCCACTAGTAAAAAGAAAAAATCAGTATAATTTGGAATAAAAATTATGGATTTTATGTGTATCTAATGAATATAATAGTGCAGTGGCCACCCCTAATCGGAATATCTAGATCCGCCACATGACCGCATAATCTTTTGTGATATTGATTTGGCCCCAACACCTCCATGATGCACATTATAAAAGGTATAGGCTAGCTAGAAAACCCTTTCTAATAAAAATGGGAGAGAGGAGTTGATGCTTGGTGTGGTTGAGCAGATCTTATACCATAGTTTCGCAGGACTATAGTTGTATTTAAGAGAGAGTTTGGTAAGAATCCCAAGGGCTGGGAAGTTTTCAATGGGAAAATGTTTCCTACGCAAAACTTCCTCGATCACCCCTACATGAACTTTTTCCTGAGTGATGGTGGAAAATTGTGGGGCGCCTGGAAACTTTTTCCCAAGGTCCAAATGCAAACAAACATGAGGAAATAGGTCAATTTGGGAAAGTTGACCAACTTGCTCAAGATTTTTGATCAATCAAATGCTTTCTAATTAATTTATTCTTGTGGTTGGCTATGGCTTTGATCCCTGACATGAAAAGCATGCTAATTGTTGTTAAGGTTGGTTTAAACCTGTGTGTTGATTCATTGTGCAGGCAATTCTGAGAAAGAGAAAAGTGGAAAGAAAATTGCAGGATGGATTCCCACTGCTGTTTGTATGCATGGTAGCAGCCATCACTCTTGTGGTTGGCTATGGCTTTGATCCCTGAACACTCTCTCTAACTCAATCAAATCAATTCTCTCTCTATCTCTTGGTGTGCCAATTAAGGCTGTTTTTCCCTTGCTTGTCATCCTAGTTTTGCACACACAAAGCCTAACCATTCTCATCTCTGAGATTATCAGCCTATTTTTTTTGACTTCTAGGACAACTATTGTCAAGAAGAGTTGACAATGTTGTTTTTGTAAATCACACTACATTTTGCCTTCTATGGTTGGAAATATCTTGAAATAATGAAATGATAAGCCAGTACACAAATTTACACTTTGATTAACTTTGGATTATGTTTTTTTATTAACTTTGTATCACGCTATGTCGTTGTCCCCTTAGGTCATCTATAAAGGCAATCCAACTTTGAATTTAATTGGTGGGGTTCACCACCAAAAAGTGTTGCAATCCATTAGAGGTGAGCAAACTCTTAATAATGATGATCCAATGTTAAGGATCACTTTTTTCCCCAACGGTAAAGAAGTACAATAATTTCAAGAGATTCTTTTGTCAAGGTATCTCCCTGATATGTCATTAAACAAGATATAGGAGAGGGAAGGGGGATGGTTGTAGTTCTATAAAGTCAAACAAGGAATATATGTTAAGGATCACTCGACAATATTTTATCACTACTTTTTCCCTCTATCTCACTTTCAAGCCAAAAAGAAAGAGAAAATGGATGATGATCTATCCAAGGATCAGTCTATACTACAATCCACAATTTTAAGAATAAAAGTTTTAGAATCACTTAAAACCACTCTCCAGTCTCCACATCAGCGAGTAGTTAACTAAGGATCACTTTTAAAGTTGATCTAAAAATTGGATCTCAAGGGTTTCTTTTCTCGGCCGGTGTATGTAAAAGATTGGGAAAAAGAAAAGATGTTATAATCCTCACAAATTATACCCACTATTGGTAACTGGTAACATGAACATTAATATCCACCGAACAAATTAACAATGATCCACAGGCCACAATCAATGAATTTGATATTCTTATTCATTAATACTACTCGTTTATTGATATTATTTATTCTTTATCATTCAGTGAGATTATACATCCACTTTCATCTAACAACAGAGCGTGCTAAACCAAAGCTTATAGTTAAATCATGATTCATGAGGATTGGCATTGCCATTTAGCAGGAGGTTTCCATCAAGGTTTGGAAAAATAAAATGAGAGTGACGGAAGGAAAATTGTCAGAAACAAAGACACAAATCACACAATACATGTGTACTTCAGCCATTCAATAATCACTACAGAGTTGCTTTCTTAACATTTCGAGTTAATCTCAAATCAATATAATGTTATCTTTTTAATATCTCAAGTTTATACATTTTGCATAATCAAAATACGCTACGGACTATATGCATCAGGATAAATTTGCCTATACTTAAATCTTCCATAAACAAGTTACGCAAAGAAAATCTATATAAATACACAAAGCACAGCTAACATTTGTGCTGTAATTTTCCAAGTAGCTCTCTCCTAGGAGTCATAGTACATAGCTTCCTTCTGAGACATGCTTTATTCCGCACTAAATACACACCAAACTCAACATACAATTCTAAACTTTGCAGTACAACTACCAAAAAAAAAAAAAAAAAAGTCCAACAGACTACATCCTGCCGCAATCTAGCTATACAGCTGAGCCAGATCAATTGAAAAGAATACACGGGACCCTCCTAAAGTTCGAGTACTTGGGTCCAACCAATAATTTTACGAACCATAAATATGAACAAAACCATTGTACAAAAATACGCCTCTAGCCATAGCACCAATCGAACCAGTGGCAGCATGTTTGTCAGTGTAGGAACTGTAAGCCCTGCAACGCGCCTATAGAGTTTTGTATTTATGACGACATACAATAAGGCTGTGTTATCCGGGTCAAATCTATGTCCTGTCTACGAAGTGGTTGGTGCCTGGCTCGGTTGGTGAGCCGGGGACATACGGGACAAAACCTCGGCCACCAAACATTGGCCTCATGAAGGAATCGTCAAACTTACGCCAGTAGTAGTGGACCGTGTGAGTTGGGGCGTTAAGAAGCATTCGCAGACTGCTGGGACGCCGAATGCCATTGTCAATACCATTGCTGCTGTCTAGGTAGCCATTTTCGTACTCTTCATGATCCCCGAGGAGAGGCAGGGTGAATAGCTTTGGACTCCCCATGTCGGATGATACCGTACTGGTACTGGCAAAGTGTTTTTGTTGAGGCAGCAAAAACAAAATCAGAGGCTTTGTGAGTAACCCAAAGACCTGCCAAAGAAGAAGAAATTGTTTAGTGTTGCTAGGGTGATATAGGTCATGTTTATACGATGGTCATGAGAGAAAGACGATGTGTTTTCGCCAGATGGGGTGAAAGATTTCTATAAGTGCTACTTAGAAAGCATTAAGAAAGGTATAAGCCGTAGAATGTTGATTGTAGTTAGGGCAATGAAGGAAATCATGTTCCAATAAAGTCAAAAGAAAAATAGCCGAAAATGGGTGGCATATATCATGAACATACTTAAAAGCCACCAAAACAGAGGTTACCATAATAACTTACCACTGTGCTGAAAAGGACGATAGAGATGGTGCTTGTGATCATGATTGCGTTCCCCCTTAGTTGTGTGTGGCCTGCCCTTGTAAACTGAATAGACAAATAAATAAGATCAGGACTTTGGTGTAAGTGAATTAGACTTTCAATTTATGATGTGATTGAGCATCTTATCAATGAACGATAATGAACTAGTTCCGGTTGATGTCACACAACATAAAGTACAGCAGGGTTTAGGGGGAAAACCATCATATTCACGTACCTTATTGTAAGCAAGTGCCATGGAGACAGCACCCCTCATGAGACCAGCCCACCATATTATCACCTACCGGAAGAAAATGAAACTTCTCACTATTCATATTCATAAAAGCCGACTAAAGAAGAGTATATCTGATAATAATTGAGAAAGTTTACCTGCTTTTTGAAGGAGACTCGTTCAGTGGGAGATTTCTTGGACAAGTTGGTTAAGAAGGACAAGGGGAAAACAAAAGCTGCTCGTCCAAGCATGAGTAGACCCAGCAATACAGAACTCACAGCAATGGATACTCCAGGACTACACGGAAAGTCACGAACCAAAGAGGGAACTTTTACTTGAGATGTTGAACTAGCAACGCCATATTTAATGAATGTCACAATACAATTTAAATCATACCTATCACTCACGAATCTCCACTTCTCAATGTCTAAGGCATCCATGCCGACATATAGAAATATAAAAGTCTCAGCAACAAAAGATAGAGTTGCAAATGCATGCCTGAATATCAGAGAAGTAAAATTGGTTGGGAAACTTTAAAAGTACCATGAATGAAATTACACATTTGAGTGACAAGAAGCAACTATACTTGGTGGTTACTCTTGAGCTTTCGGTCACATTGTGCCATGTGTAATGAGACATTACAATCCCGCAGAAAAATACTGTGAGGATTCCGCTTAAATAAAATAGCTGCAGATAACGAAATGCGTTAAGCAACACACGCCAATGCAGATGGCCTTTCGCTATACCTAAAAAGAAAAAGAAAGGAAAAAACGCAAATGTCTAGAAACTCACTTCAGCGAGCATGTATGACAGATAAGCCATGAGCATCATCAACGCAACCTCACGGTCAGTAGAATGCCTGGATTATCCACAGGAACTTCCATTAAGAGGATATCAATTTAACATTTAATAGTGCGTGGTAATTTAAAAGAAAGTATACCCTTCTATATTTTTATTAATTCATTCCTCAGAAGAAGCAATTAAACAATTTAGAGAATGTCCATCCATCTTTCTAACTAACATTGTAACTTGTAAATAGACCATGAAGGCTAGGAACCAGTTATCAATTCTGGAATGAACAGCCCTATATCGAATAAAATTTCCAACATTCAAGCTCAATTGAAACATACCTTCCGAAATACAATTTCTTGATGATATATGCACTAATCAATCCAGTCTGCAGAGGCAATAGAAAATTTTATTCGCCAGAGACAAAGTTAATTCAGCACTTGTATCCAAAGAAGTTATTTAAAGACAAATACTAAACAATCAGAGGGTAGGCATATGCTTACGATCACTCCAAGCAATGTGCTCGCAAAGAACAAATATAAGAAGTTGCCAAAGAACTTCGAAGCAATTGTGTGATCAAGGTGTGAGAGATCAAAGCTCTGGATTGCATTAAAAAGCACCACTGATGTTGCATCGTTAACAACACCTTCCCCGAAGACCAGACTGTATAGCAGAGGGGTCTCATCTTGATTAAGCACCTGTATCGTAACAGGTAACTAGTAAGCTTTGCACTAACATGATATCTTAGATTTTCAAATCATTCCCCATAGTCTCAGACTGAGATTTACTCACTTGCAATGTGCAAACAGAATCCGTTGCAGCAAATATTGCACCAATCGCTGAAATTCATGGAAGAAACCATTACCAAAGCGAAGACAAAGGAAAATGCGAGAAAATCAAGAGGACAGGAAGATAATTACCAAGATAGTCGCTTAAATCCAGAGAACCGATATCCCAACTCTTGAAGATTCGCATAGCTCCTGCACCAAGTATCAGACTGTCAATTGGGACTGAGGATCTTGTCTAGTCTAGTCATTTCATATGGTGCTCAAAAACAATCATTCTTTTCAGTGACAAACACAAATCCCAAATGCGTTTCCTAGGGAGAATAAAAATTCAATATTAGCATCGGACCGCTGTTACACAACGGGACTGGAATTTAGCATTGGACAATGGCATCAGCACAGATACACTCGTTACAATCAAGCTACAAGGTTTTCTACTTCGCAAATATGGCCTAGGAGAGATGAAGTGTGATTTCCTAATAATTTCTAATCCTTCCGAACGGCACAAAACAATGCTAGGGAAACTGCTGCTTGACTCTAATGAAATGGAAACAGAGATGAAGGTAACATGCAAAATCTAAAGACTGTTGTAAGAAACAAGCATAATAATGAAAGCAAGGAGTTTGGGACCTTCGGGTCCAAAGTTTTCTTCCAACCAGGCCATCTCAAGGAAACATACAAGCAATTGAATCAAGTTGAACGACAGTCATCAAACCTACCAAGCGATATGATTGTAAATGATATCAGTGTTCCCAGAGCTCCAAACATTATGATTGTCATGAAGTTACGGAAAAATTGCTTCTTTTTCACTTGAAACCTGACAAATATGTTGAATGTAAGATATCAGTTTCTACTAACCTGAGGTAAAAATGTCTGCCAGGAATACAAAACTATGATTCAAACTCTTAATAGGTGAAGGGCGCACGGCCCAGAAAAGGGGCAGAAGACAACGAACGGAAAACCAACTTACCCAGCATTGAATATAATGGGTGGAAGAAGGTAAATGAAGAAAAGATCTTCACTAAACATCAACAGATGAGAATTCTTTCCACCACTCACAAGTAGAATTACAACTCCTGTAGCCAAACCCTGTCCGCAAAATTACACACAGATTGTTAATATTCGATAGCCAACATTACCAACTTTATACATCCAAGATCATAGCCCTGCAAAAATTATTGCATGGAGCAAAGACAAGAAGCTTACTATAATCAAAGCAGTAATCGATTCATTCATCCAACGATTCTCCTCAAGAAGGTGACCGATCACAATGCAAGCACAGAGAAGTGCCACGAACAAATTCATTGAGACTACGGAGGCATGATCCGACGTAGACAGCGTCTGCAACGTGTTGCCGATCATAGAGTTCAACCCAAACGCCATTTTTTCTGGATTTTTCGGTTCCCAACTACCACTTCTTGTTTTATGGCTATGTACAAGAATCAAAGGTACTGTTTAGCATGCCCAAATTCCGAACTTTTTCAAATGTAATTATGTATGCTGTTTAAAACATAACGAATTGGAACTTTTCTATGTCCGATGGCTCTGACAAAATCTGTCTCGGAATTGTCCACCTCAAAACACTTGCAAACGCATGAGCCATACAAACTCTGCAATCAGGTTGAATCATTCGATCAATCACCCAAAATTAATACCCACAATTCATCAAGGAGACAAAGCATGTAATTGATGTACTCATGATTATCCTTCTCATAACCAAGAAACCACTTGATAAGGAACATAATAGGAAACAAACATTAATAAATAGGATTATTAAATACATAACTATAATTGAAAATACTATAATAAAATAGTACAGTATCACCTTAATTACGTGTGTTAGGGACCAAATGATTGATTCATTCAACTTGCTCAAGTCCAAAAACCATAATTTAAAATTTAAAATTCCGAAAACCACATCCCAAAAAATGATAAATTGCATACATTCGTCGGCTCGTTACTTACTTCACATTCCAAAAAGAACCTATTTTCTGATCGAAAATTACGCAACAAAAACATCAAAACATGATAAAAAAGAATCGCATGCAGTTTCCGGTAACCTACCAATGCGTTTCCGATGGAATTCGAAATCAAGGAATCTTGCACTTGAATCCTCCAAACTTAGCAACCGAATTATGATCAAAGATACGAAAAGAATCCAGAATTAAGGCTTGAAAATTCAAAGCACATTCATCAGCGGCGGCAACAAGAATCGAAGGTTCTGGAATTTGGATCCTGTAGGAGAAGCCGAAGAGAGAGAAAATGAAAAGTTTTGCAGAGGAGATGGAGAGAGAAAGAAGGTAGTTGGAGGAACGAGAAAGGGGGCGTAAAAAGCGGAGAAAATTCAGTGAAGAAAGAGAAATGAAACAAGAAGTCTTCCGTGAGTGAACGTCAATGGACGACAATGGCGACGGAGGAGAGAGAGAGAGAGAGAGAGAGAGAATGCAAAGAGTGGTGGAAGTAAACGGGATTCCTGATGAAGGAACAACGACAGGGGGGATTGAATGGGATGGCTTTATGGTGGGTAATGTTTGTTTGGGACTTGGGAGAGTATGTGTTGCTTTCTCAATTCTGATGGATCCTCACAAAAAATCACTCTCCGCAGTCGACAAGTATGTGTCCTCAGTAAGGAGTTTGACGGGCGCCATGGTACTTTTACAGGTTATCGTCAGATTGGATCCAAATCCAAAACCAACGGGTCCATTTTTTATTATATTAAATTTGATTAATCATTTACCCCTATTATTGTTTATTGTTCATTATTTATTGTTTTATTTATTTTGTCTTTTCTCCCTTGTACACCTTTTCGACACCTGGAACTTGTACAATGTGCGCTTTTTAAGAATTTTTTTTTATTAAGATCAAATATATAATATGAATATACTTATAGTGGTTATCAACCATAACAACTACCATAAGAAAAAATAAATATTATCCATATATTTATCAAGTTTTACCTTGATTGCTAGCTTTTTAATTTAGGGAAATTCCAAATGATAGGCATCAACTAATGGGTATTCCAAATGGTAGACAACTTTTTTACCTATTCCAAATAGGAGGCTTCATAACAAAAAAAAAAAATCCATCCCGTAGGCATTCTCCTCTAACTGCCGTTAAATAGGAAAAAAAATTAAAAAAAATAAAAAAAATGGAGTTTTGAATTCATTCCCGGAGGAACAATTCACAGCTTCACTGTAACCAAACCCCCTCTGCCTGCTCCACCTAATCGCCGATTTAACGACGGCCGATCACGCCCTCCTCCATCGCCAGCGGTCGCTTCCTTCACCAGCGTGAGTCTTTCGCCGGCGGCCTCCTGCTGATGAACGACACAGGCCTTCATCCTGCCTGACTCAGTTGAACCACGCAGAAGTACACGAACAGCTCCATTGCCAACGGTCGCACCTGAACCGGCCTACATCTATCGCCGGCGGTCGGTTGCTGCAGACGAAGGACGCAGAACATCTTGCCTGACTCAAGTATGTGTGTCAAATTTTTAGGTTTGAGTATTTAGACAAATTTTTAGGGTTTGAGAATTTATGGTTTAGGTAGAAGAACCCAAAATCCACAAACTTATTGGCAATTAGCACAAGTAGGAATTATGAACTATATATATTGCTTGATTGGAGTCACTGGAGTATTTGGTTCCAGTCAAGCTGTGAATCGTTCCTCCGGGAATGAATTCAAAACTCCAATTTTTTTTTATTTTATTTTAATTTTTTTCATATTTAATGGCAGTTAGAGGAGAATGCCTACGGGATGGATTTTTTTTGTTATGAAGTCTACCATTTGGAATAGGTAAAAAAGTTATCTACCATTTAGAATACCAATTAGTTGGTGCCTACCATTTGGAATTTCCCTTTTATTTAATATAAATTGTTAAATATATTTTTTAAAATTTTAGTTTATTTTAAAAAATATTTAAATAAATATTTTCAAAATATGTTTGTTTACTAGGCAAAAAATTAGAGTTAAGGTATTTATATTTTAAAAAATTTCATAAAATTTTTTTTTAATTAAGAGAATATATTTTATAATGTTCTACTAAATAAAAAAAATGAATGACGAAGATAAAAATTGACGGACGGTTGGATAAGTATTGTTTTCATTGTGGTGGTTGTCATGGTTGACAACCACTATAAATTTTTCATATATAATTTATGTAGTTGAAGCATGTGCTTCAAATATTTATGAGTAAATAATTATAATGATCAGAGTAAATAACTTAATATATTTGAAAGAATAACCTAATATATGTAAGTAAATAATCTTAGTATCTAGAGCATATGCTCCAGATGCACCTAATAAATTGCACATTAAGATACAATATTTTTAGGAGGGTTAGACTATAATACACCGAATTTTTTCTTTGAACGCTAATATGTTAAAGAATTTTCCTTTGGACGCTAAGACGTTGAATTTTGAAGTGTTGGACAATAATGCAGTTGAAATGATTGAGGCTTTAGTAAGCTCAGTGACGATCCTATGTGATAGAAAAAAATTTAAAATTTTGATGAAATGAATGTCATGTCAACAAATATGTATGAATTTTATTTTCTTTTCTTTTTGGAAATTGCACCTCATTACTCCACTTTTGTCATAATCCAATGGTGTTATTTTTATCTAAAAACAAAAGTTTGGATATGTTTACATGACATTTTTTGTGAATATTACAACTTTTGCTCCTCTACCATCCACATAAGACCGCAACCGATTCAGTCACCGTCAGAATCATTTCAGGTGCATCATTATCCAACATCCCCAAAATATGGTATACTATCGTCTAAAAAAAATCGGTAAATTATTGTCTAACACCCCCCGAATATAGTATATTAAAGTCCAATAACTTCCTTTTAATAAGGGACAATTATAAATTATAAAAAAAAATTGCGAGGTGATGTTTGTTCTTAAAAATTGGTTGGCGGCAGATGACATTTTTTTTTTCTTCCTACTATAAGATGTCCTATATTTCTAAAAATTGTCCGGGATGTGACATAATGAGCATTTTTGTAAGAATTCAATGAAATGTGTGATACGATGAAGATATCTTTAATTTTCTTATCAATTTGTCTCTCTCTATCCCTTAACTCTCGCATTTCCTCTTCATCATCTTCTTGTCTAGATGAAGGTTCTCCGCTACATTGGGGAGGGTAAGGATGACAATGTGTCAGGTTCATGTTGAGTGGTGTCATATCCTCACCTGTAACTATTAACCATTTTTGAAATCACCATATGCACCCAAATGCATATTTAGCGGGTACTAGCGTACTAAATATGAGTACTTATATCCATATGCAGCGGGTATTACGGGTATAATAAGTTTATTCGAATATAATTAAAGATTAAACTATGTAACCCGTTTTTTACTGGTCAACAACAAAAGAATGAACTATTAATTGTAGATGTCAATGTACTGTGTAAACTAATAAATAAAAGACAATCACGACCCAAAAATGAGAGGTCATTTGTGTACTCATGTTCTATGATAACCATGTGAAGGAATTTACATGTGGTTTATCATTGATGGAGGAAAAGAAATCATTTCTCAAATTAAATAGTGAGGTTGAGTGATAAACTTTAGTTTCTCTAACTTTTTCCCTCTTTTTTCTTAGTTTTTCTCCCCCATTTTCTCATACTTTTAGGATTTGCATATATTTTTTTTTTGTATTTTCTTCATCTCTTCTACTAATCAATGTCTTTTTAATAATTTTTAGGAAACTTTATTAATTTTGAGAAACGACTGTTTGATGAAAAATGTAAAGAAAAGCATCTAAGGACGAAGAAAATGGAGTTAGGCCCAAGATCAAAGAAGAATGGGAGATATTCAAGCTCAAAACCAAACTGGCACAACTCCAACACGGCCCCATGCATGCCCAGCATACCATGGTTCTATTAAGGTAAGAAAGGCGCTAATTCAACTCAGCAAATAAATGGAGGAACTTGCGTGAGAACTAGTCAACCAGAATTCCCTCGTTATTCTGACAAGAGGGTACAACGATACAACAACTTTTGAAGGTGCATTGAAGCTAAAAGAAGTGGTTACAAGCCTCGATGCACAGAAGTCAGAAGGCATATTTGGCAGTGAAAGTAAGCACAATTCGTTGGCCCTTGTTGATTGTTTATACTTAGGTGTTATTAATATACTAAAACATGATTTTTTTCAAGTCGACTTTGGTACATTTAATAATACCTAACTATGAATGCCAACTATATTGGTATCCAATTTTAAGGTCAGTATATTATAATACAATCTAATACCACCAAATATTTGTATATTACGATCCCATATTCCTTTTGAAAATATTAAACATTGTCTCTTCCCTTCGAAAATTTCACATAGTACAAATGTAGGCCTGTTCTTTTTTTCAGTAGTTAAAAAGCAAAAAAGGCTAACAAGCATCAAAGATGCTGCATCAATCCGCAAGAAACAACAAAAAAAAAAGTAAGCCAAAATAACATAGCAACGAAAGGAAACAAC
Source organism: Portulaca oleracea (assembly GCA_029582165.1). Classification (NCBI taxonomy): domain Eukaryota; kingdom Viridiplantae; phylum Streptophyta; class Magnoliopsida; order Caryophyllales; family Portulacaceae; genus Portulaca; species Portulaca oleracea. The sequence continues at coordinate 7,711,583 of CM055887.1, forward strand.
AACGTAATCAAAGTACTAAACAACAGTGTCAGAATCACGACAAAAAAAGAAAAGAAGCAAAAAACTTCACTTCTTCTTGGTAGATATAACTTTCAAACCACATATCTTTCTCACCCCATGTTCTTTGGATTGGTGACTCTTTCCAATCAAATCCAATCCAATCCAACCTTACACAATTCTCCAAAAAAGTTTTCTCTCTAAAAATACAATTTTTCAAAAAAGTATCATAACTTATTCAATCAAATTCAATCCAATCCAATCCAATCCATTCAAATTTCATTTTATCCAATCTAAAGAACAAGTTATGTTGGCTTCCAATCTTTGGGATTGTATGGACAAGAAATATTGGTGATCCCATCTAATAGGATGCTGTACGTTGTTTTTACTTCATGTCATTTCCTCTACCGGTCAACCCAACATGATAATTGATTGATAAGTGGGTTGTCTTACATGATCCATATTCAATCCTATAATTATCATCGTCACATAACATGAATTTCGATCTAGATCTTAGATCTTTCTGCTCATTTTAGTGCTAGCTCAGAACTCAATATAGTAACTTACTAACACAATAATGTGTTTAGTAATTTATAGAAGATTCATAATTTCCACGTGTTTATACAAGCAATGATGAAATTTGTAATACGTGTTTTGGAATTCCCTAAAATAAATCTCCGCATTTTTCATTTGTTTAAGCTATGCATGTTTTTTAGGCCTTTCTTCTTTTGTGTGATAAATTGGATGCGGTAAATTTTATGGTATGACAATGTTGTGGAAAGTGTGGTATGGTATAGTAAAATTTGTGATAAGAATGATTGATGTGATAGATGAGAGAGAATGTAAAAAGTAGAGGAGAAAAAGTGAGAAGAGAGAAAAGTAAGGAGAGAGAAAATTATAATTATTGTGGTAAAATGTGGAATGGTATGGAAGAATTATGGTAAGTATGAAAAATTATGACAGGTGCAATGTGGAATCGCACAAAAGAACATGACCTATAATAAATAGTTTGTTAGCCTGAAAAACCATCAACTTTAGTTTTTGGCCCAAAAATTATTATGATTCAAGTAAAATGACGAGATATATGATAACTGTCATAACAATATTGATAGAAACTCAAACTCGATTTAAAATCTATATATTAAATTATAGGATAAGTGTTGAAATTACTAATAATTCCAAAACCAACACAACCAAGGCATATTTCAACACTGTGATATTTAGTTTGCAATTATACAATATTTTTCAATTTCAAATGATTTAAAATACATTTCATAATTGGCATTAAATAGATCCCTTTATTAAACATGTCAATCCAAACTAATACGCTCCCAAATCAAGTCTATTAGTCCTAAGATGATCACCATCTTTTCTGTCAAGGAGGCAAGAGCTAGTAGCTTAAACAAGGAGTACAAGTTCCATCCTTCCCGCCAAATTTCAAATCTAGCTGGATTATCATAAAAGTAGCGTTGGCAAAAATTCGAGTTAGGGTAAATTTAGGTCAATAAATTCGGTCAGCGTCAAAATTTGGATGAGAAATTGATTTTCTGACTTTATTTTTTTATGGGTCTAATAATTCAGACAAAGCGAAATTCGAGTCAAAATTGAGTTTGGACAATAGGAAATGAGAAATATTGTGTCCGAATATTTGATCAAATCTGGTTTGGATCAGACTGATTTTCAAATTTAGATTACCACACAAGTAGTGTTGACCCAATTTTTTCCTTCTGGTCGGACAATTCAAATGAAGCTAAATTCGGGTCAAAATTGAGTTCGGACAATAAAAAAGGAGAAATATTGTGTCCAAATATTTGATCAATTCAGACAATGTCAAATCTGGTTCGGATCAAACTGAATTTTATTGGATTGAACAAATTCGGGTCCGAGGAATTCATAATGTTCATGGATGGGTAAACTGAATTTGCCAACTTTAATTTAAATTTACCAAAAATTTACCAAAGTTAAAAAACATAAAAAAATTTAATTTTGATGTATTAGGGTAAATTTGACAAAAAATATCAAAATTTACCAAAAGTTACTAAAAATTATCTTTTACCTAATTGCTTTTTACCCATTAATTTGACATACCTGTCAAATTCATTGGTAACTTTAGTTTACCAAAATTTACTAGTTTTTGCCTAGATTTACCAAAATTTACTTGCTTTTGCCTAGATTTACTAAAATTTACTAAATTTTACCAAAAATTACCAAAGTTAAAAAAAAAAATTGATATATTAACGCAAATTTGCCAAAATTTACTAAAATTTACCAAAAGTTACCAAAAATTATCAAAACTTAACTTTTAGCCAATAGTTTTTTACCTATGAATTTGACACCCTTAGGTTGTGCCAAATTTATAAGTAAAAGGTAATTTGGTAAAAGTTAAGTTCTGGTAATTTTCGATGAATTTTGGTAAATTTCAGTAAATTTTGTCAAACTTATCCTAATATATCAAAATTAATTATTTTTTATTTTTTAATTCTGATAAAATTTGGTAAATTTATCAAAATTGACCCTACCGAATTTACCCAGATTTTGTCAGGCCCTTAATCTAATAGAATATTTGTGTTACTTGCCAATCTTAAAAGACCCACGCAAAAAGGCCGAAAGAGATGAACCCTAAAACTACACACCGCCCAGTTTCAAAACTTCTCATAAAATGGCCCAAAAAGCACAACAGCCCAACCCATTCAACCCAGATTAAACCCTAAAGAGACCCGTGAACAAGAAACGCTTCTTGACCGTCGGATGAGTAACTGATCCAACGGCTGAAAGAAAAACCCTAACTACATTAAAACCCTTCACCCTGCAATCCGTCACTTCTTCTTCATTTTCGTTCCTTCACCATCGCAGCCTCAGATCGGCCGGACACTGTCATCCTGCAGGTTCTCTCTCTCTCTCTCTCTCTCTCTCTCTCTCTCTTTCAGTTTAGGGTTTCTAGTGATGCAATGTTCTTCAAACGTTGATTCTTATTATTGAATGGTAATGTTAGTATCTGTTTCAATGTGTTTCAATTTGACGAGGATTCTTCTTCCAAATTGTCTGAACTTTGATTGGCTATGGTTTTTGGCAATTTTAACTGTTGAAAAGAAAAGAAATCTTCGGGAATTATGCCGATATCTCCTTGCTGCTTTTGTGCTTAAATCTAGTTGCATTGTGAGTGAATAGTTGCTAGATTATGTAGAATATGGTAGCTTTGGTAGGAATTAGAGGATGTTGTGGCTAACTTTCTTGCTGCTTGTTTTAAGGTATGATTTAGTGTTCTGGTTGTATTTTTGTTGTTTCGGGTTTGCAGTAAAGAGAATGAGATCATCAATGTTGTGATTTGTCGTAGAATAAGCTCTTGTTAATTCTCCTTTCTCTTGGTTGGGATATCTTGTACCAGTACAGAATAAGAGAAGTTACAGAATTTCTAGTAGATTACTTGTATGATTCTATCTGATATTGGTATTGTATGATATTAGAGATAGCACAGAATTTCCTGCTGATTACTCCTATTTGATATTTATCCAATTGTTAATTGAAAAGCAATGATTTTGAGGGGTGCAACTCTTGTATTACCCTGGGCCTTCTTCACTTGGAAACTAGTTGGAGTGGTCATATATATGACCATTGTCTTTGCCCAAGTTTGCATGCTGCTTGTAGCTTGTTTCTATTGTTGATCATGGTAGACAGCGGTGGGTTCTCTGAAATTGTTCTTGGTTTCTGTGTATCGGTGTATTATGTGTTTCATCTGTTGATTTGAGTTCTTGTACTGTTAATTAGGGTTTACTGCTAATGCTTATGAGTTGATCATGTTGAAATTTTTGCAGGTAAGTAATGGCTCCAAAACAGCCGAACACTGGCCTTTTTGTGGGCCTGAACAAGGGACACATTGTCACCAAGAAGGAGTTGGCTCCAAGGCCATCTGACAGAAAAGGGGTTAGTGATGTTTATTGAATCATAGATGCTCAGTTCTGTTGTAGAGTTGCTCATTGGCATGATAAGTGATTAGAGGAGATGTGTACATGCTTTTCTTGGGTAAATTATTAGTAATAAAAGTTATTCATCTGTATTTGTCATGCTTTGAATAGGTTGCTTTTAACATCTTGTAACAAAATTCCTCGTTTTCTTCATCATTTTGCTCAGTTCTTTCTCAGAGTTGCTCATTGGATGAAATGTGATTAGCGGAGATGTGTACATGTTTTGGGTCATATAGGGAACATTAATGTCAAATTGATTAGTATGAGTTGTGACTGGGTTTGAGAGCGAACTTGCTAATCTCTATAGGGCACATTAATGTTAAATTAATTTTTTGTATTTTCTCATTTGTCATGCTTTGATTAGGTTGCTCTAAACCTCTTGTGTATCAAAACACCCTGTTTTCTTCATCATACTTGTTTATCATGTGAGATATGTGGGTCTTAGCTATTGCTTTAAACTACAGAAAACTAGCAAGCGGGTTCACTTTGTGAGGAGTCTAATTCGTGAGGTTGCTGGGTTTGCTCCCTATGAGAAGAGGATTACTGAGCTTTTGAAGGTCGGCAAGGACAAGCGTGCCTTGAAAGTGGCTAAGAGAAAGCTCGGAACCCACAAGAGGGCAAAGCGAAAGAGAGAGGAGATGTCCACTGTTCTCAGGAAGATGAGGTATTTTTTCAGCAAACGGCTTGTTTGATTACCTTGATTCCAAAATTCCACAATATGGTTTATGTAATCTAATTTACTTCATATATTTCTCACAGGTCTGCTGGAGCTGCAGAGAAAAAGAAGTGATCTTCTCAATTTCTCATCAACTTTTAGTTCTATTTTTGTGCTAGTTTCAGTGGTTTTCCCCCCTTTTGAACTAGATCCAATATAATTGAAATTAAGGATGTTTGTTGCATTTGAGACTTGTGAAGGAATATGGTGTCAAATTTTGTATGAAAGTTTTTGAGACATTACATAGCTTTCTTTATGATTATTAGAGCCATTTTGTTTACCATGTTAGTTAGATAGGCGGAGGCTGGTCTATATGTTTGCTTCCAAGTAAGACGAATAGATTCCTCATTAACAAGAGAAGAGTGGTTTAAGTAGCAAATAGGTGATAGTTCAAATGAAAAATGTGTTTGATGTAAGCTTCTCAATTCGGTCGGGTGGGTGGGTTTCTGGTTGGTTTTATATTGGGTTTAGGTACATACAGTTTGGGTATATTTTGGGTTCGGGTAAATACGGGTGGTATATTTTGGTTTCTGGTCGACCCATCGGGTTATTATGTGACCTTTTTTCTGTTTTTTCTTTTTAAAATATGGTTTCTAAATATTACTTTTTGTACAATATACATAATAAGATATGATTATCTTCCAGTAACGATAGATTATTGTAACTATTTTGGCTTAAGTTAGAGAAATAACAGATAAATAAGTTGCGTTTATAGTTTAAAGTTCAAAATTACAAAGAAAAATCACAAATTCTAATAAAGTTGAACTTAAAAAAATAATTTTAGGGTTAAACGGGTGGGATTTGACCAGCTTATTCTCGGGTTGGGTATACTTTGGGTTTAGTTCTGAAAATCGTGTTCAAAACTCAGAAATTTCAGGCGGTTCGGATCAGGTCAAAAATTGCTAGGTCTATATATATATATATATGTATATATAATGGGGTAGTATGATCGGTCGCACTCACCCATTGGTCTCATTCAAGAACCCATTAAGGAAACAGTTATTTTGGAATCAAGAAAGTGGAAAAAGGGGGAATCATACGGGGTTCATGACAAAGATGATCATCAATGATACCCAAGACAAGGATGCTTATCTTAATCTAAATTAAATTAAGCTATCACCGAATAAAGTGGTAAATTAGGCACGTTATTTAATTAATTCAAAATGCTTTGCCTATGACAGATGTATATTTTCAATATGGAATAAATAAACATGTTAGTCTTGTTGTAAAAATCTAAAAGATACCCATTAGCACAACAAGATCATTGATAAGCATACAAGAATGAGAATACTTATCAATGGTAGATCATAGAGTTACTTAGTTGCATTTGTATGCATGTGCATGTCCTTCCATTCAACTGCGATCCCATTAGATTTAATTACGAAGCGAGCTCATATACATAGCTAGGTATGTATGTATGTATTCTTGTCTGACTTCCTTATAATCATGTACATGTTTCCTTACTAGATCAATTTTTTCTATGTTATAAAATGATTTTTCGCGTGAGTTCCACTTTTGCAGGATTTTATGATATTTGGATAGTGTAATTACTTGGGGGTATCAAAACAATGGATCTGGGCAGTGTACCTTACAAGAATGGTGTGGAGGATGGTGATGTGGTGACCATCGGAAGTGAGTATGGAACATACATCACAGCGTGTAAAGACCAGAGGACGTTAACATTAGAGAAGGAGATGCAAGATGAGTGTAATAACAACCCCCAACGCTGGATTGTAGAAGCAAATCGCATTTATGGAGAAAGCGAAATCACCATCAAGTATCGTTTCAAAAGCATCTACGAAACTTTCCTTGCTTGTAATGTTGAAAAGTATGGCGTGTACCAGTATCATTCGCCCGATGATTTTAATGTTGATTGGTACGCATACATTGACGACAAGGGCTACTCACCTTTGAGTTGTGTATATGTCTCGTTGGAGAAGGCCCATGGTACCAGCTTCGTGATGTATACCAATAACGGCCAGAGCCTAAGGGTTGAGTATCCCAGTTATGCATACAAGCGTCGTTCATACCACGGAACATACTGTTGGATGATCAGAAAAGTTGCCAGTAGCGATTGCAATAAGTCTATTTGTCAAAATCAAGACGAGAAGCAGCAGATCAATTTTACGTCCAAGCTGGGTATGGCTACTTTTCAAAATGAAGATGAGAAGCAAAGTCACCTGACCACGAAGGTGACTTGTCAAAATGGAGACAAACAACAGCAGAATTCCACAAGCAGAGGAGACAAGCACAGGAAGCTGCCGAATCTGACCACATTTCCACCTTTGGCTCCTCAGAATACTAGCAACAATGCGATGGTTGTGCAACAACATCAACAACAACAACAAACTTTCAGGGGAAACACGATCGAACAACGATTTGGAGGAACCAGATGCAGGCAATCTTACCCACCTGATCATGAATTGAAAGTAACAAAGAGAGTCACTGCTACAAACCCACAAAATACCAACAATTACAGGCAACTGTCCATGGTACTGCACCAAGAGGCGCCCTTCATTTATAATGAATACAGGGTGGTGATTAACTTGGGAAACCAAATCAACCCAACCATGGCCGCTGGCTCATGGCTGAGAAGCTTAGTCGGTCCTGCATCTCACTATAACTCAGGCGGAAACGTCAACAGTTCCGGCACTCAAACAAATGGCGACGTCAATGTCAGCAGCCAAACGGTTGCTGGATACAACAAGACCGTCAATTACTGGTACACCAGGGATTGATATATAGTTACCAAGAGCTGCATGACCATGATAACCATCTTGACTCAAGATGGTTCTTAACCATCTTAAATTGTTCATATTTCATATTTTTGTAACTTTTCTTAATAGTTTCTTTAATAATTATACATATTTATCAATTATAATGATATAATACTTATTAGTTAGGTCAAAAAATATAATGATACCCTAATTTTATCAATCATAGTAGAAAACGCATATTTTATACAAAGTTTTATATTTATGAAATAAATACAAATAAATAATTATTTTTAAATTGTTTATAAGTTGTAGTAACCCTAAAAATAATGAAACATACCTTCAGAATGATTTAACTACACTTACATTTAACTTTATTAGTGATTTAGAAAAAATGCAAGATCGTTAACAACCATTTTGAGTCAAGATGTTTATCATTTTCGATTTATATAATAGCATTTTTAGCAAGCTGTAACAGCATTTTTAATGTTAAAAACCCAACTTATTTTCTCAAACTCATTTGTCCAAGGTATTAGAGTAACATAACAACTCAACTTGTAGGGATAATGACGGTTTGAAGAAATAATCAAATTCAAGAATCAAATTGAGGCTCAGGTCCGAGGTCAAGTAATTTATAAAATGAAAATGATATGAGTTTTGGTGTAAGATACCATTTAAGTGTCTTGCCTTATCATTAAAATTATATTATTATATACTAAAATGAAATCAAATGATATGATTGAATTCTATGATTATAATATTATATATAAATTTCATAAATCAAGACTTTTATCCATTATTTTTTATATTTCAAAAAAAATTCTTAAAATAAGCTTAATTGAAGGGGTTTAATTCGATTAGGGTCTTATTGTGCTCATTGACACAGCCTACGCATCCCAAGCATCTTATAGTTGATAATTAGTATTTACTATTAAAAAAATACTGTCAAAATCATAAGAATGACAATTTAGTGAAAGGTAAGATATATAAAAAGTGTTTTGAGACAAAATTCATAGCATCACTCATTTACTAAAGCCTAGCAAGACTCTTCTGTGTATGTCCCCCTGTTTCATTGCTTCATAAACTCAATTTATAGGGGTGTTTGGGGATGACTTTTTTTTTTTAATTTTTAGAGAAATTGTTTCTTTTTTTGAGGAGTTTTGATTTTTTGACAAATTAGTGTCATTTTTGGGCGCTTGGAGGGGTGCATCAGTGCATGTTTGGACTAACTTTTTATCCCGAAAAGTTATTTTGTAAAATACCTATTATAGTTAGTTTTTTGTGAATGACTTTTGACTGTTTGATATTTTAAATTAAATTATCATATTAACCTATTTATCGATGAAATTACACTAATTGACACCCAAAATTTTCTAGGGTCATTGATGAAATTACAATAATTACCATATTGACCAAACTTTGATCCGTATTATCATTATGTTCGACTCTGACATGTATTTACTAGCCAGTTGATTACAAATGCAATTTTTATTTAGAATTTGTAATTTGTAATTTTTAATGATAATTCATAAGATATCTTCATTATACTGTAAAAGTAAATTGGTATAAAAATTTGAGTCTTACTCAAAAAAATTTGATAATTCATAAGGTATGTTTCATTATTTTTAGGGTTACTACAACTTATAAACAATTTAAAAATAATTATTTATTTATATTTATTTCATAAATATAAAACTATGTATAAAATGTGGATTTTCTACCATGATTGATAAAATTAGGCTATAATTATATTTTTTCACCTAACTAATAAGTATTATATTATTATAATTGATAAATATATATAATTATTACAGAAAATATTAATAAAAGTTACAAAAATGTGAAATATAAATAATTCAAGATGGTTAAGAACCATCTTAAGTCAAGATAGTTATCATGGTCCTTTTTTTTTTTATCAGACAGTTAGCCAATTTTCAGTTAACTAAAAAAACAATTATCCGACCTTACCTTGATATTCAGTCATGGATCCCACTCAACTATTCAAGCACTCCCTAACGCTGCAGCTTTTTAAGAATCAAAAGAAGTGGCAGCAAATGGACATTATTATCACAAATACGATCGAACCTTACTGGGCCCTATTCTTTTATTGGGTGCGGTCGAGTACGGTATCATAATTTATCATATTATTCAATATTCTTCTATAGTTTATTATATCATATTACACTTTATCACGTATAATCATTACTAATATATCTTATCATTTTACTCTCTCCTCACTTTTCTTCTCTACTTTTCATATTCTCTCTCATTACTTACCATATAAACCTCGTTTTCCACAAAATTTTACCATATCATTCCAAACCTCATCGCACTTTCTACAATTTCACCACATTGCACAGTTTTCACATCTTACCAACTACACAAAAGAACAGGTATAATCCGAGACAATAGAATCGTTATCTTTGTAATTTTTTTAATCACCCTAATCTTTCAAAATTTTCGCATCTTACTTTAAGAATACATGCAGCGATGGAACATAGTGGGTTGACACAGACAGGTGAATAGGTTATCTATGAACAGGGAATGAATATATACATTTATAAGCATCCTCACATTTAGAGTTAGGTGTCTCCTTCAACCCCCAAAAACATAAGCTCATGTAGCTCTATTGTATTGCATGCATTTTCTTGCCTCCTATAAAATCAATTTCCCCTGGTAGCTAGCTGCACATGATACATATCATTATTATGTCCATCTGATCGGTAAGTTCATATACTAGTATTATATGCATATAGGATTGTTTGTTAAGGTTCATCTGCATGTATTATACTTTAAGAAAATTGGATCGTATTATAATTGTATTGAAGAGGTGTGGTAACCTGAACTTTAAATTTTTATTTTCTTTTTAAACTAACAAAGACATAGTTCAAATTACAAAAGAAACCGGGAGACAACAAAAACTTAGACCCCCCAACCCAGCCAAAGCCGATCCATCTAACAACCATACTAAAAACCATATACATCAAACCTAACACATCATTAACCTGCACACTGAAAAGTCCAAAATACCAACTGACCAGCCTGATTAAATTTTTATTATAGTGCTTTAAAAAATAAAGACGTTCGGTTTGAGTGTATCACCACTTGTGTGAAAGTTATGAGTAAAAAATAATTGGGTAAAAGTTAAATTTTGGTAACGTTTGATGAATTTACGCTAATATATCAAAATTAATTTTTTTTTGTTTTTAAACTTCGGTAAGTTTTGGTAAATTTAGACAAAAAATGGCAAATTTTGATAAATTGAATTCACCCATGAATTTGACATGTCCTTATGTATTGTTTACATATGTTTGTTATTGGATTTTAGTAGACTAAACTCTATGATAGTTGGATTACAGTATAAACCCAAAAAGTTATCATTGGATTTCAATACATCAAAATTTGTGATAATTGTATTACAGTAACTCAGTGGTGGTGTCATGTAAAAAATCCACCGACTTGGTTTCACACAACTCGATGGTGGTGTAATGAAATCCAACACTTTTCCGTTTTGGTGGTGCATTGTAGTAAAAATTCAAAGTACAATTTGTCATAATCTAAAACCCTTAAATACAGTGGATTACAATCTAATTTTTCTATAATTTATATGCATGCTAGTTATACGTACCACGGTTGGAATTTGAATCTCAAACTATGAAAAAAAAGGGTGTTCTAAAATCTTCGAACACCAAGAGAGAGATAACGGAGAAAAAAAGAAAATTTTATGTTTCAATATGTCTTGGAACATTGGGTTGTTCCAAAACACAGTGGGAACATGGAGTAGAGAGATAGACGAGAGAGAAAGAAAAATTATTTTATTTTCTCTTTTTTCTTTTTTTTTTACTATTTAAAGATTAAATATTATCGTTCATGCTACTTATTCTTCATCATGTTCCACACCATGTCCTAAACCGCGCGTTATCCATGACCATACCCAAGTCTATGTTATAATAATATTATTTGTACTATTTGTTCCCAGATTTTAAGAACAACATTGCTAATAGCCTCAAGCACTTTTGTTTAATTTGTGACCACAGGTTCTTTCACTATTTGTTTGAAGACAAGATTTATGTGTTGCTGGATCAAGCAACAAAAACTCTGAACATGCATCTGATTCCATTTGTAGTGTAGATTTCTGATCCCGACTTCAGAGATAGTTTCTAATCCGATCAATCCATGAATCGGTATCCATATCCGAACCCAAATTCAGGTCCGATTTCATACAACCTATGGGTGATAAACTACAACCCCCAAATAAATCAGGATTGTACGGCAAGCAACATAGGAGTAGGGTGGGAGACTGGTCCTTCCTCTCACTACAACTCGGGCCACAATGTGAATGCTTCGGGGACTCAAACTAATGGGCACATCGATTCCAGTTCCAGGAAGAATCACTACAGGGAAACAGAATTGGAAGAGTTAGAAAAAGCAATAACTTCCAGTCTAGTTGATATCCCGCCAAGGAACACAAGAAGGAGAGGGAAAGGGAGAGGGACTGATCCTTCCTCTCCCTATAACTACCGCCACCATGTTAATGCTTCTGACACTCAAAACAATGGGGACATAGATTTCAGTTCCAAGAGCCAGAGCAGGCGGAACAACACAAAAGATGAGGAGCTAGCCAATGCCATATACTTGGCTCTAGCTAGCTAATTCACACCTTGCTGCTTAAATGTTGTACCAGCAGTAAATTGTACTATTGGCCTTGTTAAGAGTGGCCCTGTTTTTTTCTACGGTTGGCAAACTGCGGTACCACAGCATACCGCAAATTGCCACAACTCACCACACTTTACCACAAATCATTACTTTTCTCTCTCCTCACTTTTTTCCTCTACTTTTTACATTCTCTCTCTTCACCTACCCCACATACTAATAACCTACCACAATTCCACCACCACACCTCACCACACTATACCGCAAAATACCGCAGAAAAGAACAGGGTAGTGCTTAGTTAGGACTCTCTCTTGGTATTGTTTAGTTAGGACTTAGGACTCTACAGATGTGTTACAGTAGGAACATTATGCAGCAGTGTGTTAGGAGTCTTTGTTGATGGGTTTTTACTCTATTTGATCAGGAGGATCAATGAGTTTGTATATATATGAATGACGGCAAGGCCAGAAAATCATGAGAAAAAAAGGGAGACTGGGAGAGTGATTCCAATTCTCATGCACTATTTTCCCCAATAATTTCTTCATGGTATTTGAGAAAAGTTCCTAATTTAAAATTTTCATGAGGTCACATGCGACATGTAATTTGTGTTGGAAATATTTCAAGAGTATAAGTTAATTATATAGCCTAAGGAATTATGTAACAAATATAAGGATCATATATAAGTTAAACATCAAGAATATGATCAACACGGGTGAATATGAGATCAACACGAGTCGTGTTCGTCTCCAGAGAGTAAAGGAAATTGTTCTGGGCTCAACACGGGTCGTGTTGCACCCAACACGGACCGTGTTGGAACCCAGAATCTGTTTTAATGACTAACGGCTATATAATCTTATGTATTAAGTGTATGATATCAATATTAAGTCCGATATTATACGTATTCCAACAACTATATTAGTTGACCAAGTCAAGGTCATAATCCATCATTAAGGACTTTAATTATACCTTTGACTAAGGGGTGTAATTAGGGTTGGATTAGGTGTGGAAGTCTCCTATAAATAGGAGACATTCCCAAGCCATTTGAGATGAACACAAGCATCTATTTTATTTTATAATCACATCCTCTCAAATATAGATTGCAGTTATACTTGAGAGAATCAAGTGAGAAACTTATGTCTTGAGTGCAACAAGAGCTAAGTTTTATCCCTTTGAACATTTACGGTAGGGTAAATAGTTCTTAAGGAAAATGAGTACAAGGCCATGACTCTTAGCGCTATCCAATCAAGTCAAGTTAACCATTTTGTTATCAAGTTCAATCTCCGTCTTGTCACATGTACCGCTAGAAGATCAAGATACCAAGAGAAGAAGATGAAGATTCAAGCCGTTGTTAAACATCATTTTCCTACAATTTGAATCATGCACGGTTGACCGATAGCGACGCTTCAGCTCATACGACTAGAGAAGAAACACTTTTGAGGGATATTGGAAATATACAACTAGCTAGTGGTAGTTGATGTGCCCAACTAAACAAAAACAACTGTTGAAAAGAAGGGAAAATTTTCTTTAACAGACAAATTGCAGCTAAATCGGACACTCTTTGTCTCATTTTCAAATTGCAATATATTTCAGTTTACCGTTTGTGCAAGGATTTAAACTGGGTAGCCACATTTGATGAAAGTTCTTGCATTTTGCAAGACCGTACCTAGGAGATTTTGATTAGTTTGATAGGTACAAGTAATCAGCGTGACCGAGTCTATTTCGACAAGGAGCATCAAAGATAATCCACAGTTAATGTCGTGCAGACCGAGAGACTTTGACACTAAAGATTGGGGCATCCCTCAAAGGAAATTATGTCTTTCCTAGATAAGTCATTACAAGGTACTAAGTTACTTGATGAAATGTGAGAAATATGTTTTAGACCAAAACAAACAAGGAATCATTTTGGTACTAGTAAGGCTAAGGGTCTATTTGACATAATTCATGTCGACATATGGGGTCCTAATAGGGTGTCTACCTCATGTGGTACTAACTATTTTCTCACTATTGTAGATGAATACAGTAGGAGTGTCTAGGTTTATCTATTGACTGAAAATGCAAAACTAAAAGTAGTTGAGAAATTTCATTATTTTGGTATAAAATCAATTTGGAAGAAATGTTAAGGTGGTTAGAAGTGACAACAAATCTGAATTTAAATCAAGGGTCGTGAAGATTTTTGGCAAAAAAGAGAATTTTGCACCAAACTAGTTGTGTCGACACACGTCAAGAAAATGGTAGAGGAAAGAAGGCACAAACATATCTTGAATGTTGTTAGAACCTTGAGATTTCAAGCAAATCTACCAATAGAATTTTGGAGTGAATGCATTATGACTGCTACTTATTTGATTAATGGAACTCCAAGGAAGTTGTTGAAAGGAAAAACTCCTCATGAGCTAGTTTTCAATTAAAAACCCAATTATGATCATATTAATGCCTTTGGATGTTTATGTTTTGCTAAAAGTAGGATGATTAATAAATTTGTCCCTCTGGAAAGAAAGGGTGGAGATTGTATGATTTATAGACTCAAGATATTTTTGAAAGTAGGAATGTGAGGTATATTGAACATGTTTTTCCTTCTCAAAACTGCCTGAGCAAAAATAAGGATAAAATTGCAACCCACAAGTTTGAAGTAGCACTCAATTTTTGGATGATGAGTTAGGATTCCCCTTGATTAGAAAGGAAGGGTCAACCCAATGTAAACCCCTAGGACACCAATTGAATCATGGAGAGAGTGATCCAAGCCAACGTAGGGTCAACTTGAAGGAGGACTCAGCAATTGGGTTTGAGTTGAACATGATGCGAATGAAGATAATGAGGTTGAGCATGTTGTGTTAACAAAGGTTGGACACTTAGGCTATCCCCATTGGTGTCTTTTTGGGGGAGGGACACAGGAGAGAGAGAGGGAAAAAAAAAGGAAAAAGAAATGAAAAGGGGGAATGAGGGACGAGCCCTCATCCCTGAAGAGAAAAGGGGAAAAAAAAGAGGGAGAGGCGCATGGGTGTGCGCTGCACCCTTTTTGTGGCAGGTACACGCTCCTGGAGGCGCGTGTGGACGGGCAGTGGTGGGGCCACCACTGCCAACTGATTTATTATTTTTTCTTTTTCTTTTCTTTTCTTTTCTTTTCCTTTTCACAATTATTTTAATTACAATTATTTTGTTTAATTATCTTGTTAAATATTATAATTACAATTATTTTAATAAATTATCTTGTTAAATTATGTTAAATTTAATTGTAAATATTATAAATTATATTAATGCTATTATAATTACAATTATAAATATCTTGTATTATTCTAATGTTACTATAATTACAATTGTAAATATCTTGTACGGCTAATTATCTTGTTAAATTTAAATAAATTAATTAGTTGTATATATTATAATTACAATTATTTTAATATTTTAATTATGTTTTCTTTTAATGATTATTTAAATAATTTATTTAATTGTATACATTAATCAACATATTTATTTCATTTCTTGTTCTGTTAGTTTAATCTTTGTTTTTATGTTGCCTTTATATTTTGTTCAGGGTTGTACTTTGACGACTTTTATTAATGTAATATTTAACATGTAATCTTTAACATAATTATATTTATGTTTGTTGTATTTTATATTACTCATTAGGTTTATTGTTTAACTACTAGCTATTGCATTAATCAACATATTTATTTTTAAAAATTTTAAACATAATCATTTTTTAAATAAAAAAATTATAATAAAATAAAAATATGTTAGTACAGTATTTTCACATTTCTAATTAATTTTTAATATTTTAATTATTAATTATAACTATACAATTTCATCATTGTAGAAAACAATTATAGTCCAATACAAAAAAAGAAAACAATTATACTCTACATATGGGTCTCATAATCCAATAAAATATTACTCCCTTCCCCACTTATCCCTCATCTCATCCCCTAACTCCAAGGATACCATTAACAATACCATACCCCAACACCCATTAAAATAACACTATTTTCACTATTCATACCCCACTCATCCCCCAATCCCAGGGACACCAATGTGGATAGCCTTAGGGGAAGGCATTGGGCCGTAAGCTTACTACTTCCAATGATATCATTAGCACTCTTAATAGCCCTTGATTGGGAAGATTTATTTCCAAATTATAGAGTTTCTATTGGGGCTTTTACTTGCTCAGATCATTCTTATATTGTATTAGACACTAATTCTCGAATCAAACCTGGGAAATATGGTCTGTTTAGATACCAAAATGCCTAGGCTTCTTATGATAAAGTCCATCAGATTATCAAAAAAAATTGGAGGAACTAGACCTGTCAATTCGGGCGGGCGCGCGGGTTTCGGGCCGGTCGTATATCAGGTTCGGGTAAATACGGGTTTGGATAAATACGGGCGGTGTGTTTCGGTTTTGGATCAACTCAACGAGTTATGATTGCGACCATTTTCCGTTTTTTCTTTTTAAAAATGGTCCTTAAATACTACTTTTTGTACAATATACATAATAAAATATGATTATCTTTTACTAACGATAGATTATTGTAACTATTTCAACTTAAATTTGATAAATAACAAATAAATAAGTTACGCTTATAGTTTAGTAGTGAAAATTTCAATGAAAAGTCACAAATTTTAATAAAGTTGAACTTAAAAAGTCAAATTTTCGGGTCAAATGGGCGGGTCAGGTTTGACCCTCTAATTTTCGGATTCGGTGTATTTCGGGTTTTGTTGAAAAAATCGTGTTCAAAACCTAAAAATTTCAAACGAGTTTGGGTCGGATAAAAAAATGTCAGGTCTAGGAGGAACCCTATGGGGGATACTCCCATGTTTCAAGTTCTGAAGAAATTAAATCGGTCCAAAATAGAACTCAAGGTAAAGTGAGAAAAGGACTGTAGGTAGTTTGTGTTTATCATTTTTTTTAAAGAAAAATCTATCACTATACCTTTCTATTAACAAACTAATTTATCATGCTTAATAATTTTTATTCAATCCTCTTATTGTTATGAATCTTTATCGGTTGATTTGCAGTAATTTTATCATAAACTTAAATTTCTCTAATAATGATTGTACTGCATAGATTATAGATACTCCTATAACCATTAGCGTACTTATTCTGAGAGGAAATGACTCTAGAATTGACAGGTCTAGAAATGAGTATCTAAAATGTTGCATAGTACCCATTAGGGCTGTAATTGAACTGAGTTGGCTTGTAAGCAGCCCGGGTTCGACTCGGCAAAGCTCAACTCGAGCGTGGTTTGGCCAAAGTTTGGCTCAATTCAAGCTCGGTTAGGAAGTCTACCGAGCTGAGCCTGAGCGTAGAGGGGCTCAGCTGCTCGATTATGCTTGTTTAAATACTTTAAGCAGGAAGTAGGTTATGGTCAATGAATATTGTTAAATTATATATTAATTTAAATGTTTAAAATTCAATATCAAACCATAAATTTGTTGTTTTTCATTAGTTTCAAGCATTAATATTTAAATTTGTATACCCTTATTCTAAAACAATGCTATTTTCTAGTTAAGTTTAATATATAAGAAAATTGGATTCTAATAATCCCTACTTTCAGCTTTTGTATACCAGTGGAGCCTACTTTTCTTTTGTATTCTGGTGGTTTTAAAAATCAAAAAATTGTAATATATTGGTATCAAATCTACCTCCGTATTTTTTTATTTTTTGCATTCATGTTCCATATTGTTTTTATTTTTTAATTTCTGCCCCCAGAAAGATGAAGTATAATCACTGAAATAATTTTTTTTAATTATTTTTTAATTATATATTTGAGTATCCAAGAAATTATTATAATGTTTTTAAGGAATAAAAATGAAAAAATCAAAAAAAATTTGGTACAAATGTTGTAAATTCAGTAAAAATCACGGGTTAGTGTTGTGCTAAGTTTTGAATCAAATGCAAGTCAAAATCTATGATATTTAGGGTATACACTCGATGGTGTCCCACTAGGCCACTAGAATACAATGTAATGTAGTGATGCTTCCTGGAAAGCCTGAGTCTAACCCTAACCCTAAGGCGCAATGTAATGCCATAATCTTGAGAAGTGGCACACAAGTTGAGGTTGCAAGCGTACATAATGCTAAGCATTTTGGAGGAGGGGAGGGGGTAAGAGTGACAGGTCAGGTGAGAATGTGGGTGAGATTGAGAAAGAGAAAGAGCATAAGAGTGAGACCACCAAAAAGGGTACCGAAATCCCTCGCCACCACCATGTGTATGTATATGTGCCTCCATTTCCCTTACCCGAAAAATTTGCTAAGGCAAAGTTGGATGCCAAATTTGGCAAGTTCATGAATGTGTTGAAATCATTAAATATGAATGTGTCGTTTCTTGATGCTTTGTCTCAACTGTCGTTGTATGCTAATTGCTAAGTTCTTGAAGGAGATTCTCTGCAAAAAGAGAAAAATTGATGATGTTGAGGCAATTGCTTTGAGTAAGGGATGTAGCTCTGTGGTTCTAAACAAGATTACTCCTAAGCTTAAGGCACCCGGGAAACTTTAATATTCCATGTGGCCTAGGTAGTTTGACCGTTGGTCGAGCCTTGTATGATGTGGGATCGAATATGAGCTTGATGTCCTATTCTTTGTACTAACGATTGAATCTAGGAGAGTTGAGATCCACTTCTATGTCTTTGCAAATGACGGATCATTCTATTAAGTACCCGAAGGGAGTCTTGGAGGATTTTCCCCTTAAGGTGGGTGATTGCTATGTTCCCATTGATTTTGTGATTCTTAGCATGCCTGAGGACTCCTACACTCAAATCATTTTGAGGATACCTTTCCTAGCTACTGTAGGGTGTGTCATTGATGGAAAAGTGTTGGAAGATGAAGTTTAGGATAGGGGAACATGAGCTTGAATTTGATTTAATTTGTTCTGTCATGTTGTGCCATATAATGTTTCCCCTTGCTTTAGTGTTGATGGGATGAGTGATGAGAAAGTGAGTGTTGGTGAGCTTGATTATGAAGAGAATGAGGGGACTTTGCATCTGGAAAGGAGAAAAAAGCTTGAAAAATCTCCCAATTTGTGTGACAAAGATTCTAGTTCTATAAATTTTGAAAAAGTTAGGCTATGAATTGGTGATGAAAAGTAGGGATGAAAGAATTTTTACCCTCTTCTAACATCATTGAGAACGTTCTTAATGATGTTAACTAGGATTCTTGTAATTAGTTTTTCAGGTTTGATGTGGATGACCCTCCATTGCCAAAGGAGGTGACAATTTTCACACGAGTTGGTAGGTCAATGTTAGGGATTTTAGGGGTGCTTTGGGTGACGATGTTCCTAAAATATTTGGCCAAGAAATAATGAACTATTCTCCAGGACGAGTTGGTCATGTCGAGCTTAGGACATTAATCATTATCCTTGAATAGTTATCTCATGCTTCCTTGATAATTATGCATTTTAATGTTTATTTATTGGGCAAAGTTGAGTGATGATCCTCATGTCCTAAGGTTTCCTCCTAATTGTTATTCCTTTATGTTTTAATTTGATCTTGCTTTTGTTAGGTTAATTAGTTAGGTGATCAGTTAAAAACTGTGATTCACATAGCTTGAGTTGAAATACACAAAATCGTTGACTACACCTAACTCCTTACGTTCGATGACTCGTGTGCACCCCTAACAAATTGTCCATGACAACCTTATTTTTTGTAAATCAAATTTGGGAACTTGTTAAAAGCTAAAATCCTTATTATTTGAGTTGTACAATCAATTTGACCAACTTATTAATTTTTAGAAGTCAAAGCTAATTTATTCAAAAATAATACTTCTACCACTAAAAATTTGATGGCTGGAATTTTAAATACTCTTCACCAACATTCATGGGAAAATATTTATGTTGTCATGCTTTTCAGGGTAGGATTACTCCAAACACGTTTTCACAAACAATCCATCAAGTTGATAACAAACTTTAAAATTGGAATGCTAATTCTACTTCTGAAGTAGGCAAGGTACTTTTGATTCAGTAAAATTTTGAAGCTCTTCATGATTATACTATACAATGCTTTAAGCTATCATAATCGACGTTTAACAAGTTGAATAAGGATTAATTGAGATTTCTTTTGGGAAAAATGTCAAACATAGAAAAGGTCTTCTCTAGGGATAAGTAATACTAGTCGAAAAAGATAGATGGACCTAGTCTTCACAAAATAGAGACAGTTAATAACGTCTCATTATGTAAATTATCTTAGAAATATCTTACCGAACCTAGAAATTACTGAGTTTAGATTATGCGTGCTAAATATTTATTGATTACAGATTTCTTCGCTCATTCTTGTAACTCTAGTCATTCATGGGTTTGGAAACGTCTACTTTAAGAGTAGTCACAGCAGCAAGGCAAGGGGGATGGAGGGAATGATGTGGCACTGCATGATTAGATGGAGTAATGTGTGGGAAAAATTTTCACAGCCCATCTCCCACATTAATTCATGGAACAAGACGTGTGAGAGGGAGGGGCAAGGGAGGAGAGAGATAGCAAGAGAAGGGAAAAGAAGAGAAAGAAAGAGGAGAGAGAAAGGGAGAAAAAAAAAGAAGAGGAAAATTTACTCCCACTATTCTTCCACTCTCATGTGAGATTCTTCAACTATTCTTCCACTATTCTCACACTTTATTGCTAATGCTCTAAATAGAGAACTCTTTCATAAAGGTATTCATGAGAAAGTTGGAAATGAGCGCTCCATTAAATTTTTGAGTGATAATTAGTATCATAGGAAGACATTCTCTAAACTCTTCACTTGGAAGAACATGATATATATGATGTTCCGCATATTGAAGTTGCAGATAGCGACTTCATCACTCCTAATTAGGAGTGTGGAATTTTAATTTGCTTACCTCTCATCTTCCTAATGATATATGTGCAACTTAATTTAAGAGTGTACCAATACCTTCTCCGGATGTTGATCATATCTCCTTTTTTGGGGATTGTTTGGCAGTAGCCAATTTATCATGAAATTTTCAATGTGGAAAGCGCATAACATCCCTTTGGCTTACTAAAAATCTTAGAAATTTGCTTGGATTTGGAGATTTGATATTATGCTCAAGATTAAAGTTTTCCTTTGGCAAATCTATTATAACACACTAGCAATTCAAGCTAACTTTTTTCCAAAAAGGGTTGAATATGAACCTTGTTTGTTCTTTTTATTGATTCACTTACTGACCACAAGCCACCTTTTTACTCAATATTTTATCAATAAGGGCACTTAATTGGGATTTGGCATTTCAACTAAAGTAGATTGATTATAAGATATCTTAAATATGTAACAGTATAAGCAAGTTATCTTTCAATTATTATTAAAGGTGATAATCAGATGTTCATTAAGGCTTTGTAAGGGAAAACTTAGATTCCTTAGGAAAGTCAAATCCTAGTTAAAGATACCAAACTATACCTCAAATCATGCATCCAAGTCTTTTATCCATCATATAGTTCGAGAAGAAAATTATGTTGTGGATTGGTTTCCCAAGTTTGATCATTCTATTTATTCTTTCATTGCATAGCTTTGTATTCCTTGTTCTTCTTTTTTGCTATCCTCATTGAGGATAATATGGGTAGAATCAGTAAGAGGAGGTTGCCTAATTATTGATTTATTGTATTTCATACTATTTCAAATTAAAAAAAAAGGTATTTGGTAATAGAAATTGATTACGTTTCTTAATTTGAGAAAAATGTAAATTATTTTGACCATTTTCTCCTTTTTTTTGGCAATACTCGCCCCTCCATGTTACAAGTTGTGTTGATTTAACTAATTTTTCTATTCTCATCATATCCTTGTCTTTTTTACAACGGGTAATATTCTAATACGCCCGGCCTCTTATCTCAAGTGTACACTAACCCAATGACCTCATACTTTTCTGATAACAAATTAATTTACCGGTCTATCAATTTATATACCATTCTTAATAAATTTTATTACTCTCATTGTTGTGTGAATCTTTATCTGTTGATTAGCAGTAATTTTATCATGAACTTAAATTTCTCAATAATAAATTTTACTACCTAGATAGTCCTAATTGCGAGAGAAATCTGTTGATTAGCAGTAATTTTATCATGAACTTAAATTTCTCAATAATAAATTTTACTACCTAGATAGTCCTAATTGCGAGAGAAAATGAGTATCCAAAATATTGAATAACATTCATTGTTGAATACTACCTCCGTCCCTAAATAATTGTCCATTTGACTAAACTTTGACCGTTGATTACTCACAAATTACAATGAGTTACAATATAAAATTGATATCATTGTAATTTTTAGTACAATATCTTTCTAATGATGATAATTTCATATTGTAACTTATTGTAATTTGTGAGTAATCAATGGTCAAAGTTTAGTCAAATAATGGACAATTATTAAGGACGGAGATAGTAGCATTCATTTACAGCTTTGATGCCTTGTAACCACTGCATGTTCGGAGATTTGCATACACCATTTTAAGTTTATGACTTTTATAAATTCAACTCTGAAATTTTCTAGTTAATTTTGAACCAATTTTAATTAGCTATTTTTCCGCTAAGTTTAGCAACTTTGTCAGTAAATTTATGATATGTGATAAAATTTGTTTGTTAAAATTATTGTCATTTCAACAAAAAAAACTTTATAACTGATCGCAAATTCACCGAAAAAATTGTCAAATTCACCGCAAAGTAGCAAAATAAAATTGGTTCTGAAGTTTAGGGTGGATAAATATGAACTTTAAAACATCATGATTGAATTTATAAATGTCATAAACACAAAGGATATATGCAACAAATCTCTAATTTCAATAGGTAACTTAATACAAAACCAAAGACAATTGATTAGAGAGCACTAAATTTTGACAGCTAAATGTCTTCATCTACTTTCCAAACACAAGAAATACCACGGGTTTCTTGCATTTTGGACCCTGAACTTCAGGGGTATTTATTTTCTGAACCATTGGTTTTCAACATTAATTTTTTAGACCCTAAAGTTTGTAGGATGAATAAAAAAGGACCTTAAAGTTTGTGGGTTGAAGAAAAAGGCCCATGTCTCATTCTTTGTTTTCCTCCCATATTTGAATTTATCTCCTGATTGACGTCAAACTTCAGGATTATAGTTAAAATTGATATTGAAACTATAATACACCTCTCTTATTCATGTCGAGGCTACTTAGACCCCTGAGTATAGGGGTTTAAGTAACTCCAACATGAATAAGAGAGGTCTATTATAACTTTAGTATCAGTTTTTACCTTAGTCTTGAAGTTTGCCACTGATCGGAAGAAAAATTCAAACATGGAAAGAAAAGGAAAAACGGGAAACAGACTTTTTTTTTCAGCTCACAAACTTTAGGGTCCTTTTTTTCATCCTATAAACTTTAGGGTCCAAAAAATTAAAGTTGAAAACCAAGGGTTCAGAAAATAAATATCCCTAAAGGTCAAGGTCCAAAATGCAAAAAACCCGAAATACCACCGGAGATTCAACTCTTTCTCTTTCCCCTCCATTCACCACCTCCAATCTTCCTCCTACTTTCCAAACACAAAAGTAATAAAACTAATTACTAATTTACTACTACCATCTACTAGTTACAATTGAAAATAAAGGTTATGCATGTGTAACACTAATTCATTTATGATTCATCAAGGGTAAATACTGATACCCGGTGTGCTGATGAAGTTATCTTCCTTGACAACAACATTACCATTCGCACGCTTCGAAGGCCCAGAATTTGGCACATAAATCCCCTTGCGTAACAGATTGCTCGACATGATCAGGTTTCGACGATGATACGTATCTTCTTCCAACATCTTCTCTCTGACCAACATAAACGTTGCAGAAATTTGGGGAATTCTAGCTTCCCCACCTTTTGCTGAAAAATCGTCGGCAAAATTATCGCCTTTGTTCTTGGTGTTGCTGTTTTCGAGCTCTTTATCTCGTAGAGACAGATGAATCATACCCATACCAAAATGATCAAAACAAGCTAAAATAACTAGGAGAAAAGTTCCAGCCTTCAGGTAGGTTTCCATGGGAGAAATTTAAAAGATGGGAGAGAGTGAGAGTGAGAGTGAGAGTGAGAGTGAGTGAGAGAGAGGAGTATTGTTGGGGGATTTTGATGGTTTGTATTTAATTTATAGGGGATAAATAGCTGATAGCTGTATTTATTTATTGTAAAAGTTTAAATTCATCGATATTATCGTAAGAGTATAATATTGTAAATTTTTTGATAAAATATTATACGAGAAATTTCAGCAAACTTAAACATTGAAGACTGTGACATTGTTATATGAAAAATAATATGAATGGAGAGAGTATATATGAAAAAAAAAACAAACAAAATGAAATATTAAGACAATTTTAGTGGTCTAAAATCTCTGCAATGTCAAACGAGTTTTGTAGTCATTAAGAAGACATAACGGATGGTTTGGGAAAGGAAAAAAGAGGGATGGAAAATTTTGCAGAAATTACTGAAAATAAAGCTGGAAACAAACAAACAAGGGAGGGGATTTTAATGACTAGCCAACACATTTCCCCGCCTACGTACAACGTGTTCACCCAAAAAACAAGAATATTCTTTTACCCATCCTTATAGTCTACTAAGGCCCTGTTCTTTTGTGCGGTATTTACGGTATGATGTGGTGAGGTGTGGTGGAATTGTAGTAGGTTATTGGTATGTGGGGTAGGTGAAGAGAGAGAAGGTAAAAAGTAGAGGAGAAAAGTGTGGAGAGAGAAAAGTAATGATTTGTGGTAAAGTGTGGTGAGTTGTGGCAAACTACGGTATGCTGTTGTACCGCAGTTTGCCAACCGCAGAAAAGAACAGGGCCTAACTCCGTTTTTATTTATCCGTCGTCTAGGAAACTGTATTAAAAACTTTTAACATTAATATCTTAATTTGTATAATGGTTCATCATACAAAATTGATATCATTAGATTCGTAATGAAAAATACTATATGAAAAGTATAATATTATATTTTTTTATAGAAATTTTATATTAAAAATTATTGATTGAAGATTGACTCTGAAAACCGCGTAAATGACACATAAAAAAGAAGAGGGAGTAGTTTTTTGGGATAGTTTTTAGTTTTTTTATATAGTTAGTTTTTTTTTTATCAAAGTCAAAAAACTATCTACAGTATTAAAAAGTTATTTGAAGGAGTTATTTGAAAAACTTTTTAAAGTAATTCTTCAAAAAAGTTATTTTACCAAATATCTTTCCTGTAATAAGCTAATCTTAACTGTTAACAACTAATAGCTCAAATCTAACAACTGATTGCCAAAAATAGTCTCCTTCCTTTAGCAAGGTAAGGGCTAAATATTTTTTTCACTCCTTGTGCAAGCAAGCTCTAAATTAAAATATTGGTTACAATTTAAATACAATTGAAATATGTGGATTTTAATTAAAGTATTACTTTTTAAAGTCAATTACTAAATTGTTGGCTCTTTTTTGAATCAATAATATTAACCTAAACTTTACTCTAAACATTACTATTGTTGAATAGGCTTATTGTCGTGGAAAGAACTTTACTACTCCATGCAAGGGATTATATACATGATAATGGAAAAATGAAATTACCTAATAGACTTTTGTCTAGCTATTTCCAATAATACTGATATTGCTTTTTTTTTCAACTTTTATCCTTGAAAATGGACATCTCTCACATATTAGTGTAAAGTTAATGATGCAGGTGACTGACTTACTAAAACATGGACATAAGTTGCCAGTTGTTGAACGATGGAATCACGTAGAAAATAGGGAATTTAATAAAATCTTGTGCGCAGAAAAAGTGAGAGGATTTCTTGTGAGAAGAAAAACTTTATCCTTAAAAATCGATGAATATCTTAATTTTTTAAAAATGAGATTGTCTTAATTTGGAAATGTTTTATAACGCCAGACATATAATATATGTTGTAGACTATGTCATAAAACATTCAATAATTTACAGATAAAATGAGAAGAGAATATGATATAAGAGATTTAACTAATTAACTTTTTTATTTATTACAGTTACTAATGCTTTGTAGCAAATTACACTTGTAAAATGTCCCTCTCGAATTAATTGTGATACTAAATTTTTATTAATATATACTTTGAAAAATTGTAAATTTGTATTCCTATCATTCTATCAAAATGTTTTTGTGCCATCTAATTCAAAATAGTACTATTTTGAATTTAAATGGCACAAAAATATTAGAGATTTGGGCACATTAATTCATGCATGCATGAGTCAAATTTGTTGGGCCTCATCAAACCGTTTTCTTTTCTTCTCTTCATGTTGGTTTGCATTAATTAATGACTGCCTTGCATTTTTTACTCTATAGTAGTCTCTCCTTTTTGTTACCTTAAATATTTATGGAATATCAGTCTATTGATTTTTTTTTTTGATAGACAGTCTATTGATTTTTGTGTGTGTGTATATATATATATAAATAAACTATAAAAATTATTATTTTTAAATTTGTTATATAAAATACTAAACGTTATTATCTTTGGTAGAATATTTTGTGAGAAATTAATTATTAAAAAAGAACAATAAAGATCTTGAAAAAGTCAATGTTTAAAGATAAAATGGGAAGGTAATATGTTCATACAAATTTTATTTTTAATTATATACTCCCCCTGTCCCTTTTAAATTATCAAGCTACTCCCGCTGTCCCGGCCCAAGGTAATTGTTTTTTACCATAATTAATTTTTCAAAACCTATACATGGAACTAGGTTAAAAAAAAAAGTTTACACATTAATTAATTTTTGCCAAATTTACTCTAATATACCAAATTTTAAATTTTAAATTTTTTTTAGTTTTGGTAAATTTTAGTAGATTTAGGTAAAAATTACCCCACCTATTCTGTCCATGTTTTTGACAGGTCCTACTTATTAAATAATCTAGTTCTTAAATATATACTGTATTATGCAAGTAAGAAGGGTAGGGTAAAAATAAGTAAGATAAAGTAAGTAAAAATGAATAAAGTAAAATAAATAAGTAATTTGTTACTTATCTTGCAAAAGAGTTACTATACTAAGAATATCTCTACTAAAGTTTAAGAATAATTAGTAATTAATTTGACAATTATAAAGGTTCCGAGGGAAGGGAATGCTTAAGATTTTTGCTTTTATTTTTTAGGAATGGTAAGAAAAATGAATATCTAAGATTTTCATTGGAGCTGGCAAAATTTGTTCGATCCGAAAAATCTGTATTGTCCAACTCGTAAAAGTTGGATCTGGACATATTTTCATTCAACTATTGATAATGATTGAACTGATCAAGTATTTAGACATAATATTTCTCTTTTTTTCTATTATGCGAATTCAATTCTAATTTGAACTTAGTTCCACACAAAAAGTCATATCCGATCTGTCCCGAATAAAAATTGGGTCGTCTGAACATGAATTTTTCATTAGAATTTTAACTCTAACATAACCAAATTTGATCGATCCAAATTTAGCGGAATCCAAATTTATGCGAGCCCTAAATTTTTCTTGTATTCACCTCTGTTTGACTGTTTCTTGCTCAAAGGCTCAGGCAGCACTCAGCAGAATTCCGTTGCACCTCAACTGCATTGTTTGACGACTTACATCGTATTCATCAGTTTTTCTTTCTACAAGTTGCATTAATTATTCATTCATTTCATTGGTTGGCTTCGCATCAACAAACATCCTTTGAGTGAATTGCCCTCCATGTTCCATATTATTTTCCTTTTTGAAAAGTGTGTAATTAAATTTCAAATTTTTAATCATAAATTTCTCACCATATAATAATTTGTTAAATAAATTACTAATATTAGATTCGCAACCAAAAATATTATCCTAAAAATACAATATCGCAAATTTTTAATAAAATATAATATAAAAAATTATTAATTAAATAGTGATATTGAAGATTGTGACAGTCAACAAAAGGACAAATAATATAAAACAGATGGAGTATCATGCGAAATTCTACTTGGCCGACCATACAATAATTAAATTGATTTATCCCTAAGAAAAATAATTAAATCGGTTAAACAATGGACGTCTGTATTTCTATTTTATACTTCATCCCCTCCAAATTAATAGGGTTATTTGGAATTAAATAATTCAACCTTTGATGCAACTTGGATACAACGAAATGACCTTTGAAATTTGGATTCGACGAACAGTACTTAACATCCTATTACATTGAGTGAATGTTTACCGATTTCAACTCATCTGAAAAGTGACCTAACAAAGGTGATTGCTTATGTAAACTATTTAAAATGTGAAAAGTAAAGAAAAAAACACCTTGATCACCATTGGAAGTCACTTTTCTGATGAGTTGAAATTCGTGAAAGTTCATTCAATCTAATAGGATGTTAAGTATATTTTGTCAAATCTGAATTTCAAAGGTCAGTTTGTCGTATTCAAATTGCCCTAAAAGTTGGATTATTTAATTCCAATAACCCATATATATCTACTACTAATTCAATTTTCAAAGAGCGTTCATGATGACCGACCAATGTTTCACCTGCTAAACTCTGATATATATATATACCAAAATATGAAACCTTTTGTCTAAAATCGTCACAAATATATATATATATATATATATATATATATATATATATATATATATATATATATATATATATATATATATACCATATTTTTTGTTGCTTAAGGCACTACTTCGGCTTGGTTAATAAATTTGGGGCCATACCCGACACCTATAAAAAGAAAATACAGGTGACATACATAAGCATTGAACTAGTATAGTACCATCTTTTAAAAGTGAGTACTTGAGGTAAATAATGGAAGTAAAGAAGGGGAACCAAAAATTATTATGGTGCTTTCAGCTTAAGGCACTGTTTCGATTTAACACAGACAAAAATTAATATAAGGAAAGTAAAGGTCAATATGAATAATGTGGGGGTGGGAGGGGGGGGGGGGGACATCAATTTTGTATGGTGCTTAAGGCACCTATTCAGTAATTTTTATATAAGACCGTCTCATCATAATTTGCTGTAAGACGTATAATTTTGTGTTGCCTATTTAGTAATAGTGGGGTGACTAATTATTTATTTATGATGACTCGAATAAAAGTCACCCCATAATAAACTATTAGTCATATTTGTGTTAAAAAGTTATTCTAATATCACTTACTAATCATAGTCATACATTAAAAAATGTCACCCTGTGAGAAGTTCGTCTCACAATAAGTTCACGTGAGATGATCTTACACTAGAATTTACGCTTGGATTCGTTAATAAATTTGGAGCTATGTCCGTCGACACCTATAAAAAAAATATAGGTGACATATTTAGCCATCAAACTAATATTGTACTCTTTTTAAAATGAGTACTTGAGGTAAATAATGGAAGTAAAGAAGGGGAAAAAACATGCAAATGCAGGACTGTTATAGAATAGTAGTTATTAGAGAGAAAGTTAGAGTGAAAAAAAGCAATTGAAGAAGCAAAAGTAATTGGAAATGGTGAACTGTAAACGTAAAGATCGTGAGTTTTTTAGGCGCGCTGGAATCTGAAAAGAGGAAGGTGACATGCATCATAGGATAGGATCAAGCCAAAGTTAGGTATGCTGCTGATATCCTGTGCTTTTTTATACTCCATCCGTTCTTTTTTATCTGTCATTTACGATTTTCTGTGCCAATTTTTAATCAACAATTTCTAATATAAAACTTTTATAGAAAAATATAATATTATACTTTTTTAATAGTATTTTTATTACGAATATAATGATATCAATTTTGTATGATGAATCATTATACAAATTAAGATATTAACGGTCAAAATTTTTGCCACTATTTCTTAGACGACAGATAAAACAAAACGGAGGTAGTACATACATTTGCTTCAGTTCATTCATTGGTAATTTTGTACCAAAAACAAGGAAAAAGCCAACCATCTTTTATCTCTAGCTACTACTTTTGTAGTAGAGAGCTATATCCAAAGGGTCCCATTCATTTCACTTTTTAGTTCTGTTAATTTTGTTAGATGATTTGAGAAGCCTTTATGTTTATCCTCTTACAATTGTTACATATGATCGATGTTTGTAAATATGTAATGGCTTTGTTTCCCATTAGAGGAGAATGAAGATTGCTTCCATTTTAATATAGGAACAACAATCATTTTTCAAATGACACCTATTTGTATGTCTTTCCCTATTTGACTCTCTTGTCATGTCAGCAATATTGTATATTTTTTCAATCCGATCATTCAAAGTCTTAGAATGCTTTTCTAAATAGATTTCTTTTAGTGTTCAAACAAGTTTTCAAAGTCTTTTCAAAAAGTTCACTGTAGATCTGCATGAATCGGTACTTTAGTTCGTTGGGAGTCATTATTTGGGAGAAGGTTGTCCACAAACTACATCTAGATCCCCCAACCGCGCTCAATTGTGTTCCCCTGAGGGTTTTTATTGTTATCGTTGTTGAGTGTTGACGTATTAATAGGCTTAATATGCTGCAGGTTCACTAGGGTTGAGCGTGGTTT
Organism: Portulaca oleracea; assembly: GCA_029582165.1. Taxonomy (NCBI): domain Eukaryota; kingdom Viridiplantae; phylum Streptophyta; class Magnoliopsida; order Caryophyllales; family Portulacaceae; genus Portulaca; species Portulaca oleracea. Next base: position 7,742,009 of record CM055887.1, read on the forward strand.
GGAAAATCATGAACCATAACTGTAACCAGATAAACTGATAACTGAGTGTTAGTTAATTGGTTGTTTCAGTTCGATTTGTCATTTAGCCGAACCTTGAATTCGAAGGATAATTTTGTTTATGACATTATCATTATATCTTATATTCAACGTTGAAATAATTAAGTTACGAGAGACAAGCTAAAGTGTGTAAATTTGTATTTCGTAATACAATGTCATAATGAAAAAATGAAATAGGGTTTTTGACCCCAAGGGATGACCTATCAAGCAAATGGATCATAAAGTTTCAAGCAAGACTATAAGGCTCTAATTTATAAGAAATATCAATTTTATTTTATTTTTTAATGTATTCGTTGAATGCATAAAGTATGAAACTTACCCCGAAACCACCCAGAATATGAAACATAAACTTTAAAAAAATTTAAAATTAATATTTTTCACAAATTGAAACCTCATAGTATTTCTTGAAATCTAATAGTATTATTCCTTGGAGTCAATAACCCTTTGTTTATACTTAGGCCATTTGTTGACCATAAGCATCAAAAATCCAACAAGCCGCCAAACGGCCCAATTGAGAAACAACCCAGGCTTCAGATGTATGTCTTCTGGGCCATTACACGGGCTTCGGCTTATGGAGGCCCAAACTATGAACTATTAGGGTGGTACGAATTGCTCAGGGAATACTTGAACCATTTTGGTTTTTATAATCTATTATCTATTAAGTATATTAAAACAAAATAAATTGAATGAGCTATTGCCATGTGTCATGCATATAAATGTTTCTCATTTATGTTGAAAATTTTCATTGGCTCATTTGTTTAAATCATGATGTTAAATATTAATAGTTGTTAATTAATAAAATTATTATAATAGCTATCAACCAATAAGTACACAAATGTATCTTCATGGAAAAACGAAGAGACATTGTCATTTACACATGAACATTTTGCTCTTCTTATTTTTCTTTAATGGCAACCTACTACCTTTTATTGATTTGTGGTATCAAAATGAATTATAAAGTTTGCGTTTATTTAAATTAACTAAAATAAAAATTACTATTATTCTTTATTATATGTATTTAAGACAAAATTATAACACATATTTCTTGATTTTTTTATCATATTAATAATAATAATAAATTTACTAAATTGAAAAATAAATTATTTAATAAGTATTTTCTAATATCACACACACACACACATATATGAAAAATAAATATTTCAATTTTAATTAGCTTAACACAAATACTCTTATCAAAAAAGTTCAATACATAAGTCTCAATAATTTAATAATTGACAATCTTCCCGTGCATCGCACGGGATATATAGCTCTAGTTACTTTTATGATAATGAAATTTCGAAACTAAATTTATAGTCTTCATCCCTTTTTATTTGTCACTATGAAGTTATCGGGATAAATTAAGATAGTCAAAAAAGTTATGAAGAAAAATTATAAAATTACTTAAATCGGTAAAAGTTACGTTGAAAACGTAAAATGACAAATTAATTAGAGACAAGAAAATTTAATTAAATGGACAAGAAAAAATGGTATCATGCTGCACAGAAAGTGAGTATAATTACATTTCTGTTTCTCATATTTTTAAGGAAGGTAATAGATCGTTGTTGACTGACTTGCTAAATATGGTGTGTCTCTCCGGTCAGTAGCTTGTTGGACTTTAAGTCTTTTAGGTTTTTTGTCTTGTATTCTTAATGATGATATCTTAAGTAGATCCCTTGAGAAAAAGTGTTACTTAGGATCCTTGTACTTACCTATTTTTTTTTTAAAAAAAATAGTAGTATAAATTGTTTTTGCTAGCCGCAATTTTTTCTTATCAATTGGAAAAATCATATTATGCTTCAGAATGAAGCTTGAAAACGTTTGAAATATTCTCTGTTACGTTATTTAAATTGAAGTTCTATGCATGCTGATGTTACCATATAAATATTTCTTAATTATATGATAAAGTTCCCAGGATTAGGTATTTTGTAGGTAGAATTCAACAAGGTTTAGTTAGCTATAGCAGCAACTTTTGAATAAGTTTTGGTGTGATTTGACTGTTGATTCATTGAAAAACATTAGTTAGTAGCATAAGTAAGCATTTAAATCTTTTGATTTGTGATGGAAAATCTTCATGGAGGGCTCATCCTTTAACTTTGACATCCTCCAACTTCTTTATACCTATCTAGTCTCATAAAGTATAATATTTTCATTATTGTCTTATATGAAAGTTTTGAGATAACTTATTTTAGTTGGTTTGGTAACATATTGATGAGAACATGAATCAAAGGGATGCAATGTATTATAATGTTTCTTAGCTTTGTATGATTTTATAAAGGATGATATACTTTCTTACCTCATTAATAGTAATTTTTTCATGCTTTTGGAAACTCTTTTGTGTGGTTCTCATTACAATATTAGTACTTGCACCTACCATATGTGTTAATTTGTGACATTAATAAGTAGTTGTATTGTCGAATCATACAAGTTTGCCTATATCATGTTCGTTAATTTGACCTCAAAACATATACTCCCTTTGTTCCATATTAATCGTCGTCTTTGAAAATTGTGCAGTCAAACTTCAAAAATTTTGATCATAAATTTCTCAATATATACAATGAGTTACTATATAAAATTACTACCATTAGATTCGTAACGAAAAATACTATCATAAAAGTATAATATTACAATTGTGAATTACATATTATGGAAGCAATTATCAATTAAATAGTGATATTAGAGATCGTAAAAGTCAAAATTATAAGAATTAAATGGAACGAGGGACGTATTGATTTAATTCCAATTTTATGAAAAATAATAAAGCATAGAATATATAAAGTACCACAAATTTAAAAGTATATGAACAATGGCTTTTTATTGTTTAAAATCTACTAAAATTTTACACCACAGAATTTCTGAACCAACAAATTAACTAAATAAAGTCAAAAACATGCTAGTGGCTTACTAACAAAGGAAAGTCTAGAAAAAATATATCAAAGTCAGTGTAAAATCAGCTTCCACCAAGGGCATGTGAGAAAGGAGTGGAGACTTATTAAGAGAGATGAATATGATAATTCTAATGATTATAGCACCAACCCACCACCTAAAATCAAAATCAATACCATATAATATGACAACATACTACCATTATTTGTGAAATGAAAGAAAGCAACATACCACCACACACTACCATAAATACTAGCTAGTACAACTAGATCAAACCAAATAATGCAAAATATCCCCCCTCCTCCCCCTCTCAAAAGAAAGACACAAAGACAAATTATTCATACATTTTCTGCTACAGTTAGACTGGATAAAATTAAACTAAGATATACAACTGTAATTGAATTACCAAACACATATTATATATTATATATATATATATGTGTATGTGAAAGTGAGTGAGGGGTAATTTACATTTTAGTATCATGTGGTTTTTAATATATATTTTTTAATCTCAATCTTTTTGTAATTTATATTTACATGGCCTGTGGTTTTCGACGTTTATCTTTTCATACCAACTTTTCTGTAATAAAATTATTTGACAATTCGATCACTAAGTTTTAATAGTTGTTACAATTTCTGGTGTTAGAATATACATTTGCTTTCCTATGTCATAATTTTATTTTGAGATTTTTAACCAAATTGAGCTATTGTTGACCAAGTTTTGATAGTTTTGGACAAAAGTATATGTCACTATGTTATTTTTTAAACTTATTTCTTTAAAGGAGATCGAGTTGAAGATCAAAAATGAAGCATATTTATGCTCAGTACTCTGAGTAGTAGATTTCATGTATTGTACCTAAAAATATCGTTTAAAGTTGGAGTTAATATTGTGAATTGAATGTATTGTGTAATTATTTGTACGCTGAATTGATATGTTGTGCAAAAGAATGTCGTGTAAGTCAGACTTCATATCATTCAATCGAATATATTGTACAGTAACTTGTAAGGAGAATAATATAATTCGCGCATGACCCTATCTATAATTTTTTTGGTGTTATAAAAGGGTTTCTCGGGAATAACCCTCGTGGATGGGAAACAGTGTTGAACATTTGGGATATTTTGGATCAATTCATCCAAATTTTCACAGGAATCTTCTAGATATAATACATTACAAATATATCAGGATAAGTATATATAAACTACGGGAAAGTAAAGACATTAACAGAATTTTGGAGGTTTTCGACATAAGAAATTTGACAGAAAAGGCAAAAGTGTATCCAAAAATGAATAATTAAGATGGAATTTTGACGGGACCCACCCGTCGAAAAACTCATATCGCTAATGTCAATATTCGATCTGGGGTGGGGCCGTCAAAAAATAATTTCGACAAACACTGACATATCTATAAAAAAAAATTATTGACAAAAAAAGAATCTTCCACAACAATTTCCTGTCAGAAACAAAAAAGAAAAAGAATAGTTTCCTATTTTTGAGGGTTTTCTCTAAAAAAAATTACATATAAAGTTTATTTTTTAAAAGTTATAAAATTAAGCATGCGAATGAAAGTATGGAAAGTGGGCAGCCAAATCCAAGTAAGTACACAGCAACAAACTCCCAAGTAAAATCCAATTAAGTATGAGAATTAAAAATTAAACACGTGAATGAAAACGATAATAGATAGGATAGAAAGAGAACTAAAGTAAACGAACCCAGAGCCAACATCTTAACATAAGAGACCAAAGTTGAGCCCAGATCAAGCTAGGCTCAAGCGGGGGGAAGAGGTAGTGTTTAGCTACCATTATTTGGCATCCATCAAAATTCAAATCAATCAAAGTCAACCTAGAGAAGAAATTTGAACTCAACCAAAAACCAAGAACACCAATCAACAAACAAAGAAAATAAGATCAAGCTATCACAATCAGATTTAAATCCTAGAAGAATTGAAACAGAAGCAATCAGGAGTCACAATCTGAAACGCAACATAACGAGCAAATAGAAAACCAAGTTCAAATCAAAAGCTTCAAAACAGGTAATCAACCTAGAAAACCGATGAGAAAAACTCAAAATTAACTAAATGGAACACTGAAATACATCAAATTGAAACAAGAATTCAAACTGAAATGCGTTCATAGCCACTCGAAATTAAAGTTTTGAAGCAAAACCCTGAAATCTAAAACGAAAATTAGGAGAAAGAACCCTTAAAATGAAATCTAAAAACCCTAAAGTTACTTGGGTTGACTATGTCACCTCGTCGTCTATCATCTTTGTTCAGTCCTTACTCTTCTGTATATACTCGATGTGCCTTCATTCAACTAATATAACCCTTTAATCTTTAATTCTTGAAGACGGTGATGAGATGAAGGGATGATTCAATGCTTGCATGTGACGCAGAACAAACTAACATTCACACTACCAAAGACAGTTACCAAGAAGCTAGAGTTGAGTTGACTCTTCCTAAGGGCCACCATGGTATTCAAGGACTTAGAAGAGATAATAACGACAAGGGTCCAAGGATATCAACATCGAAGATCCTTGGTTTACTCTCTATTTCGGGGTCCCAACTTAATTATATTCTGAGAAGCATGTTCAATGAAGAGTCGAAGACCACCTTGGGACGAGTCTTGTTGAGTTGGACTCCTTGAAGGGTCTCTTGATATGTCATAAAGTCAGTGTGTTCAAAGGAAGACACTTTATTTCAGCTAGTGAAATGTTCAAACTAGAAGAGGGGACTGTCCAGGATCTTTTAGAGACTACTCAATTGTGTTACAGTCACTTGTGGAGGTTTTATACATCCTTGTCTAAGTGAGATGTTTCTCCTACTTACTTCCTAGCTTCCTTGGGAGGTCAAGGGCATGACCAATCTTGCTAGCAACCAAGCGCACAAGTTGCTAACCCTAATGGACCAATGAGAATGGAGGATGCTTATCTAGTTGCTCCTTATTCGTTAGCCAAGAGACACACCTGTAAAGCTGATTTTTAGTTGTCTTTTGTAGCATATAGGCTGGTGAAATAATTATTGCAATTGGGTCAATTATCATACTGCTTTTATTATTCCAATTAAGGTTCATTAGTTGTTGTAATCATCAAGGTTAAGAGTAAACCTTGATTAGTTTGTACTTAAGGAGTTTCTTTAGCCTTAAGGAAACCTCTTTTTGGATGGAAACTCAGGCTATTTAAAGCCTTAATTCCATCCATTTTCTCATAGTTGATCATTAATACAAAGTGTCATGCAAAGTTACAAACAACACCTCTTGAAATCTCTTTTAATGTTGTATCAATTGAGTGTTTTCTTAGACTAATTCTGGTGATTAAATTTTGTATGAATTAGCTTAAGAATCCTATCCTTGGTTGAGTGGTGTCTAAGTATTGTATCTCTTCCAAACCCTAGGTTAAGTGGTGTTTATTATTGCATTATAACCTAAACCTAGATTGAATGGTTTTTAATTACTTTATGTCAATCATATCCTTGGTTACTATAGTCCATGGTGTTATCAAGGACATATCCAGTAGCTTTTTCCTTGACCAGAAGCTTCTAAAGCCCTCAAATTTAGTTTTTGGCACAACCTTGGTGCTGTTAAGGTCATCAGAATCTCAGCAAGAAATTGAATTTGGCAACTACATTGGCATTCTTTCAATCCTATACATCAGTGGGTGCTTGATCCTTGGTGTATTAATCTACCGCTTGAGCTTTGTTTTGCAACTAATGCGGAAGAGAAGTAATATGTTTGAAAGTGAGAGAAAGACATTACTATGAGAAGGAGATATATGTTGGAAAGTTGTGTGCGCGCGCGCGTGCGCGCGTGAGAGAGAGAGAGAGAGAGAGAGACCTATATAGGGTGGGACTATGCAATAAATTATATTGTTTCGCCAAATTTTGGCGGAACTAGGACCCATTAAAATTTTAGAAAAATTTTAACTAGTAAGTGAGGTCACCTGCGTCAAAATTCAACAAAAAGTTCGATGAAGGCCTAACTTCGCTACCAGAAATGTTCAAAAATTTTGAAAATTCTAATAATGTGATTAAAAATTAAATGTCAAAAGCACAAGGTAGATAAATATAAACAACAAAAAAAGGTGGGACTAAAAAATAATGTCGAAAACTAAAGGATAGCAAACTGTTCACCTTAAATTAGGCTCAGAAACACAAATTCCTTCAAAATTAGTCGGTCTTATAGAAATTTTTCCAAAAGAGGCATTTCTCGTATGACAAGCATGTTTAACAAATTCAAAAAAATAAACATTTTTTTTGAAAATTTGGATTGTAGCAAGCCTAACTATAGAGGTTGGGCCAATGGTAAGTCGTACTTTAGAAATGTATTACAATAAGTTGAATTATTAAACCCTTTGGGTTTTAGTGCACTACCATTAGATTTTCTTACGTGGCATTGGAGTAAGGTTGTTTTCTTCCGTAACACTTGTATTGTATTAATCTTAAATTTTAATATACTGGATTGTAGTAATCTAAACTGTCATGTAATTGGTTTGTAGTTATTCAAAATTACAATATATTGACTTTTAATATTCTAAACTATCATATAGTGGATTATATTAGTCTAAAATATCGTCAGCTTGGACCAACTAATTAAGTTGAGATGTATTGAAATCCAAGGATCCATTAGTTCAACTTACTGTGATATATTTTTAAAGTTCGGTTTACCATTGTCCCAACCCTATAGTTCGACTTGCTACTATCCAATTCGCCTAAGGGTGTGTTGGTGGGGATGTAAAGTTGTAAACCATTTCTAGAAAATGGTTTTTTTCATTTTCTAATGTTTGGTGGACAGAAAATGGGGAAAATAATTTTCCAAAAAGATCATCTCCCCCCGGCCCGCATGTAAATTATTTTCTCGAGTGCAACCTTCAGAAAACCCACTTTTCTAGCCCAAGTTAATCACACATCTCACCTTCTCCCCCCGCCATGTTTACCCAGAACCCCATGCGAGTATCCTTAATACCACCTCTTTGCCATTTTCTCCCCCTCCCCCCCCCCCTCATAAACTCGTTTTAATATTTCTCTATCTCACACTCTCACTCTCTCTCGTCTTTCTCCCAATCTATCACTCTCTCTCATACACCTGTTTTAATCTATCTCTCCACCACTCTCTCATGCGCCCGTTTTAATATTTCTCTCTCTCTCTCTCTCTCTCTCTCTCTCTCTCTCTCTCTCTCTCTCTCTCTCTCTCCACCACTCTGTCACACACACCCATTTCAACCCCCCCCCCACTCTCACTTTTCTTATTGACAAACAGGTGAAAATCGTTTTCTAGAAAAACCAAATTCCTATATACTAAGCACGTGAAAATATCAAATGAAAATTCATTTTCTAAGAAAATCGTTCTACAAGGAAAATCATTTTCCAATAAAATAATTTTTCTTTGCACTAAACACACCCTAAATTTAAATGAAAAATTGGAATTAAGTAATCGGTACTTTGGAGGGACAGGCATACCAAAGAAAAAATTTAAAAAAATTGAAAATTCATGTGCTTCTTGGTTTCCTCCTCATTGTGATGTTGACACTAACCGCTCTAAAGAGATTTTAGGTTCCTATTTTTATGTTGTTTGTCAAATTTTTCATGCTCCGGGGCAATATGTTGATGTCTTCCCTCTTTGCTATTAACCTTGTCAACAACCAGTCCTTCCCGCCTTTGCTTCTCTCAATTCTATGGATGCTTGGTGAACAATTTTGATACCTTGACTCAAATGCAACATCTTACATGACACTTGATGAGGGTATGTTATCTTTTACATCTCCTTACTCTAGCCATGACAAAGTTAAGGTTGGAAATGGAATGGAACCTTGTTACCCATATTTACTGTTGGCAAGATTGCTTTACAAATTTATTCTAGGCCTTTCACACTTAAAATTATTTATCACGTTCCTCGGGTTCAACACGATCTTCTATGTATCCGCTAGTTGTGTCTTGACAATGATCGCTATGTTGTTTTCAACATGGACATTGTTTCTGTGAAGGACAATACCACGGGTGATGTCCTTTTGTTGACTCCTCATGTTGGTAATGTTTATACTTTACATTTGTTCCCTACACCTCAACAACTTCTTGCTAACTTGACTTTAAGTGAGATTGGAGATGTTTGGCACAAACGGCTAAGGCCTATCGAGCTCGAGTTTTGGATTTCCTTAGGAAAAATAATTATGTTAAGTTTCTTAATAGTTTTCATGATAATTGTACGACTTGTAGTTTGGCAAAGTCACATACTCTTCCTTTTCATTCAGTTGAACATCGTTCTACTTCTACTCTTGAACTTATTCATATGGATGTTTGGCAATCGCCAACTATTTATCATAGTGATTTTAAAATTATGTTTCATTTGTTGATGATTATTCTCAATTTGCATGGATTTTCCATGTGAGATCGAAATATGAAGTTTTCTTTATTTTTTGTAATTTTCAAACTTAAGTTGAAAACTTGTTTTATTGCTAGCTTAAAAATGTTCTTGAGTGATGGTGGGACACAGTTTCACAATAGCTCCTTTCTTGACCATTTTCGTAAATGTGGCATTCTTTTCCGTAAGTCTTATCCCAATACCCAACAACAAAACAAAGTTGCTGAGCAGAAGCATAAACATCTTTTGAAATGACTCGTGCATTCTAAATCGATGCCTCTATGCCTGCCAGTTATTGGTTGGACGCTATTTTAACAGCCGCCTATGACATTAACTGTTTCCAACTCCTTTGTTGGGAAATCGGAGTCCCTATGAGGTTTTATTTCGTTGGTCGCCTAATTACGGTTTTCTCTTTGGTTGTTCTTGTTTTCCTAATTTTGTGACACGACCGACAAATAAACTATCTCCTCACTCTGTTCATTGTGCCTTTTTAGGGTATGTTCTAAATTACAAGGGATATCGTTGTCTTGACCCTATTTCGGGTCGTATTTACATCAGTTAGGAATTTGGAATGCTAAGTTTCATGAAAACGTTTTCCTTTTTCAAAAACTTAGCTCCAACTCTCTAGGTGCAATCCGCACACCATGTTTTGTGTAGGACCTCATTCAACTCACTCCAAGGGGATTCTCTAATCCTCTTGTGTAGTCCTCTTTATCTGTTGAGTCGTCAGCTCCATCCTACTCACCCACCCATACTGTCGTACTCCCCCCACCCCAAACATGTCTCAGGCTCGCTATCTCCTTTGTCTGTCAATAACATCTCCTCCTCATTTCCTTCTCCCGTAGTTTTTCTCCGGTAGGGTCTACAATCCTTTCAATCAACTTCCCCTGTCCCCTCTCCTGTACTTAGATCACCCATTTCACATGCATCTCCACCATCCTTTATAGGTGTCCTCCCCTCCGGGTCCACCTCTGCTAACCCAGCCTCTCCATCGTCAAGTTTGTGTGACACCTCTACTCTCCCTACATAGTCTTGTCTCCCTTTCATGTCTTCCACTCGAAATGTTCATCCTATGTAGGCTTGGTTTAAGTCTGGTGTGTTTAAATTAAAATAGCTCTTGTCCTTACATATTCACCTTGCTAAAGTTGAGTCTACATGTTTAACTCAAGCATCTAAACACACTAAGTGGCGAGAGGCCATGGCTGAGGAGTATAATGTCTTGTTAATGACACATGGGGCCTAGTTCCTACCTATCCTACTCAGAACCTGGTTGGGAGATTGGGTGTAATTAGGTGTATAGGATAAAATACTGTTTTGATGGTTCTATAAAGAGGTACAAGGCTCGTTTAGTGGCCCACCAATATTCGTCTTGTTTTAACTCTGATTGTTTCCTTTAACTGGCCTGCCGCCAACTTGTTGTGAAAAATGTTTTTTTTTTTTTTTTTTGCATGGTAATGTCAATGAAATTGTCTACATGAAACAATCTCGTGGATTTGTTCACCCTGATTTCCCATCTCATGAATGTAGCCTTAAGAAAACAATCAATGGTCTAAAACAAGTTCTACGTGCTTGGTTTAATCGCTTTAGTAGCTTGCTATTGTCTCATGGTTTCACCAGCAACACAATAGATCCTTCTATGTTGGTTCTACACACTAGAAATCATGTCCTGATTCTTCTATTTTATGTTGATGATATCATCCTCAATGGCAGTTCTTCTTCGATCCTTCTTTATCCCCTCTTGCCCATCACTTTGACATGAAAGACCTCGGGGATCTACATTGTTTCTTGGGCATTTAGGTGGTTCAATCTTCCTCTGGGATTTTCCTTTCTCAACTGAATATATCTCATCTCTATTACATAAGTTTTAACTACAAACTTGTATTCGTGTCAAAATACCTTCTGCTGCCCGAACTACTTCATCCATTACAAACGGTGAATTGCTTATTGATTCATCTCAGTATCATATAGTAGTATGGAATGTGCCTTACAATACTTGACTATGACTCAACCTAATATTAATTATATAGTGCTTGCAATTTCTCAATTAATGCATGCTCCCTATACTAGTCACTTGCATGTTGTGAAGCGTATTTTCATGTATCTTCATGGCATGCTTAAACATATGCTCTTTCTTTGTGCTCCCTCCTCACTTTCTATTGTTGTTGCCTATTCAAACGCTGCTTGGGCTGAATGTCATGATACTTGTCGCTTCACGATAGGCTATGCAGTTTTCTTGGGCCCCAATCTAATCTCTTGGCGTACTAAGAAGCAAGCCACAGTTTCGAAATCATTCATTGAAGCTTCATATTGAGCTTTGGATTATATAGTTGCTAAAACTATTTGGATTCGGAAGCTACTATATGATATTGGTATTATCATATGTGCTCATATTCGATTTTATTGTGACAATATCACTGCCACCTATATGGCCGCCAATCCTATACACAACATGATCAAAGTAAACATATTATAGTGGATTGTCATTTTGTTAGAGAGCAGATTGCTCATGAAGATCTCGTTGTTTGATATATCCCTACTACTTCTCAAATAATGAACATATTCACTAAACGGTTGTCCATATAACAGTTCCAGTTTCTCAAGTACAAACTATCCGTGTGCTCCCTTGATTAGCTTGAGGGGGGGGGGGGGGAATAGAGTGTATCTTATTTAATCGCAATGTTTTTGCAAAAGATCATTTATATATGATTACCTTGGTCATATATAATACAAATCAACCACCACATTGGCATGGGCAGATCCCTTCATGTGATTGGGCTGGTCATGGTCACCCTTCACTCAAAAAAGAAGAAAAAAATTTTAAAGTATAATTTGGGATAAAAATAATTAATTATGTGTTGGACACCTCTAATTTAAAAACATAGATTCGTCGCTGGACATTGGATGTGCCATTCAACCATCTTCCTGTACAAGAAGGGTTGAGTATTTGATAAAATGCAAATTCTAATATAAGACCGTCTCACGTAAACTTTTGTAAGACAAACATTTCTCACAGAGTGATCTTTTTAACATTTTACTGTAACTAATATGTGACATTAGAATGACTTTTTAATATAAATGTGACTAATAATGTATCAAGTGATAACTTTTATCACAATCTGTCCAAATAAGTTGTTAGTCATCCATGTATTCATAAATAGTCACCACAAAGTTATATATCTTACAATAAATTTATGGTGAGACGATTTTACCGAAAAACAGAGTTAACAAAATTTCATCCGTCTCGGGAAACCGAATTGTCCGACCCTGAAAAATCGGGTATGGACATAAATTTTTCGTCCGAATTTTGAGATTGATCGAATATTCAGGCATAATATTTCTCCTTTTTCTATTGTTCAAACCCGATTCTAAGTTAAATTTAATTCCGTTGGAATAATCTAACCTAGTCTGATCTGAATAAAAACCAGATCTGTACATAAATTTTCCGTCCGAATTTTAATATGACCGTAAGTTACCCCACTTGAATCTTTTCCCGGCGCTACCCAAGAATTAATGATGGTAAAATTACCAGAAGTAAGCTTACTTTAGGAAAAAAAAAATTGTGACAAAAATAATGTATTTTTAGACAAGGACAACAATAATATGATAACAACAATAATACTATAATAAAATAGTCAAAAAGATTGGCCCCACTTTACATACTTACCCTTCACCTCCCTCACTCACCCAATCATCTTTCCCTCTCTCTCTCTCTCTCTCTCTCTCTCTCTCTCTCTCTCCAAAATCCTTTGCTTTGCTCATCTCCTTATTTTGACCCTCATCAGATCCCACTTGCTTCTCTCTCTCTCTCTCTCTCTCTCTCATCTCTGAAGCTCCTCAGATCTACTCATTTCCCCATCAATGGAGTCGGAATCCCCTGCATCTCCCCCACCCAAGAAATCCCTCAAACCCTCCAAAACGGCGTCGCCTCCCTCTTCTTCCTCATCTGCTGCTTCCGCTTTCCCCGAGGAGGTTCTGGAGCACGTCCTGTCCTTCATCGAGTCCGACTCGGACCTCAACTCGGTCTCACTCGTCTGCAAGGCGTGGTACGAGATCGAACGGTGGTGCAGGCGCCGCGTATTCATCGGAAACTGCTACGCCGTCAGCCCTCCGATTGTGATCCGACGGTTCAAGGACGTCCGATCGGTGGCGATCAAGGGGAAGCCGCATTTCGCGGACTTCAACCTTGTTCCGGAGGGATGGGGGGCCCACGCGTACCCGTGGATTGCGGCGTTTGCTGCGGCGTACCCTGCGCTGGAGGAGATCAGGTTGAAGAGGATGGTGGTGTCGGATGAGGCGTTGGAGGTGATTGCGAAGAAGTTTCGGAATTTTAGGGTTTTGGTTTTGTGCTCCTGCGAGGGTTTCTCGACTGATGGCTTGGCCTCCATTGCTGCCAATTGCAGGTCCTTTTTTTTCGTTTAATTATTTAATCTTTGGTTAGGGTTTCTTTGAAATGACTCGATTGAAGCAGTTTATTTTAGTAGCTGTAGTTAGTTTACTGTGAATTGAGTTATCTTTGTGGTTATAATTTCTGTGTTTTGGTTGATTTGTTTGATTTATTGAGGGTTTGAATGCTTGGTTTGTAGTCTCTTGCTAATTTCAGGGCGTTTTGGGTGGATTTTTCTTGTCAATTAGCGTTTTTGGGTGTTATTATTGGTTGGAAATTTGGGATTTGTTTTTTGTTTCAAGTTCTGCTTCTGGGTAATGTTAATGTACTGCTGTTCGTTGTAAATTTGGTTGAAGATGTTGTTTTGTTGCTTCTTTTCTGCTTGTTTGTGATTCTGTAGGGGAAAGAATTTAACTTTGTAGCTTAGTTGAAATTGGTTTGATGCCATTAGCTTGTTTAGCAGTAGATATCCATTGTGTTCATGTTTGTTTTAGGGCTTTTGGTTGTTTGTTATGAAGATTTGATATTTTAAACCACGTAGATTAGCTGTTGATATATATCACTTGATTGTTGGTTTCTCTTGGAAATGATGTGTTTCTTTCTTTGATACCATTGTTAAAGATTAAGCATTTGGTTGGTTAATCGGGTATTATCGTACCTAAGTTCTCGCTAATTTGTTGTACACATTTTGTTAAAATGGCTGAATGTGATATGTGGCCTGTATCTTTCTTTGTTAATTGCTAATTCTTCTCATTTTTCCCCTAGTTGTTGTTAGTATTATTGTTAGTTTTTTGGGCCTTTGATACCTGCCCTAGCCTAAGATAGTAAAGATAAAGTGAATTATTTGGTAGCATCATTGTCTATTTTGGTATCCTTTAATAAAGATTGGATTTTTTTTGTTTTGGAATGGACCACAAAGTATATCTCATTACTTTGGATACCTTGAATAATGTTAAGGACCATACGTGATTGCTATATCCTTGAGAAGCGTTTGGTTGGCATCGCCGTACATAGAAATATGCGATTTATGTTTAAATGGAAGTTTCCCTTCCCTTTCTACTCTTTCAATTTTGTGTAGAAAATAATAGGTGATTTTTTGTTTTCCTAAATGTATGTGTGTAGCTTTCATGACAGCTATTTCTGATTGGTTACATTATAATTTGACCTGTTCTTAAAATTTTACTGTAGCATTTAAGATTTTGAACTTGTATTGGGTTTCTCAGTTGGGCCTGCATGGAATGTCACAATCTGCTATGCCTTTGCTTTGGCCTCTTTTTTCATTGTTATGGACCACCTTTTTTGGTGCTATGTTTTCTTTGTGGATGGCTGTATATTGGACATTGCAGAACCCTCCAATAAACTGGTTAACTTGTTTTTATATTCTTTCATCTTGTGGTGCAGCTAAACCCGAAAAATGATTTTTATTTATGTGTGTTTTGTCTGTTTCGGGAATTTTCTGGTTTTGTTGTATATTTTTTGATGCATGTCTCCTAATTTCAACTTTTTTGCTGGATTTGAAGATTGAAATTGGGTGCGAAAATTAGCCAGATTGAATAAGATTGAATATTGTAGAATATCTTCCTTTTATTGTTTTCATTTGGGGCCATAATTTGAAAGTGACATGTTATATAATTTTACTTTTTCCAGGAACCTGAGAACTCTTGACTTGTGTGAGAGTGAAGTTGACGACTTTGGTGGGAATTGGATAAGCCATTTTCCGGATTCTTACACATCGCTTGAATCTATCAATGTTTCCTGCCTTATCTCTGAGCTTCGGTTCTCCGCTTTGGAACGTTTAGTGAGCAGATGCCCAAATCTCAAGTCACTCCGGCTAAATCGTTCGGTGCCATTTGAGAAGCTCTCAATTCTCCTTGAGAAGGCCCCTCAATTGGCTGAATTTGGCACTGGTTTGTTTGGCACGGACCTTAGTAATGAAGCTCATGCAAAGCTCACCAAAGCATTCGTCGGCTGCAAGGGACTGAAAAGTATTTCAGGGCTTTATGATGCTGCTCCAACATATCTCCCGGTTTTATATCCTTTGTGCTCGGGGCTTACTTCTTTGAACCTCAGCTATGCCACGATTCACTCTGCTGATCTGATCAAACTTCTGAGTCACTGCCAGAATCTTCAGCGTCTCTGGGTATTGCCTATAACCTTCTCTGGATTTCGCGTTTAAAGTTTGCCTGTTATAAATGGTCAACCTCAGCACTCTCGCTGATTATTATACTGCTTTACTTACCCATGTTGTTCTCTTTCCGGCTATTTTTGTGGGTAGCTGCATTTTACAGTGATCGAGATATTGTAGGGAAGTATGCATTTATCGTTGTTGAGGACTGTCTGTCATGAATGGCTAAACACTTTAGGCATATATTACTACCTCTGTCCCACAGGACTTGTCATTGTAACTAACTTTTGTCATCCCGTACACAGTATTTCTCGCTTTACAATTTGAATAACATATTGATGGGTACTTTACAAAACTGTCCTTAGTAGTTGTTTTTCACCCTTTGTTTCTTATGACTTTCCTAGATCTGGTTCCTTCAAAGGGTCCTGTCACTAGTTCCCTTAAATCCTTACTGTTTGCCGTAAAGGATCGGCTTTTGACTCCTATCACTCAAATGCATGCATTTGGCAGGTTCTTGACTTTATTGAAGACAGTGGCCTTGAAGTGCTTGCCGAGTGCTGCAAGGACCTCCGGGAGCTACGGGTCTTCCCCTCCGAGCCCTATGTCCAAGAGCCAAATGTATGCTTGACCGAGCAGGGTCTGGTTTCTGTTGCCACCGGTTGCCCTAAACTCCAGTCAGTCCTCTACTTCTGCCGCCAAATGTCAAACGAAGCCCTAATCACCATTGCCAAGAGCCGGCCCAACCTGACCCGGTTCCGCCTCTGCATCATCGACCCCCAGTGCCCTGACTACCTGACCAACCAGCCCCTGGACGACGGGTTCGGAGCCATTGTCCAGCACTGCAAGGACCTGACCCGCCTGTCTCTATCCGGCCTCCTCACGGACCGTGTTTTCGAGTACATAGGGACCCACGCTAAGAAGCTCGAGATGCTCTCCCTGGCATTCGCCGGGAAAACCGACATGGGGCTCCATTATCTCCTCTCGGGGTGTGACAGCCTCAGGAAGCTCGAAATCAGGGATTGCCCGTTTGGAGGGAGGGCGCTTTTGTCAAACGCAGCGAAGCTCGAGACAATGCGATCCCTTTGGATGTCGTCGTGTCCAGTGAACTACGAGGAGTGCAGACTGCTGGGCGGGAAGATGCCGAGGTTGAACGTCGAGGTGATGGACGAGAGAGGGCACCCGGAATCCAGGCCCGATGACTGCCCCGTTGAGAAGCTCTACGTTTACAGGTCAGTCGTGGGGCCCAGGCTCGACTCCCCGGAATTTGTTTGGACAGTCGGTGGAAACTCAGGATTGCCATTGTAGTCAAGTTGGTCTTGGCAAGTTCCTGCAGGAATAAGGTAACTTTTTACCACTACCGACTTGCCTATGAAATTACCAATCGAAGCCGAGTGGCTAATTTTTATGTGAATCGCTTGCTTCTCAAGTTGTCGGTAAGTCGAAGAGTTGTTATGGTATTTATTTATAGTGGTGGATCTTTGTGGTTGTAGAATTTGAGTAGACAGTAGTCTGCAATGTGTGTGTGTTGTACTACTAGCTAGCTAGGGTGGAATGGCTTTTCTTTTTTGAAAAGCTGGACGGAAGGAATATGTATGTATACTAGCTAGGTTTTAGGTGCTTGTATTCATTTCATTATTTCATGTAAAACCCAATTGTTCATTTTCAATAAACATCGCAAAATTCAGTTTCTTGACCTGGTTTTTCAAGTTGAAGGTCACTTTTTTCCCCCCTGGTTATTCAAGGCTAAAACAGGTAGTGAAATTTGCTTTGTAACTATAGATGCAAAGTTCAACACAGTAAACCAATTAAGCAGCAATCCTTGTTCTTTTATATGGTGGGTACCAAAACTCACTATACTACTAAGTATTTTTCCACACTTCGCCACATTTTACCATAATCATTATCAGTATATCTCTTTACTTTTCTCTCTCCTCTAATTTTTCACATTTTTCTCTTCACCTATCATATCAACTATGTGTTCCACAAATTTTACCATACTTTTCCACACCTTACTGCACCTTCCACAATTTTAGTACACCGTACCATTTTCGCATCTTACCAATCGCACAAAAGAACATGGCTTAAGTAAAAACAACACTAACCCCCAAGGCAAATAGCCTCAGACCCTGTTCTTTGGTTGGGTTATTTTAAGGTTTGGATGGATAGGTTGGGATAAGTTATGCTGTTTTTTTTGAGGAATTGTGTTTTTAGAGTATATGCTTTTTTGAGAATTGTGTTAGGTTTGGATAAGTTAGTAGAGTTATATCCAACCTAACCAAAGAACATGGTCAATAGAAACTTTCAACTTGAGGCCTATAATACATCTAACACTCTTGAGTCTTGAAGGATGCGCCTTTGTCTACATCTTCCTTTATGTTTTTTTTTTCTTTGATCCCCCTTTTCCTTTATGTTAGAAATATGTTTCCTTGAAGTATCAAATCCGATAGAGCAGCAAAAAAATATGATAGAAATGAAGTTGGGATAAGAAAGATAGTATGGACTAATTATGCGTAAATTTCTGCTGCAATTTGACCCCTCATCTTATGATTCAGAGCTTCCTTGAGTGACAGTTTATCATCATTGTCCTCATTAATGCCTACACAACTAGATTAAGGACGATATCATTTACATAAATTGTAACTTGTAAGAGTGCAATTGTAACTTGCAAGTGTAATTATCATGCAGATAATCATCATTTTGGAAGGAGGGAGGGGCTATTTGTGATTGTTCAAGTGGAAAATTTTCTGGAACATACATGTTTCATTGATCATGGAATCAGTAAGGTAACTTGGTTTTGCCCATTTCCGGACAAGGAGCATGAGCTGCATAAGGAGAGGTAATAATTCAACCCCGGAAAATCGAAGGACCCATTGACCATTCTAGACTGCTCCACTGAGAATTTCGGCAACCGGTCTCCTTCAAGTGACTGCATTGTTTGTGGATATTCACCTTTTGTTATAGGGATCCGTAAACCTGGTTGCAATATTTCCCAAATGACAGGATTGATCGAACCTTTCCTGGTTGTTCTTTAACAGTTTAGCACCAAGAAGAACCAAACAAGTATCTAGGTTGTAGTACAACTCTCAGTATGGGTTCCGCTTACATTGAGTGTTTAATCAGAAATGTAACTGCTAAGAGGTTGCTTACCATCCGAACATGAAGTCCAATGCTCTGGAAGATGATAAACACTAACCTCAATTGTCAATGAATCGAATTAAGGAACTTCAATCCATCATAATCAATTAGCTTTTGTACTGAAACACTCCAAGAACATGCACAATATAGACGCGGAGAGGAAGCCGTCGCATGCATCCAACAAGGCTTGAGGAAATCTCAATGGAAGAGTAAAAACCATTACAAATGCGTAAAGCTAAGCAAACAACACAGAAGAAATCTAAAGAAGAAGACCTTCATCATTCATTAATTAGTCTTCATATCATAGTTTAGTCCTTATAAGAACACAAGGGAAACATGTAAATTGATGTTATCCGATATACAACAGTTCACTTTACCGTTGAGACCTATTGTCCCTAGCCAGTGTAATTCCAATATTCGTAACTGCTCGAACCAGAGAATGCTAGCAAAAACTGAAACTAACACCAGTAAAAAAAAATCGATAATAGCTCAATATAGGTACACTTTGAACATTGTTCCTGAATAAACTTCAGCACTGGATACCTGATTGGGTTTGTCTGAGATGTTCAGTATACTCTCTGCTTTTTTCATCAGAAATATTCAGTAATCTGATCAGGCAAAACTTTACTGAACCTATTTATGCCTACAATGTGAAGTATCTCCTTAAGCAACACGATGAAATAGAGTTTCAAGGAATGAGCAATATTCAACAAATAATGCAAAGAAAAGGCAACAAAAGCTTTGATGATGAGGACATAAAACAGCATACTGTGACTTCATAATAGAGAAAACCATGCAAATAATATGACATTCTTAGATGAAACAACAAATATAACAAGAGTTTCAGTAGTATAGTATTTGCCGAAATTCCTTCGAGAGTTTAGAATTTAGATCTCAAAAAATAGAGAGGACATCTGCAATTCATCACATTTTCTAGCTACTTGTCCATCAGTTTTGGAGTCCCGGGAAAGATCCAGATTTCCTCGTACAATGATTTTCACCCAAAATTACTTCAAAACTCAGGTTGAAAAGCAGTTTTCATCCACACCACATTCGACGGACCAACATATATATGGCATGTACTCTATATCACTGCCAATTTTTGGTAGAAAAAAAGGCTAAACTTTATTACGGAAAATTTCCAGGGGCATTCAAGATCTTGTTTGGAGGAACCTCTTGAACCAATGAGCGGAAAGTTTTGGGTATCTCTTCAAGCCATTTTTGTAGTCCACATAGTTCAACCCGAACCGAACAGTGTATCCAGAACTCCATTCAAAATTGTCGAGCAATGACCATGCGAAATAGCCCTTCACGTTTACACGTTCCCTACAATGTCAACAACATTGTATGCAAACAAATCATTAACTCGATTATCAAGAATTTTTAACGATATTATTAACTAACAATAACAATATTAACTCTCAGTATAGGTCCCACACATACACGAAATCTAGGAAAGTTCAAATGTAAGCATCCTTAACATAGAACACATAGCTGCTAGCTAAGAAACTAATTTCAAGAGACCCACGATGTGGTAGATTTTGTAAATAGTCTACAAATGTGTTCTTTTGACCTCATGATTAACATAAGTTCATATTTTCCTATCGAAAAAAATCCAAGAGACCCACAAATTTGTAATGAGATCAGATCCAAGACCATGGTCCATGGACCCTACAATATACACATCCTCGCATTTTTGTTTATTCTCCCTAAGTAGCCCTAGAACTGCCTAATAATTAAAACTTATCGACCAATGGGACCCCGCAGAAAGAGACGACTATCATCAAGTGAGTTGAGTAGATCATGATATCATCAGTTGAGCAATTTATGATTCCTGAAAATACTTAGTACTTACTTGATAGAGAGTTGCAAGAAAGCGAGGTGATCATGGTAGTATCGCACCCTCATCTTGTCACTTAGAGCTTCCTTAAGTGGCAAGTTACCGTCATTAGTCTCATCGATTCCTATAAAAGCACATAGGAGATAGTTCAACGTTCCAAGTTCGCGCAAGCAGGTGGGTTCCACCATTATTTAACCAAAAAAAAAAAAAAGAAGAGAGAAACGGGCTGTGAGGTAATTTTGCTTGCCCTCTAGATCGAAAAATACTAACCGTTTTCAGTTATATAAATCAAAGGGTTATTGTAATTTTTCTTGATATGGAGTAGAAGTTCCCTAATGCCACTCGGGTAAACATGCAGCCAATCTGAAGCAGCCTGCAGGAGCAAAACTTGATGTAGTTATGAGACAGGACAGCATGCATCATCTCAAGATGTACGTAGTGAATCTATTCCATGTTTTTGAAAGATATCGGTACATACCTGTGGACCGATTGGAATTCCATGTCTCTCCACTGTATGAATCGAATCAATTGAAATGTGATTGTCATGCAACATGCAAATAATTTTCTGAGTAGAAAATTTCTGAAGAACTTACATACCTGTTTGACTGACGATGGCATCAGTGTTGTAACTAGGTTTTGCCCATTTGAATTCAGGCGCATAGGCGGCATATAAGGCAGTGTAATAATTCAACCCCAGAAAATCGAAGGAGCCATTCAGCAATCTGGACTGGAACAATGTGAACTTTGGCAGCCGTTGTCCCACAAGCGACCGCATGGTTCGTGGATATTCACCCTTTGCTATTGGGTCCATAAACCTGGTTCGATCGCAAGTTTCCCAAATGACGAGATTATTTACCATTTCTTGTTCTTTGGGGGTCAGTTACATAAGTTATTAATGGAGAAATTTCCGAGTCGATCGCTTACCATCCAAACATGAAGTCCAAGGCTCTGATTGCTGCATTCTGATGTCTCGGCACTTCTGAAAGTGGAACAAACCAATGTGACACTAGTGTGATGCCTATTACTCCCTTCTGAGATGCCTGCAAATATTACACAATTTTATCTTAAATGAAAAGAAGAATTCATAAACAACGTCAACAAAGAGCCAAACATAACTACAGACTGTTACTCAGACTTCGGTATGGATGTCAGACATTGGTTAGGGGGCTAAGGCTCAGTTTGGTTCTTGAAAAATGAGATGGAAAGAAGACTTTTGTCTCTCCTCACTTAGGGTATGTCAAATTCACGGGCAAAAATCAGTTGGGTAAAAGTTAAATTCATAAAAGATCGAATAAATAGCGACCTGATATTTACGCCTATAAATATGCACTGCAGCTGCATGAGCAAGGAGCTGATGATGGGCTACCAAGTAAGGCTCAGTTCCCGAGTCTCCACCCGTGCAATTCAGCTGCTGCCACATGGAACATCGGCCTGGGGCCAAATTCCCATTTACATAACCACCAAAAGAATAAGACCAAGGCTCATTCAGCGTAATCCAATGCTTTACTTTGCCACCAAATTCCTTGAAGCAAAGATCGGCATAGTCCTTGAAATCATCTCTGCAAGATAAAACATTAATCTCAATGTATGCTTATCGAGCAGCATTATACATGGAACCTCAATTTCATCACTTTTATAGTTGAAATTTAGCTTGAATAGATCAAAGACGTACACTATCAATGGGCTAAGGAAACCACGGTATGCAACCTCCAAGGCTTGAGGAAGATCCCAGTGGTAGAGAGTCACAAAGGGTGTTATGCCTGACAGTTTTCATGCAAACAAAGTAAATAATTCAGGTACATATATGTACCCTTTGTGTTTTTTTGAGGGTAGTTCTAGGTTAGATAACTTTTGGTAAAGTATTAGGCAAACGAGTAAAATTTTGGAAAAGTTGAGTAATTTGGGTTATGTGTAACATGAGTATATGTTCTATAGTGTAAAATTCTAAGATTTTACTCCCAATACTTTGCCAACCAAAATTTACCCAACCTAAATCTACCCCTCAAAAGAACTACAAGAAGAAAATAGGAAACTCGAATTTTCACCATTTGCTAACAGTTCATTGATAAGGTTGTGGTAGTATGCGATTCCCTTCTGGTTCACACCCTTGCTTAGTTTCCCATCTGGCCAATAATCAGTTCATTCAAATGTCAGAAACAGCTACACTTATGGGAAAAATACAATGACTACGTACTTTGAGGGCAAGAATAATGTATGATTAACAATCATACGTGGTAATATTCGTGACCATGAAAATGAGAATCTATAAGCATCTAATCCCATTTGCTTCATGATCTTCACATCCTCCTGTAAACAAGAAAACAAAAGTCAATATACAGCTGAAAACCGAGCTTGGAGGGACGGACAAAAGAACATTTCATAATGTTTAAGGTCACCTTATAGCGATGATACGAGTCCACAGCCACATCGCCGTTACTACGATCCTTAATCTTATCTGCACGACAAAATTATCAAATTTTGAGCACCAGCAGAATATGAGTAATACTAAGGATGTCAAAAAGCACATAGGAAAATAATGGTCAAATATTATGATTCAGAGTACAGAAAAGAGGAGAAGCTAGGGAAGGCAAAAAAGACCTGGATATTTATGAGTAAATATGTCCCATATGCTCGGACCTCTACCATCTACACGAGCTGCTCCTTCATACTGTTCATTATTCCAAACGGGGGTTAAGTCAATAACATGCAAGTGTTACAAAGGCACATGACAACACAGAACAAATGATTATGAAGAAGAGTTTCCCTGTGTAATGAAATCTCCATTTACTACTAGGCTTTGAAATCCAATACCCCAAAAAGTCCCACTACAAACAAAGTGTGGGGGTATGATATAGCAGTCTTACCCCTTGAGTCTAATTGACCCAAGATTTAAAAACTGTTCTATTTACCACTCCATGGAAAAGAAGTATAAGAGGTTTAAAGAAGCATTTTGCTTCAGTACATTACAATCTCAGCTAGAAAAAAATAAACCCTTTTTCAGCTATCCAGGTTGTGATCATTTCATACTAGACCTCTTACTATAACATTTTAACCCTACTTGTAAAAATATGTAACCTGAAGTTACCTGATAAGAAGAAGAAGCGGTTCCAAAAATGAAACCTGCGGGGAAGGAGGTCCTATTGAGAGCTCTGATCCCATAATCATCCCTAATGGCATTAATATCCATAACGCGAGCAAAGTTTCCACTCGTGAAGATACCAAAGAGGATAACAAACATATGGAGTCCAAAATCCATGATGTATCCTAAGTACTTCCTTCTCTTTGAAAATCAAATGTTGTGTCCTACGACATATATATAGAAATAGTTGAATGAAACTACCCTCTCTACCCTTTCCCCGTCACCAAACAAAACGAGCTTAGTGTGGAACCAAGACAAGTCAGAAAAACAAGCAACAATATTGGGCAATTATGTGCCTTAGACGCAACGGGCGCTAAAAAAACCTCATATCTATATGTTTCAATCATAGTAACTACAATGAAACAAACCTCTTCCATTTTTTTTCCTTATTTCCATTTTACTTTGATGAGCTTCAAGTTTAAGTCAGTTGTCTGTTTTAACAATGTTGACAGTTTCATTTCAGTCTTCTTGTTCTTTGTATCCAGAGCCGAATTTCCCTACGAATTGATAGTGTTTCACAACTCAGAAGGTGGTTGAAATTTCCAACTTTAGGAGTGATTACCAACAAAAGGAAACTACATTTTTCCCCTACAAATTAGTTGTGCCTATGGATGCCAGTCAGATAGAGAATTAAACAGGAAAAATGCAGTCCGATCCGAAAACAAGGAAAAAGGGGATGAGCTGATCACATGAGAAACCCAAAATAATAGAAAAGCAGAATGGCTGTTATGTTATTTCATAATGACTATGGAAGCTTGACCTACAATGTACAATCACAACTATCCAAAAGATAAAAATCTACGAAGTTGAAACATTTGGTAAAAATCCAAAGTTCAAGTGCAATCATCCCTGGCAATTTCTGACCTGATCGATACCCCAAACCCGCCCGAAATTTCTGGGTTTTGAACACGATTTTCTCAAATAAACCCGAATACACCGAACCCAAAAATTAGCGGGTCAAACCTGACCTGCCTGTTTGACCCGAAAAATTAATTTTTAAAGTTTAATTTTATTAGAATTTGTGAGTTTTCATTGTAATTTTTAACTATTAAACTATAAGCGCAACTTATTTATTTGTTATTTCTCTAATTTAAGTTAAATGGTTACAATAATCTATCGTTACTAGAAGATAATCATATTTTATTAATGTATATTGTACAAAAAGTAGTATTTAGAAAACATTTTTTTAAAAGAAAAAATGGAAAAAGGTTGCAACCATAACCCGTTGGGTTGACCCGAAATTGAAATACACCGCCCGTATTTACCCGATCCCGAAATACACCCGACCCCTATTTACACGACGATACACGCCCGACCTGAAACCCGCCCGCCCGAATTGACAGATAGTTAAAGACCTGCGGGAAAAAAAATCGATAATGGCTCAATATAGGTCTACACTGAATGCTATGCTCAATATGCTTCAGTGATTGCTACCTGCTTGGTTTAGGGGAGTGTTCTGATAAAGTTCCTTACTAATTTGGCAAATTTTCTGAAAGTTTGGGACCAATTATTTATTAGTATCAATGCAAAAATTTTACCAAACTAGAAGACTCAAACCTAACTATGTTTTTGTCATCCTGCATAGCTACTTCGTAACCTCAAATTCCATACTTGCATCTTTTTCTTTGGTCAGGAATGTGCGGTAAATCGAGTCAGATACAACTTTGGCAATACTACTACAAAGCTATGGTTCCTACATGAATTTGTCTTTTATTAACAGCTCTCTCGTAAGGTAAGAGTTTGATCCATTTGGATTTGAATGCATATACACTTTTTACTCGATGAAGGAATGGCCATTCAATGAGTAATAATACAGCAGTGGGTAACCAAAATTTTAATGGACAAAAGTAGCAGCAAAGCTGGCATTGCTTCTTCTAGTAATCAGACCTACCACATGAGCAAGGCAGCACCAAACAAACCCCCAAACAAAAAGATATGAAATGTATAGAATGCTATGTTACTCTGACTCTTCATTTTCTTTGCCATACCCAGGTCGGACCTTCCACACCCGGATAAGGGTATGACACTCGACACTTCAAATTACAATGAAAATATGCAAATTTTCTTAAAATAAGCCTAGTATGACACCCATATCCATGTCCATATCTAACACCCGTACCCGACCCTGAGTAACATAGATAGAATGTGAATAATGACTGGCAAAGCCAATACCCGGGGAATATCTTCATTTCTTCGACTAATTCTAGAATAAAATGAAATAATGAACTTATAATGTGCGACAAAAAATACGCAGCAGAAAAATGATGTGAAAGAGCAAGGCAGTTCCATTTCAACTGAATCGCTAAATGTAATGTTATTTGATCCATCATAACTTAACTACAGAAGGACAAGTTCTTGAACCTTAGAAAATGGGAAATTCATAGGCAATGTGACCCAACTTCAGGATGACTACAAGAAAGAGGTATACATCTAACAACACCCTAAACCCTACCAAACAAATCTACAGAGAGTTCTGAAGTATTCAATTTGGTTTGGTGTGCATGAGATACGGGTGAACTTCATTTTCTCAGGAAATTCTTGAACCATTTGGCAGAATGCTTGGGGTATCTTTTGAATCCATCTTTATAGTCCACATAATGCATGCCAAAGCGAACGGTGTAACCTGAGCACCATTCAAAGTTGTCCAACAATGACCATGCGAAATATCCCCTCAGTTTAACCGCATTCCTGCCAAATATTTGCACCCCTATCATTCACTTGCACTCATTTTTTCCCCCCTCAAACCAAAGTAGAGGAAGGGAAGGAATAAAAGGTAATTACCTGTTTGGGTCACTTAGGAGGAAAAAGAATCACAACACAACGTGACAGGACCTCAAAACTAATGGATCTTAGAAGTCAACTTAGAATGCCAAAATCAGGAGAAGCAAACAAATTTGACGGAGATATCATGGCGCAAGTTAGAATCTTTACTGAAATTCATCACACAACAGGTTCATATGGAATTGTGGGCTTCACCAAAGGGTGGCGGAGTCAAACTAATATGCCCACATAAGCCATTTACACTCATCAGATATGTTTTCAACTGTATTAAGGGATTCAAGAAAGCACTTTTATCACGTAACAGAGCTATAGGCAAAAAAAAAAAAAAAATTGAAATAAAAAAAGCATGCTGTTTCAACTGGAAATTTCCCACATACAGTACAATCATTTACAACTGGGACACCTTCCTTGTAGAGAAAGAGAGTAAATGTAACTTGAAACTCTTTTAGGAGCTTCCTTATTATGTTATTAAATTTACTTCTCTGGCAACAGATTTGACTCGTATTTAACATCACTGGCGAATTCAATCAAGCAATGCAACAATGCACAGATGTATGCTCGGTTCTTCATTTTCATTACAACATATCTGACTGAGGGTACTTGTAAGCATGCTTTATCAAAGCATTTACCTGACGGCTTGTTGTAGGAAAGCTAGATGGCCATGATAGTATTGTATCCTCATGCTGTCAGCCAAAGCTTCCTGAAGTGTTAATTTAGCATTGTTTGCCTCATCAATGCCTGTAAATTACCAACAGTTATGATTAACCCCAGTTTCTGCCAAATCTTTAGGGGAACAGAGGCCCTGTTTGGTAAACAGCCTATTCAACAACCTATTGCAAAAGTTGGCTTATTGGGGTGATAAATAGGCTGTCTGGGTGTTGGTAACCAACCTATCTTGTTGGCTGTTTGGCCCCAATCAGCCAATTTTCAATAGGCTGATTACAACAGCCTATTGAAAATGACTTATTGTGGAAAAGACTCTTTAATCGAAAAGTTGTCTAAATTTACACATATGTCATCCTTAAAGTATTATTTATATAGGGGTATAATGGAATTTCAACAAATACTTTTTCAGATATAGTTAACTTTATCAAACACAACTTTTCCAAACAACCAATCCAAACACTGAATACAATCAGCCAATGCAAACAACCAATAGTAAACAACCAATGCAAACAGTTAACAATTGTTTGCCAAATAGGGCCAAAGTGACAGTGCATTGGATCGAGCTAGGAATTCAGAAGGCAATAGATTATATAAACGTTAAGCCAGCAATGTCCGTCTTTTTATGTACACCAAACTGATATCATGGATTGAACCACAGGAATCCTCCTTTTCCTCATACCAAACTTACAATTATGCTACTCACCATTTTCTGTGATGTAAATTACAGGATCTTTGTATTTTCCCTTGATATAGAGTAGAATATCATAAAGGCCTCTTGGATAAACATAAAGCCAGTCCGAAGCTGCCTGTCAATGGTGTACATGGAATCAAACAGGGAAAAGAATACACCTAGAAATATAGGTTCACTTAAGAAACCAGAAGAGGGGGGGGGGGGGGGGGGGGGGCAAAGGACAAACTAAACTTAATCGTTACCCACTATAGTACACGTACCTTAGGACCTATTGGAACGCCATTTCGTTCACCTGCAAACAAACAATAATCGAGTAATCCTTGAAAACTCCTAGCAAACTGTGAAATAACGGTTCTGAGTTACAGTACAAACATACTGGCAACATTAACAAGAGCATCTGTGTTGTAGCTAGGGTTTGCATTCTTAAACATCGGGGCGTATGCTGCATAGCTGCTAGTATAATAGTTTAAGCCTACGAAATCATGGGACCCTTTGAGCATGGCGGACTGCGCCGCTGAAAACTTTGGCAGACGCTTTCCTACAAGAGAGCGCATTGTATGAGGGTAGTCACCATAAGTAATTGGGTCCATGTACCTATCAACAAAGATCGGGAAAAGTAGCATCATCATCATAAGTCACAAACTTTCACATGGGAGTAATACATAGACAAGAATAACCGAAATGATGAACAAATCTTGGAGAAGGAATTATGAACACGATACAATGAATAATCAAACGATGTAGTTGCATTTCTGGCTGAATTTTGAATTTCACTACGTTTAAAAGTGAAGGTCATCTACTCACCATCCAAATGTAAAGTCCAGTGCTCTGAGTGCTGCATTTTGATCATGCCTTGCATGAGTTTGTGGAACATACCAGTTTGAACTTAGTGCAATGCCAATTAGACCTTTCTGAGATCCCTGCAAATGCAAAAACATCGGTCCAAAGCTTATTCGAATCATCCGTTCTATGCACGTTATGCTAATATGCATCAAGAAGTCATTTTATCATTTCAAAATAGAAAGGAAGAAATAATGGTGCATGTCGGTTATGTGCTAACCAAAGGACAAACTATATGCCATGATAACAAGCACTTGCACTTTGTGGCAGGTCCTCCTAGTGTGATATATTTAAGACATATTGAAACAAAGGACAGGATACATAGGTGAAAGTGTAGGTCAGACCTGATACTTGTTGAAAATTAATTAGAAAAATCTATTACACCTATCTAATCACCACCTAATTTTCATCTACCTCAAATTACCACCTAACCTAGCAAATGTCAACAACTACCTACCCTAAGTAGAAAAATAAGAAAAAGAACAAAAGAGGTAGGTGTTAGATGAGTAGAAAATGGTGCATGAGCATTAGTATATAAACCCTTGCATGTATTCATTTGTGTATCAATCCAATCAATCAGAAAAATCCAATCCAAGATCAATCAAAAGACAAATTCATACATACTCTTCCTCTCCCTCATTACTTATCTCACTATCAATATCAAATCCTTCCATAATCAATTGTATATATTAATCCTAACCCACCACAAAAATAACAAACCCAATTTCCAACAGTGGTATCAGAGCCAGGTTAATCCAAGCCTAATTATTTACCCAGCCGTATATTGTCCATCTCCAAAATCCAAGTCCCAACCTTACAACCCAACAAAAATATAATGGCCTCCATCATTCCATCAAACACAACATTCAACTATGCCCCAAGCAATTGGGTGCCCATATTTGATGGCGAAAATTATCAAGTATGGAGCATCCAAATGAAAACCCTCTTAATTTCTAATGGGGTATGGGATTTGGTTGAGAAAGGATATGAGATGCCACCACCCCAAGATGATAACAAAAAAGGTGACACAGCAGCACCAAAATCATCTTGGGATGATTCTAAACAAAAACAATTTGAAGAAAATCAAAGAAGGGATAATATTGCCCTCTCTTTAATTCATCGGGGAGTTTCTCCAACCATATTTCCCCGAATCATGGCATCCATAACCTCACATGAGGCTTGGAAAATTCTCAAAGAAGCCTACAAAGGCAATGAGAAGGTGATTACCATCAAACTCCAATCCTTATGGAAGGAATTTGATACATTACTCATGAAGGAGGAAGAAAACATACAAATGTTCTTCACTCGTGTCTCTAACATAGTCAATCAAATTAAAATATGTGGGGACATGATTGAAGACATTAAAATTGTTCAAAAGGTTTTGAGATGTCTTCCTCCTAAATATGATCATATAGTGGCTGCAATTGAAGAATCTAAAGATTTATCTACGCTTTCAATAAATGAATTAATGGGCTCACTTCAGGCCCATGAAGAAAGACTGCGTAGATTTTCCGAGCAGCCACTAGAGCAGGCCTTTCAGGCCAAATTAAAATTCTCCTATAATGGAGAAAGAAAAAATCAAAATAGCCACAGTCCAAGTTCCTCTAAAAAAGGAGGGGCATCAAATAATCGTGGCAGGGGGAGAGAAAATTATAAAAATTATGAGAGCCGTGAAAGTAATAATTTCGGCTCATCTTGCAAAATTTGCAAGAAAAATAATCACACAACAGAAAATTGTCGGTTTAAGTGCAGAAAATGCACCTGGCATACTCATCATTTCAAAGATTGCCGAAACCGACAAAACAATGAGGCAAATTTTTCAGAGAAAAATGATTCCAACGACCATGTATTTTACTCTTGCATGAATGCCCAAAAAGAGCCCACCAATATTTGGTATGTGGATAGTGGTTGTTCAAACCACATGACAGGGGATAAAAATTCCTTTGTCAATCTAAATGAGAATATTAAATCCCACATCACTTTTGGTGATGGAGAACAAAAGAAGTTGCGGGCAAAGGGACAATAGCTGTTAAAACTAAAAACGGCTCAACCAAATTTATTCAAGATGTTTTATATGTCCCTGGCCTAGCACAAAATTTATTAAGTGTGGGCCAACTGCTCCAAAGGAGCTACAGAGTAATCTTTGACAACGATAAGTGCATTATTTTCGACAAGAAAAAGAGGCAGCAAATTGCAAATATTGTTATGGCCTCTAACAGAATATTTTCCATGAAAATGCCAGTAGAGCATAAAATTGCTCTCAGTTGCTCCATTGATGATGCAACATTATGGCATTTACGATTCGGGCATTTAAATTACAACAGTCTTAAACTGTTGAAACAAAAAGAAATGGTCGTTGGTTTGCCAAATATAAATAATGAAAAGAAAATATCACGTGCATTTTTGGAAAAATGCATAGAATGCCTTTTACTGAGGCCTCGTGGAGGGCCAATGCCCCACTTCAATTGGTGCATGCTGATATTTGGGGCCCATCCAGAAATCTTACTTTGGGTGGAAAAAGATATTTTCTATTATTTGTCGATGATTATACCCGCATGATGTGGGTTTATTTCTTGCAGCAAAAATCTGAGGCATTCAATTGTTTCAAACAATTTAAAGCCCTCGTAGAAAAACAATGTGGGCATCATTTAAAAATTCTTCGAACAGATCGTGGGGGAGAATTTACCGGGCATGAATTCAACAACTTTTGTAAAAGGCATGGCATAAAAAGAGAATTAACAGTGAGTCGCACACCACAACAAAATGGTGTCGTGGAAAGAAAAAATAGAACAGTTGTTGAAATGGCCCGGAGTATGTTGCAAGAAAAAAATATGCCCAAACATTTTTGGGCTGAAGCCGTCAACACGGCAGTATATATTCTTAACCGATCTCCCACAAAGGCTATGACGAGCAAAACGCCATATGAGGCCTGGTATAAAAGGAAGCCAAAAGTTGAACATTTTCGAATATTTGGCTCCATAGCCTATGCCCACATCCCAAAAGAAAACAGGGAAAAGCTGGATGAAAAAGGAGAAAAATGTATCTTTGTTGGATACAGTGAAGAATCAAAAGGCTACCGCCTGTACCAGCCTGAATCAAAGAAGTTGATTATTTCAAGGGATGTCATATTTGATGAAGCTGCTTCCTGGTACCAACAAGATAATTTTACACATCCAGCACCAGCATACACTCCATCACAGGAAGAAGATGGGAGTCATTCCACTCCATTGATCCGAGAGCCACCAGAGGAAGAAGCATCTCCAAGAAGTCCACCAAGATCTCCAGTGCAAGCTCCAGCTCCAGAGACAAGTTCCACAAGTCCCCCTCAATCTGCAAGGCGAACACAAAGAGAACGCAAGCCACCGCCTGATCAGAAGACTATCAATGTGGAAACACAATTGCAGCATACTTTGCAAGTGAACCACAAATTTTTCAGGAAGCCGCTCGAGAAGAACAATGGGTCGAGGCCATGAATGAAGAAATCAAGATGATTGAGAAGAATGATACTTGGGAGCTAGTGGACAAGCCAAGTGACAAGGACATCATCGGTCTCAAATGGGTTTATAAGATCAAGTACAACGAAGATGGCTCAATTCAAAAATACAAGGCTCGACTTGTTGCCAAGGGATATTCACAACAGCCAGGAGTTGATTTCAACGAGACGTTTGCCCCGGTAGTTCGCATGGAGACTATCCGGACAGTTCTTGCTATCGTTGCACAACTCAAGCTTCAAGTTTTTCAACTCGATGTCAAGTCGGCCTTTCTCAATGGAGAACTCGAAGAAGAAGTGTACGTCGAGCAACCGCAAGGCTACATCATTCAAGGACAAGAAGATAAAGTGTATCGGCTGCGCAAAGCATTATATGGCTTGAAACAAGCACCCCGAGCATGGAACAGCAAGATAGACAGTTACCTACTCCATAATGGATTCAAAAAGAGTCCAAGCGAGCCATCCCTATATGTCAAGACCCAAGGTAAAGATTTTTTAATTTTGTGCCTCTATGTTGATGATCTTATATACACAGGCACCAACTCCAAGATGATTCAAGAATTCAAGAAGGCGATGATGTCAGAATATGAGATGACAGACCTCGGACTTATGAAATATTTTCTTGGCATGCAAGTGAAGCAAAGTCCGGGACGGATTTTCCTATCACAAGAAAAATATGCAGAAGATCTACTGAAAAAATTCAACTTGACCAACTGCAAGGAAATGGTCACGCCAATGACAGTAAATGAAAAGCTCTCAAAGAATGATGGCATGGAGAAAGTTGATCCATCAATTTATCGGAGCCTCGTCGGATCACTGATCTACCTCACCCACACTCGGCCCGACATAGTGCATGCAGTCAGCATTGTCTCAAGATTCATGAGTGAACCCAGCAAAAATCATTTTGCAGCAGCAAAGAGGATACTACGATACATCAAAGGCACTAAAAGTCTTGGTATTCTTTATGAGACAGAACATGATTATAATCTTACAGGGTTTACAGATTGGCAGCCGTGGATGTGGATGAAGAGCACAAGCGGCTATGTTTTTCACTTGGATCAAAGACTATTTCATGGTGTTCAAGAAGCAGCATCGTGGCATTATCATCACAGAGGCGAATACATCGCAAAGAATCGAGCAAGATAAGCGGTTGGCTTAGAAGAATTTTATGCGATTTGCAAGTTACAAGGGAAGAACCAACAATATATTGCGACAACATGTCAGCAATAGCAATGACAAAAAATCCAGTCTTCCACGCCCGCACCAAGCATATTGAGATAAGACATCACTTTATTCGGGAGCTAGTCGAAAAAGGCGAAATTGAGTTGCAATTCTGCAAGACTGGCGAGCAACTAGCAGACATCTTCACAAAACCAGTTTCAACAGAAAAATTTCTCCAATTTAGACAACAACTTGGTATTCAAGATTTTTCAAATTAGGGGGAGTGTTGAAAATTAATTAGAAAAATCTATTACACCTACCTAATCACCACCTAATTTTCATCTACCTCAAATTACCACCTAACCTAGCAAATGTCAACAACTACCTACCCTAAGTAGAAAAATAAGAAAAAGAACAAAAGAGGTAGGTGATAGATGAGTAGAAAATGGTGCATGAGCATTAGTATATAAACCCTTGCATGTATTCATTTGTGTATCAATCCAATCAATCAGAAAAATCCAATCCAAGATCAATCAAAAGACAAATTCATACATACTCTTCCTCTCCCTCATTACTTATCTCACTATCAATATCAAATTCTTCCATAATCAATTGTATATATTAATCCTAACCCACCACAAAAATAACAAACCCAATTTCCAACAATACTTCCGTTTATAAAGGCGAGCAGCTGCAGCATGGGCAAGAAGCTGATAGTGAGCTGCCAAGTAAGGCTGAGTTGCAGGGTCAAATGTGCACTTATCAAGCTGTGACTTTGGACACGGTTTGGATGAAAGGATCCCAAACTGATAGATCCCGAAGCTGTAGCTAAAAGGATCATTGAGTGTCGTCCAATGCTTCACCTTGTTTCCGAATTCACGAAAACAAAGATCTGCGTAGTTCTGAAAATCATCCCTGCATAGTTATGGTACATATCCAAAACATTAGACATACAAGTACTTGTCATTTGAGTTACAATAACAAATAAACAATTATCAATTCATGAAAATCACAACTCCAATTTGATATGAGGCATCCTTAAGTTTAAAAGATGCTCAACAATTGTTTAGTTTCTTTTAAGAAGAGAACCAAAAGACTTGTTACATACTCAAGAGAAGTCATAATGACTTTTCTCATTGCTCCAGATTCTATAACATTATGATATACCATAAAGTTTTCTACAGATCATTTTTTAACAGTGAACGACTATTATTACAATGAGGATTGCTCAGCAAGAGGCTTACACTATGTGAGGGCTAAGAAAACCACCATATTCATCTTTGTAGTGACTGAGGAAGGTCCCAATGAAAGAGGGTCACAAACGGCTGAATACCTGCCATTTGTATGTGGATATTGAACATCAAGGAGCTGTGAAAAAGGATAGAATAAAAATACAAAGGAAACAAACAAGAGTGTCTAAGAATGTTCACCATTCGCCAAGAGTTCATCAATAAGGTTGTGGTAGTAGGCTAATCCTTTCTTGTTTACACCTTTTGTTACCTTCCCATCTGAAAGCGACGAGATCATTACCACAGGAGAGAAAGAAACAGTCCATCCAAATATTATAGGTTTGCAACTTTGCAATGAAGAAGAAAATAGAGAACAGAGTCATAGATTTTGCAGATACACAAGCCAAAAGCAAATGGCAAGTTGATAAAAGTTGACAAGTGCTAATGAAGTCTACCAAAACCATGTTGTTGCCTTCTTATTCATATACTGTAGATTGTGATTGTAGGAGTGCATGAAATCCTGCTATCAGACTTATTATTCACCATGTTTTAACATTTCGTTAGTTTATAATTCGATCAAGCACGTCAACAACCAAGTCAGTACAATAGAGATGTCAAGTCAATATATATTGTGTACAAAAAGGACATACAGGGTAATATTCTGGACCATGAGAATGAGAATCTGTATGCATCAACTCCCATTTCCTTCATGATCTTCACGTCTTCCTACAAAGTTATGCTGGAATTAGATGCAGTCAACAGCAATAGTTATTGTTTTTAAAGCTAGATTTCTCAAAAGAAACTGACCATACTGTCCCAATTTATACATAATTAGCTACAAGCTCTTATCTACAGGAGATTATGATCTAATTACACTCTGTGGCTTTCAATTTGGCAGGAAAATCAGTATAACAATGCACTCTTTGTTACTCAACCGTTCATTTCAGCAAGTTGTCTCATTGGCAAGCTCTCCCCTACCCTGTTTTCTTATTGGGATCCACTAATTAATCACTGTTGTCACCACCCTTTTTTTTTTACGCAGGTAAATGGGATTAAACTCTTCACAGGGTAAATTAATAACGGACCAATCCATGGTTAGAAACCTCCTATTCTGATATCAGTAACTAGCCCGTCCACGTTTAATCATTGTTGTTGCCACTTGGTATTATCTACTACCCTCAAGTTTTTATTAGTACCCAAGTTGAGTATACAGTATTTCAACATCAATATGACAATAATATACTAGTAATACCACCCAGAAAACTATCTTCCCCAGAGGACTATCAAGTGGTCCACCCTATAAAAATGCCCAATTGGATTCTTACTCAAAAGTTTAGTACAACACAATATCTTCCCAAATATATATGTTGTACCTTGTAACGATGGTATGAATCAACAGCCACATCTCCATTGCTTCCATCTGCTATCTTCCCTGCAAACACACACACAAACAACCACCTAAAAAACCCTTCATTCTTCAAGTACCCAAAATGCCAAACAAGATTAAAAAAAGAAGGAAAAAATATCTCCATTTATTCCTAACAAATGAAGGAAAATTACACCCACCAGGGAATTTATGAGTAAAAGTATCCCATATGCTTGGGCCTCTTCCATCAACACGAGCTCCCCCTTCATACTGCCCACAAAAAAATAAGTGTTTGAAAATAAAAGCATAGTGAAATGGGGTTGAGGTTGAATAAGTGGTAAGAATGTGAATGTATGTACCTGATAAGCAGAAGAAGCAGTGCCGAAGAGAAAATCCTTTGGAAAGCTGCTGCGATTAAGGTTCTTAATCTCGTAATCAGCATCAATGGCGGTGTAATTAGCAGCTTCAATGGAGTTGAAGTTTATCAGGAGAAACACAAGGATTAAGAAAACGAGAGAGAAAGCTTGGAGGGGAATCTCCATGGCGAATTTTGGTGACTGTGACAATTTGTCTGAAAATCATTTGCATGTTACGCTTGTTTAGAAAGAACTATGTTTACACTTTCGACGAGGCACAAAATGAGTATTTTCTCACGGCCGATGATAGAGCGGTATATGTTATTTTGTGCGGTTGATATAACGCGGACAATGACATGATACAGTATGGTGAATTATGGAAAGCATGTCGAAATATGAAATAATGTGTTAGGAATAGTGAATTTTTGTATTGGTTTCCAATTTCTTAACAATCTTGTTTATTTGTTTCATATATATATATAGCTTTCCTCTCCCTCTTTTATTTGTTGAGTTGAGATTGTAATTCTCATCAATAATATTTCATCATTTTTCAAATATCACTCCCTCTTTTCTTTTAGTTTCACCAAATTAGGTTGAAACTTAACATAGTGTGTTAAATTCGTATAGAATGTGATTGATGTGGTAGGTAATGAGATATAATGTGAAAATGAGAAAAAAATAAGGAAAGAGAAAAGTGAAGAGATATGGCTCTCTTATTTTATGTGTCTAGCTGACTGTGATGCTACAACACACCGCACTTTGCCACAACCCATCACGACATACCAGACCACCACAATTTACCACAACCTACCACAATCCACCACAATTCCACCAAACCCACCACAATTTCACCACACCGCACCGCGCCATACCGCAACCAACTGTATAAAAGAATAGGGCCTAATAATGATTGTGATAGTGTATGATAAAGTATGGAAAAATATTGAGTGATATAATGAGTTGTGGTACCGCACCACACTGTATAAAAGAACAACTCATGATTTTTTATACTATAAAAAGGAAATTCAGAGTTGGTTAACTTCTAAGTTGTAGATAATAGCAGAAACAAATAGGGAGATGATGGAGATTACAAAAAAAAATTAGGAACTGAAATAAAACTTCGAAAATAACAACATCAAGATTTACGTGGGAAACAGAAGAACTTGAAGAAAAATCACGGATGATGACAACCAGAAAATAATTCACTATAAAAAGGGAGGAGTACAAAGTGATCACTGTCTCACAAACCCTCAACTCACAATCTCACTAAGGACAACAATGGTGAAACTCTCTGGAAAAATAAATATTGGTGAAACTATTCTCTTTTAATATTTCTCTCTAATTGGCACACCTAATAGAAAATATGTCGTGGATCCCTTGTGGTGAAAATAAAGTTGTCGCTACCCTTGGCTTTATAGGCAAACAATGAGGTTAATATTTCCCCATGTACTAACAACCTAACTTTAATGCTTGAAAGACAGGGAATCCAAAACCTCCTAGAGATCTCCTCAAATTAGGAAACGAACCAATTTCACCATAACATCATATTTAACAATGATATTAATATATATAACTTTATAGGAAGTTTTGGGTCATCCTTAACAATCTCCACCTTGAACAAAACATCCAACCCATCAGTCCAAATAAATACCTCGGTTGTCGCCGCCAACACGCCCTTTTGCAAAGCATGGTCCTGCAGAGCTCTCACATACTACAAACTCCTACAATCTCAACTGTATGAACTTAGTGATAGACAAAGGCTTAGTTAGCAGATTTGTAGGGTTCTCAGCTGTATGAACTTTCTTCACCACAATCTCACCGGCAACAATTATATCTATGATGAAGTGATACTTGACACTAACATGTTTGGTCTTCCAATGGTATGTGTCATTCTTGACCAAATGTATAGCACTCTGACTATTTGAATAAACCACAGTCTCACCTTGTGGCACACCAAGCTCCATGATACTAAACCCCTCAACCAAATGACTTCCTTCACTCCTTCAGTAGCAGCGATGTACTCAGCCTCAACAGTAGAAAGAGCTGATATAGACTAAAGTGAGGCCTTCCAGGACATTGCTCCACCACACATAGTGAACACATATCCCGAAATAAAGCATCGCTTATCCAAATCTCAACAATAATCAGCATCCACAAAATCAATAACATCATACGTTACCACACTGCCTCTATCATATAAGATGCCTTTATCCAATGTATCCTTCACGTACCGAAGGATCCATTGTACTCCTTCCTAATGCTCTTTACATGGCTTCTGCATATATCTACTCACCACACTAATTGCATGGGACATGCCATGTCTAGTGCACATCATAGCATACATCAAACTGCCAACAACACTAACATAAGGAACATTATACATCTTTCTCATTTCCAACTCAGTTTTTTGACAAAACTCACCAGAAAACTTGAAATGTGCAACTAATGGGTCGAAGCTGCCTTACAATTTCTCATATGGAACATGTCCAACACTTTTTCCAGATACCTGTTCTGTGACATGAACAACTTCCCTGCCTTTCTGTCTCTCTGAATCTCTATACTCAAAATCTTCTTTACTGCCCCGAGGTCTTTCATCTCAAACTCCTGGCTGAGTTGAGACTTCAACTTTTTATCAATGACATGCCCCTGGATGCAATCAATCAACATACAACGGTAAGTAAATGAAAGACCTATTGTTAAATTGCCTGAAGTATACACAGTTGTCATATTGGCTCCTTGTGTATCATTGTCCTACCATAAAGGTATGAAACCTTTTATACCACTGTCTGGGTGCCTGTTTAAGTCCATATAAGGATTTCCTCAATATGCACACTTATCCCTCCTAATCAGGGACAGCGAAACCCTCTGGTTGCCTCATATATATTTCCTCTTCCAGCTCGCCATGGAGGAATGTTGTCTTTACATCAAGTTGCTCCAACTCCAGTTCAAATAGAGCAACAAAGGCTAGCAAGGTACGAATTGACGTAATCCTCACAACTGGCGAGAAAACTTCATTGTAGTCAATTTTCTCTTTCTGATTGCAACCTCTGACCACCAATCTAGCCTTCCAGCTTGCACTACCAACACCAGGGATACCCTCTTTTCTCTTGTGCACCCATTTAGCAGTTAGAGACTGTCGCCTTTTAGGAAATTCACACAGCTCCCAAGTTTGGTTCTTTTGCAGACTCTCCATCTCCTCTTACATTGCTCATATCCAATTTGAGGCACTTGGACAGGAGATGACCTCCTTATAGGTAGAAGGCTCAACACCTTCAGGAGTCTCCTCTACAACATTCAATGCATAAGCTATCATGGCACCATCTTCACCATTATATCGAGAAGGACTCCCGATCTCCCTCTTGGGACGATCTCTATCTATGCATCTCACTTCCTCCTCTTGAGGAACATTGTCTACAGTCTCGGTCTCAATCTGATCAACGTGAGCTTTTTTAGGAATAATGTTAGCAACCTGCTCCTATATGCAGGTTCCAGTAGCTCCACCTTGAGCTGCAACCTGCTCCACCTCAAACTCAACTCTCTTTTCATCATGATTTCGATTAGTTGCACTATCAAAAGTGAAAGTAGATTCCATTCCAGACAACATTGCAGTTCCATTAAAGGTTACATCTCTAGACTGTATGCTTTAAGCCTAGACACCACATGCGACATTCCTTAAACTCATACCCATAACCTAAAAACATGCATTTAACAACCTTGGGGGACAGTTTCCCCTCATTCACATGGGCTTATATAGGACATCCAAATACTCTCAAAACAAAATAATTAACTGGATTACTTAACTAAACCTCCTTTCAAATCTGGAAGTCAATAGAGGAGTGAGGTGATCTATTCAGCAGATAGTAGGCAATAACAATGACCTCTGCCCAAAATGATATGTTCTTCCAAAGCCTTGCATTAGAGGACATGCAACGAGCTTTCTCCAGGAGTGTCTTGTCGATCCTTTCTACAACACCATTATGCTGAGGTTTGCCCACCAAGGTTCTATGCCTAGCAGTCCCATACTCCTCGCAGAATTCAGTGAACTCAGAATCAACAAACTCCAACCGAATATCAGTCCTGAGTTTCTTTATCCTCCTCCCTACCTGACTCTCCACCAAAGCCTTGAACTTTTTGAAGTAGGAGAAAGTCTCATTCTTGTGACAAAGGAAGCAAACCCAGGTCTTCCTTAAGAAACCATCAACAAATGTCAACATGTAGCGCTTCCCAGCCAAAGATGACACCTTAGTAGATCCCCACAAATATGAACAAATGTAGTCAACAACCCCTATTGTAGTATGCTTGGCCTTGGAGAAACTAACTCTCTTCTGTTTCCCGTAGATACAATGGTCACAAAACTCCAACTTGCCAATTCGTGCGCCTTCGAAGCAATGAGTATTGACATCCCCTTCTCTCTCGTGTGGCCCAGTCTCATATGCCACAACTTTGTGTTGTCGGCCTCATTAAGATTAGAAATTATTGATGCAGTTCCTGTCACTGTAGACCCCTGCAGTGTTTAAAGACTTCCCTTGCTGGTTCCCTTCATAAGAACCACGGCACCCTTGCAAACCTTCAAGACACCATTCTCACCAATGTACTTGTAACCATTAGCCTCAAGAGTACCCAAAGATATCAAATCGCGAGTCATGCTAG
Source organism: Portulaca oleracea (assembly GCA_029582165.1). NCBI lineage: Eukaryota > Viridiplantae > Streptophyta > Magnoliopsida > Caryophyllales > Portulacaceae > Portulaca > Portulaca oleracea. The sequence goes on from CM055887.1 coordinate 7,783,149, forward strand.
GGATATGACGAACCTTTTTCAATGTTCTGACTACACCATCATGAGTTTTGATCTTGACGCTGCTAATTCCTATAACCTTGCAGGCTGTGTCATTACCCATAACTACGACACCAGAATCAACAGTTTCATAGGTGTCAAACCAGTCTCTATGAGGACACATGTGGTAGGTACAACCTATATCTCAAGGACCCACTCATCTCTCGCCACTCTACCCGAGGTAGTGGCCAAGGCATCATCTGCTATAAAGCCCTCTGCTTCTGACTTAGACTCAACTACGTTTGCGGTACGAGGTTTAGTCTGATTATCTTTACTACCTTGCCTCTAGTCTCTCTCCTTAGCCCAACAAGTACTCTCCACATGACCTTTTTTGCCACAATAATTGCACTTCTTGTTTCTGTGAGGATTCCTAGACTTGGAATAGTGTTTAGACTTTCCTCTAGACCCGTTTCCCTTGTGTTCATTGCCCCTTCCCCTTACATTCAAGGCCACTGACCTCATCATCGTTATTATTCATCTTCTCCTTAGACAACTAATTAGCTTTAACACCACTAAGCTTAAGGACACCACGATTCCCATACAACACGATCTCCTTAAATTGTTTATGTGACGCAGGTAAGGACAAAACTAAATGTAAAGTCTTCTCCTCATCAGTATGCTTCACATCCATTGACTTTAACTCATTAATAATAGAATCAAATTCAACCAGATGTGCTCGCATAGAAATACCTGTAGACATTTTCAGCCTGTAGTGCTTTTCCATCATGCGGTATTTATTGGTTAGACTCTTTGACATATACAACTCCTCTAGTTTGGCCCATAGCACTCTCGATTTGTCAATTTCCATAACTTGTCTCTGAATGTGTTCCTCCAAACACAATTGTATATCCGCCAGTGCCTTATCTTCCATCTTCTTCCACACTCTTCCACTTAAACCACCTTTAGTTTCCTTCTGTAGTGCTGCAAACTCTTCATCATATATCAGTGTGTTAGACTTTGTGTCAGGGTACTCAATCGCGTCCCATAACCCCTACTGTATGAGGATTGCCTTCACCTGTAGCCTCCACATCGCAAAACTCCTCGATCCATCATATTTTGAAATCTCACTCTTCATAACTGAAGTCATCTCAACCAGTGCTCTGATACCACTTGAAAGGAAATTCAGAGTTGGTTAACCTGCAAGTTGTAGATAATAGCGAAAGCAAATAGGAAAATGATGGAGATTACGGCAAAATTAGAAACGGAAATAAAACTGCAAAAATAACAACACCAAAAATTTACGTGGGAAACCTAAGAACCCAGCGAAAACCCCATGGACGATGACAACAAAAAAATAATCCACTATGAGAAGGGATGAGTACAAAGCGATCACTATCACAGGGTGTGATACGATCTAGCACATGAGATGACAACACAAATCTCTTAAACTCTCAACTCACAATCTCGCTAGAGATAACAATGGTGGAACTCTCTCGAAAAATATTGGTGAAATTGTTCTCTCTCAATATTTATCTCTAATTGGCACACCTAATGGAAAATCTGTCGTGGATCCTTTTGTGGTGAAAATAAAGTTGTGGCTACCCTTGTTTTTATAGGCAAACAATAAGGTTAATATTTCCCTATGTACTAACCATTTAACTTTAATGCTTGAAAAAAATAAGGAATCCAAAACCCCCCACAAGATCTCCTCAAATTAGGAAACGAACCAATTTCACCATAACATCATATTCTACATATATATTAAAACCAAGCCACCTAAGGGAAATCCATACCTAAAAGGTGAAATTTGGGAGGTTTGGTTGCTCCTAGCCTACTTCCGAATCTAAATAATCATTGTCAATTAAAAATAAATTAATGTAAAATATTTTGCTTCTACCAATAATTGAACCTTGGTGGAGAGAATAAAAGATGAAGATAATTACCACTTGACTACCACCCCTTTTCTATTATTATTGTTATGTATAAAAATAATATTCTATACGAGATTCATATATACTATACGAGATTCATAATAGATAAATGATAAAACTTTTTTTGCTCCTCAACCCACCACATAAGACTGTCACCGAATTAGGCATTGTTAGAATCTTTTCAGGTGCATTATTGCCAAATTCCCCTAAAGTACAATATATTATTGATCAAGAAAAAAGTTAAGTGTATGTTCAACACCCCAAAGTACAGTGTATTAACGTACAATAACCCAATATATGCCTCAATTTTTTTAAAGAAAGAAGTAACCAAAGCAAGTCCCAAAAATTATAACAAAAAATGACCAAAAGGGCCTCATATTTTGGTGTAATAATTTTAAGGGCCCCATTTTTTTATATTTAATTGTTGGGTGACATTATTTTTGATGTAAATATTCAGGGGTGACATTCCGGCAAAAAATGGCGTAAAACGGTAATTTATGTTTAGGCGTGTTTTAAATTGAAGTCTATACTTAACTCTAACATATACTAGTAAATCTGTTAACATAATAAACACGCCTAAACGTAAAAACCCACTATTTCGTGTCATTTTTGGCCGAAAATTGGCCGGAATGTCTCTCATAAATATTTACATCAAAAGTAATGTCACCCAACAATTATTTATCAAAAAAACAGGGCCCTTAAAATTATTATACCAAAATATAAGACTCTTTTAGTCATTTTTTGAAATTATAATGTGCAACAAAAAAAATACACAAGTAGGAAAACGACGTGAAAGAGCAAGCTATAGGCAATTTCATCTCAACTGAATGTAATGTTATTTGATCCAGCACCATAACTTATGCAATCTAACTCCAGAAGAACAAGCTTTGGAGCCTTATTCAATAGAAAATGGGAAATTCTTAGGTAATGTACCAATCTACTACATATAATTCTGAAGTATTCAGTTTGGTTTGGAGTGCATAAGATGCAATTTAACTTCATTTTCTCAGAAAATTCTTGAACCATTTGGCTGAATGCTTGGGGTATCTCTTCAGTCCATCTTTATAGTCGACGTAATGGATCCCAAAGCGAACGGTGTAACCAGAGCCCCATTCAAAGTTGTCCAACAATGACCATGCGAAGTATCCCCTTACTTTAACCGCACTCCTGTCAAAGATTTATAGCAGAATCATTCACTTGCAATTGCATTCATCATCTCTTTTTTACAGACCAAAGCAGGGGAAGGGAAGGAATGAAAGGCAATTTACCTGGTTAGGAGGAAAAGGAATCACAAGAATGTAACAAGACTATGAAACTAATGGGTCTTAGAAACAACTTAGAATGCTGAAGCAGGAGAAGCAAACAGATTTGATAGAGATATCCTAGATCAAGTTAGAGTTTCACTTTTGGATATTCAAACTTTGGTGAAATATAAATTCAGGTCAAGCCGGGTTGGGGTCATGTCGGGTTCTGGTCCATTTCGAGTTAATTATTTTTGGCATTTTTGGGTCATAACCGGGTTCAGGTGGGTCATTCCGGTTGGGTGAGTTTTGCCAGGTCTAGAATGGATTAGCTAAGTTACGGTTTTTCTTCTTCTTTTTCTTTCTCTGTGTCGTGGAATACTATTCCTTCCTTGTAACTCTTTTCTACCCATTCTCGTAGGGGACAATGTAGGTAGAATCCTTGATAGAAGAGTTGCCTAACTATTGTGTTTCTTACCATTTCAGGAAAAAAAATTCGAGTCTTTACTAAAAGTCCATAACTCATCACACAGCAGGTTCATATGGAATTGTCCACTTCACCAAAGATTTTTTTTTTTTGGGGGGGGGGGTGTCCAAAATACCATGGCCACATAAGCCGTTTATACTCATCAGACATGTTTTTAGCTGTATCAAGAAAGCATTTTCAATTTTAATACATAACAGAGTTATAGGCCAAAAAAAAATGCAGTTCCAACTGGAAATTTTCCCACATACAATTATTGACAACCGGTACACCTTCCATGTTATCAAATTTAGTTCTCTATCAACAAGTTAAACTTAAGTAGAGCAATAGTGTACACTTGCATGCTTAGTTCTTCATTCTTAGCACAACACAGGGAAATGCTGAAATGCTAACATTGATGGAAAACAGACAAGGAAACAAGCTTATGAAAGCATTTACCTGACAGCTTGTTGTAGGAAAGCTAGATGGCCATGGTAGTATTGTATCCTCATGCTGTCTGCCAAAGCTTCCTGAAGTGTTAATTTAGCATTGTTCGCTTCGTCAATACCTGCAAAACTTACCAGCAGTTTGATGACCAAATTGTTACAGGAACAAATTGACATTGCATTGGATCAAAATAGGACTTCAAACGGGCTATAAAAGATGAACTCTTAAATTTTAGCTTGCTAAGGGCAAAAGATAGAAGCAATCTTTGCAAACAGTAATAATGATATCTTTTATGTAGGAATCCTTCTTTTCTGCATACTAGACTTTAAAACTATGCTACTCACCATTTTCTGTGATATAAATTAGTGGATCTTTGTATTTTCCCTTGATATGGAGTAGAAGATCATAAAGTCCTCTTGGATAAACATAAAGCCAGTCTGAAGCTGCCTTAGGACCTATTGGAACTCCATTTCGTTCACCTGAAAACAAACAATAATTGAGTAATACTTCAAATCTCTCCGAGCAAATTGTGAAATAAATATACTTATCTACGGGATAAAAACATACTGGTAACATTGGCAAGAGAATCTGTGTTGTAGCTAGGCTTTGCATTTTTAAATGATTGGGCATATGCTGCGTAGCTGCTGGTATAATAGTTTAAACCAAGAAAATCGTAGGACCCCTTAAGCATAGCGGACTGCGCCCTTGAAAACTTTGGTAAGCGGTCTCCTACAAGAGCGCGCATCGTATGAGGGTAGTCACCATAAGTTATTGGGTCCATGAACCTATCAAAATTAACATCGAGGAAAGTTAGCATCATCACAAGTTACAAACCTCAACATGGGAGTAAGTAATACATAGACAAGAATAACCAAACGATGATTATGTTGGAGAAAGGCATTATGAACACAATAGGTACAATGAATGAATAAACGATGCTGTTTCATTTCTGGCTGAAATTTGAATTCCACTATGTTTAAAAGTGAAGGTCCTGTGCTCACCATCCAAATGTAAAGTCAAGTGCTCTGACTGCTGCGTTTTGATCATGCTTTGCTTGGGTTTTTGGAATATACCAGTTTGAATTTAGTGCAATGCCGATAAGACCTTTCTGAGATCCCTGCCAACGCCAAAACACGAGTCAATAGCTTATTACAAAATCCTCCTCCGTCTTATGCACCTACGTAGCATGTGCTAAAAGTTGTTTTATCATTTTCAAAGCAAAAAGGAAGAAATGATGTTGCATATGATGGCTATATGTCCTAAGTCCTAACCAAAGAACAAGCTATATGACATGATAACAACCAATTGCGTATTGTGGCATAAAATCCACTTATTATCTAATGACGTATACAAAATGCATAGAACTTGGCATTAAATAATGGCAATAGTATGATATATTTAAGGCGTATTGAAACAAAGGACGAGATAGATATGTGAAAAGGTCAAACCTGATACTTTCGTTTGTAAAGACGAGCAGCTGCTGCATGGGCGAGAAGCTGATAGTGAGCTGCCAAGTAAGGCTGAGTTGCAGTGTCAATTGTGCACTTATCAGGCTGTGACTTTGGACACTGTTTCGATGAAAGGATCCCAACTGAATAGATCCCCAAGCTGTAGCTCAAAGGTTCATTCAGTGTCATCCAATGCTTCACCTTGTTCCCAAATTCACGAAAACAAAGATCTGCATAGTTCTGAAAATCTTCCCTGCATAGTTATGGTACATATCCAAACATTAGACATACAAAAACTTGTCATTCTAGTTACAATAATAATTAAACAACGTTTTCTAGTTGAATGAGCTAACAGGAAAGAATAACTATTACTACAATGAGAATTTTCTCTTCAAGAGACTTACACAATGCGAGGGCTAAGAAAACCACCATATTCATCTTGTAGTGGCTGAGGAAGGTCCCAATGAAAGAGAGTCACAAATGGTTGTATGCCTGCCATTTGTATGTGGATATCGAACATTAAGGAGTCGCAAAAAAAAGGATAGAATAAAATACACGGGAAACAAACAAGAGTGTCTTATAGAATGTTCACCATTTGCCAGGAGTTCATCAATGAGGTTGTGGTAGTAGGCTAATCCTTTCTTGTTTACACCTTTTGATACCTTCCCATCTGAAAGCAATGAATCCATTACCATTGGAAAGAAACGGTCAAAAGCACATTCAACAAGAGTACTGTCAGTCTAACACTCCCCCCCCCCCCCCCCTTCAAAACATTGTCGATTAGAAGAAAATGATTTTGGGAAAGAAATGTTCATCCAAAAAAGGCGACAGCAGAGAGTTAGAGCTGGCAAAAGTTTGTCCGACCCTGAAAAATTGGATACGATCAAAGCTTTTTCGTCCAAATTTTGACATTGACTTATTTGGTCAAATATTTGAAAACAATATTTCTCTTTTTTCAATGGACGGAACCCGATTTTGACCCAAACTTAGGTTTGTCCATATTCTCCAACCTGGTCTGACCCAAAAAAAAAAAACACGGGTAATGGACATCAAATTTTGATTTTGACCGACCCAAATTTAACTTGGACCCGAGTTATTGCCAACACAAAGGAGAGTCTTAGATTTTGCAGATACTTAAGCGAAAAGCAAATGGCAAGTTGATAGAAGTTGATAAGCACAAATGAAGTCCACCAAAAGTATGTTGTTTCAAATGCTGTAGATTGTGATTGTGGGATTGTGAAACCTTGCTATCCATACTTATTGTCAACCATGTTTTAACATTTTTGCAGTTTATAACAACCAAATCAATACAACAGAGATGTCAATTCAATATGTATTGTGTACATAAAGGACATACAGGGTAATATTCTGGACCATGCGAATGAGAATCTGTATGCATCAACTCCCATTTCCTTCATTACCTTCACATCTTCCTACAAAGTCATTGGAGAAGTTCAAACTTTCATACAAAAGCAACAACAATAACTATTTATGTTCCAATTTACATATAATTAGTCCCGGCAGGGCCGGCAAAAGCTGACCTGACCCGAAACCACCCGGTTTTTCAAACCTGAAAAATAACAAACTCAGAATACGGGCATACCAACCCCGACCTAACCCGACCCGCCCGAATTGACAGGTCTACATATAGTTCTTGTGAAGAAAGAAGTAACCCTTATTAAGAAACTTCAACCCTTTCGAAAGATTAAGCTATAAGCTCTTATCTACATATGATTAGAAGCCAATTATACCCAATCACTTTCAATTAGGAAAGAAACTTAGTATTAAAATGCTACTCTACCATTCCTTTGAGCAAGTTCACTCATTGGCAAGTTCTCTCCCACCTATTTTTCAGTGGGATCCACTAATCAAATTAATTAATCAATGTTGTTGCCACTTGATATTACTTACTACACTCATGTTTTTAGTACCCAAATTGAGTATACAGTGTTTCAACATCAGTATGACAATCAATATGCTGCTAAACTATCTTCCGCAAAGGACCACCAAGTGGTCCACCCTATACAAATGCTCAATTGGATTCTCACTCAAAAGGTTAGTACAAACACAATATATTTCCAAGTATGGTGTACTCCCTCCGTTCCATATTAATTGTCATCTCTGAAAATCATACAGTCAAATTTCAAAAATTTTAACCATAATTTCTCAATATATACAATGAGTTGCTACATAAAACTACCACCATTAGATTCGTAGCGAAAAATACTATCATAAAGTGACATTGGAGACTGTGAAAGACAAAATTATGACAATTAATATGGAACCGAGGGAGGATGTTGTACCTTGTAACGATGGTATGAATCATCAGCCACATCTCCACTGCTTCCATCTGCTATCTTCCCTGCAAACACACACACAAACAACCACCTCAAAAACCCTTCATTCTTCAAGTACCCAAAAATTTCAAACAAGAAAACAAAAATGAAGGAAAAAATCTGCATTTATTCCAAACAAATGAAGGAAAATTAGGCCCACCAGGGAATTTATGAGTGTAAGTATCCCATATACTTGGCCCTTTTCCATCAACACGAGCTGCCCCTTCATACTGCACTCAAAGAAAAGAAGAACTATACAATGTCACCCATCAAAGATTTTGCCAGAAAAATCACACTTTCAAGCATCATCTTCCCCAAAAACTCTTAACAAAAATACAATGTCACCCATCAATGATTTTCCAGAAAAAATCATACTTTTTATCTTCCCCAATAACACAACTACAATGTCACCCATCAAAGATTTTTCCAGAAAAAAAAAAACACATTTTCAAGCATGATCTACCCCCAAAAACGCTTAACACAACTACTACAAACCATCAAAGATTTTCCCAGAAAAATCCCACTTTCAGACATCATCTTCCCCAAAAACTCTTGAAAATTACTGGGTAACGAGCATTTGAAATGGTATATAAATGTGAAAGACTGAAAGTAGTACCTGATAAGCAGAAGAAGCAGTACCAAAGAGAAAACCCCTTGGAAAACTGCTGCGATTAAGTGTCTTAATCTTGTAATTAGCATCAATGGCGGTGTAATTAGCAGCTTCAATGGAGTTGAAGTTTATCAGGAGAAACACAAGGATTAAGAAAAGGAGAGAGGAAGCTTGGAGGGGAATCTCCATGGCGGAGTGTGAGAATTTGTCAGAAGGGGATTTGCATGTGAAAGTGGGGGAGAAATTAGCCGTTTAAAAAGAGCTCTGTTTACACTGTGCACGAGGCTTAGAATGAGTACTGTAGTAATTATGTTCCCAAATGAACGGTTAAGATTAACCACTCACGTAGCATAAAATTTAGAAACGAAAATGATAAACATCTTGCATTTCTTCTAATTCACTAATAAAGTGAAATATAAATGTATTTAAATCATTCTAAAGATATATTTCATTATTTTCAGAGTTACTACAACTTATAAACAATTTAAAAATAATTATTTATTTATATTTATTTCATAAATATAAAACTATGTATAAAATGTGGATTTTCTACTATGATTGATAAAATTTTACTATTATTATATTTTTTTCACCTAGCTAATGAGTATTATATTATTATAATTGATAAATATATATAATTATTAAAGAAAATATTAATAAAAGTTACAAAAATGTGAAATATGAAAAATTCAAAATGGTTAAAAACTATCTTGAGTCAAGATGGTTATCATGGTCCATTTAGAAAAGAAATTCTATTGACCATTTTGATCCTTGTTTGAGTTGTTTCTTTTTGTTGGTTTTTTTCCTTTCTTTTGTGAGGGATTTTGGTTGTTTTCTTCTTCCCGAGGCAAGCGTGGATAATATATTTAACAACTCTTTTTTTTTACACTAGCTTTTGCGGCCTGTTTTATGGACGGATTAAAGTTTTGTTCTTATGTGATGTATGTGTAAACACAAATTTTCGGATTTAAATAAATAAATATAAAAAATTAGTGAACAAATATAATTATATTAATTTCAAATGATTTTTGGGTACAATTTCTATGTATTTGTTACAAAATGGAACTGTAACTCCTCCGATCCGATCTCCTAGAATGAACTGTAATGAGTATGACTTCAGATGAATATAATCTTGGATGGATATCAACTTGGATGAATTTGGTCTTGAACGAGGGTCGTTGAGACTTGATCCCGATCAAGAGAGGCGGTTTAATCTCCCACGAATGAACGGCACGAGCTTAAATTTTGTTGTGCTTCTTGTCTTCGAGAGAGGGAGTATGGGAGCTTTGTGAGTCTTCTTTGAATGTTTTTCTGAACTCCTCCAAAATGAAGGAGAATGGTCTCTATTTATAGAGAACCTGAGTTAGCTTTTGGGCCCATTTAACTCCTTTAAAAAAAAGGAGAAATATTTATGTGTCACCTATGACACGTGACATAATTTAATTGGCCAAAATATAATATCATTTAATTTATAATTAAATGATCCACCATAATTAATTTTGACACATGGCGGATTATAATTGGCCGGATTAAAATTATTTAATTTCCACGTGGCGAATCTTGATTGGTTGACAATTTTTTGTCTTCTACAATATGATTATCTTAATTCTTATCTCTTACATTCTTATATATTATTAATATTTTTTTACCTATCTTACATTAATCAAAATTTAAATATATTTAATAAAATAATATAATTAATATAACTTGTCTTACTCACAATGCCTTAATAAAAATTATAAATTATATATTTAAAAATTCATACATTTAAATGATATGATTGAATTGATTTAGATTTTCAATCATTATCCTATTCGTTCATTCTATCTCACCTTACCCACCCTCCAACTATTTTACACTCTATAAGAACAAAGTCCAAGTTTTCAAACCATTAAATTTATTAGTGTTTATCTAAATCTAAATACACCCGACTTGTATTTCTAATGGCAAAATTGGATGAAATCTAAATACACATAACTTGTATTGGCCTTAACCAGAGATACACACGGTCTTTATTCAACCCATCCATCTGAATTGATAAGACTAATAACATAAATTTGAATTGATGTTGGGATTCGAAGTTATTGTATTTGAGGGCAAAACAGTAAATTCAAGTGTGAATGTAAGTTATAAAGCAAATCGTTTGTTATTAGATCGTACTTGAGGACAAAATGATAAATTTGAGCGTGAACATAAGTTGAAAGACAAAATGATAAATTTGAGTATATTATATTAAGGGTAAAAGAGTAAATTTGTATGTGAACACAAGGTACAAAGTAGATAAATAGACAAACTACTTGTTATTATGTTGTATTCGAGAGCAAAAGAATAAATTTTAATGTGAATACAAGCTGACAGACAGCCAGGCTGGTCAAAAAACTTTTTGGCCTCCGCACTTTTATTGTATAGGAGAAACTTTCTAGCGCTGGCAAAAATTTGGGTCCATGTAAATTTGAGTTGGTCAATGTCTAAATTCGGACGATAAATTTCTATTCGGACCCGGTTTTTATTGGGGTTAGACCGGGTCCAACAATTGGGACTAAACTAAAATCGGGTTAGAATCGTGCTCGGACAATAGAAAAAAGAGAAATATTATGTCTGAATATTCGGTCAATATAAAAATTTGGACAAAAAATTCTATGTTCGGACCCAATTTTGCGGGTCAAACAATTCATTTTTCGTTTCAAACAAAATTTTGTCCGCTCTAATACTTTCTCTATTTTTTTAATATTTGTCACGTTTTATTTTTTATGGTCTTCAATATATGTTAGACTTTGACAACTAACATTTAACATATTTTTGAGAAAAATTGTAAAACTATACTTTTATCAAAGTCGTGATGTCATGGGATTGAATCCTGGAAGCGGTATATTGCATAAATGCAAAGTAAGGTATGTCTATATTACACTTTTGTGATGAGACCCTTCTCAACCCCACTTATGAGATAGCTTTATGCACTGAACTATCATTTTATTCTTTTATAAAGATATCTTTCATTATAAATCAAATGCAACTAATTTAATGTAATATATAATTATATATTGAGAAATTTATGTTAAATTTTTAAAAATTGACTACACAAATTTCAAATATGACAAATATTAGGGTTGGATTCTTAAAGTTTATCACACGTAAACCTACTTGCTAATATAACAATAAATACAATTTTTTTGCTATGATCAAAAGTGCATCCAAATTAAATTCATTTTTTCAACGATTGCACTATGGTTCCAATTATACAATATCATGGTCACAAATTCCATATTTTCACACGTTTTTGGCAAATAAACGAGCTTAGATTCCGCGCGAAAACAGTACATTGTACACGTAAGGCCCGTTTCAAGTAGATCTGATCATCAATCGGGTCCTTTTGGGTCAGCGAATAGGCCGACCTTGTGAATTTGATATTTTTATTAAAAAAAAACCCTGAAAATAATTAAGTTGTATGCTTTTTAAATCTGATTTTAAAAGTACTTGTCCTAATTCAATAATACACAAACACTTGGACATAAAATTCGATATTTCAAATTCCGAACATAAAAAAAAAGATTCCAAAATAGAGTAGACTAATTAATATAAGTTTAAAATATTAGATTAAATAGAGTTTTAGACTGAATAAAAGTTTGAAACTAAATAAAAATTCAATATTTAAATTATCATAACATTTTGGCCAAATAAAAGTTGTGTTTTAATCCACATAGCTAGGTCTACACGTTGGTCATCAGGCACTTTGCACATACATAAATATTTGACACATTTCTGAATCTACATCCTAACATTTGATCCATCAACAATAAGGAATTAGACTCTTGAATTAAAATATGAATGAGAATTCTTATCCCAATTCTGATCCTCATCACTTGGAGTAGATGCTCTCAAGCTTTCAGAACCATTCGATCCCACTAATGAACTACTACTTGAGGAACTACTGGATTTTTCATTCTCCATTGAATCCAGTCGGCTTTCTTGGTCTGATCATCAACTTTCGCCATCAAAGATCTCATCAACTCTTCCAAATTCGCCATTGATGCTTGCTTACTCCTTATCACCACACCCAGTTTGTTCACAAATGTTGCCCAAAAACATTGCTCTGATATCAATGATGCAGTGTTCTTGAGGAACACAGCATATTAGAATTGAAATATAATAGAATAGAGAGAGATGTAGAGAGAGAAGAGAGATTAGGAGAACTTGAGATTTGGTATTATTTTCTGATGATATGTCAGAGTAACAATACATCATTTATATATCTCAATCCTGCCTATACAGGCTTTGCCAGCTCAGCACAGAATCTAACAATATTACCTAACTTCCTCAACTAACTCTTTCACCATAATAAAAAAGTATATTTTGGTGATATAAGTAGTCATTTCAATCTTTTTAAGTCACACTTAACCAAACACCCGAGGTGATACAGTTAACCAATGATCCCAAGACAACATAGCACCATGGTCCCAATGTCAATGTTTTCATATGTTTGGGTTGACATATAAATGAACCAAGATATTAGACTACATAATTGAGTTATGATAGTGGGCTGAAAGCATAAAGTATCATGATCCCAATTTTTCTTTAATTTCTATCATTTTTTTAGCTCTCCATCTCCTTGGTCAATTTTCTCTTAATCCTTCTAAAAACTAATACATGATATGAGGAATTGTACATCTATGGAATACTTACAGCAAGGCATGAAAAAGATGGCCAAGTTTTAGCATATATGCCTCAATTTTATTGTTAAAAGAAAGAAGTAATCAAAGCAGGTCCCAAATTGTTTATAGTGTGCAACAAAAAATACACAAACAGGAAAATGATGTGAAAGAGAGAGGCGATTTTATCTCAACTGAATCGTTAAATATAATGTTATTTGATCTAGCAGTATAACTTATACAATGTAACTCCAGAAGGACAAGCTTTGGAGCCTTATTCGATAGAAAATGGGACATTCTTAGGTAATGTATCAATCTACACATAATTCTGAAGTATTCAGTTTGGTTTGGAGTGCATAAGATGCAATTTAACTTCATTTTCTCAGGAAATTCTTGAACCATTTGGCTGAATGTTTTGGGTATCTCTTCAATCCATCTTTATAGTCGACGTAATGGATCCCAAAGCGAACGGTGTAGCCAGAGCTCCATTCAAAGTTGTCCAGCAATGACCATGCGAAGTATCCTCTCACTTTAACCGCACTCCTGTCGAAGATTTACAGCCGAATCATTAACTTGCATTCATCATCTCTTTTTTACATATCAAAGCAGGGTAAGGGAAGGAATGGAAGACAATTTACCTGTTCAGGTTGCTTTAGGAGGAAACAGAACCACAACACAAAGTGACATCACCCCGAAACTAATGGTGGGTCTTAGTAGAAGTCGACTTAGAATGCTAAAGATAACAGATTTGATGGAGATATACTGGTTCAAGTTAGAGTCTTTACTTCGGGAGATTCAAACTTTAGTGGCGGATACCAAACTTTTCATCCGTAAATACAACCAAGTAATTATTAATCATATTTATCATGACAGAATCAAGTGGCAGATTAGATGGCTTAAGTAACTCATCACACAATAGGATTAATATGAAATTATCCACTTCACCAAAGGATTTTTGTTTTTACATAAGCCATTTATACTTCATCAGATATGTTTATAGCTGTATCAAGGGACCCAAGAAAGCATTTTTAATGCATAACAGAATTATAGGCCAAAAAAAATGTAGTTCTAACTGGAAATTTCCCACATACAACCATTGACAACTGGGACACCTTCCATGTAGAGAAAGAGTAAAATGTAACTTGCAACTCTTGTAAGGATTTACTTTTTATGTTATTTGGCACCCTAAGAATTCAACTCCTATATCAAGTAATGCAATAGTGTATGTTCGGTTCTTCATTTTTATCACAAGATCACTAACCAAGGGTACGGTACCTCTACCGTAGGGGAATGTTGAAATGCAAACATTGATGGAAAACAGAACAACGTACTTCTAAACAAGCTTATGAAAGCATTTACCTGACAGCTTGTTGTAGGAAAGCTAGATGGCCATGGTAGTATTGTATCCTCATGCTATCAGCCAAAGCTTTCTGAAGTGATAATTTAGCATTGTTTGCCTCGTCAATACCTGCAAATTACCAGCAGTTTGATGATTTATTTACCAAATTGTTACGGGAACAAATTGACAGTGCATTGGATCGAGCTAGGACTTCAAAAGGGCAATAAAAGATGAACTCTCCTATTTTCGCTTGCTAAGGACAAAAGTTTAAGCATTCTTTTCCGCATACTAGACTTAAGCTACTCACCATTTTCTGTGATATAAATTATGGGATCTTTGTATTTTCCCTTGATATGGAGTAGAAGATCATAAATTCCTCTCGGATAAACATAAAGCCAGTCTGAAGCTGCCCTAGGACCTATTGGAACTCCATTTCGTTCACCTGAAAACAAACAATAATCGAGTAATGCATCAAAAACTCCTTGCAAATTGTGAAATAAATATACTTATCTACAGGATAAAAACATACTGGTAACATTGGCAAGAGAATCTGTGTTGTAGCTAGGCTTCGCATTTTTAAATGTTTGGGCATATGCTGCGTAGCTGCTGGTATAATAGTTTAAACCAAGAAAATCGTAGGACCCCTTAAGCATAGCGGACTGCGCCCTTGAAAACTTTGGTAAGCGGTCTCCTACAAGAGCGCGCATCGTATGAGGGTAGTCACCATAAGTTATTGGGTCCATGAACCTATCAAAATTAACATCGAGGAAAGTTAGCATCATCACAAGTTACAAACCTCAACATGGGAGTAAGTAATACATAGACAAGAATAACCAAACGATGATTATGTTGGAGAAAGGCATTATGAACACAATAGGTACAATGAATGAATAAACGATGCTGTTTCATTTCTGGCTGAAATTTGAATTTCACTATAGGGAGTGTTTGGTAGGAACCCCAGGGAAATTTTTCTCGGGGAAAATTTCCCATGGGAAGTTTTCCATGGGAAAGATTTTCCTGGGAAAAATTTCGCTTAGCCCCCCTAAGTCAACCCGCATCCAAACATGGGGAAAATAAGTCAACCCGGGAAAATTGACCATTTCCCCGGGGTTATTGACCAACCAAACGCACCCTATGTTTAAAAGTGAAGGTCATGTGCTCACCATCCCAATGTAAAGTCCAGTGCTCTGACTGCTGCATTTTGATCATGCTTTGCTTGGGTTTTCGGAATATACCAGTTTGAATTTAGCGCGATGCCGATAAGACCTTTCTGAGATCCCTGCCAACACCGAAATACTAGTCAATAGCTTATTCGAAAATCCTCGTCCGTTACGTGCACCTACTTAGCAAATGTCATTCTCAAAGCGAAAAGGAAGAAATGATGTCGCATATGATGGCTATATGCCCCAAGTCCTAACCAAAGAACAAGCTATATGACATGATAACAACCAATTGCGTATTGTGGCAGGTCCTTCTAGTTTGAGAAGCTATGCATCAACAGTACGGTCACTTCGAGGAGAACTTGGCATTAAATCCACTTATTATCTAACGACATATACAAAATGCATAGAACTTGGCATTAATTGATGGCAATAGTATGATATATTTAAGGCATATTTCAATAAAGGGCGAGATATATGTGAAAAGCTCAGACCTGATACTTTCGTTTGTAAAGACGAACAGCTGCAGCATGGGCAAGAAGCTGATAGTGAGCTGCCAAGTAAGGCTGAGTTGCAGTGTCAATTATGCATTTATCAGGCTGTGACTTTGGACACTGCTTGGATGAAAAGATCCCAACTGGATAGATCCCCGAGCTGTAGGTCAAAGGTTCATTCAGTGTCATCCAATGCTTCACCTTGTTCCCAAATTCACGAAAACAAAGATCTGCATAGTTCTGAAAATCTTCCCTGCATAGTTATGGTACATATCCAAACATTAGACATACAAAAACTTGTCATTCTAGTTACAATAATAATTAAACAACGTTTTCTACTTGAATGAGCTAGTAGGAAAGAGTAACTATTACTACAATGAGAAATTTCTCTCCAAGAGACTTACACAATGCGAGGGCTAAGAAAACCACCATATTCATCTTGTAGTGGCTGAGGAAGGTCCCAATGAAAGAGAGTCACAAATGGCTGTATGCCTGCCATTTGTGAACATCAAGGAGTTGCAAAAAGGATAGAATAAAAATACATAGGTAGCAAACAAGAGTGTCTTATAGAATGTTCACCATTTGCGAGGAGTTCATCAATGAGGTTGTGGTAGTAGGCTAATCCTTTCTTGTTTACACCTTTTGCAACCTTCCCATCTGAAAGCAATGAATCCATTACCATCAGAAAGAAACGGTCAAAAGCACATTCAACGGGAGTACTTTCAACCTAACACCCCCCCCCCCCCTCAAAACATTGTCAATCAGAAGAAAATGATTTTGGGAAAGAAATGTTCATCCAGAAAACGCGACAGCAGAGAGTAAAGAGTTAGAGCTGGCAGAAATTTGTCCGACCCTGAAAAAAACGGATACGATCAAAGCTTTTTCGTCCAAATTTTGACATTGACCGATTTGATCGAATATTTGAAAACAATATTTCTCTTTTTTTCCATATTCTCCGACCTGGTCTGACCCAAAAAAAAAAAAACGGGGTAATGTACAACAAATTTTCATTCAAATTTTGATTTTGACCGACCCAAATTTAACTCGGACCCGATTTTTTGCCAACACAAAGGAGAGTCTTAGATTTTGCAGATACATAAGCCAAAAGCAAATGGCAAGTTGATAGAAGTTGATAAGTGCAAATGAAGTCCACCAAAAGCATGTTGTTTCATATGCTGTAGATTGTGATTGTGGGATTGTGAAGCCTTGCTATCCATACTTATTGTTAACCAAATCAATACAATAGAGACTTCAATTCAATATGTATTGTGTACAAAAAGGACATACAGGGTAATATTCTGGGCCATGAGATTGAGAATCTGTATGCATCAACTCCCATTTCCTTCATCACCTTCACATCTTCCTACAAAGTCATTGTTGGAGTTAGACTTTCATACAACAACAGCAATAACTACTTTTGTTCCAAGTTACATATAATTAGTCCTAGCAAAAGCTGATCCAACCCGACTTTTCAAACCGGAAATATAACAAACTCGGAATACGGGCATACCAAACCCGACCCGCACTGACAGGTCTACATATAATTCTTGAGAAGAAAGAAGTAACCCCTATTAAGAAACTTCAATCCTTTCGAGAGATTAAGCTATAAGCTCTTATCTACATATGATTAGAAGCCAATTATACCCCATCACTTTCAATTATGAAAGAAACTTAGTATAAAAATGCTACTCAACCATTCCTTTGAGCAAGTTCACTCATTGGCAAGTACTCTCCCACCTATTTTTTAGTGGGATCCACTAATCAAATTAATTAATCAATGTTGTTGCCACTTAATATTACTTACTTACTACCCTCATGTTTTTAGTACCCAAATTGAGTATACAGTATTTCAACATGAATATGGCAATCAATAATATGCTAAACTATCTTCCCAAAAGGACCACCAAGTGGTCCACCTATAAAAATGCCCAATTGGATTCTTACTCAAAAGTTTAGTACAAACACAATATCTTTCCAAATACCTTGTATTCCCTTTGTTCTATATTAATTGTCATCTTTGTTTTTTTTTAATTTTTTTATTTGAGAAGAATTGTCATCTTTGTTGTTAATTGTGCAGTCAATTTTAATTTTGACTATAAATTTCTCAATATATACAATAAGTTACTATATAAAATTACCATCATTAGATTCGAAACGAAAAATGCTATCATAAAAGTATAATATTGCAATTGTTAATAACATATTATGTAAGAAATTATTTGAAACTGTGAAAGTCAAAATTATGACAATTAATACAGAACGGTATGTTGTACCTTGTAACGATAGTATGAATCATCAGCCACATCTCCATTGCTTCTATCTGCTATCTTCCCTGCAAACACACACACAAACAAGCACCTCAAAAACCCTTCATTCTTCAAGCACCAAAAATGTCAAACAAGATGAAAAAAACAAGGAAAAAATCTTCATTTATTCCTAACGAATGAAGGAAAGTTAGACCCACCAGGGAATTTATGAGTGTATGTATCCCATATACTTGGTCCTTTTCCATCAGCACGAGCTCCCCCTTCATACTGCCCAGAAAACAACACAGCCACAATGTTACCCATCAAACATTTTCCCAGAAAAAATCATACTTTCAAGCATCATCTTCCCAAAAAACTCTTAACACAATTACTACAATGTCGCCCATCAAACATTTTCCCAGAAACAAAATTATACTTTCAGGCATCATCTTCCCCAAAAACACTTGAAAAATACAAAGTCAGGAGCATTTGAAATGGTATAAGAATGTGAAAGGGAGTACCTGATAAGCAGAAGAAGCAGTGCCAAAGAGAAAACCCCTCGGAAAACTGCTGCGATTAAGACTCTTAATCTCGTAATTAGCATCAATGGCGGTGTAATTACCAGCTTCAATCAAGTTGAAGTTTTGGAGGGAAAACAGAAAGATTATGAAAAGAAGAGAGAAAGCTTGGACGTTAATCTCCATGGCGAACAGTGAGAATTATGTCTGAAGGGGATTTGCATGTGAAAGTGTGGAGAAATTAGCCGTTTAAAAAGAGCTCTGTTTACACTGTGCACGAGGATTTGAATGAGTACTGTATTACTTCGGTCCCAGAATGTTTGTCCGTTAACTAAATTTTGACTATTACTTACTCACAAATTATAATGAATTAAAATATGAAATCACTACCATTAGAAAGATAATTTGCCAAAGATTACAATGATATTAATTTTATATTGTAACTTATTATAATTTGTGAGTAATCAACGGTCAAAATTTAGTCTACGGACAAACATTTTGGGACGAAGGTAGTACTAATTATGTTCCCAAATGAACGATTAAGAGCCTGTTTGTTTTGGGGTTATAGGAGGGGAAGGGAGGGGAAAGGAGATACATAACCTATCATACCCTTGTTTGGATAAATAAATAGGAGGGGAGGGGAGAGGAACCGTTCACCTCCATTCCCCTCCATTAACCCCTTTTTCATTAACCCCCAATATGAGGGTTAACGGAGGGGAATGTAACTCATTATAAATAAATAAAAAATAATAATTTTATTAATATAATAAATTACTTGATTTTTCTCCTCTTCCCCTCCTTCCCTCCCTTTTCTAATCCAAACACATCAATTAACCTTTCTTACCCTTCATTCCCCTCCACTTATAATCCAAACAAGATAGAAATAGATCATCTCCCCTCCCCTATCCTCTCCTCTAATACCCTCCCCTCCCCTCCCCCTCTAATAACCAAATAGAGTGTAAGATTAACCACTCACGTCACATAGCATAAAATTTAGAAAAGGAATTGTATTGACCATTTTGACCCTTGTTCTTCTTTGATGGCTGTTCTTTTTTCCTTTTTTTTTTGTCAGGGATTTTGGTTGTTTTCTTCTTCCCGAGGCAAGCGTGGATAAAATTAAGGGAAATTGGATTATAATAATACGAACTCTTGGTCATATAAGACTTAATAATACGAACTTTTGATTTGGTTCTAAATAATATGAATTTTGACCCCCTGTTGCCCACAATAACACGCCATCGAGTTAGCTTTATTTTGACTCGTCGGTAAAATGACCTGGCGGTGGTGGCATGTGCCCTTACCGTTTGACATTGTCAGGTTAGCCTTTGACTTAAAAAATTGCCACGTCACTCAAATTTCATACCAAACCCAGAATCTTCTTCTTCCTCCCCCTTTCTCTCTCCTCTGTCTCTCCATACCAAACCCAGAACCCCCCCCAAACTTCTTCTTCTTCCATCATCACCCTCATCCATCTCCACCACTACAAAACTTTCAAACCACCATTACTACCAAACCCAGAATCTGGGATTTTTTGCCCAGATTTCTACTCCATTTGATAGCTTAAGGTGTTAGCAAACCATAGGCTTTGGAATTTCTAATTTTCGACTTGTATAGCCCGAGTTATGACCGAAACCGTGAAGGTACGATTTTATATACGAAATTTTGAGTCAGTGTTTTGAGGGCTGTTTTTCGCCCCTTTGGAGACCTTTTTGGTTTTTATGGTACATGAAAGTTTTAGGCCTCTTTGCAAGCTTTCCGGAAAGGTATGGTTTGTAGTTATACGATGTCGGGAGTGTGAGATATGAGCCCGAGAAGAAGGGCTGTCTACTTGAAGTTTCTGCCCAGTTTACCCTTTATAAAATTCCATCTTTAAGGTTCTAAACCAAGTCAATAGGGGACTTTAAGCATTGATAAGTTATGATTATATGTTATAATCTTAGGTTAAGGTCTTAAGAGGGAAAAGTATGATTTTGGAAGCCTAAGTATGTCCTAAGGTCTTTTAGCCAAGGGTAGTGTTGTAAACACAAGTTATACATATCTTCCAATGAGTGTTAGTTAAGAGTTCAATATCTTTGGGTTGATCAAAGTTTTATCTAGCTAATGACTTCCAAGTTCTAAATAACTCTCAAGTTAAGTTTCTCTAAGTGCTCAACTCAAAGTTTATTCCTCAAACTCCTTTATTCATTCTTCTTTCATCAATCGTGACATCGACTTCGTTTTTCTCTAAATAAGTCTAGAGGAACCCTTTTTAATCTCATTTTGACCTTCAATCTTTGGTTCTTATACTTCATTTATCTAAGCTATCTTCCCAAGATTCAAGTGCCCTTCTTTGATGTCGCCTTTCTACATCAATTTCCCTATGTAATTTCATTCCGGAATTCCTAATTTACTCTACTCTAGCTGCTGTCTGGGCCCATTTTGAAGCTCTTCCACTCGTTTTTAGCCTCTGGTTCTGTTGACAAAGTTGTAGATTATATTTTTCCCTATTCCGGGATGTACTCTTTCACTTCGTTTCGATTTTCCTAACTCAAGTTATGCTATAAACTCTATTTTCTAGACAACCTGAAATTTTATTCCTAAAGTTATTTCATTAATTTTACTAAGTTTCTAAACTGGTAAATCTAATTTAGAACCTTATTCGGTTCTTCATTTCTACTTATTCTTATCTTAGTTGACAAGTTTCAAAAGCCATCTCCACACCGAGCTGCG
Source organism: Portulaca oleracea (assembly GCA_029582165.1). Classification (NCBI taxonomy): domain Eukaryota; kingdom Viridiplantae; phylum Streptophyta; class Magnoliopsida; order Caryophyllales; family Portulacaceae; genus Portulaca; species Portulaca oleracea. The sequence goes on from CM055887.1 coordinate 7,804,713, forward strand.
CCGCCAAGGTCTCTAGCGCCTCAAGGTACGTGAATTGTCCAGCTTTTACGATCTAAATTATAGTCGTAATTCATTCAAGTTATGCCATGTCAAGTTTTATGGTTTACAATGACTTTATATTTAACAGTGGACCCGCATTCTATGGTTATTCTTACTTTCATGTTTTAGCACTCCTGATCAGAGTGCCTTGACCTGGCCAGTGTCGACTGCTTGACAGTCACCCATTCCAAGTTTAGATCAACTTGGGCATACGCGTGTGTAAGGTGCTTGCACCGATCGTAAGGGTTCCACCTACTTTCTATCTTCATTGATTTATGTTATGCATATGTTTATGTTCATGTCATGCAAGTCCTATTTTAACATCCTTTCCTTGTTTTCAAAATGAATTTAAATGCCGGCACCAAAACCGTTTTCGAACGGTTTACGTGCTGGAGGTTTACGTACTGAGTGTTTCCCCACTCACCTTTTTGCAATGTTTTAATGTTTTGTTTTAGGAGGTTCGAGCTCCCAGGGCAAGGACAAGTCGGTTGCAAAATAATTCAAGGTCCTTGAGGTAGTTTCTAAGGTTTTCATCGGTCTGCGAGGACGAGCTGGACTTTTGGAAGTTGTTCTAAGTTTTAAAGCTATGTTTAAGTTATGTACTTTATCCAGGGGTTGTATAAGTTTTATTAGTGAAGGTTCTCAAGTTAGTAAGTTATCTTGTGGTTTTGGAAGTATCTTTTGTGTGTTGTTGCCTTGTCTCCTTTGGGAGACGGCGGTGATGCCTCGACCTAAGGTGTTCCGCTGCGCTAATCGCAGGTTTGGGTCTCTAAGTGTAGTCTTAACCTTGTGATTAAGGTTGGGGTGTTACAGTTGTGGTATCAGAGCCCATGTTTGCTTAAGTATTTGGAGATTATAGAATTGTTTTTAAGTCATGGATCCTAATCTAGGGAGAAAGTTAGGCATGTGAGTATAAGCCTCTCTATGATGATTAGTATAAGTATGATAAATGATATGTTGGGAATTGTTGATGAGCATGAAGCTTTGAATATTGGTCTAGTGTGTAAATTGTTCTTCTTTGCAGGTTTTCAAGACTATGTAAATTTGGGAATAGCTCTAATTATAGGGGAAGTGCTGCCGAAATTCTCCCAGAATTTTTAAGAAAGTTTTGGTCAAAATCTTTAAGGGGAAATCTAGGTGAAGTGAGTTAAGCCTAGTAATTTATGCAAGTGAAGTTAATGAATATAATGGAAAGTTGTGAAGTTTGTCAAAGCACCTCCTTGGAAGTCTTTGAAAGTTAACGAGAAGTTTATAAACCGAGTCCCAAGTGGGATTAGTATATGATGAAATAAGTTTTAAATGTTAGTATGCGTTAAAAGTTTTCAAGAAAGCCCGAAAAATGGAATAAATTATGAGGTCTAGAATTGTTAAATCGCTTATGAGGGGTTAACTTGGTTGAGTCTTGAACCTCGTCACAAATTTGTTTCTTTTATTGCAAATAGCTCGTTCATTTTGGCCATGATAAGTTTTTAAAATCTTGCATTGTACTTTGTTTATGGTATAGATGGACAACGATGGTAACCCCCTCCCAAATCCGTTCGCGATGTTTATGGACCCCTCCACCAACGTTCAAGCCCATCTTAAGGCTTTACAAGATGTCCTCGACGCACATTGCGCTGCAAATCCCAAATCCGAATATCATGACGACATTTGCCGAGCCCGATGCCTTCTAGCGACTCTTCCCCACGAGAGCCCGTGGGATGATATCTGGGACAGGTACCGTCAACTGCTTATTCGTGGAGAACCCGGACGCCACGCATGGTGCCTCAACTATGTGGGGGCTTGGAATCAGATCACGATGGAGGTAATGATCACTCAAGCTGCACAATCCTTAGGTCTTCACGTCAGTAAGTTAGGACCCCATCTTCATGAGGTGCTAGGATTACCGGCACCTCCCAATGCGGGAAAAGCACCGGCTCACGTGTTCGCACCCCCGGCAGAGGAAATCCGTCTACACTTCTCACCGTACCTCACAGGACGTCCGATTGTCCCAAACCTATCGTCTCATGGGGAGTCTACGCCTACTGCCCAAATAGCTGGAAAAGAAGAAGAAGATCCTAGCATGGACCTAGACCAAGACGAGGTGCGCCCCGAACCAAAACAAATCAACGAGTGCGAGGCAGGGACGTCTACGCCTGTCGCCCCGGTGGAGAACGACTTTGACTGGACCGCTTTGGGGCCCAGGATTCGGTACACCAAACGCAAGAGCGTTGGTCCTCTACGACTTCGACGCGTGGAAGAGGATAGGGATCAAGAACAAGAAGGGTCTAACTCTCATGTTTAGCAGTAGTATACTGACTTTGACTTTTGTGCAGGATTAGCAAGGGGTTGACCATAAGTGTAGGCTAGATGACTACAAGTACATCTCGGGTGACTAGGTTTTTGCTTTTGGGTCACCAATGTAATTAGCCAGACTATGCTTATTTTTGTAACCTCCCTTATGATTATTTTGTAGAAGGGAGTGTGGGTTTGTAATTTGGAGAACATGATGTTTTGGTTTTCTCATGTTTTGGGATTAAAAACGGATGGATGTTATGAAAATTGTGGATTTATAATTATATGTATTGTGGATTCTGCAAATTACAATATATTGGGATTGTGAAAATTTTTTTGAGATTTTAATTATGTATAGATATATGTGTGTGAATGATACCTAAGACTTGACCAAGGAATCAAGGTTCTATGCGGGAGCATTTGACTAAATTTTAAGTTTTACGAAAAAGGGGCTATAAAATGAGGGAATGATGTTAAGCTATGTGGGTAATAATAAATTTTGTTGTAATATTGTAGTATGTCGCAAAATTCAAGAAGCACGCCATCACAAGAGAAACCTGGAAATGGGACATCCGAGGGAAATCTACTAGAATTGCAAGGACCTCACTAACCTGTGGATGGTTAATCCTCCCGAGTCTTCTTTAGGATCTGTCCTTTGATCCACCTCAATACCTCGACCCTTTGGGATGCTAGTGCAAGAATTGCTTAGGCGTACCCTTCCATCCACGGTCAAGTAAGTCACCAAAGGAGGGAAAGTTCGCAGATAGAGTGGTTCAAGGAACCCAACCTTTACAAAGGGGCTACGACCCGTAGTGCTAGAAGATTGGATTCGTGAAATCAAGAAAATATTTGAAGTGGTTGAAGTACCTAAGACAAGAAATTAGTCATAGGCACCTACTATTTGAAGGGAGAAGCGGATATCTGGTGGAGGACCATCAAGGACAAATATCAAGGGACCGCGAAGTCTTGGAATGACTTCCTAAGTGATTTACGAGCTCAGTTTTACCCTACCTCCCTTAGGCGCCAGAAAGAGAAAGAGTTTTTAGAGTGGAGTATGCTCAACAAAGATATTTCAGCTGTACAATACACTGCCAAGTTTAATGAGTCGTCTGCTTTGCCGAGTATGTCAGACGGAGAGGCTGAAATTAACCCGGTATGAGGGAGGCCTAGCGTCGTATATCCGTAGTCAGTTATCATCCCATGACTTCCGAACAATGCAAGAAATGTATGAAAGGGCTGCAGAGGTAGAGCGAGTAAAGAAGGAGCTAAAAGCTCTAAACCCCGGAACCAAGGAACGACCAAGAGGAAGTGGAACGACAAAGGGATGACAAGTACCCCAAATGTGGGGAATAGTCCAGCCAAGAGGCCAGTACCTTCAGCCCCAAGGAATCAAGTAACTCCTGTCAATGTCAAGGAACCCTGCAAGAAATGTGGCAGAACCAACCACACTACCTCCCAATGTCGGGTAGGTACGGGGAATTGTTTATGGTGTGGGGCCCCGGATCATAAAGCTGCAGAATGCCCAAGGAGAGCCCGAAGACCCGAACCAGGCACCACACGTCCAACACCGCCAACAAGGGCACCGCAACAAGGCTCAGTGGGTCAAGCGTACGTCATGAGCAGGCAGGAGGCAGCAAAATCTGGTATAGTTGTTACTGGCACAGTTTATATATATATGCAACCTTTGACTGCTTTATTTGATTCTGGAGCGACACACTCTTTTATTTCAACCAAAGTTGCCTCAAAGCTAAAGTTCCAAAATTTAGCCAGAATAGTAAATTATTCTATCAGTTTAACTAATGGTCAAACCATGCCTTGCTCGACTAGTTTTGTGGGTGTCCCACTCATGTTAAAATCAGAGATATTTCCCGCTAACCTTATCCAGTTAGACCTGAAAGAGTTTGATATCATTCTGGGTATGGATTGGTTGATTTCGACGCAAGCCCAAATCAAGTGTGATAAGGGGATAGTCATTCTTAAAAACGCCAGTACGTAAGTCCACTTTGGGGACTTAGAGCTAAACCGCCCCATCATAACTTATGTAAAGGCTCAAGGATGTTTAATCATGGGTGCGAGGGTTATCTATGTTTGGTAAGTGAAGATTCAAGACTCGCAAGATAGAGGAAATCCCCGTAGTGTGTGATTTTCTAGATGTCTTCCCAGAAGAAATTATGGAGTTACCCCCGAGGAGGGAAATTGACCTTGAGATTGAGTTAATTCCGGGAACAAGACCTATATCTAAGGCACCGTATAGAATGGCACCTGCAGAGCTTAAGGAGTTAAAAGAGCAATTGGATGATCTATTGGTTAAAAGATTCATTAGACCTAGCACATCACCCTGGGGAGCTCCAGTGTTGTTTGTAAGGAAGAAGGACGGTAGCTTAAGGCTATGTATTGATTACCGCGAGCTGAACAAAGTTACCATCAAGAACAAGTACCCTCTACCAAGGATTGATGACCTGTTTGACCAGCTTCAAGGAGCTGGGATGTTTTCTAAGATAGATTTGAGATCAGGATACCACCAGCTCAGAGTTAGAGCTGAAGATATACCCAAGACTGCTTTTAGGACAAGATATGGGCATTATGAGTTTACAGTGATGCCGTTTGGGCTTACCAATGCACCGGCAGTATTTATGGATCTGATGAACAGGGTATTCAAGCCCTATTTGGATAAGTTTGTAGTAGTATTTATAGATGATATTCTAGTCTATTCGAAAAGTCAAGAGGAGCATGAGAACCATTTGAGGATTGTCCTTCAGACTCTAAGAGAGCGACAGCTGTTCGCCAAGTTTTCAAAATGTGAGTTTTGGTTGAAAGAAGTAGCATTTTTGGGTCACATAATCACCAGTAAAGGGATCCAGGTGGATCCTAGCAAAGTTTCTGCCGTTCAAAGCTGGGCAAGACCTTCTACAGTTAGTGAAGTGCGAAGTTTCTTAGGCATGGCAGGATATTATAGGAGATTCGTACCGAATTTCTCTAAGTTGGCTCTACCATTGACCAACCTTCTCAAGAAATCGACTCGTTTCGAATGGTCTGACGAGTGTGAAGAAGCCTTCCAAGTGCTCAAGGAGAGGTTGACGACCGCACCGGTGTTATCCCTTCCCGAGGAAGGAAGAGAATATGCTGTATATAGTGATGCGTCCCATCAAGGTTTAGGATGTGTGCTGATGCAGGATGATAAGGTGATCGCATATGCATCACGGCAGTTAAAGCCTTACGAGAAAAATTACCCCACTCATGACCTAGAGCTCGCGGCAGTGGTATTTGCCTTGAAGATTTGGAGGCATTACCTATATGGAATTCGTACGACTATCTTTACGGATCATAAAAGTCTCAAGTACATATTCACTCAAAAAGAGTTAAATTTAAGGCAGCGAAGATGGCTAGAACTTATCAAGGATTATGATTTAGATATCCAATATCATCCCGGCAAAGCAAATGTAGTGGCCGATGCCCTAAGTAGGAAGACTCGGCATGGAAAGTCGACCTGTCTAGAGGTTCGCCCAAAGCTGCAACAAGAGCTATGGAAAGAAAACATTGAGCTAGTTAAGCAGGGAGAAATGACAAGGAAGTTAGCCACCTTGTCTCTACAGCCATCTATTATTGAGTAAATCAAGACCGAACAAGTGAATGATCCGGAACTCAAGAGAATCATGGACAGTCTTGTCATAAAAGGGATGCCGGGATTCCTAATTCAAGATGATGGAACCTTAAGATTTCAGAATAGGTTGTGTGTGCCTAACAGAGGAGGTTTAAGGCTGAAGCTTATGGAAGAAAGCCACAACTCATTATATTCAGTGCACCCTGGGGGGACCAAAATGTATAGAGATTTAAAGGAAAATTTCTGGTGGCCAAACATGAAAAAGGACATAGCCAATTATGTGAATATGTGCCTAACCTGTCAAAGGATCAAGGCTGAACATCAACGACCATCAGGAGAACTCCGACCTTTGGAAATTCCCACATGGAAATGGGAATCAATCTCTATGGATTTCATCATGGGTTTACCCTCACCATGTCCAGAAGAATGCCATTTGGGTGATTGTGGATCGCTTAACCAAGTCGGCACATTTTGTCCCTATCCACGAAGGGTGGAAGGTAGATAAGCTAGCAAATATATACATTCAAGAAGTTGTCCGTTTGCACGGAATTCCAAGAGAAATAATATCCGACCGGGATACCAGGTTCCAGTCAAGATTTTGAGCGCTACGCAAAGCCTTCTGCACACGACTCAATTTTAGTAGCTCATACCATCCGAGAGCGATGGTCAAACCAAAGGGTTAATCGATTGTAGAAGATATGTTGCGTGCATGTGTTCGGATTTTCAAGGGAATTGGGATGAGTTCCTCCCACTCGTAGAATTTTCATATAATAATAGCTACTGTGCCACTATTAAAATGGCCCCGCTTAAGCGCTTTATGGAAGGAGATGTCGCACTTCAGGCCGGGAGAATTAGATGAAACGTTAGTCATAGGTCCGGAGCTTATCCAAGAGACGACCGACAAGATCCGAGTCATCCAGCAGCACATCAAGACTGCTCAAAGTCGGCAAAAGAGTTATGCAGATAGGAGGCGAAAACCTCTCGAATTTCAAGTGGGTGATCAAGTTTTTCTTAAGATTTTTCCAACAAAAGGAGTTCGAAGATTTAACATCAAAGGAAAGTTAAGCCCACGTTTCATTGGGCCATATCCGGTGATAGAAAAGATCAACCCGGTAGCATACCGAATAGAATTACCTTCTAGTTTAGGAAGGATCCACGACGTTTTTCACGTATCGCAGCTCCGAAAGTATGTACCGGACCCGAAGCATGTTCTAGTTGAAGAGCCACCGCTTTTGGCCGAAGATTTAACCTTCGAGCAGCAACCGATTCGAATTGTGGATCGACGAATCAAGCAGCTACGCACGAAAGAAGTCTCATTAGTCAAAGTGCTGTGGGCAAATCAAGATACCTCGGAGGCCACTTGGGAAACCGAGGAGAGCATGAAAGAACGATACCCTCATCTCTTTTGAGGTAACCAATCACGTTTTAACCACCATCAAGTTTCGGGGACGAAACTTCTTTTTAGGGGGGGAGGATGTAATAACCCACCCCAAAATCGTGTTTAATTATCTATTAATCACTGTAATTATTCAAATCGCATTATAAATTTTTCGCGTTTACCTTTATTTATCTATTTATTTTATTTAGTGATATCGGTGTCAAGTCTCGCAGAGATGGCTAAGGTGCCGGACTATCGGCTTAAAAGTTTACTTTACACTTTTATTCGATAAGTTAAAGTATTTCAGGTTATATGTTTTATGTTATAAATTTATTTACCGAGAAACGGTTATTATTTTTCCGCCTCGATTTATATACATATTTTACCGTCCAAATTTTAATTTATTTAATTTCATTCCCTTTATATTGTTTCAAGTGGTAATTTTACTCATTTCATCCTATTTTAATCCAAGTCCTAATTTATTTTACCCAAAGTGTTACCGATTAATTTTCTTGAGTACAAATTAATTATTTTTAGTCTAGTACATTTACAATAACTTTATTTTAATTAAAGTTTCAGATTTAATTAAGGTTTATTTTAGTTATTATTGGTATTAGTTTTAGGTAGGAAATATATATATACATGTATTAGTAAATAAGGGGCTTAAGTCTTCTTCTTCCATTTAAATTAGACAACACTCTCAAGCTTTCACCTCTCTCCTTCTCCCTCCCATCTGCCGAGCCCTCAAATTTCTGCCACCGGCGCCGGTCACCACCGCCGGAAAAAGGTGGCCGCCGGCCCTCCATCATCCCTCTTGTGTTTTCATCCAATTTCAACTCCAAGGGTAATCTCTCAAACCCCCAATTTCAATTTCTTACAACCCTAATCTGAAAATTCATGTTTTATATATGTTTCTTTTATAAATTCTATCTCTTTTACTCTCTAAATTCATGAATTCAAGTGTTTAATTGGATTGGTTAAGTTAGGGTTTGAGTTTGGAGTATGTGCATGTGTATTTGGATGAGTTCTTGAGGTTTTCTTGTTAAATTCTTGATGCATGTGAATTTCTTGGTAAGTTGCTGAGTATTAAGGGCTGGTTATATATGCTAAGTTTATTATTTTGGTGTTATCATGTTTAATTTGGGTGAATTAGTGAGTTTTTGGTGAAAGAGTTTAAGAACAAGTCCTTTATGTTGAGTTTGTGTTTAATCCATGGTTGCATGTGGGATTTAAGCTCTTTGATGAGTTAACTTTCAAGGTTTAATTCTGGAAATATAGTAGATATTAGCCAAAGTGGAGTTTGGTTGAGAATTAGTGTGAATTAAGGGTTAAATGTACCATTAGAGCTGAATTTAAGAACACATTAGATTCTGTTTTAATTCTGGAAATTTACAGCAACATAAAAGTGGGATTTTTTGCCCAGATTTCTACTCCATTTGATAGCTTAAGGTGTTAGCAAACCATAGGCTTTGGAATTTCTAATTTTCGACTTGTATAGCCCGAGTTATGACCGAAACCGTGAAGGTACGATTTTATATACGAAATTTTGAGTCAGTGTTTTGAGGGCTGTTTTTCGCCCCTTTGGAGACCTTTTTGGTTTTTATGGTAAACATGAAAGTTTTAGGCCTCTTTGCAAGCTTTCCGGAAAGGTATGGTTTGTAGTTATACGATGTCGGGAGTGTGAGATATGAGCCCGAGAAGATGGGCTGTCTACTTGAAGTTTCTGCCCAGTTTACCCTTTATAAAATTCCATCTTTAAGGTTCTAAACCAAGTCAATAGGGGACTTTAAGCATTGATAAGTTATGATTATATGTTATAATCTTAGGTTAAGGTCTTAAGAGGGAAAAGTATGATTTTGGAAGCCTAAGTATGTCCTAAGGTCTTTTAGCCAAGGGTAGTGTTGTAAACACAAGTTATACATATCTTCCAATGAGTGTTAGTTAAGAGTTCAATATCTTTGGGTTGATCAAAGTTTTATCTAGCTAATGACTTCCAAGTTCTAAATAACTCTCAAGTTAAGTTTCTCTAAGTGCTCAACTCAAAGTTTATTCCTCAAACTCCTTTATTCATTCTTCTTTCATCAATCGTGACATCGACTTCGTTTTTCTCTAAATAAGTCTAGAGGAACCCTTTTTAATCTCATTTTGACCTTCAATCTTTGGTTCTTATACTTCATTTATCTAAGCTATCTTCCCAAGATTCAAGTGCCCTTCTTTGATGTCGCCTTTCTACATCAATTTCCCTATGTAATTTCATTCCGGAATTCCTAATTTACTCTACTCTAGCTGCTGTCCGGGCCCATTTTGAAGCCCTTCCACTCGTTTTTAGCCTCTGGTTCTGTTGACAAAGTTGTAGATTATATTTTTCCCTATTCCGGAATGTACTCTTTCACTTCGTTTCGATTTTCCTAACTCAAGTTATGCTATAAACTCTATTTTCTAGACAACCTGAAATTTTATTCCTAAAGTTATTTCATTAATTTTACTAAGTTTCTAAACTGGTAAATCTAATTTAGAACCTTATTCGGTTCTTCATTTCTACTTATTCTTATCTTAATTGACAAGTTTCAAAAGCCATCTCCACACCGAGCTGCGCCGCCAAGGTCTCTAGCGCCTCAAGGTACGTGAATTGTCCAGCTTTTACGATCTAAATTATAGTCGTAATTCATTCATTTTATGCCATGTCAAGTTTTATGGTTTACAATGACTTTATATTTAACAGTGGACCCGCATTCTATGGTTATTCTTACTTTCATGTTTTAGCACTCCTGATCAGAGTGCCTTGACCTGGCCAGTGTCGACTGCTTGACAGTCACCCATTCCAAGTTTAGATCAACTTGGGCATACGCGTGTGTGAGGTGCTTGCACCGATCGTAAGGGTTCCACCTACTTTCTATCTTCATTGATTTATGTTATGCATATGTTTATGTTCATGTCATGCAAGTCCTATTTTAACATCCTTTCCTTGTTTTCAAAATGAATTTAAATGCCGGCACCAAAACCGTTTTCGAACGGTTTACGTGCTGGAGGTTTACGTACTGAGTGTTTCCCCACTCACCTTTTTGCAATGTTTTAATGTTTTGTTTTAGGAGGTTCGAGCTCCCAGGGCAAGGACAAGTCGGTTGCAAAGTAATTCAAGGTCCTTGAGGTAGTTTCTAAGGTTTTCATCGGTCTGCGAGGACGAGCTGGACTTTTGGAAGTTGTTCTAAGTTTTAAAGCTATGTTTAAGTTATGTACTTTATCCAGGGGTTGTATAAGTTTTATTAGTGAAGGTTCTCAAGTTAGTAAGTTATCTTGTGGTTTTGGAAGTATCTTTTGTGTGTTGTTGCCTTGTCTCCTTTGGGAGACGGCGGTGATGCCTCGACCGAAGGTGTTCCGCTGCGCTAATCGCAGGTTTGGGTCTCTAAGTGTAGTCTTAACCTTGTGATTAAGGTTGGGGTGTTACAGTTGTGGTATCAGAGCCCAGGTTTGCTTAAGTATTTGGAGATTATAGAATTGTTTTTAAGTCATGGATCCTAATCTAGGGAGAAAGTTAGGTATGTGAGTATAAGCCTCTCTATGATGATTAGTATAAGTATGATAAATGATATGTTGGGAATTGTTGATGAGCATGAAGCTTTGAATATTGGTCTAGTGTGTAAATTGTTCTTCTTTGCAGGTTTTCAAGACTATGTAAATTTGGGAATAGCTCTAATTATAGGGGAAGTGCTGCCGAAATTCTCCCAGAATTTTTAAGAAAGTTTTGGTCAAAATCTTTAAGGGGAAATCTAGGTGAAGTGAGTTAAGCCTAGTAATTTATGCAAGTGAAGTTAATGAATATAATGGAAAGTTGTGAAGTTTGTCAAAGCACCTCCTTGGAAGTCTTTGAAAGTTAACGAGAAGTTTATAAACCGAGTCCCAAGTGGGATTAGTATATGATGAAATAAGTTTTAAATGTTAGTATGGGTTAAAAGTTTTCAAGAAAGCCCGAAAAATGGAATAAATTATGAGGTCTAGAATTGTTAAATCGCTTATGAGGGGTTAACTTGGTTGAGTCTTGAACCTCGTCACAAATTTGTTTCTTTTATTTCAAATAGCCTGCTCATTTTGGCCATGATAAGTTTTTAAAATCTTGCATTGTACTTTGTTTATGGTATAGATGGACAACGATGGTAACCCCCTCCCAAATCCGTTCGCGATGTTTATGGACCCCTCCACCAACGTTCAAGCCCATCTTAAGGCTTTACAAGATGTCCTCGACGCACATTGCGCTGCAAATCCCAAATCCGAATATCATGACGACATTTGCCGAGCCCGATGCCTTCTAGCGACTCTTCCCACGAGCCCGTGGGATGATATCCGGGACAGGTACCGTCAACTGCTTATTCGTGGAGAACCCGGACGCCACGCATGGTGCCTCAACTATGTGGGGGCTTGGAATCATATCACGATGGAGGTAATGATCACTCAAGCTGCACAATCCTTAGGTCTTCACGTCAGTAAGTTAGGACCCCATCTTCATGAGGTGCTAGGATTACCGGCACCTCCCAATGCGGGAAAAGCACCGGCTCACGTGTTCGCACCCCCGGCAGAGGAAATCCGTCTACACTTCTCACCGTACCTCACAGGACGTCCGATTGTCCCAAACCTATCGTCTCATGGGGAGTCTACGCCTACTGCCCAAATAGCTGGAAAAGAAGAAGAAGATCCTAGCATGGACCTAGACCAAGACGAGGTGCGCCCCGAACCAAAACAAATCAACGAGTGCGAGGCAGGGACGTCTACGCCTGTCGCCCCGGTGGAGAACGACTTTGACTGGACCGCTTTGGGGCCCAGGATTCGGTACACCAAACGCAAGAGCGTTGGTCCTCTACGACTTCGACGCGTGGAAGAGGATAGGGATCAAGAACAAGAAGGGTCTAACTCTCATGTTTAGCAGTAGTCGTCGGTGTTTGACTTTTGTGCAGGATTAGCAAGGGGTTGACCATAAGTGTAGGCTAGATGACTACAAGTACATCTCGGGTGACTAGGTTTTTGCTTTTGGGTCACCAATGTAATTAGCCAGACTATGCTTATTTTTGTAACCTCCCTTATGATTATTTTGTAGAAGGGAGTGTGGGTTTGTAATTTGGAGAACATGATGTTTTGGTTTTCTCATGTTTTGGGATTAAAAACGGATGGATGTTATGAAAATTGTGGATTTATAATTATATGTATTGTGGATTCAAAATTACAATATATTGGGATTGTGAAAATTTTTTGAGATTTTAATTATGTATAGATATATGTGTGTGAATGATACCTAAGACTTGACCAAGGAATCAAGGTTCTACGGGAGCATTTGACTAAAATTTAAGTTTTACGAAAAGGGGCTATAAAATGAGGGAATGATGTTAAGCTATGGGTAATAATAAATTTTGTTGTAATATTGTAGTATGTCAAAATTCAAGAAGCACGCCATCACAAGAGAAACACGAAATGGGACATCCGAGGAAATCTACTAGAATTGCAAGGACCTCACCTTAACCTGTGGATGGTTAATCCTCCCGAGTCTTCTTTAGGATCTGTCCCTTTGATCCACCTCAATACTCCCTTTGGGATGCTAGTGCAAGAATTGCTTAGGCGTACCCTTCCATCCACGGTCAAGTAAGTCACCAAAGGAGGGAAAGTTCGCAGATAGAGTGGCAAGGAACCCAACCTTTACAAAGGGGGCTACGACCAGAGTGCTAGAAGATTGGATTCGTGAAATCAAGAAAATATTTGAAGTGGTTGAAACCTGGAAGACAAGAAATTAGTCATAGGCACCTACTATTTGAAGGAGAAGCGGATATCTGGTGGAGGACCATCAAGGACAAATATCAAGGGACCGCGAAGTCTTGGAATGACTTCCTAAGTGATTTACGAGCTCGCTTTACCCTACCTCCTTAGGCGCGTAAAGAGAAAGAGTTTTTAGAGTGGAGTATGCTCAACAAAGATATTTCATTTGCATAATACACCGCCAAGTTTAATGAGTCATCTCGCTGCCCCGAGTATGTTGCATCGGAGAGGCTGAAATTAACCCGGTATGAGGGAGGCCTAGCGTCGTATATCCGTAGTCAGTTATCATCCCATGACTTCCGAACAATGCAAGAAATGTATGAAAGGGCTGCAGAGGTAGAGCGAGTAAAGAAGGAGCTAAAAGCTCTAAACCCCGGAACCAAGGAACGACCAAGAGGAAGTGGAACGACAAAGGGATGACAAGTACCCCAAATGTGGGGAATAGTCCAGCCAAGAGGCGTACAAGACTTTCCCCAAGGAATCAAGTAACTCACAATGTCAAGGAACCTGCAAGAAATGTGGCGAACCAACCACACTACCTCCCAATGTCGTAGGTACGGAATTGTTTATGGTGTGGGGCCCTGATCATAAAGTCGCAGAATGCCCAAGGAGAGCCCAAGACCAACTGTGCACCACACGTCCAACACCGCCAACAAGGGCACCGCAACAAGGCTCGATGCGTCAAGCGAAGCAGCGGAGGCGGCAAAATCGTATAGTTATTCTCGCACGCTTTATATATATATGCAACCTTTGACTGCTTTATTTGATTCTGGAGCGACACACTCTTTTATTTCAACCAAAGTTGCCTCAAAGCTAAAGTTCCAAAATTTAGCCAGAATAGTAAATTATTCTATCAGTTTAACTAATGGTCAAACCATGCCTTGCTCGACTAGTTTTGTGGGTGTCCCACTCATGTTAAAATCAGAGATATTTCCCGCTAACCTTATCCAGTTAGACCTGAAAGAGTTTGATATCATTCTGGGTATGGATTGGTTGATTTCGACGCAAGCCCAAATCAAGTGTGATAAGGGGATAGTCATTCTTAAGAACGCCTCAGGCACAGAAGTCCACTTCGTTGGGGACTTAGGAGCTAAACCGTGCCCCATCATAACTTATGTAAAGGCTCGAAGGATGTTTAATCATGGGTGCGAGGGTTATCTATGTTTGGTAAGTGAAGATTCGAAGACTCCGCTCAAGATAGAGGAAATCCCCGTAGTGTATGATTTTCTAGATGTCTTCCCAGAAGAAATTATGGAGTTACCCCCGAGGAGGGAAATTGACCTTGAGATTGAGTTAATTCCGGGAACAAGACCTATATCTAAGGCACCGTATAGAATGGCACCTGCAGAGCTTAAGGAGTTAAAAGAGCAATTGGATGATCTATTGGTTAAAAGATTCATTAGACCTAGCACATCACCCTGGGGAGCTCCAGTGTTGTTTGTAAGGAAGAAGGACGGTAGCTTAAGGCTATGTATTGATTACCATGAAATGAACAAAGTTACCATCAAGAACAAGTACCCTACCAAGGATTGATGACTGCTTGACCACCTTCAAGGAGCCGGGATGTTTTCTAAGATAGATTTGAGATCAGATACCACCATTTCGAGTTAGAGTCAAGATAGATATACCCAAGACCGCTTTCAGGACAAGATATGGGCATTATGAGTTTACAGTGATGCCGTTTGGGCTTACCAATGCACCGGCAGTATTTATGGATCTGATGAACAGGGTATTCAAGCCCTATTTGGATAAGTTTGTAGTAGTATTTATAGATGATATTCTAGTCTATTCGAAAAGTCAAGAGGAGCATGAGAACCATTTGAGGATTGTCCTTCAGACTCTAAGAGAGCGACAGCTGTTCGCCAAGTTTTCAAAATGTGAGTTTTGGTTGAAAGAAGTAGCATTTTTGGGTCACATAATCACCAGTAAAGGGATCCAGGTGGATCCTAGCAAAGTTTCTGCCGTTCAAAGCTGGGCAAGACCTTCTACAGTTAGTGAAGTGCGAAGTTTCTTAGGCATGGCAGGATATTATAGGAGATTCGTACCGAATTTCTCTAAGTTGGCTCTACCATTGACCAACCTTCTCAAGAAATCGACTCGTTTCGAATGGTCTGACGAGTGTGAAGAAGCCTTCCAAGTGCTCAAGGAGAGGTTGACGACCGCACCGGTGTTATCCCTTCCCGAGGAAGGAAGAGAATATGTGGTATATAGTGACGCGTCCCATCAAGGATTAGGATGTGTGCTGATGCAGGATGATAAGGTGATCGCATATGCATCACGGCAGTTAAAACCTTACGAGAAAAATTACCCCACTCATGACCTAGAGCTCGCGGCAGTGGTATTTGCCTTGAAGATTTGGAGGCATTACCTATATGGAATTCGTACGACTATCTTTACGGATCATAAAAGTCTCAAGTACATATTCACTCAAAAAGAGTTAAATTTAAGGCAGCGAAGATGGCTAGAACTTATCAAGGATTATGATTTAGATATCCAATATCATCCCGGCAAAGCAAATGTAGTGGCCGATGCCCTAAGTAGGAAGACTCGGCATGGAAAGTCGACCTGTCTAGAGGTTCGCCCAAAGCTGCAACAAGAGCTATGGAAAGAAAACATTGAGCTAGTTAAGCAGGGAGAAATGACAAGGAAGTTAGCCACCTTGTCTCTACAGCCATCTATTATTGAGGAAATCAAGACCGAACAAGTGAATGATCCGGAACTCAAGAGAATCATGGACAGTCTTGTCATAAAAGGGATGCCGGGATTCCTAATTCAAGATGATGGAACCTTAAGATTTCAGAATAGGTTGTGTGTGCCTAACAGAGGAGGTTTAAGGCTGAAGCTTATGGAAGAAAGCCACAACTCATTATATTCAGTGCACCCTGGGGGGACCAAAATGTATAGAGATTTAAAGGAAAATTTCTGGTGGCCAAACATGAAAAAGGACATAGCCAATTATGTGAATATGTGCCTAACCTGTCAAAGGATCAAGGCTGAACATCAACGACCATCAGGAGAACTCCGACCTTTGGAAATTCCCACATGGAAATGGGAATCAATCTCTATGGATTTCATCATGGGTTTACCCCTCACCATGTCCAGGAAGAATGCCATTTGGGTGATTGTGGATCGCTTAACCAAGTCGGCACATTTTGTCCCTATCCACGAAGGGTGGAAGGTAGATAAGCTAGCAAATATATACATTCAAGAAGTTGTCCGTTTGCACGGAATTCCAAGAGAAATAATATCCGACCGGGATACCAGATTCCAGTCAAGATTTTGGAGCGCGCTGCAGAAAGCCTTCGGTACACGACTCAATTTTAGTAGCTCATACCATCCGGAGAGCGATGGTCAAACCGAAAGGGTTAATCAGATTGTAGAAGATATGTTGCGTGCATGTGTTCTGGATTTTCAAGGGAATTGGGATGAGTTCCTCCCACTCGTAGAATTTTCATATAATAATAGCTACCAGGCCACTATTAAAATGGCCCCGTTTGAAGCGCTTTATGGAAGGAGATGTCGTACCCCGTTGTGCTGGGGAGAATTAGATGAAACGTTAGTCATAGGTCCGGAGCTTATCCAAGAGACGACCGACAAGATCCGAGTCATCCAGCAGCACATCAAGACTGCTCAAAGTCGGCAAAAGAGTTATGCAGATAGAAGGCGAAAACCTCTCGAATTTCAAGTGGGTGATCAAGTTTTTCTTAAGATTTCTCCAACAAAAGGAGTTCGAAGATTTAACATCAAAGGAAAGTTAAGCCCACGTTTCATTGGGCCATATCCGGTGATAGAAAAGATCAACCCGGTAGCATACCGAATAGAATTACCTTCTAGTTTAGGAAGGATCCACGACATTTTTCACGTATCGCAGCTCCGAAAGTATGTACCGGACCCGAAGCATGTTCTAGTTGAAGAGCCGCCGCTTTTGGCTGAAGATTTAACCTTCGAGCAGCAACCGATTCGAATTGTGGATCGACGAATCAAGCAGCTACGCACGAAAGAAGTCTCATTAGTCAAAGTGCTGTGGGCAAATCAAGATACCTCGGAGGCCACTTGGGAAACCGAGGAGAGCATGAAAGAACGATACCCTCATCTCTTTTGAGGTAACCAATCACGTTTTAACCACCATCAAGTTTCGGGGACGAAACTTCTTTTTAGGGGGGGAGGATGTAATAACCCACCCCAAAATCGTGTTTAATTATCTATTAATCACTGTAATTATTCAAATCGCATTATAAATTTTTCGCGTTTACCTTTATTTATCTATTTATTTTATTTAGTGATATCGGTGTCAAGTCTCGCGCAGGAGATGGCTAAGGTGCCGGACTATCGGCTTAAAAGTTTACTTTACACTTTTATTCGATAAGATAAAGTATTTCAGGTTATATGTTTTACGTTATAAATTTATTTACCGAGAAACGGTTATTATTTTTCCGCCTCGATTTATATACATATTTTACCGTCCAAATTTTAATTTATTTAATTTCATTCCCTTTATATTGTTTCAAGTGGTAATTTTACTCATTTCATCCTATTTTAATCCAAGTCCTAATTTATTTTACCCAAAGTGTTACCGATTAATTTTCTTGAGTACAAATTAATTATTTTTAGTCTAGTACATTTACAATAACTTTATTTTAATTAAAGTTTCAGATTTAATTAAGGTTTATTTTAGTTATTATTGGTATTAGTTTTAGGTAGGAAATATATATATACATGTATTAGTAAATAAGGGGCTTAAGTCTTCTTCTTCCATTCAAATTAGACAACACTCTCAAGCTTTCACCTCTCTCCTTCTCCCTCCCATCTGCCGAGCCAGCCTGGCCACCGGCGCCGGTCACCACCGCCGGAAAAAGGTGGCCGCCGGCCCTCCATCATCCCTCTTGTGTTTTCATCCAATTTCAACTCCAAGGGTAATCTCTCAAACCCTCAATTTCAATTTCTTACAACCCTAATCTGAAAATTCATGTTTTATATATGTTTCTTTTATAAATTCTATCTGTTTTACTCTCTAAATTCATGAATTCAAGTGTTTAATTGGATTGGTTAAGTTAGGGTTTGAGTTCGAGTATGCAGATGTGTATTTGGATGAGTTCTTGAGGTTTTCTTGTTAAATTCTTGATGCATGTGAATTTCTTGGTAAGTTGCTGAGTATTAAGGGCTGGTTATATATGCTAAGTTTATTATTTTGGTGTTATCATGTTTAATTTGGGTGAATTAGTGAGTTTTTGGTGAAAGAGTTTAAGAACAAGTCCTTTATGTTGAGTTTGTGTTTAATCCATGGTTGCATGTGGGATTTAAGCTCTTTGATGAGTTAACTTTCAAGGTTTAATTCTGGAAATATAGTAGATATTAGCCAAAGTGGAGTTTGGTTGAGAATTAGTGTGAATTAAGGGTTAAATGTACAAAAAATTACAATTTGGTACCCCATGTTTTCTGGCAATAATTTTTTGGTAGCAAACTTTTCTGTAATAATTTTAAGGTACCCTATGTTTTTGTGTAATAATTTATAGGACCCTACTCCGTCGGACACTTGCCGGAATCATTGAACTGACCGATTTGCCCTTAGCTTTTAGCGCGCATATTACTTGCAATGCTGTATCCAAACTCTGCAATTTTTCTCTCTCCATCTAATCTATTGAACTCACTCACTCACTAATTTCTGCATCCAAACTCTCTGCAATTTTTCTATCTCCATCCAAACTCTCTGCATCCAAAATCGTATTCCATAACACTCACTCTCTAAATCCCTAAACTCCAAAATCTGAAAGCGTTCGTGAATAGTGGAAGCATTTGTTCGAGTAGAACCACAAAATCTTAAGACAGGGAGATGACTAATAAGTCAGACGGATTATCAGTGTTGGTAAGTGTTTCGAATTTGAATCACCAAATTGTAAACCCTAATTGTGTTATATTAGTTAGAAAATTTTGTTTTTGTTGATTTTTGAACTTCAAAAATGAGTTTGGTGTCGTATTTGTAGGGTTTATTTAGCACAATCGATGTTGAATTGAGTTCGAGGTTAATCTGATGTAAATTTGAAATCCATTCAGGGTAAGTTGAATGTCGTGGCGAATTTGGTGGTACACTAAGGACCGCATGTACACGTTGCAGGATGTGTATTTGCATAAGTACGACCCAGATACGCTGGTTAGGGATGTCAGGGAAGAAGCAAGGAAATCTGGGGGCCCATTTCCAGAAAATGTGAGTTTTATATGGCATCCCCCAGGTAAAGAAAACCAGAGGTGGCCTTTGGGAGGATTGTTGATTGGGTTACTTTGGTGTTGCTCTGGAAGGATGTTAGGGAGATGCATTCCATTGTACATTTGTGATTCAACCGACACGGATGTACAAAGGATGCATCTAGAGATAATCGTGCTATGTCAGTTAAGGTTGAAAAGGGAGTGAAGATACATGAAACAGGGGGTCAACTGAAGGGGGTAAAAAAGAGGGTAAAGAAGGAGGTGAAGAAGGTAAAGAAGGAGGTTAGGAGACCATTCACTAGGTCACAAGGAGGAGGAGCTTGGCGATGCCATTTGTTTTAGTGATGAAGATGAAACAGATGTCGGGAAGAATTATATTTGATCGGAAATGAAGAATGGGTTGACACTTTGATTGTTACCCTCCACAACCCCGCATAAGGCCACCAAAATGATTCCTAGAAGACTGTCACAAGGTCTCATGTTGTCAAGACATCGCCAAGCCCACTGGAAGTGTTGAGGTGGGAGTCCAATCGCTTCTAGCCCAAGGAAGTCCCCACGCGTTTGAAGGCCCATTCAAGCCCAAAGTCAAGCCCACAATCGGTAAGGAGGGTCAAAGTCAAAGTCAAAGTCAAAGGATATTGGTTGCGGTCCCCATCACCAACAAAGATGCCAACAAATGCTACCTACCCAATGTTCCCAAACCCACAAAGATTCTCCACCATTAATCCGGTGAAGAGAATGCATCACCTAAACCCACCAAAGGAATCCAATCCACATATAATTTCCAATAGAAGCAAAACCTTGTTCTACACCTTGCCTCCAAGCTCTTCCAAACCACCCAAGGTTCCACATTCAACTACAAAACCATCCCCATCCAAATCTAAGCCTTCAACCAGCAAGAGATCCATCACATCGAGCTCGAAACCAAGCTCATCACAACCCGATTGGGAAGATATTGATGTGTGCCTTTCGACATAGGCATTTCGATTGGGAGATTTGGATGTAAGCTCACTTGAAACCTAGAGCTGAGTGTGAGGATAAGCGTGACTGGGAATTAGAACCTGATGAAGTAGCTAATGAAGGGGCCCCGTTTGTTCTACCTGAAGAGAATGCTGTCAGTGAGGAGGATAGTAGTGAGGATGATGACTTTGAGGCAGGTGACCAAGTAAGTATACTTTATGGAGGGCACGAAAGCTTATGAGGGCTGAGGTAGAAGGGAGACATGATGAGGGATACAAGTATTTGCCTGCCTACAGTGAGGAGTTCAAGGAGAAGAACCTGAGTGCATGACATTCATTACTTGGATGAACTCGAGCCGCAAGACATTCCAAGGAACCCCATCTTCAAAAGGATGTTAATCGTGTTGGTCCAGAATAGAGGGGTTTCTACAGATTCTCAGAGGCCTTATTGGGATAGATGCATGTCACTTGAAAGGGGTTTATAAGGGAGTGTTGTTAACTGCAATGGCCTTAGACCCTAACAATGGCCAATTTCCCTTAGGTTATGCTGTGGTTGAGAAGGAAAACTATGAAGAATGGAAATTCTTTTTAAATGGAATTGTCAGGGCTTTGGGTGCAGTGGAGAATCAATCCAAATTCACATTTATTTCGATGCACACAAAGTAAGTTCATTGAACGCCTTAACAGTTTGCCTTCCTGTTTAACTAACATTGCACTAATGCTGAATTTGTTATGTGTAGGGGATACACAAAGCATTGGATGAGGTGACACCGACAGCCAACAGAAGAGTTTGTATCGTCCATTATTACAAGAATTTCGCATGCAATTTTCCAGGTAAAAATGGATACTAAGAAAGACTCAATTTCTTGTTTGTTAACTGTTAGTGTTTGATTGTTGGTGTTTGTTGCTGGATTGAAGGGATATGAATGAAAGGTTTGAAAAAATTAAATATTAGTTGTGTGATAGGCTTTTTGATTACTTAGAGATTATGCGTGTGTGATGGTTGGTTGATTAAACCATATTTATATGTACATAAACCTTGTAGGGAGTTGGTATCATGCCCATTTTTACATTGCTGCCAACGCATATGCCCCATATGTTCATCAAAAAGCAATGGATAAGATTAAACAGAAGGACCCTGCTGCTTATCACTGGCTGCGAGAGTCTGTTCCTTTAGAACAATGGGCTAGGTTCAAATTTGACCAGAGCACCAAGTGTGATGACAATACTAACAATTTCGTGGAGAGTTTCAACAATGCCATCAATAGATTTAGAGGTCTACCCATTTTAACCCTGCTAGAAGAGATTAGGAAGCTAATTGGTTCCAGGTTCGTGAGAAGATTTGAAAGAGCACAACGATGAGGGGAAATTGGTTCCTTATGTCAAGCAAAACTATGTGAGGCGTAACTTGAGGGTAGGGACTTGGCAGGTGTCTTCATGTCGGGATCGGAAAGTTTGATGTGAAGGACAACCGCAAAACTTTGTGGTGCGGCTCAATCAAAGGGACTGGTTTGTGGGAAGTGGCAAACATCGGGATCCCTTGCAAACACGCTGCAAGGTGTATAGCAAGGATGAAGAGGAATCCCGAGGACTACGTGGATGATTGCTACAATGTAGAAACTTACAGGAACCTATACAACCGCATTGTCCACCCTATCTCGGATCCTATCATGTGGAATCCAAGGCCAAACCTTCCTGAGCTTGATCCTCCACGTCACCAAGTCAAGAAAGGAAGACCTCAGGAACACAAGAGGAGGGAGTCACACCGCACTCCGAACGACTTGCCTGGTCTCAACAGGTTTCAACAACCATTTTTGGTTCAGGAACTACAATGTATGTCCACTATCTTCTGAATTTAATTAGTCATGCACACTTGTGGTTATCTAACTTGCTTACATTGCTGTGCACAGATGCAAAAAATGCAAGGAATTAGGACATAACAAAGCTACTTGTGGTAGACCCCGTGACGAATATGGCAGGCTCTTAGCGAAGACAAACAGGAAGATTAAGGAGGGACCAAAACGACCAGTTGGAAGGCCAAAAAAGCAGCATTCTGCTCCATCCTCTGCACCTTCAATCGCTCCACGGCATCTTACGTGCTCTCTATCACGGACACAGACTAGGGCAACAACATCCCAACAACCTAGCCATGCTCCACCAGCATCTTCCGTGCACTCCTATCACAGACCACAGACTAGGGCAACAACATCCCAACAACCTAGCCATGCCCCACCACAGAAGAAAAGAAAGGTCTCCAAGTGATAGGCTTCTAATTTGAGCCTGCTGAATTTAGGTTAAGAACTAGCAGTTGTGTATGACTTATGTTGAACTTAAGTATGACTTATGGCTTTTGTATGAACATAATTATTACAAGATTATGGTTGTGTATCTATTTCAATATGTTCAACTTAAGTATGACTTATGGCTGTTGAATCCAAATAGTTATTAGTAGATTATGGTTGTGTATCAACTTAAGTTAGAAATGGCTTATATTAGTCATCAATTGATATTTACAATTGCACCAAAGAATACTAAGTTACTAGAATGAATGTCCAAGCATTTGATACTTGGCACACAAATGGATACATAAGTTGATACTTGGCACACAAATGGATACTTGGCACACAAATAGATTATGGAGAATGCTTATACATACCAAACTGCAACGTACATTAGCACCATAATAACGATTCACACTACAAAAACTAAGTTCCCCATACTAAGCCACTAGATCTATTACAACAATTTACTATCATACTAGATAATTACTTTTTCCCAAACGCAACAAACATAACAAGTGCAACAATGGTAGACATAACAAACAAGTAAAACATGCTTTGACCTTTCTCAAGCATCTTCACAGCAACTCTACTTTCATTCATCTCAGCCTTCATCTCAGTCAGCATCTTCAACACCAACCTATCATGCTCAGCTCTCTGACTAGATTCAGCCTTGATGTCCTCCAATAACTTCACCACCACAGCCTGTTGGTCTTCTTTGTCGCTCAACCATCTTATGAACTTGTTGCACCTCGAACACTTCAAGTAAGGCTTTCCTGGGTTTGCACTTGACTGGGACACTTTCCTAGTCCCTACTACTGCAATTTTGCACAAATTGTCGTCGCCACAACAGCTAATGCATCGCTTGTTGAACTCGAACTTCCATCCATTCCCACAATGGGTTTGGTCTGTCTATTTATTGGGAACTACAACAGCGAACCACAATGGGTTCCCCACAACCACAATGGGTTCCCCACAATCGATTTCAAATTCGAACAAACCCTAACTTTTTGGGAACTACAACAGCGAACCAAAGAAGAATGGAAATTAGGGTTGAACTACAACAGCGAACAAATTCGAAGAAAGGATAAAAAGTGAAGGAGATGAGCAACAAAGAGAGGTATTCAGACTTGAATTAGGGTTTCAATTCTGGATATTGGAAATGGAATATATGAAAGAGATCGAACAAGGGAGAGGAGATGGAACAAAGGAGAGGAGAAGAGACAGAGCTGTGCACAGATCGAACAAGGGAGAGGAGTTCCTTGAGAGGTATTCACACTTATATAAAATCAAAAGGGTATAATGGTCACAAAATTATAAGGAAAACCAAAAAAAAAATCCCAAGCCGCATTTTTGGCGCCAAATGTCGCCGCCGGCCATTTTCCGGCAGAAGTAGGGTCCTATAAATTATTACACAAAAACATAGGGTACCTTAAAATTATTACAGAAAAGTTTGGTACCAAAAAATTATTGCCAGAAAACACTGACTCAAAATTCCATTAGAGCTGAATTTAAGAACACATTAGATTCTGTTTTAATTCTGGAAATTTACAGCAACATAAAAGTGGGATTTTTTGCCCAGATTTCTACTCCATTTGATAGCTTAAGGTGTTAGCAAACCATAGGCTTTGGAATTTCTAATTTTCGACTTGTATAGCCCGAGTTATGACCGAAACCGTGAAGGTACGATTTTATATACGAAATTTTGAGTCAGTGTTTTGAGGGCTGTTTTTCGCCCCTTTGGAGACCTTTTTGGTTTTTATGGTAAACATGAAAGTTTTAGGCCTCTTTGCAAGCTTTCCGGAAAGGTATGGTTTGTAGTTATACGATGTCGGGAGTGTGAGATATGAGCCCGAGAAGATGGGCTGTCTACTTGAAGTTTCTGCCCAGTTTACCCTTTATAAAATTCCATCTTTAAGGTTCTAAACCAAGTCAATAGGGGACTTTAAGCATTGATAAGTTATGATTATATGTTATAATCTTAGGTTAAGGTCTTAAGAGGGAAAAGTATGATTTTGGAAGCCTAAGTATGTCCTAAGGTCTTTTAGCCAAGGGTAGTGTTGTAAACACAAGTTATACATATCTTCCAATGAGTGTTAGTTAAGAGTTCAATATCTTTGGGTTGATCAAAGTTTTATCTAGCTAATGACTTCCAAGTTCTAAATAACTCTCAAGTTAAGTTTCTCTAAGTGCTCAACTCAAAGTTTATTCCTCAAACTCCTTTATTCATTCTTCTTTCATCAATCGTGACATCGACTTCGCTTTTTCTAAATAAGTCTAGAGGAACCCTTTTTAATCTCATTTTGACCTTCAATCTTTGGTTCTTATACTTCATTTATCTAAGCTATCTTCCCAAGATTCAAGTGCCCTTCTTTGATGTCGCCTTTCTACATCAATTTCCCTATATAATTTCATTCCGGAATTCCTAATTTACTCTACTCTAGCTGCTGTCCGGGCCCATTTTGAAGCCCTTCCACTCGTTTTTAGCCTCTGGTTCTGTTGACAAAGTTGTAGATTATATTTTTCCCTATTCCGGAATGTACTCTTTCACTTCGTTTCGATTTTCCTAACTCAAGTTATGCTATGAACTCTATTTTCTAGACAACCTGAAATTTTATTCCTAAAGTTATTTCATTAATTTTACTAAGTTTCTAAACTGGTAAATCTAAGTTAGAACCTTATTCGGTTCTTCATTTCTACTTATTCTTATCTTAGTTGACAAGTTTCAAAAGCCATCTCCACACCGAGCTGCGCCGCCAAGGTCTCTAGCGCCTCAAGGTACGTGAATTGTCCAGCTTTTACGATCTAAATTATAGTCGTAATTCATTCATTTTATGCCATGTCAAGTTTTATGGTTTACAATGACTTTATATTTAACAGTGGACCCGCATTCTATGGTTATTCTTACTTTCATGTTTTAGCACTCCTGATCAGAGTGCCTTGACCTGGCCAGTGTCGACTGCTTGACAGTCACCCATTCCAAGTTTAGATCAACTTGGGCATACGCGTGTGTGAGGTGCTTGCACCGATCGTAAGGGTTCCACCTACTTTCTATCTTCATTGATTTATGTTATGCATATGTTTATGTTCATGTCATGCAAGTCCTATTTTAACATCCTTTCCTTGTTTTCAAAATGAATTTAAATGCCGGCACCAAAACCGTTTTCGAACGGTTTACGTGCTGGAGGTTTACGTACTGAGTGTTTCCCCACTCACCTTTTTGCAATGTTTTAATGTTTTGTTTTAGGAGGTTCGAGCTCCCAGGGCAAGGACAAGTCGGTTGCAAAGTAATTCAAGGTCCTTGAGGTAGTTTCTAAGGTTTTCATCGGTCTGCGAGGACAAGCTGGACTTTTGGAAGTTGTTCTAAGTTTTAAAGCTATGTTTAAGTTATGTACTTTATCCAGGGGTTGTATAAGTTTTATTAGTGAAGGTTCTCAAGTTAGTAAGTTATCTTGTGGTTTTGGAAGTATCTTTTGTGTGTTGTTGCCTTGTCTCCTTTGGGAGACGGCGGTGATGCCTCGACCGAAGGTGTTCCGCTGCGCTAATCGCAGGTTTGGGTCTCTAAGTGTAGTCTTAACCTTTTGATTAAGGTTGGGGTGTTACAGTTGCGCTTGCGATGATCGCGGCGAAGCATGAGATGCTGGAGAGTCTGCAATTGGGGCTGGATTACTTCGAGAGATTGAGCAACGATGCGATTCGAAGCTGAGATTGTGCGGGGTAAGAGAAATTGATGCTGATGCTATCAATGCCCTAGCTAGGAATTGCCTTAATTTGATTGATTTTGGGGTTTATGGACTGCTTGAAAATCGACGAAACTGCGTTGGGGAATGTGGGGTCTCTTAGATTTCTGTCTGTTGTTGGAACTTCGAATTTGAAATGGGGTTTGGTGTCTCATTTGTGGAGTAAGTTGCCGAATTTAGTTGGATTGGATGTTTCAAGGGCTGATATTGGACCAACTGCAGTTTCAAGGATGTTGTTGTCTTGTCACAGTTTGAGGGTTTTGTGTGCCCTAAATTGCCCCCATCTTGAGGAAGATGCTAACTTTGTTTCAACCTCAACCAGCCATGGTGGCTGTAGTAGTAAAGGTAAGTTGTTAATCTCTCTGTTTAGTGATGTTTTCAGAGGGGTTTCTTCTTTATTCGCCGATAATTCTGTCAAGGAGAAGAATGTGTGTTTGGACTGGAGGGTGATGATGGTGGTTTGAAAGTTTTGTAGTGGTCGAGATGGATGAGGGTGATGATGGAAGAAGAAGGAAGAAAAAGGTGAAGACAGAGGAGAGAGAAAGAGGGAGGACGAAGAAGACTGCGAAGAAGAAGAAGAAGAAGAAGAAGAAGAAGAAGAAGAAGAAGAAGAAGAAGAAGAAGGAATGAGAGCTGGAGAGAGAGATAGAGAGAGAGAGAGAGAGAGAGTGAGAGAGAGAGAGAGAAGGGTGTTGATGTGGTCAAATAATGCTGATTGGGCAGGTCAAAATTAACTAAATTCATCCCTCCGCCGCCGCCAGCTAGGATCGTCACCGAGTTAAGTTAATCTTAACCCGGTGGCGTGTTACTGGAGGCAACATGGGGTCAAAGTTCATGTTATTCAGAACCAAATCGAAAGTTCGTATTATTAAGTCTTATATGGCCAAAAGTTCGTATTATTAGAATCCAATTTCCCTAAAATTAAAGAACTCTTTTTTCTTCACTTTAACGGAGGAGTCAAGACCATGTTCCAAAAAATTGCTGAAA
Source organism: Portulaca oleracea (assembly GCA_029582165.1). Classification (NCBI taxonomy): domain Eukaryota; kingdom Viridiplantae; phylum Streptophyta; class Magnoliopsida; order Caryophyllales; family Portulacaceae; genus Portulaca; species Portulaca oleracea. The sequence continues at coordinate 7,831,967 of CM055887.1, forward strand.
GGTACCTCCATTTTGCGAAAACTATTTTTTTGGACCACATTATTAGAAATTATTTTAGGGTGAACAGTGTTGTTAAATATCTATTTTTTGGGGATAAAGTTGTCGGAAATGGCCAGAATCCGGCTAAAAATGTTAAATGACTAACCTACCCTCATATTAATTGTAAAATTACTAAACCAACCATTGAAATTTAATTGTCGAGCCGCCAAAATATTTAAAGCCCGAGTCTCGTTCAAGACGTTGATCACTCAACTCCCACCATACTGTTTCATCTTCTTTCCCTCCAAAGAAGAAAATTTTGAACTGGAAGATACTAGGGTTTCGAAGTCGTCTTCTTCACCGATAACAAGAGGCCATTATCCTCTGTCATCAGCGCCTCTCCAAAGCCCTCTCCTCTGTCATCCCTCTCCACATCCCCCAAAGTCAGCGCACTCGCCACATCCCTTTCCTTGGCGATGTCCAAGTCCTGTAATCTAATATCACCTTACCAGATTTCCGATCACGGAATTGCTTCTGTTGAGGTACTCTCTCTCTCTCTCTCTCTCTCTCTCTCTCTCTCTCTCTTATTATTATTATTATTATTATTATTATTATTATTATTATTATTATTATTATTATATTAATCTTTGAATAAGGAATAGTTTTAAGGGTTGGGTTAGTAATTTTACAATTAATATGAGGGTAGGTTAGTCCTTTAACATTTTTAGCCGGATTATGACCATTTATATTTAACGACATTGTTCACCCTAAAATAATTTCTAATAATGTGGTCCCAAAAAATAGTTTCCGCAAAATAGAGGGTACCTATGAGCAATTTTTTGGATAAATTATGTTATCTATCTTATTCTTAGTTATTTTATTCCATTTTTTCACAATATTAATACTTTTTTTACCTGTCTTATATAATATACATTTAAAAATTCATATATTTAATAAATAATGAAACTGATGTGATTTGTTTTATTAATAATACCTTAGTAAAACTTATAAACTATTCCCTCCGTTCCATATTAATTGTCAAAAATGTTGTCTTTAATTAAGAATTTCTTATAGTATATTTTATCAAAAAATTATAGAATTATATTCTTATGATAGTACTTTTCGTTATGAATCTAATGATGATACTTTCGTACATTAGAACATTGTATATGTTGAGAAATTAATGACGTGTCGGGACAATTAAAATGGAACAGAGGGAGTAGTATATATTTAAAAATTCATATACTTAAATGATGTGACTGATATGACTTAAAATCTCGATCATTATCCTATCTATTCACTCTATCCCCCACCTTTTTCACCTTTTAACTATCTTGCATTCCAAAAAAAAAGCCCAAGTTTGCAAATTATTAAACTCATAAGCATTTATCTAAATCTAGATACAACCGACTTGTATTTTTAATATCCAAATTGTCCAAATCCGAAATACACATGACCTGTATTGGCCTTAACCAGATATACACACAATATATTCAACTCGTAAATTAAAGTGTGAATGTAAGCTACAAAGCAAACCGTTTGTTATTATATTGTATTCAAGGGTAAAATGATAAATTTGAGTGTACACCTAAACTATAAGACAAATTATTTGTTATTATATTAGATTACATCCAAGGGTGAAACAGTAAATTTGTGTGTGAACATAAGTTATAAGGCAAACAGGTGGGCAAGTTGTTTGTCATTATATTGTATTGGTGAACAAAAGAATAAATTCATATATGTACACAAGCTAGCAGACAGATAAGCAGCCAGGCTGCTCAAACAAATTTTTTGGCCATCCCTATTTTAGAAAGATATTTTCTAGCACTTGCAAATTTCGAGTCTATGTAGACTCGGGTCGCTCAAATTTGGTCAATGTCAAAGCTCGAACGACGAATTCATGTTTAGACCCGATTTTTACTCGGGCCAAATCGGGTCGGACAATCTGATTGAGCTAAAGTCGGGTTGAATCGTGTTTGGACAATAGAAAAAATTGAAATATTACGTCTGAATATTCGGTCAATATAAAAATTTGGACGAAAAATCTATGTGTAGACCCATTTTTCCAGGCCGACCAATTCATATTTTCGGGTCGAACAAAATTTTTCCTGCTCTAATACTTTTTCTATTTTTTAATATTTATCACTTTTGATTCTTTATATAGTCTTCGATGTTAGACTTTGACAACATATTTTTGAGAAAAATTGTAAACTTATACTTTTATTAAAGATGTAAGGTCATGGGTTCAAGTCGTGGAAGCAGTATATTCCATAAATGCAAGATAAGGTATGTCTAATTGCACCTTTGTGATTTGACCCTTCCCCCAACCCTTGTGAGAATGTTTTGTGTACTGTATTATCCTTTTATACTTTTATGAAGATATTTTTTTACTATAAATTAAATGGTACTAATTTTATGTAATAGATCATTATATATATTGAGAAATCTACCGTTAAATTTTTTAAAAATTGACTACACAAATTTCAAAAATAAAAAATATTTCGAAATAGATTCTTAAAGTTTATCACACGTAATTTACTTGCTAATATATCAATAAATACAACTTTTTTGCTATGATCAAAAGTGCATCCAAATTACATTCATTTTTTCAACGATTGCACTATGGTTCCAAATTATACGATATCATGGTCATAAAGTCCATATTTTCACACGTTTGATTGGCAAATAACCGAGCTTATATTCTATCCTTTGTAATTGAGTTAATATATGGTAGTCGATTATGTGAATAAAGCATCATGTTCTCAACTATACTCTCTCATTTTAGTAATTTTTGGCTCAATCTATTTGGTCAAATTTCTTATAACCCTTCAAAAACGTACACAACGAACGAGGAATTGGACATATGGAGAATGTGTTGGTTGTATAACAAGGAATGAAAAAATGACCATCTATGTAACTTCAAAGTAGGTCCCATCATTAAACTTTAAAAATTATAAACATAAACAAATTTAATTTTTAAAAGTAGGTGCCAAAAAATATTTTAAGGTGAAAAATCTATATAATATTAATAATAAAGTTTGTGGGTCCCGCTGAATGGAGAAAGAAGATTAATTGTAGGAATTATGACCAATAAAAAAGTATATAAGTACTGAATTAAATTATTTTGGTGCAATAATTGAAATAATAAATTAGTTATTGACGGACCAAACACACCCTTAATGATATGCAAGTTGAAGCAAAGACTTTGGCTCAAATTGCATCTACTCAAGTCTTTTGCCAAAGATGATTGCCCATAAATTCATGAAAGAGTAGTCATGGAGCTTTAAAATATATATTTTTGCATAATTTTGTTTTTTGGTTGAACATTTTTCTTTATGATGAACAAGTTCATGGCATTGGCTTTTTTCAGTCATTGCAGGTGATGCACTAAATCTGGGAAATACTATAGTAGATATGAGTCTTTTAATTTCCGTTGGTTGTGTGGATCAAAAGAATGACCTGCTAAATCATAATATGAGATTACAGGCAATCCAATTGAGAGAGATTCAACACTAGGCTGGGACTATGTTTTTGCATTTACCTGGCAACTATAGGTTGCCTGTAAATGGAATTCTTTTTTGACATTTTCATCATTCTGTATTTTATTAATATATATTTAAATTTGATCACTTGGTTCATCCATTATTCTTTATCCATTATACAAGATATTAGTTTAAGAAGTTGAACTTTCCTTCTAAGAGCCAAATGGTTGTTGAAATTTCATTCCTTAGATGATGAAATGGTCATTAATTAGTTGTATAAAAGGTCCTACATGGAGTACTCGCAAATTGTGAGTGAATTTAATGTAAGCATTGGCATTTTTGGATAGAGTGGAAATCAAACAGTGTCGGAAGACTTTGTTTGAATTTTATTTTGTAATAGAGATTGAGATAAAGCGGAATCCGAAGGATGACATAAGACTTTATCACAATATAATTGGTTTAAAAAAATGTCAAAGTGATAATTAATTGTCCCAATTAATTGTAAAACATGCATATTGGTGTGAAAGAATAAAAGTATTTGATAAAAGAAATAATCAACAAACTACCGAAAAACTATAAGGTGATTCGGTGGGTTTTTATTATTTTTCAAAAAATACTCACAAGAAGAAAAAATATATATGTGCTTAATTAGCAAAAGTTTACTAAAAAAAGTAACCATTATAAAGTGTATGTTTTTATTAAATTATCTATTTTTGTTTAGAGTTTAGCTTATTATGAATGTTATTACAATGTCTTTGCATTTGATAAAATCATTTAAATTTTGTTCTTTTTTAATCTATAGGTATATATTAACAGTTTTTTTCTTTTTATTTTTTTAATTAAAATACATATTTTATCGTATTACGTGCATTACACGGGTTTAATTTATTATGATATTTTCCATTAAACAATTTCATTAATAATTCGTTTGTTTTAAATTATATGGACAGTTACTTATCCATGAATTTTATAAAATTTTAAAAGTAACTAATTTAGTTCACTTCATGCATCGCACGGGTTGAGGCCTAGTGTAACATAATGTATAAGAGTGAACCTTTAGTAATATTGTAAAAATCTTAAATGCCATTACAGTTACTATAATACTAAAGTTTCATTCACAACGATTGATCATATCTCTCATTTAACTTTAAAATCTCGAGCAATTTTCATTGGAATAATAATTTGAAAAATATAATTTTTTTCTTTATTCAAGGAGAAATCCCGTTAAGTGAATTTGAGTTCCTAAAACGTAGCCCAGCCTCTTCCTTTAGAGTTTGCTCTACCTTTTGACGTGGTTGATGAGAGTATTCTAGGCTCGTATCTTAATCCAATTGAACCCTGAAGCCAGTGACTCTATTGTTTCTTTGGACTCTAAGTGAACTTTTTCAAACCCAAATTTTGTAGGTTTGAGTTAATTTAGAGTTGCCACAGGTGCGCCTAGGTCACTTGGATACCTTCACATGATCCAATTGACTGTTAGGACATATTGTCGGCTGAGTTTGTGCCTGATTTTTCTCCTAATTTTGTGAATTCCAGCTTGGTGTATTCAAAAGTTGATGCTAGAAGTAAGAGGTGAGAAAATGCCTTGGTTAAAACTACGAGGATGATGATTATGGAATCAACTAGAAAGGCCAATCTACTTCCAATGAAGTTCAAAATTTAAAAGATTTCAACGATATTGAAGCGATCTTAGCACGTGAGAGGATCGTAGTGAGAAAGATTTGTGATATGAAGGTTATTGATTTTAAGAAGAATAGAACAGATAATATAATGTTAGATTCCCTCTTGGAGTGGTTTACTAATTGTTCACCTTACAATCATTAATGCAAAAAATTTGGCACCCAAGAGTTATTTTCAAAAGAAACTTTAGACCATTTAGTATGTTTCACAAAATATATGCTATCTTTCAGCAACTTTTTGCTAATATTAGAGGTGAATAATAACATATCCAATTTTACACAAGTTTCGCCCCTCATCTACTAAAACAAAATGTTTGATAATTAATTTCATTTTTGTTGCCTATAGATACACAAGCTTTTCCAACATGGGTATGATGAAAGAAATTCTTCTTTTAAGTGAAACCACCATCTGTTTTCACATTTCCAAACCCAAATTGACCTATTTATTAGTTGAATAAGTCATATAGCCTTCAATAAATTGTACGCTTCAAAATGTCAAATCGTCACGCTATATAAGACTCCATCGCTCTGTATTCTAAAAGGGACTATTTAACCATCTTGAATTGTTTATATTTCACATTTTTGCAATTTTTATTAATATTTTCTTTAGTAATTATATATATTTATCAATTATAATAATATAATGTTTATTAGCTAGGTCAAAAAATATAATAAAAGCTTAATTCTATCAATCATAGTAAAAAATGCACATTTTATACATAGTTTTAAATATACATAAATAATTATTTTCAAATTGTTTATAAGTTGTAGTAACCCTTAAAATAATGAAACATGCCTTTAAAATGATTTAAATACACTTACATTTAACTTTATTAATGATTTTGAAGAAATACAAGATGATTAAGAACCATCTTACGTTAAAATGTTTATCATTTTACTTCTAAAAGATAACTACATCATGGAGGGAGCGGGCGGGCCAACAAAGAAAATTTTGTCATCAAGTTATTACTACTTTTTCCACAGTCAATGAAGTGTATACAATTCACCTTGTTAATATCGATCCGATTAGCATGACAAGTGAAGAATAAAAAACATTTATAATACAACTTATGCTAACATACAATAAAATTAATCCTCTAAAGTGAGATAAGGGTTGGGATTGAAACCGCGTGATCCTTAAACATTACTCCCTCCTTCCCATATTATCTGTCACTTTAAGTAACTTTCTTTTTTCCCATAATATCTGTCACTTTATAATTTCAATAACACATTAATTATTAATTTATCAAATTAACCTTATTACTTACATCTTTTTCTTCAATTTTTCCTTTTTATTCACCTTTTTCCTTTTTATTTATCATTTTATTCAACATTTTCACATTTCCAATAATGTAAATTAATGTGAAATGGAAGTTTTTTTGGTTTTTTAAATTATGACTCAAATGACAAATAAAATGGGAAGGATGAAGTACAAATTAACATTATTCATATCAATTTGATTAGTATGACACGTGAAGAATATAAAACACTTATAGTGTAACTTGTGCTAGCACACAATAAAATCCTCTAAAGTGAGAGAAGGGGTTGAGATTGAAACCACATGATTCTTGAACATTACAAATTAACTTTATTAATATGGGTCTGATTAGCATGACACATGAAAAATATAAAACACTTATAGTATAATTTGTGCTAGCATACAATAAAATAAAATCCTCTAAAACTAACCATGAATCACATGATCCTTAAACATCACAAATTAACATTTCATGAATCATAGCCTTTAAAATAAAATGAAATGATGGATATAATTTGTTGCATTTTTCTTACCTAACCATGAATGCTCCTAGTTTAAGGATTTCCTTATCAAGAGGTTAATCATAACTTTGCATCTTACTCTCATTCAAAGATGGTAGCAAATAGAGCAGCCTATTCATTTTAAGAACACATGTTTTGACTTCTGAATTCTAAATTGGTAGATGTTATGCTGGAGTATCCAACCTTGCATGATATGTCTTCAGAACACATGTTTTGTTTTCTTAAATTAATCACTCTTGATCAAATTTTGACTAAGAAAATAAAAATATTATTAATTATGGCATTATTTATGATGAGATGAAGGTTGTAAGTTGATACAAAGAAAATTAAAAAGTAAGTCTTTTAATTTAATTTTTTTTACATTGGCAAGTTGGGTTCGGGCATGAACAATTCCTACCAGGGACATTGTGGTTGTCATGGATCAAACTCTGATGGAGAGGATAAACCTCCCTCATACCACTTGAGCTACAAACATTTTAAATTATATGTGATAGAATTAAAGGTTACATGCGACATAGGGAAGATTAAAATGTGGATGCATAATAATTAAGATTGTATTTGTCTTTTTATTTTTTTATAATGTAACATACTTTAGCAATATCAAATGTGTGTTTTGTGACTTTTAGTCCAATATTTCCCTCCATATATTCCCTTGTTTTATTGTTACTTTAATTTTACTTTTGGTTTGAATTTTAATTTTACTTTTAGTTTGAATTTTAATTTTAATTTTACTCTTTGTTTCAATTTTAATTTTACTTGTAGTTTTAATTTTTATTCTAATTAACAAGAAAAACACAAGAAAAGGAGCACTTATTTTATAACATATTTTTAACCCAAAATGATTTTCATCTATAAATATTAGAAATATAAAAAATATTATAACTAACATAATATGACAAAACAAATTATGTATCTATTAACACAAACTTAAATCTTTTTTGCTCTTTCTAGCTATTCCTCCCAACAATTTTGATTACTTTCAACTTTATCCAGTTTCTTCCAGTTCTTTTCTTTCCAGTTTCTTCTAACTTTGAAAAACTCCTTCTAACCCCTTCTAACTTTAATCAACTATTTCCAACATTCAGTTTTATTTATTCAACCCAAAAGAATATGCCCTAGTCGGACAATGCAGGCACTAAGACATATGTCGGTGATCGCCCGGCGTCTGAAGCTGTAAACCAGTGCCCTTAGTAAGCTGAAAACGTCTTTGAGATGGTGGAAATGACTGTTAATAGTTTGGTTATATGCCAAAATGTCGTTAGAATTTGCCAAAGCATAATTTACTAAGGGGGGTCGAAATATTACATTCATGATATATATGTTGAAATGAGATAATCAAACCATGCGATTTCATAAAAGCCTAAACTAATGTTTTGAAAGCATTTTGATAAGCATCTCCTTGAGCCATTCACAGCTCACAGCTGGGTGGTAAACTGATCTCAGGTCCAGTTTTGCAGAAAATTGTTGCTTGCCCTCATCGTCAAGCAAATTCATCATTTTTACGTAGAAAAAAAAAATCGTCGCCTGAGAGATTCGAACTCTCGCGGGGAAACCCCATGTACTTAGCAGGCACACGCCTTAACCACTCGGCCAAAGCGACGCTGTGTACATCTATAATTTTACTTTAATAGATTACATCTCCAGATTCTCACTCAAAAATATCAGTGCCCTTCATTGATTGTTTTTCAATGAAAATTAATGCCCGTTATTATTATTAATTCATTATGCATAATTATCTGAAGTCAAATACGTACTCGTCTCCCTTCGTTATTGTTTAGTACTCTGTGATTTTTGGAAGTAGTTGTGAAAATCAATATTACCAACAAAAAAAAGTAAATTATGTGATACTCCTTCCGTTTCATATTAATTGACATATTTCAAAATTTTTCACGTACCAATTAACCAAAAAAACTAACCATAAGATTAGATAGCACTATTTTTCAAGGTATTTTTCGGATACCAAAGTGTAAGTAGTGAGAGAATGTGAGTAATAATAGCTTTTATTAATTAAAAAAATAAAAAGTTAACATAGTTATTAAAGTTAAAATAATTATATTAAGTATTGAGAAATGGAAAGTGACAATTATTTTGGAACAAAAAAATTAGTTTTGTCAATTAATATGAAACAGAGGGAGTAGTTGGTAAGAAATTACGTACATTTTTTAATTAAGGTAAATTAATTTTTAATGTTCATTCAATAAATATTATAGATAAAATTTAAAAAATATTAATAATTAATATGTAATTGAAATTTTAAAATGATAGATAATATAAAATGAGAAGCATCAGTTAAAAAGTCATATAGAGAAGCACGGAGAGAGCACTTTTAAATCGTGAGAAAGTGCAATTCTGGTAGTAAATTAATATAATCTTTCGATAGCATGCATTAATTACTTAGGCCCCGTTTTTTTATGCGGTAACTTGCGGTGCGGTACCGCACTACACCGCACTACTCAATATTCTACCACACTTCACCACACTCTACCACAATCATTACCAAAATATCTCTTTACTTTTCTCTCTCCTCATTTTTCTATTCTACTTTTTACATTCTATTTCCTTACATACCCGACCTACCACAACTGTCACCACAACTTACCATAACCCACCACATTTCATTATACTTTTTCAAATTCTACCGTACCGCACTATTACCACACCGCACCGCATAAAAGAATGGGAGTATTTATTTAAAAAATGTACTTTATAGTGTTTGTATTTCTTTTTATGGTGGTTACTTGAGTATCAATTGATTACTAATCAACATTTGTAAGTATCCTAACACGTATGGATGATTTAAAAAAGGCACTTCATCAATTACAGTTGTTTTGGAAAGAGCATAGTCATCAAATGTGGTTACGGGAAGGAGACCAGTGTTTTAAGTTCTTTTACTATGGGTTACTTTTTCGGAAGATGAGGTGTACCAAGAAGTTTTTGAACTTAAAGCGAATAAAAGTCATGGGCCAGGTGGTATCCTTTCAGCATTCTTCCAACAATATTGGCAGGTTATTAGGCAACAGTTGGTGGTGATTGTCTTATCTTTTTTTAAATAAGGGGAAGTTTTTAGGAGAGCTTAATAATACAACTATTGTGCTCATACAAAAGAAAGAGGCACCAGAAAAAATGAGTGACTATCGTCCGATTAGTTTGTGTAATGTCTTATATCGTATTATTAGTAAATGCATGATTAATAGATTGCGGCCAATTTTGAAGGACTTCATAAGTAGAAACCAATGAGCTTTTCTGCGTGGAAGAATGGGGGTTGATTATTGTTTAATTGCACGTGAACTTTTCCACTCCATGAAGCAAAAAAGGCAAGGTATTAAGTACGATGCGATTAAGGTTGATATGAGTAAAGCATCTGATCGGGTTCGGTGAGACTTTCTAAGCAGCTTTATGGACAATGCAATTTCCGGAGAATTGGATTATGCTAATTATGAAATGCATCACCACGGTGAGATATTCAGTAATAGTTAATGGGGACGCCACAGACTAAATGCATCCTCAGGCGGGACTCAGACAAGGTGACCCACTTTCCCTATATTTATTTATTCTGGTGATAGATGTGTTATCGCATATGTTGGGGAATACCCAGCAACGTGGACTGATTAAAGGAATTAAGGTTTCACGGGATGCTCCGGAGATTACTCATCTATTCTTTGTGGATGATTCTATTTTCTTTACGGCTATGGATCTGGAGTATTATACGGAGCTCAAAAATATTTTATCCACGTTTAATTACTGTTCGGGCCAAACCATAAATGTGGAAAAGTCATTGGTGATGTTTTCGGTTGGTGCTCAACCCAGGGAGAAGAATACTTTTAAGATTACTTTTGGATATCAGGAATGTCAATATTTTACCAGATACTTGGGCATCCCGCCAGTAATTATGCGAAATAAAATAAATCAGTTCAAGTTCTTAGTGGACGTGTTTATGAAATGACTCCAGAATTGGCAGGCGAGCTTACTATCACTGGCAGGGAGATTGGTGTTGATACGCGTTGTATATATGCTCTCCATCAACATATTTTTTCAGTATATCAAATTCCACATAATATGTTGGAGCGTTTAAATGCATTAGTGGTACAATTTTTGGTGGAATTCGAAAGGCAAGAAATCAATACATTGGTGGCAAAGTATCATTTATTTAAGCTTAAGGGTATGGGTGGATTGGGGATTCGATAACTTAGAAGTTTCAACCAGGCTCTATTGCTGAAGCAGGCATGGCGAGTGACAGAGGGTGGTTCACCTTTGTTAAAGCAAATTTGGCATGCAAAATATAAAATACATTTCCCATTGACTGTGCCGCAACAATACAAGCCGCCAGTGACCTCTTCATATGCTTGGAAAATCATTACAAATTGCAGCATTAATTCAAGATTGGATCCAATGGAGGATGGGAAATGGAAGAACGACACGAATAGGCGATTCAAGGTGGCTGGGGCAATGGAGTCCAAAATTAAAGACTGGTGTTAATTAGGAAATCATGAACCAACCGATTAATTCGCTTGTGATTCAAGAAGGTGGCTTTTCCAAATGGAATAAAAGTTATACAACATCTGTTTTTGATACTGAGACGGTTAAACGCATTCTGCAAACGCCAGCTCCAAGTGAATCGGTGGAAGATCAACTCTGTTAGGGGGAAACAGCATCAGGTATGTACACTGTCAAATCAGGTTATAGGGTATTAGGTGTTATTAATGGCATTTTTTAGGACATGGATGTATCTAAGGACACGAAGTTATGGAGACATTTGTGGCATAGTAATTTACCATCAAAATGGAAAATGTTTCTATGGAAATATGCAAATAACGCACTTCCTCTGGAAGAATCGAGATATAAGCGGAGAATTGAGGAAGGCAATCACTGCTGGCATGATACAAAGATGGAGAAGGTATCATATGTATTTAGAGATTGCTCTATTGCATGACATATGTGGGAGACTAGTAATTTGGGGATTACGAATACACAAGAGGATTTGGGATGGCGTACATAGTTAGAGGATTGGTGCGCTATTTGATGAATACAGACAAAAATGGAGGCACTCGACTATTGAATTTTTCTTTGTATTATGGGCACTTTGGAAGCTAAGAAATATGACCAAATTATCAGATGTAAAAATTAATAAACAAATTATAGAGAGTTGTTTATATGATGCTATGAAGGGAGGTAAGATATTGGGGAGGATTACATAGAATACCCAAATGTCAACACTCGAAGAACCTAGACAAATGGTAATGTATATCCAAGTGTACATTTTATAGTTGATGGTGCCTGGAAGGCAAGGACAAATAAAGCGGCTGCAACATGGGTCAGAGAGGATACGCATACAACAAATGGAGTAGGCTATGGAGGTATGGTTTTTTGGGCATTGTCGACAATACAAGTGGAACTTGAAGCTGTTCGGTTAGCACTACAAGCCGCCAAAGAAGCCGGCTTCAATGCTGTCGAGATTGCATCAAATTCAGAATTAGTAATTAGATATCTTCAACAACCAAGTATTTGTTTGTTCCCATGTTCGACTTTAGTTTTAAATATACTAGAGATGCTTCAGAATTTTCATAGGTATAGAATTTGTAAGGTGCATAGGGGTAGAGTGCATAATGCACATAGACTAGCAAAATATTTGTTGAGAAACTCAGATGTATAATTTATTATTTTATAAAATGACTATTCTAGAAGAAAAAAAGATTTAGACCATTTCAATGGCTCTGTAAGTATGTGTTTACTATTTGTATTATGAGGCACTTGGCAACAAGATGGACAATAACAAGAATCAACCAAGCTTTATGCACTTGTATCAAAAGCGTCTTCACCTACAATATGCACTTGTATCAAAAGCGTTTTCACCTGCATTCATCCTTAGGTCGCGAGAGTCTACGAAAATTTATAATCATCCTCTTGTAATATCTTCTTTTTACTAGTGGATATTTCTCCTTGTTATTCATAGTTTTTTCCTATCAGGCTTCCACGTGAAACTTGTATCTCCTTTAATCTCTATTTGATCTTTCCTTTATACCATATTAATTTCTTAAGTGTTTCGTCTTTATTCGAACATAAAATTCCAAATAGTTTGATTATTATCCAATGATTGTGTAGTTTATCTTCTTTTACTAGTGATTTAGAATTAGGCTTTGATGATTTTTTTTTTGTTTTGTCGCAACAATAGCATTACCGCTTGTAGTTGAAGGTTAGAAGGGAGGGGATTGAACATTACGACTCATTATCTAGCCAAAGTCTTCCCCAAGTCTAAATAGATTTGGATAGGTGTGAGTGTCAAAATAGATTGTATCATACATATAGAATCCATCCATAAATCTAATGTCCTCCACCATGCGACGTCCTCAACGGGATAACCATAGAGGACCTCTGGCAGATGTTTTGATTGAAAGAACAAAATTGTGGAGTAAATCAAGGAAGTCCCTTAATCTCGTATCCTACCCTCTGTAGTTCCTCAAATGTTGTATTAAATATCGTATTACAATCTTCACACTTGTCATCGTAGACATTAGGAAGAATGTGCACAAAAGATAACTTCCAAGAATATGAAGATTTATGATCAACAAGCTAAGGAAAGATTCCGCAAAGCAAGGAAAGCACCCTTAGAGTCATTGCAGCTGACGAGATCTGAGAAGGATGATTATAAATAGACTCAGTCAATCTTCAAGAAGCTCAACGATTCCAAGGAAAATTAATTGAAATGTAGGAAACTTTGAGTGAAATAATTTCTGAGAGTAACCACTTGTGTTGAGTGGTGAGAAGTTTGTAACCAGAGCGTGTTCTGGTGAGGACATCACTTAGTTGGTAACTGAAGAACGAGTGATTTGATCTTTATTGAGTTACAACATCATCAATCCGTTGGTGAGGCTGAATAGTAGGAACTGTGACTAAGTTCCTCTCCTTTAAGCAGACATTGAGGTCTTCATAGCCTCAATCCTGCCGAGTATTTTGATTTCCTCTCCTTCTGTGTACTCAAGTTTTAAATTCAATAAAGAAGCAAAAGTTATTTATGCAACTTGTGTTGATTTACTAACGTCCTTGGTGTGTTAAGTGCAGAAAATTTCACTAACCCTATTCACAACCCCCCCCCCCCCAAGGTTCTTTCAGTACATTTGCAGTGATAACATGAAAAATTGCAATTAATTATTTTCTAGTTGGAATTTAAAGGATGTGTTGAAGATACTTTAATGTATCCAATATAAAGGAATTTGATTATTTATTTTCAATTTATTTAATTTTATATTGTATTTATTATAATATAATAAAAGGAGATATCAGAAACTTTAGATGGCTTTATTAAAATTAATAATACTAGTCTTCAAATCTTTGCGTTGCACGAGATACAATTAAATTACATATTTTATTAAAATTTAATTTACTTATTTACTTTTTATAAAAAATATTATCCATTTGTTGTTAAAAAATAGTTCTTCCGCTGTACATTATTTGAATATTTATAAGTTAGGTATAAATTTTCAACTAATAAAAAAAGTAAATATTAATAATTATAACTTTTAAAAATACTCTCAATAAAATTCACATATGCCATCCTCACCCTCTATAAATATCCCTATCCTACGGGCCTTTCGACTCATTTTTTTTATGCATTAACTATTGATATCCAAGTCACTATGCATAGTCTATTCTATATATTAAAACAAAATCTGGGGAAGAGTAGACTGCCACGTGTCAATAGGAGAAGGTTTCATTGCTTCAGAAAAAAAAAAATAATTTCCAATTTTTGAGAAAGAGCAGAAAATTTCTAATTGCTATTCATCCATTAAAATTACAAAATAATTTGCAGCGGTTACAAATTTATTGTCTCTAAAATGGAACCTAAGGTATTCAACGTCTACTCTATATGTAAAGAGGCTTATTGAGGTTGGGGACAAAAAATTGTTTGACTCGAATTTACTTCTTTGCCCTCGAATATAATAGTAAGGGTGTGTCAAATTCATGGATAAAAAATAGTTGGGTAAAAGTTAAGTTTTGATAATTTTTGGTAACTTTTAATTGTTTGACTCAAATTTACTTTTTTGCCCTCGAATATAATAGTAAGGGTGTGTCAAATTCATGGATATAAAATAGTTGGGTAAAAATTAAATTTTGTTAATTTTTGGTAACTTTTGTCAAATTTATCCTAATATATCAAAATTATTATTTTTTTATTTTTTAACTTTGATAATTTTTGGTAAATTTAGATAATCAAATTTACTTTTTCGCTCTCGAATATAATAGTAAGTAAAGTAGTTGAAGTATAATAATAAACACCTTGCCTTATAGCTTGTATTTACATAAAAATTTATCGAATAATTATTTATCAATTAGTGAGTGTTGTTATTATCTATTAATTATAATATATTTTCTAAACAAAAATATGTAAAAATTTTATCATTTGTTTATTTTTCATAATCATCGTATAATTTATATTAATCTCATAATAACTACACTTTCAAAATGATTGATATAATATTATTTTTCTATGATGTAGAAGTTTTACACTGAAATTATTTATAGCGATTTTCATAATTGTGATGAAATAAAGAAATTATTTTGATAATTGTAAATTTTTATAGTTAGTTGAATAAATAATTTTAAATATAAATAATTTGAAAGTAAAATAATGTTTTTTTTTTATGGTAAGACAAGGTAAAGTAAAGTAAGGTCAAATTTAACTTACCTTGGAAAAGAATGAGAATTTACTTACTTTTATACCTCCACTAATAAATACAAAAGAGATGAAGTTCATAATGAAGACATATACATGCACACTAAACCAGACAAGTGCACAATTTCTTTTTGCAAATCAAGTCTTTCGTTATGAAATTTTTGTATAATCATTTTCTTAAACAATTGTACAAAAAAATTTCATTGTTTCCGGAGCAAGTATGTAAAACAGTGAAACTGTTTATTAATTTGTTGATTCTGTAAAAAGTCATTACTTTTATACCCATGCATC
Source organism: Portulaca oleracea (assembly GCA_029582165.1). Classification (NCBI taxonomy): domain Eukaryota; kingdom Viridiplantae; phylum Streptophyta; class Magnoliopsida; order Caryophyllales; family Portulacaceae; genus Portulaca; species Portulaca oleracea. Next base: position 7,847,845 of record CM055887.1, read on the forward strand.
GCACGGGCAACCTGCCTAGTTTGTTCCATTAAATACATTTGTATGCTATAAACTTGTGAAATTTTAGTACATTTTGATGAGATCTTATTAATGTAATATTAAGGGTGTTGGTTTCGATTCATCAACTTGCCTTTTCCTATTATTGTGTCTACTATATGATACCTACTTAATATGTATAATCTACATATATATACAAACACAAATGTATATAGATTAAATATTTTGTAAAATATTACACATCATGATTCTTTTATTCATTATTCTTTGTTTCAAAATTGTAATTATTGGTGAACGATATTTGTAACTTAATTATTTTCTCTTAATTGTTGTTGATAATATTTTCTAGAACATTTAAATGGCGACAAAATAAAACTAAGTCATTCATACTTAGACTTTATCGTTTTCTAATGTCACAAACTTTTGTAAAAAAAATTAAATAGATATTTATGTACATATGTCCTAAAATAAGAAAGGCAGGAGATGATGATAGGAAATTATTATATAACAGAGTTTAGAATAATAATAAAAGAATAAATATGTTACAAACCTTGTGGAAAAATCTAAATATTTCATACATATGTACTAATAAAAATAAAAAGGTTATGGGATGATGAGAAAATACTAAATGATAACAATAAAGTCTAATGAATAAATTAAAATATTATAATTATAATTTATAGTTTATATGAGAATTAGAAGTTGAATGATGACAGAGACATATCAAGATTGACATTTTTGACAATTATTTGATCTTTTGATATTGAGTGACACTCATATAAATAACTAAAAATCCACGTTGTCAATAAATAAAAGTTTAAAGGAAACTAAACATAGTCATGAGTATATGAACTGTGTTGGGTTCGGGTCCGAGCTACCAAAACCGGGCTCGTGGACGATGGCAAGAAGAAAGAAATCCCGACCCAACATTTCCACACTAAACCCGCTCATCCGGGCATGTTCAAGAACCGTTTCACCTTTTCAAGGGGTGGATTGATGAGTTTCGGGTTGGCGTGGTTGGGGCGAGCCATTCGTTGGCAGAGCATGGAAAGGCTCGGGTTTGTTCCACCAACCCCGAGGACCAAGGGGTCGGGCTGGGCCGTCCCAGGAATGAAGAATGTCCAGGTTCGGAAATGCCCCAGGTCAATAGAATTCACGGAGGAAGTCGCGCCGGCAAACAGCAGCATGTCACGATTGAGTCAGCCAGGTCACGCCCGAGACTATCTGCTGAACTGGGCGTCGCGCCCGTCACCAAAACCGTCGCGCCCGCGACGTTGCGAGATGGCCAGCCAGGGAACGGAGCAGAACAACGACGCGGCCGCGCCACGAATGTCACACCCGTGACAGATGCCGCGCCGCGACCGCGATGGCGCATTTGAGGGATGCCGGAGCAGGTGTCGCGCCACGACATCGCTTCGTCGCGCCCGCGACAATCCGGTTTTTCGCGTGTTTTGTGGTTATTAAATGCTGAGTTTTGGTTTATGTTTTTTTAGTATAAATACCATGTTTAGCACTCTTTTCTAGGCAGCTTATGTTTATGAATGATTTGCTAATGCAATGTTAGGGTTTTCTCCCTTTTCTCTCCCAAAATCTTGTTCTTACTTTATCCATTTGTGAATAGTGGTGTTAGCAAGTCATTCCTTTAGTGATTATCTAGTGGATTACCTATGATAGTCATGGTGGGGTGTTAGACTTAGAGTTGTGGATTACCTAGCTCAAGGTCATATCCTTCATTTGGTGCTCAAGTTTTGATCGATTGTTGGATTCAACATCCCACTCAAGCTAAATTCATCAGTTTCCCCATCGCGCAACGCTCCATTTGGTATCAGAGCTCAAGGTTTGCATTAGCTTGAGTTTTTCTTCATTTCTCCATTGTTCATTACTAGTAGAGTTGTCTTTTGTTGGATTTGATTGAATATTGGTGTTCCCCATCCCTTGTGCCTCCAAGTGTGTTGGAGAAGTTGTTATTGCTATTGTGTTTGTTGTTTTTGATGCATATTGGAGCTTTGAGGGGAAGTTAGAAATTTGTGCCCGCAAGGTGTTCAATAAAATTCCAAAGTGAGAAAAACACAAAGAACCCTTAGCCAAACACAAGCCAACTACAAGAAAACCCCCGAACTCCACAAAATATTCCTAAACACATATTGTCCCTCACCTTTTCCCTCGTTATGGACGGAGAAGTTAATTCCGAATGAGAGGAATCAAGCCCCTGGAGTAGCTCTCACATTCAGGCTCTCGAGAACCGTCTCACCACCGCCTTCAATAATCGATTCTCCATCCTCGAGCGCAACATGGAAGCACATATGGCACGGTTTGACAACCTCGCCCTAGAGCGTCAAGCTCCACCCCGAGTTGAACGTCAAAGGTGCGCACTGAGCCCTATCCGTCCTCCTCCCAACTTTGAGTCGAGTGACGATGCCAGAGGCTCCCCTCGACATCGTCCATGTCGAGAAGTGTATGATCGGCCACCTCGTGACGACTTCCAAGACATTAAGATCGACATTCCCAAGTTCAATGGTTCCAATGATCCGGATGATTACCTCGACTGGGTTCAGTTGATAAATAGGATCTTCGAGATCAAGGAGTATGATGATGAGAAAGCTTATAAAATCTTGAAACTCACCAGGCCGCCTCGCTTTGGTTTGAGAATATGAAGGCACAACGGGTCCGTGAAGGAAAGGCAAGGATTTCTACTTGGACACGGCTCAAATAAGTGATGAATCGTCGTTTCTTGCCCAACACCTACAAGCAAGACGTCTTGAGGAAACTATATGCTCTCACCCAAGGCAAACGATCCGTTGGTGATTACATCTCGGAATTCGAGCAACATCTCATTAAAAGTGGCCTTCAAGAGCCGGAAGAGCAAACCATGATGCGATTCTTGAATGGGTTAGATCCTGCCGTTGCCAAGAAGGTTGAGGTTCAACCCTACTATTTGATGGACGATTTGTGCAGTTTGGCTCTCCGAGTTGAGCGAAGAAGAAAGGAAAGGGCCGACACCAAACCCTTGTCTAGACCCGTTTACTCACCTTCTAGCCGACCCCCTCCGAATTCAAACACTCCGAAGTCTAGCAAGACACCCAAGTCCACACTGGTACCAAGACTTGACAAAGGAAAGGGACTTGCTACAGTAACTCCAACGGAACCTCCTCGACGGATGGAAGGCTGGAAGTGCTTTAAGTTTCATGGTTATGGCCATTTTCAAGCTGATTGTCCAAACCGTCGGACTTTGACACTCCAAGGGGTCCATGACATGGATGATGAGCTTCGAAAGGCTCAAGAGGAACCCGAAGTGTTGGTTGAAGATGCGGATACTAGTGATGAAGAAGATGTTGCCTCCGTACCCCCGTGCGTGGAGGCGCACTTGTTGTGAGGAGGGCTTTGCATACCCATGAGACTCCTCTCGACAAGGCTCAAAGGGAAATGTTGTTCCAAACGCGGTGCTTCGTAGGTGGAAAAGTGTGTACTCTTGTCATTGATGGAGGAAGTTGCACGAATGTCGCATCTACCACTATGGTTGAGAAACTGGGCTTGCCTCTATTACCGCACTGTAACACCCCGGGTACGTGGTCAAAGTGTGGCTTAAAAGGATTGAAATGACTACTTATATCACCAAGGTGCACCTTCTTTTATGGTAGCTCATCCGTTGGGAACTTCTCAGTTAAGCGTGCTTGGCTGGGAATAGTCAAAGGATGGGTGACCTCCTGGGAAGTGTTCCTAGGCAGCGTGTGAGCGAGGACGAAGCACGCTGGAAAGACTCGTGGTGATTTGTGGGGGCAGTCAGCGATCCTTAAAGCGATTATTGGTAATGTCCGCGGCCCGGGAGCGGTCGGGGCGTTACACGCACCTTCGACCCTATTCTCTCCATTGGCTCAACGATCACAACGGCGTCAAGGTAACTAAGCAAGACTTAGTGAATTTTTCTTTTGGATCTAACTACGATGATTTCCTTGTTTGTAATGTTGTCCCTATGAGTGCTTGTCACATTCTATTGGGTCGACCATGGCAATATGACAAGAAAACGGTGCACAATGGGTTAAACAAAATACTTACATATTCACCCATAAAGGCAAGAAGATCAAACTACTTCCCATTTCTCCCAAAGAAACCGAAACTTCAAAAGTTGGGATGGGTAGTGAGTTGAGGAACCTTCTCATGATGAGCGAAACACGGGATGAGTGTGCTCTTGGCGAGGACGAGCTCCCTCATGCTTTGTCTTAGATTTGTAGCGGGCCTAGTGAGAATGAGAGTTCCCAAGCTCCACATAAATGTCCTTTTCCGCCCCTTAACCCTTCACCTCCACAAACATTTGGATGATAGGTACATTGTGGTGTTCGATGCTAGTTTGATGGCTAATGTGAATGATCGTGGTGCTCGGGAAGTTCGGAGCTTCGTGGAGTCAATTGATGAAGAGTGTCCCAATTTTAACCCCCAAGAGTTGAGGGCAACTCTTCTTCAAGAGGGGGAGTATGAGCCGTGTCGGGTTCGGGTCCGAGCTACCAAAACTAGGCTCGTGAACGATGGCAAGAAGGAAGAAATCCTGACCCAACATTTCCACACTAAACCCGCTCATCCGGGCATGTTCAAGAACCGTTACACCTTTTCAAGGGGTGGATTGATGAGTTTCGGGTTTACGTGGTTGGGGCGAGCCATCCGTTGGCAGAGCATGGAAAGCCTCGGGTTTGTTCCACCAACCCCAGGGACCAAGGAGTCGGGCTGGGCCGTCCCGGGAATGAAGAATGTCGAGGTTCGAAAATGCCCCAGGTCATAGAATTCACAGAGGAAGTCGCGCCGGCAAACAGCAGCATGTCACGACCAAGTCAGCTAAGTCACGCCCGAGGCTATCTGCTGAACTGGGCGTCGCACCCGCGACGTTGCGAGTTGGCCAGCCAGGGAACGGAGCAGAACAACGACGCGGCCGCGCCACGAATGTCACGCCCGTGACAGACAGTCGTCGCGCCCGCGACCGACGACGGCAGGCGGAGGGATGCTGGGAGCAGAAACAGGTCACGCCCGCGACACTGCCTGTCGCGCCCGCGACAGTCCGGTTTTTCGCGTGTTTTGCAGTTATTAAACACTGAGTTTTGGTTTATGTTTTTTCTAGTATAAATACCATGTTTAGCACTCTTTTCTAGGCAGCTTATGTTTATGAATGATTTGCCAATGCAATGTTAGGGTTTTCTCCCATTTCTCTCCTAAAATCTTGTTCTTACTTTATCCATTTATGAATGGTGGTGTTAGCAAGTCATTTCTTTAGTGATTATCTAGTGGATTACCTATGATAGTCATGGTGGGGTGTTAAGCCTAGAGTTGTGAATTACCTAGCGCAAGGTCATATCCTTGATTTGGTGCTCAAGATTTGATCGATTGTTGGATTCAACGTCCCACTCAAGCTAAATTCATCAGTTTCCCCATCGCGCCACGCTCCAGTATACATATATACCTGCTTACTATTAGAATTTAGAACCATATCTTGATCATAAAAAAAAAGTACGGTAATTGATATTAAGAGAACTCTATAGCCTAGCTTGAAACTCTAATTTTGATCTTCCAACCGTCTTATTTATATGAAAGTTGATGTAGAAATGAGTAAAAGTAATGAGATAACTTCACTATGATTTTTATATGAGTTGGTGAACACATTTAGGCCCCGTTCTTTTATGTGGTAACTTATGGTGCGGTACCGCACCACCCCGCATTACTTAATATTCTACCACACTTCACTACACTCCACCACACTTTACCACAATCATTACCAAAATATTTTCTTACTTTTCCTTTCCTCACTTTTCTCATGTATTTTTTATATTCTCTCTTCTCACCTACCCCACCAACCACAATTCTCACCACAATCCACCATACTTCACCGTACTTTTTCAAATTTCACCGCACCACACCGTACCACACCGTATAAAAGAACGGAGCCTTACTTCCCATAACCTTATTATGATTTTTAATAATTTTTTATAGTGACCTTTTGTGACCTTTTGAATGAATTAGCAAATTAATTAACCTTAAAAAGATCAAATGAACTAATTGCTAATAATGTGCATTTATATTCAATCACTATAACGGCTATTTTATTGTCCTACATATTAACAATTAGAGTAACCCCTAGCACCTAATCAATAATTAGAATTCTTTTTTTTTTATTTTCTTAAACCTTCTCCAATTTATTTTAGCGGTTGCTTACTTTTTTCAGTAAGATAAATGGAATCCATGTTATGCTTTGATTTGTGGTGAATTCATCTGCTCTGAAGGTGATGTGTTTTAAAATCCTCGTGTTTTGTTCTAAACTCATGCAAAGTGAGTTTAGTATGATGCAACTGCAATTGGCTTGAATCGAGTATCCCAAATCTGTTCTGCTTGTGTTTCATAACGAGCACAAAAGTTTTGTTTCCACAGAATGTCAAATATAGTATCAATTTGATGTCTTTGGCTTGGAAGGTTTCAATCATCTGCATTATGCTATAAGGGAGGCCAGTGGCTGTTTGGGTGTTGGTCAATTTTTACAGCAACTTGATCTTTTTTTGATGTTTGATTGGTTTGTCATGAAGTCAATGAGTTGATGTGTTCTTGGTTTCAATTGGTTGGAAGTGCAACTGCACCTTGTCAAGGGGGGTTTTGCAATTCACTACAACATGAAACGTCTACGGCGACCGACCCAGGCGACCGATATGTATCGGTCGCTCAGATTGACATGGGCGACCAACAGGCAGCGGCCGATACCATATCGGTCGCTACTTAGCGACCAATATAGTATCGGTCGCAATGCTCACTTTATCAGTCGTTGAGCCAGCGACCGATACCGTATCGGTCACTGGGTATCGGTCGCGAGGCTCAATAAATACCACAACGGTAACATTTATTTCATCTGACTCTCTATCGGTCGCTGGCTATCGGTCGTCGGCCCTTTTTAATGACTCAACGGGCATAATACCATTCGAACGCTGCTCTTTCTCTCTCTCCATCTCGTTCGTTCTCTCTCACACCCCGACCCCAACCACCTTCACTCCGGCTACCACCGTCGACGCCGGCGGACACTGCGACCACCGACGACCACCGTGCGCACACTTTCAGCAACCACCGACGCCAACATCTCCGGCAACCACCAATGTGAGTCCCCTAATTTATTTTTGTCGTTAAATTGTTGATTTTTAATTGTAAAATTCATATATATTGTTGTATTTGAGTAATTTTAGTGTGGTTATGGTTTGAAATTCAAATTTAGGGTAGTGTTTAGTGTTAGTCAAGTTTAGGGTTTGAAATTCGATTTAGAATTGTGTTTTGAATGTAAATTTTTAGGGTGAATTTGAGTAATTTACTTGAGTAATTTTAATGTGGTTATGGTTTGAAATTCAAATTTAGAATAGTGTATGTTTTGAATGTAAATTTTTAGGGTTTATTATGAATGCTTATAATTTATTATAGTATTATGTTGTTAGGGCTTGAAATTAATGTTAGAATATTGTTATTTATTAATGTAAAAGTATATGTTGTTGAAATTGTTGATTTTTAATTGTAAAATTCATATATGTTGTTGTATTTGAGTAATTTACTTGAGTAATTTTAGTGTAGTTATGGTTTGAAATTCAAATTTAGAATAGTGTATGTTTTGAATATAAATTTATAGGGTTTATTATGAATGCTTATAGTTTATTATAGTATTATGTTTTTAGGGCTTGAAATTAAAGTTAGAATATTGTTGTTTATTAATGTAAGAGTATATGTTGTTGAAATTGTTGATTTTTAATTATAAAATTCATATATGTTGTTGTATTTGAGTAATTTACTTGAGTAATTTAGGGTTTACAAGGTTATGAATAATTAATTTAATTAGTTTAATTAATTATATGATGTTTGTATGGGTTAGGGCTGTGGTTAGGGATAATTGATTGTATATGTTTGGTTAGTTAAGTTAAATTAATTCAGTTATAAATTTGGGTTAAGTTTAATTAAATATTTAGTTAAATGAAGTTAAAATAATTCTTGAGAATGTTTATGATTATTCAAATTTAAGTGGATTAGTTTTATATGTTATAAGTTAGGGTTGAGTATGAATGGTTTTGGTAGTTATTAATAAGTGAGTTAGTTATTATGTTTGGTTAAAAACAAATTTACGCGACTGCCAACTTCGTTAGTTAACTTAATTTAAGGGGATGTCTTCAAACAGCCCATGATGACATGTTTATAAAACTTTGACAGATTGTTCCCCATAAGAACTATGAATCTGCTTTTTGAAGACGTCCCTTTAATTAAGTTAGCCTATAAAGTTGGTATCGTAAATTTTTTGCTAATCCAACCTAATTGCTAACTTAATTACTTATAACTCCAAATGAAGACATAAATCGTAAATAATTATGTCACGTCCATTTACGTAATCAACAATAAGTTGCTACGTAAGTACTCAACAACCATTTAAGTAGCTTAGTTGTAGATGTCATAAAAAAGTGTCGAATTTGGATGATTTTGGTAGTTATTAGTAAGTGAGTTAGTTATTATGTTTGATTAGGAATGAATTTATTGATCGTTAACTCGTTGATAACTTATCAAAGGCAAGTCTAAATGCCAATTCAACCTTGTTGTGATGAACAAGTTGTCGGGAAAGAGACAGATGTGATCAATCGCCAGACATAGCAAATGTGGATCGTTATGTATTTAGCATCCCAACCACTTATAAAATGAACACCCAAGAACTCAATCTTGATTTCTTGGGTGTTCGTCTTATTGGGAATTGGGATGCTAAATGCACAACGATCGACATTTGCTACGTCACAAGCGGTGGATCACCCATACATATAACTCCGTGAGCTTGTTCATCACAACAAGGTTGAATTGGCATTTGGAGACTTGCCTTTGATTAAGTTATCCAACGAAGTTGGTAGCGCAAACTTGTTGTTAATCCAACCTAATTGCTAACTTAATTACTCATAACTCCAAATGAAGACATTAATTATTATTAATTATGTCACATCCATTTACTAACTTAAGTACTCAATAACCAGTTGCTACATAATAATATAGGTTATTAGTCATGGTAGTTTATAGTAGTAAGTAGGTTAATTTATAGTTCTAGTATCTTAGTTGTAGATGTCATGAAAAGAGATTGAGTTTGGATCCTGTTAGTGTACAAGTAGAGTGTGTTTGTGACTTGAAAATATATGGTTGAAAATGATATCACGAGTCGTATCGACTCTCCTTTATTTGTCTGGTTCACCAAAAGGTAGCGCAATCTCAATAGTGAAATTGCGCGAGGTCTATAGTACTTAGGGAGTTAGAAGCGTCTCAGATTCAGTACAATGCAGTGTTTCTACTGTGCACCCTGGTGGGCATCAAGACAAGGTGGGAATGAAAGAGAAGCTTATAGTAAAGGGTCTAATATAAATCGTGTTGGGCTTTTTTGCATGTAAGATTCATAGGTCCATCAAAGTTGTACTGAATTTGATACGCTTCTAACTCCCAAAGCGCTATAGACCTCGCGCAATTTCACTGATGAAATTGCGCTACTTTTTGGTGAACCAGACAATATAAAGGAGAATCTACGACTCATGAAAGTCATTTTCAATCATAGATTAACAGGAACAAACACACTCTATTTGGATAATAGCAGGATCCTCTTGACTGGTGACATAACTTAGTTGTAGATGTCCAAAAAAAGTTTACTTGAAGTTTTAATTAATAGTCATAAAAGTTTAGTTGAAATTCAATGAAACATGATATATTTATTGACAATAAATAATGACATACATTATATTCATGGAAATTATGTATTTGCTTTAATTAATTGTGACTTAATCCCTTACAATGATATATACATTGTATGCAGCTAAATACATAATGGAGAGTAGTAGAAAATGGATGTATGAAAGACATGATGGTGAATATCTTAGTGTGGAATTCGTACGTAGGGTGAATGAAGAATTTATACCTGTTGCAAAACAATGGAGTAGTTTGGGGAAACTTAGGTGTCCTTGTAGCAAATGCAAAAACTTGAAGTACGTTGACGAGGATACTGTGAAGCTACATTTGTACAAACACGGCTTTCGTCCAAATTATTATGTTTGGATAAGTCACGGGGAGACTTTTGCCACTCTCGGGGGTAGTGGTCAAACTGTTAACACTGTTGTTGATGGGTCTTCTAGTATGGAGGTATCAACAGTATGCAAGAAATGATCATCGATGCCATGGGCCATATGCCTTTGAGCTGCGGTGATGATACGAGGGAAGATGGGCCAGAGGAAGGGACTAAGAAGTTCTTAGAAATGCTCGATGCCTCCAAAAAGCCTCTCTATGAAGGTTGCGACATGTCTTTGTTGTCGGTTGTCTCACGGATGATTAACATAAAATGTGAGTACAATCTCCCAAATAAAGCCGTGGACAGTCTGTCAACCTTAATGAAAGACGTATGTCCCCCTGGCAATGAGATGACAGACACCTACTATCAAGCGAAGAAATTGCTTGGTGCTTTAGAACTTCCACATGAGAGAATCGACGCGTGTCCTAATGGGTGCGTGTTGTTTTGGAAGGAGAAAGTTGACTTAGATAAGTGTGACCACTGTGGAGGCGATAGGTATGCTAAAACGACGTTGCGTGGGAAACGCATTGCACACAAGTAATTGATTTACTTCCCAATCGGGCCGAGGTTGCAACAGATAAGTGTGACCTTGGAAACGCATTGCACACAAGCAACTGATTAGCGATCGATACGTACCGGTCGCCATGTCGTTTATCGGACGCAAGTTTGGCGACCGATATCTATCGGTCGCTCGGTCCGTCAAACGACGGATATGCAGCGACCGATACGTATCGGTCGCTAATATCGGTCGTCCGCCCTCTCCTGCGACCGATAGAGCCCAAGTGCGACCGATAGTAACGGTCGCCGCAGGCCTGTTCTGTTGTAGTGATTGCTTCTCTGGAAGGAAGAATATCTTCAGATGGTCATCTTTAGTTTGCCATGGATATTGGTATAGTGGCAGCAAGTTGTGAATGATTGGGGTAAAGGTTGGGTGTTACTCATCTCATCAGAGACTTTGGTCTGAAGATATGATAATTGTTGGCTTCTTCTGTGTTTGTTACCTCTTTCTACTGGTTTGGTTCAAATTGTGCAGCTGAGCTCATGTATATATTAGGTGGTTGTCTCGAGTGCCAATTAAAACTACTTTTTTCTTTTTTGTGGTATTGGTTTCTTTTGGGTTGTTTTGCATTTTGTTTTGGGTTGTATTGCACTCTCTAAGAGTTGTATGCTCTTTTTGTGCTTTTAAGCACTTTTTATCTGAATAAAAGGGCTTGCATGGCCGCTAATTAACAAAAAAAAAAAATGGAATCCATGTTTTATTATTTTTAACTTGTACATGCTCGTAACTGATTTCATATATGGCATACAATGTTTCATTTTATTCTTTTAAGCTGTAAAAAAAATGCAATTCTATATTCTCTATTTAAAATATTATTCTCTATTTAAAAAATGCACTTATAAACATAAGGATGTTAATAGCACTTGATTGAACTGAATAATACTTCTTTATTAGATATGCTTGAGGTACAAGAGAAATAGAGGAGGTTAGGGAACTTAGTAGAATCAGGACAGTGAGGTCCTTGATGACTGCTTACATGGACAGAAAATGAGATTCAGTTTCTGTTGAGGGGCCTCACATACTAGGCTTGTGATGAAGGGTCTCACAGACGAGGCTTGTGATGAGGGGCCTCACAGATGAGGCAGAGAGGAGGGGCCTCACAGATGAGGCAGAGAAGAACATGACAGATTACAATGGATATCAAACTCACAAAGCCTTAATGCTTCAAGGCTCTACTACACAACACCTCACCAACATATTTGGCTACACTCACCAAGGTCCTTGGTTACACCTCACCAGAAGTTCTTTACTGACTACATAACTCACCAATGACTCATTGGTTACACTCAGAAATCTCACGAGATTTCCTACACTCGATTACTTGCATGGAATCGTCTAATCTTCTAGGAGGAGAGTAGAGCCTTTCATATAACTCGCTATTCAGCATCAAAACGACTACTTTATGTTCCTTCCTTGTGTTGATGATCCTTTCCATGTTTGTGTTGATATTCTATCATTGTTTCTTTTGGAAGCTTTAATGTTGTCGTTTGTAATGATATTCTGCAAGGATATAAAATGGAATGAGTATATATTGATGTATTTTGGCCCACGCCAAAAACATCAAAAGAGGCCCATGAAGAAGAACTGCTTAACCTAGGTCTCA